>CM061349.1:131646531-133063406 GCA_030867105.1 Liasis olivaceus | reverse complement strand
ATTGTAAACCATTAATCATACAATCAGTATGATTAATTGAATCATTAATCACAGAGTAAAATGCCTTTTATTTCAGCTATCTCCTTCTAAGAAGTTTTACTAAGGATGACATTGTAGTAAGTAACCTATGTTCACTTTCCAATTTAGAAAATGTAATTAGGATAGTTCTCTCCCCCCTCCCCCACTCAACCTCCCAACAATAAAGGATTTGCCTGTCTCATCTCTATCTCTATAAAATATTTGCAATCATTCTTTTTATTGGGTGAAGTTCATTAACTGGGTAAATAATCAGCAAAGGGAAGGCACTTCAAATAAAGGTGACACGATAAACCAGTTCTGACAACCTCTAAGGAGGCGTTCATAGCAATCTGTAATTGGGGTGCCTGGGGTGATTTTCAGAAGCTGAAGATGAGGGAAGTGGGCAAGATGCTTGACTATAGTTCATCACACTACCTGTCACCCTAGCCTTACTCCCACTTGGCTGATAAGAGCCTGCAGAGGAAATTGACTAGGTGCAGTGAGCAATGTATATTGAAATGTAAGTGGGTGGTACCTGTCATCTTGAAAGAGGCATTAGCAGTCTTATTTTGAAGAGCATGCCTGTGACAGGACTCAGAGGCAAATGAGAATGACTCCTCTGGCAATAACCCTTATTGGATGAGATGTTTGATATTTTGGTGAGCTTCCTCTGATCAACTTGAAGGAACCAGATTATCCAGATAGGAGTATGACTGTTGATTCTTCTGGATCTCTCCCTGGTTTTTGATACTATTTACCATGGCAGTATATTGGACAGGCTCTGTGAGGTAAAAGTTAGGCCACAGGGTTACACTGGTTTTATTCCTAGCTCCATTTCCACCAGAGCAATACTAAATTGTAGATACACTTTTGCTGTATGAACTGCAGTGTAAAATCTACAGTAGGTAGTTTGACAAGTTTCAGGGCTGCTTTCCAATAGTTTCCGGATCTGCATTGTGCTCAGTGCATCAGGTCCTGGTATAATTATGCACTTGTTAGTCCATCTGATCTACTTCTATCTAGTTCAAGTGAACTAGATCTAAAGTCTCTGGAATAGCTAGGAGAAGACACTACATTGACATTTTAGATTCAGCCAAGCTTCTGTAAGAAGTATGTCAAATTTATCTGTTAGCAGCTTAAAGGAAATGATCAGCTTTGTTTTTGTGAAGATGTCCTTTTCATTTCATATTTTCAATAGCATGTATCTATTCAGTACTACTTGGGAGTGCATGTTACACTGAACAATGAGCTGATTACATGCTCATGAATGAGACTCCACATAGCCTGATTTTGCTAGAATACAAGGATGTTTATAGTACCCCAAGCCCAGTTTAGCCTAGCTTTCCTGGAGCATCCCTTCAGATGCTTTTATTTATGCCCATTCTGATAAGTAGGATCAGTTTAGGTTTCTATTATAGTGACCCTTCTACTCACTATGCATGGTTGGAAAATGTAGTTATGGGAATACACTGCATGGTCTAGAACCTGTCTCCTGTACAGATGTTTTGAACAGCTTGTCAATTTCTTTGGAACATTTTTTGAGGAATCTCAATGAGGCAGGGGAATCCCAGGCACAAATAATAAATTTAAAACCATGGTTTTACTCCATAAGATTATTGGCTTATCTAGATCTATTCAAACTTGCAAGAGTTCTGTCATTTGGAATGTTATTGTTGTTTTCAGTTGTTTGAGTATATAGAAATATATTTTTCTTTCTTTTTTTCCAAATATAATGGCCAATTTATGATATGAGTGCTGAAAAGGGTATGTAACTAGGATGTGATTTCTGCTAATTAGTTTTATCTCATGAGGAAGAGGGGAATTATAAATTAAAACTACAGGAATTGAAACATTAGAGAATAATCTGAGTAATATTCATACACACAGACGTATGCATACACATTACACAGAATATTAGATTGAGATATCTATGGCTTTAATTGCCCTAGCTTGCCTAAAGGTGCATGTCAGGGGTCCCAATGCTGTCTCAAAAAGAATAGGCAAGTGTGGGTCATTTTGGTGTACTCTACAACCTCCTAGAGTAGGTACTGAGTACAAAATGATTGTTAAAACTCAGGGTATGGGTGACTTCTAAACTTCATCTGGGGGAAAAAAAATCAGCCTGAGTACTGGAACCAATAAAAGTTAAAATGATCACAAATGCCAGCAATGAATATTGATTCACTCTATATTCCTCAACTCTATATTCCTCAACCTTAGCAGCTTTAAGATATGTGGACTTCAACTCCCAGATTTCCCCAGCCAGCATGAATTCTGGGAGTTGAAGTCCACACATCTTAAAGTCACCAAGGTTGAGGAACACTGCTCTATAGGTCAGTCATCTTATGGCACTTTCTTGTGTTTTCAGTATAAGAGCTTAAGCCTTAAAAAATAGTCTCTCTTGCACACAGAATCTAAAAACATATGAGTTGGAGAGTCCCTTATAGGTCATAGAGTCCAACTCTCTGCTCAGGGGAGGAATTCCCATCAGGTTGCCAGATAGACTTGGAAAACCTCCAGAATGGAGGAAGTCATTATTGTTCTAGGAAGACTCTTTCACTGCTTAACACTTCTTATGGTCAAGAAATTTAAGTATTCAACCACTGTCTCCTTTATTTAAAATTCAAACTGTTGGTCTATATCAGTGTTTCTCAACCATCTTAAAGTTGCTAAGGTTGAGGAACACTGCTCTATATCTTGCTGTTGGTTCAGCAGAGAATGGGTCTGTCCCCTCTGAGTTATGACAGTTATTTGTAGACTGCTGTCAGGTTTCCTTTCACTTAAGGAGTTAAACATGCCCAGCATCTTCACCTGTTCTTCAGAGGATTTTGTTTCCAACCCTCTGACCATTCTGAGAGCTCTTTGAACCAAAACAATCCAGTTTTTAAAATAAATTATGATACCCAGAAATGGACAGGGTGGTCTAACCAGAGCAGGATAGATATCTACAACTATTGAATCCCATGATCTAGTTTAACTGTAATCATAATTTAGTTAAGAAAGCCCAAAATTGTACTGGTTTTTTGAGCTGCATCACAGGACTTGCTGATATTTGCCTGGTGGTCCACTAAGACTCCTAGACCTTTCTCACAGAACACCAAGCCAGGTCTTCTTGATCCTGTATATTTGATTTTTACTACTCAGATGCAGGACCATAAACCTGAACATAATCCTTTTGGATTTGGCTCAATGAGTTTTTGGGAGGTTATTCATTTTATATTGGAATTTCATAATGCACTTGTACTGCATTACCTGTGGTGTCCACATTATGATGTTTACTACTCTTTGATCTTGCAATTGGCTATCTTCTTTGAAAGCTACATCTGAGATAACCTGATCTAGTCCAAACTGTCTTATAGGAGGGTGCAATGGTTCCCTGGGACAAATATACACCACTGGTATAAAAATAGAATTGCTGAGCGATGTCACTGTTTGAGTACATTTTCTAGGGATAGAAGGGCATGATCAAGAATGAGCAATGACTGTGTATTTTTATTTCTTCAGTTTCAGGTTAAGCCAACCATTAGCAATAAAAGTATCAAAACTGATTTGATACTTTTAGTAAAGACTGTTATAGAAAGATACACATTGTAGTTTGAGGAAGTAAAGATTTTCAGATGTTTCGTCTGTCATGCTTATCCAAGGAAGCACATGTCTCCTTAGTGAGCCTGCTCCAGGTATAAGATTGTACAGACTACTGCGCAGATGCTTATCCATCAGGTTTGCTGTCCCCCTTGTTTTAAATGTATTGGTCCACCTAGCTGTGTCACCTAGTAATGGTAAAGCCTCCGTGAATCTGCCTACCATAAGAAAAACACAAGACAAATATTTGGGAAGAAGGACCACAGCTCTAATAGAATCTACAATGAGGAAAATTCAGCAGGTGTAGCCTCTACTTGATAATCTTATGTGCATCTTTCATTACTTGCCCACTGTGAAATTGTAGGATCCCTGTACATCAGTTGCTGGAAATCACTAAAGTCCATGATTGTCCTCTTTCCATATCCCTTGAGCCAAACAGCAATGAGGTATAGCTGGGCTTGGATAATTCTCAGTTACCTGTGCTTCAGCAGAAGTTCAAATGCATAATATATGAGTAACCATACATTTTGCCAGGCCATGGTTAAGATCAAAGCCAGTTAACTAAATTGAACTGCACTCTCTCCAGATGTAGCAGTCTGAACATACCTTTCCCCAAGAAGCTTTCTTTCTTATCCCAAATGTGCAACTGGCTAATATTTTGCTATACTGTAATATGAGATGTGGGAATGCTGCTTTCTGGAATGAAGGTCCTGACTCAGGTATGTTTGCCATACATAACTTCACCAAACAACTACTTGATTGGCCTGACACATTCTTGAAGAAAGAAGAAGGATATTACTGCTAAGAGACACCTTTCTTGTAAGATGTCATGTCTACTTTTTCAATTTTCAAGAAACTAAAAATTTGAAATGTCTTTGATAATATGATTAAGCTTTCACAAATATAGAAATCAGTTTAAAAGATTCATCCCTCAGTATTGGCTTGAAATGCTGGACTTATTGATATCCACCAACACTGGGCATCTGAAGAACCTATCAGCCTTTCCCAACCCTGGAAACCTTCAGGCCATTGCTGAGAATTCTTGAAGTTGAAGTCCACACATCTGGAGGTGGGCTAGGTTGTGGAATCCTGCTCTGTATCTTCACTTTTATCCAGCAGGATGACTCCTGGAAGGAAAGGCAGTTTATAAATGTAGTAAATAAATAATAATAGGTGGAAGAAAGATGCACAAACAGAAAACAAACTTCTTTGGACTCAAGGACACTTTTTTCATGCAATACTCCTTGTCCAGGTTGGAAATTCTTCTTTTGTGATCAAGGTAAAGAAGCTTTCTACTAACAGACTGGCACTTGTGGAATCAAGCTTGTCACCATATTGTTATCAGTGTTATTATCTAGCATACCATCTGTGTCAACATATGTGAACATATGTTAGAGATGAAGTGAATGAGACCCACTCAAAGGAAGCAATAGATGCCAAGGAGATTGTTTTGGTAGATTTTAGCTTATGCAACATTTGAAATACCAGAATGAAGACCTTTAGGAAACCTAAACAAGAGATTATGGTTCTTAAAGCAAAAGTGGGTTCCAAAATTAAGTAGTTAAGTTGATGGCATCCAAGTGAAAAAGTACAAAAAAATGTGAGAAAAGATGGGATTAGAAATTATACAAGTGGATGGGAACTGTAGTACTTTAGAGTTGTTACACAGAATAAAGTAGGTTTTCCAGCATGCATAAGGGATTTCTTACCTTGATACTTGGGAAGTCAGATCTAGCCTCCTGGCCCAGCCAGATGTTGAATTGGGGGTATTTAAGATTAAAAAGCACTGGAGATATTATAAAGAAATTCTTTATGATTCTCTGGGTGACGATGGAGAAATACTGAAACACCCACAATGAAGGATTGGATTGTGAAGATGGCTGAATTTGCAGAAATGGCAAGATTGACCTGTTTGATCAGGGATAAAGCAATAAGTACTTTCTTCTAAGACTAGAAACCTTTTATGGACTTTTTGCTGAATATGGAAAAAAATGAAATAATGATTTTTGGATTTGTTGATTAAAAAGGATTGAATATGGGATAGAAGGGAACTATGTCATGTAATTTTAGAGAGGGAGGAGGGATACTAAGTGTGTTTATAACTGTTGTAAAGAAGATCGGAAGTTATCTTTTTTCCCCCCATGTGTACTTTCCACAGTTTTTCTTTTATTTTCTCTTTTTCTTAATTTTCCCTTATATATTTTCATGTGTATATTTTATTTCTGTAAAAGTCTTTAATAAAAATAATATGCAATGATTCTCTGGGTGACTAGCCACAGTATCAAAACGGTTTGCTGTTCTGCACATATTTTTGGTTAGACTGTCAGCTATGAACATATATCAAATTCCTAACCAATTTATACTAGATGGAAAGAAAGAAGTTCAGACATAGAACCTGGGACCTTTGCGGGCAAAAGGAGGTAATAAATAAAATTGAATTGAATTGAACCTGGGTCCATATACCTCTATGTATGTTAAATGGAGAAAATGCTGCTAAGCCAGTGTGAATGAAGTTATTTTTGGATGCTGACAACAAACTGAACATTATGAAAATCCCTCCCAGCTTTATGAAAAAGTTCAGTCTTTCTAATAATTAAGCAAGCACAAAAATAATACATAATGAGCAAATGTTCAGGAGAGCACTGTAAGCGAATGCAATCCTGATTAACACGGCTAAAAATATAGACTGCATATTTTAGCCACTTGAGCCTTTCCACTTTCAACTCTCATACTAACATTTTGCCCTGAACCTTTTATGCCTTTTAGTCTATTTGAAACCTTGTAGGATGACTTCTTCTGTCAGGGTAACACTGTATTTGGGCTTCACCAAACACCAAGCACAAAGTAATACTTTTGTAGCATAATAATAAGATCGCAATCACATCTTATTCTTAAAACCAGTTTAAAGAACTATTTTCAGCAAATGGAATATGCATTCTGGCCATATCCTCAATTAGCCCCCAGAATAACTACTTCAAGACACATCTACATGCTCTTCATGCCAGCTGCACAGTATCTGACACCCAGCACATAATTCTGTGAACTGCAGAAAGCTACAAGAGCACTAGCATGGCGGTACACATGATCTGGCCAAGAGTAGCAGTCTGCCATCTTGTTCCTTGTTTAAAGTGAAGCAGTATTCTCCTTCTCTCTTTGGCTCTCCTTGCTTAAGCAAGAACAGCCTGGCAAATGTAATATTAGAGCCATTCCTAAGGAAGAGAATGAGCAAGCAATGAACTTAAAAATGTTTACTGCTCACTTGAGACAAGCAATTGTTTATGGGCCTTTGTTGTAGTTTAGTTTTTAGGGTCAATAATAAATATAGCTCTGAGAGAGCTTGCACACTCTGAGAGGACAATCCATCAACATTTAATTTGGTAAGGGAGGGGAGCTATTAAAAAGGCTGAGCAGAGCTCATGAATAAGATAGAGTGTTGGGTCCCTCTATTAAAAGTCAGAATAACATGAATGGCTTTCTTTGTTATCGTAATAATTCTAATTAACTTTTGGTAATTATAGTGGCTGCTCACCTAAAGTAATCTAACAGTTATTATTCCAGGTCATTATTTTGAGTAGATGGAAGGGAAATGAATAAAATATGTTTTATAGCAAGACTACACACTGAAAAACCCTTTCTTATTAAATGCTTAATTTTTTTTTTTTTAAACTGTTGGTTGGCTGAACTTCATCATTATATATCTGTATTTAAGAGCTTCTAAGACAATCACACGATCTTTACAGCAATGTAACAATTTGCAAATACCTTATAAAACATTCAGTGTTCTTTCCCATTATTAATTACTACTGTGTGCAGAATGTATGTCCATTTTATGCCCCCTCCCCAAAGTCTTTATTGCCTAGCTCCTATTTCCTGCTTGTTTTACTGGTGAGAGAAAATGAAATAAATAATAAAGCTTCTGTTACAAGGAAATGCTCTGCAAAATTTTATTTTTTGAATTTTGCCACTGGATTTCATATTTCCTATGTATTAATTTAGTTTTTTTTTAAACAAAAATATTTGTCCCCCCCACCTTTATTTTTTGTTTGTTTTGTTTTGTTTTTTGAGATAGGTAAAATTTAGGACTGCGTTCTGATTCAGATGAAGTCCAAATCTGGGAGGAATTCGTTAATTAGGGATATGCTTTACCCACCCAAGGCAGGATGGACAGTTCCAACCTGTTCTGTCCTGGTTTGAAAGCTTTTACAAAGCTCTGATCCTATTTGTCAATAGGGAGGTCTGTCATGGAGCCCTAGCAACTGAATCTAAAAGGATTTTTAAAATACTTTTGTATATTTTTTGGAAATGTCTTAGTGGGAACAAAAGAAAGGAGAACAGAGGTTTCAGGAATCAATAATTCTAACTTTTAAGTCTCAGTGATTCCTGTGATCAGACCACCATCAGTTGCCCCAGCTTTAGCCTTTTGGACAGTTTTGAGGTAGTTAAAAAAGTTTCATTAATGATAAAAATAGCAAGTGCTCCTTTATGAAGAGTGGCCAGACTACAGAGGGATATATATTGATAAATGGAGCAAATGTGTGATTATGCATTGGGACACCACTATTATGTAGTGGTAGAATATGATGACAAGGTGTAATGCATCTCTTCCAAGCACTACTAAAACTCTCCATTCTTTTCCCAGACATTTTGCACTAGTCTGCTTTCACCGAAGGAAAAAAATAGCAAGGCAACAATTAAAAAATAAAGGATAAGAATGTGACAGAAAGATACAAAAAGAAAAAAATTATAGGGGGAAAATGCCCATTTAGGGTCTTAAGATGATAATGAACCTAACAAAATGTGCTAAGAAATGGACACGCAACCTGTGCATCTATTACAAATGGGAGTAACATCAACACTAATAGATAACTCTTTGATCCAGCAGTGGCTTCTTTGTGTGGAAAAATGAAAGGCAATTTTTGCTTTCCTTTTGCAGCACTTCCAATTTTGACTTGAGAGACATTTTGTAACAGCACTGTAAGATAGCAAAGGGGAAGTACAGAAAAAATTGGCACTGTGAAAATTCCTGTATAGCCAAATCTTGCTGTCTAAACAACACTAACATTGTTTCACTAGGTTTGAAACTGTCTAATAAGTGACATGGGACTTGAGTCTGTCAGATTAAACCCTATTACATCCCACTGATTTAGTAATAACTAAATTGCTCACGTTGCTCTGAATGTGTCTTAGAAGTGTTCAGCTTTGCCAAACTGTGCCCTATTAACAGTTGACCTTCCCACTGGAAACATATAGAAGAGCTATCTGTCTACAGGACATCCTACCTTCTTGCACGGCTATGTGAGCAACATGGTGAATCTTGACGGGCTTTAAAGTGGTTTTGACACCGGAACCCACATGCATCTTCCATTTTTAATTTATTCTTTGAAACTGAAGACACACATGATTTACTCCCTTGAGCATTTGTTGGCTGGCAGACGGGTGACATGACACAAATGGAAGAGCTCTAACCAATGATAATCTGAAATAAAAAGCAGCTCTTCTTTGGATTTTTTATCTCTCTGTATCTCAATTACATTGTAAGCCATATTTCTCTTTAAAAACTTGTTTGTTATTAAGATCTAAATCTCCTTATTTTAGTCATGTTGTTCATGCCAGTGTAATGCAGTACAAGCAGATTACAAGCTGATGGTTAAATGTTAATAACAAGAACACAAAACATTAAGGCAAGTGACATTTACATAAGTATCTTGATCTTAATACATGTAATTTACATATGAAAATGTAATCACCATAGAGATAAACAGCTGCACTGTTTAATTAAACTCTCCACACAAAATTGGCCTGCAAGACGTAGTTTGTCACTGCTAATTTATCACAATTCTCATAAGTATTCTTTAAAAATAAAAAATGCAAAACAAATGACTCTTATTGATAATTTAACTTCTGGTTACTTTATCGTATCCTCAATGGGCTTTGATGGTACAATTAAAATATAAAGAACTCCAACTCATCTTCTCACAATTTAGGAGATGAAGCTTAAATATATAGAGAACAAATTGTTTACAGAATAAAAGGGTCAGCACTATCACAGCACAGGAAAACAATTTAAATAAATTTAATGCCATTGTAAGTCATATGTCAGAGAGAGTGCCTTATTCTGTTTGTGGGGCTGTTTAAGGAGGAAACCATTATCTGTGAAAATTAGCATCAGAACAGTAATGGAAGGATATCAACTCTTAGCTTACACTTGGTCTAATCAAAGCCACATCTCGGTGTCTCAACATTTGAGTTCATTGCAAAGTCAAATTGTTGCTGGCACTTGGGGATGAGAAAAGCATATGGCAAATGATGTTTTGCTTATGATGTAGTTTAGCACAACAGAGATTATATCTGGAATAATATGCTCCAGGGACATCATTCTCATTCATCCTAGCATGACTCTCATTCTATGAGTAGTGACTTAAATAGATCCTGTTTTATTCTTGGCTTGTTTGCTTTGAGATGTATTACATCGGTCCTTATCTCATAAAATAGTCATCTTCCTGAGCCTTTGGTAGTGGAGATCCCCCTAGTTTGTTGCAACTCATTAACAATATCTCAGCTCAAAATATTATTTGTTAATACATTTTCAACATGAATGCAACACAGTTACCATCTCTTTGTACACTAGGCATTCCTGTATTTCTGAAAGCAAGATGACTCTGAAATTAAGATGTTCCTTTGCAAAGATGAAAGATCAGACAGAAAAACAGTTATAAATACCCACAAATATGGATGTAGTATGCAGATCCCCTGACTTATTAACTTCTGCTTGAAGCCAATATTAAGAGATTTGCAAACACAAGACAGCAGTGCATGTGTCTATGGTAAGTCCCATTGAGTTCAGTAGCTTTTACTTGCCATAAGCATGCTTAGGACTTTAATCTTGTTCATTCAGTGTTTTAGTACCATCTTTGTCTCATTCCTGTCTACCTGTAGATGGCAAGCATTTGCCTCTTTATGCACTGCTTGAGTGAGGATCTTGATTTTCTATAGCACTCATTTATATGACCTTCCATAGACAGAGGAGCTTCTCCACTGCAGACACTCAAGCTTTATAAATAAAGGTAAATGAGAGGATGACAAGGTTTGTATGCTATGCAACATTTACTCCTTGTCTCCTACCTCCATTTCTGAGAGCAGAATCAAGTATCAAGTAAGGATATAATATATTCAGATATTTGTTTTATTGCAGGATAAGGCTGGGTACAAGCAGAATCTATATCTGCAGTGTTTAGGCTGGATGGACAGTGATTTAACTAAAACTTAAATAATGCAAAATGTGTAGATTGGACAAGAAAAATGAATGAATGAAAGATATAGGAAGATGGAGAGATAATGATGTCAAATTCCAACAAATGACAGAAAAGTTAGCCTTATGTGTCTGGGCTGCATATAATCTGGACAACCACCAGATGGAAGCGAAGAGTGATCCTCTGGATTTTTGCAGACCAAATATAATAGGCCTATGTAGTCAAAGGTCAGTTCTGGATTACCTCATCTTCACAGGCAAATGGAAATCTTTGGAATTAATATGCTTAGGAGTATACTAAAAATATTAGCAGAACTTGCTGTCTTTGCAATGTACGTAACCTATACATAGCCATTGTACTTCAGGGGACAGAGCGCAACAGACTTTGTCTGTTCCTGCTGGCTTAAGGAAGAATTTTAGCGAACCACATTACAGAAAAAGCGAGGTAGGACCATCTCCGTATGTCGCATGAAATGAATTCCTATCAAGTTAAAGCCCTTTCTAAACTGTAGCAGGTATTTTATCAACCACTATCTTTCAATCTTCTATAATTCTATTAAAAAAACCTTCTTATTCTATTCATAAGGAACAAAAGCTAATTTTTTAAAAAAAGATACATACTCTTTTTTTTAGGAGAGAGATGCCTGCGCTATATTTCTCCCAATTCCCAAATTTAAAATCAAATATCATTGCCTTTTGCCCTGTTTGTAAGTGCTGCTAATTTTCTTAATAGGATTTTGGGTAGCAAGATCTAAAACACCCTCTTTTCTATTCTTTCTAGGGCTGGGATGAAGGGAGAAGTCTGTGGCAGCATGGTATGAACTTCCCATCTGGAGAAACTAGGATTTGTTAGGAGATTCAAATCAGGAGATTTAGCCCATCATAATTGTGTGTGTGTGTGTGTGTGTGTGTGTGTGTGTGAGGGGGAACCCAATGGAAAAAGGGATCTAGCCTTAGGCAAAATATTACTAATTGCTTAATACACCACCAGAAAAGAATCTATCATGGCACTCAAGTCTGGTGATCCATGATGCCACCCATGGAGTCTTTGACATCTATCTCAAACTATTTCATGCTCAATAATTGTAGAAAAGTGTGTAGTAAGGAAAGCTATGCAGAAAAAAGGCAACTAATTTTGGAAAGTGTTACATACAAATGTATTTTAATTAGAAAAGTTGTATGTAAGGATGAGTGGATTAAAGAAAAGTGCATATAAAGCCTGCTCATCAACAAAAGTAGCACCAAAATAATTCTTTGAAAAAATAATTACCCAAATTTTGACAGTTTAATTCACGTTACGCTGACAGTGAACTCTTCTGTACTTTCCTAATTTCTGAGTAAGTGAATATAGTATTGCATTTTAAACAGACAAGCAATATTAAGAATGCTTGCATGCACACACATACTTCCTCAGATGCAGATTTAATAGTGAAAAGGTTCCATTTATTCTCCTTCTTTTCCTTCTGAATGATAGATCAAAATATCAAAGTGGGATAAGCTTTGACTGCTGCGCATGAGGAGACTGCTAATGGCTGACTGTCCTTTTGACTAATAATGCAGTCAAACCTCTTGTCATTTATATAAATGTTTTTATTGCTAAAGATAAATCATTCACTCCAGTGGCTGAAATGTGCATTTCAACAGTAGAAGGCGATGCTGTATTACTTACATCCAGTGCACCAAACACAGTAAACCCCTTTGAGGTGGCATAAGAATACATTTCATCCTCTGAGAAAAGATTAGTCCCACAGGAGATCTCTTCTGTCCATTCACTGATGATGTCAGTAAGTTCTTGATTAGCTGCTGACGTTGGAAATTATGATGGGCCAGAAAGGTTAATGAAAGTCTTTATACAGCTGTTGCTTCCCTCTGTCCTCCTCCATTGCAGGCTTTATGTTGGCTCCAGTCACTGAGTCAAGGAAAGATAATATACTGTGTAGTGTGTTATTATCTATGGACCTCTTTTATTTCCTAATTTAACATTCCCCAAGTGGCAACCTTCCTGTTCTAGGACTTTGGGGAGGGAGAAATGTCTCAGGCCCTAGATACAGAGTAGGGCTATCCAAAGAATAGGTCAGTATTTCAAATGATCAGGTGGACCCACTGTAGGTGGTGCAACAGATCAACTAGAATACAATTCTAAGAGTTCATTCAGTATTTAAGGTTTCCTTACGCACTGTTGTTTAATTTTCAGTGGAGAGAGGCATGATGGAGGGGAAAAAAATTACACCAACATAAAATTCAGCGAGGAGAGAGTAGTGAAAGGGAATGTGCTGCTTCCACGTTTTTCAGGCTCTTTGAAAGGGCCTGTTCAGTTTTGTTGATCAATGCCCATCACCATAGCTGGCACAAAATAATCCCAGCTGGGGACAAGGAAAAACTGTGTACAATATATTTGGAAATATATCTAAGGTTGTATAGGAGTTGTTGTTTTATTGGAAAGTGACAGGCCTGGTTTCAACATGCCAGATCATTAAAACTCACCCCAAAGCCTACCCATGCCTATTAGGTCCAGTGCTGATATCCTTCCTGGACCTCTCCTTAAAACTTCAACAGTTTCTATTTCTGTTAGACACCCCTTTATTGGAGATGCTTAAATGTGATTCTTGTACACAGAGCAAGGTACTCAACAATATAAATAATCCCTTCTGACTCCTCACTGTAGATTCTCTTCAGCCAACCTAAAGCCTTGCTAGGTGAGAATCTTGCATTCAGGCGAAATGCTGAGGAATCAAGTCAGTCAGAAGCTGAGCAATCAAGTCAGTCAGAAGCTGAGCAATCAAGTCAGTCCCAAGTTCTCTTGCAGGCAACTCTTTTTTAAAAAAAGAAGTTCAGTTAGTTTTGGCAACCCCCTGGTTCTTGGAGCTCTAACACATAGCTATTAAGCCCCAACTCTACCATTTTCTTTGCCTTTATGTAGGTTTCTTGTATCCTAACCTACTGCTGGCCTAACTTTTCTTGTTAAGCCCCTGGCCCTTACTCTCTCTGTGCATGGGACATCTTAAATCTTCTTGGTCATTACTGAGTTCTTACTGCACATTTGTAGTTACTGTAGGGCCTCTGAAAACTTTAAAACCTTGCTAAACTGACAAAGATTGTTTTTCATAGAAGTTGAAGGATGGAAGAGGCAATAGTGCCTTCTCACTTGTGTTCCCTGGCAACTGGCATTCAGAGACATATTCTTTCTAACACTGGAAATAATAGAAAGCCATCCTGACTAGTAGCCATTTATAACCTTGGAAGAATAAGAAAGAGAATGGGAAAGATAATTAAATGGAAGGAAGGAAGGCAGGCAGGCAGGCAGGCTTTAAATAAAGTTATTATGATGTGTGTTTTGATTAGGAAGGTACATCATTTCAGCTTAGTTTGACCCAGTGGCTGAATCTGAAATAAAATTTGGAAAGCCAAAGATTTATGTCTCTTATTAGGGAAAACTGTCAGACGTCAGGTAAAGTCTGCCAATGGTTATAACTTTAGGATTTATAGTCTTCCATAAGCCTGTTAAATTTTAGGGAAAGAGGTATATGAGTGTGGGAATATGTGAATGTGTAAGTGTGCTTAGATCCTTTAAATGTTTATTGTTTTTAAATGGGAAAGTCTTGATTTGTTCCCTGCTTTTCATCAGAATCAGATGAGATTTGATCCTTCTGTGGGGATAAGACTTGCTAAATACAGAGACTTTCTAAAAGATAAATTTTAGAGGTGTTAAGCCTGGTTTCTCTAGAAGCTAGGACTTATCAGAATCTTAATAAGACAGATAAGAATAGAATAACAAGAAATGAAACATAATAGTTAAAGGCAAGATCAGAATATAAACTAAGAGACTGGCTTAGAAAAGATGAATTATAGGGAAAGGGTTGGAAGTTTGGAATGATAAAGGTAAATATGCTGTGCTCAGCTCCTGTGACTGCATCCGTGCAATTTTCTTCAAGGTGTTATGAAAGTGTTTTGGTAGTGCCATTTTCTGGAATGTTTTCAACCTTTCAGTCTAGCCAACAGTCCTGAAATTCCCAGGTAGTCAAAATAACCTGCTTCAACTAAGAACTAACAAAGAGATAATAATAAGAATAAATGGTGTCATATAAAACTCAACATCCTTCCCCTAAAAGCCACTCTCACCAGAGAGCTTCTTTTTAACAATTACCTGTGATTAGAAAACAAAATCGCCACTCCTTCATCTTCCCTACTGTACTTTTTGACATCCCGATGTTTTTCAACTACGGAAAAGAAAAAGTAAAAACAAAGTAGCGTTTCCCCCAGTGATTAATATGTTCCTTTCTGTATTCCTTCAAACCTGGAATGCTTTGAGAAGATCTAATTTGGGTTCTGGTCATTTTGGTGAGAATTCTGCTTTATGTTGGAGGATCATGCAATATTTCTGAAGTAGACTGATTAAATTGATTAGTTAAATCCGGTGCAAATTGGAAGTAATTGCTTCTATAGAATCTCTCAACATTTACCAGACTCACTTCTGATTTGAACTGCTTTTATCTGGGACATGACTGGGTCTTCTGATCATTTCATGCAGACCTTGGGACCGTCTCATTGCCTCTTTGATGACTTTCTACTATACCATTTTTTGCTCTGTCGCTTTCCTTCAAGTCCCCGCCGTCTCCCTTGGTTTTAGTGGCTGGAATGCTGCAGGCCCTCGGTCTCCAGCTGCCTTGCTCTCTTATATTTAAGAATGATCTGGGGCACATGAAGTGCAAAGGCATGCTGCCAGAGGAAAAAGAGAAGAGTTAGCTGGAAGCCCGATTTGTATTACTTTCAAGCCCAATTAATTTAATACATACAGAAGAGAAGTTTTTTTTAAAAAAGTTAATCAGTCACAGTGCGTATTCCAGGCCATCTGTTTGTAGACTCCACCCATTTTTTAGAATCTTCATTCTCAGTGAGGCAGAAGTAATAAGGGGTGGTTTTCCCCCTCTCATGCCATTCTTCCAACCATTTGCTGATGTTATTTCCACCTAACTCCTACCTTTTCATTTCCAGTAATGTCTGTTTCTGTGGCCTGAATGTAAGACAAATCATTCCACTTCAAAGGGCATTATCTGGAGAATAAACTCTCATCTCCCTTTCAGGTAAATATGGTAACAAAATTTGGAAATATTCGACATCTAATTTGAAGAATATTTAGAATTAGTTTGATGTACAGGTAGACTTTGACTTACGATCACAACTGGGACCAGAATTTCTGTCGCTAAGCAATGCAGCCATAAAGCGAGACATTATGTGACCACATAGTTTAGCGACGGCAATCTTGGGACTCCCCATTGCCATTGTTAAGTGAATTCCACTGGTCATTAGTTGAGGACCCACTGCAATCCATGCCATTCTGGGCTTGGTCCCTCCCAGACCTGAGCCTCGGTTCTTCCAAGGTAAGGGATGACCTCCCTTTCAACTCCTCCAACTGCCTATTCCCCCCCCCCATCTGTGCCCTTTTGGCTGCCCTGCACCCTGCATTGTGGGGTGGCAAGCAGCCCCAGAACCACACAGCTCTGTGGCTGCTTGCCACATTGCAGCTCAAGGGATTCTTGGTGCACTGGGGCTCTGGGGCTGCTAGAAGCCCCTGAGCTGCAGTGCAGCATGAAGCCACAGCCACCTCTGTAAGCCTCAGCTTCTCCAACCCAGCCCAGGAGGGTGGCACAAAGCCACAGTGTCCCAGGAAGCTCCAGCAGCGCGGCACAAACTGCAGCATCCCAGGAAGCCCCAGTAGCACAGTGCAAAGTTGCAGCACCCTGGGAAGCCCCAGCTGTCCCAGCCTAGTCCCAGCCACAGTTGGCTTTGCCATCCTGCACTCTGCCACCCCAGCTGACCTTCACTGTATTCTTGCTCCCACAACTGACAAGGCATGCTCACCCTGGCCCTTTATGAGGCAGATGCTGGTCGCGTGAGGCCATCTTCCCCAGGTCTTGTGAGGAAACCACCATGCATGACTTTGGAAAGAAAACCTCATGCATCCAGCAGCTGCCTCATGAAGGGTCAGGCCGAGCATGCTTGGTCAGCAGCAGGAGGAAGAAGACAGCAAAAGTCAGCTAGGGCAGCAGGGGCCATGGAGCGCAGGGGGCTAAAAGGGCATAGATGAGGGGAGATAGGTGGGTGGGGGGAGTTAATGCACCCCTGAAGTTGTAAGTGTGGGTGGACTGCCAAGTACCTGAATTTTGACCATGTGACCGCAGGGGTGCTGCAACAGCCATAACTTTGGGGACCAGTCATAAGTCCCTTCATTTAGTCTGCTGTAACTTTGAATTGTCATTGAATGAATGGCCGTAAGTCGAGGACTACCTGTGGAGGTTAAGGTACTATAATGGTATGTGGGAATGACCTTGGGAGACAGGAGGATGAGCTGCAGACTGTGGTTGGGGACAAAACAATAAGTACTTTTATAAAAGACTAGAGACTTTTTGCTGAAAATGGAAAAGAATGAAATGATGATTTCTGGATTTGATGATTGAAAAGGATTTAATAAGAGGCTGAAGGGATTTTTGTAATATTAAGGAGGGAGGAAGGATAATGAATTTGTTTGTAATTGCTGAAAAGAAGGTTGGAAGTCAGCATTTCAGAAGGGACCTTCCCTAGTTTTACAGAGGGTAAAAGGAGAGGAGGGGAGAAATACATTCAGTCTTGCAAGACTCTGTTAATGTAAACTTTCAATAGAGATAGAGTTAGTACTCATAGTTATGCTTCTTGTCTGGACCACCTTGAAGGGCTAACAGGTACCAGGCTAGAAACTAGGAAACCATGACTTCTAGTCCTGACTTAGGCATGAAGCAAGCTGGGTGACTTTAGGCCAGTCACTCTCTTTCAGACTTAGGATGAAGGAAATGACAAGCCAAGGAAACTGCAGGGAGTAGTCCAGGCAATCACCAGGAATCAAGACTGACTTGAAGGACATATGTATAGACACACACACAAACACGTACTATCAGCATAGATTTAAATACATACAGTACACAGAGTCCCCTAACCCTAACCCCACATACATACAACCCTTTGGGCTGAGAGCATGCTATGTTTATTTTTCCATTTATCTGTGCCTCTGTAAGGTCCAGGGGAGGAAGGGATTTGGATTCATGATTTGCGGGGGGGGGGGGGGGGGGGGTAACACATGCGTCAGGGAAGTAGGAGCAAGTGTGCCATGGAAAATGGCCTGGAAAAAACACTGAAGTAACAACTATCAGGGAGACATATCACAGGAGGCTGCGAAGTGGCCATTGCAGCTTGCAGGCTTCTTAAGGAAATCATGATAACAGCAACGACGCCCCCTCCAACTCAGCATCCCACTCTTTAACACCATATCAGTTGCTGGTAAGACATCTATTATAGGATTTAATCCCAGATGAAAGGGCCAACCTGGTGTATATCATGGACATCTAGTTGACAAAAGGAACGAGTTCAGCTTTCACAAGTTTTGTCTGCCAGGGTATTCTTTGGTCCAGTAGGCTACGATGGGAGAGTGGGGAGATAGAGTGACCACAGCCTTGAGGTCTTGTTTTCTTTCATTAAATTGATTTTCTCAGGAAGGAGTCAAAGGTGATCTGCACCTTTACTCAGAGCCCTGAACCTGGAGGGAGGCCTCCCCAGTGCCGGTTTTCTTTAAAGGACATGAAAAGAACTGGGGAGAGTTCAGCAGGACCCTTGGAATAAACAGTCTTTAAAGCCCAGGGGACACCCCACCTCTACAGGGATTGAAGCAGGTTGATAGTTTGGGAAACTAAATTTTCAGGTGGCAACTTGAGTAAGAAGTGCTTTTGCTCTTTGCCAGCTGTGTCCCTTCCTGAGCCAGTTAGGTTTTCAATGGCTTCCATGCTTTTGCTACAGCCTGACTTGATTACTGCAAGGTGCTATCAGTGGGACTACCCTCCAAAAGGAAGCAGAAGTTGTAGTAGCTCAAATATAAACAGCTAACTGATTCAAGAATCAGGGATCAGTGCAGAAAACTCAGCGCGGAATGTTGGCTGCTTTTTGAAACAAATTATGGCAATTAAAGACAAATTATTTGTCTGTAAAGCCCTAAGAGGCATAGAGTTTTACTATTCAAAGGACCAGCTCTCTTATTACAAACTTGTCCACATGCCAGAAAGTTCTGCAAAAGAAGCCCTTTTGGAGGTGCCCTTGCTGGCAGAAGTGGCCTATCTTTCAGCATTTGGGAGAGAGCCTTCTGCATTGCTCTCAGGCTTCCAGCCTCCATTTTCTTAGGCTTTAGAAAATCTGCAAAGACGGCTTTCTTTCACCAGGATTTTAACTGTTAGAATAGTTTGCTTGCTTTACTAAGTTTATAGACCATACCAATTGCAAACAACTCTGAGCCACCTGTAGTCAACATATATAATTTGGATTATATTTCAGTTATATATGAGAATAACAGGTTATAATTTATGAGCATTAAATATGACAGCAAATATAACATCAGGAAAATCCATTTCTTGCTAAAAATATTGCACCGTCAGAGGGCACTATCACAGTATTCCAATCCTCAAAGCCTGCTGGAATGACCACATTTTAATGGCGTTCCTAACACACCAGTAGGGAAGGAACCATATAGATATCTGGTTGGGGGGAATGCAGTTCCACAGGATTCCTTCCTTCCTTCCTTCCTTCCTCCCCCCCTCCCCCCTCCCCCTTCCTTCCTTCCTTCCTTCCTTCCTTCCTTCCTTCCTTCCTTCCTTCCTTCCTTTCTTTCTATAAAAGACAAATCAAAAGAAAAAAGAAAGAGAAAAGAAAGAGAAAAAAAGTGCAAGAAACAAAAAGGGAGAAGAAAAAAACCCCTAAAATTAATAAATGTAATGACTTCCAACCTTCTTTTCAACAAATACTTACAAAGTTATGGTCCCTCTTCCCTCTTAGACATGACATCTTTCTTAATCTTAACATTTATAAATCATCATTTCATTTCTTTCTTCTTTTGGCAAAAAGTCCATATAAGGTTTCCAGTCTTCCAGAAAAGTTTTTGTTGTTTTTTCTCTGTCCATAGGTGCCAATAAAAAGAGTTCTAGTTTCTTTGAAATATTAATCTTTAAACTCCTTTGCATCATTGTATGAATTTGCATCCAAAATTTCTTAGCTTTCTCACAAGTCCACCATGCATGATAAAATGTCCACTAATGTTTTTCACATTTCAAAAATTGGTTTGAAATTCCTTTAGACATTTTTGATAATTTCTCTGGTGTCATGTACCAACAATATATCATTTTGTAAAAGTTTTCTCTTAGATTATGACACAATGTAAATTTAATTCCAGTTACCCACATTCTCTCCCAAGTGTTTATCTGTATATTATATCCAAAATTAATAGCCCATTTTTCATGCAGTCTTTAACCCATTCTTCCATTTCAAATCTCAACAAAATTTTATACATTTTTGCTATTACATGTTCATCCTTTGTACATCATTCAGTTTCAAATTCCATGTTATGTTTTTCAAGAGAAGGATCACTTTTGCAATCCCTGAAGATGGCATTCCCTGAACAAAGGAATAACACATCTTATTGTGTGGGCAGATATTACTGGGCATAATTGGTCCCACAGATCCTGAGCCAAGAAGGACTTTAAAGGTGGTAACCAGCACCCTGAATTCCACCTGGCAGCTAACCTGTAACCAGTGCAACTCTCACAGTACAAGTGTTACTTGAGCAAACTGGGAAGTGCCCATAAATTCTTTAGCTGCTACATTCAGTTTGGAAGTTGTAGCTTCCAAATGCTCTTTAAAGGCAGCTATCAAGTCCTGTGGCACCCCACAGCTGAGGAGCCTAGGGCTTGATTTCTCTGCCTCTATTACTAATATCTGGAATGGCCCGTTTAGGAAGGTGGGTAACTGTTGCAACCATTGGAGGTGGTCCCAGAGTATGATAGATGGCACTGCTGAGAAATCAAGCAATACCAGGAGGGTTGCACTCCCTCCCTCCCAGTCTCACCAGCGGTCATCCACAAGTGTGATCAATGGCCTGTGCATGTCATGCCCTGTGCTAAAACTCCACTGAAGCCATCCAGATAATCTGTTTCCTTCAGGGCCCTAGGCAACTGCAGCCCTACCACTTTCTCAGTCTTCTCAAGAAGGGGAAGTTGGAGATTAGTGAATAATTGTCCAGAATTTCTGGGGGGTGTGTTAGCTTCTTGTGGAAAGGGTATTATTATTATTATTATTATTGTTGTTGTTGTTGTTGTTGTTGTTATTATTATTTTATTAAATTTATATGCCGCCCAACTCCCAGTGATTCTGAGCAGGTTACAAATTGTTAAAAACATTTTAAAACAGGGATACAATGAAGAACAAAAAAGAATAAAAGATGGTAGAAAGGACAAAACTGGATGGGAACAAAGGAAAAGAAAAAGGGGACTTCAATCACCCTTGCCAAAGAGTATACCACTACCTCCCTCAAGGTTGGTAGCATCACCCCGCCCTGCCCCCTGCCCCCTGCCCCAAAGGATGCATTTACCAGTTTCCTGATCCAGTCCCTAGTCACTTTCCTGGTTTCACTAACCAGGAAGGGCAAGGATCCAGACTATGGGTGACACATCCAATATCACAGAGAAGTATGCCCACATCCTCAGGATGTACAGGCTTAAACTCATCCCAGATGACATGGTCTCAATCACCTCATTAGGACATGACCAGGTAGCATCCAACTCTGAAGAGATCCAAGCATTTTTATCCTTGGATACACACACACGCATACACACACATATCCCAGAATTTGCCAAGATTAAATTAAATGGCTTTCACCATAAGTTACTGAAATACCTTCTTTCTTACATATATTTCACTGAGATCCCAAATTATCTGCAACCAATATTAGGGCTAGGTAACAAATTGCAGCAAGTAGATGAATTTGTGTACCTTGGGTGAATTTTTACCACAGATGGGGAAATGGATGGAGAAATTTGAAGATGTGTATATTTTGGTAGATAGTAGGTAGTATGTGGTCTGTTGTGACGAATCTATGTTTGTGAAAAGAAGTGAACATAGCTATATGTAATGAGTTTGTCACTTTGCTGAAGAGAAATGAAAGTTGACTGTGTTATAAAAGTTAAATGAAGTGAGAATGGTTTACTTAAGAAGTGTTTGTGATAAAACAAGAAGAGTTATGGTGAGAAATAAATTGGTGCCGAATAAATGTGGATCAAATACAAAAGTAAGGGACCAGGGACTTCTGGGTGGAAACATGGCAGACTAGCACGTCTCCATGAAACAGCGGGGATGACGCAGAGGCAAAGACAAACAGCCGGGCAATATGCCTGAGCTAATGGAGCTTCTCTGGACAAGGAGAAGCCATGAGATCACCCACATAGCTCCATGAGTGGGGGGCAGCTCCTCGTAAGGAGGCTGGCAGGGTCCAGAGGGACCCTGTGGGCAACCAGCAAGTAGAGCACTGGGAGCCATGGAAGAAGACACCATGCTTGCAGCCTTGTGCAAAGCCTGTTTAAAGGACATGGTCTGCCCGATTCAGTTTCTAAAGCACATTTAGTGGAGCAAATTTAAAGTGTAAAGAGATCTTCAGAGCAGCAGAGCACCTAAAGCCACCTGGGTGAGTGTACCTTCGATCTGGGAAAGTAGAAAGTAAAAAGGAAGGAACCATTTATAAAGATTTAAAAAGAATTAAAAAAAAAACTTACTGGGTTTTTGGAATATGAAAGTTAAAAAATGGACTAAAGAGACTGTTAAATTTGGAATATTGCCTTATTTAAAGTATTTTTTAAATTTAATAAAGAGATAATATATATCTCCATGGGAAAGAAGAATGTTTAAATTTGTTAAGGAAGCTGATTGGCTGACTGTGTTAAACAAAGAGATAAGTAGAAAAAGAAGGGAAACGTGAAGTTCTGAAAAGGTCATGTGATTTCAGAAGTACAGAGTGCTGAAAGGGACTAAAGTGTAATGAACATGGGGAAAAAAAGGCCTATCTCTTATTTTTTTACTCCCCTTTTATTGAAAATAAAATATATTGAAGATATATTGAAGTACCCACAGTGGAAGGTAAAATAACAAATACTTTTGCAGAATACTGAACTGTTTTTGGACTTTTTGCTGAAAATGGAAAGAGCTAAAATAATGATTTTTAGACTGGACAATTGAAAAAGTGTTGCATAAGGGGACAAAGGGATTATGGTTATGTTTAAGAGGGAGGAGGGATAATAATTTTGATTATAACTGCTGTAATGAAGGTCAGAAGTTACTTCTTTAATTAACTTTTTTCCTTTCTTTTCTTTTAACTGTATTGTTTCCTGCACTTCTTCCTTCTTTTATATATTTCTTATTTTTCTTCTATTCAAGTAAAAGATATCAATAAACATTATTAAAAAAAAGTGAGTGACCAGTATAAAAGAAGTACATGGAGGCAGTTTAGATAATGAATGAATGAATGAATGAATGAATGAATGGAGATCAAATTGTAAAACAAATATATGAAAGAAGAGTTAATTGGTTGAGAAGAAGGTGAAGACTGAGTAAGTTGTGGTTGGATGGAGTTGATGAGATCCTTGAAAAGAGAAATTTAAAGAATAAAGGCAGTGTATGAATAACTATGGACAGGGCAGAAGCAACGATGGGTTGCAAGTGCAGAAAGGCATGGAGGAATATAGTCGAGGTTGTTGCTGTTGGAGATGTGAACCCAATGGCACTGACTCATCAGCTTCTCATAATGTACCAACCACAAGGGACAGTGAGATGTAGATAGATATTTAAGAATGTACTCTGTGTCCCCTCTTTATTTGTCACTCTGCCTGTTCTTTGTTTTATGTGATTTATAATCTGAGGTCATTTTCTTCTATCTTTTTTTCTAGGCACACTTCCCCTCCCCCATATGCTTTCTGACCTTCCTCTTGGTAGGATGTCATTAGCTAGTGCTTTGCCTATCCCTATAATGTATTTCCTGTAGGTTTTTGTCAATAAAAACTCATCCTGTGAGTTTTATCAATAAATAAATGATGCACATTCATTTAAGGCCAGCTGGTGAGATGGTTCCCCAGGTGATATCCAGTGGGTGATAGAGAAGAGAGAGATCCTTTTGCTGGGACATAATAGTGGAGCCCTAGGGTGCCACTGTTGGGATGGATGGTTGCTCCAGTGTGGGTCATCATCACAACATGGATGTAGAGGGATTGCTGGTGCACCAGGGAACTTCTCACTGGGTGAGGTGTTTGGACAATGCAGAGAGTGTCATCCTACACCAGTTTCCCAGCAACTAAAGGGATGAGAAAGCCAACTGTTTTCTGTTGCCATCCCATTTTCCTGCAACAGAATGCCCTGAATATCTCTGCTCAAAGACATCTATTAGGATTCTGCATATAAAGTCATGGGTATTAAATATTGATTTAAATAGGTGGTTTCTTTTTTTGGTGAGATTTATAGATAAATGTCCTTTACAAAATGCAAGTATACTACTAGTATATCATACTAGACTACCTATAGTATTTATGTTTCTCATACAATATGTGTAACTAGTGTGTGAAACAAGACTAAAGGTTTCAGTCCTTAATATACACCAGTATGTTATGGCATAGATACAATTAAAGTTTTTATGTATATGTTTGAAGTACTGCATGGAAGAGATGAATAAAACTTCTTCTCTTTCATTAGTCGCCTGCCATTTAAAATGATGGCTGATTAAAAAATGAGGGTGCAATTTTACATAGATTTTGTGCCCCAATTAGCAGTGCTAATTAGGGCACACAAGTACATTGTACACTGCCTTGTAGAGATTGTTAGTCAGTCATCCAAACCAGTGAATTACCCAAAAGCATGACTCTTAGTTACCATTTAATCAGGTGCAAAGAATTAAAGACCCCTCCAGGAAGGACACAGGACACAGCCATGGTTAGCAATGGGAAAATAAGCTGCTGGCAGTTGGATCTTCCATCTCACTCGAAAGGACACAATGTTAAATAAGCCAATAAACCGTAAAGAAGGATTGTAACAAGGAAACATAAACACCTCAAAGGTAGGTTGTGGTTTAGTTTGGCTTCTGACATGTTGGTGTATCTTTTTTTCCATGTGGATTGGTATATATATTGTGTGTGTATGTATGTGTGTATATATATGTGTGTGTGTATGTGTGTGTGTATATGTATGTATGTGTGTGTGTGTGTTTACACACTCCATCCATCCATCCATCCATCCATCCATCCATCCATCCAATGGGTTCAAAGAAAACTTTATTCATTGCTACTATAAGAAGTGGCTGGTTTGGGGGAAAAGAAGAGGTCACTGGATTAGAAACAATTGAGAGTAGTGGGAAATGTTGACAGCAAACATTAAGACTATTTACTATTAGGGAATTTGCACAAAGCACCCTTCCTTTGAGATCCAAATTCTTGAGTACGCAACATTAGGAGTAAACCTCAAGCATGTAGTAGAGGAAAATCTGGACTGTAACTACCTGTAGGTATCCCATTTTTTGAGACTTCTTGCACATTTGATGTAATCTTTAGTATTTAATATTAAGAAAAACAGTGTTTAGTATTTAGCATTAATGTAATTGTTTTTGTTTATGTTATTAGACTAGTATAAAAAGTAGAAGTGTGGATAGGGCTTTGAAAAGGTATGATTTACAGTGAGGGTAGCATGACAAGGAAATCAGAGATGTTGTGTTAATTCTCTCTTCTGATTTCTAATCGGGTTGCTCTACAGATTTGTCCATTGACTTGTGTTGCTATCTTTGATTATTAATAATATTAATATAAATATAAATTTGATAAATAAATAATATTAATTTTCTTGTGTTACATAATAATAATAATAGCAACAGCAACAACCACCACTATTCTAACACTTCAGGTAGTCAATTCAATTCAATTCCTCTCTTACTTTTAAACAGTTTGTTCATTGTTTTGTTCTATACTGGTCTTTGACTGAAATAAAGTTTGACCCGATTTGACTTCACTTGACACTCCAGGTAATTCAGAGCAGTGCTCAGAAGTAAAACAATAAAACAGTGCAGAAATAAAACACTAAATCAATAAAACTAATATTCAGCTGTAAAACATTATTTTGTAAAAAGGCAGTTAAAAGTCAGTATGGGAGAATGAGCATGTTTGAAATAGACACTTGGAACTTGACAGCATGAAATCTAGCCATATTTCCTCAAGGAGGTTCCAGAATTGGCACTTTCACCAAGAAAGTCCTTACTGTGTAAACCAAACCCTTAGGTGGGACCACAAATATGGCCTTCCCAGGTTATCTTATTGCATGGATTGGGTAACACTGGGGAAGGCATTGTTTCTGAATGATAAGTCATTTAGGGTCAACACTCTGAGATGAGTCTTTAAGAACTGGCATTGTACAAAGCTATTGAGCTACCTAAGTAATAAAAATTAAAACAAAACTAATAATTCTACTTAACCATTTAGCAGTTGCATTCTGCACCAGATGCAGCTTCTGGATCATGTTCAAGAGAGGCCATGAAAAAATCAGCAGTAATCCAGTCATGAGATTATTGTGCCTCTAATGGCAGCTAGGATTCCATTCAATCTTGATTTCTTTGTTGATTCACTCACTTGGGTCTCTTATGTTGCATTGTGTCAAGGCATCAAGTCAAAGAAGAATTGGAAGTAGTACTATGTTCAATAAGGGTTTCAGCTGTCTCTCTCTCTCCCCCCCCCCCCCCCATTCTCTTTCTAGATATCCCATCTGGATACATTAGAGATACATTATGTCAATGCCCATTCATATACTTCTATCCCATCTTGCTTCTAATTTTTCTAAAAATTCTATTTTTAACCATAAAAAAAACCTCAGATTTTTAAAAATGCACTTCTTAACATATTCAAACATATAATCAAATATTCTTTTTATTTATTTTATTAAAATATTAGTAAGCCAACTCTTCTAAGGATTTGAGGGTGAACTACAATCCATAAAATACATGAGATAAAGTGAAATGAAAATTAACAGCACTTAAAATTAGCTTTTCCCCACAAAATATGTATTTCTAAATTTGGTTTCTTTCAAAGGTCATGTTATACATGTTCTTTATCCTGAAATATAAATTTCTGTAGGCATTTTTGAGCCCAAACTAGCATGACAAAATTTGAAGAAGTGCAAAAGCTGAAGGAAAATAGTTTTCTAATTCATAAAGGTTTGCAATAGGGAGACTTACGATCGGCTGGTGTGTTTGACATATGAATCAAATGAGCATCGATACATGAGACCTATTGAAATAAATGCTGTGAAAGCCCATAAAACTCAGTCAAGGTTGGATTGTTATGGCCTTTGTTGAACCTCAGAAATGTTTGTGTGTGTGTGTGTGTGTGTGTGTGTGTGCCTTAGTACTTTTACTGGTCTCTATTTGTATATCAGGCTGAGTTCAGATTGCTAATCAAGAAACTACATAATTATGGATTTCATATTCAAACCAGTACATGGATACTGTGATTTTTGTTATTAATGCTTTAATTATTTCAAAATGTACATTTATTACGTTTGCTCATTTTAATTTTCATGTCTAGTTTACCTGAATTTTATTAGAACAGAATCTTTCATTTTCAAAGCTTCTTCTATAGTCTTACAGACCTATTCCATGAATTTTGAGCTGAGCACCCATATTAGTTTAGTGAGATGATGCTAAATACATATTCATGTGAAAAGCTATCACTGTGTTGCATCTGTTTGTATAATTTGTTATTTATGTTGGATAACTCCTCTATTGAGACAATTTAGTATCCACTTAATTTGTAACAGCCCACCTCTCAGTCTGTGCCAGGTTCATTAAGTGGAAGGGAGTTGTGTTGGAGGAAGTACTTTGAGGAATGGGCTGTAAATGTATTTTAAATTTCATACTGTACAAGCTGTGAAAGATAATTATATTGTTCTGTTGATTAGAGACATGTAATCAAAAGTATCATTAATCTAGAAATTTGCACAATTTGGTCCAGAAGGAATGTTAAGCAGATCAAGGCTCTGAATCAAGTAGAGATGGGGGAGAAATTTGTTTGGTTTATATTTTGATACAAACCACCCCAGTTCACACTTTTTGAAATAATATGGGAACTGGTACACGATTATATGTTGGTTTCCACACTTCCCTGAATTCTCTGATCAAAGAGTTCAGAGATGTATATATGAAGTAGTGTTAACAATGTGTATGGAAAAGAAAATGTCAGTTTAAAGGCATATACTAAAGAAAATCTATTAAAAAGCATATATGAGAGAATGGGATTAAAAAATAACAATGGCCTTTGTGTGGACTTACCAAAAATTGGAATCTGATTTTTCAGAAGAAGGGAGGATGAACTTGTGCTTGAGAAAGTACAAGAAAATTACAGAAAACTAGACAGGCAGACTGACACCTCCTAGTCAAGAAGCCTGAAAATACGTTTTGATGTGTTATTTGATTTTTATTTATCAAAATTTTTAGACCATTAGGGTTGCAAATCTATGAATTCTGAATTCAGGGAAAATGACATTGGGCTTATTGCTGAATAAATTGACCTCATCAGTACCCAGTTCTACAAAATCCCCTGATGATAAATGCCATTTCTATTTCCACAATGACTTGTTATCAAGAGTTGTCTACTTGCGAGAGCAGTGTAATGGCAGAGCCATGAATTCATGCAACATCTTTCTTCTCTTTCTATTAACTGGAAAATGTAGTTTCCTCATGAGTTCATGGTTCCAGAGTTAAGTAGTTATTCACTGATACGGCTGGATTCACCCGTGAAAGGAAAATAAAGGGCTCTGCCAGCAAAACCAGTGTAGGAGGCAAAAATGAGAGAAAGCCAAAGTACGGTATGCTTTTAACAGTGAAAAATACACAAAAGGCATTAAAACACAAACGAGATCTATTAAACTATGGATGGAAAGCAGTATACTAAAATACTGCAACGCAGTAAGGTCCCGCATAGTAATCATCCTGAAAAGTTTGTGGTGATTTGTGGTAGGGGCGTCTGCCCAGTGCAATCTTTCTTGCTCTCAATTTCTCCCCACCCTCCTCCACTCCAAGTAAAAATCTGCATATTTGGGGAACATTCATATCATTTCAAGGAAGCGATCAAAGGCTGCTTTGGTTGATACTAGTTTTCTGGATGATGACGATGATGACGATGACGATCTGTCATAACAGGTACATATCTTTAAATGATAAGGAAAAAAGAGGAAGGTATTATGTGGCATACACCCCTCCTCCGCTTGGCTTCTTTTTTCCTGAAATGTTTGCATCCCAAATGAATGAATACCATGGGAAACTAACATATTGCCTTAACCCTAAAAAGATGAGAGGGAGGGAGGGAGGGAGGGAGGGAGGGAGAGAGAGAGAGAGAGAGAGAGAGAGAGATATTCCTTAATCCAGTGTTGTCCAAACTTGGCCACTTTAAGATGAGTGGATTTCAACTCCCATGCTAGCTGGGGAATTCTGGGAGTTGAAGTCCACTCATCTTAAAGTGGCCAGGTTTGGACAACACTGCCTTAATCTTTCTGTTTGAGACGGCCAACATTCCTTGTCCTGTCTTTTTTCAACATCTTTCTTTTCTATGATTTGATCTTATTTTCCCATGTTGTGTCTCCCCTGCTCCACTAGATGGTAGTAAAGACCATAAGCTAGATGCTTTCAGACAAATAATTATATAAAAATAACAGGAGTCATCCTGAAAAATCTACCTTTTTAAAGAAAGAAACCTACGCTAATATAAGATTAAACTTTACATTCATGCAACATTTGAAAACAAATAAGATCAGCGATGCTGTCAGTAAAGCAATATTTTCACTCTGAGCAGCACCCGAAGTGGTTTGTCAGGATAAATATGGAGTGAAATGATTATGAATCGTTGTGGCAAGTTTTAATACAGATCAGAAAGTAAATTAATCCAGCTCTGTCTGAATCCTCATGCCATTTTTTTCCCAGAAACAAATGAATGGTAAACAACATTTTGGCAATTTTTAAGTTAATCATGTAGAACTGATTACTCAAGAAGAATGCTATTAACATTTACTCAATTTACACCCTACAATGTGACAAATTAAAATTAATGCTGCTGTTTTTGGGATATCAAATGGATCATGATTCTACGAAGAAGAAGAAAAAAGATTGCCCTTAAGGGTAACTGATAATGATGGTTATAGTCTAGGGAACTCTAAGCATGTTCTTAGCAATATTCATAACTTTCCAAAACAAATTGTCTAGAAAAATAAATAGAGTGAACACTTGATGAATATATAAAGTTTTGCTACTGTTTTACTACTCATGTATAGTATGACTTGTTCATCACAAAGGTGAAATCAAAGCTGTCATGTGCCAAACTGAAATTTCAACATTTTTCTTGCTAACAGGTATTAAGTATAGAGCTGTTGTAAAGATCATTATTTTCATTCACTATATCTTGGTTGTTCTCACTGATGAAGGGATAGCCAGCACTGAAATCATGTAAAGACCAGTTTGGTCTCGTGGTGAAGGCACCAGGCTAGAACCCAGGAAACTGTGAGTTCTAGTTCTGCCTTAGACATGAAAGCCAGTTGGGTCACTTTGGGTCAGTCACTCTCTCAGCCCAACCCACCTCACAGGGTTGTCATTGTGGGGAAAATAGGAGGAGGAAGGAGTATTAGGTATGTTCGCCACCTTGAGTTATTTTTTAAAAAATAAGAAAGGCAGGATGAAAAAATATCTTTAAAAAAAGATCAGATTTGTCTTATAGCTTTATTTCTAAATGCTGGCTTCATTATTGTGCTTTTCAAAAATAAATAATTTTTTCATATGTAGGCAAATCCCATTTTGTGGTTAAACGTTTTAAGTGACATGTAGTTCTACTGAAATCAATTGGAAGTTTGACATTTAGGTCAATGAAACCAAATTGGCTTTCTCTACTTATAATGGACAACACAAACGCATATATGCTTACTCAGAAGTAAGTGCCATTAAATGTAGAGACTTAATCCCAGGTACATATCTATAGGATTATATGTATAAATAAATAGGATTTAAAATGAATTATTAAGTGATATTAAGTATTATAAGAAAAATTATGAGATTATTAGACAAGGAATTTTATAGTAATTGGAACCGGGAAGCTGGAGATGAACTTTGTCAGATTGAAAAGCACTGAATCATTGGAAACAGCTCAAATCTCTGTGAAGTTTTAGTTCACTTCATGACATCATTGCACAGATGTCACAGTTTATGTACTTGCATCAGATATCATACACAATGGTGGTATTTGCATGATGATGTCATTATGTATGAGTAGTCACAGTTTGTTATAGACACCATTGCTGGCATCGTTATGCATGTTGCTAGCTAGACTTTTCCTACTTCATCTGATTTTTACTTGTCACAAAGGATAGTCCATGGGTGGAGAAAGCTTATGATGATAATGAATGCTTCCTATTTAATGACACCATCAGTTGGCATTGGAGACCCCACATCTAATGAGACCTGGGTGGTGTGCCTTCTCTTTCATGGCATCTGCCCTCTGGCATAATATCACTCAGAGGTTTGAGTCTCCTTAACCCTGTACAAACTTTGCTAATGTGTTGGTATTTTAATCTTTCAATTGTCAACTTATTTTGTTTGTATTCTTATCTAAGAAGCATCAGGATTTCCTTTCTTTTCACCCTAGCATCAATGGATACTTATCTAAATAATCTCTGCTTAAAATCAAGCCTTTTGTCATTGCTGCAGGCTTTCTATATAACATTTTCTGGTTGTATTTTTCTGTTTCACCCAAGAAAGTTTTGAGAAATGTAGGCCTTACAGAAATGCTAGGAAGCATATCCCAGAAGTATTTAGAGAACAGATGAGGAAAGTAATATTCGTATTATTTTCCCAGGAGTCCTTAGAAAGAAAGAGACAATGTTGAGGTGAGCTAGGAGAGTTTTGATTATACAAGTGATGTGCAGGCATTTGGATCTGAAGTGGAAAGGTCCTTTGGCAAGGGCACAAATATGCTTGCTGAATCTGTTGGTACCTCCTTAAAGAAGCCATGGTAGTTGTGTGGTCCCAGACAAATATGTATCTAGATATGGAGTTGCCAATAGAAGTTGTCACACCTTGTTGTGACTTCCTTAATGCCCCCTGTATTCTTTATCTATAGGCAATTTCGGAATGTCCTCCTCATTACCTGTCTGCAGGCTGGGTACCTTTCTTCAGTAGAGTAAGTCAGGCAAAACACCTCAGAGGCTTCCCAGTTGGATTTCCCTCTCTTCATTGCAGGCTGACATAAATTGTCATATGAGAGCAATAGGAAGACTGAGAAAGAAGATAAAATGTGGTACCTGACCTGTTTCTTCTGTCTCTTCAGGATCAAGTTACTTCAGCTCTATCTTTAGATTACTCTGTGATTACTTTATTAATGTATTTTGATTTTATTAATACATTTAGATTTTACTTTTAATTGCCTTGGATGGATTAGTATCTTTAAAAGCAGAATATTAATAGTACTAACATTCTACTTATTTTAGCAGGACTAAGACATACAGTAGGATTCAGAGCAAGGCTGTGCAAACCAAGAACAAAGCTTGCTTCTGCTTAACAAAACAGTGCTTTTCCTTGGATATTTGCCCTAATGATGAATGGGGAGAAACAAATGAGCTTGACTGGGAGAAAGAAACAGAAAATTTTGTCTGCCTACTAAAATGCCATATTTGAGAGGATTTAGCTGGCTACTTGATCATTTCTACTTACTGTATCTGCATAGCTATCTGAACTTTATTTAAATATTTTCATCCAGGAGGCCAGGTAAAGTTAATGCTCTTCTTAAACTTACATTGAATTAACTAATACTGATATTCAAGAATACAGAACTGGGCCATCGAAACTACTAGAGACTGCAATATATTATAATCAGACTGCTGTTACAGGACTGGATCCAAACATGATTTCAGTAAAGTCCTGATGCCACTGAAGATAGGGGGATGAGGTCCAATGGTTAAGGGGACAATGTTTTCCTTTTTCTCGTTTCATTTCTACCTGCCGTACCACCATCAGATGTGTCCCATTCAATTGGATCGGGAGGATGGCAAAAAGTTATGAAGGAAGGTGAAGGGTGAGGAGGGAGCTGCCATGACTTCTGGTGCCTACCCAGTGCTGCAGTGGTGAAGATGGCCTACCACCACTAACAATGTCATGAACAACACTTCATGTGAGACCTCATGCTCTCCAGTCCACCTACAGCCATGCTTCTGCAGCACCACATACCATGCTATTTCAGAATGGTGGGGCACCTGCTGGAACAGCAGAGGAAGTCAAGCCGAGGCTGCAGAGGGAGGATAATGGAAGAATATTGCCCCCCACGCCCACCTTTCAAAAGGGGCCTTTGGTGTATTCTGGTTCCTCAGGAGTTATTTAATTCACTGAGGAGCAAATCATGCATCATATAGTATATGCATTCTAAAGGTATGTCTAAATCCCTTGTCAAGTCATCCAAATTGTAATATGATCAAGTGGCAGAATTCTGTGCTTCAAAATGTTACTGTATTTGTATGATGCAATCACAAAATGTACACAGTCTTACTTTGCCAGCTAAAGCAACTGCCATGTGTGCTGTGGTCCACACTGAATTGCTTGCAAAGGAAAGGAAGAAAGTTGTTTTTTTTAACAAAATCTTAATTTCAATCAAGGCCTATATTACTATTTTTTTCTTTAGAAACAGACATTTTAATATGTCACTTTTCAGTTCCAGCTCAATAAGCAACCATTTATTTAGAATTTTAAAGCAATCTTCGCTTTAGTCAGGTAAGAATTATTTCAAAAGTATAAAAACACTTTCATTTCCCATCACTGCCAAAAATGAAAAGAACATGAGTTATGAGTCTTGCTATGTTGTCTTAAGTTGATTACTATGGAATGATTAAAAAACTAGCTGTGCTGTCATAACAGAAGAGTACATTATAAGTGTAATAACAGCTTAGGGATACAATCCATCAATGCCGTACTTGGAAGCTGAAAAAAAAAGTTGATCTATTTCTTTGGTCATCATTTTCAGCATATTAGATGACAAATAATTGTACATTCATCAATAACAATAGATTAAAGTTGAAATGATTTATTGCTATTACACTGCTGTTATGATGGAGCACCAGGTCACTCAAGCATTGATGAGGTCTGTATTTAATTTTCACGGGTCTCTTGGCAGAAATAATAGACAGAGGGGAAACCACCTGAAACTAGGTAGATCAAAGTTGTTGACAAGTGATTTGTAGGCTGGTTCTTCATGAGTGGTAGACGTAGAGGTGAAAGTAACTTTTTTTTTTAAAGATCTGTGAACCACTAAATCAAAGAGACCTCCATATACATTGTTGTTTTACCAACCAGCTAGACATCAAGATGAAATATGAATATCAGATGAATCGGTGGGGAAGACAGTTTGCAAAAACTTCTGAGAGACTGCATGGTCATTTTATAGGCTTTGCAAATACATGTTAAATTATTATTTCTTTGCAGTTCACTAAAATGTCAATGGGATCACAATTCTGAAATGTTGTCCAGTAGGGGATTTTCATGCAGAATTATTCTAGAATATTGTATTCAGGAATGATCTGTCTTAAAGTAAAACAACAGGTGTTGAATCTTATTTATGGGAATCTTGAATGCACTGCTTTTTAGGTTTGTGAGTTAGGTGGCCACATAAATTGCATAAATGAATGAATGAATGAGCAATCAAATAAATAGTTAGTAGGTAGCTTTTAATTAACAATGCAATGGCTCCCTCCCCCAAATTAGAATAAGTGTGCAACAGTTCGACTTATTTATGTCTAAAAGTAATAAGTGCAACAGTTACACTATTTATGTCTAGGTATTACCAACCTGGTACCCTCCAGCTATGTTTGTACTACCACTCCCCCATTCCCAAGCTAACATGGGTAATGGTCATGTGCATTGGAAGTAATAGAGCACATCTGGAGGTCACAAGGATAGGAAAGCTGCTATGTAGCACTACTATTGATATAGTACAAGCCTAGCAGTGTAAGAGGTAGCACAATTCCAAACATGATCTGGTTATATATATAAAATTGGTCCCTGTGTGAGAACAATGTCTACAACACAACTAAAGTCTCAATTTCTATGTGAATGGAAAACCAATGAAAAACTCCAATATAACCTGTAATTTTAGAAATGGGAAAATCTGGAAAAAGATTAACTCTGTAGCAGTTACAACATTAAAAGGGAGAATCATGAGGTTCAAGTTACTTCAAGAAGCTTATAGATTATTCATGTAATGTAAGAGTGTCTGTAGAAAATGTAGGCACATGCAAAGCATTCAAGGAAGGACTGTGCTAAGTGTGTTGACATAAGCATAGAGCCCCCTTTCAAGGGAGTTTAGCATGGCTGCTTTGAAAACATGGAGCAACTGCTCAGAGAACCTTCTGACGTCATCTCCGCACATATGTGCATGCACAGACAGCTCTTCTGCTGGTCTGCTGGTGACATGAAGGAGCTCTGCATGCTCTCATATGTGGAGATGGCCTGGCTTGAGAAGGTCCTTGAAGCAGCTGTTCCAATGACCCCAGAAGAGGCACTTGGTGTACAGCAAAACACTTCATGTGGTACCCCTTGAATGCTTTGACAATCCAATGTTGTTAAGGGATTAGCAAAAAAGGCGAAAAGTCCAAGAGTGTAAATTATTGGAATAGCAAGAAAGTTATAAGTGACAAAAGGAGAAAACTGATGACAAGGAAATCAAAGACAAATCATTGCTGAGGACATGTGTTTAAATGCATATGAGAGATTAATGCAAAGATGTCATTGAAAAACAACAACAACCAGTAACTAAGTAGGACAAAGAAGCCAAATGATTAAGAAAAGCCTACATCATTTCCCAAAAGTATTGGGAGGGGTTAAAGGGGATCCAAGAAGACTGAATATTATAGACATCAATGGTATGAATAGAGCTATTAGAAATGTTCTCCTTTTCTTCAAGCACTTTAATACAAGGCTCTTAACAAAATTGATTGGTAGAAAGTTCAGATAGCCTGAGAAAGTTTTGTTCTAAGCATTTCCCGGTTCATTTATGGAATATATTGTGGTGATGACCATTGGCTTAGATTAATTCATGATGAATGGCCAGACCATGGATATTCAAATAATAATGCAAAGGATTCATGTTCAGAGGCAGGATGCTACAGTCATCAGTGCTAGAGGTAAGGAACTAAAGAAAGTTGTCACCTCCTTCACAGCCTGCTGGTGACTTCCCAAAAGCACCTGGAGGGCAACTGTTGGAAGAAGGAGGCTGGAATGGATGGCCTTTTGCTGGAACTAGTAAGATTAAGCAAAGCCAGAATAGGATGTGCAGTAAGTATGACACTGTTAGTCAGTCAAAGATGAGATTGGAATCATTTTGTTGAACAACCTGTCAATAAGTACCCAAAGCCAGTGATATGAATAATGAGGAAGGGTGGTGGTGGTTGAATCTTTAATTTTCTGTCCAATCAAATCTTAGAGTATCACATTCAATTTTCTTTCATCTGTAATCTAAATAATTTCCCACCTTGCTCATGATGAATGTCTTGCCAGTTCCTACTCAATCTCTCCACTTTACATGACCTAATTAAAGAAAACATTCCATGATTGCCTATTTTTCCTCATGCATGACAACCTATTATTTTTTTTCTACTACCTGATTAGGGCTTTATTATCCTTGGATTTAGATTGATTTGCTGGGCACTTTAATAAAACACTACTTAGTTTGATTTAAAGGGCTACAGGTTTTCTTCATTCACACAATTACCCTTATAACAAATTCTCATACTAAGTGTGGCAGAGTTCCTACCAAAAGGGATTTTTGATTGCCATGGTAAAAGGTTAAAAAACAAAAGAATCACAGGTGACATTCCTGTTGAATTCCTTCATGCCTTTTCTTCTGTGGGCAGTCAAGAGAGGACATTTTGCAATATAATTTGTCAAGAGTGATAAATCTGTTTCATCATATCTGTCAAGAATGGCTCCTGTGTATTAAAGCTACTATAAATATTTGCTCAAGATAGAACCAAACTTTCATATGATTAAATAATAATACATTTATGAAGACAAATTGCATTTTGTGATTGTTATCAACTCTGTGAGCCTAAAGTAGGTAGCTTGAGTTCAAATGGATGATGAATCAGTTTTGATTTCAGAATGCAGGAATGTTATTAAATAAAAAGGATTTACATTATGTTTTGTTAGATACAGATAGTCTTTCCTTTGAGAGGTTCTGTTCACAAATTCATTTTAGGCATACAGAGGAAAGAAATAACTAGCTCTTTTTGAGACTTAGTTCCTGATAAAAGTATATAGGATCACAGTCAAATATATAATCCTATACTTATTTACTTTGGAATAATGCCCGCTTACATTTGAGGACAGAATTGAATTGTGAATGCTTTAAACATCATCAGACTTAGTTTTCACTGAAACGGTAAACCTGGATTTTATATTGTATCAGTTTAGACTCACACAACTGAGTGGTGCTCCCTACTGTCCTTTAGGAAGCTATTAAAAACTGAATTATTCTGGATAGCACTTTCAATATTTTGTTGACTTTATTTGTTGTGTCATTTTTATGTCATTCTCTTTTATTTATTGCCATTTATTTTGGTATTTTGCATAGATGTTTACATTGTTATTCCATTGTATTCATTGTAAGCCACTGAGAGCTGATTGATTATGGCAGAGTATGAATCCAAAAACAAACAAACAAACAAACAAAAAATAAATCCTATGTATTTAGAATATGTGAATTACAGGAAGATGGCAAAATTAGCATTCTCTTTCTTCCTGGGTTTTTATTGGAATATTAATAGGAAACATATGAACTCTCACCTCTAAACTAAAGCGGCCAGATATAAGTTGATCAAGTGAAAAACAGGGCAAAATTAGTGACTTTTTATAATAATTGAGTGTATTAATTTCACCATAATGATAGTGAGTCATAATTGCAATACTACATGGAAAGTGCAGCTAATTTCCAAAGTAGTGTTGGAAAAAAATGGATTGCATCAAAAATGTTCACTAAATACCAGGATGAATTTCCCCTTCTCCTGATCTCTCTAGGGTTAAGGGCACTGTGATGCAGATCTTGGCAATATTCAAAGGGTGCAGCATGAAGAACAAGAGGAGATACCCTATTCTGTGATTCAGGACTGGATCACAGCTCTTCCTCCAATAGCGATTGCAGCCCTCCCTGCGACTCCCCCCATTTCCCACGGAGCTCTTCCCATGCCTCTTTCTCCTTGGAGCAGTAATGCCATCACTTATCCTTTGAATGGCTATCCTACCAGTATCCTCTGAGCAATGTGATATACATTTTTGCAGTGACTGCCTCTGCAAAGGTTGACCTTATGATGCTTTGCTCTGAGTGTCACTCACAGCATGGCTTACATAGCGGCTTGCTGGGTGACCAGTCTCTTCAGAAAACTCCATGTCTTAGCTGCAAAGTGGTTGTTCGTGTAGCAGCTCCGGAGGGCAACAGTGGCGAGCTTGGATCTAATTCACTATCTGTCCCAGTCTATCTTTTGAAACGGCTGCTTCATTTCACTAAAGAAATGAAGTAGTAACATCTTTACATGATGTTGGATTTACTTAACCATAAGGAAGTATAAGTATGCACTTTTCCAGTTGATAAAGTGTGCGCCATATCACTGAAACGATTTAGGGTTTTGTGCACGTGGAGGTTATTTGGGTTGTTATCTGTTTTCGTTTGTTTGTTTTTAATGATGATGACAACAAGGATATGTTGATGAAGATGTAGGTGATGGTTCAGATATCAGGTTGACAGGAAATACATAGTCATTTTTGGGGTGGGGGGCAGAACAGCAAACCTTAGACTGTATGTATCAGTCCTTAGTATGGGGCAGATAAAGAAGGTGGAACATGTAGTATTCCAGATATTTGTTGTGATCATGTTAGCTGGGACTGCTAGGAGTTTACAGTTCAATATCATCTGGAGGACTAGAGTTCCCAATCACCTGGTTGATTGATTGATTATGTGTCATTCAGTTGGTATTGACTCTTAGCGACCACATAGATTTTCTCCATGATGATTTGTCCTTAACTTGCTCCTTTAGATCTTCCTATGGCACACTTATCACCACTGTGACTGAGTCCATCTACCTTGCTGCTGGTCATCCTCTTCTATAAAGTATTTCAATATGCTTTTTCCATCTTTAATCTTCTTTGAATCAGTTACTATCTGTCTACTGGCATCCTTTAGCATACCAATTTGAGGTTGGAACCTCCTTCTGAGTTTAAAGAACTCTTGGAAGACTTTCCTTGTTTTTTCATGTCTGTTTCCATTGTCAGTGTCTTTACAGTTGTTATTATAGTTCTACTTCTTGTCTCTTCTAACAAGTCTCTGAAACTCTTTGTTCCTTCCTGAGATTTTTTTCTTCCTTGGCTTTGGCTTCTCTTCTCTCCTTGGCAATTTCCAAGGTTTATTCTGACATCCAGTTTGTTTTCTTCTGCTTCTTTAACTTAGGCAGTCTCTTTTCATATTCCTGCTTAACAACTTCTTTAAGTTCATTCCATAGTTCCTCTGGTTTTCTGTCAACAAAGTTCAGGACTTAAAGCAAATTCTGATGTTCTCCTTGAAAATGGTGGGTATATGCTCAAGATCATATTGTGGAAACTGGTTGACTTTCTTCTTCTTTAGCTTAACTTGGAACTTGCACATCAGCAGTTCAAGATCTGTTCCACGGTCAGCACCTGGCCATGTCTTTGAGTTATATCAACATAATTCAGGAAAACTAGGTTGACCTCAGGAACCATTGCTCAACAATGGATTGTTATCCAGCTATGACAGTCCATCAGTGAAGTGAACATAGCTAGCAGAATGGATCCCCCAAAGCCTCCTGTGTGTTCCTTTCAATCTACCAATAAACTCTCCAGAGCAAGATTTAGTGAGGGTCAGAAGATAAAAAGGAAAGGAAATTCTTATAATAATTTGGATGGGATTTGCTTGTGAGGCGAGATTATATTCAAACATGGATATAAACAAGAAGTAACTGGATTTAAATTATAAATTAGGCATATGATGATTAATGCCACATGCTTATTTAAATTGAGGAGGCTGCTTTGAAATAAATATGAAAGTGCTGATTAGGAAAGAATTAGACACTTCCTCCCTTTCTTATGTTAAAGTATTACAGAGCAACCTGGCCAGTTAAACAAATATGCGTTGTTCACATTTCACATCTGTCCATTTAGAAGAAATGGATGGAATCTAAGGATGTACTTTATTTGGAGGATGAAAATCCCCCCTCCCAATGGAGAAAGTTCTTTCCATTGCTAGTATGGATTCTCTGGCTGCAAGCCAAGTATATATTTTGACCAATGAAATGTGCACAAGCTGTCAGTCATGCATTCTGAAGATGTCCAAATGATAAATAGCGAGTGATGCCATTTGAGAGGGAGCAGAACTTGGCATGTAATGTCACAGACTTACAGAGTCTCCAGTACCTCCCTAAAAAAAGAAAAGAAAGAAAGAAAAGAAAGAAAGAATCAGAGAGCAAGTTTGACAACTAAGCTTAAGACCCTCCCCAGTCAAACTGGGCATTATTTAGTTAGTGGAAAAATCACCTGACCTGCTGAAAAGCAATTCACAGTGTTCCTGAATCATGTTCCTGAATCATATGAGAAGTCCAGACCTGCTTTCTTCTACATGTGGCAAAAATACTTAGGGATTAAGGAAAATAGAGGTTGGCAAATGGAAGAAAATTAACCCCATTAAGGAGTTTTCATTTCAGGGTTCAACAAAGTGTGGGAAGAACCTTGAACCATCAGTCGCCGTATTTCTGGATAGTTGGGTTTTTTTCAGGGGTGTGTGTGTGTTGTACAAATGCGTTGTGTTAGCATATAATAACAATGCAATAAAGACAGATAAAAAGGCTGTTATAAAAGCTAAGTTATGCTGCTATAGATACTCAATAGCTGACAGCTTATAGAGATTTGCTTCTAATTATTCTCAAATAATTACTGAATAGAATAGTAAATGTTATTAGGCTACTTTAATATTGACCATAAAATATCACTTGCTAAGATAATTTACTACTTTAACCTGTACTTGCATTGAGAAACCAAGATTGGAAAAAAAGGCATAAATGCATTTTTTTCTACTGTACTGGTAAAGCTGAATATCATGGAATTGTTTTTATTGTAGTCTGAGATCTTAATACAACTTATCAAACCATCCCCAGAGCCAGTCATCTGCAATATTTAAAGGGTTTTGTTTTGTTTTTTTGGTGGGGAGGGGGTGTAGAGACGACCTAGATAACATGATTTTGATAGAGAAATAAGATATATATGTGTGTATGTATGTATGTATGTGTATTTGGTGACATTAAAAATCAGCCTGAAATGTTGGAATTGTTCTCATCATTCCACCATCACCATTATTTGGCTTCAGAAATCCAGAGCAGAGTTGTCATTCATTTCTGTAAGAGTGAAAGAAAATTGTGGGGTAGGGTAATCTGAATTGTGACTTTTTTATGAGAGGAGGACTTTGTGAATGGAGGACAATGGCTGTGCAATGGGAATGTTTCATTTCTAGGTAGAGCCAGTAGCGGTTAAAGTATTGGACCAGGACAGAAGAGATCCGGGTTCAAATCTTTCTTCAGCCACAAATTCACATCTCTCTCAGCCCAGTTGCTGTTATGGGGATAAAATGAAGACCCCTTGTAAGTTGCCTTAAAACTTTGGAGGAAAGGTAAGATATAAATTGAACAAATAAAGAAATACAATAAATAGGTAAGTGCATAGAAGATGAAAAATTTATAAAGTGATTCTACAGTCATCCCAGGAGTAGACATGGTTTATACTGGTAGAACAGTCACCACATTCAGTGTGTGCTAAGGAGAAAATTACATCCCCCTCCCCAGGAAAAGAAGTGGAAAAATAGCAAACCCAGCCACAGAGTATTCCTGAAAATGCCACCAAAATCTATCAGTTAGAGAGTATGATGGTTTTCTATGAGTTGAAGTGTGGTAGGTAGTAGATTTAATTCTGTTGTAGGATGACTTCATAAAGATGGAGAACTCCCACTAGCAAGTGCTCCTGGGGCTCCAAAGCAAGACTGTTCAAAGGGCTGCCATTTGCATGATGGTCCTTCTCCTTTGTGATAGGAGCTATCCCAAAGCTATCTTCTTTGCCACTGAATGGCTTCATTCTCTTTCCCTCTTTCCACCTCATTCTTTTCTTCCTTCTGATGAGACAGGTGCCTAAATAACCCAACAAGGGTAGGTGCTACTTGTAGAACCCAGATACTCTTTTTCTTCATGCAACTTTCTCCTAAGGTTGCTCAATTATTTGGGTGTACACGCAGGGGCTGCCTTAGGTCTGTTTTCTCTTCCTTTTCTAGCACCTCCTAGAAAAGACAGGTTATGGTAGATCCTGGAAAGCAAATACTAAAGTTGCCAAACACTAATTCCAGCAGGACTCCTGTGCCTTCGGTAGTTGCGTGACTGTTGCTAAAGAACACTTAGTTTCTAGGGAGTCCTGTCTTTCATTCTACAATCATCTCTTCCAAAGTGTGGACTCTTCTTGGAGGTCTGTACATTAATTAACACTCAAGAAAAGTCTTCACAAGGGAACCCCACTGGAATTTTTAAGTAAGGGTGTTACTATTACTGCTAACAATTTCCCGTGAGAAATTCTTGGGAACTATTTCCTTCCTCTAGAGGAAATCATTTGACCAATTTCTCCGTCCACAAGGGCAAGGTACAGTACTACAAAGCTATATCACCATTTGGATTGAGGTCCACCTCTGAAATCCATGTGGCCCATAAAACCTTGAAGATTGGGTTGTTCTCCTAGTCCTCGGGTTGAGATGGATGGGGCCCTTTGTTGGGTGTGTCTTTGTTATTTTTGTTTCTCTCTATAAATAGATCCCATTTTGTTTTGATTTGTATTGGATTTTTAATGGTAACATATTTTGAGCTGCCCAGAATCAGTTAGAGTCAGGCAGTGCCTAAACTGAAATAACAAACAACAAACAAACAAAGTTAAAGCACCACAGTTTAAGTGAACAGTTAAAGGCTGAAGGTACAGTGAAATATGAATAATTTCCCCCTTCTTGCTTAAAGACTTTAAAAGACAAATTCTTACCCTGCTTTCTCTCTGAAGCATCCAAATGTGCAAATAGATAAGGACATCTTAGGCTCAGAAGAAAGTGCTCATGGGAGCCCTGGCCCTGCTCATGCAGGCATAGTGGCTGAAATCCAGCGCAGCTCTTCTGGCAATTGTAGAAGACTCTTAAACTTGATCAGTTCTTTCTCCATCACTGGCTTCGAATATGTTTTATTCTAGTGGTATTATCTGACAAATATCCGGTGCTTTACTTTGGATTCTTGCCATGAGAAGGGGATGGCCTAAAAACACCTTCCATGTCTATGATTCTAGATCAATATTTGAGCTGGAAAGAACAGATTTCAGGTCTGTGGGTTTGATGGAATGGAATAATAGGATCCCTAACAGACTTTATGACCTCCAGCATCTCCCAACGTATCTATCCCACCAATCTGATGTCTGATTTTCCTTATGTGGACAGAGGAGTTTCTCCATCTTCGGAGGGTCTGAAGTTTCTGGAATGCTACCCCTGAAGCCTTAGGGGTTTAGCCTTAATTTAATAGTGTAACATTCTGATGGCTTTTATTTAGCTTCCTGTGCATTTCTTCTTGATCTTTCTTTCATTTAGGTGTTCCTTTTCCCTTTTCTTTTGGGATCTGATAGTTCAGGAATGCACTGGGAGATGATTAAGGATCTGTGCATAAATGATTGCAAGGCTCAAGTTTAGACCTGCTGGAAATACAATGGGCAATAATCTTGTAGGGGGTGTCTAGGTAAAATAGCAATAGAAAATTCTGCACACTGAGCAGTGTCACTGTTCATCTGATCCGTGAGGGATATAAAACTAGAATTTTGATAATCAGAAGAGTTGGATAATTGAGGTTCATATAATGGAGTTTCTACCTACAACACTTTTCTCATTACTCTTTCTGGTAATCTCACAAAAGAGTTATAGCTGTTTTCCTACTACTGAAATTGCTTTCACATCAAGCAGGCTTTGAATAGTGGCTGCCTGCAAGTATTCTGCTGTTGTTACTGGCTTTTTCTTTCCCCGGAGTATGTATTGTAGAAGCAATTTTTGCTCCAGTAATCATTCATCTGCTTGCACGGTCTTTGTCATCTTAACTTCTTTTCCACTTTAGTCTAGTTTGTTCAGAATTTCACTGAAGCCTTTTCTCTGAAGTTTCCTAAAAACACCCCTTGTTGCAAATGCTACAAAGCAAGGCTTTTGCTGATCCCCAGTGCAGCATCCGCAGTCAGCTTGGCACTTGGTTCTATGCATCTTTTATAGACCTGATGGTAAAAAGCAGTTCTGGTGTAGTGGTGAAGGCATCAGGCTAGAAAGCAGGAGATTGTGAGCTCTAGTCTTGCTTTAGGCACCAAGCCAGCTGGGTGACCCTGGGCCAGTCACTCTCTTTCATCCCGAGGAAGCAGGCAAGGGCAAACCACTTCTGAAATCTTGCCAACAAAACTGCAGGGACTAGTCCAGGCAGTCACCAGGACTGATGCAAAGGAACCCCCACCCCCACCCCCGCAAAAATCAATAGTACTTTTCCTCCATATCAGGATTTATACGAATCCATGTTTTGTTGATTGAGAGCAGTTTTTTTTTTTCAGGCCATAAATGAACATGAAAAACATTGTCCATTTAGTTTACTACTGTCTACTTTAGTCTTCCCCTATGCAGTTCTTTATTATGATTATTTAGCCTGGTGTCCTCCAGATACACTGGGACTGATTTCCAAGGAAGCATGCCCATTGCATGTTGGGCTTATCTGAGGATTCCAGTCTTGAAATATCTGGAGGACATCAGGTTGGGAAATGATGACATGTACTGATTAATATTGTCTGTCTAGGATTTCAAGAAAAACAAAGAATATTCAGATCTACTTGGAAAAGCCAATGTAGGCAGAGAGTCATGTTAATCTATGGTAGCTTAAAATCAGAAGGAGTTTTGTAGCATTTAATATGTAGCAACTAGCATATTGAATGAAAAGTCATAACCGTTTGTGAGTTGCAGCTCACTTCATCAGATGCATAGACTAGCTATACTTATATAGGATTTAACTTGTGATGAGATAGGGGGTAGGGGAAGGGAAGGGAAGGGAAGGGAAGGGAAGGGAAGGGAAGGGAAGGGAAGGGAAGGGAAGGGAAGGGAGGACAGGCTGGTTATGCAGATGAAGATTTCATGTGAGAAAAATTACATGTCTCTTATCACTTAACAATTATAATTGTTAAAAACCCATTGGGCTCAATAAGCACATGCCAGTATAGTAGGTACAGGTTTTGGATGAGGAGACAAATCCTCTCTCAGTTCTAGAGCTTACTGAGTAAATTTAAATCAATCCCTTTCATTTGGCCCAACTTTTTCCATAGGTTTAAAATTTTAGGGTTAACATGAAAGGAGAGTCCTTGTCCCTAAATTCTGTCTCCTAGGGCTCTGGAAAGCTTTGAAAACCTGGTTTTGGTTCCAGGCCTGGGGTTGACATTTATTGTTTCTTTAAGGCCCCTGTTTTGTTTTTTTGTTTTTTTTGTTTTTTGTTGATTTAGTTGTTTATGAGATTATTTTAGTCTGGGCTGTCTGTCTGATTTTACAGGTTGTCCTCACTTGACAACAATAATTGGGACCAGGAACTCTGTTGTAAGCAATGCGGTTGTAAGATGTGATGTCATGCAACCACGCTGACTTATGATGGCAGTTCCAGCAGTCCCAGTTGATGTCATTAGGCAAATCTCACATGGTCGCAACATCATGTGGTCACATGATCACTATTTGTGACCTCCTGCCAGCTTCCCCATTGACTTTGCAAACGGTTGCAAATAGTGATCATGTGACTGTGGGATGCTCGTAATTGTGAGCTGGTCACTGAACGCCCAAATTGCAATCATGTGACCTTGGGGACACTGTGATGGCTGCAACGAGGACCCTTCATAAGTACCCCTCATTCCCTGCCATCATAACTTCATAAGGTTGCTGAACGACTGTTAGTTAAGCAAGGACTGCCTGTATGTTTTTAGCTGTTTTTATATATTTTTAAATTTTGTATGCTGCCCGGAGTGCACTGGAGTTGGGCGGCCAATAATAAATAAATATAAATATAATAATAATACATATATTACCTTGAAGTTCAGAGGAAAGCCAGGATATACATGTTATAATAATAATAATAATAATAATAATAATAATAATAATAATAATATACATAGGAACTATGTTTGCTGAGTAACCTGTTCTACCTTTATGATGAATGGTAATTTCCAGTTGTGGGTCCAGCTGACAGGAAGCAGTTTGCCTTTGGAACTGTTCTTATCCTCGCAGAACTGTGATATCCTCAGAAAGTCGTCTTCTCTCACTGCAGAAATGTAGTAGGACTTGGAGAGTTAGTTTACTGCACAGTCATTTTCCTTGCAGAATTTTTTGTAAGTATAAATATCGATGGTCCTACTTTAGACAACCACCTGTACCTCTTTGTTTGTATATGTACTATTTCCTTCAGTGTGATAGACAAGCAGGCTACCACTGTTTCACATCAACATGCCTAGACTGTTTCAGGACTGAACAGCTGTAGGAAGGCTCTCCAAATACAGTTTACAATTTGCAGATACTATTCTACGATTTCCTTGATTATGCATGCCTGCTGCAACTACCCCTTCCTAAAAAGAGGAAATTCATTTTGCTCTCCAGTGTTTTGTCAGACTAGTATTAGGGACAATCAGCCAAACAGCAACAGTAGCAGCACACAGACCCTTAAAATATATTTGAAATTGTTGTGTGATACTTAGAAGCCCCCAATTTCAATTGCTTTTGTGTAGATAAGCATAGAAAAAGCCATTTCCTGCTTTTGGCAGAGGTGGAGGAAGGTGCTATATCAGTGTAATAGCACAGAATGATATGCTCCAGTAATATTTTGATGAATTACATGATTATAGTTAAAATGAACAATTTCATCATGCTTGAATTAATAGTGGTGGTATGCCTTGGCAAGTGCTCCTGCTTCATTCTCTAACTCATCACTTCAGAAGACAGTCTTTCTATGAACTGCCCCACCCTTGGAAAAAGGAGGAACAATCTATAATTAAAAACACATTTGGAGGGATGACAATTGGGTCAATTCTAAAGTAGAGAGAGAGAGAGAAGAGGAGGAAGAGGAGGAAGAGGAGGAGAATAAATAACAATGCAAGACTTTGTTATCTTTCTTAATTACAAGTACAAATGTTATCATGGCTATAAACAATAGTCCAAATCTCACAAATAACTGAAACTAAAATTAAACCAGGTCCAGAGTGCTCACCTTAGTTTGCAGGTGAGGACGCTCATATTTCTGAATGTTCCTCTTTATAAGAAGCAGAAAATTCAGTACTCCTCCAGATGCTGCCAATGTATACACTCCAGTAGTCGCAGTCTCAAGAGTTAGACTAGGCCCTGTTAATTTAGACCATCGATCAGTTCAACTTAGAATTGACTTCTTAGGATGAGGAGAGGGTAAGGCCTGTGCTGGATCAACTCACAGGCCTATTGAGTAGGTTGTATGGTGCTCCAGAGATGCTATTTGATTTGGATGTGATTTCATCAAATTATCCCTTTCAAAGTCTTGGAACCAAATTTGTGCATTGGTTGGAGGCCCTGAATTAAAATAAAATGCCTTTGAATAACATCAGAATGTTTCCAGGGCAGTTTGGAGATTTGACAGATTTTTTGACTTTGTAGAACCTCAAATATTATTCAGCTTTTCTTCCATAAGTAGACAAAGCTGATTGGAGGAACTGAATGGTGTGATAGGTTCTTGGATAATGACATTAATAGCTAGATAATGAGTCTGATCATCTCTGCAAACCATACCTGTCTGAGTGTTTGGGAGTGTTGCTCTGTTGTTTGTGTCTCATTCAATAAAGTGAGCAGAAACAGATTCATATTTATTATGCTGCTCTTTTTTAAAATTATTATTATGCTGTTCTTTTTGGAAAAAAAAAATAGTTGGCCCTTTGTTGTATGATTCCCTATCTTTCTCCAGACCTCTGTTCTTTTAAGTGTCCCCCAGATTCATATCCTTCCTTAGCTCTCTGTCTATTTGTTTAGCCTGGAGATGAATCCTTGTTAATCCGTGTCCAGTCTCTCATCAATTCTTCAGCTATTTCAGCCCTCATTTTTACTCTCCTTCATTCACCTTTCATTCCTCCTTCTACCTCTCCTTGTTTTTTCCCCCTGTTTCCTATGTTTTCTCTTCCTATGTTTTCTTCCTGTTACTTATGTTTTGTATTATACTGAATGAATATTCACCATTAGGTCTTCCAGATAGTATGTTTGCACTAAACTTTCTTTATATAATTGTATAACATATACATTTCTCATACTTTTTTTAAATTGTAGAAATAACTCACAATGCATCAAGCCAAAGAAAGCTCAGTTTGTCATAGGTGCCTGTCAAAAAAAGCAAGTGGTCAGAGGATGGTGACTCTTTGATCTTGATTGCTTAACTTTTTAGTTTTGGGGAAAAATAATTTGAAGTAGAATCTTTTCTGGTCTTTGTTAGACAATTCAAATGGTGCTGGACTATCCTTTCCTTGTTCTTGCTATGTTTATTTTAAAGAAATGCAAGGGGAATATTTCTGTGTGGCTGTCTGTTTGTACATACATGGGTATAGTAGTGAAAATGTTGAAAGTATCCTGCTAAAATTTTGCATGGTTAGTGTCTTCTAAAATATCTATTCAACTCTGAAATGTTCATCCCATTCACACACACACACACACACACACACAAAGCATCTGAAAGCATCTGAAAGCATCTCAGTGCCTCCACTTAATAAGGTTGATTATTTTTTAAATCAAATTAGTTTTTTAAAACCTTGAATCAGTTTGAATCAAATTGTGTTGCTGGAAAATTAAAATTTAAACTTGGTGATTCCCACTAATATCTGCAATAAGGATCAGTCCTGAGTCTTGAACTCACTAATATTTTCGTTAATTATTTGAATAAAGAGGTGGAGGGAATGCTTATCAAAATTGCAGATAATACAAAACTGGGAGGGATAGCTAATGCCCTGAAACACAGAAATAAAATTCAAAACTATCTTGTTAGAGAATTGAGTTGAAAGAAACAGCATGAAGTTTAACAGAGACAGTGAAAAGTTCTTAAGAAACAAAAGTGAAGGACCCAAGTAGAGGATGAGGATTACCTGACTTGGTAATAGGATTTCCAAAAGTGATATTGAAATAGCAATTGATCTTGTTAAATATGAACCAGCAAATGAAGGTAACTATGTGATATGGCTGCAAATGAAGGTAACTATGAACAGAGATGGAAGGAGCCGGGTAAATTTAGTTTTGAGGTTAACCGAGGGGGGATGTGATAGCATTCTTCAAACATATGAAAGTATGAAAGACCTAGAAACAGAAGAAAGTCAAGCTCAGATCAGAAGCTCATTTAGTTGTGACTATGAGTAGCAACCATGGAAAGCAATGGAAACAGACAGTTGCTTAATACTTTGCATGGCACCGATGAAAAATAATAATGCAAAAATTGGTGTTATGAGTTCTGTCCTCCATCTATAGTATAGAGGGCACCCTAGCAGTACATGTGAAACAGTTTCCCCTTCTATAATGGAACATAGACAAGTGAGAGTTTTCAATTTCATAAGGATATTGATTTATCGACCGTATAACTGGCCTTAGCTCACAACAGTACCTACAGAAGATAATAGCAGTGGAGAAGGAGTGGGGTAAGCGAAGGAAGACATCAAAGCTATCCCATTTTTCCACTGAGAAGTAGTTTTTGTTTTTTAAACTCAACATTATTACCCATGCCAGTGTCTGTAAGACACCTATACTGAGATTTTGATGATATGCAAATGCATTGAAATGTAATTATGTAGTTGAACTATCCCTAGGAAGGATTGCTCTGTGAATAACACTTTTTTTCCCTTGTATGTTTACTGGAGGGTAAGCATGTGGCCTGCTCATTGGGAGCCAGGAGATGCTTCATGAGCTGGCACTAATGTGAACATAGAAAATAAGACCCTCAAGGTGTTTTTTCTATAACATGGTTGACAGCTGCAATCAGGGCAGTGGAAATGCCTTGACTGCTGTTAACCTTCGTAAAGTTAAACTCCAGATAACAAATGGAAGCTTTGAAGCTCTGGATTTGTCAATCAAATTCTCGCTCACCCCCTTTTTTCTCTAATGGGAACAAATTTTACTTGAAGTAATACTATTCACTCTGCTAGAGATAATGATTCTAACTGCTGAGGGCCATTGGACACTGTGTATTTTCACAATAGTCCAGGACATTTTGAACAGATGTTTCTCAAGTTATGATGCACTTGGTGATTGTGCTGTGTTCAACGCCATCAGTCTATCATTTGTGCTACAAATCTGAGTTCATGCCCTGAATCTAGGAGTGGAGGGAACCACATTGAGTAGAAGATTGGCTACTTTGAACTCCCCATGTCTCCCCAGAGCTGCTTTAATGTGCTTTCCTCTAGTCTGTGAGGCAGCACAAAAGCAGGCTGGCATGATTTGCCCTGTCCCAACAACAAGCTCTAACCTGCCTGAAAAAGAAGACCAGCAGGTGGTACTGGCCTTACAGTTGTAATGAAGGACACATTAAGAAAGTGGTTGGTGGATTTCTTGCTGGCAGAGAAAAACATAGATCGAACTCTCTCCCTAATGTGAGCTAGGGCCGCTGGAGAAGAAGGTGCATTTTGACAGATGCCTAGACCAATGGGTTTATCTGTCGGTCAAACCCTGATCTATGGGGGTGGGCAAGAGGTGGGCACCCTACGAAAGCAAGAAAGGGTCTCCTCTCCTGCTTCAAGGAAAAGGCCTCTCCTCCCCAAGATTGTCTGCCAAGCATAATCCATGGGAATTGCTTTGCTGGGCAGCTCCCAGGGAGGTGGATGCAGATTGTCGGTGAGTAGCTCACTTCCCCCATTTTTTTCCCACCCCATTCTTCTCTTGCTACCTCTCCAAGGTGTGGCAGCCAGGAGGAGTGGCAAGAAGAACAGGGAAGAAGGAAATCAGGGAATAAGAACTGGGGGAAGGAGAAGCTACTTCCCCCTTTTCCTGCCAGCCTGGGGAGAAATATAATTGCAAGATGGAGTGGTGCAGTTTAAAGCGGGAGGGACTTCTCCCATGCAGAACTCCTTCCTATTCCAGCCAGACTCACTCCATCATGGCAGCTGCTTGTCAGCCAGGGCAGAGTTGTTGTGTTTTCTTACAAATATGTAGTAGCCTTGCTCAAGACTACAATGTCCTTGGAGATAAGGAGCCCAGGAAATGCCCAGTTGACACTTTACAAAATACTGGCTGATGCTGGCACCTCATTTCTCTTGCTGCTCAAGCCAAAACATGAATGAATCATTTCATTTACATGAATCAACTGGCAGGAAGTGGGTGTGTCCACACAGCTGAAAGCAGCTAGTGGAAGCTAGATGTATCCAAGCCTTGCTGTATCATCACCATGATCACCACTGAAGCCCCAGAAACTGTACATATAGTAGGCTTGTGTCAGCAGAAGAATTACTTTAGCATCAGATCAGGTAAATATGTAGTTAGATAGTCACAGTTATGGACTGGGGTAAGACGAAGCTTGTGTATGAAAACAGTTGCACAGAATCTTTGAGCCATGACGTAGATGAGCTCTAAATATTCATTGCCATCAAGTTGCCAATTATCAGGCAATATATGAAAATGGTAATAAAGGTTGCTTCTGGTAAGGCTGCAACTCAGAAATGTAAAAACTCACTCTGCAGTGAAGCATCCATTAATAAGGCTGTAGATGTACAGACAAATTTGGAAATGAAATCATGCGTGCCCATCTCCTGACGCTATGGGCTAATTTTTGCTCTTGCTCTTTTATTCTCCAGCAATGACAATTGCTCTGTTCATTTTACATTCAGAGGCACATGTATGATACAAAATAAACTATTACTGGGGTTCCACGAGTTTCACTATTATGAACCTTAAAGATATTCATCGCATTATGTGCAATCAGAGCATTAAGTTTAAGTAGAGAATGTGGAGGAGGTATGATAGGTGATCATGATTACTTAATATTCAGGCTTATTAGTTTAGCTGAGCAGCTAAACGGGGGGTAATGTAAATACACCCCCCACTTTAGCATATCAGACATAGTCCGTCTCATAGTTCTTCTTCAGGGAGGGTCCTTTTTGTGCGCGGTTGTACATGAGGGAATCTTTACATGAATCAAAAATCCTAGCAGCCGAGACTGGATACACAGACAAGGAAAACAGGGGAAAAAAGTTCTTATGTTCTTTTGTTTTTGTTTTCACTTTTGTTTATAGTTTGTTTTAGCATTTTTTGTAATTCATTTTTTTCTTTCTTTTTCATTTTTGGTGTATTTTAAACTTAATTAAAAAAGAACAAAAAGATTGTACCTCCAGTTACCTATGGTGGGAAAGGTACATCTGATGTACTATGTTGGAACAAGCAATGTATGTGTTTAACTGAACGGCTAAAGTATCTCCTGGAAAAGGCTTAGTAATAGTTAGAACTTCTGTTGATTAATAGCACAGATAAAATGGCAAGAAAAATAAGATTCCTATTCACCAAATTGTTTTACAGAGTTTAGATTCTAGAAGGTAGCTATCATTTCTGACTTAGAACATTTGACAGTTTGTGGTATGTTTTTGATTAAATGCAGCCATGCAGGTAGAAAGATAAGGAGGTCAGTGGTTTTACTCTGGGCGTGACAAAGTTTATGTCTAAATAAAAATTCCAAGAGGTGTTTCAAGTGCTGTCAGCATTTATGGCCAAACATTGTCATAATATTGGAAGGCTGTTTTAAAAACCAAGTGAGACTGAAAAAAGTGGTTCCAACCAATTTCAGAAAAAACTTACAGAAGACCTTGAGAAAATCATCAGCATCATGTTGATGGTAATATCCTTGTGCAAATAACTTCCCTAAGCATCATTACCAGTTTTTATCTGGCATCTTATCTTATCTCCACCCAGAGTAGCCACACCATGGAAGTCCTGCAAGGGACATCTGGCCCTAGATACATTTACAGAAGGGAATAAGTCCCCTACCTTTGAGTCTCAGATCCCTGGATGCTTTCTCTTCAGTGACTTCTTCTAGCAAAAAGGTCAAAATGGATGGTACTGAAACTTTGCTTTGCTTAGCTTTCAATTTTTTAAAATTTAGACATATTTACATGAAATGGGCACAAGCATCACACACATTTCTCCAGTTGTATATATTTTAACATTCACTATACCTGCTGGGCACATTATTCTGCAACACATTTCTGTAATCAAATGCATTCTGTATCCATTTTCCTTTAAGTACGCTCATTTTGCGATGCACTTTCTTCTGTAGGATTTCTGTTCATTTTTGTTGTTGTTGTTGTTATGTATAGCATTACAGAACTTTGATATGTGTGGATTTTGGTATGCAAGTACATCAGAATTCTCCAATTGGTTCAGGAAGTGTGAAATTGATAAAGTCATATAAAATTTAGATGGAACACATTTTTCATCCATCCTTGGATGATTATCTAGCCTAATATTGTCTATTAGTCCAAACAGCTGTGATTTTCCAGGATCTCAGGAAGATATCTTTCAGAGACTAACCTTTTTTCTATGAAAAACATGTGGCCCATCACTGAGATATGGCTCATTCTCTAACAATCACCGCTTTAATATTGCTATTTTATGAGCTAATATGAGTTAGCTAATTTAGCAAGTCCTATACTTGATTATATTTCCTTGCAAAACTTCTTATGTTAACTATACACATAATATCCGTTTCCTCCAGGACCCTTTGGAGCTGCGAAGCCACCACTTTCTCAACCACCTTCCCCAAAAAGGGGAGGTGGGAGACTGGACGAAAGTTGTCTAGTACAGTAGGATCCAGGGAGGGCTTCTTGAGGAGGGGGTGCACCAACGCCTCTTTAAAGGGCGCCGGAGACACTCCCTCCTGCAAGGATGCATTAACCATCGCCTGGATCCAACCATATGTCACCTCCCGAGCTGCTTTCACGAGCCAGGAGGGGCATGGGTCCAGATGACAAGTGGTGGCCCTCACAGTCTGGAGGATCCTGTCCACTTCCTCAGGAACCACAGGATCAAACCGTTCCCAGATAACAAGGCAAGAATGATCCCCTGGTATCTCCCCAGACCCTGCACCACGTTCGGAGTCCAACTTGGAATGAATCTGAGCGATTTTATCCTGCAGGTGCTCTGCAAATTCCTCCGTGCGGCCCTGCAAGTGAACCACCAGATCCCCCTTACCAAGGAGGGACCTAGTGATCCCAAACAGGGCCGCTGGGCGGCACTCTGCAGACGCAATAAGGGCGGAGAAGTATTGCCGCTTCGCCGCCCTTATCGCCACAATGTAGGCCTTAATAGCGGCTCTAACAAGTGTTCGGTCGGATTCAGTCCTTGTCTTCCTTCAGCGGCACTCTAGGCATCTCTTAACCCTCTTCAGCACCCTCAGCTCCTCCGTAAACCACAGGGAGTGTCGGGGCCGACGTGGCAAGAGAGGCCACAAAGGCATGATCCTATCCAAGGCCCCGGCCGCTTCTCTATTCCAGGCAGCAGCCAGGGCCTCCGCTGGACCATGCAGCAGGTCCACGGGAATATCCCCCAGCTCCCTCTGAAACCCTGATGGGTCCATCAGGCGCCAGGGGCGGACCAATCGCATGGGTCCAGCCTCCCTGCGGAGGGGGATGGCATAGGAGAAACTCAGGGTCACCAGGACGTGATCTGACCATGACACCGGGGAAAGCTGTACATCTCCCCTCAGATCACTTTGCCATTGCTTGGACAAGAAAACTAAATCCAGCATGTGGCCACTATCTCAGGTTGGGTCCCGCACAATTTGAGACAGGCCCATGGCTGTCATGGTAGCCATGAACTCCCGAGCTGCCTCCGAGGACCATCCCAGGGATGGCAGGTTGAGGTCCCCCAGAACCATAAGCCTGGGGAACTCCACCGCCAATCCCGAGATGGCCTCCAGCAGCTCAGGCAGGGAGGCTGCCACACAGCAGGGAGGCTGGTACAGTAGCAGCATTCCCAACTGTTCGCGGGCACCCAACCTAAGAAACAGTGTCTCACAGCCAGACACTTGTGGAGCAATGCCCCTGAAGGCCACTAGAGAGTCTCGGATGACAACAGCCACCCCTCCTCCCCTGCCCTGGTATCTTGGCTGGTGCCACACCGTAAACCCAGCTGGGCATATTTCCAAGAGGGGCACCCCCCCCTCAGGCCCCAGCCAGGTCTCGGTAATACATGCCAGGTCTGCCCCCTCCTCAGTGATTAAATCACCTATGATGGGGGCCTTGTTTTTAACTGACCTGGCATTAAGCAGCAACAGCCGGAGGCCAGGGCCCCTATGAATCTGCTGGCCAGGACCTGGGAGTGAGCAAGGAGGGCCGGAACACACCACCGGCAACACACACCAGGGGTGTCTTCCTCAAAGATGGCCTGCCCCCTGCTCCCGCCATAACGTCCCCTACCCATCACCACCTTGATACTGTAGCCCCCCCCCATCATCCCTGGGGGTACCAGGCCCAAATACCTCCAATCCCAGGCCCTCAGAGTTCCCAATCTGGGGCAGAGATCCCTCCATCCAATCACACATCTCCATTCAGAACCAGTCACTCTCAGGTGAGGGGGAGATCTCTCCCACGCACCAGCTCATGCTCTCGGCGCAGGCTGAGACCCACCCCCCACCAACCTCACATCACAATCACACTCTGCCCCCCTGCACGACCCCTCTCACTAGTCAGCAGGGCGGGCATCCCATACACACACTCACACCTCCTGGCTTTCACCCAGCAGGTGGAGCCTCACATCCCCATACGCTCCTAGAGTCCCCCCCAGACTCTCACTACCAGGGGGGAGTCCCAAATACCCACTGGAGGGACCCCACGGCTCTGCACTGACACTGGGCGGGGTTGAGTAGGGGTGGCTAGATCCTGGAGCCGCAATTCGCCCCGCTTAAAACAAGGACAATTGGGATGCCGTCTGGCACCCCCCCTGCTGCCCCACTGTTCCTCCAACCGAGGGATCTTCCTCTACAGTTAGGCAGCCGCCTTGCAACGGGGCTTGCTGTAATTTGCCGCACCGTCCGAGGCTCGTTGGGGGCTGCCGATCTTACTCGGCCTGGAGTCCGCTGGGTCGATAGGCCCGCTGGGCCTGGGGTTGGGAATACCGTATTGGGCCCCGCCAGAGTTTGACATATTCTGTTGGAGTTTGCCATGCTGTGCTGCGGTTCATCTAGGCTTCCTGCCACTTGCTGCACCCCACAGGGGGCAGATAGTCTAAAAGCTTGCCGCTGGTCGCCACCCGGACAAACTCTCCACACCAGCCAAACTCTCCGCACCGCTCCAAAACTCGATGGGCCTACCATGCCCCACCGGCGCGTCCCAGGGCCTGCCGCATCGACCCCACTCCACTCTAGGGATCGATGGGGCCAGTCGCCCCGCATCGACACCGCACCGAAAACAGCCAGGTCTGTCACCCGTCGCTTGCCTGGTGTTGCCACTGTCCGCCGCGCTTGCTTTCTGCCGCGCTCCGCTGCTCCACTACCCATCCCAGGGCTTGCACCTGGGGGACCCATCTGAGGGGGAAAACCCCTCCCAGGTCTCCCCCCGCACCCAATTCAGCCCTAGGAGATGGAAAGAATCCGGGGGGGGGGGAATAATCTCACAATCTTCCCCCTAAAGCAGCGTCCGCACTCCATCCCTGGTGAGGTAAGTGATGCCGTGACCGCCCTTTCTCAGTGCCTGGAGGCTGTGAGGGTCTTGATGGGGAACAACAGGCTCTGGCTGAACCCTGGCAAGACGGAGTGGCTGTGGGTTAATGGCTCCTCTGTATCCGGGACATTGTCATTGTTGGTTCTGGATGGGGTGGCACTGCCCCAGACAGACCCAGTGTGTAATTTGGGGGTCCTCCTGGACTCACGGCTCCTGCTCAAAGAGCAGGTGGCAGCCATGGCCAGGAGGGTTTTTGCACAGCTTCGGGTTGTGCACCAGTTACGCCCTTTCCTGGATCAGGATGCCCTACGTACAGTCACTCATGCCCTTGTTATCTCCCAGATAGACTACTGCAATGCGCTCTACATGGGGCTACCCTTGAAGAGTATCCGGAAGCTTCAGCTGGTCCAGAATGTGGCCACGCGAGCAATTTTTGGGGCCCAAAGAAGGACCCATACAACACCTTTGCTCCGTGAGCTGCATTGGGTACCGGTTTGCTTCCAAGTCCAATTCAAGGTGTTGGTTATCACCTTTAAAGCCCTACATGGCATGGGGCCAGGTTACCTGAAGGACCGCCTCGCCCCTACGATTTCAACCCGTCCCACCTGATCTCATAGAGAGGGCATGCTCCGGATCCCCGTGGTAAAAGAACTTCGACTAGCGGGGTCCAGAAGGCGGGCCTTCTCTGCTGTAGCCCCCGCCCTTTGGAGCATCTTGCCCCTGGAGGTGAGATAGGCCCCCTCACTCCAGGCCTTTCAGAGGGATGTGAAGACCTGGCTGTGCCATCTGGCCTGGGGCGGGGAGGGTGGATATCAGAAATGGGGTTGGCTGGCCCCTTAGCGGCCTGGTGGGGCCCTATTGGCCTCTTGGAGTTTTTAGCTTTTTATCTCTATCCTTTTTTGTAAATTTCTAGTTTTTATAACTTTTATAATTTTTAAACCTTTTATAATTTAATTATGTATTGTGATTTTAGTGGTTGTAAGCCGCCCAGAGTCCCCCGTTGTAAGGGAGATGGGCGGGGACAAATAAAACAAATAAATAAATAAATAAATTATGATATTCATCCAAGGGTGTGTGAGCTAATTAATGGTTGATACGTTTCTGGCTTTTTGAACCCCTTGAACTGACTCAAACCATAAATATTTGGGCTTTTTTAAAAAAAAAATACCATCCTTCTTTCAATAACATTTGTGAATTTAACCTTGGTCTGCATTTCTAAGTCCAACATTCTCAGGATTCTGTGACAGCCATAATGCAGCAACAGTAATAGATCTTTCCAACTCACACAGGTCTCTCTCCAAGTACCATATGAGTATATGGGGGGATAGGATTGTGTTCATTTCCAATATTTGCATCTTATACTTAAGTATTAACGGGGAGACCCAAACCCTCAAAGAATCCCAGATGGGTAAAGAATCTAAGCACCTATGATGGCATTTGTGTAGGCATTTTTTGAAAATGTTCTACTGAAGGTGCATGTTAGGTTAGGCCCATATGCATGGAAGACTTGCTTATTAACAGTCCCACATGCTTGAAAACTTGCTTTTTATGTTGTATGTTCATTCTAGGGATATATGGAGTAGGCAATCCTAGAGAAAACTGAGTTCATTTTCATTGGGAAACTTCTTCCATCATTATCTAAAAGCCTTCTTAGGAGAAGGAATAAGAACAGGAAGTGCATGTTCACCAGACCCTCAATTCCCTCATGAAATGACTTGGATCTCTATATGCATTTGTATATTTTGCTCAACTGTCTACAGGAAGAAACCCTATACATAAAAATTGTATATGCAAAGGTCTTCTTTCTCCAGACCACAAGAATAATGTATGTGTGGGAGGGAGGGCAAGTAGATTATGGGACCATTCATGTTTTATGAGATGTAGGTTTAATACATGCTAAAAAATATAGATCATATATGTAATAATGCTTAAAAGCACTTTGATATTATACAGATAATTTTATTCTACTTCAGTGTAGGATACTTTGTTAATAATCTGGCTGACTTTTTCTGCTGGCCTTGTAGGGATGTGATTTTGAAAGTGATACCAGCAAAATGATTGACTTCCCTTACTAAGTCTTTATGAAATGGTGTATAAAGCAGTCAGAGTAAATTAAATATGATTCCCATTAGATCAGTACAATTTTATTTATTTGTCTTGTGTGGCTACACAGCCACTTATCATTAGGATGCATTTATGAGTAGGTTGTTTCCATTTAAGTATTAAATGTTTTATTGGTTCCAGTATTGTTACAGTGTAGATTTCAAGTCCAAAGCTACAGTATATTATCCATGATAGTGATGATGGAAGGGACTTTTGGAAAGAATCACATACTGAGAAACTTCATGCAAATTCCCCTTCATCTGCCTCTTTCCTTCCTTCCTTCTCCTTTTTGACACATCTAATATTCTTAAAGACACATGGGTGACTGACTATATAGGATCAGAAGTTCTTAGACCTGGATAGTTATCTTCTAGTCTGTCGAACATTGACAAAATCATATTTGGAGAGTTGCATTCTGTCATAATTCAGAAATGTTTTTCATTGTTCTTCTGTCATGAAGTAGTAATAAGAGAGCAATGCATGTTATCATTTTCTAGAATATCTGGTGCCCATTTTAATCACACACTATTTATAAACTTGTCTAGTGTTTTCTCAGAAGAACAGAAACACTAAGTTCTGAAAAAGGAGGAAGAGAGAGGTACTGCTGCTTTCGCTGATAAAAATGTTCAGTGATTCCTATTGTCCCTGTTAAAAGCTATACCTTTAATTTTAATATTGTAGGTTTGCTGCTACCATATTTGCTGAAGAAGAATCCACCTTTTAATCACTTTCTTAAGGTCTTGCTAAATGCTGTAATAGCAAAACTAATGCTTTTGCCCTTTTAAAGTTTTAATATTCAATACCCTCCAATTTTACTTGTAGTGCTAGTGCTTATCTGGGGGATCAACAGCAAGATGATCTGCCCCCTCCTCAATTTATGTGATAGCCACCAAGAAGCCATCAGATCTTGTCATTGCTTTGAATCAGCTGCAGAACTCCAAGATTTCTCCTAGTTCTCTCCATGCCTTGAATATCCTTGGCTGCATATATTGCCCCTTTAAGTTTTCTAACTTTTGTCCCACTTATGTGGATGTAGCTGCAGGATCATGCAGAATGTAGGCAGCCAGGGAATGAGGGAACATGGTTGGGAGACTATATGGGAATGTTTTGTTTTGTTTTTTTAAGAAAAATGTATAAATAATCAGATGTGTCTACTAGTGAAATACCCAAAGCTTTTTTTTTTTTTTTAGTATTCCTCTGAATGGTTCTTTAGGGCAAAGTATTCTGATATTCTTCATCAAACCACCTAAGGTTTGAGTTTCACCCATCACTAATAATTAACATGCAAATGCTGCAAGTGCTGCTAATTAGATCTTAAAGAGTATCATTGTTCAAATAAATGTGAACTCCATGGGACATTAAAAGTACTTTCAGACAAGAATGCATGGTGTTTAAGATCAAATGGGGGTGTGGGGTCAGGATAAATATCAGTACTAACTCATGAGAAGCTCAACCAGTTGCAGATCCACTGCTCATTGCTTTGTGTCATATCGGGTAGAGTATCAAGATACCTTCTGGGGAGGGAATTTTGCAAACAGAAAGGAATATGTACGTAAAATTGTTTTATTTGTTCCTCCCCTCTCTCCCTACTTTTTATACACGCTCCCAGTATATTTTTTATACATGCCAACCTTTGATAATAGAATTATTTTATGCTTTTTGCATGATCATCAGGCTGTGGATGAGCATACAAGGCCACAGGCAAGAAAAATAAAATGGCTGTAAAAAATGCAAACAACAACAACAAAAATTGAGAAGGAGGGGGAGAATAAAAAAAGGTACAACTAATAACTCGCCTTTAAATTTAAAAGGGAACTAAATGAGGAACTTCTGGACAATTTATCTTGCTGTTTACAGATAACAAGTCACTTTGTTTTTATGTGCTCAGTCTAGTATTCCATAATTTATTTGAAAGAAGATGAGAAATAATGTAGATAAATGATGAAGTGTCAGGGTCTGACGCTCTTAAATGAAGCTATTATGGTCAAAGAGAAAACGTAAAACCTGCGGCTCATTATGAGAGTGTTCTACTTGTCAGTTAAGTGAAAAGGCCTGGAATGATTTCCAGTTTATTTGTCATTGCAGTTATTAAAGCTGTCTTTTTGGTGCCATGAAAATGAATTGAAGACTTTATTCCAAGTAAATTTGTACTAAAGCTTTCAGATGTATCATATGTGAGCTCATTGAGGCAAGAAAACAGCTTAAAAGCAGAAATATTATAAGAAGACAACTACTGAAGTTTGAAATATATCTATAAAAATTATAAAGTTTCATGATAGAAGGAAAGATTTTATCTCTTGGTAAATAAAGAAGCCCTGCACTTTAGTAGCACAACATGGGTTTACTCTCATGAAAAAGTGTACCAACTCCCCCCCCCCCAAAGTTCTGCATACAGTGATAGTGCAAAGTTTCCTTTTCTTGCTGAGACACTTTATTAAGCAGGAACATGCTCTTTCTCTCTCATGCACACACATGTTCAAACATACTCTTTCACAAAATTTAAAACAGACTGCGGTCTGGATGATATTAATGATTTATCAGTCTGACAAGATGGCAGATTCTCTTGCTTGAGGTATCAACAATCAGTTTATAATTGCATCGGTTTAGTATGGCATAATTACTTGATTCCTATTCCTTCCTTCCTTCCTCCCTTCCTTAAAAACAGTCCCAAAGTCATTATAGTATAATGGTTAAGGAGGAGGACTAAGACCAGGAGACCCAGGTTCAAATCTACCTTCAGTCATGAAAATCCACTGGGCCAATCACCCTGTATCTGCTGACCTACCTCACTGAATTGTTGTTCTGGGGCTAAAATCAAGGGAGATCCCTGGGTAAGTCATCTTGATTTTTTGAATGGATGTGAGTCTGACAAACAAATAAACAAAGCATGTTCATGATTTATTTCTATGTGACACTTAGGAATTTTACTGTAATGCAGAGAATAAGTGTTGTCATCCAAAAATCGCAACACATGTACAATTTATATCCTGCCTTTCCACTTCATGGTCAATATACATATAGCATGAAAATCACCAAAGAAAAGGATGCAAGTAACCATGACTTCTCTAACCAAAAGAATGAACTGAGTGTAAAATTCAGAAATACATCCCATTCTATTCAATGCAGCTTTCTGTCAGAATGTAAGATTGCAGGTTAAGGTTGTAATCCTATATATATTTTCCTTGGGACAAATTCCATTGAGAGATTAACTTCCAGGGAAACATACATAATATTGCTCTGATTAAATGCTACTTCTAGATACAGAGAACTAATATTGCTGATTTTTAAAATCTTTTACGTGTACTGGTCTTCAAATATCTAAAAATCTCTTGTGAGTTGAAAGACCAGGAATACTTTTGCACTGAAGTAAATGCAAGTCACACAAGGCTTCTCATTTGTTCTTTCAGATTTCTTTTTACTATATACCCATGGATGGTCTTCAGCAGCTGCCATGATAAATCAGAGAATGGTACCGAGTCAGGGACTATCCAAGAAGAAATTACAGTCCTTTTTATTTTTTAAATTGAAAATGATAGAAGCGCTAAATGGAATGCTTTAACTCCCAGCCTTAGCAATCATGCAGCATCATAGCTGACATTTTATTGCAGATAATACATATGTTATGACATGTCCTCAGGGTCAGGTTTAAAACAAAAACAAAACAAGTCCTTCCCATCCTCATCAGAAATAATCTGTCAGTTTTGTCCTCAGGTACACCACCCTCACCAGCTGTGTCATAGTTAAAGATTTATCATGCTTGGCAAGACTGATTTTCAGAAGTTTATCATCATCATCATCATCATCATCATCTTAAAAAATCCCATCTGGGCAAACACTTGGCGTTCAAAGCCTGCAAAGGTTATTATTTATTATTATTATTATTAAAAAAGAGAGAGAAGATGAAATCACTGATGACTTTCTCAAATAAGAGCATATATGTCTGCGAGCGCACTCTCTCTCTCTCTCTTTCTCTCTCTCTCTCTCTCTCTCACACACACACACACACACAATCCCCTATTCTACATTAAAAATAGTTTTACATCTTTTAAACTGCCAGACTTAGAAGTATTTAAGGACCCAGTTCTCTTTCTACAAGGGACTATTCAAAAGTAGAGTCTCTGAAGGAGAGAGGTGTCTGCAAGACAAGTGCTTTTGACTCATCACTCGCATAAGTGTTGAGCCTTTGATGAGACGTGTAATTAGCAACCCATTTTGAAAGCTCTTGGCCTCCCCTTTAGGGGGAACCAGGCAGGAGGGAATTAGAAAAGCTGAGACACAAATAGGAAGCTCAGGATACAGGTTTCTGATTGCCTGCACCCCACTGATATGGTCCCTGTAGGAATGGGATATGCATTCCCTTCCCAAAAGCTTGCAACATGATTTCTGCAGGCACCATAAGATCAATTTCCAAGACTGTCAGTTGGGACTTTATTATTTTATTGTCTGGGTCTTTTGTAAGAGTTGGTGACAGTTTCTTCTCTCCACTTCCTTGCTGAACTGATACATCAGAAACAGCTTACATAAAGCACTGGCACCAATCTTGTGGCTGAGTGAGGGGTAGCTTGCACATTTGCAGCGGTGGCAGGATGCTGCTCCTAGGCTATGCTTCTTCTGTTGGTACTGTGGACAGTTGTGTGCTCTGTTGCCATTTGGTGACATAAGGGAAGTAAATGTAACAATACAGCCAACGCTCATCTGAAAGAAGAATGCCATAAGTGTCTTTTGGTAAATGGAAGCTGCAGGGATTGATACTAACCCTACAGCACTGCCTGTAATAGCAACTTTAGCACTGGATGCTAATCCACCTGGAGCCAAAAAATGCCCAAGGTCATCACAAGGGTAACAGTTATTTATATTTACTGAAAATATTTGCAAACTAGAGTCCATCAAAAAATATCAGAGCAGGTCTCTCTTTCTGTCTCTGTCTTTCTCTCTTTCACACACACAGTTGGGCATGCTTACAAACTCACAGTAAAATAGAACACAATCATAAACAGTATATATTTAAGAGCAATATATATACCAAAAAAAAAAAAAAAAAGGCTAGCTAACTTAAAATCCTTGGGCAAAGAGAAAAGTTTTGACTGGTACCAACAGTGGTCTCTGCGACAAATCCCAACGATGTCAAAATTATGATACATGTATGTGACATCATCATGGAAGGGCTGCAACTGCATACATTCGTCCAGATAATTTCATACATGGGTAATCGTTTCACTCCCTTGTGAAATGGACACTCATGGGTGTCAAAAAATGGGAATGTTGATTAGGAAACAAACAACCTGTTTCCCTAGCAGCCAACACCCAGATAAGTAGGAAATACCAATAAACAGGGAAGAAGCAATCCCATAATGAAGGAACCATCAAGGAGAAACCATACCCCAACCGAGACTTGCAGGACAAGCTACTGTATATATATATATAAACAAGCAACTCCACTTCCCATGCACTGATTATGTTATCTAACCAGCTAATGAAACATCTGCAGGAAAACAACCAAGCTCAGAGAACACCAAGAACCCAACAGTTTCAACCTGAGCTACATATAACCTTTACAATTGGAATGGATTTTTGAAAAAATTCTGAGCAATTGTTATAAGAGTTAACTGCAGAAATGCTAAGCCACCCTTCCTTTGTTACATTTAAAATCCTATTTGATGATGAAAGTATACATAGGATAGACAATTCTGCAACCAAAGTACTTTTCTTAATAGCTGCAACATGGCTATAAGCTCTTGCAGTGCCTAGAGTGGAAAGGAAAACACATATTTAAAAAAGTGCTTCAAGCCAGGAATCTTGAAGAGTATGTTGAAGGTGGCATGTGTATTTGGGTGGTGAGGAGAAGCCTGCCTCTCTCTCACTCTCAACAAATAAACAAACAAAACATACAGAGCAACAGGCTGGTGTTTTGTATCTGGTTGTTATCTTGCTGAAGAGACAAAGGAAATTGACAGAACACATGCCTAAAACAGCCAACATTGATCCAAACTGTGTTTTAAAATGGAATGAGCAAGTGAACTGCATTTATTTGGTTGGGTGCATACCCTTATACACACATACATACATACATCTGAGATGTTGCTGAGAAGACAAAACTATGAAGCTGTCAAGATACCTTTCCTATTTAAGGACCTGTGAATAAAATGCTATGACAGCTGAAGCTTGGAAGCAGGGAAGTAGAGTGAGGCAATCATTCCTGTTAGTGTGAAAACTGACTGTCCACAAGTCTGCAGACCTTTATTGTTCCAAACAAAATGATAGCTCTTGTTGCAGTTTCAGATACATCACACCTGAGTTAGAAATTAACTGACTCACTTGCAGAACAATGACAGAAATTATTCTGCAGAAGTGCAAAGACCAGGGTATGGTCTTTGTGTTCTTCTTCTAAAGGGTATATGCAAATACCCTTTAGAAGAGGAACATTGACAAGAAGACCATATAAGTCAAATGTGGTGATTTTGAGTTGTAGATGGGAACTCTGTTTATAAAATGCATTATAACCAGCATACCAGAAGGTATTACACTGCCCCATTGTGAAATTCAAAGAACTCCAACAGTGGTGGTCAACATTTAATAATAATGCTAGTGATAATGAGATGGAATTCCAGTCTAGTACCAATCTCTCATTGCTCTCTCTCTTTCTTTCTTCATTTCCACCCCTTCCCCGGTGATAGAGCAGGTAAAATGGAAATAATACAAAGAGCAGCTAATCACGTAGGTCAACCTCCGTAACAGTTGCAAGCAATAACTGAACCTCTTCAACTGATGTCCCATTCATAGAGTGACAAAATTTACACTTTAAATGTACAACGTGGAGGAGCTGCAGGCTAATATGTCCTCAGAAATGGCTTATGTTCTTTGTGTCTGTGTCTTCCTTTGAAAAACAAAATCTAATAAAGACAAACTGTCTGAGAGAAAATTGTTTACTTGTATCTATTTAACTGCTAAATAAGATATACATATATTAGCAAGCCAAAATATGCTAAATATGTAGGGGAAGGTCTGCAAAAAATGGAACATGTTCATGATTTCTTATTTTGAAAGTGCTTCTGATATTCCATTTTCATGAAGAAGTACATTTTGTTCTTATTTCTGTACTCCTCCTACATTCCGTCCTACAACTAAAGATAGTAATAAGAATGAAGAGGCATAATTTTTCTAAGAAATACTACAGTATAATAGCTTAAAGTTAATTTTTTTAAAAAAAACACATGAAATAAGTGGTTTATGAGTGATTGAATCATAGTATTTGATTTTATTTGTATACAAACACATCTAAAACACAACTATCTATTTTGTATGTGGGACTGCCCATCGATTGTGAAGATGTCCTTAATTTATATAAAAATAAAATACTGCAAAACATTGTCATGGCAATTCTTGCATTAGGTCCATAATAAAATTAACTTTGTTTTATATTCCAAAATAACCTAGAAGATCAGCTAATCATTGTATTTCTATTTTGCTGCTTTGTGACTCTATACTGCAGGCTATAAATCCTTACTGCTTTTCCAGTTCGTCTGCCCAAAGATTTACTGAATTTGGATACTGAGATGCAAAAACATATCATCTAGTGGGGTGATATTGTTTGTACTTGCACCGCTGTATCTTCTTCAAGATGTTTTGTTTTCGTACAACACTTGGGATTATACTCAGCAAATCTCTCTGAATAGGTACACATCTTCAGGCAAGAAAACATGATATGCTACTGTTGGAAACTTCATTTTGCATGTCATCCATCTGTCTAGACTGTTATCTGCTATTAATGATTATGTGTTCTAAAAACAGCCCATTTAACAATGTGTTTTACTCATACATAAGGAAACAGGCAGTTAAAAATAAGGGCATCCACTGATTTTTATCTCAGTAAGTTTACAAACCCTAACACAGTCAGAAATAGATTCTGCCCATATTTTGCTTAATGGTGCTATTATGAATGGCTACCTGGATATAGTGTTGTTATTCTAAAGTATATACATATTATGCATTCAATATGTTTATGCATCATTCTTTAGACTTTGGAGAAAAATGAAAAATGCACCATATAATTGTTAGCATGTGTTCCTTCCAGTATAAAGTCAGCAATGGATACAAAATAACCTGTGACACGTTTCCCCCCTCTGTTTAACATCTCCCTATTTTGGATGGTCTACCTCAACTTAAATCCAGACACTGTGAGGATAAAGTATTTGTTAAAGCCGTAAGTTGACAAGTACAGAGCGTTGGCCATTATTTTTATTTCGGAGTCAGAGGTTTGAGCTATTCATTTTGTGCTTCGACACTCAGCTTGGCAATTCCTTCAATTCCCCAAGCTTTTCAGATGGCTTCCTCAAGGACAGCTATCATGTCTTAGTTGCTTCAGTGACAGATGGGATACAATGTGTCATGTGATGGATAACATTGGAGCCACAGTACTTAATCCTTTTAATACTAATAGCTGCATTATCATAGAGATTTATGAGAACGTCAGCTCCAAGTTCCCAGTTCCATTCATAGGTTTTTTAAAACTTCAGCTGCAGAAAACATGCATCCGTCCCATTAATTCTAATTATCATGGTTCATCTTCTCAGCAGTTTTGCACTCCCGGAACCTTTCAGTGCAAATTAACGTACCAAAAAAGTGTATTAATTAATATTTGTAGCTTTTAATTTCTGCAAGAGTGTTGTCTGGAAGCAGCTGGCAGTACGGGGCTGCTGCTATTGAATCTTTGCCAAACAAGTGCAGATGTAATTTTGTTATCTCTTGCTTAGTCATTTACGCAAATTAATTTGAACAATTAGCCTTTTACTGGTCCTTCATGAATCATGCAAAAGGGATCTGCCAAAAAAAATTGCCAGTGGATAGAAAAGAATTGGTTAACATTGTAAGCCTGATGACAAGGTAACATGTACTTCTGTGGAATTACATTTTTAACTCTGTCTGAAAAGGTGCCTTGAACATTTTTCTTTAGCTTTGATAACGTCCCCTCTCCCCGGCTCTATCAACTATGCATGTGTATTTTCAGATGAGGCTATCCAACTTCCAAAGGCTATTTTTTTTGTTTTTGTTTTTTTGGCCAGGATGAAATAAAATAAAGCATCTCTGATTAGAACACCGAGAAGGAAGTATTTAGAGAGAAACACCAGCTACTCTGATTGCACCTCTACTGAAATAAAATGAGAGAATCTCCCATGATGCTGTCTATTGCTTCCATTTTGCACTCCTATCTGGCTTCCTCATTTCTTTTCCCCATGGAAAAGAAAGTGTTTTCCACACCCTTTCTGATGCAGGCCATTCAGTGCAGCATTCGTAATGCTAAAAACAGTGGAGGAAGCCGATCTCCCGTTCATAAACTTCCCAGCAGTCAGTCTCAGGTCGTTCTCTTTCCTAATGAGAGTTTTCTCATTGCTCAGTTGTAACTCCTTAGAGGGGTGGACAGCATGCTGAACCAGCAATATGAAGAGAAGAAAAATACCAATAAAACAAACTAGCATTGACTTATTTTTACCAAGTAAAATGTTGTGTTCCTCCAGGTGGCAATCCAGCCCCAGGTGGAGCATAGAAAATGTACACCAGGCCTGCATAAATCTTCTGCTTGGACAAATATGTTGAGCGCTACAGAGATTCCGATATTCGGGCATGCTGCAGGACGAGTGACACTGATTCCTGAGCTCCAACTGCTTAAACCACTGAATCATCCTAATAATATTTTTGTTAGATTATTGTCTCTCTTTTTTTCAAAATTGAAATAATAATTTAGACCCAGCTATTTCAACAGATCTTCAGTATTTTTTCAGATACACACACAAACACACACAAATGTTTAGATATATGTCAATAAAACCTCTAGCTAGGATTTGGCTTCCCCCTCTCTCTGTCTCTCGCACACAAGCACACAAGCACACACAAGCATTTTTATCTGGTGTTCCTGAACCAAAAGCTTTTTTTCCCCCTCTTTGGAATATGTGTGTTCACGTACATTTCTGACCAAGGAAAAGATTTTTCCTGTGACACTATGGAGAACAAAGAAGTTAGTTCTTCAGTAATTTGAAATATCCGTTGTAAACTAGCCTGGATCTTGATTAATGGTATATTAAAATCAGAGTCTTTGTGGTGAGTGCTGGATAAGGAGTTTTGGGCAAATTACTTGGTTACTTGTAAGCCTTTAAATTTTAATCATGGAGACACTTCAGCATCATTAAAATCCTGAAAAGACAATGGTGCACTGCAAAGAAGTTATGTGCATTGATGTACTTCTCCATCTCTTCCTTAGGAGAAATTGAGATCAGAGTATGGGCTGCAATTGAGAATCCTCTCACGCCTTTGATTGCTGTTGTTATAAATTAATATTAGACATGTTCCTATGATCATAGAAATGAGAGGAGTAAATTACCACCCCCCCCCCAAAAAAAAATGTACGAAGGATTTAGAATGGCTCATGTAAAAATTAGGTTATATTGTAGTTGAATGAGTCATGGGTTACTGTGTTCTAGCAAGTTTTGAAGAATATTTATCTGTGTTTGTAATCTATATCTAGCATTTCTTTAGCTATATGGAAAAATACATACCTTCTGGAAATAAATGTAGTTGTATCTATGGGTTATGTGAAAAAGGGCTTACTTTTTTTTTTTTAATTCTCATGTGAATATGGTTGGAAAAGATCTGACTTAAATGGCAATGCTTCTAGCTCTGTATTATGGAATGGTTGAGTTTTAAGATGGCAAAAAGTAAATTGTCCAACCTCCATGCAAGAAAGAATTACTTGGCCCCCAAACCACATGCTTTTCAATCTATGAATCCAGATGGCCATATGCCACAGGTGGAAAAAATTCACAAAGACTCAAGAGCCAGGTGACTCAAGTAGGGAGTAAGCCAGAGAAAGGAGTAAAGGGCAAACAAGCATAATAATGAAACTAAGGTAGATAATGAAATAAAATTATTCGGTACTGAAACCAAAAATTGTAGAGAAGTTGGCATTGTTATTTAGTATCCTTTATTACTGTTTATTTCCCCATTATTATTATTTATCCATTCTAATTATTAATTTCTAAAATTATTATTATTTTGTAGCATTTCAGGCTGCAAAGAAACAAACAAAACATTCAGTAAAATGACTAGCAATGAACAACTGAAAACCTCATAGCGCACTCCTGTAAATATGGCTTCATGTCAGAGATAAAGGCTGAGCACACACGTGGGCAATCTTATGCACGTATTTTGTCTACATCCCTGGATTCTATTCATTGAAAAGTACCCATAGATGAAATATAAGCATATACCAAGGATACATAACTAATGTCTGCTAAAATATGTTATGCAATACGATATATAAAATATATCTATATCTCACATCCAGTAATGAAATCCAATGCCATGTGAGTGCAACACTTCATAGGGCTTGCTCCTTCCTGTTGCTATTTCAGTGCTTCTACATGGAGAGTAACAGCTTATAGAGTTTCCTATATCCGAGGAGGCTCTTAGAAACATTTTAGAATTCTGAATTTTTCAAGATTCTATAATCTATAATAAGAGCACATTTCTCCTTTGCAGGCAGCTGCCCTCCTTGGGCAGAGGATGCCAAGAATAGGAGGAAAGAATCTAGCTGAGCTTGTTCTCATTCCCTGTTTTGATGTGCTTTGTTCATATGCAAAGCACCCTTTGGCAGGCACAGCATCCTTTGATCCTACCTATGTGCATTTCTTTCCATTCCAAAGGGAGTAGATTCATGGCAGGTGTCATCATGGGGATGTTTTGTTATGCAAATACATTTGGATGGTTTTCTCCAGTCAGAACTTCTGAAAGGGACTCAGCTTCTGAAAAGGGCACAGCAAACCACCAGTGCCCCCAAATCAAGCAATGAACATACATGTGTGATGATGGACATACATGTGTAAAACAGGCCTGAAATCCCAATGTTCGTGCACAAGTGTTGATAATGCTAATGGTCAGGAACGATTCTTTTTACTTTCCTATAGCTGAAGCTGGTTTGCCTACAGAAGCTGTAAGGACAGTTACTCCTTTTGATTTAATAAAACTTCAAGGAATGTCCTGTCTCCCTTAGACACCCAGCTGCAACCTTGTTTCTTGAAAGAGGGACTTGATGAGATTCTAAACCAGTGTTTCTCGACCTTAGCAACTCTAAGAGGTTACAGGAATGGCTGGGGAATTCTGGGAGTTGAAGTCCATGTATCTTAAAGTTGCTAAGGTTGAGAAAAACTGCTCTAAACATTTCAGACCATGAGATATTTATTTAAAAAATTAGAATCACACCTTTGTTGTATAGCTCTTATATCAGTAATTATGTGTAATACTCATTCCAATTTATCATTTGGCAGGTTTTGATTATCTCCATGGGAACACGTGTGTGTATCTGTGTTTGCACAATTCATAAACATAAACTTTTATTTGGATAGTGCAAGATAAAAATGATATTGTAGCTGGACTGAGATACAGTAGCATCATTATTCACAAACAGCAAAACACAGCTAAATTATGCAGGCTATTTCAGTGAGATTTTAATATACCTCTGTAATTCAGGATATGTTATGAAATATGTTAAATATGTTGTGAAAGTTAAAGAATTTATTGAACAAAATTTGGCTCTGTGGGCTTTTTTTCTATGCCTCTGGTGAAGAACAGAGGAGGGAAATAAAAACACCAAGTAGGTTCTTGTAGTTCTTGTCTTGCATTCTTGTCCCAAGAAGTCAACACTCATGAACAAAAAATGTTGTTGTTGTTGTTTTTTTTACATAGCAGAGAGCAAGGTAATAATTCTCTCAATTGTTTCATGCAGGTATGGATGGAGGGTAGGAACTATTTGGAAAAAGATAAGATAGGCAGATTAATTTCAAATCTGAATCTTCAGTAAAGACACGGGTTTATATACTGACAGCTTGTGCCCCTATTGGTCATGTGCCAAAACATGCCTACTTTAAACTTGCATGTATAGAAATAAATATATGTAGGTTGGGCTCCATGCATCTGAAAAGCAGTGCTCCCAACTGCCTGGTGTTTTGCCATCATATTGATGCTTGTGGAGGGAGACAGCCAGTTTACTGTATGGAGAGGGAGATGACTTCCGTTCGCCTTTTCTTCAAGTGTTAGAATGGAGGCTGGCTTATTCAGATAGTAAAGGCTGCAACATATTTCACTTAAGTATACTTTATATGGAAAAATCAGAATAACAGCAGGTCAGATTAATGTTCATGGAGGTATGATTTTTATTAACAGGAAAAATAATTATCTCCATTTATTCATTCATGACTAACCCCTTCCTGCAAGAAATTTACACGTTTCCTCGCAATATACATCATTTACTCTTACAACTACCCTGAACTAGGGTAAGCTGGGAGAAATGGTGTTGTACAAAATAAAATAAAAATATAAAAGAGGTTGATTAAATCTAAACAAATTGGATACAGACTAATTTGTCTTTTCAGTTTTGATTTTCTAGTGAAAATTAACAATTTATTTTAAAAGATATTATGGTGAAAAATATATAAAGGTTTAAAGAACAAGCAAGTTTCAGGTTCATATAGTCTCCTAGATATTTGGACATCTCTGTTATAGTGTTAATAGTGGATCAGGCTTTCTATCACTACCACTAGATTTAATTAAATAATAATAATAATAACGATCATCATAATAATACACTTTTTATTTTATATGAAAATGGGGAAAAGGAAAAAGAAAAACCATGCTGAAACATTCCTTTTTCATATACTAATAAAATAGTATTTTATATATAGCATATAGTTATGTCATAGTGTACAATTCTTATTTAAATTAGCTCTTATAACAGTAAGGAAAAAAATTAAATGCAAACTGGTAAATGCTATCAGCTTTTCTAAATAATCTAGTCAAAATGCCTGGTGAAGCACTTAGGACTGTTGGCTCATATCTAAATATAAGAAGATGTAGAAAGAGAGCTAAGTTCTTCTAAGAAAGAGTGGTCAGTTTTAGCTGAAGATATTGTCATTCTGTATTTTTGGTAAATAATGTTTATTTTGCAATTCCTAATAATAACAACAACATTTCTTATTCCTATTAGTTAATCTGCGGGATACTGCAATGGTATGTGGGAAAGACCTTGGGAGACTGGCGAAGAGATGCTGCCTAGGGAATAGTCAGATAAGAGACAGCATAGCCCACAGCTGCATAGTGGGTGGAGCAAGAGGCTCAAGAGAGATCCTCCCTAAGTTATCAGGGTGTAAAGGTGACAGCAGGAGAATTGTACTTTCAAACTTGCAAGATTCTGTTAAGGTAGTTTTACAATAAAGTAGAATTAGCTTACCTGGCCATGTTTCCTGTCTGGTCTACCTGGTAAGGCTGATAGATACCTTCCACATTCTTCCCAGGTTCTTCAATAAAAGGTTTACCTTCAATTCCTCTATAGAAGTGTCTTTCAATCTTGGCCACATTAAGCTGTGTGGATTTCAACTCCCATGCTGGCTGGGGAATTCTGGGAGGTGAATTCTACACAGCTTAAAGTTGCCACGGTTGAGAAATACTGTTGTATAGGGTTAACCTAGCATGATAATGAGTGCAAACTGAAAATGGCTTATTATTGCACCCTCAGTGCTAATATAGAAGGAGAAGGAATTCCACCCTGGCCAGGAACCCTGATAGTCTTCAGGCTATAAGATATGTCAAATAAATTTGGTTACCATAGGTATGAAACTATATCAGATGATTTTTTTGGGGGGGGGGGTTATTTTGGGAGTGGCCCTGATGTAGTAGTATAATTTTTGATACCAGTTTCTGTTGTGCTTGCTTTTAATGCCTTGGTTATTGTTTTTCTTGTATACCACCCAGAGTCAGTTTAGAATGAAGCAGCACAGAAATCTTGGTAATAAATAAATAAGGAAGGAAGGAAGGAAGGAAGGAAGGAAGGAAGGAAGGAAGGAAGGAAGGAATAGAAATTTTAGACAGCATGTAATTTTAGATGCCAAAACCTTAGGAACTTACCAGATTGTTTAGGGACTGAACAGACAATATTGGCCCAGTAGCAAATCAGTTCTTTTAATACTGGTACTTTATTAGAAGAACTAACTATACAGTGCTTCACAAGTACTTGGAATTATCTTTTGCTTGCCTCTCCTAAATGAGTTAAATTTTGGAAAGAATTTTCTTTGGTATAAACACTGTACAAAAAGTCCTAGTAGACTTTTATCTGACCATGTTTGCAATGGGAAGGTATCATCTTTTTCTCAACATCTGTCACCTTTGCAAACAGAATCTCTTACAACAGATATGAGGGATAATTCTACAATAACAAGGGCAAATATTTACCTACCTTAAAATTGCATCGATACACATTATATTGCAACAAACAGTTTTAAACACGAAGACTGTACTCAAGAATCCCTTTTGGTATTTGGTTCTTTTATGTCTCAAAGACAAAAAAGCTTATGTGGGTTAACTTAAGTCCTACGAAATTCATGGGGATTAGCTTCCAAGTAAATATGCATAGAATATTAGCTTCGGTAAGATTTCCTAATGCAAGAGAAATAAAATAAATAAGCAGAGCAATTCTATCAGGGAGAGAGACAGAGAAACCTAGGTGGAAGAATCACCTTTTTGAATGCTACGGCCACAGGTTTTCTGTTTTTTGTTTTTTTGACACCCGTTTTTGTCTGATCATTTTCATCTTTCTCCTCCCAAGTTATGACCAAGATATCCCGATCTTCTGTCAGCAGATTTGGCAATGGCATTGTTACTAAGTTCAAAGGCCAGGTGCAATGTTGAGTGAAGGTAGCTAACAGCAATATTATGAATAAATGAACATGGTTATAAAGGATGCCGGAATGCATCTTCATGTATCCTCGTTCATGAAAGAACATGAGTGTTTCACTTTAATACTCAGTACCTTATGGATATTTATTAATTATTTTTATGGAAGAGGAACAAGTAGAAGACCACTACAAAGTTATAGCTTGACCTGGAGAAAATTACTTGGTATCACCATATTTACCCAATAGGAATAAACAGGTTTCCCCTGCTGGAAAACCTCATTACCTGTGAAGTGAGCAGTGGGGTTGTCTTACTTTCAATAAGAGGAATAGAAGATGGTAAATGAAGAGCAGGAACTACAAATGACCACAAATATTGTTGCTAAAAAGCATGGAAGTCTTTGAAGATCAGCTATTGCTTAAGAGGGCTGCTTGCCTGAAATAGTTTAACATGTAAACTTCTCTTCTCTTCTCTTCTCTTCTCTTCTCTTCTCTTCTCTTCTCTTCTCTTCTCTTCTCTTCTCTTCTCTTCTCTTCTCTTCTCTTCTCTTCTCTTCTCTTCCCTTCTCTTCCCTTCCCTTCCCTTCCCTTCCCTTCCCTTCCCTTCCCTTCCTCTGTTTTTCCCTTCCCAATGCAGCTACCTTTTCTCCTTACCCTATCACCATCAGTTTGTTCTTTCCTTTTTACTGCTTCTGTTGGAAGAAGGAAGGACAGTGCATGTGTGTGCACTTGTGTGTGAGTCTGGTATCTGAGAAAGAGAATTATAGGTATATGTAGCTTGAGAAATCAATTAATATTGTAAATGGAGTACCTTACTTTTTAGCAATAAAAATTAATCAGTAGTTATTAATTTAATCAATATTAATGTTTTTTGTCCTGGCCCCGCTCTTTTACGACACACACACTTGTATTTATGTGTGCAGACATAGACAAATGTGTCACATACACACATTTATGGGAAGAAGTTTCCTGGATTGGCTTCCACTGGAGTTAGCAATCCTACATTGACAAGGTAGGAAAACTGGGCATTGCAAAGGATTTGGTGGGGGTGGGGGGGCATCTTTCTTGTGGGTTTACAGGGTAGGCTTTACTTTCTATAAAAATCAAACTGGCTGAAATAAAAGTGAGTAACTTGTGTTTTCAGACTTAACATTTTCAATTAGCTTTTTTCTGAAATGGTTTCTCAGTATGAAAATGATGATACAAATTGCTCCCTAAATCTAAGTATTAATGGTACTCTGAACTATGCTTGCCACTATATGACAAGGGATATATTTGTTTTTATATTCTTTTTTTTTTTAAGTCTTTTAAAACTATTATTTTCCTCTTTGCTTTATTTTTTGTAATCAGGAAGAAAGGTTAATTCACCAAGAAGTTTTCTTTCTCCTGCTGTTTTCAAAGACCTCTTTTCAGCTGTAAATTGATTATATCCTGAAGTGATTAAGAAAGCGAGGGTTGGTCAAACTTAGTGTCCTTTAAAAGGCTGTGCATTGCAAGTGCAAGTGAGCTGTTTTTCCCTTGACCCCCAGCCGCTCTACTCATGAGAAGCCTACAAGACTTCCATCCCGCAGTCTCCTCACAAGGAACAGCTGTCTGGGGCAAGGTGAGCGATCTCCCAGTCTCTTCTTTATCTGGAAAGACTTTCGCTTGTCAGGAATCACCGCTGACCGCTGTTCACTATTGTTGCACCATCTCTGTTACTTCAGAGGCATCTAGCCCACCATAGAACCTCACTCAGAAGTCTACTTGCTTTTGTATTCTTAGAAATATGTGTGCATGTGGAAATCTTAGCCTCTTAATGTAATACTAGAGATTAGCTATATTATTCTGACCGACTAGTCAAAGCTATTTTATAATCATCACTTGATTAAAAGTAGAAAGAATAATAATGAATTTATTTCTCAAAAATGAATACTTCTGATGGGAAACAAAACTTTTTTAAGGTGCAACAGATTTCTGAGATTTTTCCTGCTATCTATCAAGCTATAGATCTGTCTGTCTGTCTGTCTGTCTGTCTGTCTGTCTGTCTATCTATCTATCTATCATCATTATATATCTTTGGTATTGTACAGAATTAAAGTTCTAAGTGAATACCATGTAAGATAATATAATTGGCTATGATCAAGGCCAATTTTCAAGTGAAAATTATATTTCTTTATTTCTTTATTTTTATTTATTTATTTAGTGGACTTGTCCCCACCCATCTCCCCACAATGGAGGACTCTGGGTGGCTTACAACAAATTAAAATCATAAATACATAATTAAAAGTTATAAAAAGAGAACCACACTTACAGAAATAGAAAAAGATTAAAATATCCAAGAGGCCAATAGAGGCCACACCAGGCCGCTAAGGGGCTAGCCAACCCCATTTCTGACATCCTCCATCCCCACCCCAGGCCAGATGGCAGAGCCAAGTCTTCAAATCCCTCTGAAAGGCCTGGAGTGAAGGGGCCTGTCTCACCTCCAGGGGCAAGATGTTTCAAAGGGCGGGGGCTACAGCAGAGAAGGCCCGTCTTCTGGACCCCGCTAATCGGAGTTCTTTTACCGAGGGGGTCCAGAGCATGTCCTCTCTGTGAGATCAGGTGGGATGGGTTGAAATTCTGGGGGCGAGGTGGTCCCTCAGGTAGCCTGGCCCCATGCCATGTAGGGCTTTAAAGGTGATAACCAATACCTTGAATTGGACCTGGAAGCAAACCGGTACCCAATGTAGCTCACAGAGCAAAGGTGTTATATGGGTCCTTCTTCGAGCCCCAAAAATTGCTCGTGCAGCGGCATTCTGGACCAGCTGAAGCTTCCAGATACTCTTCAAGGGTAGCCCCATGTAGAGCGCATTGCAGTAGTCTATTACATATTACATGGTTGATATAGGTGCTGTGGATAATTTCTACAAATTATGTAGATTTGAAATTTGTGTTAAAGATAAAAAGTCATTTGTTGGCATCTAAACAGTGACTTTTTGACTATTTAATAGAGAAATGAAACATTCATTCATTAATGTTTAATGAAAAAAATTGAGATTTTTTTTAAAAAATTCTTTGGGACTACTGGTACTGAAATGCTTAGATGAGTTAGTCATGCAAAATGGTAACAAATTCAAATCTAGGATATGTGCATGTAGATCTTTTGAAAGGGTGGTGTATAAACATTTGCATTAAAAATAAATAAATAAATAAATAAATGGATATACCCTGTTCTACTTGACTATAAGTAGGTTGATGGACTCTCTTTTCTCCTGGCATAACTGAACCTTTTACACAAGTATGTATGTATGTATCTCTGTGTGTGTGTTTGTGTGTGTATACACACACACATATAAAGCTGCCTTTATAGCAGGTCAGACCATGTATCTATTTAGCCTACTAATGTCTACTCTGACTAATTGGGGGTCTCCATCATCACGAGTAGACCTATTCTTTGATAGTTTTTATTATAATGCTAGGGGCTGTTCTACTGCCTTCTACTTCCCTTGAAAGACATAAAGCTCAGTACATTACAGGGCAAAAAGATATGCAAAAATAAATCCATTTAAAGAAAAGAAGGTATTATTTCTTCCAGCTAAATTTATTAAATAAAGACCTGGCTGGTGTTAATCAAAATCACACATACACAGATCTTATAGTAACTATAATGAGTATTTTATTTTAAAAATAGCATTTTTTATAGCATGGTTCTTTTGCATTGGTTGCATTTTTAGCTTATGTTTTAGTTTATCACTTTTAATTTTTTTATGTGCATTTGTTCTACCACCCCTCCACACACTTACATCTGGATTGTAATAATTTATTCAAAATAAACACTGGGAGGACTCTTCTGAATGTTTATTTATTTAAGATAAATGACTGAAGCACTGCGTGAATGTAAAGCAGACATGTCTGTTAATTAAATGAATGGCATCTTCATACATGTTATGAACATGATACCATCAATGTAGCATCCTCACTTCCATGTTATATGCTGAAAGAAAATGATGCAGAGAAGTACACAGATAAGTCAGCCTGCAATCTGCCTCAGTCATTCTGCAGAAATCCTTCAACAGATTCAGCAATTTAAATGAGAAAAATATTGATGATATTTTGAAGAGGAAAAGGGATGACCATGTACATTATTTTTTATAAAGCCATGAATGGTGTAAATAAAACAAAACATTCACTCTTGCAGTGTATAAATTTGGAAAGCATTACTGAAGTGATTAATAGGCGAGTGTACAATATTCTTCACCCGCAGTGAGTCAATGGTCAGTCAATGGAACTCATTAATGTGAGATATGATTGCCACCATCATGAATGGAACTTGAAAATGATATAGTATAGATATATATTAGAGAATCAAAACAGCAACCAATTTCAGAAATAATATATTTTTCACTACAAGATTCTGCATATCTGCATGGGGAAATATCCCATCATAGCCTACTTTTTTATTGAAATATTGAAATATCTCCTTGATGTATTTGGATTGCTATTGTTGGGGGATAGCATTGAACAAGATCAATACTCAGCTTGGTCTGACCCAGCTCAGCAATTCCCATGTTCTTATTTTAAAGGGCTTGCACAATTACAAATTCAATCTGTAGGATCAAATATAGACAATCAGTAGCTAAGATTGATGCAAAATGTAACTGGCACCAGAAGATGTGTAATAGTTACTCCAGTCTTTGTATAGATGAGCTCATAAAGCAGAGTCCAGCTTGTACATAGCACAATAGATATTTAAACTAATTATAGAGGCTGTATAATAGAATGCTTGAAACTGCTTTGGCAGAGACATGATTCACTGGTAATTGATGAGGATTAATGATATCCTAAGTGACATTTTCATAATGGTACTTCTCATTTCCTTTGTATATATTCACAAAAGATCTCAACATTCTTAGCAAACAGAGGTGATAAATTCTCAACTACCCTATAATATAGGTGAGTTCCTTGTAATGTGGTAATCACTACCAGGTAGTGGTTTTGGGGAAAAAAAAATAACTGAAAAAGACAGGATTAGGATTTAAACCTCTGGATATTGCTTAAAGATTACAGATTTCCTTCCTCTTTCCATCTTAGGCAACATGCAGATCAGTACATTTAACAATGCCAAAGCTATTTTACAAGCAAAAGATGAAACATGATAGATTCACTGCTGCTACTACGAAGACACGAGACACTAAAAATGGCATTGCACAAAGGATAAGAAGCTACATCTTTTAGCCATTACTCTGTACTGCATTATGTCTGTGGTAAGTTAAACTAAATGTGACAGCAGAGCAACCAACCATATCCATCCATGCATAAAGGGGGGGGGGGGGGAAGGAAGCAGAATGGATGAATGTCTAACTTAAAGAATGAAGCTGATATATAGGAAATGAATGCATCTTTTGACCAAAGCTCACTTCTTCCCATTTCATTTTCTGAAATGATTTTTTTCTTATAGTCAGGCTGGGATGCCTTTTAGGAATACTACTACTACTACTACTAATGTATGTGTCTACCAGTAGATTAAGGGGAAGAGAATCTCATGTATATGAATATAAACTCATGTAGTTTATGAATACTTGTTTGTTGTGTCTACTTGAATCACACAACAAAACTGGAACACAATGTTCACCTACATCAGCTGAAATGCAGTGAAAGGAAGAGCCAATGCAATGCAGTGGTGTTGGACTAGAACTCAGGAACCTCACTGGGTGACTTTGAGCCAATCACTATTTCTCAGCTTAACCCACTTCATGGGATTGTGATGGGCAAAGATTGGATGAGGGAGTGCTATGAGGTCCAGGAGGAAAAGGCAGGATATAAATCGAAAGAGTGGAATTGAAAAGCTCGTCCACATTTCAACAACTGTTGAAGATGTTACATAGATTTGGGCAGATACAAAACAGATTTTACATACTATTCTCAAATGTGGAGGGCAAGCATTGGTAAGCATTTCTTAGAGGCCTGCCACATTTGGGGTTGCAAATAATTTGAAATGATTTTAAAAGGTTTTTAGACCATTTGCAGAATTATAATATCCAGAACATTTTTTTTTTGGCAATAAATGTTTTACAGTTAACTATAGTTAGAGAAGGGAGGGAGGGAAGGCAGGCAGGCAGGCAGGCAGGCAGGCAGGCAGGCAGGCAGGCAGGCAGGCAGGCAGGAAGGTTTAGCTTACTTTTCCCATTCCCCCTGCAAATAATTATTCTTCACTTAGGACCATGTCATTTAAAAATGTTTTTGAAGGAAATGAAGAAAAACATTTTAACGTTAAAGATTGAGCTAGCTATTGTCATTAAAAGTATGTGAACTCTTTCTCACAACCAACAGCAATAAAATGTATTCATTTTCAATTTTCTGATTATATAATTGTCAGCTGGAATGAGCTTGTGCAAAAAATTATCTAATTAGAAGTCAAGTCACATTGATTTCAGTGGCACTTATTTCTGAAATTGCATAATTTATTTATTACATTTCTATACAGGTGAATCCCATAAGACTCATGCCACCGAACAATGTATGTGTGTTTACATAGACATTCATGAACTGAACACTGAAGAATATGGAATATGAATTCTGGCAGCTTGTAAACATCACTTCTAACATAAACGTTGATTTCTTCTCTCAGTCACATTAAGATCACATTTCCTGGTCTGGTCTACCTAGTGGGGAGACAGACAGACAGACAGACAGACAGGGATGGATGGATGGATGGATGGATGGATAGATGGATGGATGGATGGATGGATGGATGGATGGATGGATGGATAGATAGATAGATAGATAGATAGATAGATAGATAGATAGATAGATAGGGTCTAGCAGGCCCTGGGCACATGGAGGAGGGAAGAAGCCCATTACAGAAAATATTCCTTAGTCCAGGGGAAGGGAGAAGTAGGAGAAAGAGACTCAGAGTAACTCTACCTTAATTACGATAAGTATAAGTTGATCTGGAGAATTGCTTCAGCAGGTTTTCAAGATTCTATTGTGTCATCCTACTAGCATTAAAGATCTTTCCAGAAATCCAAGTGGTTCTTGTTTCCTGAGCCCTTGATGTTGGATGATGATGATGATGATGATGATGATGATGATGATGATGATAATAATAATAATAATAATAATAATAATAATAATAATAATAATAATATAATACAGTGAGGCCCCAGGTGAAAAGATTGAGCATTCTGGCATAAAGCAAATTGGACTTTTCAACCAAAATATATGTACAAAGCTAAAACTTCAAAACTTCTTCTTTTACATACATTTGGCAGGGGATATAAATATATTTATTTGTTTAACACATTTTTGTCTTTCTTATTCCTGATCAAGCAACTCTGTGGAAGTTCTCAAAACAAAAATAATAAACTCCAAAAATTGCAAATGCATTCTAAAACCTCAGAGCTGTTAGAAGTGTTACAACTTCCATAAATGACATTAACCACTGAGAGTAAAACTCATAGCTCCAGCCATAACATATTAACATATTCTTAGGTGAAGGGGGGAAGGCTTGGATATAAAATAAATTTTTAGTCTTTTCTTAAAACAGGTCAGAACGTGATTGGGAGGGGGTTCTATAAAATTAGTACCGTCACTGAAAGAGCCCTACTCCTAGTTAATTCTAATTTAGCCTAAATCAGCATTCAGAAAACTCTTAGAGAACCATCAGGGCTCCTGGATCATTGCATACAGGGAAAACTATTCCTTCAGTAGGCAGGGCCCAGACACTAAAGGATTTAAATCTCAACAAATTTGCCTTGAATTGACCCAGAAAATGCTAGAAAGTCAGTATAATTTTGTCAAAACTAGTGTCATGTCCTCCTTTGGGAACCACCTGACAGAAGCTTGGCGGCTGCCCTTGGAACCTGATACAATTTCTGAATTTCCTTCAAGGGCATCTCCATACAGAGCTCATTATAATAGCCCTACTGGGTGGTAACCAGCATATGGATAATAGACCTCTTCAGGAACAGACATGGTTGACAAATCATATGCAGCTGGAAATAGATTGTGTTGCCTTGAAAAAAGGGGTGAAAAAAGACTATTCAATGAGCTAAAATGTAATGGAATAATTATTTTGACTCCCTGTGCAACAATAATTTATTACGCAGTGAAGATTTAGCTGAATCTTATTTTTAACATCCCAACTTCCCAACTTCTCCCTCTTATCCTTTCTCTTTTTTAAAAAAAGCTTGGTTGTATAATAGTATGTTTTAAAGTCAGTTTGTTCATAGAAAAATCTATGAGGATGCTCAAATTCAATAACTGAGGTTTGGAAGGCAGCATCCCTCATCATAACTTCAGCTGGATCAGAGAAGATCCTTAATTTTGCCCTCTGTTCTGGAGGTCTTCCAAATCATCAGTCTGTTCACAGCACACGGGCAGCACAAAGTACGTTCTCAGTATCTAGATGTTTTGTACTCGTATAACATCCCAGTGTTATGAGGCTTCTTTGAAAAAGAACTTATGTGAAAAATAATTGAGCTTTTTGTGACTCTTCACTCATGTCTGCTTGTAGAAGTACAAACACTGGATCTGAAAAATGGACACTGGCAACATTGCTTCAGCGAGGAAAGCCATGAACTGAAAACTTAGACAATACTGAAAATGAGGTTTTGTAGAGAACTTTGTTTAGGGCCAATTAAGAAAACAAAAAACAAAAACATTTTTTTAAATGAAAATTTACATATAATTTATCCCAAGACAGTCTGACCACAGTCATATGCACTGTGAAACCAAAAGGGGAACTGAAGAGGTTATTTAAGCAAATAATGAAAATGATGTGCAACTGGAATATATGGCATACGTTCTTACAAATAGGAATTTTATTGGCATCATTGATCTAATTTTGTTTTGGAATATCTAGTATCTAAGCAAAAACCTACAGAGGTTTAGTATTCACTCCAATATTGGCAGATTTTGCTTATGGAATTCATTCAGGCTAAATTTTGTCTAGTTGGCAAATTTTGATAAAACATCAGTTTTCCAAGAAAAAAAAAGACATGAATATTTTATTTTTCTGAAAAATCTCCTACAGAACAGCACCCATTAATTGGCAAAATATGAAAAAATGAACAAGGAGTTTATCATTCATTCTTCACTTCCCTCCACAAGTAGAACAAAGCATCGAGGCAGTCAATGGACCCCTTAATTTTTACCTGTAGAATTGTTGTGAGATAATGTGGCAGTTCTGTGATGGGGTAATGCTTTTTTTGTATGAGTGTGTAAAGTGCAAAGAGTTTACAGAAAGAACTCAATACAGTTTGTGTGAAATATGAAGAAAGCACATTACAGTGGTACCTCGCGTTACGAATTTAATCCGTTCCGTGACTCTGATCGCAACTCGATTTGGTCGCACCGCGAGGCAATTTTCCCCATAAGGTTCAATGTAAATACATACGGCTCTGCATTTTCTTTGGAGCCATGCTGACAAGCACACCAAAAACCTTCCAAATGCCACAAAACACACCAGAAGCCTCACCAAACGTCTCCTTGCTACCTCAATCTCGCCCACAGGAAGCCGCGACCACGTGGCAGCAGGGCAAATGGCTGCGGATCCGGTTTGTAGCGGGGGGCGGAGGTCACATGGCGAGGTAAATTTTTGGGGCTGGAGCTGATCGTATCGTGAAAAATTCATAAGGGGGGGGGCGTTCGTAACCCAAGGTACCACTGTATTTTTTTCTGCAACCTTACTTTCAAGAACAGAATTTGGTAACCTTAGAGCAGGTCAGATATATCTCTTGGTTCAAATGTGTACTGTGAGAATGCTGCTGCTGATTTTTCCTTGAAGTAATCAGACAACAAATCCAAAATCTGGGCTTCTACACAAGAACACGTGTCTCAGCATCAAAACTTGTGGTTCCATGGTTCTCATGCATTGTCGATTGACTGGCAACCCTTTTAACCTTTATTCTGCTTTTCTTTATCTCCTAAATGATTCCACCACCAATTGTTTCTTTTCCCTTCTTCTAAATAAAATACTCCTTAACTGGACTCTCCAGTAATTTTCTTTTCCTTCTTCTAAGAGATTTCCCTCTTCTCTCCTAAGCTCTTAGAAGTTACTCAGAATCCTTTACTTATGATTTTTGTATCCCTCTTTTTTCTTCAGCAATTTTACCGGATGGGAAGAATTCTTAAAGTAAAGAACTTCATGGGCTATAAAAAATCTTGGATTATATGCCTGGCATCTCTAGTTAAAAATAAACATATTACAGGTAATGGGAAGGACCTATGCTGACCTGCTGCTATCTGAGTAGATAAGTAGGTTGGATGAGTAAATATTGTGACATAATATAAAGAGAGCTCCTCCTCCCTGTATCAGCTTATTACATACAGCTACAGACTGCAGTCCTGAGCTGGCCCCCATGAAGATCCCCCTTCCTTATTCTTACTGTGTGAAGTTCGTTTGTAGTAAATCAAATGTCTTCTTTCACAGAAGATATATTGTAAAGAAGCCTTTATAATATATAGACTGTTACTCCCATCTTCTCAATAATTATGCTGACAAAAGGATGGTGGGAATTCTATTCCAACACATCTGGAGTGCATCAGGTTTGGGAAATTGGGTGTAAACATTTTGACAATTCTGATCCCATGCCAGCATGCCACCTCCCCAAATATGCATGTGAACATTCATTGCCAAAGGTACAGTATAAAATCTGCACATTGTTTGAAAGCAGTATTAATAACCATGGCAGCTTGACAAATCTTCCTATAAAAAGGATGGACAGAACCCAGTTTCGTTCCATAGAAGTTTGGCTGAGGGGAGGGAAAATGAAATTATTCTATTCCACCAAGATTCTAGAGAGGCACATGGAGAAAGGTTTCTGAGAGTCACTCTGAACATATGCATAATATGCAAGAAGTTTGTCCAGCTGTACTTTGCAAAAATGTACATTGTATGTTCACCATAAACTCCAGAAATAGATTCACAGCTGCTTCCCACATTTAGATGTGTTTCTTTTTCTGACTAAATATTTAAATGAAATTCTACCAAGTGATCTAGTAAGTCTGTCAGGCTATACCTGTGCTGTTACATGAGCAATGGTCCTTAGGTTGCAAGGAGAAATTTCAGTAGCATTTGAAATGTATTATCAAGTTCTTTTTCTCTTCTTTCAATTTATTCCTCCCCCCCCCCTTTTTTTTTTGCATATGTAAAAGATTAAAAGAGAATGACACTGGAACTGGAGGATGCACAATCCATGCTCCTTTGATTATATTGAAACATTAAAATATCATCAGCATGTTAATTTTAGTTTTTCAACTGTATGAGATTTCCTTCAGCATCTGTAATACATTTGCTCAAAAGACAATTCATTCTGACTGTGGGAATGTCACAGAAAACAGTTGGCCTCTGGAATCGGAAAAATAGTTTCTTAAATGTGTATTGCTATTTTTAAATGCTGTCTACTTAGGAAAAAAAAATCAGTCAGAATAAGGCATCATTCTAGATAGGGACAATCTGCAGATTCAGCCATGACAGATTTACTAAATGACACTTAAATTTTTATCAAGAAAAAAAAATCCAGGATTGGAAAACATCTTTGGCTGTCCTAGGAGAGACTAGAAAACAACATAACATCATTTTTACAAAATGGGTGGCTGGACAAATGTCATTATGAAACTGCAGGATCCATACCCAGTGAGAAAATATGATTATTCTTATGTAGGTGAGATGACCTATTTGTCATTTGCCTTCAAGAATTCAGACTTGTCTGGTGAGAAAAAGAGAACACACTTATGAACCAAGAGTCCTATCAGCAACTAAAACTAGGCCTCCTCTCAGCTGCAAACTTCCTAGCTTCCCTGGGATAGGGAGTGAACGTCCAGCCATACCCTGGATTGGTTAGGGCAAAGCTCTTCCTTCATCTTTCCCATACGACAAGTAACTTGCCAACTTGCTCAGCTGAGCCAGAATCTCAGAGAGGGTCTTTCATAAGTTGCCCATTTAATTTCTCAAAAGACAGAGTGTGTCACAAGGAAATATGTAGGTCCATATTAAAATGGTTTATGATAATTTATATATACAGAAATAATGATATAGCTGTAACTGAAATGCAGTGTCATTCACTCCACAGGAAATTTGTATATCTGCTGATATTCCGACTCTCATTGGCTATCTTTGCCTGCTTGAACCAAAAAAGGGAGATGAAACAAACAGCCCTTTAAGGGTTGCCTGAAACTATGGAGAGCTTATACTATTCAGAGTAAACAATAATCATCTAGATGGAACAGAGATCTGATTATATACTGTATATGGTAGCTTCTTGGGCTCCTGATTTATGAGCAGACTCCAATAGATTTCTCTAGTATGGAGATTTTGAACTGTGCTTCTAGCAATCTGAAGGTACCAGGCTTGGGAAGGTGGTGGTATGAGATGAAATGGCCATCTGACTTATGAAAATGAAGGCTGTTAATGCTCCACTGAGCACTAATGAGAATGAAGCACAATAATGACAACGTTCTCCCAATTCATAAAGCAAACTCTGGACCATTACAGACAGAACCCACAAGGCAGTCTGTAGCAGTTGCACCAGACTGCAAATGTTGAGGATCGGCACCATGTTGCAAAAAGAGAGAGCCGAGTATGAAATGACCTGCTTTGTGCCCACTAAGCTAGCTTGTGGCCTTCGAGAGTGGTGGAAGGTGCAGTTTCATTGTCATCAGTAAAGAAAGATTGAACTGGCAGCAAGTTAATAGGTAATAACATTTCTTGGTCAGTCCTGAGTAAGAATATTGGATATAGTGTAAAACTATTTTGGGACACTTGAAGACTTGGAGTCCTTTGGGAGGACATAGAAGAGCAACATACCACATACTGGTATATAGTGTATGTATGTATGTAGGTGTGTGTGTGTGTGTGTATGCGTGTGTATGATAGCTGGCCATCTCTGCATCCTCTGCTACTCTGTTCTTATTATTAAATCTCAATTCTAATAAAATTAACAGCCAAAATATTTTAGAACCGGATTTTATTACTGTTCTGTAAAGAATTCTTGATGCCCTTTCCATGAAAAGTTGTCTGCAAAACAGATATTTGATCTATAACATAAAAGGCCATTCTCTGATTTGGCAACTATCAGGTACATGCACAGTTGCTTTGTCTTCACAGAGAGGAATATTAAAAAAAGAGAAGAAAAAAGAAAAATAATAAATCAGGCCTTGTTCTTGCATGGAGCTGGCTATATCCCATGATAATAAATGCTGGGCATGTATGAATAGGCATTCATAAGAATATGTTTTCCAATGAATTTTATGCCAAGGTTTTGACACAACCATCAGTTATGCCAGATACAAATAATTTACTCTCTGTCGGTTCAAATACACTGTCTTGTTTGGACTGTTTAAATCTATACTGGCACCAAATACAATAAGCAATATTGCTCAACTGTAGAGCTGAAAACATAGACATATGTGTAGGATGCCAGCAACTGAAAACTAGAAATGTAATTAATTTAGGAAGAATTTTTTTTTAACAACTTAATCTTAATTTTGAATGAAAAAAACCCATCAAATTTAAATTTGACTTTCATATTTTCATCTCAACAATGATGGGTTTATGATGGTAATCTATTGAATTTAACAAATTATATCTTAATAAAATAGGAATTATTTCCTTAATCCAACATGTCTTGCCATCTTGACCTTTAGTCTCAGGTCTAGCACTCACACAATTGACCATTAAGATTTACCTGGGGATTTTGTTTCTGTTTTTTAAAATAGATCTCATGTTGTTGTTCAGTCGTTAAGTCATGTCCGACTCTTCGTGACCCCATGAACCATATTGTGCCAGGCCTTCCTATCTTTCACTGCCTCCCTGAGTTTGCTCAATTTCATGCTCATTGCTTCAGTGATGCTATCTAGCCATCTCATCCTCTGCCGTCCTCTTCTCCTTTTGCCTTCCATCTTTCCCAGCATCAGGGTCTTTTCCAAAGAGTCCTCTCTTCGCATTAGGTGACCAAAGTATCTGAGCTTGAGCTTCATTATCAATCCTTCCAATGAGCAAATTCCAAAACCAATTCTATGTAATGATTATATTCCACATTCATTCAGCTATTTTCAAATTGGTGTGAAATTTCATTTTCACTCAATTCAAAAGTTAGTTAAAGAATGTGTGCTCATCATTGAAACCTATCCTATACAATTGTACAGGTACTTCTGAAGTATTGATTACTTATACTTGAGTCTAAACAGGTTTCTGCCCACTCAAATATTTCAGTGGAAACATTCAATACTATAGTTTCAGAATGTAGTTGCTGATGAGGCTAGTAATGTAACAATTCTTGATGTGCATGCAGAGATTCATGCAGCCTCTTCAACAATGAAAATGGCTATAGTAGAAATGTAAAACACAAACATGGACAATCTGAGCTCTGAATTTATCAGTATTTTGGACATATATACACCTCTAATGGATCACAGATTTGATTATATTTCTATTATGTCACAACTTACAATAATAAACAATGTTTCAATGGTAGGGATTAGGCCTGTATATTTTAATTCTGTTGTTTTCATAATTTTAATGTTTTAACTGTCGATATCTACAACTGCTAAATTAATAATATGTATTGTGGCCGCCCATGATGATGGTGTCATCCTCATGAGTGTTAAGTGTACAGTATAGCCCATAGGCATTTGGTACAAACCATGGTGATGAGAACATGACAAAATGGTGTATCATGATATCACAATGAAAATCCTAGCCTTTTGTACTTGGGCCCCGATGTCCTGGAGTTTGCACTGTATCCAAATTAATAAATATTGCATAATTTGTCATTTGTACATCCCCACCCTTGTTCCCCTTCCCCCTGATATCAGTGGAATGGCCTATACTTGAACTATAACACACCTTTCAGCAAGACATTTAAACATGATTTAAAGACTAAGAGAGATTTTAAAACGTGACTTTTATCCCCTAGAACATTCCTTTCAAATGATATAAAAGACTATGGCTTCTAACATGAATTGAATAGGCTGGAGGCGATTTACAGATTGGCTTAATTTTCATGTTTCATAGCTGAGATAAGAAATAATCTTTTCCTTCTAGTAATTAGAAGAACAAGAGGAAAGAAGCATAAACTCTGTAATATGCTGTTTAAACTTCGCTCTTTAAAGGATCCTGCCAATAACCCGTGATCCTGAAATCCCTTATTAGAAAGCAGGCTAGATAATTTTGTAAGGACTTGTTTGTGAAGGTTGCTTTTAGGCATACAGCTACAGCAGATATACAAGCAGCCTGATCAAATATGGGTCTTATAATTTAATTATGAGAGCCAGTTTGGTGTAGTGATTAAGGCATCAGGCTAGAAACCAGGAGACTGTGACTTCTAGTCCCACCTTAGGGACGAAGCCAGCTGGGTGCCCTTGGGCCAGTCACTCCCTCTCAGCCCTAGGAAGCAGGCAAGGGCAAATCACTTCTGAAAACCTGGCCAAGAAAACTGCAGGGACTTCTCCAGGCAGTCACCAGAAGTCAATGCTGACTTGAAGGCACCAAAAAAAAAAGGTGACTTATGATTTAATTCAGTGGTTCTCAGCAGGTTGTATCCCACCAATCACAGAAACATGGTGCCACCAAAAATAAAGCAAAACAAAAAAAGGCACTTTTTCAGAAAACAATGTTGGGATATTTGTAGGCATTATGACAGGTTTATCTAAGCATATGATATCTGGTCTGCAATAGTGTGAATCGGTACAAAGGATTAAGAGTTGTTGGTATCTCTTTGCTACCATGTAGTGGTTGTCTGAGTTTTTTGCACACCAGATATAGTATGGCTAATTTATCTGTTATGATACTGTAAGCTCATGGACAAAGCATTCCAGTAATACTCTTGACAATGATGCTCACTACTTTAACTATCAGTGAAAGCTAAAGTTGTTGATACCACTGGAAGTAGTCTTTCTCTAAAACCAACCCCCCCCCCCCCCAAAAAAAAATCCAAAAAATGAGAGAGGTTTAACTAGGGGAAAGTGTTATTTCATTTTGGCTCCTAAACTCAATTTTTCAGATGTTGCTCCAAACCAATCCTGGAAGAAACACTTGGCTGAAATGCTTGGCTCCCTTTGTTTCAGCCTGCTTATTCTGCCTTCTTTCACTGATATCCTCTCTGTCTCATGGGCTTTTTCCCAATTAAGGAAAGAAAGTTGCATCCTACCTAGACTACTGTGTACCACCAATGATCTGTGTACCACTCGCTGTTTTAAGAGCTCCTCTGTTGATCACCAATCTGTTTTGCTCCATTCCTGCCTTTTGTTAATTACCATGTCTGAGCTGCAAAGATCTAGATAGCTAAGAGATGGCAGCAAGGGGATACAGTAAATTAGCTCTTTCCTGCCATCTATTGGTCACTGGGAGTTTTGCAGCCAGAAAATGTAGCCCTAGTTAATAAGGTGCCTTCCTCTATGCAATACAGTAACTACATGATTTAATACCCTTTGGAATATCATTGAGCTCCTTGGCATTAACTGAATGCCATTAATATATACTGAAGTACATGGTGCAGGTATTTCAGAAACTCTAAAGAGGTAGAGGAATTGCTCTAGTTATATTTACAACATGGTGGAAGACCCTGACACAACAAAGAGATCAGATGTTTGTGTACTGCTGGACCATGAGTAGGGCTTATTGCACGTTGTATAATTGTTGAGTGCTGTGTGTGCTTGGACTTCCTTTTCTTCCACAGTTTTCCTGCTGTGTTGAGAAAAGCCTTATTTTCATTACAAAGTGTCTAGCAGACGATGCTACATGTGTCTGTGAACGAAGGAGAAAAGGCCATTTGTAAGAAGGTCTACAGAACTTGTACATCCAATGTGTGGACAGTCAGATTCAGGAGCTCTTTTCCTCTGCAGAATGCCTATGCTGGACACATAGGCATCCTCAGGAGGATGGCATCTGAGTGATATTATGGGGGTGGGGGTGGGGGTGGAACTTAGAAGAAATGCCCAGGTGGTGACGCGTCCTCCCATTCAGTGCCTGAACTGAGCTAATTTGGTCAGATATCAGGAATGCTCAGTGCCTATGCAACACAGGAATGACTAAATAGAACAACTATCCACCATGTCCACTGAGAACAAGACAAGAATGAGGCAATTTAAATAACGTGGAGGGCAATGTGCCTGATTAAGAGCAGAGGCAAAGGATTTGTTTGCATATGCCAACAACAATAGGAAAATCAGAACATCTTTTTATGTGAGTCTGGCTTCCATAGATCAAGTTAGGATCTGCAAGGAGTGAAATTTTAAACTTGGATTTTCAGCTTACTTTATAATGGCCCACATTTCCAGTAACAAAACCAGCAATGACAGTGATAGATAGTTTTTTTTATGAAGCCTGATAACTGATGGATATGTGATCTTATAAATGCTTAGACAAACTAATGCACATAATTATATTTTCCATCTGAAGTCTATTGCAAAGCATTATAATACAATATCATTAGTTGAAATGGCCACAATGATACAGCCTGGGCATTTTGTCATGGTAATTACAGGATGATTATTTTTGACTGAAATAAAGATTTCAGTTTTAGTATGGTGGAGAGCATAATCACAAATTAGAAGCTGCCTGAGAGTTAAACAAAAATATTGGGAAGGTTTTAAGCATGGATTATAGAATAACACTGGTCCCATTTCTTTTGAAACTAAAGTGATCACGTTTGGTTAAATGTTTCTCTCTATTTCTATCATTAGTTTTAAAGACATCCTCCCCAAAGGAGTGACAATTATTTAATTAATAGTCCTGATACTTAAAGGTTTTTAATGTATGGAGAAAAGTTAGGCATAGTAAATAGAGGGTTGATGTCATAATTTACATAACTGCTAAAATAAGCTTTTTGGGGATGGGAGGGAGGAATTGACACAAAAATATATTGTTTGTCTTTGCTGTTTTCAGAATGGTTGATTAAAGCAGACAGTGTCCTAACATTGAAAACTATATTAATCAATTGATTAATCGCAAGGCATTAATCAAAATCTTCCCTAAGTGTTTCAGTTTTGGAGCAGCTCTTAGTATTTTCTATCAGATTCCTTTTAAGGTTTCCATTATAAAGATTAAATTTGGGTGGTAAATATAGACGGGGTTGAGGCTCGTGTGTTTTTCCACTTGAAGGTCACAGCCATAGCTTATTAAGTGTTACTTTTAATGGGATAAGAAGCAGAAGTTTTTAATATGGGACTAAGACAATTAATCAAAGAGGCAGCTGATTCTTCTTCCCATAACTATATGTATGGGTATGCAATTTCTGGAGATGCTGGAATTGCTCATGTGTGTATCTTTATTCATTTAGTTATTTATTTAACTGGTGTCTTAGAAGAAATACAAAGTGAAAAAATGCAGAGTCTGTAGCACAACACAGCTAATAGTTGAGATAGATATTTATTTGTAACCAACTTATTGCAATCCTAAGGCAATGCTTAAATCAATCTCTTTCCCCTTGCAATTAATGTAAAGCTTTGGAATATTTGGAGTGATAAGCAGTCTTGCTTATTTGCTTGATTCAAGTCAAGCCAAGACCGTCTATGCCACCAAGCTGATTAAGCAGAATTCCAATATTTCTGGCTCACAGATTTGGTTCTGTTTTTGTCCACATTGCTCTTATTTTCTAGCCAGAAATATAAATCCATATATGACATTGGATTCTGTTTTATGGAGCATCAAATACAGCACCATAGAATTCCACTTAAATTTTCACATAAATGGAGATGGCTTGTTTTACATTTTACAATCTTTAATTTGCCTTTGAGAAAGATGGACTTTTGAATTCACTTCTATAACTGTGTGGCACTTGAGAAGGAGTGAGGGATAAAGAGTTAGGTAAGCTGAAAAACTGGGCTGGGTAGTGCTCCTAACACTGACTTAACTGACATAACACTAACAACATGATTAGAAATGTCAAATATTATGGTTGGTTGCACAGTCAGCCAGATGTTTAGATTGGATTTGGCATTTTTATCCATCTATCAAGTCCTTCCCAAGGACCTGGGACAGGCAGATGTTGTTGTCTGATGGTGTTAAAGGTATCATTGCAGGATATAAGCTGTTGTTGTTGTTATTATTATATAATCTACATTTAGATTCACAGTGTAAGACTGGTGGAAAACTTAATAATTCAAGTCCTAAGCAAGGACCTAAGAATTATTAAGGTAGTGTCTAAGAATATAGGCAGTTCCAAGCAAGTTTTTTGTGTGTGTGTGTAAAATTAGGGTGTTCAGGTCCAATAAATTCAATATTTCCAGATATCGAGGAAATCCTTTAGGTATTGCTCTGATTATTGGTATAACAACAGCTTTCTTTTTCCATAGGTGTTCAGCTTCAATCTGCAAGTCCTGGTATTTTGTAATTTTTTCCAATTGTTTTTCTTTAATCCTAACATCACCCAGTCTAGCAACATCAATGAACAGACTTTCTTCTTTTCAATAATTATTATATCAGGCATGCTATGAACAAGATGCCTGTCTGTTTGGATCATAAAGTCCCATAAGATCTTAACCCATTCATTTTCCAAAACCTTCTCAACTTGATGGTCCCAGTAGTTTTTACTACGTTTGAATCCAAACCTCTGGCAAAGGTCATGGTGCTCCCTGTAGTTAGTTTGTGAAATTTTGCTGTAGCCACCAATCAAATGCGACACTTGCTGTTGTTTGTTACATGTTGAATTTTCACCTTCATTCAATTAGTTGGCAAAGCTTGTTCTTGAGCTGCTAAAATAAATCCTTCAGTTCCTTTCTTTAACACGCCTGATCTTAACCAACTCCGTGTGGGGTTTTTATCAGCTTTTCTTTCTATATCCTTTAAGCATTAGCTTGTTCTTCCAACTAACAAATCGATTTTTGATGTTTCTTTTCTATATCAGCTTTCACCTTTGTTGATTTCAAGACCTTTCCTTGATTGACTTCCTTCAGCAAGGGTTCTTGGCTTTTCCTAATGTAGTCATTCAGGCTATGCTTTTCTTCCTCCACAGTTTGTTTCACCTGTAGGAGTCCTCCGCCCCCTTTGACTCTTGGCAAATATAGCCAATCAATATCACTTTTCAGGTGCAAAGCATGGTGCATTGTCATTAGCTTTCTTGTCTTCTGATCCAAGTTATCAAGTTCCATCTGGGTCCAGTCAACTATTCCTGCTGTATACTGAATAACAGAGACTGCCCAGGTATTAACTGCTTTAATGATGTTTCACCATTTACCTTTAATTGCTATTATTGTTGTTGTTGTTAGTTGCATAGTCAGCCAGATGTTTAGAGCGGATTTTGCATTTTTATCCATCTATTGAGTCCTTCCCAAAGACCTGGGATAGGCAGATGTTGTTTGATGGTATTAAAGGTATTGTCACAGGATATAAGCTGTTCTGAGTAAAGCTGCCTTTTGCAATTGACTGATGGTGATTTTGTCAATGCCGATGGTCTTCAAGTGGTGGTCCAAACATTTTTGGATTGCACCTAAGGGGCCTGTAATTATTGGTACTATCTTTGCTTTCTTTTGCTACAGTCATTCTATTTCTATTTGTAGGTCTTTTTATTTTGTGATCTTCTCCAGTTCTTTCTCTTCTATTCTGCTGTCTCCAAGTATTGCAGTGTCCACTATCCAGACTTTTTTGTCTTTCTTATCTTAACAATTGTTAAATCTGGGGTGTTGTGTGGCAGGTGCTTGTCTGTTTGAATTCTAAAGTCCCGGAGTGCTTCAACTTCTTCATTTTCTATTACTTTGTCTGTTTTGTGGTCCCACCAGTTCTTGCTTGCAGGCAAATGGTATTTCTTGAGATATTCCAATGCACCCTTGTTGCTACTTTGTCATGCTGTTGTTTGTAGTCAGTCTGTGTGATCTTCTTGCAGCAGCTAGCTAGGTGGTCCACTGTTTCTTCAGCTTCTTTGCAGAGGCAGCATTTGCTGTCTGTTGCTGTCTTCTCAATTCTGGCTTTGTATGCATTTGTTCTTAGGGCTTGGTCTTGTACAGCCAGAATTATCCCCTCTGTCCCTTTCTTCAACTTTCCTGCTCTTAGCCATTGCCAGGTCTTGTTGCTATCTGCTTTGCCTGCTAGTTTGTGCGTGTGTGTGTATGTGTGTACTGGTCATGTAATATTTTGCTTTTCCATGTCTCTTTTCTATTCTTGATTTGGTCTTTCTTATAGGCCAGTTTGGTCTCTTCAGTATTCAGTAAGCCTTCATGGTATACTAGCTTCAGGGCATCTTCTTCATTGTCCTTCAGATATTCTTCTAATGCCCTTTTTTCCTTCTTCAGCTGTCTGGTGTACTTGCAACATTCCACACCCACCTATGCTCCTTGGTAAGTAGAGTCTGTCAACATCGCAGTGTGGATGAAGGGCATGTTTCATTGTCATTATTTTTCTGGTCTTCCTTTCCAAGGCTTCTAGTTCTGCTTAAGTCCAGTCCACTATTCCAGCTGTATATCTAATGACTGGAATTGCCCAGGTGTTAATTGCCTTGATGGTATTTCCACCCCTGAGTTTGCACTTTAAAATCTTCTTCACTCTTCTGATGTATTCACTACTAACCTTCTTCTTGAATTATTAGTAGTATTAGTATTAGTATTAGTATTTAAACAAACCTTACATTGGAACATATTACCATTGGCACCGAAGAATAGAAGGATTTTTCTAATTTTGCATAAGGAGAGGTATTTTTTTTTTAAAGAGTGACATCCAATGTCTGGTATTTAATTAGCATCTATGATCAAGGTTGCAGGGGTCCACATAGATTCTCTGTTTAATTCATGAATTCAGATGTATTGAGATCAGCGATTCTAAAGTTCAGAATAAGCTAATAACAATGAAAAGAACATAATCAGATTCATTCAAAATATAATGAAGAGTACACTAGATGCTTATTGAAGATGGCAAAAATGAAGTAAATAATTAAGAAAATATTAAAAAATCGGTTTATTTTTGTGTTCCCAATATTGATATTAAACTAGTCAAATCCTCTTTAAGGAAGCTGACAACTGATAAAGAGATCAAGGAATTTAAATCTTCAGTGCCTGATGAAATTGTTACTATTGTTGTTTGATATATATCACACTCTTCTCCCCAAAATAATTAGCGTATGAGGTAATCCTTAGCCATTAGCTTAAAAAGAATCCTGGAGAACCACAGAAACGTCAAACAATGGAAAATCACAAATGTCTATCTTCAGGAATGGAAAACAGGTGGCTCTGGGAATTTCCAGGGTGGTCAATTGGACATTGATATATAGAGCAGATGGTAAAATAATTTATTCATACTTTAAAAAGAATGCAATGATTTCTAGAAGTCAGCTTGGAAATGTGAAGAACAAGTTTTCTCAAATTTCAATTTTCTGTTGCGTCAACTTCCTTAATCAATTGTTGCAATGATGTGGACATAATATATCTTAATTTCAGCAAACCATGACACTTTATATGACATTCTCATTAAAAACAAATACCAATATCATTGCATCCTGCACAATTCCCCTGGTTTTGCCAATCTCTAGAATTCTCTCATTGTACCAGGGGCAATTTGTAATAATTTTCAGTAAAAACTATTTATATTTCTCCATTCTAGCCCTCATTACTACTGCCCCACATTCTGTTCCACCTTCCCAGTCCTAGCCCAGAAATATAATGCAGATGTTGGGTGGAACAAAAGTATATCAGCAGAAGTATAAGACCAATCCAAAATAATTTTCCATACCTATTTTTATTACAATAAAAATGTTATTTTATAGTTACATACTCCAACCTGAAGTAGCTTTTTTTTTTTCATTCAGTTCAGTGAGACATACTTTTCAAGAAAATAAATTCGAATATTTCTCCAGATTTGTTGTTGTTGTTCAATCGTAGGTTAACACATAACATGGAAACATGGGAAATAACCACTAACAACCAGTGGATTTTCAACCTGGATTTGGTTAGTAGGTAGTAAGCCAATAAACTACATTTACCTAAAGTAGAACTAAGAGCAGGAAAGGATTTTTTTTAATAAGAACTTTATTATATTATATTAAAGAATACAATTAAAAACAAAAAAGAGAATATATTAAAGATAGAAAACAGAACTAAAATAGTGAAGATAGATAGAAAAATAGAACGGAAAGTGACTTCCAACTATCTCCCATACAGATATAAATACAAATTAAGAGAAATTAATCTCTTACCACTAATTAATCCAAGTTCACATTATTTCTATCAACACAAACCACCTAATTATTAAAACCCACAATCAACACTTTCATCCCCCCCCCCCCCCCAAGCATGTAATCTAAGAGGGGTTGCCATAAGGAGATGAATTTAAACAACGATATTATCTCTTATTAATACTATTAATTTCACCATTTAAACCAAGTCCATTAGTTTAATAATCCATTCTTCTGCTGTAGGTATTTGTGGGACCTTCCATCTTTCTTGGCTTGTTCATCTTCCAGATTAATCTATAACAACAACTGATACGTTTTAACAATAACATATGCATCATTTATACAAAGGTGCACTCAAAATAAATTATTTCATTAACAAATCTATAATTCTTTATCCAACTTAAAATAAGAGCAGGAAAGGTTTGAAAGGTCATGATGATGGAACAAGGTCTATGACATATAATGGCATGAGGCTTTTTCACACAAGGCAGTCAGCTCTAGCATGTAATTTCATGGAGACATGCAGTAGGATAGCCAGAGGATCTATCTAGACAAAATAAATTTCCATTGTGTCAAATCAGGCTTTAAAACCTCCACTATAGAGAAAACATTCAAAGCAGCTTCCCTAATATGATTATGGAGGCCAAATGCTAATAGTTTGCATGACATAGTGGTGGAGTTATAAAAAACTTCTTTGATGTGCAGCAACTTGAGATGCTACATTAAAGAAATGGAGCTCCTTTCTATTTAACTCTGTTAGGATGCTCTGGAAAACGTTCAGTTTTTTCAAAAGGACACTTGGATCGCTTGTCATATAATCACATGCAAAGGAAACATGTTCTTAGAACCTTTGAATAATCAAGAGCATTGATTTGGAAATGTAACAACAAAACGACACAACAACAGCGGAAGCCTCCTCTTTTTCTGTTGTGCTTCCACAGCAGAGCTCTGCTTTCAGTTTGGTCATGATGGTGAAGGTCGGTTGCCTTCAGCAGGGAAGGAAAGGCAATCTGCATAATTCCCATTAGTTCTTCATCAGACAAATATGTACTGATAATAATTCTGTAGTGAGTTAGTTTGTGGCTAATCATTTTTGTACTTAGCAGCAGGTGCTGCGGCACTATTGAAGAAAGTATCATTTATTGTAGAAATTACAGCCACAGAATCCAGCTCTCAAACATCTCCCTGGTACGTCTTAAAAATAAAATTATATATAATATTTCATCCTCTCACCTCATGAAGGCCAGAAGAGTGACTAGAGACACGCCTGCTTTGTCTTATAGGCAGGCATCTCATCTTTAAATCTGTAGGAATAGGAGAAATGTTTGCAAGCACATATTATGCAATAAGACTAAGAGAAGAAATTGAGAAACAGTTATCAGATAGTCACATACTATATTCCTAAATGTTCTGATTTAGGCCAGAGGTGCACACATCAAGGCTTCAAATAGCCATGAAAGCCTTGGGGGAGGACTCCTAAGCAACCTCCAGTAATTATTACCAAAATGTAATTTATGATGTAACAAAGGGGAATTATTACTAAATACATGACTAGAGAGTAATTATATAAACCATGTAAGAGAACCAGTGACAGCCCATGGCACTGAAGGACATTAGCAATTTCTTCCTTACCTACATCCAGATACTAATATTCCTGTGCTATCATTCTGCTGGTTTCATATCTGAATGTTCATAAATTTCATTTATGATGTGAAATTCCTACAAGGACAAGGATGGACCTGTACTCTGGTTCTGTGGGAAACCCAGTGAAGCAGTGATACATGAATGGGTGTGTACCATATAAGAATTAAAAAAAAAAAAAAAAGCCTTCTGAAAATTTGCAGATGTTGAGAGGATGGGGATATGCACCTAAGGGGTACTTCAAGATATTAGATGCAATATCTGGTCTTCTGCACATGTTCTTCTTTTGTCTTATACACATTTTAATCAGTGTTTAGGCAGGCTCATGATTGCTGGCAGAGCAGGCCTAAAGTGTTTTGGACACCCCTGTGAAATATTTCCTATTAGCCTACTTGTACCCCAACTTTCAATCATATAGTATTTGTATTAAAGGGATAAGTAAGAATCCTTGCTACCTTAATAAAGCCCTTTGACACCTCTTCACAATCTGTAAACACTTTTCCCCCCTGAGCTGGTCCCTTTTAAGAATGAGCGAAATCCCACCAACAAGAACGAAGACAAACTTGTGAAAGATCTTAGAATAACACAAGATGTGTGACATTGTAGTGGTTGCTGTGGTTCATTACAATGCTTCTAATATTTTTTTTGGTGCAAGAAGTATAAGATGTTGTTAATATTAGAATGAATATGCATCTTGCACAGCCATGCTTCATCCACTAAGGCAAACTATTTGCCTAAGAGTGCAACAATCAGTTACATAACACAAGAGACTTTTCTAAACACAAAAACATAGTGTTTAGTCTAGCAATTGTTGTTTCCCCTGGAATACCTTCTTTAAGTGTGGGGGGAAAAATCCAAATTATCCATCCTGAAACTGTTGATTTTAAATGGGAAAATAAATACTGTTGTAATAATGGCACTTCAAATGTTATGACTATGATAGATGGGTTGCATCTGTTGGGTTGCATTTCTTATCACTGCTCCCTGACTGCCATTCTTTATTGGTGTGTTCCTCAATTGTTTGAACAATACGGCAGCAGAACACTGTTGTCATATTTTTGTTGTTGCAAAAAGCCTACATTTGACCCTCCTTTGTTAGTTGTGACACTACTCAAATCCAGCTTCAGTTCCTGACAATATTACTAAACCCTTTGAGACTTCACTAGTTAATTATTGCCAAGTGAATTTTTAATTTGTTCTTAAGATTACACGGGGAATGCAATCATCACAAGGAAGTCTGTTTTAAAAAGCAGCACTAGAGGGAGCTAAGTAATTGTGTCATTTGTGCAAAGAAGAAGAAACAGAAGAAGAAGAAGACGAAGAAAAATGAGAACATTCATTTTAAAACTTGCTTTTTCCCTCTCTTTCTAAACCTGCTGATTTTACAAATATGGCAGCTATGCCTCAGCAAATTATAAGCAATAATTAATTGGTTAATTTTCTGTAGTGAAAACTGCTAAGCCAAGATTATTAAATTACTGTGTTTCTACTTAGAGAAAGTAGTTACCCGTCAGTAAATTAGGATTTCTAGCACTCTTTGGGGAGATATGTGCGTGCACACACACACACATGCTCACTCTGTTATTCTTGTTTATCATTATTTTGGTCTGAACAGAATTAAATTGCTAATTGTTACTCCCTTAAACTGTAAATTTGTTTCCAGAAGCAATTGTTGAACAGTCGGCTCTGCAAAATAGAGGAACCTGCATAGATATTTGAAAGGCAGCCCAGCAAAAAGCAGCTGTACCGTACATTTTCTGATCGTAATCAAGCTATACCTTCATTCCTAAGCCTATTTTTCTATTAGCAGAGATTTCATTCTGACACTTCATAAACTGATTTTTCTCCCTGTTTGTCCTGATCCAAAGTCCTGGGCAGCGATGACTCCACTTGTAGCATGCCCTTTATCTCATGTATCAACAGGGGAGGGAGGGACCAAAGACAATTGGGAGAGAAAAGGTCTTCTAGACCTTTTTAACCTTTTTAAGAAGAATTTTTCTCTGAAGTTTGGGTTTATGCTTTATAAAGCCTCTAATGTTGTTTTGGAGTAAAACTCCTTCCTCAAGGGCAATTTATGGAAAATGGAATAGCTTTCTTTCTTGTTTAGATTGTTGAACAGGTTGAATAGGAAAGAAAGCTGTTTTTCCACGCTAGAGAGGAACAGGGTTACATATTCCATGATGACTGAGCTTTATTTTAATATGTGTTAGGTGAACATCTTATATTGCACTAGACCACTTTGGTCTAGTGGTGAAGGCATCAGGCTAGAAATCAGGAGATGGTGAGTTCTAGTCCCGCCTTAGGCATGAAAGCCTGCTGGGTGACTTTGGGCCAGTCCCTCTCTCTCAGCCCAACCCACCTCACAGGTTTGTTGTGGGGAAAATAGGAGGAGGAAAGAGTATTAGGTATGTTCGCCACCTTGAGGAAGGATAAAAAAATATATATAAAGTGGGGGGGGGGGAGAGAGGGCTTCATTACTTTCAACACTGTCTTGTCCAGCATATAATTTCTTTGAGCTTGTCATTTGACCTTCTTGATCAAGACCAAGCATCCTTTCCTAGCAATAGCCCTATCCTTGAGACAAGACTCTAATAACCCTTACACAGCTATTCAAGAAAGTGGCGGAAATTTTCGTAATGGTTTAAACCCAAAAATCGTATTTTTCCAAAACTTTTAAAATCACATTTAAAATATATTTCTCCAAGGAGAAGGCAACTCACCCAATGAATACAGTAAAGCCTTGCTGATCCGAAGAGTCTTAATATTTACAGTACAATAATAATTTTTTAAAAAAATCTAAAAAGTGATTAAGAAGTGAGGCTCAGTCAAGCTTTATATCCTTAAAAGGCTGCATTACAAGTTTGAGCTTGAAGGTATCTCAATTCCCAGCCACTCAACTCATAAACCAACTGCAAAACAACAGTTCATAGGGTCTACTCACAAGGAACAGCTGTCCGGAGTCATGTGGATTATCTCAACAATCTCTTCTTTATCAGGAGAGATTTTGCTGGTATGGATCCAGCATGCAACTGTGATTTCCTTCATAAACTCAGCCCCTCTGTCAGCAGGACATCAACTTGCCCTGGTGCTCACCTGAAGAGATGGAACTTCTAATAATGGCGATGGTTTTATGCAAATAGAAATTGGCTTACATTTGGCATCTCTATTTATCCAGCTCTAATTGAAGGGTACTCTTCAAAATCTTAGTGCAGGCTTTTCATAGTGCTTCCTATATGGATCTGCTTATGGAAAAGCATATCCTGCACTGAACTAGAGGCCTTTCCCAACTTTAATGTGAATAAGTGTGGTGAATCCCTTGACTCCTCAAATCTACTTCTCCCAAAGCACTTTTAAAAGGATTCATCTTGTTCATTTTCCTATTTCCACAGACAGTATGTATTGAATCCTTGATTCATTTCATCCTTCAGAATCCAATTCAACCTATTTGGCATTTATAATAACAACAGTTGGAAATAACTTCCTAAGATTTTCTATCAATATGAGTTTCCCTAATTATTAATGTGTTTATTGTAATAACCCCAAATACTATGAATGCTATCTCAATTTTTTTCATCAGTTATTTATTTATTTACTTTAATGATTTCCTGACAATATGTCTTGTTGTTGTTCTCAAAAGAGCTCCAGTTTCTCAGTCTAAGCAGAAATGTTTTTGTTTGCTTGTTATTAAAGTGATACGGGACCCAGTTTGGCATGGTGTTGCTGGACGAGGAACAGGAAACCAGGTGCGTGACTTTGGGCTAGTCACTGTCTCTCAATCTTAGACTGGAAAGTAAAAAAAAAAAAATACCCCAGAAGAAGGTCATGGCAAAACACTTCTGCAACATTGCTGAGGAAAATACCTGGACCTCTTCATGAAGTTGCTGGGAGTCAAGATTGACTCAAAGATGCCAAGAAAACCACACCTTTCTAATCAGTAAAATATACTTTCAGAATTATTTTAGCGGAACTGGGGACATCTCCCTATCATGGTCGGTGGTTGGGCCAGCTTGATCTAGGCCTTCTTCTTATGATTTGATAAAAGCCAGAGAGACCATCAAAAGAAAGTCAGATATCACTATCAGAATCAAGGTCAGTAACATCTTGGGGAAATAGGCATGAGTTGTTCTTTAGAGATAATATTGTATTTAGAGTTTATTTTAGAATAAGTAAGGAATCAAGGATTTTCATTCAGGTCAGATTAAATTGAGGCAATCACTTATGCCCTAATCACTAGACTAGGCTCAACTGCTGCAACATGCTCTACATGAGGTTGCCCTTGAAGACCACTTGGAAGTTTCAACTGATCCAGAATGTAGCACTGTGAGGAGTGATTGGTGTATCTCAGTATGCCCACGTAACACCACTGTTCCGCGAGTTGTACTGGTTGTTAGTGTGCTTCCAGGGTGCAATTCACCTGTAAAGCCCTGTATGGCATAGGGCCTGGTTACTTAAGGAACCATCTCCTATGGTTTCTGCCTGTCTGGTAAGAGCTGGCAGAGTTGATGAGTTCCAGGTCCCTTTGATTAAATGACGCCATATATCAGGATCCAAGAAGTGTGAATTCTCTGCATGGCACCTTACTTCTGGAATGAAATCCCTCCAGAGATTTGTGTGGCTCCTACCCTGATGGTGTTCTGGAAGGCCTGGAAAACCTGGCTGTTCTCCCAGGCCTGGGGATACAGTGGATGTGGTCCCCTTGCTGGATGCGTTTCTGTCTATATACTATGTTGTTTGGCTGGATGCTGATCTTGTTTATATATACTGCATTTTTAAATGTTATTTATTTTATATTGTGAGCCCTTCAGAATCATCTTGGAGTCAGGCAATGCCTAAATCTAAATAAATAAATATGTTGATAGATATACTTTACAAGTTTTAATTCTTGTTATTATGATCTTTTAAAAATATATAAGGTACTGCTTTCACCTCCATTCAGTAGGCATTCCATTAAGTCTCATTATTCTCTACTTGTGATATTCTGTGGTATAGTATTTCACAAGTACAGCCTTTCCTAAGCTTGTAAGTTGCAGATGTTTTAGATGGCAAATGCCATTAGCTGAAATCAACACAGTCAACTGTCACCGTTTTGGGGAATTATACCAGAAAATATCCGGAGGGCACAAAGTTGGGAAAGCTGATCTAGAGACTTAACATTCAAAACATTCTGCCTTCTGTATTCAACCCATGATTCTTCAGATAAAATCTCAAAACTACTATATATGATTTGGGACGCAATCATAAACATATTTGGTAGTGAAGAAGCCCCATTAAATACAGCAAAACTGATATCTGAGTAAATATGAAAATAATTATGCTGTTAATTAAGGTTAGTCACACCCCAATGTATTTCTAAGCAGAGCTATGAAAAAAGTTTTTTTTAAAAGGGGGAAATAATAATAATAATAATAATAATAATAATAATAATAATAATAATAATAATAATAGGAACAGCTTATATCCTGTGACAATACCTTTAACATCATCAAACAGCAACATCCGCCTATCCCGGGTCCTTGGGAAGGACTCGATAGGTGGATAAAAATGCCAAATTCAGTCTAAACATCTGTCTGATTGTGCGACCAACCATAATAAGAATAAGAATAAGAATGGATTTTTAACCCATGGCAATTGTCAGAAATATGAAACTTGGATGATTGTTTTTCTAGAATAATTAAGCAATGCTCATTAGTTAATGACAAACTTGGAAGTACTGTCAAAACAATTAAAATGAAAGCTACGATAATGAAAAATATTATACTGCCAGAATTTTACAGTTTCTTGATTTCAATGTCTTAAAAAGTTTGATCTAGTAATCTTAAGTACACCTTACTACGTTTGATTATAATCTTCCCCTCTTAGTTAGGGAGGTAGTGTTCTGACTTACAAAGAATTCTTTACTTCGGTACAGTGTAGTAGAATTGTATAAAATATAATTTTATTCTTCTTCTCCCTTGTAAAAGAATAAATTGTTTGATTTTTCATTCTTTGCTATTTTTACTGACTCCTTTTGCAAAATCATTTGACTGTGCATAATAATGTTTTGAAGTGGTGTGTTTGAACTGATATCAAAAGAAATTGACCAAATGAACCACTCATGAACAAGTGAGTCATTATCAATTACTAACTCATCAGAATTCCATGGCAAGTAAACAGCAGTTTAAAATACGTTATTATGTTACCGCTTGATGTGTTGTGCAACGGATCAATTTCATATAAATATGAATAGTAATCACTAATGAGATCTTTCCTGTTTAATTCAAACCAATCTGTGCCACCCTTGGAACAAGAGCAACCACCATGTGGAGTCCATGGCCTCTTCAACATTAACGTCTTAAAATGTTACATTGCAATGAAAACCTTGATAAGAATGCAACAAGTTCACTTTTGTCCTAGTAATTTTAAACACAAAAATATACGCTTCAAGTTTCATTTGTGGATTGGGGGGGAAGAAGAATGCTATGTTTGTTATGTGAATGATTGTTTGTATTGTCATTATCTTTCTTCTGTGAATACTGTATGCTCCCATAAGAGAAACTATAGCCCAGATTCAACTGAAGTGTGGTGGAGCTTCCAAACAGCTTTTAAAGAATTAACAAAGGCATACATTCAGCTTTCCTGACCATTGTATTTATGTGATTTACAAAGTGAACCCTACCATTAACAAAAGGGCAGGAATGCATTGGATATCAGATGCTGGAAGATGACCACAGGATGCTGCAGCAGAGAGCTATATGTCTCTTTCTTTGCCTTGCTTCTGCCCCACAACAGTCTAATATTAGCGAGTGCAAAGTGTTGTACCATTGACAATACTGAAATAAAATTCAATGGACAACCTACAGTATTTGTATATAGATTAGGAAGATCTTATTTTTCTCTTCAGAGAGCAAATCCACCACTTTAGGTAGAAACACTGTGTTTTCACAGAACTGGCAACAAATTTAAACCTGATCAATCAATAAACAGGGAGGATTCTGTTATGGATCTCAAATATATTAAAGTTCAAGCAAGTTTATTACTAACATATGAAATCTGTTCCTTGTAGGATTTTTCATTTGTTTCCTGACATGTGCAAATATCATGAAAAGTTTTAGATAAATTTGCTTCCCAAAGCAACTTTGGTATATAATGAATTCTTAGTCCTGCCTAAAATGTTGCCTCAAATGTTGCAAATGATAATAATAACTCAGGCATTATTGTTAACAGGTTGTACTAGCTATGGGTAAGAAGACTGGAAGTGTGCACACCATTTAGATTGCTGACATATATATGAACTGCCAAGGAACATGAGGGCTAGTCATAAAAATCCTTTAAGGACAGGGAAGTATTTGGAATATTTGGGGAGGGGTAACCAGTTAGGTCATCAAAGGGTAGCTTTGGGCAAAGCATACTCCTACAAAGAAATCCAAAATAGTAGGACAATACCATATATTTTACAGCCAAGGAATGTTCAAACATTCTGAACAAAGGTTCTTCTGTCCATGTCAATCAGCAGAGCATAACAGCCAATAGCATTAGAAATGGAAGAGTGGGAAGGGGAAGAAATGCACAGATAGACATATATACTTTTCTGAAGAATTTGTCCTTGCACAATCCTTGCTGCAATCTTGGCTTCAGGAAATGAATGCTGTGACACAAAGGGAGGAATCCAGCAAAACCTATTATCATGTGGACAGAATTATCACAGAAAAAATTGGCACCAAGGCAAGCAAATACAGTTATACTGTAACTGCAAAAACCGATAGTCACATGAAGACTATGTAGAATATATAGGAGTAGCCAGGTTAAGATTATTTGAAAAGGTTAAAAATGCAGCTCTGCCTAATAGCCATAAAAAGAACACTTACTAGAGCAGGAGGAACACATACTTCAAAGGTAATTTTCAAAGAAGTGCCCACAGAGTCATACTAAGTCAAACATTCAATTTAATAAGAGGATGGGGAAGAAAGGGGGAGAGAGAATCAGAGATACAGGTATGAAGAGAGCAGAAATATGAAGTTCACTCAAGCTAATCAGATGATTTGGGGCCACTTTGTCTCTCCCAGCTCAGCTGACCTATGAGATTGCTACTATAGGGATGAAATGTGAAAATAACTCATACACTAGACCTCCAGGAAAAAGGTGGGAAATAAATGCACTAAATAAATAAGTAAAGAGAAGAAATGGTAGGAATAAAGAGGCAGAGCAAGCTACTTTTCTGTCCTAAGGAACAGGCTCTCCAACCACCCTAGTGGGATATTATTCTGTTTTGCTTTAAGTTCTGCCATAAAACTGGACTTTGGAAACAGAGTAGCCACTTGAATGTTACCTGCCTTTCCTAAGAGAGGACATTAGAAGATACAAAATTGTATAAAAATAGGTGCTTATGTGTTACAAGTGCCTGTGTGTATAACATGTGTTTAAAACTTGCTATTGACTCAGAACAAATTGGTGTGGATCCAACTTCAAATCCATCCTCAATCACAGAAAATCAATGGGAAACTCTGAGCCAGTCATTTTCTCTCAACCTCAACTCTTTCCCAGGGCTGTTGGGGAGGGAAAAGTGGAGGAGGAAGTGCTATGCCCTCCACTTTGAGCTAAGGGAAGGAAGATGGGATAGAAATCAAATGACGAATAAATACTGTAAGAAATACAATATACTTAATAGGGAAGGTTAAACTGCTGAGCTGTATGCTTGCTAAATCTATTATCTGTGTGTGTATATCTGTTGATGGAAAATTTCAGGCTTGGTGGCATCATCTTCTTCTGGTTCTTTAATTTGAATCTGGCATGGATTGCATAGTCCTTTAAACAGAGGAATCCTAGATTGTTCACTATTATGGAGGGCCTACAGGGCAAACCTACCTGGCCAGCAATTGCTTCCTTAGATAGTATTTCAAGGCAATTTTGAGACAGATCTGAATTGCTTTCTCCAAACAGTATTTGCTGTGAATGGAAAGTCGTTACAGTGATACCTTTATGTCTAATTCTAAACAGTTCAGCTGCTCACATCTTGAAAATTTGTGTGTATGTGAGTGTGTATACACACACACACACACATATATGTACACACACACACATGACACATTGATTCTTATGTCCAAATGGAGAAAAACGGTTGAAGTTAGTGCAAAATTTGCATTCATGCAGTGTTTCTGACCCCAAGCATAATAAGGTTGAAATTGCTCCTCTCTCTAATGCTCTGCTTGAAATGATCAAATCAGGATCATTGCTATTTTCAAATACATCGTAGTGTTCATCTAATTGAGTAATCATCAAAATGTTAACCGGTATGTTAATCATAGTTTATCTTCTGACTTTATAAAGTAATACATCATTTTAAAAAGCTATATATTCTTATCATTTCCTGCCACAGCAATTTTCAGTAACTAATTAGTCCAAGAATTAACTATATATTTCACTTTTCTAAAATGTAGATTTCAACCTGGAAATCTTTGATGAATATTTGATGACCCTATTTCATTTTAAATATGAAGACTATAACCTTGATCATGCTGATTAGATTGTGTGCTAATTAGTTATAGAAAGTGAAGTAGCAAACATTTTTTTTTTTTTTGCAGTTTTAAGAGAATAATGGAATTGGACTCATTCCATTAAAAAATAATTTAAAAAACTTATGTAATGCTAAAATATTCTATATGGAACTAACTTTGTAATTATCATTTAATTTAAAAGATGTAGTTTGCAATATGCAGCTGTCTTAAGATAAGAACTGAAGCATCTTGCAGGGTTCAGCATACCTATGGAAAATATTGGAATTGTCTTTGAAATCAATTCTTGTGATTTAATTTTTGCCTTTTTAATTTTAGGAAGACCACCTTCTGTAATACATGCGGCAGATCAAAACTGGTTTTGAGTTAGCCTTTTCTTTCATTAAACTGTATTGAAATCAGACTTCTATTTTTTTTTTTCTTAAGTTTCTTCCTTTGGGGAAAAAACAAAAAACAAAGAGCTTCTGCATTTCTACCTCATTCAGGTTCAGAAGGTCTCTGATTGGTGTTCTTCAGCTCACGGTATTGTTATGAATACGTGGAGGGGGCTGTTGTTTCTTTTGTTATCCAGTTCAAAAGCTGCTTTATCCGTGCCTGCTCTTTGACCCCCATGAAAGTTATTCTTCGTAATATTTTCCCTCAGCATTGAATGGAAGCCTGGAAAGCCAGCAAGCCTGTAGACTGCTCGAGTGAGGGTTGCACAAGGAAAGACAGAATTCACACACACAATTCCTGGGCCACCTGTTCCCTTACTAAGGGCAAGAACACCACATTCCTCCCTTAGGAATTTCTGAAATTCTCCATTGAAATAAAATAGAAAGCCATTTCTTTTCATCACATTGAATGAAAACTGCTGGAGACAGTGTGGAGATCATTACCCTTCTCATCTTTCTTTGCTGCTACTCAAGCAGCTTGCTTCAAATCACTCAGCTGTGCCTATGGGGACTGTGATGCAAGCAAGAGATGCAGCTTCATCATCTGCCCATCTTCCACTCCGTTTTTCTACAGATGTTACTGCTGTGGTACGGGACCAAACAACAGTGAAATGATAACCATGCCAGGAATTTAATATGTGAATTGGGCCTCGGTTTCATTCCTCTCTGAAATTACTGCTTATCCACTCTTCTAATTAGCTGAAATTCAGAATAGTCTTCTTCTTCTTTTTCTTTATTTCTCTCTTGGTCTTAAAACCTGTAGCGTTTGCCAGTTTGAGACTGAATTATCCCAGGACCTTGGATTATAGAATTTGCCATCCGAAGAAAGTCTATTAGAAAAAAAAAAAAAGATTAAAACTCAGATTAAGCAAGCAGTCTTGCTATTTGACAGTTTGTAAAATATTTTTGTATCTTTCTGGCAGTAGCAGTTTGATTCTTGGCAAATGTACACTTTGCTTGCATTTTCAGAGCCTGGTAATGAGTATTTCCCACTGTAATGGGAGTGAGTTGAGATTTGGATAAACCACTTAGTCTTGTGAACTCTGACACGCCTGGTAACTATGTCTTTGCAAAAGAATTTTGTCAAGTAGTGGAGCTTCTACTAATAGCACATCCATCTTTCTGCACACCATAAATCTTAAGAAAATTTCTATTACTCTGCAATTTGTCTGGCTTATGCTATTTATTAGCCATTTTATTCTGCTGCTTTAGAAGTAATGTGATGTTCATTTTATTGCTGGTTCAATAAATTGTTAATTATAATGCAGTGATTGCTGCTGACGTGATTTAAAAGCCACATTAGCAGTATAGCATTAACTTTTAACTATTTTACCCTTCAATTCTCTGTTTATACAACAGTAAAAGGAAAATGGCCTTCATCTAACTTAAAAAATGAAGGTACTTGTTTGTGTAGATCACATGACAGACTAGAAACTTTTCTGTTGGAGTGTATGCTTGTGTTTGTCAACGGCTGCCTTCCCTTCTACAAAGACAGGAATGTAATGCCAATAGGCAGTTGCTCCCTTGCAGAAGGGAGGACTCTTGTAATGCAAAGCTAGCCCATAACGCTCAATTCACCTAAGCTGCAGGCAGCCTAGTTCTTTTAGCAGGCTTACCAGTGGAAGCTCCCATAAACTAATCTGTCTACAGTAGCCCATCCTATTCCTGGCAAGCAGACCAGAGCCAGCCAACTCTACTAGGGGGTTGCCAGGAAGGAAACACCCCACCATAATTCCTCTTACATGTGTCTGGTGGATTGGATTTGGGGGTGGGTGGGCCTCCACATATCTGTTAGGCCAGATGCCTCCTCATGGTCACAAGATTAGGCAAGACAATGCAAGAGAAATTGGACAGAGGAGGACTAAAGGGTGGTATAGCAACAATATTTTCCTTTCTTCTCTCTCATCATCCCTCCTTTCCTCTTCACACATGTACCTCTTATGTTATAAAGGAGAGCCTTCCTAGCTTTCCTCAGGAGAATCACCTCAGTCTTGTGGTCACAGATTTTTGGCTGCCTGTAGATGTATTTATTGCTTTTTGAGGGGAGGTAAGAGCTGTAGTGGGGAAAAATAATGAACCAAAATGGGTGGAGTTGCATCATGCTGATAGGCCAATCATGCAATTTTCTGGTTTTCCTTCTGGTGTATTTAGGTGGAAGAGTTATTCACTTGTGCTCCTTTTACGTTAGGCTTGCCTTATGGCTTTCATGTGATTCCTACCTCAAGATAATGAGAAACCAAAACTGTCAGGTAAGATGGAGCAAGCTTATGGTTACATATTGACCTGGAACCACAAATTATCTTTCTCTGTGGAAGCATTAAATGCTATTGTTAACCCAAGATTAAAACCCAAACCAAACCATACCTTAGAATGCCTGACATCCAAAGATCCTAATATATTATACCTTCAAGGCCTTTCAGCATTTCTATTTGGGAAGCCTAGATTTTCACTTCCAGTAATTAGTCATTATTTTTCCTTGACATTGATTGCGGTAAGCTGTCATGGTCAAGTTAAGCATCCCTCTGTGAGAGTGAACAGATATGGTTGCCATCAGTACCCATCACCCCCTCTGTTATCTCTTGCCCCGTGCTCAGGGTGTGTCCCTTCCAATTTACCAATGTTGCTGCTGCTGCTGGCTTTTACGGACAGCTCAGTTCCTGCCACGTCTAGCACCCATTAGGTGCCATCAGTGTTCATACCAGAGAACCTGAAGTATCACTTTGTGTGCTATATTGTACATCTTCAGTAGCCTCTAGGCTTTGCCATAAATCAGCCTCTTTCTGCATGGCCCAGCAACCCTAGAGCTCTCCCAGAAGGTCCTTAGAGCAGTTTAAAGTTGCTGGCCTTTGCAGAGAACAGCATGTTCTGAAAATGTGACAGGAGCTGTTAGTTTGCTAAGTCCAGATGGCGCAGGGCAGTAGAATTAGCTGGGAGCTTAAAGTTCCCTTCCTCAGCAATTTCAGCTACACTGAGATTGCCGAGAAAGGAGGTGTTGTATGTGTGTGCATATATGAAAGCGTGCATATCTTGCATGTAGGCTACAGGAATGGAAGGATGGCCCTCCCTTCTCATGCAGGAGGGAATGTTACATTTATACAATCAGTTATGATTACTCTGGCTGTGTTGTGTTCCAGTGAAGGGGAGACTATCTCAGGATTTTTTATTTTTTTTTAATAATCACAATGTTTTAGAATACCTTTTGCCCACGGGGAACAGAAGTGAGAAAGGTTCTGAACTTCTTTGTAAGGATAACTGCTGCAGCTTGGATGCCACTCCAATGCAAATAAACAGATACTAAACATAAAGTGAGAACATCACTTTGTTTATCATGCATAGGTATCCACCAAGCGAATGAATCTGAGCAATAGTGTGTAATATTTGGCAAGAGTTTGAAAGAATGGCTGCTTGTGAGAATAATTATTGCAAATGTCTTTGCAATTCTGTTCCAACTCCAAGTATTTTTGAGCACTTGAATCAATCAGATTGTGGGACTGCAACCATTACATGATCATCCTCTTCTTAAAGGTGAGTAGATGTGGCATAAATAGTACATAAAGCACTGAACACTCCTCTTCTGGTCAGGTGAATGGTTTACAAAGTAGCTCCAGGCAAAAATATGTTCAAATTAATTCTTTGTGGAATAACCAACAGAAGACTTTTTTTAAAGACTATTCACTGATAATTTGTGAACAGAAAAGAGGCTACATTTGGTTGAATAATTTATTCAGTGTGAATAATTCACCCAGTTCAAGTCAGCAGGAAGACAGAGGAAAGAGTTTATTGAAATGTATGGGGAAATATAAATGATTAGTAATAACAACATATGCTCTGATTAATAAAGAACACAAACAAAAATGGCTCCAGCTAAAAATATTGTGTTGCACTTTGGTTTGCTGTGACATATTTTGATGCATTGTATATTCTTGAGATTTATCTTATTGCAAGAGACAGGAAAAAGTACTAGTTAATGGCTGAGAATTTTCCACTGCAGCAACACAGAACTTCCCCCAAATAATTTTGGGAATGGAGTTCAGGCATTTGAGATACAGTTGGCAATGTAGCTGCTGTTGGATCCCTATAAACATGAAGCATCTTTATGAGATGTATGGTATGGATTGACTGACTGTATCTTTCCAGTCACATATCAGAGAAAAGAATCTTTCAGGTCTTTTATTAATCATGCAGTTGGTTCCAACAAGGGCACATTAGGAAAGATAATGAGACTTACTGCTGAGTAGACATATAGGTTGGAAAGTGTCTAATACACTGTACAATCTAACAGTATCTTAGTAGCACAAATTGTGCAGACTTTGCTAATCACAGTCACTTATACAGTAATACCTCGTTCACGAACGCTTCTGTTCACGAACAATTCGGTGCACAAACAGCACCGTTTGCAAAATTTTGCTTCCATTTGCGAACTCCACATCAGGTGACGAACACGACCAGCGGCCATCTTCCCTGCTCTGACACATGGTCGTGGCTTCCTGTAGGCGAGGGGGACTCTCCCTCCAAACAATAACCGCCTCCCCACCCGCCCTCCTGTCCTCCACGCCAGAAGTCACCTCAAGCAAGGTTAGTGTTCTCTCTCTTCATACTGTACTGTACTGTACTTTGTTTCATATTTTTGTGGTTTAAAAAAAAAATACATATGGTTCAGAACAGATTAACCGTATTTACATTGAACCTTATGGGAAAATTTGATTCAGTTGGTGACCAAAATCGGTTGGCGACCACATTCGTAGGGGTCAGAACGGATTAACCTTATTTACATTGAACCTTATGGGGAAATTTGATTCGGTTCGCGACCAGAGTCATGGAACAAATTAAGTTCGTGAACTGAGGTACCACTCTATATTTGACAATGAAACAGCATGATTTGACATCAGCACATAGGTAAACTGCCTCACATATTATGAAATTGGCAAGGAAATATTACTTCTGATATAGAGGGAGACTTCAATTCATAAGTGCTTTGTTTCAGTGAAACACTCTCAACCAAACAAAAGCAATACAATGATTCAGAGAATAAGAACTGCACAGACGGGTAATGCTTCCAAATGTGAATGAGGAATAGAATGTTCTTCTGTTCCACAGTGAACTGAAGCTTCTCATGAAGATAAACATACTCATCTTTATTGAAGTCAGTTGGCTTTTTGGAAGAAAGTCCACATGAACTGGTGAACATTCTTAGTCACACATATTAGTGACTAGAAGATAGTCTAGTGTAGCTGGCATTACATTTTGACAAATAAGTGCATATTAATTTGATGCCCTTTGTTATTCTGATAATCTACTGTTGGAGGCAGCCTCATTATTCTGTCTAATGGTAAGCATGGCACTGCTTGACAGTTACTGTCTTCTGGAGGAAATATTTTTGGTGTTTCCTAGTATTTGGATGAATCAATTCTTTAATTCTTTAAAACGATGGCGTTTTAAATATATTATGGAACAGAAAACTTTTTATAACAGTTAAAGAATGAAGAGCAGCTTTCTTCACCAAGTTGAAAATCTAGTTGCTTCTCCTTGCATTGAGTGGGCATTATCAATGGACCTCATCACAAGGGGACTTTTATTCTTCTTGGTCCTTCGTCTTTATGAATGTCAAATCAAATCTTTATTATGGTCAAAGACCAGCATAAGGAGGGTGGGGTACAGTCAATTAAAAAGCATAGAAAATACATCAGAGTCTAAAAATAATAATAACTATTAAAAACTAAAAGATATAAAACAGTATATATCTAAAAGGAATCTAAAAGGAGGGGTAGGAGCATTAGATGGGTGTAGGGGAATATAAATTTTAGTATATAGCGGACTACAAACTACAGAGCATTCTTTACAAATGTCATTTCCAAGTCATGGAGAAAAGGTACCATCTATTTCTGACTCTTCAAACAACTCTTTCATCAAACAGTTAAACACTACATCTTCTTCTTCTGTAGATGACATAAGATTTTTTTTTTTAATGTAAATACATGATTCAGGAAGAATTATATATGTACTGAATTTCTCTCTTTCTTTTTTACTCCTATCTAACTGCTATGTTATACCATAATGAAGAAATATCGTTCCTTCTTGGCCTGATGAAATTGTTCTAAGGTAAAAAAGGGCTTTGCCTAATTATTCTTTCAATAGAATCTAAATGATCTAAGAAATTTGCCTACTTCAAGTATAAGGCCATATCTTATTCAAAAAATAATTTCCTACAGTTTTCTCACTGAATATGCACTAAACAGTGCACTTTTTAAAGCTGTAAAAAGGTGTAGACAGTTCTAACTCTGTAGTAAGTGTACATGCATGATACACATAGATACAAACAAGCGAGCACCAATATATATTTGTTTGTGTAAACAAATAAATGGTTGCCCAGCTTTTTGCTGTGATTCTGGATGTCTAACAGTGAATAAAATCAGCGTCAGCAACAATCCAAAATAATTAAAAATAATAAGATGCATCTGTGACATTTGCAATACAGTCAGTAAAGTGTTTTCCTTTTTCAACTCAACTACAATGTCTTGGTGAAATCAGACAGCAAAAGTATGTTGGAATTTGTGACTTTCTGTAAGCTCTTGCAAAATGTGCCTCTCAGTATGGTATAATGGTTGACATAGGGCTAGGAAACTAGGAGTTTTGGCCAGTCATTCTCTCTCAGCCCAACTTAACAAAATTGTTGTGGGGATTAAAAAAAAAAATCACACATAAGCTGCCTTGCATTCCTGGAGAAAAGATAGGATATAATTCCAATGACTAATAAATACAATATGTATATATTAATATTTATTAATATATATGTATTGTATTTCTTAATCACTGGAATTACATAACAGTGATTTTGAAGAAGCAGAATGGGATGAATATTGATGCCTTTGAACTCTGGAGAAGACTCCTGAGAATACTGTGGGCAGCCAAGGAAACAAACTGGTGGATCATCAAACAAATCAACTCACTTGAGGCACAAATCACCAGACTCAAATTATCCTACTTTAGACACATGCGAAGACTTAGCTCTCTAGAGAAGGCTTTAATTCTGGGAAAGGTAGAAGGAAAGAGAAGAAGAAATAGACGGACTCAGTAGCAAGGTAGATGGACTCAGTTATAGTGGAAATGAGTGCACCATTGGGAGACCTGAACAAACAGGTTATCATGGAGAAAATCTATCTGTGTGGTTGCTAAGAGTCAAAAACAACTTGATGGCACATAATAGAGAGATAGAGATAGAGATAGATGGCAATATATATATATATATAAAAGGGGATGCAGTGGCTCAGCGGCTTAATGATGCTGAAAGTTGCCAGCCAGAAATGGTCAACACTTCAGCGGTTTGAGCCCAGCTCCGCGCAGCAGAGTGAGCTCCTGATTCCTTCCCAGCTTCTGTCAACCCAGCAGCTCGAAAACTTACGTGAGTAGATAAATGGGTACTCTCACCCCGGTGGGAGGAAAAATGCTGGCGGCACCTTGCAAAGGAAACAGGAGCAGTTGCCAGTAATGCGGAAGCTGCGCACGCCCGAAAAAGGCACGAAGCAACGGAAACCCCGCCTCCTGCGCTCGCCAGCTGGGCTCTGCTCTAGGAAGGAGGCAATGGCAAACCACTTCTGAAACAATTGCCTTGAAAACTGCAGGAACTCGTCCAGGCAGTCGCGCAGAATTGGTAATGATTGAGTGCGGAATGAATGAATGAATGAATGAATGAATGAATGAATGAATGAATGAATAAAAGCAGCTGCAGCTTCTCTAAGAAAGTGTATGTTGGCCAAGCAGTCCTGATTGAGAATTGTCCCAACTGTTGCTGATAAATGAGTAAATTCAAGTATTCATTTCTTCCATCATCCCATTCCTGGATTCACACATCACACCAAGCTTTGGTTTGCTTAACTGTACTTATCAAATTAGCCATAATTAGCTGAGCTTACCCAACATAGTAAACCATAGCTTATAGCACAATAAGTCATAGTTTACAAACTGCAGGGACTAGATACACATATCATAATGAGCCAAGATGTAATATATCACCTTTCAGCTGCAATATCCTGTGGTACATGCAGAAGCCAATAGCATGTTGTCAGGGAAGGGCAGTTCATCCAGTAGCCCAGAGATCCTAAATTCTCAACGTCGTCTGCATCCTTTCTTACAATAGAGGTAGCATGTCTATGAAAGGAACACTATACCTCTATAGTAACAGCAGTAACTCAAGCAGAGAACACTGATATATTATCCCCCTACAACTTAAATGTTTTAGATTATAAACATGCAGCCATTTGTATGGCAACCTGGAATATACAGCCATTGCACAAAACAAAGGAAAAATGAGATTGATAACAATGACTTGAAAATATTATACATACATCTTGTTTTGAAGTGATACTAGCAACCTATTCAGTTTCATGCTATAGGCTTACATTTTTCTGTAAGAAACCCAATATGGTGTATTCTCTTCCATTTAACTTTATATTTGACTGCATGCTTGGGACCACTGTAATTATTTTCCTGCCATGTAATTCTCTTCAATATGAAGCTGAGAAATCCCCAGGTTTACCTTGGCACTGTCAATGTTGCCTACTCAAATGATGTGAAAGCGAACATGAATTTGTAAGTAATATTTAAATGTGTAAGCTGACTTGAACCAGATTTCCCAAATGGTTACAGATGTCATGGGTTTCCTGCAATGAATAGCATTTGGTTAAATATTTAAGTCAAGCGGAGACAAGTTATGTGTGCAGGACATTTTCCTTGAAATGTGGAATGGTTGTATTTTATGCCCTTGGACACTGTCCTATCTTTGTTATTTACATTTTAATCACATAAGACAAGTGTTTTTTAAGACACATTGACATGTGATGCAAATGATTTGAAAGTTTCGTTGAAGAATGAGATGGACAGATCTCTGCACAAAGAATGTCTTTCTTAGAAAATGATACCACTCAACAAATGGTACCATGTAAACATTTCCAAATTATATTCAGAGAGGCCTCCTGAGCTTAGGGAGGTTGGTGATTTTGTGGGCCATCAAAACTAGCAAAGGCCTAATCACCACAGCAGCATAGTTATTTTCAGATTCCTTCCTTCCTTCCTTTCTCTCTCTCCGCCTCCCTCCCTCCCTTCCTCCATCCCTTTCACTTCCTCCCTCCCTCCCTCCCCCCTTCATTTCCACATATAATGTAGGCTTGTGCCATTTGCCCTCCCCTCATGACCCTCAGGAGAGCCCTGTGAAGCCTCCTCCTCCTCCTCCTCCTCCCCGCTCCTCCTCCTTGGCCTGACACCTTGCTGGGGGGAGGTGGAACCAAGGAAGCCATGGTCTGTGAGGAAAACTGCACCCTCACTCTCCATTCCAGGGTGTCCCTAAGGGCTCCTCAAGAGGGCTCACCCACTGACCACCAAAGCCCCCCAGCCAGCCATACCTTGCCAGCAGACATCTGAGTTATTCTCTTGTCCTTCCCTCACTGCCAACTGCTGTTAAGAGATTTCAAATTTCTGCCTTGGCTCCAAAGCAGCCAATTGACACTCACCTGTCAGGCCTTGCTGCCAGCCAATTGGGCACACGGGACAGAGGGAGGTGGCAAAGAGGTCAGGAATACTCCCATGACAATCATGTGACCTGGGCTGATGCTGCAGTGCAGTGCTGAAGCAGCCACAAATTCCCCAAATTTCAATCCCATGGGAGTAATGGGTCCTGGAATTTGGGGTTAGTAAGTTAGCCCATTGGAGGTACCTTGGTTCAAAAATTGTTGCTCTATGGCACACTGTTTGAATGTTACAGGCGCGAGACTTTAGTAGTATATAGATATGAGAATGCCTTGTCTAAAGGTCCTGGAAAACTTGGACTATATACTTTTCTCAACAGAGATCTCTTCCATCTTCCATCTCTCCAGAACAGAGACAAAACAAGAGGAAGATTGTACTGCTGTTTATTAGGATTGAAGGCAGAAAACAATTTGTTTCTGCTTCAGCACTTTACCAGGAATTGGGGGGTGTGTGTGTGTGTGTTTGACTTTGGCATTTCTAAAGTGAGATTTATTTCATTTGAATCAGAACAGGGTATCTTCCCATTCAGAGTCCATCAACTCTATTGTTTCCCTTATACAAGTGAAGGGAAATAGTGCAGTATTCATTGACTTGCAAGACATGAAAGATAGTTCCCTTCTGAACAATGTCAAGATGTGACTATTCCTTGGGAATTTCTCCCATCCTACAAAGCCACAGAAAAACAACATGGCATCATGAGTGGGTGAACAAAAATGGAGGTGTACTTTAGGGCCAATTTTATGAAAAGCTGAAGAAAAGGAGATGACAGAGGTGGGGCACAAAAATCACTTGAAAAAGATGGAGACTGTGGCCCATGAATGAATACTAACCAACATGACAATTGAACAGATTTCAATTCCTGAGATTTTCAATATTTTTACTTGTTTTCAGAGAAGCATTACAAGAAATGCTACAACACCCATTCTTTAGATTTGTGTTGGTCAGGGATAGACAAGAGAGTGAGCATTGTAGTATAAAGGAAGAGGAGGATTATAACAAAGGCTTTTTTAAACATTTGTTTTGCATTCAAACCCATTTTAAAAAATGAGCAAAGATGCATGGCAATTCTTATAAAGTTACCAAAATATAGAAAAGGAAGACCCTATGCTCCTCTTTGCAGCTGTGATGAGGATTATCTCTTGTCCTAGTTATTAGCTGTTGTCATTCCATCAGGCTGCAGCAGAGGGAGATGGAAAACTGGATCATTCCATCTGTTCTTCTGAAAGACCAGCTCCAGCTTATTTCTAGATTCATCTCTCTCTTCTGCTTTTAAGCTAAATTAACGTAAGGGTTACCCCAAACAAAGGCATAAATCTTAAAATAAAATTCCTGGTTGAAATATTGGATTGGTCTAGCTTTGTTCTCAGCTGTTTATGCAAGTAGCCCAATACTGGTAACTGGCAGTTAAAATGCTGGGCATTCCATGATTGCAGAAGGAAATCAGAAAGGCAAAGGGGAATGACTTAAAGATTTTGTTCTGTCCTAAGAGACTTAAAGGATTATTCCTTTGTAAAATAAAACTGACAGTTTTCCTATAATGTTTTTTCTGGCATAATGCACATGTTAATCCTTAATTTCCTTTACCAGATACGATGTAATCCTTCCTGTACAAGAAACTGAAACACAAGTGCCATTGAGTGAACAAGACTTTTATTCAGAACCTCAATAACAATCTCACTCTTTAACTTCCAGAATTGTCCATTTTATTCCGGGGGGGGGGGGGGGAACCACAGGCTCCATATGTAAGCCTAATAAGCATAGGGGCTCCCTTTTATTTAAAACAGGCAAATTCAGTGCTCTGTTCATGATGTCCACCAACGGCCTCATGGAATAATATTTTTATTATTTTTTAAATTCATTTATTTAGGTGACTGCCTGAATAAGTTCATGCAGTTTTCTTGGCAACATCATCAGAAGTGGTTTGCCCTTGCTTGTTTCTTAGGGCTGAGTGAGAGTGACTGGCCCAAGGCCACCCAGTTGGTTTCTTGGCTCAGTTGGGACTAGAACTCATGGTTTCTACCCTAGTACTTTTAACCACTACACCAAACTGGTTCTCATAATGTTTCCTACTGACACGGTATTTTTAGACACTCCAAACAATTTACTTAAAAACTTTATACTTTCCTGACAAACTTCTGAAATATACTTCTAGTATTATTTTCCCTATAATTTGCAAATAATCAATAAGAGAAAGTAGCTTGCATCATAGGCATCTTAAAATGATGACACAACTCATGTATTTATGTCCAACATTGGGATGTAAGTACAAAAGGGCAAGTACAAGTACAAAAGTAGAAGGGCATCATGGTATCACTATATGCATTGTCATTCCTTTCTCTTTGCCTGTGGTTACCTGTGGTTGTCTATGATCTAATATAATGGGGTCCTATCTAGTCCAACACCCTTTTTTCCAGAATGGCTAACCAGGTACCTATGGAAAGGCTGCAAATACTCTTCACTTATGGTTGAGTGAACTGATATTCAGATACTACTTCAGATATTGGAACTAATATACAGTATACAGTAGGCATGCTATACTGGCAAAAATCCAGACAATCAAGAGATGGGGAAAAAAAGGTGTTTTACTGTATCTTTTTGCCAATATCTAGTGGTTATCTAGCCCAGATATGGTATGCCTACATCATAACCATTGATAACTTTACCTTCCATGAATCTGATCAATCGTCCTTTAAAACCACTTAACTAGCTTGGGAGTAAGATTCTTTGAACTCAGTGATACCAGCTTCTGAGAAGACCATACACTAATGGCCACCAAAAGTTTACGTATATCCTCACTAAATCTAAATTCACTGGATTTTGTTGGAGGCTAAGAAAGAGAGGAAGAAGATGATAAAGCTTTATCACATTCTTGTTTGTTTATTTGTCTGCTCCTATCCTCTAATTATTTTGTTTTCCTTTTTCCTGGAGAAGGGTAAAGGGATTAATACTATTAAATTAAGGCCACAAAGATCCGGATTCTAAGATCCACAAAACCAGTGAACTTCTTGTATGATCCTTGGTCAGTCCTTCATTCAGCCCACAATACTAGATATGTGGTGAGAATAAGTAAGGGAACCTGACAAGTTGCCTAAGAGTTCTTCTGAAATGGGACAAAGAAGGAAATTGTAATATATAATAAAAAAGGAGAGGAAAGTTTTATGCAAAGGTCTTCCTTATTCATTATTATTACTCTAAGTCAGAAATGATGGGCACGCACTTTACCTCGGCTTATTTCTCATCCCAGTTTCTTTCTTAGCTTTCCCACTAGACTGTTCTGGTTGGTTTGATTTGAAAAAATCAATTATGCTAAACAGCAAAGGAACAGATATACCAATATATTGTTCTCTACACCTTTTTGAGAGTTATCTCTTTATTCTGAGATTCATTCTGATTCTCTTCTTTCATTCTTCACTCTGATTCTCCAAAGCTAAGCTCTTCATATCTCATCTTTTTATTTTTTTTCATCCTAATACCAATGCTGGACCTAGTTCAAGAAAGCCCCTGATCATAGGCACAATCTTCACTTCTGACATTAGTTGGAATAACAGCAGACAGGGGAAAGGGGTTAGCCTTTGCTTCCTTGGGCATGATCTAATGCCTCCCTAGTCCTAAAGAAAGGCTTTTCCTTATAACAATGTATATCCCACTTTCAGAGTTTATAAAAGCTGTGTCTATGTATGCACGTACTGTATATATATGGGTGAATGGGTGAGTGATTTCTCTTGACTGAGAACAATTGTGACAACTCCTTCTCACCTTTGTGTGAGTAGTACTATTTTGTGTGGGTGTATGTTGTAAAATGAGTTTTTCAATATTATATCTAGTTTTTCAGAGAAGGAAAATGTCCACTTTATTCACAGGTGAGGTTTCAGGCAGTGGAAATTGAGTGGATCACAACCTATATATACTATATGACTATGCATACAGTCCCTCCCTAAAAGCAGGAGACCCTAGATGGCTGTGAACCATCCTTCCTATGTATATTATATTTGACTGCTCTTGACCCATGCAGGACTTCTGAACTTCCCAAAAAGAGTGGCCAGGGACTTCCCACAAACTTATAGGTATTTGCTGTGAGGCTGGGGAGTGGGGGCAGATATCATAGATGACAGCTCCATCTCCAGATATGTACAAGCCAGACCCAATGTCTTTCTGTACATTTAATGTTGAAAAGGAAGGGCAACATCTCAGAGACAGAGTTGCATATACATGTAATAATTCTGTGAAAGGAAAATCAGAATCCAAAGACATGGTAGGTACCCAAAGGGGAGAACCATGCATGGAGATCTAACTTAGCTTTGTTTTTGTTCTGTTGTAACATCCTCATCCTCACTGCTCCATAAACCAAGCAGTAGTTTATCTCTCATCTCTTTGCAACTTCCAAAGAGAAAAATAAGACACACATTGGCTGTACTGGTCATTCTCCCTTATCAGTCTTTAGCTTTTAGCTTGGGGGGGTGGGGGGGAGGCTTGCAAAGGACTTTAGTCAAATTTCATCACCTGAGTCCAGACCAAGATTGGAGCAGAAAAACAGCCACCTCCACCTTGTTGTCAAAATGATGATTCACTGAACAATTCTTTTAAAAACAAACAAGAACTCCGTATGACAGTTTCAGTAAGCTCCCATGTGGCTGCAATGCTATATTGTTGTTGCTGCATTGTTGCCTCCCCCTCCCAACTCAAATGAGCACTTCAGAGTCCATTTTTCATCCTTCAAAGAAACAGTTAAATTGCTGCATCCCAAAAGGACTGCACATTTCTAGAAACAACACTCACAGGGGAGGGAAATAAAAGAAAATGACTGGTTTTCTGCTAATTACTCATATTAGGCCTCTTTGGTGGTCCAAAGCAATAGATTACTTCTTTTTTATACATATTCCTTCCATCTCCCTGTCACAGGATTGCTTGGGTGATTGCTAGTTTTGTTGTTTCAAATGTCATGCTCTTTCTATTCCCCCTCCCAAGAATCTTTAAAATTAAACATCGGAAAAGTGGAATATACCTGCCATTTAGATCAGCTAGAACAAAAGTCTATGGAAACACATTTCTACTTTGAAGAGGCCTCCCTGCTGAGTTTGTTTATCAGAAAATGGCAAGTTTTTGTTCCTAATGGGCTGAAATTTAAATAAAATCTGACCCTGGAAATAAAAGCAGCCATTATGACAAAATAAAATTATATATTTTATAGGCAAAATTGAATTAAAATGCTGGTTTCCTTTGGTTAAATTCTTTTACATAAGGAAATGAGCGCATGCTAGAGAGAATGAGATAGAAAGCTGATTGTTGGAGTAAGCTTTTAAAAAGATCAATAATCTGATGTAATTTATGTTTTTTTAAAAATGCCAAGACTTCCATACAATATCTTAAATTATGACTACATTTGTGTTTTTCATTGAATTACAATTTGAACTTGGGGTGAATGAATTTAGAGAGATTCAGATATATCTCCAATTTGTTTTTTGGATTGAACATTCTCCCCAATTAAAGTGTGGGCCGTTATCGGAACATGGATGAAGCGTAACTAACTATTGCCCCTTTACTAACTATATGTAGCTGTTTTGATTCATTCTTTGTGAGCTCTTAACAATTGGCTTTATTATACATACCATATTCTTCCCCAACATCCCTGAGATCATGAATCTTGGTAGGCCAGTTGTCAACATAATGAAGAGGCCTTGGATTGCTTGTTGATGGGGCTGTTATGTGAGACAATGGGATAATTGTATCATTCAGTGGTTCTCGGAAAAGGAAATGTATGCGGGAGGAAGGTTTGGGTAATAACAAAGCTGTCCAAGCTAAGACATCATGACTGAGGTAATAATAACAATAGATTTGACATCTGGCCTTGAATCTTAAGTACAGTTTGTAGTTTGCCCACATAAGGTCTAAATAAAACTGCAGTTTGTAAAAGAAATGTAACCGTGGATCAGTCCACACATTCTCACAATCAAAAATCCAACACATGTGTGTTACTAGAGCAAGCACATTTCTACAGTCTCACTCAGGGTGCAGGGCAAGACGTTATGAGGGTATCACATGCACAGCATCTACTGCACAGTCATAATTTGCAAATGCTCCAAGAAGAAAAGTTTATGCACATCAAACTGAGGTACTGATATCATACAGACTTCCCGATGTAACTCCAGCAACCAACCAACCTGTCTTATGTTGGTGTATATCTTGACTTGATTCTGGAATGGGAACTCAAGCCTTCCTACTACCTGGCATGGGAGAACACAAATTTCTCATGGTGCCTGTTCCTTTTGTTTTGTTTTGCTTTGCTTTGGTCTTCATCCAAATGGGATGACCCTTGCAGGAAAACTAGATGAGGTTTTATAGAAATTGGTGCATATGGATTCAAGTTCCAGGGTCTTCTGATCCTGGCAACCATTTACTCAGACCATGGCTGAAGCATTTCCAAAGCTTCCAGTAATTTCTTGCTAGGAGCATCGATCCACATACCTCTCAGTAGGACCAAAATTTGGGGATGAGGGACAATGCAGCTTCCAAGTGCAAAAGAGTGGAAGAAGGTAGAGATCTACACTTGTAAAACTGACAAATTTACACAATAAAAAATTATAACCTTATTAATGAATCATTTGCAGGAGAGTTAACTGAATGAGGAAGGAGGAGTAAGTAAAAAACAAGCACAATTAAATATGACTGTTTGAAATATTATGTGTGCATGTACTTTGTGTATGCATGAAAGTAATGAAGGGATGTGATGGGGAGGAATGGAACCCTGGATAAACTAAAGGAGAATCAAGTGAAAATGGGTAATGAATAAAAATAAACAAAGCAGACTTTCATAAGACACAATGTTCCATACATAGAAATGCTCAAAAGAGAGTCTGGTGATAATGAGGTTGATTGCAATAACTGTGAATATATGCATTTGCTTGCTACAATCATGTGATCTCGCTCACCTCCCAAAAGCTGTGATTAGGAAGGCTGACCACAAGAGTTAACCTGATTTAAAGGCAGACCTGTAGATTTCTAAATTTAGTACTCCCACTTCATTACCCACCAGGGTAGCATTTTTTCCTTGTGTAAGTGCTAAGTCCCCCCCCCCTTTTTATTCAATTTTCCATTATTGAGCTATCACTACCAAGCTACTGACCTTCCTATTAAAAATGGAGCTCCCATGAGGATTCTGAAGGTGGATTTCCATCTAGATACCTCTATGTTGCCTTGAGTGAGTTAAAACCATCATAAACTATTCCATTTCTTGCTGAGTTGATGGCCACCCAGTTTTATCTTCCTGTTTGCCTAGTTCTCACACAAAGCTATCAATGCATAATGTGAGGATGGGTTTTATTTATCAGCTGACTTGTTGCAGAGCCAATGCTGATTAGAGGTGAGAGGGACTGACTGCCCCAGGGTCATCAAACTTATTTCTGTGTGTAAAAGTAGACTAGAACCTGGGTCTCCCCACTCCTAGTCCAGCACCTTTACTGCTACATCATGCTGGCTCCAACCCGTATCATATATTATGTTCTACATATGGAGTAGCATGCATGTACAAACTCCAAATTTTCCAAGAAGGTCCTCACACTGTTTTCTCTAAGTGCAGAGCTTGAAGGACATCTGTTGTGTGCAATTTTCATAAATCTCACACTCATGGACATGAATCACATTTTTAAAGAATGACATAAACCACAAACTTTGCCTAAGCTAAATGTAAAGATATGCTAGCATAATTCTCAATTTGTCCTAAAAAGCAATATATTATAAAGCAGCAGCAGCCACCGCCAGATATGTTGGGACTAGAACTTCTAGAATTCCCAGCCAATATGGTCTACAAGTAACATCAGTACTGATCTCAGCAGGTCATTTAGTATCAACAGATGCCAAAAAATATGGTTGGACTAAAATTTCCATTTCAGTTCTAGACAAACATATTATCTAAAACTGTAGTGTTAATCTCCCAGCATGGCTGAAATTCTGTATTAGGAGTTGCTGCAAATGTTATACAGTTTCTGGACAGAGAAAAAAAAATCTTTAGGATAACGCCATTGTCTTATGTGATGTTCTCTTGCATGTGTTCTTCACTTTCTGTAGAGCACTCAGTGCAGATGAGCTGTGGATGAGCTGGAAAGAAGAAGAAAGGAACCATCAACTCAGTGCAAAACACATGATTTGCATGAAGTAAGTTCAAGTTGGATTGAATGAAGTGATGGGAAAAGTATCTTCCCAAAACCCTGTACAGTTGCTGTCTGTCAAAAAAGTTCAGTTTTTCCTAGGACTACCATATCTGAGCTGCAAAACATAGAAAATCTGAACTTTCTGGGGCCCCCAAGCATCTGGCTGTATTTTTGCAGGTATGATAGTCTAGCTTTTCCGAATCTGGCAATTCAAGCCTGAATGAGAATAATTTTTTTCAGAAACTACAGATACTGTTTTTTAAATCTTTAAATCACACCAATGGCTTTGAAATTAATCAACTAGCACCTCAGTGTAACCTGCCTTAAGTGAGTGAGTCACTTACTTTATTAGAAGTAGGCAGGAATTCCATGGTTCATTCTAATAGACACTATAACTCATATCCATTGCTGAGTACAGTGTTAAAACACAAAGTATTGTCAAACAACTGATATAAATAAAAGGGACCCTACTCACTCTAATTCAACATGCTAGTTTTGACTTATACCAGGAACCATCAGGACTGGCTACTTCAACCAGAGCCAATCCACTTGAAAAGGTCCTCACGGGAAAAGTTGTTTGTGATACTCCAAAGAGGTTAAAGGTAGAAGGCACTGTATTTTAGTCATGGTGCCTTCTGGAAGGTAGTGAAGGCCATATTCTGTAGGACCTCTGAGGACTGATTTGTGCGTGATCTGGACCTGAACTCTATTAGTTTTATTAGACTATGTGTGAATTGGTTGGTATTTTATATTGTCTTATGATTTGAGGTAAATCTGGCGAGAGCGGGATGGGGGAGTGCATCCATCCTTGCTCTTCTTGACCTCTCGGTGGCTTTCGATACCATCGACCATGGTATCCTTTTGGGTCGGCTGCAGGAGTTGGGGCTGGATGGCACAGTGTTGTGCTGGTTCAGCTCCTTTCTCCAAGGCTGAACCCAATCGGTGTTGATAGGGAGCGAAAGGTCCAGCCCCCGGCCCCTACTTTGTGGGGTGCTCAGGGTTCGGTGCTTTCACCGCTCCTATTTAACATCTACATGAAACCGTTGGGTGAGATCATCCGGCACCATGGGATGAGGTATCATCAGTATGCTGATGATACCCAATTATACATCTCCATCCCAGGTGTCTTAAGTGATGCTGTGACTGCCCTCTTGCAGTGCCTGGAGGCTGTGGGGGCCTGGATGGGGGACAACAGGCTTTGACTGAACCCTGGTAAGACGGAGTGGCTGTGGGTGCAGGGACCCTCAAGATCTAGGAGTTTGTCATCTTTGGTTCTTCATGGGGTCGCACTACCCCAGACAGACCCGGTGCGTAATCTGGCGGTCCTCCTCGACTCACGACTCCTGCTCGAAGAGCAGGTGGCAATCGTGGCTAGGAGGGCCTTTGTGTTGTGCGGCAGTTACGCCCCTTCCTGGATCAGAAGGCCCTCCGCACGGTCACTCATGCCCTGGTCACCTCTGGGTTGGACTACTGTAACACGCTCTACATGGAGCTACCCTTGAAGATTATCTGGAAGCTACAGCTGATGCAGAATGCGACGGCGTGGACAGTTCTCAATGGCCCTAGGAGGGCACATATAACACCACTGTTGCGTGAGCTGCATTGGTTGCCAGTCTGTTTCCGGGTCCAATTCAAGGTGCTAGTTATCACCTTTAAAGCCCTGCATGGCACAGGACCAGGTTATCTGAGGAACTGCCTCACCCCAGTTCTTTCAGCCCGCCCCACTCGGTCCAGCAGAAGGGGCAGGTTGCAGACCCCACCAGTCAAGGAATTTCAGTTGGTGGGGTCTAGGCAGAGGGCCTTTTCTGCTGTGGCTCCTGCCCTATGGAACATCTTGCCTCCCGAGGTCCGGTGTGCCCCCTCCCTCATGGCCTTCAGGAAAGGGGTTAAATCCTGGCTCTGCCAGAAGGCCTGGGGGCCGGATGGGGGCTCGCATCTGTGGAAATGGCTGGTGGGATGATGGGTTTGGCTCCCCCCCCCCCCCCCAGAATCTTGAAGGTTTTAGGGCTAAAATTTATAGGAGGTTTTTAGGATATTTTTAATGTATGTTTCTATTTTAATTATTTATGGATTTTAGCCATTGTTGGAGGGATTGATGTTTTTTTTCCCCTTTTTTGTTATTGTGAGCCACCCAGAGTCACCCATTGGGGGAGATGGGCGGCATACAAGATAAATAAATAAATAAATAAATAAATGTAGTTATTTTGTGTGTACTTTTTATGTAGATGTTTTAATTGTCTTTTGGGGCTGTTGTCTATTAGCTGTTGCTGCTAATAGACTTGGAAGCATAAAAATATAAACGATAATTCCTCCTCTCTTTCATCTATGGATATGGTGGAGGCAAATGTCTCTCATTGTGGAGCCTAGAACACTTTACCTGTGCTTCGAAATTAGAGTTGCTCATTTTACCATTTTCATTGTTGCTGTTAATTTTTCTTTGCATTTGCCCTGTGAAAAATTATACCTCTTCCTTTCCTTGAATAATAAATGAGCTTTTAGGAGGCTAATGTTTGGGTAGGGTAGCACAGCCTAAGAAGCAGCTTCATGCTCACACCATCCTTGGGTTTGATGGACTCTGTTTAAATGTCCTACTTCTGTTTACAGGAAATGGTGAATAAATCCAGGAAATCTATTCATTTTCATGATTTCCTGCAGCAAGGATTACAAAGACAGTGATGGCTTAGTTAAGTTTGTGCTTAACCACTTACGTTGAAATGATGTTTGGGAAAAAATGTTGTTTTTTTAAAGAAATTCTGGCTATATTGCTCAATTGTTATTTATTTTTAATGTGAGATGGGAGGAGAATCTTTTTTTTAATTATAGGCTTAGCCTCTGGAAGAGAAAGGGCTTCTGTTTTCAGAGATATACGTGGTTCATGACTATACGTTTTGAAAATCAAGCCTCCTTTATGTTAGGGTTCATACCTCAGAATTTAATCTTATCCATTTGGGTACAAAACACAAATCAGAATGATCCATTCTTTCTATGAGATCTTTCGTCCTCTTGGCCTCACTCATTGCCACCCAATCTCTGTTGTACTTCCTCAGTGACTAGAAAGAGAAATATTATTTTGTATTTCCCATTAGACAAGTCACAAACCAAAAAGTAAACTGATGGTTAACTTGAAAGTAGTTATATAAACCTTGTTCATGAGTCCCCTAGTTGCAGCAATATTTCTTTTAACAGAAATACCCAAATCATCCCTATCTGGAACCAAATAAAATCAGGCCCATTTCAACTCTAGCAAAATTCTGACAAGCATAGGCAACTTGTGATCTATAAAATATATTTATAGCATCAGCCATATAACACAACCATTTAGGTTCTTAATAACTTCTCCTTCCCCATTTTCATGGTTCACAAAAGCAGCAGAAACAGCGTTATTAATCCTGATGTTACTAAATTCATCTTAGTGGGCTATCTATTGTTGCACCCTATATAATGATATTTTATTCCTGTTTTGGACTGATCTCTTTTCCTTTCTCTCATTCAACTTCCATTCCATTATATTCTATATTCTTTTGATGTGTTCCACACCACAGTGTTGAACAAATTTTTACTGAATTATTTGGCACAACAAAATCTCAGTCCTGTTTCTTAGAAAGGTTAGACAAAGACTTCACCATTCCGGTTATGTGTTTCCATTGGCCTATTGTAATTCCAAAAACTTTTGCTTTCTTAAACAGAAAAGCATGGCACTAAGGAATACATTATGTTCAAAATGATCTAGTAGCTTCAGGTAGCAGGAATAATATTTGCCCAGGCACTTAGAATGTTCTGTACTGAGAAGGACAAATGAAAAATATCCAAAGATGCCAAGCAAGAAGCCTCTTTTGAAATATTGTGTTGGTATTAACTCCACACTTTTCTGAGCAACAAGAAATGCCAGAACAACAGCACCAGCTGACTTCTAATTTCCTTCAGAGGAGGAAGTATGAAGACTTGTGGCATTCTTATAATTTGTGTTTATTTATAAATATATTTCAGATATATCTTGAGAGGGAAAAATGAGCTTTCACTCCCACTGTGGACAAATAGTAGGATTAAGTTTAGCTGACGTTCATTTTCCAATTAAAGAAATGATCTGAGTTTTTAAAAGATCTGTGACATGGCTGGAGATCACACACACACACACACGTATACATAATTAATTTTTATTATATATTTTTATTTTTTTATATATATATATATCTGCAAAAAAGTAAAATTCACCACAGCTTATGCTTTATCCAGAGGCTGCTTCTTTCACTAGCACTTCTTACTCTGGTTACACACATAGTATAAGCACCAAGCTCAACATCATTGTTTATATATTTTTAATGTATTTATTGATTATTTTTAGCTTTGTTGTACGCCACCGAGAGTTGTTTGTGGTGAGATGGGAAGCTATATAAATTGGTTTAATAAACAAACAAACAAACTGGTATGGCGAAAACTTTACACTGGTTTGAGTCCATAGACATTTGTACAATTAAAGAAGTTTATAAGCTAGACTCCACAGCGCTTCACATGTAAAATATTAAATCTAATTCTCCTCTGTCCATAAACAGTCCCCCTTTTCAACAATTAGAATTTGGAGGGGGAAACTCCCCCAATGGATATCTGCTTCAAAAATTAAACAGATAAATGGAGTGGACTAGCCTGGATCTTCTTAACTCTAATATAGCCTGGGAATAAATGCAATGATTTTTATCCCATTAGCCAAATTAGGCGATGCGAGGGAGGTACAGGAAGAAATATTAATTGATTCTCTTCCTTCTTGGTTTCCCAAGTGCCTCTGAACACCTCCAAAATAGGGAAGAGAGGTAGATTAGCACCTTTTCAATCAGTTGAACTATTTTAAGATAGAACTTAGATCATATTTAAAATGCAGTATTAAAAAATGTATCCTTCTAATCAAGCTCAACTTTGGTGACTACCTGGGTACAACCATGTCCTTTTCTTGGCAATACTACAGAAGTGGTTTTCCATTGCCTTCTCCCACTATTTAATGTCTTTTCTTTCTAATTCCCAGTCTTACCTACAGCCCTACAAGCAAATTGGATATTAATGTTTATAATAAAGGCAATGAGGGTAGACTTTTGTTGCTCTACTTCATCATAGTTGTCGCAATCTAGGTTTTTGGCATTTTTAATAACATCTGGAAATGGAGTTGCATGCATAGGCTTTATGTAGCTTCTACTCAGAGATACTCCTCACACTGAAGGAAAAAATCTGAATCCAACCCAATGTTTGTGAAGTTCACTAAATATCCTGAGCTACTATGTTTCTTAGTCTCCTGCTCCTGAATGCATTCCATCATGATTCCCTGAAAACAATTCTGCTTTCCTTCCTTTTTAAGGGTAATTTATCTGGATCCAGAAGGCAGATAATTTGGTCACTAGAGAGGATTATTTAGAGCTGCTGCTGAATTCTGGAAAAATAAATTGAGAGAGAGAGATTCCAAGGTATGAAAAGTGCAAAGAGAAAATGCAACATTCACTTGGTCCCAAATCCAAATGTTATCCTAGCCCCAGATGCTTCAGAGTTGACAAGCCATACCTTCTAATCTTTGGAAAGATCCAAAGTGCCAAGAAAGTACAGGTAGTCCCCCAGTTTAAGAACAAGTTCCATTCCCAAGGTCTGTCCTTAAGTCAAATTTGTATGCGAGCAGGAATAGCATTATTGTGTAATACTGTATAAGTAATATTGTGTAATGAACTCAAACCTTTGCATATTTAACTCAAATCATTGTGTATTTAACTCAAATTTTGCTACAATAGGCTCCGTTCTTAACTATGGGTTGTCCTTAAACCGGGCATTCTTAACCCAGGGACTACCTGCATTCAGTTCTTTGCTTATGTTTAAAAAACAAATGTTCACTCTCTAGGTGGCTTCTAAGAATCTATACTCACAGGGGTTTAAAATGTGCACAAGTGTTTAAAGAAGGTGTTTTTTTGTGTGTAAAATAAAGGGAAGATTTTTTTAAAAACCAAAACATCTGTCATCCCTCTCCAGCTGAAAAATGCACGCTGATGAAGTTTATACTTGTTGAGTATGTAGTGTGATGACAACCCAGTTTTATACCTACGTAGGTCCTCAACGTAAGATGACCAGATTTACGAGAGTAAATCTCTATGAATTTACCTGTTATGGTTATGTTAAACCACAACTTCAGGTACTTGCACCAGCACAATTAGGGCTGCCATCCGAGCTGCAAAACCCCAGAGGATCACTAGAAGGGAGCCTAGATGTGGTCACCTATTTAAATCATGCTGGCTTTTCATATAGATGTTTTCCAGCTCACTTCATGGTTCAATAGCAGTTGAGACAACCTACTGTATTAGGGCCCACTGAACTGAATGTTATTGTTATTGGTGGTGATGTTCTTATTGTTAAAATTCCCATCCTATATTCTTGTCAAAAATAATCTGAAAATGTGAATATAATCACAGTTAGTTCCTACTGATTTCAGAAGAGTGACTAACTTGGTTTGCATTAAGGTTCACAGAGAAACTTGCATATGTATACACACACACACAATTATTAAGAGAAAATTGGGAAATTATGCTTTTTTATTTCTGTAACAGTTTTTTAAAATTGAGCATCCATTTCATTGGCATGTTTTGTTAACTTGTTCTTTTTTTTTTTCCCTTCCAGAATCTGAAATGCACTCCAGTTCTCCCCCCCCCCCTTTGAAAATTAAAAGCTTCTACCTTAAAGAAGTGAATGATACATTATCTGCCTTCTCTAAATTGAACCCATTTGGAGCTATTTGCATCCTGTGGAAACCTACAGCTGAGTGCTGTGCTCAGAGGTGTAATGACTGGTTGTCACAACACGCTGGAGGTGGCCCCATAACAAAATGATCCCCTGTCAATCTCCGTTTAGGAAATGCCTTGGCAACCTGTAATTCGCCCCCAGGATTAACATCCTGCCTGAGTTTTGTTAAATGGCACTTTCTAGGAAGTAGATTTGGTGAACTTGTGTTTAATCATGTTTTAAGAGGATTTTTTGATGGAAGTTTTAGAAAGCGTCACATGGGGTTAACAGTGATTTGTCATTTGTTTCTAATTAAAGGGCCTAATCTTTTATCACTGGAGCAGCCTAGTTTTTATAATAAAGGCACAGATGTGAATGGAAACATATTAATGAGATGTCATACTACACAGTCATTTAGTGTTTTGTTTAACTTAAACATAGCAGAAAATGCACATCTAAGTAGATACACGACATGATATTCAAACAGGATTGCAATTTCCTGCATTTGCAGACCCTTCAGTAATATTTGATGTTGACCTACCTTCCACTCCTTATTGTCTTCTTAAACTTCTCAAATTCCACCAAAATATCACAAATGAAGGGACAGTGTCAACCATGGCATTGTTTTATGGTCTTTTTCACCAAAGTTCTCTCCCTCCCTCCTCCATTCGCTTCACCAAAGAATAACGGTATGATCCCCTAAAAGTGGGGTATTTCTGGAGTTGGTATAAAAGAATGGCATTGTGGTAAGTCATTGTGTTTTTCCATGAGATCTCTACCTACCTAAAACTGTTAATAGTCCTGAATTAGACTCTTCCCATTTGCTGCTTAACATCTCAACAAAACAACACTGTATTTTCTTTCGGATTTTTTCTTTACTTAAGTTGTCAGCTGTATCATTATGATTCAGGCATTTCTTCATATCTCTTTTAACACAGAATACTTGCATCTTAATATTTAAAGTAAAAGGGATTTTTAACATGTAGTCTCTCTTATTTTAATAAAATATCAATTTTGTTTATTTCCTGTGAGATTGGTTTAACTCCCAAAGAAAGAAGGAAGGGCTGAACACTTTAGTCAGCATGCCCTATGGTGCATCACCAGAAGGAACTATTGAAATTATTCCTTCCCCACTCCTTTTTTCTTTTACTTTGACCTTTTAATTGCCATGAGAGCAGCACAAGATCTGAGAGGCATGGGAGAGGGAAAGATGCCATGGGAGGTGTCCCCTGGAAAATAGTTAGTGGCAGCAAGAGCTATTAACCCTCTACTACTAAACCAGGCTGAGAAGACCTAGCCTGGGGGTTGAGGAGAGGAGGTTTCAGATCTCCAGTCTTCTACTCTATGGACTCAGCTGTCTGCTATTTCTGTCCAAGTCCAAGTGTGTGGACTTCTGGTCATAGAATTCTCAGGAATGCTCAACCAAGGGGGCCAGGTAGGGGAAAACCTTCTAGTACTTGTTGAAAGCCATAATTTATATTATACATGCATAAATTGAAAAACTGGAATATAAAAAATCACAGTGAAGAACAGTGAAGCAAGGAATTAGCTCCTCTTCAGAGATGGGAAGAGAGAGAGAGACAGCTTAAGAAAGAATCCCAAAAGTTAATTTATGGGGATCATATTTAAGATAATGTGGCAAGTCCAGTTAGGGAGATAGTTTATCAATGAAAATTACATCACAGTTATGAACTGAAAATAGGCTTGCACATTAATCCTGAATTTAGCTCAAATGGTAAAATTCAGAAATCAAGAGTGTGGTGGCTTCATGTCATGAAGTGTCATTCTTGGTAAGAAGTAGAGAGGTAAGAAGTAGAAGATGCTGCCTGGACAGGGAATATGTGGCTAGTGCCAGGACCCTGCATGATGTCCCCCCCCCCCACCAAAAGAAGGCCAGAAAGAGCTCCCCTTTGAAGGGGGGGAGGCCTGAATCTTGTCTGGGTCTTCTTGAGAGTGGGTCAGGACTCACTCAAGGAGTCATTGCTAAGAGCACAAAGGCTGCCAAAAGAGAACCTCAGTGCCTGGGTCTCTTGTGTGGCTCAGTTCAGTGCTGGCAGAGATCAGAGTGTCCAGGCAGAATGAGTGAGTGCAACCCCTGCAGATTTGCTTATGATCCCCCAGGGAGTCACAGCCCACAATTTCAGAACCCTTGCTTCATGGTATATACTGTAGATGGTGGCACCTAGGTGACTTTGATTGATCTTGAAAAACCTTGCAAAGTTGACCTGGTTCATATTGGATGGAAGACAACCAGAAATCTCATGGTTGTAGCTATACAGGGAAGTTAAAAAAAAAAAAAAAAAGTCCTGGAAGAACGCAATGGCAAATTGCTTCCATCTTGTCAAGAACAGTACATGGATGTGTCATGAAGTGACCAGGAGCTGAGTTCAACTTGAAGGAGACTTTACTTTTACTATGGAACTAGACAACCTGTGACCCTCTGGGTCATCATTTCAGAGATATTTCCTTACCTAAACAGAGAAACAGAATGACCAAGGGCAAAGAACCAGTGGAAGTATGAGTGACTTACAACTTGCTGCTGGTTTCCCCATTGATTTTGCTTTGGGATGCTGGCAGGGAGCATCAGAAATCTTGCCTGCTTGCCTCCTTCCTTCCTTCCTTCCTTCCTTCCTTCCTTCCTTCCTTCCTTCCTTCCTTCCTTCCTTCCTTCCTTCCATATAATATAGGCTTGCACCATTTGCCCTCCCCTCATGACCTTCAGGAGAGCCCAGGTGAGCAGGTGGGACAAAGGGAGCCACGGACCATGAGGAAAACTGTACCCCTGCTCCCCATTCCAGTGTGTCCCCAAGGACACCCTCCCTTGAGGAAGGAAGAGGGCTCACCCATTGACCACTGGCACCCCCAGCCAGCCCTACCTCACCAGCAGGCATCCAAGTCACTCCCTCCTCCTTCCCTCTATGCCCATGAGTGTTAAGAGATTTTAAATTCCAGCTTCAGTTCCAAAGCAGCCAAGCACTGCTCACCTGTCGGGTTTTGCTGCCATCCAATTGGGTGCAGGGGCCAGAGGGAGGCAGGAAAGAGGTCAGGGTTATGCCCATGATGATACTTCCCTATTTCACATTGGGACAACCATGCACTTAAAGGAGATGATTAAATCTTTCCTTCCCTAACTCCTTCCTCTTTAAATAGTTTAGGAACATGTGAACAAATGAAGGACCTTCCTTCCTTCCTTCCTTCCTTCCTTCCTTCCTTCCTTCCTTCCTTCCTTCCTTCCTCCCTCCCTCCCTCCCTCCCTCCCTCCCTCCCTCCCTCCCTCCCGCTGGAGTTTCACGCTTTCCATAGAGTAATTGAAAAGTACATGGACACCTCTGCAGGACATCTTATGTATAATGTTTAATGAAGGTCATTAATGATTTGCCCATTCAGAGTTCATAGCTAAGCTACCTTAGTGTGAGATCTTTCAGATCCAGTTCCATTTCTATACAGCCAGTGAAAGTATCAAAGAAATCCTGATGCCCTGTGTGACATTCGGGGAGAGTTGGAACTTGCATAGTTGTCCAGCGAAAGAAAAACAAGAAAAACACAGAAATATAACAAAGAGAGAGGGCAGAATGATAATGAAAATCCAGCTACCCTCTTTCTTTCCCATTAGACGTAGGCAACCAGTTGATACAGTCAGATTAGCTGAATTACATAAATAACAGTCTGATGCTTTTCACTGGTTCTTATCTATGGTGGTTAAGAAAACACAGGACTGTTTCTTTGCATGACCACAAGTCCTACATTTCATGAAACTCTTGTTTTAAGCAATGTTGAAATTTGGTTGTTAAATAGTCATAACAGAAGAGTGTATTGGTCGCCTGACAAAGTCTTCAAATGTCTTTTCATGTCTCTTTGAAACATTAAATCTATCCTTTACTTGCTGTGAACCTTTCAAACTTTAGTTATCTAGACTTCAGTTGGAGTAAGCAGTGTTCTAGGAAGTCTGAACTGCTTGATTCTTATGAAGAATTATTTAGGTGCAACTTAAAGACAAACATGAGATGCTACTGCATTTTCGTTCATAAGCAAAAAGTTCAAAAGAAGCTTCTTAAGCAGTAAAGAAGTACTTGAAAAAAGTAAAGACAACTTGGTAATGAAACCTGATGCTCCCTCCCCTACAGTACCCAAGAAAGCTACATGGTCTGTTGATAAATATTTCTTTAATGCATGTAATTACTGGATCAGCAGAATAAATGTGGTCATGTCCTTGTAATTAATACATTGTCAAAAGTTCATTTAAGTATAATAATTTTACTGGGAAAATGCTGTCGATGTTGTTCCTGCAATAATTTGTTAAATTAAGCGCAATAAATATGGAGCTACCATGTGATATATATTTTTAAGCTTTTCCCAATACTACCAATTCAGTTAATGCATTCAAGACAGCTTCCTTACACCCCACCCCACCCCACCCCACCCCACCCCCAGCATCCTTCTTAATTTTTAATTTTTAAATTATGTTAAAATAAGTGGGGATTACATTACATTTTTTGGAATCTGAATAAACCCTTTAGCATTGCATTTCTAGCTGGCAAATAATTAAGTATCACATTTCTCTGGCTAATACTGAAATATTTGCTGAACTTTGTTTTCATGGTGCTTCTGATCCAAAATAAAGATATAGTTATAGGGTTGGGCTAAAGGTCAATGTTACATGGTGAACACAAGAAGGGTGAATTGCGTTTCAATGTACCCCACATGAGGCTGCCCTCGAAGACCACTTGGAATCTACAGCTGTTCCAGATGTGAGCAGTGATGGGCATGCTGAGATATGTGCATATGATGCACATTGCACTGGTTATCAGTTGGCCTCCGGGTGCAATTAATTCACCTATAAATCCCTTCATGGTAAACCTGGTTATTTGAGTAGTAGCCTGTCTCCAATTGTTTATGCCTATCTGGTGAGATTCAACAGAGTGGGTGTCCCTTGGGTCCCTTCAATTAAACAGTCAAGGAACATTGGGACCAAGGAAGCATGCCTTCTCTGGAATAGCCCCCCACCCACCCCCCGATATCTGTATAGCTCCTACTGTTCAGAAAGCCATTGCAAACTGGTTGTTCAGCCAGTCCTTGGAGCAGAAAACCCTGCAGGATGTTTGGTTCATTATTTTATATTTATTTATTTATACATTCGATTTATAGTCCGCCCATCTCCCCCCAATGGGGAACTCTGGGCGGCTCACAAAGTACACATATCTAACACATATTTATACAATTTATCCTACGACCAGCAGGGGTTGCTAGGGGGGTCATCTGGGCTTTTCCTCCTCCGTAGATCTTCCTCGCCGCTGTCGCTCATGCCGGCTTTGCGTTCGGAGATTCGGGCGGCACCGGTATTTCCTCCCCCACACAGCCCCGCCGGTTCCTCCCATCTAAGACGGGAGTACCCATTTATCTACTTGCAGATAGCTTTCGAAATGCTGGGTTGGCAACGAGCTAGGACAAGGGACAAGAGCTCACCCTGTCCCGCGGAGCCGGGCTCGAACCTGCTGGAGCGCCAATCATTTCTGACCGGCAACTCCAGGGTCATTAAGCCCTTGCGCCACCAAGTTTGCCATCTGGACATGCATGATCTATATCTTTATTTTTTACTCTTCCTGCTTTTTAAAATATAAGCCATCCAGAGTTGTTTGGAGTCGAGTGGCCTCTAAATTGTATTAAATAAATAAATAAATAAATTTCTTTAGAAATTAAAGACCAATATATAGAGATGGCTCCATTGAGGAATTTCAGTAGACTAAGGGAAAAATTATATTAACATCAATCTTATAATATCACAATTTTCTCCAGATGCCAGCAGCTCCTAATAAACAATCCATTTTGATTCAGGTCAAAATTGCATCTAGTGCAAATATAAGGCATTTATTTGCAATTTAAAGCCAGAAAATGAGTGATCTTTAGCCAAACTTGCTTTAATTAACAGATGAACAGGATTTATACTGATTCCTACATTTCTATTATAAAACAGTTTCCCAATATTTCTGAATAGAGGAAGTGGAATATCATATGATGTAGGAAATGGGCATTCATTTTTACTCATTTATTTAAAAGAATACTAATTTGTGCTGTATTTTTAACAGTGCATTGTGTGTGTGTGTGTATGGTCTATCTGTGTGTGTTGCCTAATATGGAAAACAAAAATTACAAACCAGCTTACAAAAGTGTTAAAAATCTTGATCTAAATTTAAGTTTAAAGTAAAAAAGCAGCTGAAAGGATACAAGTATGCAAAAGTAGTAACTCCTAGGCAAGCAAAACAGCAGAAATGAAATTAATGAATGGGGTTCAACATCCCATCATAGAACAAATCTTAACAGGCTAAGAGATGAAATGGCCTGAGACAACAAAAATTCAGTACCTGGCATCACAGAATGACAGAACGGATGCCAGACATCTCTCATTGGAGAAAGCATTCCAGAGCTTGGGGGCCTACCTATGAGAAGACCTGCCTCCAGGCAGCTGCCCTTCACAACCCAGCATGAACAGACACCCTGAAAGGGTTTCTGATATTGATCAATACATTTTGTTCAGGTGGGAGCATATAAGCATGCAAGATGCTTAGATAGCAATGTGTGTGAAGATACGTACCCAAAGCTTTAAAACTCAGGCACTTCAAGTTGAGACTAGTCAATAGTCCTTATTCCTTATTCCTGATACTGTCTTAAAAAGGGAAGGGATTGGTAGAAGCCTTGGAGGAGAAGCAAGCCAAAACTTACCAATAAAGCTCTTTCCTTCTATCAACTTATCCCCCGCCCCTGAAGTTCTGTTCCTTTGGAAAAAAACTAAAGATATTGGTCTGAAGGTATTGTGGTGAGTGATGAGAATGGCTTGTTTGGACATAGACAGAAGATGGTCACTCTCCCGCGGCATGGCCTGGGTTTACATGCAGCTTCCCCAGGAAAATGAGAGTTTTCGATAACTTCTGATTATTGATGTTACTTACTTCTGCTGCTTTGCTGGTTTGGGCTGCAGTTGAGTGGCAATGGAACCCAGTCATTTGGCTTGGACATTGTTGGTGCAGTGGAGCCATCATTTTGGACTTGCAGAGCAAGTGGCCATATGAAATAGAGACTTTGGAGCTAGCAAGGCTTGTTTTTCAGCTTCTATCTTCTGGCTGTGGAATTGGTCAGTGGGATCAGGCCAGGAGGACAGAGGGGCTGCCAGATCCTGCAGCAGCAGGCTGGGTTATTGCCACTGGGTTGGCAATTGCTGGGTTAGTGCCACTGATGGAGTTAGTGCCAATATTGCTGGGTTAGTGCCACTGATGGAGCGCAAGGAGTATGTGGACCAACCTCTAGCACCTACCTGGTACCTGAGAAAGGGGGTGATTTCCCAGAGCTTGGCTCATTCTCTGCCCCCATGAATTGGTGGATACTGCTTCAGGTAGGAGGTGAAGCAAGGGTGTGTGGAAGGCCCCTTTTGAGGTGAGAGCCAGATGGAAGTGAGGTCTTGAATTTCCCCAGGACTAGTGAAAGGGCACCTGGGAGCTGGAGTTTTGCAAGGTATTATACAGTAGAGGTTGGAAATCCTGTAGTCCTGTATGTGGAACTGGGGGACAGACAATGAGGTGTGATAACTGGCGTGGGCAGTTGGTTCGGAATGGATGGATGCCTTTTGTTCAAAGGACATCAAGGTAGAGCTAGTGGTCCTTGATGGAAGGAGGTTGGTAGTTCTATCTTGACAGTGTTGGGCCAAGGGTGATATGGTGGGGAATGTCGAGTAGGCCATTGCAGGGGAAGGGAGACCTTCAATCTGGTGGTGATCTTCACTTCCAACCTGTCTCTCCCATAATGGGGACCAGGTGACTGGATTGCTGGTGCCATTGACCTCAGGATGCTGAGGGTTAGTGCCAAATCTGTCTGCAATAAAACCATCCTCATCCATGATTTGTTATTTGATGATGTAGCAGATCTGGCATATATTACTAAAATCTGGCTTGGTGAGGGTGACAGTGTCACCATGTTGGAGATCTGTTGGGGAGGTGATCTTGGGATCACCTGTCTGCCTGCTGTGACCAGTTTGCATAGCATTTTCCAACAAAATCGCTCAGATCTGCTGGTCTTCATTCTGCATGGGCAGAGACTTTGATGGTAACTGGGGCATTGTCTTACCCTGTTATCTGGAACTCTTTCTGGTCTCTGAGGAAGTGGATAAGGTACTGTCTTGGTTTTCTTCTACTATCTGACTTTTGGATCTCTGTTCATCCTGGCTTGTGTGGGAAATGGGTGGCATCATTATCACTTAGATCTGAGAAATCATTAATGCCTCATTGCAGGAGGGGAGTCACCTACAGTCTTGAAGGGAAGAAGAAACACAGAAACTAATTATCAGGGGAAGTGAGGGTAAACTTTTTTTTAAAAAATAGAAGATTTTGATGCAGTCACACTGTAAATATATGTAATACATTTACCTTTTATATTTTTCTTAAAATACCAAAGTTAATAATATTAATTTTGAAAAAAATAAAGGAAAATGTCTGGCATAATTCAAAGCCAACATTCTTGTCTATTATAAATTGGTATTCTGTTTGGGATGGCATGTTAAATAAATGTTATGTTTCAAACATACAGAAGTGAATAAAACCAAGCCTCGGTGCCTCTAGGCTAGAATTTAGGCTGCTATATGCAGTAATGTCAAAATAACACTTATATCTGCTTCACCAGCATATAAATGTTACTTGACCCCAAAAACTGCTCATGAAGCATGTCTGACATCCTGTAATTTAGCAAAAAGATACATTGGCAAACATCATTTGGATAGAAAGATTTAGATGCTTACAAGAAACCATTAACAACACGATTAGGGAGCTTTAAGGGAATTGGTTTCTGTAAGTTTGCATTATCTGTTTGCACTGTGTTGTTACATACATTAAAAGGGTGCTATTGTGAATCTCAGTCTCAAGTCAGAATCTTATTAATTATGCACTTTTCAAATGTTGTAAAACAATTTTGAAAACATCTCTCTCTCTCTTATTGAACTATGTCTTCCAGGTTCTCTCCACCCCACTTTGGGTCTCCCTTTTCCTGGAGCACAATTCTTTTGGCGGGGATTGCAGGAGAGATGGAGAAAAAGGGGAAGGGCACTGGGTCAGCCTAAATTACACACTCTGTGTGTGTGTGTGTGTGTCTTATCTGAGTGTGTGTATGTTAGCAGTTGAGTATTTTAAGTTGTATTCTTTTAGCAATAGTTGATATCTGCCGCTACATTTGGGTTTTATTTTAATACCATATTTATCCCAATGCAAGATAATGGTCCTCCCATCCATGTAATTACTTTGGGAAGCTCATCTTACATTCCCCAAGAATGTAGTATTAGAGACAGAGCTGTGGAAAATAGAGACCCCTCCCACAAGAAGGCTGAGCAAGAACCTCCTACTCTTGCTCTTTTCTTCTTGCCCTCCACATGTAAAGGGAGAGTATCTCCAGTGGAGAGCTTCTTAGTCTAGGGAGATACTCTAAACATTGGAGGGTTCTGCAAAATCAGTTGGTAAAAATTCTGCATTGAATACACTCAGCCTCTATCCCTAGAAAACAAGGAAAGCAGTGCTACAGTAAATAGGACAATAAGCCTTTCTCTGGGATTAAGAACCATTAAACTCAGTGTGACTTACTATACCATACAGGTAGTCCTTGACTTACGACCATTCATTTAATGACTGTTCGGCATTATGGCGGTGCTGAAAAAAGTGACTGATGACCGGTCCTTGCACTTGCAACTACTGCAGCATCCCCATGGTCACGTGATCAAAATTCAGGTGCGTGGCAACCGGTATGTATTTATGACAGTTGCAGCATCCCGGGGTCATGTGATCACCATTCGCAACCTTCCCAGGGGGCTTCTAACAAACAAAGTCAATGGGGAAAGCCAGATTCACTTAATGACCATGTGATTCGCTTAATGATCGTGGCAAAAAAGGTCATAAAATCAGGTGTGACTCACTTAATGACTGCATCACTTAGCGATGGAAGTTCTGGTCCTAGTTGTGGTTGTAAGTCAAGGACTATCTGTAAATATATGTACTGCGCTCAGATTTAGGGATATAGTATCTGGGGTGTAAAAATCCAGATAATAAATGGCAGCAGAGGTAGTGTTTTCTGTATCTTTGGGGTCATCTTGCCCAGATCTTTGCATCCCAGAAATTGTGTTTCCGTTGTGCAAGAAGCAGGGAAAAAGTGCTTTCTCTCATGCTCCAAGGATCTCCTGCTTGGCTGTATATTTACCTGGAATGTAACCTTTGGGCATATTTACCCAGAAATAAGAGACATTGAGCTAAAAGGATACTTACTACAGGAGAAGCATTGATACCTTCATGCTTAGTGAACCAATCTTTTTGCAGTCTTTTTTTCTTTGTGTGTGTGTGTGTGTGTGTGTGTGTGTACATGCTTGTATGTGAGAGAGATAAACAGGATGGTTTGTGTATCTAAAGAAGGGGGATCAATTAATTTTACAAATGGGGTATCTTATTTTACAGGCAATTAATTTTTAATAGTAGGTAATAATAATTTATTTTTTTTATCATAGATTTGCCTATTTCAGAATGTGGCTTCTGGCCAGTTGCATATGCTGTCGGCAGGAACATATACAATGTATCACATAAATACATTTTTACAAAATCCAACTCAACTGGAAATGGCATGCCTAGCTCATAAGGTTTTGTATGTATTTAAAACGAATGTACTGTTTAACTTTCCTTTCTTTGGAGGATTCTCTAAGCGTCATCTTCTTTTGGGTAAATATTATAATTCTAACAATTTTTCTGCTGGTCTTACTAATATAAGAAAATTTATTTATGCACTGCAGTTTTTTTAATTACTGGGTTTAATCTGCTTTGCAAAACTGAGGGGGAAAGGAGAAATTATGAAGTGAAAACACTCCAAAATCACATGAGATAGAGAAAGTACATGTGGTTAACTTGTTCAACAGTCTTTTTTGAAGCCAGTACTTTTCATAAACCCTAGTGTGCAAAGGGGAACTGTACAGGAATTATACCAAGAAGACAATAACCATATTCAAATACTCATTGTACAAGTAGTCCTTGAGTAACGACCATTCATTCAGCAAGCGTTCAAAGTTATGATAGGGCTGAAAAAAACGGACTTACGACTGGTTCCTAAAGTTATGGCTGTTGCAGTGCCCCTGTGGTCATGTGATTGTGATCTGGGTGCTTGGCAACCCATTTGTACTTACAACCAGTTGCCAAGCACCCTGTGATCATGTGATTGCCATTCACATTTCCTGCTGGCTTCCCCCCAGCAAAGTCAATGGGGAAGCAGGTTGGGGAGGTCACAAGTTGCTCAGGTAAGTCTCCCCCACCCACCTTAGCCTTTCTTCGCTCTCAACACCACACCCTCCTTCCCGCTTCGCTTGCAGACATGCATCGTGCCCTGCTTTCCCATTTGCTCACCCATATGCACCAGAGCCCTCCTTCTCCCTTCACTTGCTCACATGCATCCATCATGCCCTCCTTCCCTACTTCACTGACTTGCACACACCAGCACCCTCCTTCCCCCTTTGCTTGCTTGCATTCACCATGCCCCCTTCATGCTGTGCTGCAGCTCTGGGTCTTTGCAGGAGAAAGGCTTTGCAGGAGGAAGGAGAAAGTGTCACAAATGGCCAGCAGCTTCCAACTTGAGCTGCAGAGCACATGCCAGAAGTGTCCCTGGAGAGTCCTTCAGCACCTGGAAGCACCACTGGAGTGGAAGTCCCCCTGGAGAGTCCTTCAGCACCTGGAAATGCCTCTGAAGTGCACTTTCAGCACTGGAAGTGCACCTGGAGAGTCCTTGAGTGAGTGGAGGGAAGGAGGGCACGGTTTGTGCATGAGAGCTAGTGAAGGGGGAATGAGGGTTCTGGTGCGTGCAAGCAAGTGAAAGGGGGAGGGTGCTGGTGGATGCGAGACAGTGAAGGCGGAAGGAATATGCTGCTGTGTGAGAGGAAGTGAAGTGGGAAGGAGGGCGGTGGTGCATGTGAGCAAATGAAGGAGGGAAGGAGGATGCTGTTGCATGCAAGTGAGCAAAGGGGGAAGGAGGGCACTGGTATGTTTGAGCAAGCAAAGGGGGAAGCAGGGCGCTGGTATGCTTGAGCAAACAAAGGGGGAAGCAGGGCGCTGGTGCCTGCAAGTGAGTGAAGAGAGAAGGAGAGCACTAGTGTGTACAAATGAGCAAAGGGGAAAGGAAGGTGCAGTGCATGCAAGTGAGTGAAGGGGGAAGGAGGGCCAAGAAGACCTGAGCTGCAATGTGGCAAGCAGCTCCAGAGACACATGGTTCTGGGGCTGCTTGCTGTCCCACAAGGCAGGGTGCAGAGTGACCAAAAGGGCAGAGATGGGGGGGATATAGGTAGATGGGGGGAGTTGGAGGCAGTCCCTTACCTTACTGAGGCTCAAGGCTGGGAGGGACCAAGCTCAGATTGGCTTGGATTGCAGTGGGTCCTCAGCTAATGACCAGTGGAATTTGTTTAATGTCATCAATGGGAAGTGCGAAGTGCTGGGATTGCCATCGTTAAGTGATGTGGTCATGTGACTTCTTGCTTTATGACTGCATCACTTAGTGACAGAAATGTGGGTGCCAACTGTGGTCGTAAGTCAAGGACTACCTGTAATCTGATATATGTTTTCTTAGAAATAAGCCCCACTGACTTCACCTAAATGGGTATAGGATGAAGGAGGAAACAAAAGGATTGGAAATTATATCAACTATCAGTTATATAAAACAATTCCAAAAGTTTTAATGCTATTTCTCAAATTTTGTTTAAACCTTTTAAAAATATTTTTAAAAAATGAAATAATGACAAACCCATATGAACAATCCACTGCAGGTCAGCTCCTTTATTTCTTCTAGTTAAGCCCCATGCCGGAAAGTCACCTACTCTTGATGTCTTCATAGATTCTAAATATTTTTTATTTTAGTTTATTTTACTTTATTTTATTTTATTTATTTATTAAATTTTTCAACCACCCATCTCCCCCCAATGGGGGAACTCTGGGTGATTCACAACAAACATTAAAAACATAAAATATATAAATACATAAAACCTTAATTAAAAACATTACTAAAAAGAAGAAGGAGAGACCAAGAGGATGAAAAATCTGAGGCTGAAGGCAGAGGCCTCTATGGGGCTAGCCATCCCCATGCTTGAGGTATTCCCACCCCACCCCACCCCAGGCCAGGTGGCAGAACCAGGTCTTCAAAGCCTTACGGAAGGCCAGGAGTGTGGGGGCCAATTGCACCTCCGGGGGCGAAAGGTTCCAAAGAGCAGGGGCTACCGCAGAGAAGGCCTACCTTCTGGACCCCACCAGTCGAAGTTCTTTCACTGAGGGGGTCCAAAGCATGCCCTCTCTGTGTGATCGGACAGGTTGAAGTCATAGGGGAGAGGCGGTCCCTTAAATAACCTGGTCCCATGCCATGTATTAAAGGTGATAACCAACACCTTGAATTGGACCCAGAAGCAAACTGGCACCCAATGCAGCTCACAGAGCAGAGGCGTTAGATGGGCCCTCCTTGGGGCTCCAACAATAGCCCGCGCGGCTGCATTCTGGACCAGCTGTAGCTTCCGGATACTCTTCAAGGGTAGCCCCATGTAGAGCGCATTGCAGTAGTCTATCTGGGAGATAACAAGGGCGTGAGTGACTGTTTGAAGGGCATCCCAATCCAGGAAAGGGCGTAAGTGATGCACAGTTATTACTGTGCATTATTACAGATATAGTCAAAAAGAATAAAAGCACCTTTAAGAAGCAGCAATCTAACCATGATCATGTGAAGGATCCTCTTGATATCAATCCAAAATGCAACCATTAATAGAGGAAGACCAAACAATATGAGTTAATGTTCCCAGTTTGAATTATATTTCCAGCAATAAATATGATTGTAACCAATCCTTACTAAACATTGTCTGAAGTTTCTACTTTATATAAATAATAGGAAAATAATGTCATGTCGTTTTAATGTAACCTCCATTGGTTTACCAAGATTGGTCATTCAAGATCGTTATTGCAGAGGTCATGTAAATAATATAAATTTTATAAATTTTCTTCAAGCTTCTTTTTTTTACCTTACAGTCAGTGTTGTGAAACTCCTAACTATGGAATGGCTTTCAAAGTAGTTTTATACAATCATTTTCTGTTTATTATGATATGGCATATCTGGTGAATTCTAAATTTTTCTAGGATTTAATCTTGGGAGATAGTTGTTCAAAGCTTGGACTTCTACTTTTAAAGCTTTTCACACTGTTGTTTTTTAATCTGTCACTCCATAGCTAGAATGGAAAAGCATTCTAGTGCATCAGCCTAGTGAAAAAGAAACTCCATTTGACTCTGAGAGGGAAAAAAGTCAGCAAAACTTAAGGTCTCTTCTCCTGTGCCAGATGTTACTGAGTTTACCCACTGCTTTCATTACTTAGATGTTCCCACTTAAACCCCCAGGGTGTAGGATGGTAATGTTTTTTGAACAACCTTTTATTCCTTAGACAGAATAATCTGTTTTTGACTCTAACACTTCTGCAGCCATAGAAATCACAGCATAGTGTATCCATCTAGTGGTGGATCAACACTAGTTCACAAATTGCATTTCTTCAAGTAGTTTCTAAGTCAGGAACACTTGAGACAGAGGGGTGAGAGAGGGGGAGGGAGGGGGAGGGAAAGAGGGGGAAGGGGGCAGAGAGACAGAGAGAGAGAATGCCATACATGGGTATGGGTATCCTCAGGCATTTATTTATTTTTCATTCACTATTTCATTCATTTATTGATTTCAATTGTTTTATACCTGCATCCGCATGCATAACTGTCTATTAAATCTTATATCCATTAGTGTATCATTTTATAGTGATTACTTCCTGAAAAAGTACCATGAGAGTTTTGATCAGAGGGTTCCCTATTCTCACAACATGCTTAACTGAGTCATGGGGAGAGTGGAAAGTTATGAGAAATTTCTAACTCACACAAACTACCCAATTAATTAACTTGAAAGGGTCTGAATTATTCCATACTGGGACTTGCTACAGGCTAAATTATCCACTCTGATCAACTAATATGCCTTTGTATTGTGTACTCTACTCATTTCCAAGACATGTCCCAAAAAGACTTTGCAACAATGGGGACTCTTTAGAAACTCCTATCACTGTCTTCTCTGTAGCGTCTATCCCCTGCCTGGTGGCCCTATGAAATGTTGACAAAAGTAATGAGAGTAAGTTCCTGCAAATCTGTCAGGGGTAGCATTGATTTCCATGAGGCTAAGCAGATTGACTGATTGATTTCTAGGAAGAAAGAAAAATTCAAAGGCAGGAAGAGGGAATTACAGCTTTTCAGCATCTTTTGCAGTACATGGGATGACTTTAAAAAATGGAAACACATGACAGACCCAGCCATCTTCTGTTGTAGGCTACCAGCAGATATCTTTTCACTGATGAAGGAATAGTTGGGTCATTTGTATTGTGCAATTATGGTGCAGAGGAATATGGAGATAACCATATCTTTATATGGATATAAAAAAACACACATTTGGTTGTAGACAAAGAAAGAACTTCTGATAGGCTTAGATCCAGAGATGATGTTAAGAAATAACACCACCTCAGTATTCACTTTAAGACAGAGTCCCACTCTTTTACTTATTTAACTGGCATTGGGTTGAATGTGTAATGGTACACATAATGAACTTGGGAGACAGGAGGAAGAGCCACAGACTGGATAACCAGCATGTAAAAGATATCTCAGTCCACAGAAGAAGAGTAGGTGTGGGAAGCATTTCAGAAGGGATCCTCTCTAGTTTTCCAGAAAGTAAAAGGAGAGGAGGGGAATAATACAAGATTCAAGTTAATGTAAACTTACAATAAAGATAGAGCTAGTAACTTATTGTCTGGACTACCTCAAAGGGCTAACAAAATGGTAGTTTACAGATTTGATTGCGTTAGCACATCTCTCTTGTTTTAGCCATTTCTCACCTCAGGTTTTCCTTCCTGGTGCAGGGGAAAGCAATGCTGCTTGTAAAAGAGAGAGAGAGAAAGAGAGAAGATGTTCGAGTAAATTGCATAGAAATCCATATATTTAGAGAAAATCTTGCAGAAGTGGGCACACATTTTTATGTGGGAATTTTGGCCCCAAATATTTTATAACATTTATTTGTTTATTTATGTGTTTGCCAATGTCTGTCTTGCCTCAGGTAACTCCAGGCAGCTTATACAATACCATCAAAAACCCAGCATGTATTGACAACCTGACATGGCAATAGGATGGAGCAAAACTGTGCTTCCAAAAATACTGAAACTGTGGCAAGTGAAACAGACACTTTCTGAATGCAGCGTGCTGCATTATTCAGTTTGGAATCAAGCAGTCAGACCCATCAACTATTCAACAGAAGCAGCTAGAGGAGGAGAGGCCCACTTAACATATCTCACACTTGCTGAGTTTCATCTTTACCTCCTAAGGTGAGAAGCAGATGTTTTCTTTATAATAGTGCTTATATGTTTTGTATAAAATCCACATCTTTAAGCACCCTATTTAAACCACAGTACATCTCTGCATTTTAAATTAAAAAATAAAGGGAGGAGGGGAAAGGGGGAGAAGAAACCCTTGGCATAACATGGAGAGTCAGACCAGGGAAAACCAAGGCAGGGAATAAACATACGACAGTCACCGGGATATATGACAGAGTAAGTGCAATAGATCAGAATAAGGTCCTAAATCAATTTTATTTCCACAATTCCAGCTTCATAAAGAGGTGGGTGGCAGTAAACCAATTATTATGCAACTTAATGAACTAATTAGCAAAATCAGAGCAATAGTAGTACTGGATATTGACTGACTGATCTGAATATAAAAAGTAGAATTAGGCTCCTTATACCAAAGTTTTCCATCCAGAAGATTATATAATAACTTTTACAACATTTCTAATTTGGGTTCAGACCACTGAATACAGGATGAGAATCTGAGACTGTGGGAAAGAATTTCCTAACTACACTTCCTAAAGGAGTCATTATTTCACTTGATAAGCATCACAGAGAGCCTGGTCGATGCATATTAATACTATTCAGAGTAAATATATACCAAACTAAACATGTTAAGTAGATATTCTGCAAACACTTTCATCTAGTTTGAAGCAGCAGCAACAATAACTGATTAAAACTCCTTGTTAACCTTTCATGACATCCAGAATAACAGAACCAGAGTTCCATGGATCAGTTCTGCACCAAATAATGCATAAGGGTAGAAATCATGTGGGGTCATTCAGATCACTTGCTCAATCTAGGCTTTATTTCAGAGTCTGGAACATTTCTTTTCCTTCCAAGTGGTTCCAGAACTCCTATATTATCAGAACTGCACACAGTGGAGCCACAGGGGACCCAGCATTGTCCCCACAACATGATAATGGAGTCTGGAAGACTTAGACTCAGTGAACTAGTATTAGTTACCCTTACAAATGGACATGACTGCTGTTTGTTTCTTTTACATTTAAAGCATCATCATAATAATAACAATAATAATCCTATCTTTATGACTAAACCATTAACTGAGATTAGGTGGTTACTCCCCTCCTTTCTAGGTTAATTTAGCTGGGGGATGGGGGGAGGGAGGAATGGAAGTGTTTCCAGACCATTGCATCAATCACCCTTCCTCAGCTGAAAAATGTGCACTATTAAGTTTCCAGCTTGCTGAGTAGCTACTATGCTGACAGTGCAATCTTGAAACTGTGTATGTCCTCCACATGAGATAACCAGATTTCCAGCAGTAAAAACTTGGAATGGTCAATATAGGTATTAAAAAAAAATGCTGATAGGTTTATCCATGTTAACCTCAAGTGTTCACATGGGCACAACTAGGGCGATGATATTTGAGAAATGATGGGCTGCAAAATCTTAGAGGGCTACTAGATGGCAGCAGTAAAAGAGATAACTTTGCTGCTATCTGGTGGCTGCCTAGGGTTTTGCAGTCCCTGTATGGTAAACTTAGGGGCAATGAGTGGGGAGTGCCAAAGTTGCTTCCCATGTTGTGACTCTAGCCTTCTACTCTTTGTGTTGTTGCTGCCAGCTGGCTGCAGCCTTTTCTGGCTTTGAGAATGTACCTGACATCCAGAAGCAACATAGGAAGAGCACTGATGTTTTGAACTTTGGTTTTGGAGAAGGCTCCTGAGTATATCATGGACAGACAAGAAGCAAACTGATGGATCATTGAACAAATCAACCCAAAGTTCTCATTTGAGGCATAAATAACCAGGCTCAAATTATCCTACTTCGGACCCATTGTGTGAACAGCCAGTTCTCTGAAAAAGGCTCTAATGCTGGGAAAGGTGGAAGGAAAAAGAAGAGGAGGACCAGCAGCAAGGTGGAGGGACTCAGTTACAGTGGCGATTGATGCACCATTAGAAGCCCTGAAGGTCCAGGTTAGGGACAGATCATTATGGAGAAAATCTATCTATGCAGTGGCTAAAAGTCAACCATAAGGGATCAATCAATCAATCAATCCAGGGACTGTCCTGGCAAAACTGGGGCATTCTGCATAACTCTAGAGCCATGCAGAAAAATTCTGTTGGACATTTTTGCCTACATTTTCTCATTCAATTGTTCTACTATCTTCATAGGAGAAGAGTTTTGGAGAAATTCTTATGGCGAAATGTGGTGTTTTTATTTAGTAAAAAGGTGATCGATACATATGTGGGAATGTCCTAATTTTCATTGTATCATAACCTCCCAGTGTCACCCCATATTTCAGTGTAATTCCCAAGGGAAGATCTCACGATAGAACACCCACTGTTTTGTTCTTTGTTTTAGTTTCAAAAGAATGGGTAGACAGGACCTTTTGAATGTTGGAAATAAGTGTAACAGAAAACTGCCAGCTGAACCACTTTCACCACTACCAACAACAAATAATTTCCTGGAATATTGCTGGTTGGTTTAATAAGTGTAATGATATTTCTTTTACTCAATATTTAAGTAATTTTGATATTATTCTATTACAGGAAACTTGGGTGCACAATCATTTTTATTTTCAGGGCTTTACTCCATTTATTGTAAAGGCTTCTAGAACTTCCAAGAAAGGGCGTAACAATGCAGGCTTAGTAATCCTTGTTTCAAGTGTTTTAAAGGCAGAGACAACCTTAATAGGGCACTATGAACAATACACTATTACAATCCAATTAAAATTAAAGCCTTTTGATTTAATAATTATAAATACTATTTTCCACCAGTCAAAACACGATTCCAAATTAAACATATTTGGACTGAATTGGAATAATATATATACAATCTGCTTTTAAAATTCCCCCATACACATTTTATGATTCTGGGTGATTTAAATGCCAGATTTGGCCCTAATAATGAAGCATTGGTAGCCAAGTTCCCTTATTTATCTGCCAAACTTTGGGCAAGTGGATTGTACGATGGACAGATCAGAACATCAACTATGTCGGTTCTTGTTTAGCCAGTCTTTGTAATAAGTTAAATTTAATAATTTTAAATGGTACCGTGATCATCCTGGTGAATTCACATTTACTTGTGAGTGGGGAGCAAGCATGATAGATTATTGTTTAACATCAACGAAGTTATTTTCCTTGGTCAGATTATTTAATGTCAGCTTCAGATCAAACAATGTTTGTTAATTTTAAGTTTGTTAATCAATGATAAAGATGTCTGTCTGACCCAATATTATATATCCAGATGTTCTTCAGGAAGACAATTTATATTGCAGGATTTCTTGGGCAGAACATTCAAATAATTATTTAGCTATAGTTTTAAACTCTACTCAAACTTTAGATTTTAGATCATGTATAATAAAAGATGGGAGTTCTACAGAAAAAAAATAATTTCTTTTTATATTCTAACAAATTTAATCAAAACTCTAGTATCTGGAGCATCCACTGCATCAAATCAAAGAAATACTTGACTGAGTATTACTTCCAGTTGGTTTGATGTGGACTGTCTCACAGCGAAGAAAAAATTAAGAGCTCTATATTTAGCATACAGAAAGTCTAACTTACAAAGCCTCCTTTAAGATATTATGAGTTGAAGAAAAATTATAAAATACTAATATGTCAGAAGAAACAGAAGTCAGAGAGAGATTCCTGGTCATTATTAATAAATGCTTCTCTGTATAAAGACTCCAAAATGTTTTGGAAATTAATTTCCATGGCTTTCACTGTTCCCTCAGTCCCACATAACTGTATACCATCCAAGACCTGGGAAAAATATTTTAAATCAATATTTATGGAGTCGGGGGAGCCTGTTGCAAATATAGCAAACAACATTAGATTAAAGTTACTTATCCTTCCACAGTGGGAACCAGTGTTAGAGGAAGAGATTGTTGATCTTATATCAAAAGTAAAATTTGGCAAGGCTCCTGGCCAGGATAATATACTCATTGAACTCCTTAAACAAAATCTAGATTGGTGGGGGCCTTTATTAGCAACCCTATTCACTACCATAGATAGCTCTGGTTTAATCCCCTTGGGCTGGAATAGGGCTATAATAGTCCCCCTATATAAGAAGGGAGATATAGAAAACCTTGCCAGTTTTAGGCCAGTTTGCTATCAGTCCTGGGAAAACTTTATGCAAGACATTTAAATGGAAAATTAATTTCTTACCTTGAGGAACATTTTGTTTTAACAGATGCTCAGGCAGGTCAACAATTGATCAGTGCATTAGCCTATCTAGAAAGAAAATATTCTATTTTCCTGAAAAATAAACTTTTTGCTGATTTTATAGATTTTAAAGCCTCTTTTGACTCTGTTAACAGAACCAAACTTTGGGCTAAATTGGAGAATTTGGTTCCTAACAGGTGTCTTACTTATCTAATACAGGCACTATATCAAGGTAGTATAATGCAAGATAGATGCAACAGAAAAGGTTCACTTACAGATGATATTACAATGAATAAGGGAGTGAGACAAGGTTGCATCCTGTCCCCTACACTATTTAACATCTATCTCAATGATCTGGAGACCACATTATTTCAAGTTGAGGGCCATTGTCCCTCATTAGCCGAAAGGAAAATTTGTGCTTTGTGTTTTATGCAGATGACGCTGTTCTTTCACATACTAGATTGGGTCTGAAACAACTTGAGGCACTAGTTAAATATTGCCAAGAAAATCAGTTGATCAAATCATATGATAAAACAAAAATGTTGGTTTTTGAAAAAAAGTTAAAAAGTACATCTGGAAAATTCATATAATAATACAAGTAGAGAATTTTAGTTCTCTGGACATTTTATTTAACCACGCTCTAACCTGGCAACCTCACTGAAATGCAATACTTCTGAAAGCAAAATCTACTATGACAACCTTACTATCATATTTTTATTCAAAAGGAGGAAGATTTGTCCCTACAGCAATAAAAGTTTTTATTGCCAAAATTGAATCTCAACCTTTATAAGGAGCTCCAATTTGGATCACATTTGCTAATAATAAAATAGCACAATTGCAGGTGAAAATTTTAAGATCTCTTTTAAGCGTCCCAAGCTGTGTTCCAAATTCTGTCATTCTTTTGGAAACTGGGCAATGCCCTTTGAAAACAAAGGCTTGGTTAAGCACTATTAAGTTTTGGTTGCAAATATGTGTTTTTAAAAACAAAGAAGGATTGTTTCAGGATGAAATCCGAATGAATCCTTTGTAGATATGTGGTTTAAACAGGTGACTCAAAAGATTAGTCAGATTGGCATTGATCCTGATTATTTATTTTCCAGGAGTATGTCATCAGCATTTCATTGTATCAAACAAAGTTTATGGGAATGGCTACAGCCCAAGTATCGTGTCCCCCTGCAACTTTTGGAATGATCTACAGATATATTTTTCAAATCCCTAATATTTGAATAGCTTACATTTAAGTAAATACAGAATAGCCTTTTCAAAAGCCAGATTAAATGTGTTGTCATCAAATATGCTATATGGTAGATTTCAAAAAAATTCCCATCTCTCAAAGATTTTGTCCCTGTAATGGTACTGATCCTGAAACAGCGGATCATATTTATTGTATTGTGAATTTTATAAGAGTCTTTACCAGGAAGTTATCTGGCCTATTTTAAAATCCAAACCAGGAAGAGGTACTTCTGAATATGTAAAAATTTTACTTGCAGATGAAAATCCTGAGATTACAGTGGTAACAGCCAGATTTTTAACTACTGCTATAAAAACAAGGTTTTTAGTAACAAATCAACGAGTTGGGGTTTTAAGTATATTATGTAATATCTATAAAATATTTTATTTGTTAAACTGTTTTATCTAATGCCAAGTTTAGATTGTATTTGTAACTTGCTTTGGGGCCTTTTGGTGTAAATAAAACTGATTGATTGATCAAACAACAATATCAGTTCAAAAGAAACATTCAGAATAAATTCTCCAACAACATAGAGAACAAGGCAGAAAAATAGGAATTTTTCTTTCAGTGGAAGAAAAACTTGTGAGACATTGTAAGGCAGATCTTTATGTAGCATTGTTATACTTAAAAGAAAATCCCTTCGATTTCAGTGAGACTCACTTCCAGATAAATGATATAGGATAGTAGCCTTTGTGACAGAATAGTGCTCTAAAACATTGGGAAGTCAAGAATGAAAACAATTGTCTGCTGAGTCCAACTCTTCAACAATTGTTTTCATTCTTGACTTCCTAGTGTTTGAATCCTTTTCCTTCCTGGAAAAGGATTCAGCAGACAATATTAAATCCTACAGGATAAACTACTGTTTGGAAGAAAAAACAGACATTATTCTTTGGCAAGATTATATATAAAGGTCTCTTCCTCAAGAATTTTTGAACTCTTTTATTTCTATGTGATTATGATTATTGATTCTATCTGGCATGGCTTAGATTTTTTAAACTATACTATTAGAAGGAAGTACAGTAGTGCATGCACCAGTCAGGAACTTTACTGGCTATGTAGCAGTCGTGTATTCACGATTCTCATGAACTGTTCCTAATTGTTGTTGAGAACATTTCCAATCACACACAAGTATAAATAATACTTGAAAGCAAATAATGTGTGCATTTGTGTGTTGCATAATCTATGGAGTTACCATAAGAATTATAAGGAAGTCAACTATTTCATATGATACAATGAAGTTTAGGGTATTTAGGATATTTATAAACACTACACTTGCAACCAGTGTAATGACCAGGAAATGTACTTTTGATAATTAAACAGTATAATTACTCAACATTGTGATTCATAAACATTAAACTGAACACCAACACTGAAGCTGGGGAAGAAACTTCACAGAACTTTTGGAAACAATAAATATAACATAAAGCAATGTCTGATTTATATTATAATATTGTATTGATATGTCTCGGGGCTAACTTTGTTTATTTTCTTTTTTTAAAAAAAAAGCACTGTCAAAATACATTTTGAAATGGAAGGAGGGGCCTATCACACAGAATATTTGAATTGTTTCAAAGAGGAAGAAAAACGTAGAGCAAGACTGTTAGAAAGAGAACATTTCCAATACAATTTGTCACCCATGCATAAATCTTGCTGACATTTTCAGTCACTTTAATAGCCTGCCCATTTTATAAATCAGTAGAAACTTGCACAGTTGCAAAAAAAAGTGTGTATTTTGAACATCTCATTTGCATACTTTACCAAAAGCCAATGAGGCAGTGGAAGGCAACACTGGTGATCATAATAAGTGTTTGGGAACAGGCAGAAAGATCACTAATGGTTTGCCTTTAGGGATTTCTGTACTCCATAGGGGATGAAAATGAGAAGTATTTTTCAAACAGTAGGGGGTAAAGGTTTTAAAACTAGAAACACATGGAGTGATAAAGATGCCAGTGCCACAGGGTGCATAGTGGGGGAAAAAATTACAATGTAAAAAAATTGTAATTTCAGCATTAGGCAGTAATAATCATGTTTCATCATTGTTATTAAAGCATGACCCTTAAAGCCACATAAATTAGATATAAGTTTTGGAAGAAGTTTATTAATCTTCCATGGGAATTATTAGGAAACTTTATAATCATGGGAAGAACAGATTTTCATGGAGATTATATAAAATTCCCCTCTCACCCCTATGGGTGGTATGTATGTATATGTGTGTGTGTGTGTGTGTGTGTATTCCTTTTCTGGAAGATCACCTTCAAGTTTCTACTGGTTCTGCTATATTGGGACACATACATTTTTTGCTTACTTATATTCACTAGCAGGTAACATGAAAGTCATGTCTTTTCTTCCCAAGCTCATAATGATTTGTTCTTAATCAGTTTAAGGCTGAGCAATAAAAATGTAGTCATTTGTACCTTTAAAATTGGTGAAGAAGAGCTATGCACTGGCATTAATTTAAATGAACCTAAGCAATTAATAAATTGTCTTAGATCATGTGGAAAATTGGACCACAATTATTGTTCAAGTGCATACTCAAGATAAATTAATGAACTACTAAATACTGAATGTAGTGAAGCCACATCCATTAGTCAGTGCTCTTTTAGGGATGAACTACCTGTAACCTATCTATAGACCTCTACTTTGTAAAATAATAAGGCCCAGTGTGGATCAGACTGAGGCCAATCTAGTAGTGGATTTTGCTCCCACAGAAGCCAACCTGAGGCCTCTTGCAAGCTCGTAAGTGGACATGTGCTACAATAGTCTTCCCTTCAAGTTCCCCAACAGCTGGTCCCAGTGCTGTCTGTGATATTGGAGGTAATATTTGGCCATTTTGTTCAGGAGCCATTGATAGTCCGTTCTTCCATGAATAAGTTGAATTCATTTGTAAAAACACTGAAATGGATGGTCACCCCAACCTGAGAGGCAAATGATTCTGTGAAGAAGTATTTCTTTCTCTCTCTCCTGAATTTCATACCATTCAGCTTCACATGCCTAGAATGATGTATATATAAATACTACCACACATGATTTTACAGAATGTGTGTTTTGAAGGTTTGAATGTATGCCATTGCATCATCATCATCATCATCAGTCTGGAAGGAAGAACAAGGGACCTCTGGGACTAATGTCCTGGTCATCTCCAGAGTGGATTACCATAACATGCTCTACATGGGACTTCCCTTGAAGACCATCTGGAAGCTTCCACTGGTGCAGAGTGCAGCTGCATGGACAGTTATATGTGCCCCCAGGATGGCACATGTCACACCTCTGCTCCATGAGCTACATTGGCTACCAGTCTGCTTCTGGGTGCAATTCAAGGTGCTGTTTTTCACCTTTAAAGCCCTACATGGCATGGGACCGGGTTATTTGAGGGACTGCCTCTTCCTGATACATCTATCCACCCTCTCAGGTCCAGCTGGAAGGGTATGTTGCAGGTCCTGTCTACTAAGGAGTTCCATCTGAGAGGACCCAGAAGATGTGCCTTCTCTACTGTGGCTCCTGCCCTCTGGAACAACATTCCCCCCAAGGTGAGGTTAGCCCCATCCCTGTTAGCCTTCCAGGAAACCCTTAAAACATGGTTTTTCCAGCAACCTGGGGATCCCAGGGGGAGCCTGCAAGGTGGTTGTTTTATATGAGTTGATTGGTATCCTTCTGCAATCTTGTTTTTTTTTCTATTTTTTAAAGTTTTTAGTTGTACTTTAGTTGTTTTAATGATTGTCATACTGTTTTAATTGTCACTCTGGTTGTACGCTCCCCAGAGTCCCATTCTGTGAGATGGGTGGCTATATAAATCTGCTGAGTAAAATGGATGAATAAAACGAATCAATGAATGAGTGAATAAATAAATAAAAGAGCAAACAATAAATAATTACAAATAGACAACCATTTAGTTATACAGATGAGTATCGCAAGCCGGGGGGAAATTCCCCCCCTCCCCCAGCTCTCAAAATGTCTGCTTTGGAACAATCTTTTCTTTCCTAAGCAGTCTCTATGAAGCAAACTGACATTGGGTGTTTCTTCACAAGGACTAGATTATAATACTCTTGCCTTCATGGTATCGCCATTCGCAAATATGGAATAGCTTATACTTCCTTCTCAATGATTATAAAAGGCTTTAAATTGTTGAGTTGCAGCAAAAATAAGCAGGGTATTCTTCTCTTTAATTAATATCTTTGGTACCCATTGCTAGGCCATGCATTAACTTTTCTTTACAGCTATAAGAACTCCCCATTTCCAAGTGACATGTGTAGGATGCATCGAGACCCACGGGTAAGTCCAAGGTAGTGGATGTGTGCTTTATGTTGCTTTATATTGCCCAGTAGCTAGAATTCCCCTGTTTTTTAAAAGAGATCAGAAAGAAAATTGTAACTGAAGAACATTTCCACTGGAATTTCATGCAGATTAAACACTTAAGGATGAGACCTAATTGTCTGCCACCATTAGCATTCATATTAACACTGGATTTGTTGTTACTGCGTCGCTGAAGAAAGGCCGAAGTCATTTCTCAGGATATGAATGACAATACACTCCTTCCTACCGTAGAGTGGTTTAAGCTTCAAAATAGAACCATCCAATGAGACGGACTGCTACTGGTGGTGTGATGGCAAAAGACCACAGTTAGTTGCTATGTTCACTTTCTGGACTAGGATTGCAATCCCGTACAGGTCTGCAGCATACAGAGCCAGTCTGGTGCAGAGGTTAAGGTACCATGCTAGAAACCAGGAGACTGAGAATTCTAGTACTGCCACAAGATCTGCTGGCTGACAGTGGGCCGGTCCCTCTCTCTCAGCCCTAGGAAGCAGGCAAGGGCAAACCACTTCTGAAAATGTTGCCAAGAAAACCGCAAAGGCTTGTCTAGGCAGTCACCAGGAGTCAACACTGATTTGAAGGCAGCAAAAAAAAAAAAAAAAAAGTCTGCAGAGAAACTATATTTGTGTAACGGCTGCACAATAAGATGTTTGCCAGGTGATAGTTTTTGTATTACAATAACTTCTAGAAATAATGCCAATGGAATGCAATGTGCTTCTGCTGCACATCAGTTTGAAACTTATAAGCCTCTATTCTTGGTTGCTAAGCCTACCCCTGTAAGTCTTATGGTTTCCTGAGTTCTTGGCATTGCCCTTCTAATATAGTAGGTCTGAATATATGTTTTCAGCATCATCCATAGCAACTCTTATATACATATCCATATATAATATCATGCTGTTTATACAGAGCACATCTGGGCATATGTGAATTGCTGAATGGCTTAAGTTCAGTAAAATACATCAAAAGGACTATTTCACTAATTAACCTGTATCCCTTAATTTTTTTAAAATGCAAAGATGTATTCCCATTAGCTTTCAAGCAGCTGGTATAGGTAAGAGAAAAATCTACAGTCCCGTTCTTGGAGTGGGATTAATTTTGCTTGTTTTCACTATCTCCAACACATCTGTTTAATATGCTGCATTTTAAGATCCTGTTAAACTAGCAAATCTGTGTTCTTCCACATAATGAGTATTCCTATCAAGACCCATTATACTGCATTCTGCAAACAAACAGATTATAATGTATCACTTTTGGTCATAAACAGATCATTTAGGAAAAGAAGATTTGAGCACATGTATGAGAACAGGTGGGCTGAAGGAGTTTGCCAGACTGTATTTCACACCCAAGAAAAAGGCTGCATCTCACTTCTTCCTTTTGCCAGCAGTTAAGTCAAAACTTTTAACAACTGGGACCTCAACTGGATTAGTATGAGCATGGCAAGGCTAATGACACCTGAACAATTTCTTGGTGAGATTATTTGTAGTTCTGTACAAGATATTTATTCTTTTAAAAGAAAACATCACCTGCCAGATAGCTTTACTCTTTCAGTTTACCACCAGATAATTCAAACTGAGAAATTAATATAATTGTGAAAACCTAACTACAGAATAGGATCTTTAGTAACCTACTGGGTGAGCAGTATGGCAACTCATGTTAGAGACATAGGAAGGCTAGTATCTGCAGAAAAGGGTAAATCAGTAAATCTAATGCCATTGAATTTAGAAGATTTCGGCACTCTATCAAATTTGGATTACAATATACATTTCTCTTCTCACAATGAGCTAAGAATAAATTTAATCTTGATACAACTATTTTAGTATGTTACATTGCCCTCCATCCATTAAAAAGAGGGATGTGAACTGGATCTGGAAATGAAATGTATAGTTTGGACAGATCTTTTGGTGCATTGGGACAAAGTGATGTCAAAAGCCAAAACAGGTTTTGTTTAGGTTTGGGTTTCCACAAATATCCACATCTCCAGAGTTTTGGGACATAGTGAAAGAAAAATGATGGTGTGAGTTTTAATCAGGTACTGGTGACTGGCAGGTACCCCTTTGTCAGGTTTAGCCCAGGAAACTCCAGGAGACAATACAGATTCAATCCAGCAAGGTTTAATTGGCTTCAATCCATTCACAGAATCTTCTCAGACTGAGAGCAGTTCCCAGGGTCACACTACAAACATCCTTAGCATTCCTCAGGGAGGGGCCAGTCTCATTCTCTTATCTCTTGTCCGCTCCTCTGGGGATGAGAGTCCATGTTTCACACCTCTGCTCCACACTCCCACATCCTTAGCAGTCAGGCAAGTATAGCCAATCCCAGCCAGGGTTATAATTCCATGGTTAGGATCCAGTTATTTTTACTTTGATGAACTCTGTGTGGCTCTACCCATCCCCAGTCAGTAGATGCTGCAAGTGGTTTTTCTTCTTCAGCAACCCTTGCGTGTTTCTCTACAAGTACAACAAAGCCAGTATGATCAATATCTTTCCTCAATTCACTGAGCAATATGTTCACTTATTTGTATGAAGTATTTCTGGGCCATTTTTTTTTTCTAACTTTCCAACTTATCTTTTGTCTTTTGTATCTGCCCAATAGGTTGCTAATTGACCCAGATCCAAAGAGATAATTTGAACATCCCGATTCCATTTAATTCTCAAGAGCATAATCATTATTTTTTGAGTATGCCTTCTTTAAGTTTTCTAGTCAAATGAAACAATGCAGCATTGAACTTAAGGTGCTGGATTTGACTGGGGACCCAGGTTCATTCCCCCTCAACTACAAAGCTTACGGGGTAACTTTGGGTTACTCATTCCCTCAGCCCAATAAACAACTTGTGGGAAATAGTCTTATTTTGGCTATCCTGGTTATTGCAAATCATAACAAAAGATAAGTGATGATTTTAGAAACTGAACAATAGAGGGGACTAAAGATTTTAATCAGAAGAAAAAAACAATACAAGCCTGATGTCAGTTAATACTGGGGCTTACAAAATGACACAAAATGTTATAACATCAGAAATATTAAAGGAGATATTTGAAGACTGGAACCAGAAGTTAGTGACTACAATAACACTGTCAGTAATGATGTCCGCTTCTATGGATAGACTATTTCTAAAAGTTGTTAATGAAGGAACAACAGATGTGGAACAAGTTTTATCTGACAAGATAAAGTACAGAATGTAGAACTACAAATGACAGGCCAAGAGGATGATTTGGAAAAGGATGCTTATACAAAAGAAACTGGCTGAAGTTTTAAAAAAGTAAAAGGGAAATACAAATGATAAACCAAGAGAATGACCTGGAAAGTGTTTTCTTATTGGATCTGCAAAAGAGGCTTGTTAAAGCCTTGAAGAAAACTGTGTTATGGGATAAAGAAAATTGAAGAGAAATCAAATCCTACAACAATACTTGACTGAATTAAAGATTAAGCCTGTTAGAAGTAAAAGGAAGGAATGTAAGGTTAGCTTATTTGATCAAGGTTAAAATAAGACTTTTTTTTTTTTTTGCAATGTTCTGCCAATCTTTTATGGACTTTTTGCTGATATCAGGATTGAAAAGTTGATGTTTTATGGATTTGCTTAAAGATAAGGGATGGGATATGGAATGAAGAAATATCTGTTTAAGCTTACAAGGGGTGAAGAGTTATTAAATTTGTTTATATATGTTGTGATGAACATTGGAAACCACTTCTTTATATATTTCTTCTCTTTTTCTTTACTATATTTTTTCTTTTTTTCTTCTTCTTTCTTTTTCTTTTTTTCTTGCACTTTTTATTCTTTTTTCCATTCTATTTTATTTCTCTTACTTTAGTTTGTATTAGTTTTTGCTATTGCAATTAAAATTCTTAATAAAAATTATATATATAAAATTATCTATGAAACCAAATGTGCTGAGAATTCCTGAATGTGGGCTACAGATTTTAAGAAATAAAAGTTCAGTCAAAATCCTAAATGAATTGTTCCATATGTATGGCCCACTAGTGCTTTTTGAGGCTGTTGCTGTTCCTTCCTGTTGTGGACAAAAATAAAGTAAATTAAATTAAATGAGGTGGAAGTGGAGGTGCAAATAACAGTATAGCCCCAATAATCTTGTGAAATTTAGCAACCTTATGAGATTTTGAGCATTTGTCACTTAAAAAATATTTTTTTAAAAATAAACACCATCTGGGTTTGGTTATATGTACCATGTACCATATGGTTTACAGGCACTGCATCTCAGGCCCCAGCTAATGTGTTAATCTACAAAAAATCTGATAATAATATAGTAGCCCACATAAAGGAAAAAATTAGGGACTACTGCTCTAAATCATATTATTGAAGAATTGACTATACATAGCCAAGATGTAACTGTTTGATAACACCCACATTACATATGCACAAAACCTGAACAATTTCACCATCATCAAAATCAGAATTTATTTTTATTTTTATTCTAGAACTTCAGAAATATATATATAATATACCCAGCGGCTGGATAGCGTAGTGGTTAGAGTGCTGCCCTTTGATGTGGAAGCCCAGGGTTCAAATTCTGGCTGGTACCTACTTACCAGTAGGGGTCCTTGGTCAAAGAACCCCTAATGCTTCATCTGCCTACCTTGGATAAGAGAGTGACATGAACTAAGAAAGTCATGCCAGCTCAGACATCACCCAGATTAACAAGGTCCATGCCGGATGTTGGGGAACCAGGACAATCTGACAATAAGTGGGCTACTGGAACCAACCATACATGTATGTGACAAGAGAACCTTGACCCAAGGTGCAGACTCTGCAGAGAGGCCTCAGAGACAGTCCAACACATAGCGGCTGGGTGTAAGATGCAGGCAGGAACAGCATACACTGAATGGCACAACCAAGCAGCTGGCATTGTGTACAGCACAGTGTATGGGCTAGACTCTCCTAAGTCCAGATGGGAGATTCCACAGAAGGTTGTGGAAAACAACAGAGCTAAGATCGTGTGGGACTTCCAGATCCAGACGGACAGGAAGGTACTGGCCAATCAACCAGACATCATGGTAGCAGACAAGGACCAGAAGACAGCAGTGGTGACAGATGTAGCAGTGCCAAGTAATAGCAACATCAGGAAGAAGGAGTGTGAGAAGCTGGAGAAGTACCAGGGCCTGAAGGAAGAACTAGAGAGGATGTGGAAAGTAAAGGCCAAAGTGGTCCCAGTGGTGGTAGAAGCACTTGGAGCTGTGACTGCTAAGGTGGGAGCGTAGCTCCAACAGATCCCAGGAACAATATCAGAGCTCTCTGTCCAGAAGAGTGCAGTGCTGGGAACAGCTAAGACACTGCGCAGAATCCTCAAACCCCCAGGCTTCTGGTAGAGGACCCGAGATTGAGGAAGATGCATACCACCCATAGGGGTGAGAGGGGATATATATATGCATGCTATGGAATAAATGGGATGAAAATTATATTGCTCTTTTTGTAATATGCCATTAATTAAAATGGATAAGACTGTGATCCTATGTACTTCTATTGTCTTATTAAATATTTATGTCTTCTTCGGGGGTTTTTTGCACGTATACAGTATGTGAGACAGTATTAGAGAGAGAGCTTTAGGGCAGATGATCCAATCCAGAAAGGAATTTAGAGATCTATATTTAGGGTGAATTGAATATCCTGCAAATTCTTAACCCAGTTCTTCTCCAGTTTAAATTCAGATATAATAGCTGATTAAGTGGGCTAATATTTCCGATATCTACTCAAATTCACTCTGAAGGTAATAGCTGGAAACACAGTGGAAGTTTCACTGTGTATTTTCTTGAGACATGAGAAAAGGTTTTGCAACAGCTGCAATGCCCTATAACACCTGCTTGGGAAGCATTGCTTTTAATGTGCTATGTTGCTCAGATTTAGTTTATTATCTCTTTTTATTTGTCTTAACTTCCAGTTGTTAAACTGGGGGAAGGATAAATGGCTTCAAGAGATAATTATGCACTGCAGTCAGTCCAATAGATATATGTGAGAATGGCAGAAGAATAAAGCCATAGTAATGACTGCCCTCTTATCTTAGTTACTTCAAATATAAGAAATGGGGGGTTGGAGTTGTTTGACGCACAATGAATGAAGTTAAGGGCTCAAACTAAACCAGAACAAAACTGATGGGGCTTGTTGTATGCCTCTGTATGGGCATGGGTTGCTGACAGCTGCACGCAACAGTAAAAACCCCAAAATGTTCTTCCTTAGAGTCGAATGGGCTTTCACAGAGACCAACTCTGTAAAAGAAACTGGCACACTGTGACACCAAAACAGTTTATTCTCAAGATGAAGTTGGCACAAAAGGAGCAAATATAGGTGAATAATAACAGAGTTCAGTGGATCAGCATGTACTGAAAACAAAGCAGAGATCTATACATCAATCATCTCCAAAGCGCCCGCCCTATGGAACATCCTGCCTCCTGAGGTCCGGTGTGCCCCCTCCCTCATGGCCTTCAGGAAAGGGATTAAATCCTGGCTCTGCCAGAAGGCCTGGGGGCCGGAGGGGGGCCCGCACCTGTGGAGATGGCTGATGGGGTGATGGGTTTGTCCCCCCCCCCCCACCAGCATCTTGCAGGTTTTTAGGGCTAAAAATCATAGGAGGTTTTTAGGGCATTTTTAATATATGTTTTTTAATTATTTATAGATTTTATCCATGGTTGGAGGGACTTGTGCTTTTTCTCCCTTTTTTATTATTGTGAGCCGCCCAGAGTCACCCGTTGGGGGAGATGGGTGGCATGCAAGTTTGATAATAAATAAATAAATAAATAAATAAATAAATAAATAAATAAAGTCAGTCCCAAGGAACAAATTTCAGTAGGGATTCTTCTTGAAAGCCTTCTTGACAAAACTGACTGCTATGCACGTCACCTGGCCTTGGCCGTTGGCTCTTTCCTTGACTCAACTGTAGCACACGATCCACTTCAGATGTGCTCCTAGGTGATGTTATAGCACATTTTCATATTACTTTAGCATGTGTTTGGGGAGAAAACAGTTGTCTTCTCATTTAGGATTCATAAAATGGGAATCATAAACTGCTATAAGTGTATCATTTGCTAAATGCTGATATGGAAATGTCAAGGGGATGTAATCCAATGTTTAGTGTAAGAAATACAAATCTCTGACTTGACCTTTGGGTTAGTATATGGTTTAGTGAAAATCAGGACTCCTGATAACAGACTGACACATTTTATTATAAGCATAAGCTTTTGTAAACTATAGCTCACACAGTCAGCTGCATGGCATGGCTAAAGTGATATAGGATTAAAATTTGGATAGACAAGGGGAAAGGGAGGGGAAGTCAGGGAGGTTATGCAGTTAAATCAAAAGCACCTCCTCAATTAACAATTGTACTTAAAAACCCATTGTGTCTATTAAAACCTTCTCAGATAGTTTTGGCAGTTAAAATGCTCTGATATTACTTTGTCCTTGTTTTGAGTCCTGTTGTCAAAGTTGTGTCCATTAATTCTTTTGTGCAAAGTGTGGCCTGTTTTTCCCATGTAGAACAGGACAAAATAGTATTGGAGCATTTTAACCTTCTAGGACACTCTCTTACAGATCTCAGAGTAGCTGTTTTGAAAAATAGAAACTTTACCAGCACAATTGAACAAAAGGTTACCGAACTCACATGCATCAAAAGCTTTCAGACCAGAGAACAGTGGTCCTGTCTCTTTTGAAAAGATAACCTCAACCCTGCATTTTGAAAATCAGTTTTATTTTAAAAAAGAATAAGGAAAGGTTAAATGCTCAAACAATTACAATGGAGTAAAGCCTTTAGCACTAATAAAAATACAAACAATGTCTGTAACATCAGTAGCCTATAGAATACTATGGGAACCTGTATCTGTGGTACAAAAAACCTAAGGTGGAACAAAACATAGAAGAATGCATAAAGACAATAAACTTCTGATACCAAAATCAGATGTGCATTTCTGGAAACAATTGGCAGACACATTCAAAATATCAGCAACCACACCAGACCAGCATATCTTAAAACTAAATGAAACGAGTGCAGATCCGGGCCTAAATTTTTTACTTTACCATCAGGAGGAATAATTTCCATCCCTAGCTCACTTCTGCAGATAGTGAGTTCTAACTGATCTCTGACTCCTATTGATTGTGATCTCAATCAAAGCTTTAGAAGTACTCCTTCTTAGCTCGAGTTCACTCCCTAGAGATTTCTGGGTCACAGTTTGCAGGCTCCTTTATCTTCAATACAGAGATACTTAATTTTGCTCTTACCATATGCTCCAAGCAAATCAGCTCTGTCCCCTGGAGTCTTTGCCTTCTCCCCACCTAAACAGGCCTTATTCTCTGCTAGTAGTATCTGTGGTGGGTGGGTAGTACACAATTGGCATATTGGCAGGCAAAGCATTGTGATGCGAGCTCTGGCCCTTTTGAACACATGTACCTGCTTCACTCTTACTGCAGTTCTTCCATTGAAGCATTGTTTAGCTCTCTGTTCCTAAAAACTAGGTCACCTAGCCCATGTAGCTGTTTCCAGTCTCCATTTTCCTTACAACTTTTGAGCAACCTTGCTTTCTCCATCTTCCAGGTGTTCACTCTCTTTGGTCCTTTCCCACATGATCCAGCAGTTCTAACTCCTTTGTCTTCAATGTTTCAGAGTGCTTGGGGAAGGAGCTTGGGGAAACTGGCAAATCTATTTCTCTCCCTCCCTTCCTCTGCTTGGGACTTGAATGACCAGGAATTAACCCCTCTTTTTTTGCGGGGGGGGGGGGATGTTTCCTTGCTGTCAGTATGTAAAGTGGTCAATGAATTCCTTTACCTATATTCATGTTTGCATTTGAAGCCATTACAGATTCTCCTGCCTGAGTGAAAGGAGGTTTGCCCATTCTCTATGGTATGGCCGTATTTTGGTTGGCTGCTTCCAGACTGTATATGATTTATATGATGTTACATATATCTAGTCAACCACAAGTTATTTCCCAATGCTTTCATGGGCAAGAATAATCCTACTTTGCAAGGATTCTTGAAGAACATGTGATCAGGCTCACATTAGCCTATTTCAGACACATTTTTACCTAAATTTCTGGAGAAGGCTTTAATGCTGGGAAAGGTGGAAGGAAAGAGAAGATGAGGATGACCAGCAGCAAGATGGATGGACTCAGTCACAGTGGTGATGGGTACACCTTTGAAAGAGCTGAAAGACCAGGTTAGGACAGATTGCCATAGAGAAAATCTATCTATGTGGTTGCTAGGAGTTGACAGAGACTTGATGGCATGTAATCAATCAATAATTAATAATATAACTCTACTATGCAAAAAATAAATGCATACTCTGAAAGTGGGCAATGCTTGCCTCTAGAGCAGACTGGAGTAACAGATAAGCATTGGTCACCTTTCTCCCAGCATCTTGGGAAAGACGGAAGGTCTTTCTCAGGGGATCTTTAGTTTGATCATTTCCTGTACTTTTATTGTTTCTCACCTGCTTCATAGCAGTTGTATGATGATGCTTTCCGAATTGTGTCAATGCATGTTTTCTTTTATGGGAAATGTGACAATGGCTTACTTTGAAGGGAAAATCAGTGACTACACTGACTATACTCCCTCTCTCAATCCCTGACCATCAGCTCCATCACAGTCGAGAAGTGGCATGATTATTGCTTACCACTACTCCTTTCCTTTGCCTAGAAATAACTTCATTTATCTGCCTGACATTTGCCAAGATTTTCCACACCAGTAGATCTATTTTTGCTGCAAATTCCATATATTTTATCTCAGTACAAAGAAGTTTGACAAACAAAAAGCCATACAATACTTTAAATACATATTACTTGATAACCCCAACATAATTTTAATGACATTTGGCAAGCTTCATACCTTAATAATGATTTTACAAACCAGACCCTCCCATACTGGCAGTTCCATCAGGACCTTAATGCTATGGGTTATAAACAGGCTCATGCATTCCGGAAGCCCAGAAATGAAACTATAATTATTAATCAATCAACAAAATCAATGTTAAAAAATATTTGAGACTAATGGTGCACAGGGCAATCAAATACTAAACTACTGGCAATTTATGGGCAATGCAGCACAAAGAATATTTGAAGCTAATGACATACAAAGCAATCAAACAAGAGGCACTGCATCTTTAGACAACTGAATGCATTCTGTTCAATGAGAGAAAAACAAAGACTGAATTCAAAGGAAGATGGGGAAGCAGTGGATTTTGAGTAGTGATTCACTTTAATGGAGCACATACAGAGTTGATATACAGAGTTGATATACAGAATTGATGCCTTTGAACTGTGGTGCTGGAGAAGACTCTTAAGAATCCCCTGGACTGCTAGGAGGTCAAACCAGTCAATCTTAAAGGAAATCAACCCTGACTGCTCATCGGAAGGATTGATACTGGAGCTCAAGCTCAGATACTTTGGCCACCTAATGCGAAGAGAATTGGAAAAGACCCTGATGCTGGGAAAGATTGAAGGCAAAAGGAGAGGGGGATGGCAGAGGATGAGATGGTTAGATAGCGTCACTGAAGCAATGAGCATGAAACTGAGCAAACTCAGGGAGGCAGTGAAGGACAGGAAGGCCTGGCGTGATACAGTTCATGGGGTCACGAAGAGTCGGGCATGACTTAACGACTGAACAACAACAACAAATACAGAGTTCATCTATAGCAATTCTGGGGGTGATTATGTTGCCAGAATGAAGTCTGGACACTGATAGTACCAGCATTGAAAAGGAGTTCCTTGTTTTAGAAGGCCCATATAATTGGAACATGGAATGTCAGAAGCATGAACGATGGGAGCTTTGAAATTGTTGAAGTGGAAATGAAGTGTACTGAGATATTTTAGGGAAAAGTGAATATTGGTGGGCTGGAATGGGCCACTTTAAATCAGATGATTATGTGACATACTATCCAAAGCATGAGAACATGTAAGGGAATGAAGTAGCAATGGCATATAAACATGATATTGTTAGACTGTGCTCAGCTGTAACCTAACAAATGACAGGATTGCATTTATTAGAAATAGTGGAGTGAACATCAATGTTATACAAGTGTATGCAGTGGTAGAAGACATCAAAGTCTGTGGCAAATTGCAAGAGGTGCTAAATGCAACTTTAAGAGAGGATGTAATACTGCTAACAAGAGATTGGAATGCAGAAACTAGAAAAATAGAGGAACCTGGAATTACAAAATTTGGACTGGATAAACACAATACAGTGATACATGAGATAAATTAATAGAGTTTTGCAAAGAAAAATCTTAGTTTATTGCCTACACCTTCTTCAAGCTACAGAATTGCAGACTGTATGCATAAGACAAAATCTACCACATAAAAGGAAATAGAAGACAGTAAAGTGCAATCAAATCAGCCTATACCCAGCCAGGTACAGACTGTGAAGCAGATAGGAATGATCCGTGTCAAATATATAGGTTAAAGAGAATAGACATGTCAGCAAGATTTGGCCTGGAGGACATATAAGCAGAAAATAAGAACTGTGTAAGGAAGATATTTAGTACTTTTTAATTATGCAAACCTGAGGAGCTATCAGAAGAGATAGGAGATCATGTGACAACTGAAATAGAAAAAAAAAAAAATCCAAATTTTAAAAGAGGAAAAGATCCAAGTGGCTTTTAGAATAAATTATCATGATAGTCAAAGAAAAGCAATGGATGAAAGCCTTGGGCACTAAGAAGGATGCACAATTGAAATACAGATTTCCAGTGTTAAGCAAGGGTATGGAAAGAGATCTCACCCAAGCAAATTGGGTCTAGAAAAGCAGAAAATGCTCTCCTGCTTTACAGGGCAACCACTCCTTATGCAGATCAGATCAGATGTAGCATCTGATCCATAGGTATGTTCCTCATAAAGATGCCTCCCCCCCGCACACACACAGAGGAGGAACTGCAATATTTGATCTGTGGGGGAGAGGTTGACAGCTTTACAGGGAGAATTCATTCCCCTTCCTTCAGCTTCTACTCCCGCCTGCTGCTTTTGCCATCCTTCCAAACCATGGCAGGCTGCTGAGGTAGTGAGAAATACTAAATTGAAGCCTTCAAATGATGGAGCTAGAGATAGTTAGTAAGGGTAGCACAGACTACAAGAAGAGCCACTCAATCAGTCCTGCACTACATAAAGCCTGACTGTTCCCTTGAGCCAATTATTAGCAAGCAGAATCTCAAATAGTCTGGGGATGTGATGATGGCCTAGGAAAAAATATGACAATCCCTGGTAAAGTTCACACAAGTAGAAAAAAGGAAAAAACAACAAATAAGCTAGATGTATGGGATCAAGATAATTACAGAAATGTCTTTGGGAGAGCTGCAATTTAGTGATACAAGCCAAGAAAGCAAAATGCATGGTGGTCCCTCACTCTCCCTTCCCCCTCCGTAATCTTTATATTCTATCAGACATATACACTCTCCAGTCTCAACAGGAGGATGTTACCATGGAACCAAAGCAAGAAGGTGGCAAATGCCCAGAACTGAATATGAAGCCAAGGACTGGAACCCAGAAAGCAGAACACAAAGACAGAAGCAGGCATCCAGATTGAGGATTCAGAGTATTGTAGGACACTATAATAGAGACACCAGTATACAGTCCCGAAAACCTCATATGTTTCCACTTCAGTGCACAGAGTATGGGAAATAAAAAGAGAAAACTAAAGACTTCCAAATTCAGGAAGAAAAACTTCCTAACTCAGGAAGACAAATATGATGCGATAGGCATTACTGAAACTTGACAGGATGATATTCTTGACCGGCACATAATACTGAAATGCTACAATTTATTCCAGAGCATGGAAATCCTGCAGAAAATATTTAGGTGAGAATAAAAGGTAAGAGAAGCTAAAGTGATACCATTGTGGGAGTTCATGATAGACCACCTAGGCAGGCATAAGATTCAGATGAGGCCTTTCTACATCAGATGATCAGTCTTTCAAAGACACATGCAATCAATTATCCTGACATCTGATGGGAATCTGATGGGACATCTGATGGGGTTCTGGTATCCTGGACCTAATTCTTACCAATAAGGAAGAATTGGTGAGAACTGAAATTGATTGGCACTTTGGGGAAAATATGATGTGATATGCTCAGAGGAGGAGGACTGGAGAAGAAACAGATTTCAGAAGAAAGGATTTGGTGAATCCTGAGAGAAGGTAGCTTGGATCTAATGGTTTGAAATCCTGAAGGAAAATGTGTCCAGGTAGGATTAAAAATTCTACAAAATGAGATGCTGAAAGCACAATTTCAAAATAAAAAGAAAAAATGAGAGAAATCCAAAAAGGTTAAAATGCTGAAAAGAAAAGGGGATATATGCATATGCATGCATGCACGCACTTACGTATATAGGAAAAAAGGAGGGGAACATAAACAAAGAAGAATACAAGACAGTGTCCAGAAACTTGACTCAGAAAGAGCAGAGAGTTATAAGAGATACCCAAAGAGATACCAAGGAGGAAGAGAATAAGGAGGAAGAGGAGGAGGAGGAGGAGGAGGAGGAGGAGGAGGAGGAGGAGGAGGGGGAGGAGGAGGAGGCATTAGTAGTAATAGTTGGATTATTAGAAATAAAAGCTAATCTAGAGAGGGTGTAAGTTCATTATGAGGAGAAAGTAGTGAACTGATAGGTACTGGTGAGAAGGCAGAACTTTTAAACTCTTATTTTATATCAGTCTTCTCTCATGATGGAAATGGAGCCCAAGCCAGTCACTGTAATGTTACTGATGGAAGAAGGAAATTGCATCTTAGGATAGACAGGGAGAAGGCAAGAGAGGTTAGTTAATTTAAATGTCTCCAGGGTTAGATGCATTACATTCCAAGGTAGTGAAAGAACTAGTGAGGTTCACTGCAGAACCAATCTTTGAGAAGTCTTGGAGGAGGTCTCAGAAGACTGGAGGAAAGTGATGTCATCCCCATCTTCAAACAGTGGAAGAAGGACAAAAACCACAGATCTGTCAGCTTGCTTCTACACTGGCCAAGAACCTCAAATATTATCAAACAGCATTTGTAGCAGGTGTGCTACAATTTACAGGAGCCAGCATGAATTTCTGCAAACAAATTGTACCAAAATAAATTTATCTCCTTTGATAGAGTTACTAGCTTAGTAGATCAGAAAAATGCCATAGACGTAGTGTTCATGGATCTCAGCAAAGCCTTTGACAGAGGGACTCATGAATTCCTCCTTCATTAAACATTAAAATATGAACCAGATGATACTTCTGTTAGATGGATTCACAGTTGATTGAATGATACACCTAAAGAGTGCTCATTAATGGCTTCACTTGAGCTTGGAGGAAAGTATCAAATAAAGTGCCAGAGGGCTCTGTCTTGTGCTGTTTAACATTTTTATCAATGTCTTGGATGAAGGAGTTAGGAAGATACTTATAAAGTTTGTAGATGTCACAAAGCTGGGTGGAGTGATTAATACTTTAGATCAGTCTTTCTCAACTTGGCTTCTCTGGAACCCTAGGGTTCTGTGAGAGATTGTTAATGAAAAAAACTGTTTTGAACTTTGCACAATGCTAGCAATCACAGCGGTGGGAATTGTTACATGCCACAACTCAGCTGCTGGCATGCCACTGCTGTTATTGTAAATGTTGTAGAACATGGATTGTATAGGATATAAGTAAATTGTATTGTGAAGTTTTTGTATTTTTTGTGATTGTTATGCAGGAGTTCCCTGAGATCTGAAAATTATTTCAAGGGTTTCTCCAAAGTAAAAAAGATGATAAAAGCTGCTTTAGATGAAAGAGAAAGTTTTTAAAAAGATCTAGGCAGGCTTGAAGAATGGACTGAATTGTATAGAATGGAATTTCATAAGGAGAAATGTAAATCTACATCGGTATAGGAAAAATGTAAGGCACCACTATAGCTTAGGGGAGATCTACCTTGGCAGTAGTACATGTGAAAGAGATCTTTATTAACCACAGGTTAAACAATGAGCCAGCAACATGATATAGTTGCGAAGGATGCAAATGCTATATTGAGTGTATTAACAGGAAGATTGTGGGAAGTAATTGTTCCACTCTACTATTCCTTGGCCAGACCCTATTTGGAGTACTGTGTCCAGTTCTAGGCACCACAGTTCAAAAAAAAGAGTGACATATTGGAGAAAATTCAGAGAAGGGCTATCATGATGCTGAAGAGCCTGGAAATTAAGCCCTGTGAGGACCAGCTAAAGGATCAGGACATATTTACTCTACAGAAAAGATGGCTAAATGGAGATTTGATAGCAATCTTCAGATATCTGAAGAGTTGTCATATCAAAGAAGGAGTGGACATTTTTTTATTGTCCCAAAGGGTGGGACCAGAATCAGTGGATTGAAATTAAAAGCCAGGAGATTCAGACTAGGAGGAACTTCTTAACTGTCAGCTATACCTCTAAGGTGTCTTCCAACTCACTGATGCTTCAAGCCTGTTTCAACATTCAAACATGTAATGATAGGCTCCTTTCTTTCACTCAAACCCTTACTGGAGAATATAAAAGCAAATTCTGGTCTCCCATTCCTATGTGCCACTCCAAAGATAAGAGCTGAAAACACTTCTACTACTTGCTAGCTGTACTCAGTCCTTATCTTTTCTGATAAGAAAGGTCCCTTTCTCTCAGTTCAAGCTCCCTTTCATCTCTTTTGTTTTTTCATCTGCAGATCTTCCTTGTATTTGAATCTTAAACCTTGTCAACAGCAACAGCTACCTTTCCCATCTCTTCCCCACATTAATTTCATTTGTTAAATTGATATCCTGTTTTTTTTCCCCCTCCAGGCCCCATAGCAGCTTCCATGGGGATCTCCCTTCCTTATATCAGCGCAACAATTTTATGGGGTAGGATGGGTGAAGAGAAACTGAATGCCCCAGTCACCTAGTGAGATTCCATGGCCGAGAGTGGACTTGAATCAGGGTTATCCCAGTCCTAGGCTAATGTATTAGTTACTACATCACATGAGCAGCTATGCTTGAATTGTTATCTTTAGAGATATCCACTTTTAAGTTTAGCATGCTGCTGAGTAACTGAAATGAGGATGAAACAGATGGAATAAGCCAGGTTGCTTCTGTACTTTTATTGTATATAAGAAAATGTTCACCACGTATTGGGAAACAGGAAGTATTTTAGAAGTGTGCTAATGATTGCATATGTTGGTTTGGTAGTGCTTCCCCAGTATAATTTCTGTGGTTTCTAGCATGATGCATGCTCATGATTCAGTCTATTAAATGTGCCTGGTTTTACTTTTTTCAGATTCCACAAGGTACAGTCCATAAAGGTTTTTCTTAAAATGCTGAAGATACATTAAGATAATTGCAATACCCTAATTAGAGTTCCTTCTAAAAATGGCTTATCTACTCATGTTTTAATAGATGAAAGATTTTAGAGGGGTTATGGCAAAACAGTTACAGTAATCAGAGAAGAAAAAGTGCTGAAGGTATCATGAAGCTCCATAATTAAACTGAAGCTTACAACTCAATTATATTTGAGCATCATTATGCATAAAACATCAGTAGGCATCATCAGGAATCCAATAAAAGAGATTCCATCAGTGTTAAAAGCCAAAAGGTAAGCCATAATACAGATTGGACTAAATTGTCTAAGCAAAATATAGGAAAAATGTGAGTAAATTTAAAGTCAGTTCTCACAGTCTCTCTCTATTCTGATTAATGCATGTGACATTAACATAAGCCTTGCTTTGTGCAAAACATAATTAATTGATTTAGTGAAAAGTTGGAGTTGAATTATTGACTGTAAGGGGTGGAAGAGAAGATGCCATCAAGTTTCAGGGAATTCTAAATCCTAGTGAAATTCTGCTATATCTATCTATCTATCTATCTATCTATCTATCTATCTATCTATCTACCATCTATCTATCTATCTATCTATCTATCTATCTACCATCTATCTATCTATCTATCCATCCATCCATCCATCCATCCATCCATCCATCCATCCATCCATCCATCTGTTTGGACACACTGACCTTGATATTTATTTTCAATTTCCCTCTCTGGAGATTTACTCATTAGTTGGCTAATATGCTCTGCTTTTCAGTTTCACTGTGTAACTCCTTTGTAAATATGTGGCGAGGACCAAATAAATACGCTGTAATTGAATGGTCAAGGTGATTAAAATGAATTGTAAATATACATAATTACTCAGTGCAAACTGTCCTCTCTCTCTCTCTCTGGTTCTTGGTTGATGATTGTTTTGTATTAAATGGTAATACTATAACATGTTTGGCTTTGGTACCTCAGTGAATAGAGGTTTAAAATGTATTAAAGGCGCTTATAAAATCTTCATGAAGTAGTTATTATATAGCTCACAGAAGGTAAACCTGTAGCAATGCAAGCAAGAGGTCTTGAGAAATCACCATTGGTAGCAACATCAATTGTCATATTAGAAGGTGTAGGTTGAACTGCTGTCATACCATCTTCCATTCCTTTATAGCATGATTCTCTGGTGAAAAGAACCAATGATCAGAGATCGACATTGAACAGTGTTTTATGGAAATTAATGTTCTGTAAAAGAAAACATTTGCTAGAGATTATAGCATCTTTTGACATCTTGATTTATTTTTAATTTATAGTATAAGAGAATTGTTGCTTGATATTCCACATGTTCCTCTTGCATTTACTAAGATATAAATGGCATGCAATGCCAGGGGACAGGGAGGGGACAGTGTCAGCCCCCCACTTTTGATCACAACAGTAACAGCCTCTCTTTAAGTTATGAAACCAGCACTGATTTAGGGGCCGGCCAGCAGTGACTAGAGAAGAGTGAACGCCCATCATTCAGGCTGCTATGTTTAATTTGAGCTGAAATGGCCTAGCAAGGATTGAATATTGAATATTGAAGATACTGGTACCACCACAGGTAAAATATGAATTGCCACTGGCATTCAGTTTCCTTGCAGCTGCAACAAACATCAAAGAGCCAAAGGAAAGAAGAAGAAGAAGAAGAAGAAGAAGAAGAAGAAGAAGAAGAAGAAGAAGAAGAAGAAGAAGAAGAAGAAGAAGAAGAAGAAGAAGAAGAAAGGAAAGGAAAGGAAAGGAAAGGAAAGGAAAGGAAAGGAAAGGAAAGGAAAGGAAAGGAAAGGAAAGGAAAGGAAAGGAAAGGAAAGGAAAGGAAAGGAAAGGAAAGGAAAGGAAAGGAAAGGAAAACCTCCTCAGCTTTGCAAATCTCAGTATCAGAGGTACATCTGAGAGATTCCCGTGGAATAACTATGTTTAAATTTGACATGTTTATTTTAATTTTCTCATCTACCAATAAAAAGTACAGGATACTGAATCTTAAGAAGAATGTAACATTAATAACAACGATCTTCCAAAGTCAACAGAAGTGAGGAAATTAATACAACTAACAATCTATCCTTCTGTAGAATTTTAGGCCTATGGTCTGACATTTCGAGAAGTGCATCCCGTAATTCTCTGACCTGACCAAGTACGCTGAGGGTCAACTGTCCTAATTCAGGATTTTGTTTTTGTTTTAATTTACTCCAGAACATATTGTTAGTTTTTGTTTTTTTTTAAATGGGAATGATTATTTTTAAATAATATAATTCTGTTGTTGCAACTAGATGGCTCTCCTTTTTCATTTTTCAATATGTTTCTTTTATTCTGTGGATTTAAAAATAATTTTTAAATTGTACTTATGTTCTGAAATTCCAAGAAAAATACACTGTATTTCACATTAAAATAATTTACAGCTGATCAATAATTACTATATTTCATAAATCAAAATTTCCCCATTTTCAGTATTAAACATTTACTTAATCCAGATCAAAAGAAGACATGGGAATCTCTCTACTTTAAATTCTGTTTCTGTTTATTTAATGACAAGCGAACAATGGCCACAGAAGTCACCAGTGCATTCCAAACATTTTATGCTGTCATCATAAAAATCTGACTGCAGCAGAATCTGTCTGGAGCTGGACATGCCCTCAGTGACCTTTAATGCATATGTGGATCCCTGGTGATTTTAAGAAGAAAAATATGTGTATTTTTTAAAAATAGAAAAATATGTAAACGGCTTAAGTGACAGAAAACTCCTCTCTGGAGGATGTCATTCATTCAGCCTTTCTTAACTCTCAAAGGTAGAAGTTCTCTGAACTTGTCTTTTGTTTATGTTTAAGAGGAAACAGCAAATGTAGCCAGTCACTTTAACATTCCGATTAATAGGAAAGCCAGACATTACTCTCCCCGCCCCTCATCAAAATATGCCCTTTTCACAGTCTGTTTCTACCTCTTTTCAACATGGAATATGATTTACATGGAGGTAAAAAAGTGAAACTTCTTGGAGCAAATGTTATGCTGTGAAAATAAGCAGCTTTGCCTGGAAATATGCCCTATTCAGTGTAAAGGTCTTGTTTCTCTCCAGCTGTGTGTATTTATGTCACAATCCTTGCCCCTTTTAGTACTAGCATGGGACAAATAGAGGCTTGCAGTTTGACAGATACTTTGCTTGCCTCTGAGTGGCCCAGAATAGGAACTGTGGACCCACTGAGTGCAATGGAGGAATGAGGACAATCAACCAGAAGCAATTCGGTAGGTCCTCAATGCTGTGCCTGTGGATAGGGGTCACCCATGCCAGGTTCTCAACCGTTCAGGCACTTGCAAATTCCTCTGAGCTCAGTTATTGGAACAATAAAAGCTAATCAAGCTTTTTATTAACATCTTTATTATTTATTAATATTTTTAATATAGATATTTGGGAAAAGAGGAAGCTGGATGCAGCTGTAAGTCAATTAGCAGGAAAAGGCTGGAACTAAGCAGAGGAATCATGTGTGTGTATTAGAGGAGATGCGATAGCAATATACTGGATGGCAAAGTATTGTTTTTATTTATTTATTCCTTTTTTATCCCTTCTTTCCTCATCCAGGAATTAAGACAGTATGCATGTTTGCCCCATTTTCTCCTATTTCCTCCTCACACAACAACTGTTGAGCTAGTCAGGCTAATAGACAATGACTAGAATAAAGTCACCTAATAGGCATCTGGGGCTGAGTGGGGTTTCAATCTGGGTCTCCCAGTATCAGACCTAACCTCTACACTACATCTGGGGAGAAGGGAGAAGAAATTTAAAAGCAAGAGGGGCTGGAAAAGAAAAAAATAAAAAGAAAGAGAGAGAGAGAGAGAGAGGGAGAGAAAAGGAAGACAAAGGAAACTGGGGAAGCCCTAAAAAGGAAAAAATATGTACCCATATATTTGGAAGAAAATTCTCCCCAGTCAAAATGGACTTTATTAAAGAGACCCCAGGCTCTAGAAGAGCTAACTAAAGGATACCTCACACCATCTCTGGTCTCACTCATATTTAGCCAGTCATATTATCAGGAATAATATAATACTGCTGTCCAATTTTTCCACTTATGTTTCTTTTTTTAAAGACATTTTTTAAAAATTTAAAATGGAATTTTAACCTTTTGCAATAAAACATTAAATTTGTGCATATACTGTCATTTTGTGATAATGACCAGGATACTGCCAGACATCATAAGGCCCACAATATTTTTGAACTCCCAAAACCTAACCTACTGTTTTTCTCCAACCTTCTGTCTCACCACCAAGCCTTATATTTTCAGTATAGGGAATAGGATTAGAAATAGTTTCCAGAACAAGGAAGAAGTAGAGGCATTACATTTCAGAGAGTTATGAAGTTGGCACTTCCTATCTCATAAGTATCCTCTTTTTCGTTTTGCATGCAGAGAGAGTATGTAGAAATTCCATGTTTGTTTTCTTCCAGATTAAGGTGATGGAATTGGGCCAGTCCTGCCTGATGCTGTAGTACCTATTAAATTATTTATTCTTCATAACAACACAGAATGGGGTTGCAAATTACAATTAACATAATAGTTTCATACTCTGTGATTGCTATCACCTAGCTGCAAATATGAAGTTGAATTGAATGTTAGTAGGACATCCTGGAAGGTGGTGAAATATATGGAAGTCTTGAAAAAAAAGGCAGAATTGTCTATGGATGGAATAATAAGTCTTCATCAAAAGACACTATGGAACAAGAAGGGAAAGTATATTGCTTGAATTTCTGAAGAATACCTCCTATAAAAAGTTTGGAAGATACTCAGTCTCATATTACTTTGTGAAGTAACAGTATAAAGACATGTTATAAATCTGTAGTCTCTGTTCTTTCTGTAGAACAACCATTCCTTGCAACTTCCACACTTATATTTATTAGTGTGAGCTTTCCTTAAAACACAAACAAAACCGTATTTCATCTCATTTTATTTCTTCCAAAATGATGTTCTTAAAGTACATCTTGCAGATAGATTATCTGTCCCTCACAGCAAAGCTTCACAATGGGAGTCTAATAATTGCTTTTTTTCTAATTTCACTAAATGAGTTATAATTATTTTATGTCTGTTTTATGGTTACTGAATAGTATTAACCTAAGCTCTAATTATAATATAGCTTTCAGAGAAATGTATGGACACTGAATTGATGGACTGCCAGCTTATGTAGGAACATCACATAAAGCAGATATACAGCTAATAGTTTAAGGCGTAGCCTGTTAAAATTCAGGGGCACAGCTCACTCATGAATAAGTAACAGGGTGTAAATTCATTGACTAGCTTTTATAGCATCCCAGATAGAGACACGCACCCATGATTACTACATGTAAAAACCAATGTACAATGGCATCTGCTGATTTGATTGGAATTATTGATTACCATTTGATGGCAGTATTAGTCAATACCTCAAGGATAATGACTAAATAGCATCCAGGCTGAGCTATTACAGGATGTGTCATCTGTGATTGAAAAAATATTACAAATGGTACCTGTAGCAAGTCTTTCAAATGTTGATTGAAACCTTCAAACAAAACAGGGGGAAAAAATTAGCAATTGTATGGCAAACTGAAATCAAAGAGGGAAGCTTTGATCGTTTCTTTATCTTCATACTAAAAAAGTTTGATATGCTGATTTCTGTCTGCCCTACAGTTGTTCATTTCTTTGTTGATTTTTTGGTAGCTTTTTTTTTTTCCACCAAGCTCCAATTCCTTTAAAAATCCTGGTTTAGGGATATGAATGGGAAGGTAGGGTATCTGTCTATCGTTCATGCTATTTCTAAGCATGGGTCTTCCACAATTCTGGAGAAGTTGCGATGAGCACCTGATGATCTCCCTCTCACCTCTGCCCAAGTGCCTCCAATGCACTTGTAATTTATCACTCTGGTTAAAAGAGAAAACAGACAGAACTATTATCAATTTAATCCCAGCTTCCATATATACCAAACTGAAAAGTCCTGCAAGAGAACGACAGTTTTGGTATTAAGTGACTATGCCTGGCAGCACCCAGAAGTAGTTCATATTGCACTCAAAATGGTGTAGGAATAGGCAGGTAATAAAAAGTATGGTCATATGAAACTCTTGCTGCAGAAGCAGCAGAGAATTGCAATGAATTTATTTGGGACACAACTAGCAACATGCAGCCGGCAGAACCTGGCTACCCTTCCTGGTTTAACTCAATCTTCTGCACAGCACAGGAATTGCTATGTTTTTTAAACACAGGTCTTGTGCTCTTTCAAAAGTGCTCTAAACCGCGTGTGCAACAAAAGGTCAGGCATTATGAGGGCAGAGGCATCCGTGGGAACCATGTGTCCAGTCTCTCTGGCAGCCAAAGCTAAAATGGCCATGGATCGCAATGTCCAGTGAATGGAAGGGGGCATTTCCATAGAACCCCAAACAGCCAATAAGAGCTGGGCAGATGTCACCACCAATATCACTGAGGAATAGTAGATTATTCATATAGCAAGATTTATGTTGGCAGAAGAAGGAAAACTACTTTAAATGTGGAACAGCTAAAGACCACTTCAGGCTGCTTTTGCAATGACCTGGGAATGAGATATGTGCTTCAAAATAGTGGGGTGAGTTTGTTCCACTTTTCTCTGCCAACCTCTTTCTCTATAACGTTGCATCATAATGGGCCACCATCTTCTGCTGCTTCTGCTAAATAACTCACACAGAGTATACCAGCAAGTCCTGATACAACCAAGTCCTACTGTTCATTAGATGGTCTTTCTCAGAAAGGGCCAAGCTTGTAACCTGTTACTCTGACCATCCTGGCACCTCACAAAACCTGTTGATTAGGAGCAGCAAAGCTACACCACTCCATTGGGGCATGTTGATAGGCATTCTTCTGAGTCCTGCCCAGAAAATACAAACTTTCACCAATATTTGTTTTCCATCTGGAGACCCATCAAAGCCAGTGGCCTTTCCCAGGAGGGGTCAAATATGCCATCAGTTATGCCTCTTTCCTGGCACCCCAGAAAGCCCTGTGATCAGAGAGGCAAAGCATATCATTCTACAAAGGAAAACCAGTGACTTTTCCAGTTCATACCAAGCCTTCGCACTTAGAAAATCAGCATCTACTTTTTAAACCTTTTCAAGTCATTTTTATTTTTACGTAGAAAAAAGATTTTCTGCATTAGTTCAGCCAAACTTAGGCTTTTTGCTGAACTTGTTGGAGGTTGGTGGGTTGCCCCTTCCTCATGCTAACTCTGCTTTAGAAAGATGCAGGAGGAATATTTTTAAAATGCATTGCACAGAAATGCTTGAAATGATCCAGTTGAAGTTTGGAAGAGTTAATGTATTTTAAAGGATTACCATCCTTGCTAGTTTCATTCCATTCTGCCAAAAAAACTGAGCAATTGGAGAAATCTTATTTTAAATCAATCTTGACATGACTTGAACTTAACCAGTTTACCACCAAAACTTGAATCAGAAACAGAATCTGAACTGAATATGGTTGGTGTGCACAAGCTTTGTAATAATGTAGAGACTGGACATTACTAGAAAGTAGTCAATTATGGAGCAACAGCATAGATGGACTTTAACTTATTCCATTCTATGATAGACCATGAAATTAAGTTGTGGGGAGAGGGCTGTTATAGTCAATCCAAAGATTTAATGGTAAAAGCCAGTCCCAGTTGTAGAAATCAAAGGGCTGTTTGAATTAGCTGCAGACTAAACAAATTAAATGTGCAAAGCACACCTGGCCCTTATCTGGTCAACTGCTAAATCTTGGAGCATGAGAAACTAAATCAAATCTATCAGCCATTTCCTGGACAACAATGTGAACCTTCTTGTAAGTTTATTTTTCAAGTCTAAGTATCTGAGTCCCACTTACCTAAAGTATCATGCATTTATTCTAGACTACTAAATAAAAAATGTAAATTGTTTACAAGCTTTAGCCAGGAATGAATTATATCTCCTCTTCCTTCTTCTCTGTCTTCTTCTTCTCCTTCTCCTGCTGCCAGGAATGTCAACCACTAGATCGTGAAGGGGGGAAAAAAAAAAGGTCTTGGGAAGAAATATGATGAACACACAAAGCAAATATAATAACAATATGATGAACATTGCAAAGCAAATATAATAACAATTGTTGTCAAATATTTCCAACTGTTTATGCTGAGTTGCACTGGATTTCTCTATTTTAGGAAATGTTGTGTTTTAATAGTTTTTAATTTGGCTTGTCAATAGATCCTGGTTTCTTCTTACAGGTGTCTGCTGTGATTATTGGACCGGAGGAAATATTTGCTTTACTAAAGGGTAGCTTAACCTTTGTTTAAATATGGGTGAACTAAAGGTCACTGTAATTATTTGCTGCATTATGTCACATTTGAGTTACTAGGAAGGCCTTTGCATGTATGTTATTATAGAGCTGCTTTTTAAAAAAGGAGGAAAAGGCCCTCTTGGATTTTGCATTCTAGAAAATAACTGGTAGAACCAATCGCTGTTTGCCACATGGCTTTTGAAACTCTCTAAGACAGTGTTGTCCAAACTTGGCCACTTTAAGATGAGTGGACTTCAACTCCCAGAATTCCCCAGCAGCATGGCTGGCTGGGGAATTCTGGGAGTTGAAGTCCACTCATCTTAAAGTGGCCAAGTTTGGACAATGCTGCTCTAAGACTATGATTGACTGAAAGTGGTTAAGGTCATGGTTGTGTTTTCCCACCGGGAATGAGGGAGATGAAGAAGCGCTCTATCACTATTTCATCCCCCTGGCAGTTGTGTTTTTGATGGCTAGAAATCAAGATAGAGAAAGTGAAAAGTTTCTGAAAACTGTAGGAGAGAAATACAGACATCCACAGTGAAAAGAAATGGTGAAATGGGTTTCAGAATAATGTTTTAGTCTGAAAAAAGAAGGTCTCATGAAAGATGAGAAACATTTTTGCTACCTCCAAATCCTTCAAGTTTCTAGAATTGTTGTTGTTTTAATCTGGAATGTACTAAGCAATGAACTTTAAAATGGGACCTAGGAGATAGGAATCCTGGGCAACCTGATGGCTTGTAATTCTATGCTATGTTAGGTTAATGCTTTGTGATCTGATTCATTCCAGGCCCAGTTCAAAAACCCCTATGCACTGGACTCTCTGGAATCATTGCTGTGCTCAGTGATTGGGGATACTACATTTGCAGAAGAGCTGCTATGGCTTAATGGCAAATCAAGGACTGCATGTGATTTCTGGAAGTCATATTTCCAGCCAGGAATCTGCTGTGACAAAATGTAATAATGACAATATGCAGCATTGCTATGGAAGCTTTAGCTTTTAAAAATATTGTGCAATGCTCAGATTGTTCTGGGCTGGCCTTAAATTGTTTTGTGCCTGCTAAATATTTGTGTACTTCCACAAAGGCTGGGGCTTTTCCTACTTCTGCTGATACCAGCCCTGCTGTATGTGGATGGTGCAATTCTAGATCACATAGGCATTAGCCTTCACTTCTTGACCAAGGAAATAGGGAGAACAACAGTGGAAAATCAAAGGCATGGGAATTAGAAGCAAGAAGCAATAATCCATGGTGCAGCATAATCAACTCCATTCAGGGAAACTTTAAAAGGCATTGGACATACTCCTGCACTATTTGGGCTACTCTGGCAATGAAAATCAGATTAATAAGCCATCCGAAGTGCTGTGCACAGGTAAGATCAGAACATGGTATGAATCGCCAGTACAGAACTTGGTCTTTCTGCCACAGGTAATATGGATGGCTGCATTTAGTAGGTGCTCAGTTGGAGAGGCGCTGTAATTTCTACAATAGAAAGGCTACCTGCTGACAAGATCGCCCTTTATTTTCATCTGTATTGATTTGTAGTGCTGTTTTTGGTCTAATGCTTTCCATTTGGGGGAAAAAAAAATCAGATTGTGTAAATAAAGCTGCCACCTCTACCTTTAGACAATGAAAGGGCCTGAGTTAATGATAAGGGGTTGGAGGAAATAAAGGCAACCATGCCAGCATTAAATTCTGGTATTTATGTGTCTGACAGATGCCATGTGAGCTCCCCATCTTGTAATATCCATGTGCCACTGTAACCACTAATAGTACAAATTAAGGTATTGTGCTGTTTAGTTCTAGGGCTTTGGGGGAACATATCGTTTCTGAGCCGTTTGTATAGCACTGGGACTGTAGCTGGGACCTCATGGATAATGAACGGCTAATCTTATTTGGGATGGGCCACTAGTAATTTGGCATGGACGCCGCTATTTTATTAGAACCGAGCAAGCATTTAACTATTAGGATTCACCTAAAGTAGATCCATTTAGATCACGCTGAGAGGAAAAAGGCCTAATTTATTGGCAGTGGAGACTGGACTGTGGAAAGCTTTCAGGGGGAAAAAATGCTAAAATATGCTAGGATGCTTTCAGGAGATGAAATCCAATTTTGGATTTATGCAGGGCCAGCATGGGATGTGCAGAAGAGACCCACTCCAGCTTATTGAATTTGAGCTAGTTAGATTATATGCCTACACATTAAAAAGAAAAGAAAAAAAGTAGCCTTGGTGAGTTTTTGGTGGCGCGGTTATAGTTCCAATTTTGCTATTGTTTATTCTTCATTTTTCAATATGGCTGATTCCCAAAATTAAAACAGAAACCTGCTTAGCACAGTCTAAGTTGCTAATGTTTATTTGCCCATAGCTCACAGCTTGTGTTAGATAAAAACCAGACAGTTTCAAGAACTTTCTACTCTGGCTCTGAAATAGTCACTTGCTGAGATAGGTGGCTATAGAAATCAAATAAATACAATAAAATAACATAAATAAAATAAAATAAAATAAAAAATATACCTGGTTGGCCTTGGATTCTGTGCTCCTTGACTGGGGGAGAAAATAATTTCCTGTTCTACCTCAGGATGCCAAATATCTTGGAGGTGGTCCTGGTGCCACCTGGTAATTCAGTTTCATCTTTATCTACTCCTAGTTTTATATCTTAGTTATCTGTGAACTGCACTGTTTTATTTGGCTTTGCTTTTAATTAAATATTTTCTATTATGTTAATTTAATTTTAATTTATGTGTTTTTTTCTTGTTTTGCCATATTTCTGATTTATTAATTCAAACTCCCTTAAATACTCCTGCTGTCAAAAGTCTATAAATCAAATAAATATAATTTAACATAAATTAAAATATAATACTGAAAAGATGTTTCCTATTCTCAGTTTCTGTTTGTCCTTATATAATTGTCTGGTAATTTTTTTTTAAATAGAAAGGCACTGCTGTTAAACAAGAAAATAAAAGAGATGCAGTTTAAATTCACTTGATGTTCAAAACCCTGGCGTGCAGATTGTATATGACATAAATTCTCTCTGGTCTTACGCATTTCAATATTTTGATTTTCATTTATGCACACCTGCTATGAAAAATGACAAGTTTCGGTTTAAACTTATCTGGGCACATAAATCACTAGAATGCACAATCATGAATTTTCTGGAAACAGTGAAGAAGAAAGCAGAAGAGGTTAAGATTTCTTTGAATGTCTAATTAACCATTTTGTTAAATGGTGTATTTTCTCTATTAACTGATTTTGGTTTTATCTTAATCTGTTCCTCTAAACAACTTCCATTTGAAAGCCATCAAAGATAAAACTGGTGCAGCTTCTATTAGTGATTGTGTTACCAAGACCTCTAAAGGTCAGGACAGAGAATTGTTATTTTGAGTCATGATGTGTGTGAAGGAAAGCTATAGAGGTATTTATGTATGACGTCATAGCAGGAGATTATGACATACTATGGTTTCTTCTGGCAATACTCCTTCATGTGGAAGGATACAGGGCCACTGTAAGTTACATGTACATATAATGTGGAAGGCGATAAATCCTGCATAATTTTTGTAGTGATGTTTTATTTCTGTAACATTAATGTAGTTCAGTAAAACAAGTGAAGAATTGGATCAGAAACAAGATATGTTCAGTGAAACAGAAGATGGAAGTTACAGTCCTTGCTTGATGGCATGCCATTTAATTATTTAAATTAATAAAAGGCCAAGCTATGTACCATGAGAATACATGCTAATAATGACAAACATGAAACTTCCATTTGCCAATAGCTCCCTTTTTTTATCTAAAAGGCCTGGTAAATCAATTCTGATTTGATGTGAATTGTCAAGTTGTTCCAGTTCAAATCATTGGTTTGATTCAGCAGATCAATTTTATTTGGATGTTTGAATCGATTCTCTGACTCATTTTCTAGCTGCTAAAACTGTATGTGCATGTACATGAAAGACATCCAGATTGATTACAATTCAGTTTACTTGTATGTGTTTGATGATTTGAATCAAAGTGTTGCTTTGATTTGGAAGTGCAGTGCATTTCAGAAAATCATTAAAATCATCTTCAAATAGAGTCTCAAAATTTAATAATCACAAAACTCTAATGTCTAATTCAGACCTTTTTTCTTTGGGTATACTTGAAAGTTGAGGAGATATTTTGCCATATCTTAGTTCCTGCTAGCTCCAGGGGAGTTTTGGCAATGTGAGTAGATCGGCAGGAAAGGCGTGGTACAGGTCCCATCAATTAAAGCATGTCACCTTGCAGGACCCAGAAAGTGGGCCTTTTCTGTCACAGCACTTACCATTTGGAACACTGTACCCCCTGAAATTAGATTCACACCCAGCTTGCTGGCCTTTGAAAAGCCTTAAAGATCTGCCTGTGCTCTCAGATGTAGGGATTGGGAAATTTATTTGGAGCCCATGGCCATTCTTAGTTTATTAGATCTGTTTTTAATCTCAGCAGTGATTATAGGTTTTATATATTGGTTGTTTCTGAGTTTTATTTGTATGGTGTTTTTATCTGCTGTTAGCCACTGAGAGTCACTATGGTAGGATGGGCAGCCAGATAAATCTAAATACATGAATAATTAAGTGCATCCTCTCTCAGATGTCAATTCTTAAAGCTGAATTTACTCAGTTCCCTTGATCTCTCTTTAGAGGACTTAGTTTGCAGCTTTTTCCTCTTCTTCATTGCCTTTCTTTGCACTTTTTTTCTGAATTCTTCTTAGTCTGGTGTCCAGAACTAAATGTACTACTGACCATTCAGTGTAAGACCACAACAACCATAAAAGTCTCACAGAATCCCAGATATAAATAATTGGCAGCTGAAGGTTCACAGGATCTATGTTCACCCTCAGTAGGTTATTCATGGTTCATTTTCTTACATTAAAGTTGCAGATTCCAGTCTCAAGTGTATGTGGACCAGCAGAGATCCTTGAAGAGGCCTAAATTCTGCAACATCTGGAAGGAGCTCCCACCTGGACCTAAATGATAAACTGCAAATGTCCTAACTTGGTCAGAGGGACATCCATGGATTCATAATGTTACCCCTGATGAAGAGAAGTGGGGTACCACTTTGTTTTATGGCTGTGCATTAAAGGGATGCTACAGTTGAAGTCACAACAAAATGACACAGTCCACTGAAGGTCTGAATAGCTCTACTTATTAGAAAGGCAAGGCATAAATATTGGAAACAAATTTTTAAAATGTCTGTGTTTTGCTTATGAAGTTACAGAAAACCTGTTTTTAACCATGAACTAAAATAATTAAAAATTAAAATCAGGATTAATTTTTTGTAGATTTTGTTTTCATTTCATTTGACTATATTCTTGGCTAGTAACATGTAGCTTGGTCTGTCTTTCAGTTTGGCACTTCTTGAAATTCATCTTTCAAAAAATATGAAATGTAGCATTTGATAACTGTTATTAACTTTCAGTAATACATATTATCCAGAAAAGGGGATGGATGTAGTCTTAGGTGCTACTAATTAACTATGTTGTGATGCTGCAGACCCCATTATTTTAACTATGACATTCATTGAAGATAAGCATAGTGAACTGTTCTGTAATCTTGCCAGCTTATCCCATTTTGAATTCAGTCATGTTGGGTAAACAATATTTCATGTTCTAAAAGACTAAATAGTTTTCTAGAGTTTTCTGAGGCATGCTTAAATATTATCTGCTTATTTCAAACACAGATCTTAGACCATGGATTGGACATACCAATTCCCACCCTTCTGCTTATACAGGAGCACACAGAAAGAAGGTTGGTTGGCCATCTTATGAGTGCTGCTGTAAACATATGCTAGTGATGTGATGTTTTTCAAATTATTAATTATTTTGTACCAAGACCAATTTGTTAGAAGGTTTCTTCTAGCAGTACTGAAGCAATCTCCAATAAATGAGATCATGTAATGAAACAGCGCCCTGGCTGTCTTTTCTAGCTTGTATAATAAACATTCCCATCCTGTCTCTGGGATTGGACCAAGGTAAACCGAGCTAAGGATTAACTGACAATAGCAAAGGCTTCATTTACTGAAAAACCACATGAGGAGTTCCCAAGCACAGCATGGATAACCAAAATACTATCAGCCGTGTTTACAGTGGACTCAGTCAATTTATTAGTTAGAGTGCTTCATTATGTAGAAGAGATGCTGCCAATGATAGTCTCCTAGTCAAAATAAACAGGCATAAAGTATTCCACATATACAATTTGTGGTGAACAGTTACTTTGCTATTTATTTAATAATTGACCATAAATGGAGTCAAAGTGCAAAAGGGAAAAAAAAAAAAAACCTTTAAAAAACCAGCACACTAAGGGCTTTTTGAAAGATTGATAAATAATGTGGAATCTCAATTAGGCTTTAGAAGGAATGCAGATATTAAAAATTTGGTCAAGAATCTAATTAGCTGGAGGTAATTAAACAGTCTCACACGGGGTCATTAATCTTTTCCACAGACCTTTGATGTTTTGCACACTGTCTTCTAGTCATTAATAAAATTCATAACACTCCTCTTTGTGGTGTTTTATCATTGTGTTTTTTCTCTCTAAGAGCATAGAGCAAGTGTCATTGTATCACAAGGGCCTTACTTTAGTTAATTTCTTTTTTTTCCCCCTTCCTGTTTCATAGACTTAACCCTTTCTTAAATGAAAAGAAAATCAATTTAGGCCACAGGTTTGCCAGAAATGCCTCTGATCTATATATTGAAATGCAGCATGGATACCTCATTTTCCAATGTGAAAAGGAAATCCAAACAGCAGCTTTCCGTTTGTGCTTTGTAAGTTCACTGTTCATTTTATTTCAATTACCAACAAAACATGGAAGGAAAGCATTTTTTCTTTCCTGTTAGTCCATAATAAGATTGGGTGCCAATATAAACTTCAAGGGGAAGAAAATGATGGGATGCTAAAGTGGAACATTTGCAGCCCTACGTTAGGTCTCCAGAGAGAGACCCTATCTATCTTCAGTAAATTTACAGTCCCTTTGTCTTTATGTGTAGAAGGAAAAGCTGTCCGTGACATATACTTTTCTCAGAAGATCCCCAACAATTCATTAAGGAACATCAATATTTTTAACACTTAGAGTCCATTTGGGCTCCACTATAAAAAAGCTGCGTGCAGCTGATCAGTTCTCAGCAGCCTGAAACCCCCCAGTTTCCGCCCTCCAACTGGGCTGCTTGTTAACCTGGTGACATACGCGTGGCTGGAGACACTGACGCAGTCTTTTATTTCTCTACTGCTACAGTGGCCTTTCCATAATTGGCCAGAAGAAGGTAACTATACAGAAAGTAGATCCTTATCTTTATACATACGCTGTCATCTATGCAATTGTGCACTGGTACTCTGGAAGATAAATATGGTATCGACACCTCCTTGTTTTTCAGTGGCCATGTTTTAGCCACAATATGATCAGCAGTCATCAGCTGGATTTATTAGAAGATGTTATATGACTTCCTTTAAATGGCCGTACACATTTGATGTTTTAATCTGTAAAATTAGAACCTCAGAGGTAAATTTCTGGATTACAATGAGGACATTTCCTACTGTATGGCAATTAGCATGATCTAGAAACATTTGAAGCTTCTAGACACATGCAGCAAATAAAATGCAAATGTTTTATTGCTAACTACCAAAGGGCTTTTTTTGTTGTTGTTGTTCCTTTGAGTCAGTGTTGATTCCTGGCAACCGCCTGGACTAGTTCCTGCAGTTTTCTTGGCAAGATTTTTCAGAAGTGGTTGTCCACTGCCTTCTTGCTAGGGCTGGGAGAGAGTGACTGGCCCAAAGTCACCCAGCAGGCTTTGTGCCTAAAGGAGGACTAGAACTCACGGGCTCCTGGTTTCTAGCCTGGTGCCTTAACCACTATGCCAGATTGGGTCTCCACCAAAGGGCTTAGCTAAAGTTTATTCTACAATGTCTTGATGTAGCAATTCAGAATGCATTCGATCATTTACATAAATAGCTCATCACCTGCACTAGCTTCCTCTCCGTTTCTCTGTCCAGTGCAGAGTGACTTTAGTTCTCTGCACCTTACCTTGGGGGTCAAAGTAACTCAGGGAATGCCTCTTCCCATATATATCTGCCTAGATGAATAGCTCAGCTTTGAAGTACCAATATCCATACCAGTAAGGAATGACTAAGAAAGTAAAAGAAATTCATCAAAGATGTTAATGGCATGAATAGGCCTGCTCTGCCAGAATGGTGTGGGGACAAAAGAAATAGGGTTTTCCTAGCTGTATTAAGCTGCCTTCCATCAATTGCTTGATGACACAACATGTATACATGAGGAAAATGAATCAAGAAAGAAAGAGAAAGAAAGAAAGAAAGAAAGAAAGAAAGAAAGAAAGAAAGAAAGAAAGAGAAAGAAAGAAAAAGAAAGAAAGAAAGAAAGAAAGAAAGAAAGAAAGAAAGAAAGAAAGAAAGAAAGAAAGAAAGAAAGAAAGAATTGCATATTATATATAGTATATGTATCAGGCATAGTTGCATTTAAGAGAAGCTCATTCAAACTGAAGTTGGTGTTTTTTAAAAAGCATATATTAGAAGTATTTTAATTTTTTTAAAAAAAGGTAGAGAAAGTTGTACAAATGTAAACAACTGGTTATTGAGTATATTAAAAATCACAATGTGAAACACAACATTCAGCTGAGGAAATCAGATTAATGAGGAACGCTGTGCTTGTTTGTCATTTCTTAAATATGGCTTGCAAGGGTTTCCAAAAAATTCCAGTATGACAACCATTTCAAGTATTAAAATGCCTCTTTTAAACTTTCTATGCTTTCTGTGACTTGTGGAGCTCCTTTGAGATAACTAAGCAATTGTCACTTACTGAGTTATGCATGACAAGACTGCCCACAACTTTACTTACTGTTATTGTCTTTCAGTCTTGAAAAGGCTTCATAAAAATAAAAGCAAAAACAAGAAACATTTGAGACAATAATGGGAAATGGGCTTTTCAGATCAGCACTTATATGAGTGAAGTAGCTTTAGCTCTCAAAACTGTGATCAGTTCTCCTCCCCGAGTCCTCTTAATTAAATGGATAACACTGTGTTTCTCTGCCTGTTTTAAAGGGGCCGAGGAAGTGTTCACATACATAAAAAGAAGAATCAGATGTTTGCACAATGCAGCTCTAATCAGAATTGTTTAACTTTGTTTCCTATGGGATACAAGTAGCTCATTAATTAATGGCTGATGAGTTCTAATGCAAAGAGTAATGCCACTTAATATGTATATTGTAAAGTTGTTTTCATTTTCAAAAGCACTTTCCAGTTATTAATTAAAGACCTAAGTGTGGCTTTTAAGCCATGGCTCACGCAGAGGTGGGGGGGGGGGGGGAGGGGGGTAGTGGACAGACTCCAAAAGATGCTCCAAGAGAGGGGAAAATGTGATGGATTTATCCAGAAAAAAAGAAAATGCTTTTCCCCACTCAAGATTAGATAAAAACAAAATCCTTATGAATTATAAGAGAAGGGTGACATACAGCAGGGTCTCTGTGTGTGAGTGCTTGTGTGTTAAAAAGTCAAGGTGGTGGTCATGACCATGCAATTGAAGCTTCTCCTCTTTGTATGTTCATGTACTGTCATCACGTGTACAAAACGGGTAAGACTCTGCCACTGCCATTTAGACTTTTTTACCTGCCCCTCCCCCACAGAGTCCCCTGTGACATAAAAATATTTACACCACTTTCTTTAGCTTCACCTCAAATTTTCCTGTAAAACTGACATATCACTACCAGTTGGATGTGCTGCTTCAGAAGTCCAGCCCACCTACCCTTCCCTCTGTCTCTCTCTCACAGATACCCATACAGCCACACCACAGCCAGTGGATCCTCCTTCAGAAAACTACAGTTGGACATTTGACATGGCTTATTAGCTCATATTTGGTGCTTTATTAACATTCTCCAACTAGAAGTAGGAAAGGTGGTGACAGAGATACTTTGGGAAAATCTGTTGAGGACTCTCTTGTTTTCTGTCTTTATTCTATATTTATAATGTCCTTTGGTTATCCTGAATAAGAAATTCATTCATTCATTCATTCATTCATTCATTCATTCATTCATTCACCAGTTTACATCCCACAAACTCCAGAGACTCTAGGCAGTTTACAAAACAATAATAACAAGGTGATGATGATGATGAAGAAGAAGAATTAAAAGTTCCTTGATGAACTTGCCTTATTTTCATAAATTTCTTAATTCTGCATCAATGTTAAGCAAAGTTTCTGTATCTGGGAACATTCTCTGGAACAACATCTCCCCAGAGATAAGGACGGCACCCTCTGTCCTAGGGTTCTAGAAATCTTTGAAAACCTGGCTTTGGGCCCAGACCTGGGGTTGATGTTTTATTATTTGTTTAGGGCCCCTGTTTTGTTTTGTTTGATTTTGCTGTTTATAAGATTATTTTAGACTGTCTGTCTGATTTGATGTTTTTATCTGTTTTTTCCCCCTAGCTTTGTACACTGCCCAGAGTCCATTGGACTTGGGTGGCTACTAATTCTAAATAAATAAACTTCAGAATGGATTCTGATGATTTCAGTCCTGCTTGGGCCATAGGCTACCCAGAATGGTCAACACATGAGTGCTCCAAATAACCCACCTTTTGCCAACAGTGCTGCCAGGTCAGCTTCCTGTAGACACCGCCCCTTCAGTGTGGCTAATGGCACAATACCTGCAAACATCCAACATCATCTGAATAACATTGGCCAAGACTGGAACTTAACTAGAAGATCATCTCTTGAGCATTTCAGGTGTAATAGTGCTTGAAGAAGCTTTCTCTTGCTTACTGATTTTCTAACCTGATGGTTAGATTTCTCATGATGAACAGTGAGAAATCAGTACTGAATTTCTATGGCTTACTTATTAAGGAACCATTTGTGAGAGTCAGGAACAGGGGAGTCAAGAATTTACTCTCGTCGCCCGAGCAACGCGGTACTGATAAGAGGATGAGACTGAACCCTCCCTAAGGAATGCAAGGGAGGTTGGGAGGGTGACCCTGGAATTTGCTCTCACTCTGAGAAGATTTCTGTAACGGGAATGAAGCCAATAAACCCTGCTGAATTGAATCTGTACTGTCTCCTGGAGTTTCCTGGGCTAATCCTGACACCATTGCAGCTAACATATAAACTGCAGGTTATTGCATCTTCTCAAAACATTTCATCCACTTTTGATACAATGAAGCTGATGGAGGTCAACAATAGAACTGGAGCTAGTGTGCTATCAAACATGCTGACAATATCAACTCTAAGTTTCATCAGAATTGGTTGATGTTGTGCAGGTGTTAGGTCAATATTAGTTTGCACACACACCCCCCCCATTGGCTAATGCATTGCAGGGCTTACTATTTCTGAACTATTCTGCTGAGCCCCAATTTTCACAACTAGAGTCTCCCTCTTCTTGAAGTACTTTATTGCTTAATTTGATTAAATCAGACGTACGCCATTCTTTTGGAAGTTGCCTTCCAAAACATATGGAAGACACTGGATTGACTTCTCCTATCCTAGAGACATGAGTTTGCCTGGTAGCTCTGAAAGAAGCCTCCACTGAATCTAGATGGAGTTCCATACATGGCAGAGCTTTATATGCTGGCTGCTTTGGCTCTTTCAGTTGCCTTATCAGAGTTTGCAAATTAAGGATAAGACTGTAAGAATGTCTGCTCAAATATTCCAATAGGCTCACTGTAGAGCTTCAGACCGAAGGCATGCAGGTTTTCAGCATCTAGGTGCATGGGAACATGAGAACAGGGCTTTCATGTATACCCACATTCCTTATTTAACCCAGGGATGTGTCATTTCTTTTTAGATTGGGGCCCATTCCCATGGGTTTTTGTATATGTGTGTGACATGATCTTGTTTTTGGGACACACTCTCCTTTTTACACCTGTTTTTTTCTTTCTGATCCACTCTTCCTTTTCCCCCTCTTACCTAATTGCTGGAAAAATGAACAGATCCCCCCCGCCCCCAAGAGCTGGATACAAGTGTTCAAAATTCCCCAACAAATATTTGAGAAAAGAAATTGACCTGATGACTTCTCCATAGGAAAGAGAAATTCTCTAAAATATTTCTCTCTCTCTCTCTTTCTTTGGAGCAACCATTATGTAAAAAAGTTGAGGCTGGGAAGACAGGGAGGCTGCAGACCAAGAGAGAGATGACTCTACAATGAAAGATGGATCTTACACATAAACTCCGTGATTATCCTGTAACAACATAAATGCAACAACACCACATTCCATCCAGTAGAATTTCTCTAAAATTCCCTTTTCCCTTAAAAGAAACGTCAGAAACAAATTGAATTTTATCATTAGCTATTTTTTTTCCCCTTCTCTCCTTCATTCACTAAACAACAGAACATTTGCATTTATTCCACAGACAGAAAACTTGTGGGATGAAGTTGTTCAGTTATTGAATGAAAACTGGTTGAAAAAAGGCAGAATTTATCTGGCACTAATTTGAATAGATGTTTGCAAATGGATTTTGAAATTAGGCTATGCCAGAGGTTTTCCAACTGTGGGCCAGGATTTTGAAGGGTGGTTGATCAATTTAGATGGAGAGGAGCATACAGTTTTTATTAAAACTGGAATGGGTTTCTACAGGCCATCAGAGCCTTGCTCCTCATTTTGCCTAGCCAGGTGTGCTGCAATGTCTAAGAATTATATGTGTATGTATGTATGTGTGTACAATTATTAAATGTGGTATATTTATTTCTTGCTGTACACTAACACCAATGAAATCATTAGTTTTATTCCTTGATGGGTGTGTGTGTGGAGGTCACAGTTCAATCATTTTATGGGATTACAGTACCACAAATTTTGGTACTGGGCTGAGAAATACTCATTAGGGGCAAGCTGGGAGGATAACAATGATATAAAAATGGTGGGCACAATTGAGCAATTGAAGCCCCACCTCTTTTTAACATGCATCACACAGATCACCCACAGATAAGAAAGGTCTGGGTTTGGATCATCTGGTTGCGTCCACCATTTTGAAATGATTGACCCCGCCCCCAGAAACCCCTGACATCCATTACAGTTTTATCTCTATTGTGTGACAAGCAAACATCTGCACAGGATTTCTATCTTAAAATTAGGATACTAAAAAAGGCATAAGAGTTCATGTGTTAAAAGGGAGCATACTATTCAAACTATTTGTTTATTCTGTAATGTATTCATGTGTGTTCATTTTTGTGCTTGTGAATTTATAAAACTTAGAAAACCCTATAGATTTTTTAAAGCAGTTACTTAAACTGATTATTTTCCATTCAGAGGGATCCCTATTCTTGGAAGCCTATGCAAAAAATTAAAATTTAAAAAATTGTCCTACACAGACATATAACTTTGAGAATACTATAACTTCTATACTACCAACATTTATAATTTATCTGATGACTAAGATGAAACTTTAATGTATTTGATATTTCCTAGATGGAAGCATTTATGGTTGGTTGCACAGTCAGCCAGATGTTTAGACTGGATTTCACATTTTTATCCACCTATCAAGTCCTTCCCAAGGACCTGGGATAGACAGATGTTGTTGTTTGATGGTGTTAAAGGTATCATTGCAGGATGTAAGCTGTTCCAAGTAAAGTTGCCTTTTGCAATTGCCTGATGGTGATTTTGTCAATGCCAATGGTCTTCAAGTGGTGCTCCAGATGTTTTGGGGATTATTATTATTATTATTATTAGTAGTAGTAGTAGTAGTAGTATTAATCTTTTGAATCTCAGCACTATCTCACAATTGCTTGGTGTGCTGCAAAAGGTATTTAACAAATGGTTTGAGGTAAGGGGAATACACAGTTGTGCTATCTTTTCATCATTTCTTGTCTCCTATCAACCATTCTTATCAGAGAAACTAGCAATGGGTGCTCCCCTTTCTTCACCCAGAGCAAAAGTAGAAGCAAAATTCAAGTAATGATTGCTTTCAATTTCCTTTATAAATGTAGTTATAAAAAGTGGACTAAAGAGGGCAGAAGATACACTTTGGAAATAAAGTGCAAGTCAATGAATAATCAAGCTCTATGAGGAAACAATAATATACATTGCAATGTATGATAAAATGATTTATTTTCAATAAAAATCTGTAAAACTGTTTTAGTTACTTTGACATCTTGATTAACTGAGTCTCAAAGATATCTGTATGTGTTGAACCTTCTTCAGGCTGATTGTTTCTAATATTTTATTGCATCTGGTACTGAATATGCATTAAAAATCTGCACTACTGGAATTTTACTGGATTTGTCAGGGACAAAGTAGATTAATTTTAGGCCTCAACCAGGCAACATTTCTCTGACAGTCAATGAAATCCAGGGTCCTTCACTGTTCACTTTCTACCCACTATCTCATTTCTTCTTAGGCATTATTAGATGATGATAGGGACGGAAAGAAAATCTATTTCCTCAAATATCATCACTTTCTTCAAAACAGAACAAAATAGAAAAGAAAGTAAACTTAACAGCTCCACCAGAGAAAGTTTCTGTGGCATAAGTGCAGACATTTTGTTGTTTAGTGGATGAATGAGGGAAGGAGAAAAATAGTTAATGACATTCAATGCCAAATTAATACAGAATCTTCTTCCTTTTTGATGCTATACTATGAGAAAAATGAAAGCTGTGTAAGTTTGTGTTTGTATCTCCAGAAACTTGGTAATCAATCTGAAGACTAATAATACTGTTCATCAGGAACATATCCAGTATTTACAAATAATAACTTTTCCCCTGCTTTCTATATGCTATACTGGTCTTTCACTTAATTCATTTTTACAACATTAATTGAAAAACTATCATTGTTGTTTTGAAAATCTGTCCCTTAGCACTACTTATGTATCTGTAAGTTACTTCTCATAAGACAAGGCACTTGATTATCTGGAACTACATTTAAATTACATTTTTGATCTAAATTCATATTCTAATTCAATATGTATGAATAAGTAAACTTGGGATCATAGCTGAAGCCTGCCTTTGTGCAAAATACTTAGAAATGAGTGGGGTTTAATCATGAACAATGCACAGTGGAATTGCTCTTTTCATCTTTCCATTGTGCCCTAGTCTCACCCAACTTGTGTCTGGGGCTATCTCTTAAGCTTAGTTATTTGGTCAGATCCACATTTTCTACTTGTCCCATTGCCAGGATAGGCCACCCATCATTTCTTGAGTGCATGTACAGGTGACATTGTCGTCCAAACACAACCAGCCCACTGGAAATGCACCTCTGCTTATTTTGAAGCCTGCTTCGAAGGTACTGCTTTCCATCCTGAGCCCTCTCAAACCCTTCTGAATAACTGTCTACCATTCTTCAATCCAACTGAATGAGATCAGCAGATCAAAATAGTGCCTCTGGCATGCTCTCTCTCCTCCAGCAGCTGGTTACTACTTGGCATGGCCATTTCAACCTGGGCCGCTGGGCTGCTATGCTCTCAGCTGGTCTATTGCTTGCTTTTCTTCTTCTTCCAGTTGATTCCACATGGCCCATAAAGACCATGGAATCCAGGAAAATATCTTGGCCACCATGTTATCCCCATCTTTTCTTCTAGCACATCTCCTAGTAGGCACCCTTTTGGTTTCTGCCCAGGAGAACTAATAGGGAAGGAAAATAACCTTAAAGGAGAAGGTATGTGCTGGAAGTCCTCCCCACACAGGACCAGAGTTTGCCTTCAGTGCATGAATGGGAAAGACAAGAAGCAGGATAACCACTATTCAGGGCCTGCAACAGCCATAGTCCAGACTCTGCACCAACCTGGGCCCATTGCCAAAATACTGTGATCTGGAGTAGATTTTAAATCAGATTCAAGAATAGCCAGAGCAGCACAGGAGAGAATCAACTTAGCCTTGTATGTGAAATTATCTTTTGTCTCATCCCAACTTAAAGTCCAGTCCACATGACTGTTGTTTTTTGGAAAATTTGGAAGCAGGAGCACATTGAATACCATGGGATGTAAATTTAACTAAATTATGCATTGCCAAGTTCTTATACTGAGCAGGGATTTGGAAGCATGATCTTTTCTAAATCAAGTCAGTATACTCTCTAGTAGAAAACCATTCTAGAACAGATGATTAAGCAGTTGGTTGGTAAGTAAGAACAAGTCAGGCCAAACCAACCTTATTTCCTTTTTTGGTAGACTAATTTAGTTGACCATGGGAATGCTTTGGATAGATATAGTGTACCTTGACTTTATCAGGGCATTTGACAGAGTCTCCAATGAGATCTCAGTAGATGGCAAAACAGGAGCTGTACTATGCTCCTATTAGATAGATATAGAGCTAGGTAATGATTGTAGGCAATTATAAGTCAATGACTCTGTGTTAAGTTGGAGGTGCTAAGTGGCATACCCCAGGTCTCTCTTCCAGGATGAGGGTTTAGAAAATACAGTTATCAAATTTGCAGATGGCACACAAAGAGATAGGGGTGGCAGCAAACCCCTTAGAAGACTGTATCGAGATTCAGAAAGAAATCTGAAATTTCCTTTTTTGGTAGACTAATTTAGTTGACCATGGGAATGCTTTGGATAGATATAGTGTACCTTGACTTTATCAGGGCATTTGACAGAGTCTCCAATGAGATCTCAGTAGATGGCAAAACAGGAGCTGTACTATGCTCCTATTAGATAGATATAGAGCTAGGTAATGATTGTAGGCAATTATAAGTCAATGACTCTGTGTTAAGTTGGAGGTGCTAAGTGGCATACCCCAGGTCTCTCTTCCAGGATGAGGGTTTAGAAAATACAGTTATCAAATTTGCAGATGGCACACAAAGAGATAGGGGTGGCAGCAAACCCCTTAGAAGACTGTATCGAGATTCAGAAGGAAATCTGAAATCCTGGCTATGCCAGAAGGCCTGGGGGCCGGATGGGGGCTCGCATCAGTGGAAGTGGCTTGTGGGGTAATTGATTTTACACCCCCCCCCAATCATCTTGAATGTCTTTAGTACTTATGTATAGGGTTTGTTTTTGTAGTGGATTTTTATGGATTGAGTAATTTAATTATTTATGGGGTATTTTAATTGTTTCTGGGCTTTTGATTTAATTATTTATGGGGTATTTTAATTGTTTCTGGGCTTTTGATTTTTAATTGTGAGCTGCCCAGAGTCACCCATTGGGGGAGATGGGTGGCACACAAATGTAATAATAAATACACAAATAAATAAAATAAAATTAAAAAAAAATCTTCATGAGCTGGGACAATGAGCATAAGCCAAAAAGATTAATTTCATATAGGTTGGAGGAGATCATATTGGACAGAAGAATACATGAAAATGATCTGAACATTGTGATGCACTGCCAATAAACAAAACCAAAAACAAATAGAGCCCTAGGCTGTACTGATAGAAGTATAGTATCAAGATCAGGAGAGGTCATAAGTCCTTTCTATTCTGTATTGGTCAGCCTACACACAGAATATTACATCCAGTTCTGGTAACGTATTTTAGGAAAGACTAATAAACTGGATTGTATCCAAAGGAGATGAATGAAGATGAAAGGGGCTTGGAAGGAAAAACCTATGAGGAATGTTTAAAGGTACTGGGTATCTTTGCCTGGAGAACAGAAGATTGCAGAGAGACATAATATCGAACAGTGGATAAGGAAATGGTGGGCTCTCTTTCACCCCCAGTTTAAGCAAAGGCTGGATGGTCATCTATCAAGGATACTGTAGTACTGTAGTGACTTCCTGCACTGAGCAGGGAATTGAACTAAGTCATCTCTAAAATCCCTTCCAAGCCTTGTATTCTATAACTCTAGTTGTGGTGTGGAAACATTGCATGGTGCCTAGCAATTACCTTATTGCCCATGACTGAAAACACAGCACATGCTTTCTCCCCTCCACTGGAGCATAGATAGGACCCATTTATTCTTCCTCGGCCTCCACCACCCTCTCTGACTCTCTGCCATCCTCCCAACCATAAAGCATGGCTGTTTCTCAGTGTTCTATATGAAGTTTTGCTGATGTTGTAGTGACTGATTTTATATTTCTCTTAGCCACCTGGCAAATCCTTATGGATTAAGGTTGTTTTTCTTTAAGAGAATAAATAAATAGTGCTGCTCCTTTTTTGCTCTACAGCAATGTGATGGCAAAACCCACTCTATAACACAGTCCCTCCCCTCCAAAAAGTCTGATCTGATATGACTGATCTGAAAATAATGATGCTACAGAATGGTCTTTCTCGAGTTTCTGTCATTGCTAGCTAATACTTCCCTGGCCTAAAACTAATTCTCTGCCTCCTACGTATTTGCTGCAAGTGTGGATTCCCAAAACAAATGGAAATAACATTATATAATCAAGTAGACATTTAGCTATAATGTATTATAGTATGCTTTCCCTCTTAATAAACTCTTGCAATGCAAAGATGGTTTCACCTGAAGAGGTAAATTATGTTTGGAGAAGTTGGGCAAGTTATTGACCTAACGTGGTGTCACAATCTGCCTCTGAAGGCTTCCATTTTTCTATCTCATTCTTGAGCTGCTTTAAAAGTTCTTTGTAATGTCTTTTGATTGCATTTTTGAGTTTTCTTTGTTGTAGGAAAGTGGCCAAGAGTGGTGAGTTTTGTTTTCTTGCTGGTTTTCTGTTACAAGGCAGCTTCCTTGGCTATTTGGGCTACTGAAAAAGCCCCATGATGTTGGAATTTAATTGCCATTTGGAACACCAGGAAGACTGTTGGAATTCTAGAATAACTAAGGAAAGAACAAGACTTCAGCACTCTACGGATGAGAATTTTACCATATGTTCTTCTTCTTGGGGAAGGAATGGGGTGTGGAATCAAAAGCAATTTCTTTTCAATAAACTGAAGAAGATTCCAAACATGCAACGGGCATTTTTTTGGCACCATGCTACATTTTACAAAAAAAGAGGCTTGAATAGAACAATATTTTATTATTTTTTAAAGTCTTCAGACCTTTGTGGATTGATTGTTTTACTGCAACAACTGCATGTAACTATAGGGAACTAAAGAGAGAAGAACAACGAGGGCAAAATACCACTTCTAATTAAGAAGACACATGTAATTTCTTAAAGGAAGAAAACTGTTTTCATATACAAATTAGAAATGAATTATAACCTGGATATTAAAATGAGGCTGAAGTCATAGCCAACCTCCACTTGCAAGTGAATTATATCAGAAATGTTGGGATATCCGTTATGTAAGATTAATTTCTAAAAAATGCCTTCGTATAAAACATGCACTTATTTCATTTTAAAAATCCGTTGGAGAAATCATACCCACATTCCAAAGTCATTTTGCCTTTCAATATTCTCCCCATGCTATTTTCAGATCATTTCATAGTCAGAGGCTTAGAAAAAAGAAGAATTGGTCATTTTGCAAAATAGAACTTTAAAAAAAAATATTAAAAAAAAAAAGAAATATATAAAATCCCAAACACTAATGGGAATGACCTGACAAAGCTGACAGTGACATTTGAAAGTATCAAAGAAAGGGGAACCAAAAGTTATTTCCTCCTTTAGTAGAACAGCAATTTTACATGCTTATTATCAGAGCTAAATTCAGTATGTCAGCCACTGATAGCTTCTATAGATCTTGCATAAATTAAAAGTTAACATGAAGAATGCTACCGCTGTAAAGCAGTGGTTGAAGGGCCTGCTGGTTTTTGCAGTGGAGAGTCAGCAAGCCAAAATTTATTTGACATGTTCCAAAACAAAAGGGAATAAAAGCAAAGTTTTTAAAAACTATATATGCAGGAAGGAGAAAGGGAAGATACGGAGAGAGATTGCTAGTGACTGTAAACAATGCTTGACAATGAAGAACTTTGAAATAGCTTTTTTGTCTTTCACAACTTTTTTTTTCATGTGACTGATGTCTTCTTTTGAGCATCTTATCCCATGGTGTTGCTTCTCTGAAAATAACTCCCATGATGACTATGTGAACAAGGAACAAAATCTGAGCCTGGCATCCAATTTTATCTTTTCTGTAAGGAGACAAAATACCTGGAGATGAAATGTATTATTTGCTTTGGGATGAACCTATGAGCTCATATTTTGTGTGTGTGTCTCTCCTATCTGCTTGTGAAATCTTATGAATTTGTTCTTTATTTTTACAATATGTTGAGCAAAGTGGGGGGTGGGTGTTGGAGAAGAAAGAATATCACATCCCTAAATTACTCCTGTGGGAGTCTTCCTTGAACCATAACTGCATGTATGAAATGAAATTTGATTGCTGGCTGTTTTAAGGCTTTGTTTGTCTGTCTGTCGGCTTTTATTTTTATATAACCAGCACACTTTATTTAGTGAAGTCACCTTTCAGTTCAGGGTTTCATACATTCTTGGTGAGCAATGGTTAATTATTTTTGTGCCTTGACACATAAATGGGTTTTGGAGTTTATAAAGTCATGATCCCCCTTCCTCTCTACTTCAAACACTCTTATCATAGCTCCATAGATCTAAGATTGGCCAACGTGAAGACAGGAAGGGAAAAGTCTACATACCTTGTTTCCCCTCTTTAATGGTAGCAGCTATTCTGCCTGTCAGAAGGAACACATTATATGTGGTTCTGCAATTCATCTCCCTGGTTTCCACTCCTTATCTCACAGCTGTCTTGATTTCAAAGCATTTTTCCTGTTCATTCTTTGCTTGTAGCTCCTTCAGCTAAACCCTAAGGCTGTGCAGTGCTTCAGATTCAAAGGGAAAAACGTGCTTCAGTGTGCAGAATGGCACACAAGAGGTCTTTTGCATAGGTACAACTAGGGCACCAGTTGTGCCCTTTCCTGGACCAGGAAGCCATTCAGACACTCATTCATGCCTTAGTCACCTCACAAATGGATTACTGTAATGTACTCTACGTGGAGGTGCCCTTGAAGACCACTCAGAAGTACAGCTAGTTCAGAATATAGCAGTACAGGCAGTGTTGGGCATGCCTTGTTATGCCCATGTGACCCCTCTGCTTCCTGAGCTGCACTGCTTACCAGTTAGCTTCTGGGCATAATTCAAGGTGCTGGTTTTCCCTTGTAAAGTCTTTCACGGCATAGGACCTGGTTATTTGAGAGACTATCTGTCCCCATGTGTTTCTGTGATTGGACCCATTGCTTAAGCAATGTTATCTTGTTGGGCCCGGGAAGTGTGCCCTCTGGAATAAAATCCCCACTGAGATCCATACAGTTCCACCCTGATGACATTCAGGAAGGTATTAAAGACTTGCCTATTCTCTCAGGTTCTGGGGCAGAGCTAAGGTTGAGCTCTTGCTGAATGGGCTTTCTTTGGTTATATGTTGCTTTGGGGACCATTCATGATTCATTTGTGTGTGTGTGTGTGTGTGTGTGTGTGTATTTTTAATTTTAATTGTAAACTTCCCAGATTTGCTAGAAGTCAGACAGCCTCTAAATTGTATAAACAAACAAACAAAAATGTTTTACTCTAGTACCTCTGAAATTCAGTTATATATCTCCACCCTGGAACATCTTAGTGATGCTGTGGAACTTCTGTCTCAGTGCCTGGAGGCTGTGGGGGTGTGGATGGGGGAACAACAAGCTCAACCCTAATAAGATCAAGTGGCTTTGGGTTTAGGAACGCCTGGTTCTGGGGACTTTAAATCTCTTGTTCTGGATGGGGTTGCACTGCCCCAGACAGAACCTGTGCACAATCTGGGGGTCCTCCTGGACTCAAGCTCCAGCTCAAAGAGCAGGTGGCAGCCATGGCCAGGAGGGCCTTTGCACAGCTTCATGCTGTGTGCCAATTGCACCTGTTGCTGGACCAGGAGACCTTAGTCATGCCTTAGTCACCTCCAGCTTGGATTACTGCAACATGCTTTACTCACCCTTGAAGAGTATTGGAAGCTTCAGGTGGTGCAAAATGTTGTGGCACCAGCAGTTACAGGTGCCTGTTGTTTGGCACATGCAACACCTCTACTCTATGAGCTGTACTGGCTATCAGTATGCTTCCAGGTACAATTCAAAGTCCTGTCTACAAGGGAGTGTCATCTGGCAGGACCCAGGAAGAGAGCCTTTTCTGCCATGGTGCCTACCCTCCAGAACACCATTTCCCTGAAGATCAGATTTTCCCCGACTCTGCTGACATTTGGCAAGGCCTTGAAGACCTGGTGTTGCCATCAAGCCTGGGCCCTGGTACTGTGGGTGAGCCTGATTCTTGGCTGTATTACCTGTGGATGCCTGTTACGTGTTGTTGCTTGGCTGCTATGTAATTTATAGTCTTAACTTGCTGTTTTTATTTTGTTTTTACTTGTTAGCCACCAAGAGTCAGGTATTTGAGATGGGCAGCCATACAAATTCAATAAACAAACAAACAAACAAACAAACAAACTACTCCTTAAATTCTTTTCTTAGGATCATGCTATATCTGCATAGGCAGTCATGCAATCCTGCAAAAGATTCAGTTGCTTGAGAAGTTCAAGTCAGGTGTCAGATGAGCACCCCTGCCCGCTCTGAAGTAGCTCACAGCTCTATTAAGTCCTTTAGAAGTGTTTGCTCTTCTTTCTCTGTGACCATACTCACCTCTCAGAGGTTACAGTAATATTAGCAGTTGAAATGTAAAAGATCAGGAATAAATGTCCTGATAAGTCAGAAGATCACTAGTGGGAGGTCTAAGGGGAGATAAAGACACAAACCTGAAGTCCAAAGTGCCACAAAGGCTGAACGTGTATTCTTCTTTTTAAAAAACTATAAAAAGGAGATCAATATTTACAAGTTGTCAGTGGCTTTGCTGGTTTCCAATTCTGCTCCAGTTCAGCAGCCTTCAAGATCCTTGAAGAGCTAGTTTACCAGTGAGCATCACTAAGGAGTCAGATTGTATGCAAATAGATGCTATTTGTGCTTCTATAGTTAAACATTACTAGTACCTAAATACCCATCATCCTCTTCCCTTTGGGGGTAAGCAATGTTATGGAAAGCCCGGAAAAGGAATAAGAAATAATAAGCCAAAGAAAGAAATCAAAGGCATGAAATAAGGGGCATGGTGGCAAAAGGTACACCCCCCCATAGACATGTAAGCTGCATTCACTACCAAACCTCTGAGATGTCCCCCATACATATGAACTGCTGAAAGTGCCCCTGTAAGAAAACATTCACAGCAAACGGAAGTGACCCTGAGTGGCAACAGGGAGAAGACTCGGTCAGGAACCTGTGCCCAGTAAGCCAAATTGTTTATATTCACTGACCATATCTCAAAGATAGTATGGATAGCATACTGACCTAGTAGGAAGGGATAAATAAGAATAAGATCACGCAGATGAGTTGATCTAAAACATTTCGATGTCACGCTGTGATTTGCACTGTGTCTGCCTTTCTCTCGGTTTTGCCTTTGCCTTTCTTTACCTTGCAATGTAGTGGCCAAAGGCACAGACGCTCTGGTTCTGCTTTTGCTCATGGCCCCTCAGCAAAGTATCAAAACTTTGCTGGGGGATCACTGTATTATTGATTGCATGCAAATAAATTATGTTGTATCCTTAAAGTGATTTGGTTGCTTTACGGAAGCCAGGTTTTGTCCTCAACAGGGGAAAAAACAGAGCGAAGATAATTAAATCTACTTTGAACCACCACCTTTTAAAATTTATTTTATTTATTTATATATCAAATTTATTTATATATCAAATATGTCACCTCCCATCTCTTAGGGGAAGTACCAAAAAAAAAATTTAAAAAATCCCAGAAAAGAATGGCAAAAATATTGCCATTGTATTGTATTGCTGCCCCCAAAATTACATGGATGTGTCCATGAATTCACCAGAAGTCAAGCTTCACATGAAAGGGGTGACCTTTAAATGAGGACTTTATCTTAAATCTTGTTTTAAAAGGAGAGTAGACAAAACAGGGTTACAGGATGGGGACATTGAAAGCTACTAATTTTGATGGCATATTTATCTCCTAGGTCCAGGAACAACAGTGGAAGAAAGCCATTGCTCTCCTCTCCTGGATGCATCTGGTTAGGCAAAGTGTGACATAAAATAATAGATTAGATAGATCTTGGGTCTGATTTCTGAGTTGGCAATAGCTTTCTTTCATTACCTCCCATAGTTATGGGATACTCAGTGAGACCACCATTCCTGGGCTTCCATGAAAACGGAAACTTGCCCTGCAATAGGGAGCAATTGGGCAAAATAAATGAAAGCAAATCCAAGAAGAGTTTGAAAGTCCAAGTGCATGTATTATTCTGAAATGATCTGTGATTGTTCGTTCTCACATGGTCAGTGAAAAACATTATCCCAACAAACCTGAGTTTTGAAAAAAAAACGGAGATATGGAAACTGGCTCTCAGATGCAAAATAGGGGAACAGGTACTCTGATAATGAGGTCAGAAGAACAGTGCAGACTGGTTTGAATACTGTGTCTATGTATGGGGTGGGCCCTTGAAACACTCAGTTACTAGAATTCTTCCCATCTTTTCTTCAATAAAGATGACTGATTGGGAATTCTTGGGTTCTTGTGAACGTGCCCTAAATGATTCCAGTCTTGTCTATTGAGTGAAATTGCCATCAGTTAGATCTGGTCTGCAGATCTCTAGTATATTATTACCCATTGCTTCTCATAGTCTTCTTTTCTGTCAGGGCATACTCTGCTTTATGTGGAACAAATTAGTTATTGCTTTAACCCTCTGCTGTGTATAATACTCCCAAATCAGACTGATCCCAGATCAAGATTGTTGTGCTTATTGCAAAGTGGGGGGCGGGGGGGGGGGGGAGGGAGACACAGATGGAAGCTATAGTTTTTTTTTTTTTTTTTAACTTATTATTCATCCCTTAGTTTGTTTTGGAATTGGGGAACCAATTCACAGGGAAGAGTTCTGTGTAAGTCCTCATTTAAATGTGAAGGCTTTCACCTTACTGGGGAAATTATTGTTATCCATGTATATTGTCATGTCTAATGGTCAGTGGAACAAACCAGCTATGATGAAGTCATAAAGGTGGGCAATCTGTTTTTCCATTTTTGCCAAATTTCTCATCATAACAACTCTAAGTTCTGATTTCTCAAAAAACTTCAGATGGCTATTAATACACACTTCCACACAAATTTTCTTTTATTAACAAAAAGTATAATAGCAGCATAGGAATCAAAAAAAAAAAAAATTGTTAACAAACCAGATCATTTAAATTAACAAGATGAAACACCATATAATATGATTATTCAAAGAGGAAAAAGGTTTTTTAAAAACAGAACACATTTAAAGAAACTTCCTTGCTGTTCTTTTTGAACAACAACTTGTGCACACTTCTAATGTGTACATGTGTGAGTAATTGTCCTACTATTTTATACATTTTTGTCTGCACTGTTTTCTGATATATACTGTACATTTCTATGTCTATCCTGTCCTAACATAACCTCCTCGTGTACATTTGAGTTACACACTATATTGCAAAATTCTGAAAAGTGAGGATTTTGTCTTTCATCACTCTTCCAAGTTCTTCTACAGATCATCAAGTCTGAAATCAATGTGTATCTAAAAATTCTGAAGGACTAAACTTTAACCACCATTTAGATTTCTTTGAATTCTTTGGTATTAATTGTTCCCTTCTCCCTCTCCAGAGTTTATTACCATCAGCATAACAATGAGGACCTCAATACACGGGCCTGGCTTTAAAGGGGCTAATAAAATAGCAGGAAAAAAAAATGAGATTAGCAGAATAGATTGATATCACCTTCCTTCCAGATTTGCAAGCTCCTTGAATCAGGCTCATTTTCTTTATTGACAACAGAAAGTAGATACCTTTAGCAGAGCAAGATAAACCCAGGAGCTACTGAATAAATAATGAAGGCTAATGAATAATTTAATCTCAACACTAGAATACCTAAAATAAAATATATCTTTCTGGAACTTCAAGCATTTTTGGAATTTAGTAATATGGAGAGATATGGATTGAATTTGTATTTCCCAAAAACATTTGTCAAAGAATTATCTGTCTCCAGCAAACAAATGACCATCTTCTTGTAAAACCTCTGAAATAATAAAAATGTCAGATTTGGCCTGGGGGGTGGCAATCAAAGCTACTCTGGTAGTTCTTTGGGGTTAAAAAGGACAATTTGGCTGTTCTCCAAAGACCTGTGTTCTATTGTTGCTACACAACACAGATTCAAAATGCTATCAGGTATATTCACTTAAGCTACCCCATTCTCTGTGACCCTTTTTTAAAAAATATATTTTTATTCATGGGGAAATTGGAATGATTTATTGCATCAGTGTAACTTTGGTATATGGATATATTAGCATATGGCTAACTAGATTTCCCCGGGCATATAAAAAGTGCTGCCCCATGCCTATCTTTACTGCACCTCAGGAACCATGCCAAGCAGTCTGGCCTCATGTCATTAAGGCTAGATATCATTTCCTTCATGCTTACAATGGCAAGGAGATACACCACCTGGGGAATAGATCATGACCAAACTGGGCTTGGTTTGGCTGAACAGAGTCTGAGGGGAGCTGGATTATGGTGAGATCTTGCCTCATATCAGCAGCTAACCCTAACCCTAATCTTTTAAGCCCTTGGACTAAATTAATAACATAAATGAATTAAACATAGTTGTTCTAGTTGGAAGGTGACTCACCCAAAAAGTTCGATTTAACAAGGGAGGGGGCGCCAGGAATTAACTAAGGGTAAAGGTAATCACTTTTTGCAGCTGAGAAACAGATGACTTGCCTCTCTGCATGAATTCTCTTTCAAAGCTAGGCTGGGAAAAAAAGCAACTCCATGTGTTAAGACTTCTTTCCCACCGTAGCTGTAAAAATGGCTGCATCCTTTTTTCCAGGGGCTAGAAATTATCAATTTTTTTAAAAAATTCCACTCCTAGGGATATAAATTTCTCAATCTCCTGGAAGAGACTGACATTCCCATTGCAGGTGCAAGCTACTGCAGTGCACATGTCTCTCTGAGAAATGCCACAAGGAAACTAAGCACTTGTTGGAGAAGAAGAAATAGTTGTACAAGGGAGGCCCAGTTTCTCTTGCAGCCACAGCAAAAAGGGGAAGGAGGTCCAGTGCTCATTAACTGGATGGGAAAAGGCAGTCCCACAGCAGACCTGCTGGACCAACTGGAGCTGAACTTGACCACATCACCTCCAGGTTCCTTCTCCATGCACACTAAATTGTCTGCTTGGGAAGGCTCACATCAGAACACCTAAAGCCAATTTCAGGCCGTCTCAGCAGCGGGTTAGCCATATGATGGAGGTAATAGCATCGGGACGTGTCCCATTCAAGCAAGACATGTGGATGAACCCTTAATATTTCTTGGCCTGTATTTTCTGGAATGTGTTTTGATATTACCAGGCAGCAGAAATCTTTGTGTCCTGTAAGCATAAACTAGAAGCTCTACTTACTGAAAGGATGAGAAGAAATGTGCATAGAATCAGTCTCTTTCCTTTAGGATGTATTGGGTTGCCTTCATAGGATGGAGAAAATGCATGGACCTAAAAGGATCCACAGCTCCAGCATATTTGGGATACCTTCCATCAGGCATATGGCCAAAACTATGTCACCAATCCTTATTAATCTTCATTGTTGTTGTTTAATCCCTAGTCACTTTCATCTCTTTGCAAACCCCTGGATTTTGCCAGGATTGGCTGTTGGTAACTTCTTTCTTGAATTCTTGGAAGCTCCTGCTTGTGTCATCAATTATAGTACTTAGCCATCATGCCTTCTACCAGCCTTTTTTCTGATGGCCTTTAATTTTTCCAAGCATCACGGTCTCCTCCAATGACTCTTGCCCTTTTCAAGCTTAGATTATAACAGACTTCTGTAGCATGATTTATTACACTTTTATATTGGGGTCCCTACCTGTAGGTCCATGATATATCACTGCTGTTAGAAGCAAATGTTATTTTTGGTCTTCAGATAACACACAGGGCAATTATTAGATTTTCCAAACAGGATTTAAGATGCAAGATCCTGATTTCATATAAGCAAAAATGGCTGACCAGTGCAAGGGCAGATGATGCTAGTCTTGTCTTCAGCAATAATAAGGCGTGTTATATGTAAGAATATGCATCCAGTTTAGGGATTTTATGCCTTTTTTAACCTCTTGAAATTATTATAAATGCTATGAGAAGCTATTATGGCATAAATCTATCTATATTCTCATCTATATGTTTTAAAAATTAAAATTATGCTTTGAGGTATATCTTCCTCACAATATATGGAGAATTAAGCAAGACATTTCTCAGAGCAATAATGGCTTGTTTAGGGCCCCTCACATACCGAGCTAAAAATGAATCCCATAAATTACATGTAACTTCTCTTTATGTATCAGGAAGGATTCTGAGCACTTTGCATTTATTTACATTTGAATCCCAATAAATTTCAGACTGTAGAATAACTCGTTGTGCATGTGTATTATATAAATATGCATTTCTGTTTCCATATGCAGAGGAGCTCATTTACAAAACCAACAGAGACAATGAATTAAATAAGGCTGCTCAGTAAGTGAGGTATGTTGTCTCCAACAGAAATAAAAATAACACAGAAATTAATTAATTAATTAATTGACAAAGATTTCTATATAACCTAGCTCCTTAGACTCTGGGCAGTTTACCAGAATAAAATAAGAGCAGGTTAACAATTGTTCTATATTAGTATTACCAGTCAAAATAGAACTGTATCCAGTTTAAAAACAGTTATAGGCCCTACCCACCTTCAGTCTGGTTGGATAATGGGAAAAGGGATTTTTTTCCCTTTTATTTTTATGAATGTGTATTGTTATAGGTTTTAATTGTATATTTATTTATTGTTTTAACATGTTGTGAACCGCCCAGAGTCCCCCACTGGGGGGAGATGGGCGGGGGACAAATGTAATAATTAATTAATTAATTAATTAATTAATTAATCCTTTGCATGCTTGGAATCATACAAGGGGTCAGGCCACCAGAGTCTTGCTCACTGTTTCACATCCCATTTATATCCTCATGGTACAGTCTTGGTGCTCTTCATGCATTGTGGATAAACATCTAAAGCAAGGATGTCCCTCCCCTTTTAGCACATAGGATTTAGAATCCTGAATGCCTAGGATTTAAATTCTCATGGAGCAGGCTCAGTGCTTCAGACTTCTTTCTCAGATTCTTTGAGGATTATAGGGCTGAGATACAAGAAAGAGGATGATTATGAAAATCACTGAATACCTGATAGGGTTGGAGTGGAATAACATACTGGTATTATTTGAAGTGACCAGTTCACCACGTGCAAACTTTTGTAAAACTTCAGGGATGCTTGTTAAAGTAAAGCCTCACCTTGCTTTTTGATGCCTCTGTTCCAAACAACCCACAGATAATTCAATTCAAGGCTAACGTTATCTTTTCATTTTACAACAAACCTGCAGTAAGCCCAAACAGGCTAGTGTGATGGTATTTCCTTTGATCTGCAGCTTGCTCAATCCGTTTCCTACTGTGCTGGCTTACATTTTCATTTTAATAGTTAAGTAGTTTGGACATCATTAAAAGAACTGTGTCTGGAGGCAATGCTATAGTCTTGATCAGTTTGCAAAGCCATTCCATGGAAAAGTTCACAGCTCAAGCCTGTGATGATATATTTTAAAAATGATAATGCAATTAATTTTGATAAAATGTTCTTCCACTCTGTGAATGAATTAAGAATGAAAATAGTTTCTGGGGACTTGACCCTCCTCTATTAATTGATCCATTCTGTTTTAATCATTGTTATCCTTACTATCAACTTTGTTGTTTCTTTTCTAAATTGTTTAAACTATACTTCCCATCAGTTCTACTTTTGCTATTGTTTCTCCTGGTAATATATAATTAGAGGCATAATATGAGATGTTATGATATCCCAAGTTCTTGTGTACCTTGCTTTTGACATCACAGGTCACCATGTTGTCACATTATGTATTTTGTTTTGGTGCAGGGAAGGGAGGGGTTGCATTGCGACGGGGGGTGCCACAATGCATGGGGACAAACTGTATACCTACATCTATGCCTGCACGTTGGTCCACTATGCTAGGAGCCATGCCCCATTTTCCATCGTCTTCTAGGCTTGTGCAAAGCTTTCAGAAGAGGCGTTTTGCAACAACACACAGGGAACACATCTGAAGCGCTTGTTTTTGAACCACCAAAGCAGCCACATCCTTTACAAGGCTCACGCAGCTGTTTCGGAAGTTGCTCCCAGTTGTCTCCTGAACCTAGGCCATCTACACTGTTCTGCATAGAAAGGCATATGTTGCATTGTTAACTGGCATATTACTTTCTGGTAAAGATAGAAAGGGCCATTTAAGCCATTAAATCTTTGCTCAGTGCAAGAATCCAAAGTAAACTTTTCCCAACAGGACTGTCCAATTTCTGCTTCAGCATGTGTTACACCATCTAGGAATCTGAACATAATGTCCACCCCCAAAGCCTTGTCCTTCCTTGTTTTGTCCTTAGCGTTTTAAAATATATCATATTGTATCAGGAGGTTTTGTTGCACTTACCCATTGGAAGGCCAATGAAATATCAGCAATACTCTTTTAAATGTTTTAAACAATAGCTTACAGATAAAATAGGGGTTAACAGGACCACCCCCTTCATGCAGAAGCAGTCTATCTGATAAGTACAATCGTATTGAATGAGTTTGATGATTCCCAGGATCATGAGATGAAGTGGGTAGGGACCTGCAGGCCATGGGTGATGGCTAGTTCCCTGTCCAATAAGGATTCAGGAATAGTTGGGAAATGGCCATGCAGCCCTCTGGTCCACAGAAGGGGTGGTAGAAATAAAAGTTTGCTCTAATGTGCATTGCTGCAACATAAATTGGGTTCTAAAATGAATGTAATCAGATGTTGATAAAATTGTTTCTTACCCTTTCAATGAATCTTGTTTTAAAAAGGACTCATGGTTTTTGGCTTCAGATTGTCCTTCTCAGCTCTATGCAAACAGTAGCTGTACCATACTGAGGTTTTAGCCAAGTAGAGGAGATCCATGAGCAGTTATCTTCTTTTCAGACCTTCTTAGCATCTGGAAAATGAAACAAGGGCCAAGCAAGTTGATACATTATTAGGGTCAAGGCAGCAACACCACCCTGAAACCTACTATGGACATACTAGAATTCGAATATAAAAAAAGACATTAGTGCTTGTTGGAAAAAAAGAAAAAACAAAACAGAAGGAGTTTGAGGAGATACACACACACTTTAATTAATACCTTAATCCTTATAGAGCTGTCATTCATACATTGCAGAAGGACAGACTCCAGATTTTATGTGGAGCAAGGAGAGTGGAGGAGAAGGGCTTTCAAGGAGTTTGCACTCACTTGAGTAACGGTGTTCACTTACTTAAATGCAAAAAACTTTTGCATGTAGACCTCAGACCCAAAAACATGCCCTAGAGAACTGCTGTCACTCACTTCCAGCAAGACTGAGAAGGAGGGACGATCTATTTAACTTGGGATAAGGTCACCTCTCATTTTCCTATGGCTTCCTATCTTGCTGTTTCTGTTGTAAGCACTTTGCTTCTGTTTTATGAATGGATTTGTTATAAGCTTCAACAATGAATATTTCTGACTGTAACAGAAGGGAAGGACATAAATCTTCTTAACTATAGTCAACCACATAAGAAAACTCCAGAAACAGAGGTGGAGAGTAAGCAGACCTGTAGAGGAGATCGTCTTAGATGTCCATTTTCAATCTGAGCTTACGAATCACTCAGGATAGCATATTGCTATGAGAAATGCTATTTGATGGACGTTCTTCTAAGCCATTTTTTTTTTTTAACTGCAGGTATGGTTCCCCAATAAGGCACCTATAAGAGCAAAACCAATCTGCTACTCTGTATATGTGGATTCAAGCTCAGACAGATGTATATCATTAGTTCCTACCGTGGGAAAGAAATATTATGTGAAAGCCATACGGACTACCTATAGTTCTGCTCCATTGGAAAAATAACATAAAAAAGGAAATTTGAAAGCAAAAGGAATAAATAAGGAAGCATCCGCTGTGCAAACCCCTTAGGTATTATACCTTCCAGTGTGCACCATCTGATTGACATACTTCTCCATATGTTGAGGAGGAGTAACAACTATTCCCAGCTAACCAATAATTATGCCTTTTTATTTCCCTTTAATCTCCTCAGACTTCTCATAGGATTTTAGTTTTGGGTAGATGAATGTCCCTGTAACGCTTTATCTGGGGCAGCTTTTGCAAAATACTGTAGGTTTCTAATTATACATTTAAACCACTATATATTAAGCTGTGTTAATTGTGAACTTTTTTTCTCATGTGCACTGCAAACATATATGCACACAATATATATATACACACACATATTTTCTTGTGTAAAAGTGTGTTCTAAGCAACAATTGCTATAGAGTCAGCAGTGGTAAACTCTGTTTAAAAAGAGAAACTGTTTTTTTAAACATATGATCCCAAATCAAATAACAAGTAGGAATTAACATTAGAACCAACTAAGATAAGAAAGAAGGAGTTAATGGTTTCATTAGAGCCAGTGTGATCTAATGGTTAAGGTGTTAAACTGATGCAAAGGAGATCCAATTCACTGGGTCAGTTACTCTCTTTCTCCACTCAGCCTAATTCACAGAATAGTTGTTGTGAGGAAAAATTAGGATCATTCCTCCACTCCCAGTGAGAAAAGGAAATATATCTGATCACTGATCAATCTCCATTCTGAAAGAATTGAAATTATCAGCCTTGAAAACAGCAAATTGAATATTCAGTTTAAGTATAGTAGACCTTGATCTCTTCTGAAATTTATAATCTCTTTATGCTCAATTGAAATGTATTTTCAAGACCAGTTCCAATCTCTTGGGAGAAATGAAGAGAGGTACTTGGTTCCTTCCAACATCCTCCACCCGTGGTCAGGAGGCCGCTCACATTGTGGTGGAAAACTTGGTCGACCTTCACCCTATGCACCATATGTCAGAATGGCCATTTTGAAGAAGAAAAGTTGAGAGAGGTGAATGGTGTATATGGTGGGAATCCTTCTTATTTCCCAATCCGTACCTCAGACAGATCACGGAAACCGTTGTGATTTTTAATGACAGTGATTAATAAATAAATCCTAGAAAGAAATTCCTAAAACAAGGATTAATAATATACCTTGTAACTTAGACTTTGTTTAATAGAAAGTAGACAATGAACAACAACGAATCCTTGACAATAAGCCTCTTGCAATTCAAGAACTCTAAACCAATGTAGTGGGTGGATCAAAAGGTGTCTGATTAAACAAGTCAGTATTTCCACTCCAATGCTGGATATCAGATTGAGCTTATCAGAGAAGTACCAGTGTCTAAAATGAGACTGAGTTGTTTGTGAAAAGACATGCAATGGTATGTGTTCCTTCTTTATCCCATCAGAAATAGCTTTCCCTATTCATTCCTACCCTCAGGCTCAGTTGCTAAGTACTTATTGTGAATTGATGCTTAATTAACTCCCCCTGCCACCATCACTCCAGTAACCACTCATTGCTGTAAGAATCCAGAGTTACTGGATCTTAGTTAAATTGCCCCATGTTTAGTAAAGTAAATATTGAAAAGTTTGTTATCTTGTTAATGAGTCACATAATTTGAATTGTTGCCGAAACATTATTCTGATAATGCTAAAATACCACAATAAGCTTTCAAGGGTTCCTGCTGTGATAATGATTTAAACATAGATTTGGACAGAAAGTTTTCATCTTGCTGAAAGTCAGCAAGGTAATTAAGATGCGAGGTGAAGCTTTAAATGTGAATGGCAAACATCAGTTATAGATCTGAAAGGGCAGGCAAATGTTTTTCTGAGATACATGTATCTGTCCACTCATTTTAAGTTTGTATTAAGTTTAATTTTATTTCCTGCTATGTGCAGACCACAGACTGGTTTGCATAAAACTCAGGAAGGATATCTCATAGGGTTGGCACAATGTAAAAATGTGACTTCATTGTGGTTGGCATAGGAGGTGTTCCTCCTGAATTGCCTTGCACCACAAGTTTACTTTCTCTTTGCAATTACACATTTATACTTATGCATTTATTATTAAAATATTTATATCCCACCTTTCAACTGTGGTTTCCAAGGCAGTTCACAACATGAATTAAAAATGAATAATACAACAAATGTAGTTAAATTAAATTAAGGCAAGAGCAGAGAATGCTGTTTAGAACAGTAGCATCCGATCAGATCACAAAGCTGAATCAAAAGTTAAATTCTGTGAAGACTTCAGTGTCTTCAGCTCAATTCTGAGAGCCATCAAAGGAGACAGGGTGTTTCCTCTGAGAAACCATCAATAAAATAACTTCATCCTTGGGTTGCCAGAGACTCAGCTTCAGAGCATGATGGCGTTTTGCATAGGACTGCCAAACAAATTGATAAGAGAGGTCTTCAGTATCTGATCTAAACACCTTTATGACTTATTTTTCAGAAACAAACTGGTAGACAGTGAACTGGTAGACAGTGAAGTTATTTAACTACTTAGCACTGGTGAGTCCTGTTGCCTACTGCCAATATTAGATAAGTTTTCTCTTGAAACACAGCAGGTGAAGCACTTAGCTGATATTGAAGATGATAAATACGGTCAGACCAAGTTAGTATTCGAGTGAAACTGAATACTCCTGGGGCACTGAAAAAGAACCTGGAAAAAGGTGATGGCAAACTATTTCCAAATAATTACTCAGGATATGTACTGATAATAATTCAGCTTTGATTTCAGGGAGCCTTTACATTGCCTGCATTTGTAAATTGAAGTTTCTAAGGTGTCTACAAAGGCAGACCCAGGTAAAATGCATTGTAACAGTTTAAGCTGGATGTGATAAAGACATAAATGTTTGGTACAGTAAAATCCTTTTTTCTAGGAGAGTGAATTGCAGGTAACTATGTTTCATGGCCAATTTCATATCAACTTTGAGTTGCGAATCTCAGCATCTCAGCAGACAAATTCCTGTTTTCTGATCAGCCATCAGTTGTCTCATTTGGGCTGGCATCTTTGTTGGCTCTGCTTAGGCTGCCTAGAAGCACTCCTGGATCTGATGGAGAAGAGAGACAGTGAATCTCAGCATATTAAATAACTTCTTCCAAATCCCCGGACACTTTCACCCAATGGCAACTAACTTCCATACAAATTCTTCCTTTTAATATGACAAAATAAATGTGGTTTGACAAGAATGAACAAGAGGTATGAAGTGATCCAGGAACCCTTTCCCAATTTTCAGTCATAAAGACTGTATTGTGTCTGTGTAGACCTAAGATATGCTCTGAGAGCTATCAGGAAACCAATCATTTTATCACCACAAGCAAGCAGATAATGTTAATTGTTCCTTCTAAATTTCAATCTTACCAAGCAATGGTCTGAACAGGATAGAAGACATATTGAAACCTCTTCATTTCCATATTCTCTAGGCAAAAAATCTTGAAATCTCTTCACTCCAAATTAAGTGTTGGATTAAGTACTGATTGAACCACTTTTGGGGGGGGGGGTGTAGGTGGGGGGGATATTTCATCATTAAATACCAGGCCACTCCATACTGGAAAAAACTGAGATGAAAAATGAATTCTTGAGGATTGAGATGAGAAATGGGGTAGGAAAGTAGCAAAGGAATCCCTATTCTTATATATCATACATGTAGCTGATATTGCTGAAATAGGAATTGGAATTCTATGAAAGTACCTGAATAAAGCAATAGAATAATGAAAAACCTTCTTCTTCTGATACTAGACCTGTATGGAATTCAGACTGATCCTGAAAAATCCAGCTAGTAGTTGTTTGGAACAGGTTTCTATGAAATCTGTGATGTACTGCTCTCAGCATGATGCCCTTGACTGACAACAGTATATCAGTGCATCAGATGTGTGACCCACGGATATCAGCATGATCTGCTATTGCCTGCACTTAGGCTATAAACACTGCACTGTGCTGATTGTCAAAACGGGGGTCTGTTACTTTCATGGCCAACAGATATTTAAAGGAGCGAAATGGTGAAACCTGATAATTCTCCTAGGTCGTTCTTTTTCCAGGCCAATTCTGATCATATTACATTCTAAATCTTTTGTTATATACATAATCTCGTTCTCTTGTATTTTCTGGCAGGTCTATCAGTCAGCAAAGGGGAACAAACCGATATGAATAACATTTTGAGAAAATTAAACTAGTTTTTTTTAGCCTAAATACCTTTGGATTTGCAAAAGCTGGTTGTAGACAAAGGAGACACAAGTGAAATGCGCTGCAATAGATTTCTCCATTCATAATGACAGGAACATCTCTCTCAATATTACTTAGCTAATGAAGGAATAGATTTGCTGTGACATTCCTAGGAGGCTCATTTTCTTGAGTACAGTAGTAAAAGTTAGCTGATGAATGACCTAAACTGCTTAATGCTTCTACTTATAACTCCTGAGCAGCAAGGCGTATCTTGGAGAGTACTGGAGGAGCTATCCTCAGGAGGCCCCAGTGTCCTTGTAGGTTGTCAGAGTCAATGAGCCAGGTTTATTTCAAATGGCTCCTTAAATGAACATTTATTTTGTGCCAGTAACACGTTTTTGATTAACAGCTCCTTTTGACTAATTTGCTTCCCAAAACAGCCCAATAAAGGAGTCGTTTAAAACATAATTAAAAGCATGTTATTGCTAGTAGTTAATACTGATTAAAACGGGCATTAAGACAATTATCGCTGAAGGAAAGTAAGTACTTTGAAGTTAGTATGGGATCCATGCATGCCATTTCATCTATACCATACAGTGGTGGGCTGCTTCCTAGGTTTCTTAAGAGTCCTTAGTAGGAATAACTCTCTCGAAATTTACTCACTACCCCTAGTTTTTTTTAAAAAAGCCTTCAGCAAATTATTATGTATCTTGAACATACCAAACAAGAATAGTTAATGTAAAGCTACTCCAGGTGTGAATCACCCCCACCCCACCTCCACCCTCTAAAATATGTGCTTTACAAGACATCCAAGGAAGTGTTGAGGAATCAGAAAGGGCTGATCTGTTTCCAGACTGGAAATGAAGGTAAGACATAAATTGCGTGTTCTTGTTTCACACGTGTTAAAAATGGCTGCATCTTTGGGTTATTTCTTGGGTCATTTTTATGAGACATTTTAGAACAACCGTAGAAGTTTTAAGTTCTCTTTGAATCAACGACAGACCTATTAAGGTTATGTCCCTATGGCTGGCTGTACACAGCTCTGGATATGTAGATATCAACATGGCCTAAATACAGTAAAACCTGGGGATGGCTGATTCACTGTGCTTACTTGAAAAATCACAAAACATGTCTCTCTGAAAAAGACCTAATAGGTAAGTGAATTGGTTACTGTTTATATGAGACACTTTCAAAATTGATCTATCACTGAAATACAGGTGGTTTTTTTTGGCATCTCCTGTGATTACTTCCATTGTTCTGCTTCATCTAAACTGAACTAGAAACTTAGCTGAGTCTTAGAGAAACTAAATTTTGATGGTTGGTAAATCTGAGCCAAAACTAGCTCCTTTATTTTGTGTTTGTTTTTGAAAGCATGCTTCTTAGTTTTGTCAATTTACTGATAATGATTGTGAATATGATAATTTTTTTCTATATTTTAAATATTTTTTCCTTTCCTTTCCTTTCCTTTCCTTTCCTTTCCTTTCCTTTCCTTTCCTTTCCTTTCCTTTCCTTTCCTTTCCTTTCCTTTCCTTTCCTTTCCTTTCCTTTCCTTTCCTTCCCTTCCCTTCCCTTCCCTTCCCTTCCCTTCCCTTCCCTTCCCTTCCCTTCCCCAGCATTTTCCTTGGCTCCACTGGAGTTCATAACATTATATTTATTGGTACTGATAGCTCCATCACATGAGATATAATATCATGAGATCATCAGCAGAATCATGCATTATCCCTAAAGCTAATCATATTAAATGACATTGGGCTTTCTCAGTTTAAGAATAAAAGAGTGCTAATCTTCTTTCAAACAATATAACATTTTAGTATCAGATAAACTAAATTCAAAGCTAATATAGACATTAGGAATATTCAGCACAGCCCTGATGATTAGACAGAAAATATGTGCTTTTCTGTAACTCTCTGCCTACCCCATTTTGAATTAAAAATCTTGTGGAGAAGAGTACTTTGCTTTTTTAAGCGAGTAAACTATCAAGATTAAGAATTGTTTACCCCAAAAAGCTGTGCTGTAGAAATCGTTTTATATTTTGTTTACACTCTTCCAAATAATGAATAGAACCAGAAGGGTTGATGTTAGAAGAATTCTCCATGAACAGGAAAAAAAAAAACCTGATATAGAATAATAGTACTAATAATAGTACTAATAACAACACTAATAATGACAATGAGCCCAATGCTTTTATGAGTTCCTTTTGAATGGGAGAGACTGTTTATTCTTTGTAGATGATTTTTGGGGAGTGAAGCTTTTCAGGTTGGATGGCTCTTGCTTCGCTTTGTTTCTTGTCAGCATTCCTGGCCTGTGCTGCCAATTTGTTCCTTCTGCAGAGAAAATGGAAGAGATTTGGATTTAATTTTAAGCCTAGACACAGGCTGTAATTTACTAAAAAGAAGTGCCATACTAGTAAATCCTTTCAAACAGAGAGGTTGTTATCTTTAGCACATTTGTTTGGAAATAAGTTCCCTTGGAATCTGGTGGACTTACCCCAAAGAGAGTTTAGTGGATTTACAATGTCACGTGCCTACTCTATTGGACCAAAGTACCATTTCCTTTTCTTTCTGAGCCAGCTTCCTTCATTTTGTATACATACTTCAAGTACATGGTAAGGGCAATGCATATATTACTTTTTCCCCCTCTTGTTTGGTTCAAATAAAATGAATCTACTCTCTAAATGAAGGGCCCGCTCCATATACTACTTCACCAGATTACACAGGAGCAAGGCTGTGCTTTTGGATCCATTTGGAGTGTCATGGCTGTCATATTGTCTTAATCATCTGACCATTTACCATCAAGTAATGCTCTAAGAAAGAGTAGGGCATACTCAGAGAGACTTCTCTATGAGACTGGCAGCAAGGATTGTACAAATCTATAATAGGTTTCTCTGGCAGAATTTTGTTAAATGTACCAGGTTTGGATTCCAGAGTCAGAGGTGATGTATAATGTTAAGTTAGGATCTGGTGTATACTCTCCTTTGTATATAATAGGTTACCTGGTTGCTACAATAATTACCTCTGCTGTCAGATATCCCTTAGACAGTCTTCGTAAAATCACTACTGTTGAGCTGTGCCTTGGTTACATGCAAAGTTATATCAAAATTTTATAAACAGATAAAGGGTATTATTAAGATGGATATTAGTTATGTTCAAGGATTTAGAAATAAGAAGAATAATTTATATTAATGAATCAGTTTTTTTAAAAAAATGGAATTAAAAAAAAATTGAAGTATATTACTATGATCTTAAGATGGGACAATTTTAACAAAAGGTTCTTATCTTTGTTGATTGGACTCCTGAGAAAATGTTAAAAAAGGATTGCTTACCTCTCATACTACACAAAGTATAATATGGAAGATGGAATACTTCTTCCCAAAATTCTTAATATGGTATGACAATAATTGTTGCTTAAAGTTGTAAGCAATAATGATGGTTGCTACAGTAAATCAACAAAAATGAAATTTGGAATATACCATTATATGAAGACTGTTGGATATATTGTGTACAGCATTCAGTAAAAAAGTTAATTATTTTATGTTGGGAAGATAGACTTAATCCAGCTGAATAGATGTGGATTACAGATTCACTTTCCATTTACAATCTGGCACCTTACTGATGCAGTGGAAAGAATGATAAATATTATACTGTGGCTTCAAGGTTTAATGAATTATTTTAAAATTAGGCCCAATGTTTGTTTGTTATGATGTGTAGTATATTTATTTGTGATCTTTTTTTTTCCCTTCTGTTTTGTCTTGTCTTGTCCTTTCTTTTTTTCACAAAAAGAATAAAATCCCCCACAAATGTAATAAAGTGTTGAAAAAACAAAGAAAAAAAAAGAGCTACAAAGGGAACTTAGTCTTTTGTGCTGTTCCCTGAGAGCTATTCTTGATTCCCATAATTTCACTGTTACCCTTTTGCAGCAAGACCAGCAATGGCAAAAAGGTGCTCTGGGAATTGGCTCATTCTGTTAAATATTTCCAGGGACAGTTGCATCAGAAAGTTGCCCCTACCTTCCAGCTGCATAAGCTTGATGTGTGTCATACCAAAAGTAAATAAACAGAATTAATCCCAAGGAAAATGTGTGTGGTAGCACTCTTGCACAAATCAATGACCACAGAAATGGGAGAGCTCCTGTAGCAACCTGTAACATTCATTTAAAAATGAACATAACATCCCCTCCAAGCCAACATGCTGACTATTGTATCTGGTGGCATCTCAGTTGGTGCTCTGTTCAGTTCTTTAGGGAGACAACAGTAGCAAGTTGGCAGAAAAGGCTTACCAGGGACCAGAGGAGAAGAGACAGTGTGATCACATCAGCCTGAAACCCAAAAGGTCCCTTTCTATTTATACTTCTTAGAGGTCAACTGAGTTCATCATTTATATAAGGAGAGACAAAGCATAACAGATTTTATTCACCCTGAGGCTGGTTTCAGACTAACCCTAGTCTAGCCTGGAATAGGGTTGAGATGAAGGCAATGTCATGGGGGTCACAGCAGAAAAAAAGAAGTTACCAAGGGTTGTTTGTGCTGTAGTTGAATGCATGTGAGGACATGGAATATGTGCTTGTCTAAATTCTGACCTTTCTGTTTCTAGAATGCAAGAGCAGAAATATATAAATCTGTTGACTGCAAGAAAAGTAGCCAAGAATATTGTTTAATATTAGAAATGGGTTTTCACATAAAGTTGCTTCCTTTCATAATTTAATGACGAGTTCATATTTCTGAACATCTAAAAATCTACAACCAATTACTTTCCTGCCTTTTCTTTAGTTAACTTTTAACTTTAGTTAACTCTAGTTAACTTTCTTAACTCTTTATCTATTTATACTGTTATAAGACAATTTTGTCATGAACAAATGTATGAATTCACATTGCTTCCCTGGTATCTTCTTTTGAAAAAAAGACACAAAGGCCAATGTTTTATTTTTGGGGAATACTCATACAATAGTTTTCTTTCTTTACTAAAAAAATCAATTGGAATAGAACAAAATAATGTAGAGATTTCATTTTTTCCCTTATATATATTTTTTGAACCTCAGTAACTGCTAGATGACCAATGCTTGCAAATATATAATTTCAGAAGCTGTTTCTGACATAAGACATCTGAACAAAAAGTTGAATAACAGAGAACCAGATGAGAATATGTTTAATATTTTAATATATTGAGAGATGATGGTCTCTTTGTGTGTTTTACCTTGCAACTCTATTAATGGTTATAAGAATCACTGAAAAACAGGAAAAAAAGAAATGTTTTACTTGGAGGGTTTTCAGCCCATTTATAAATGTAGTTTGTTGCTTTTATCTTATAATTTTAGGAGCTTTCCCTTTACAGGAAAACACAATTCTAACTGTAATAGGATAGCTTTTATACCCAGAGAAGAAGAATAAATGCTGTTATCTTTTCCTTGTCTTGTCTTTTTCTCTAACTTCATGCAATAAAGACATGATTTAATACAATCCTAGAAATACATATCGTTATTAGGAATATACTGATCTCTGATCCAATCTATTTTATTGTCTGCTTTGCAGGACTGATTTACTGGTCAGCTAATTACCCTGCAGTTTTTAAAACCAGAAATATGTACAAAAAGCAAAGCAAAAGTGTGTGTGCAGAAACGTGTGTGTATACTTTAATAATGCAGAAATACACTGAGCTTTGTGATATATAAATCCAAAATTCACTTTCTCTCACTCACATTATTCTTAACAATTAAAAGGCTAATAAAACATTGGTATAACATAACATTGAAAGGAAATGCTCATATCACTATTTAATTAAGTCTAAGCAACATTGCAACTTAGTAAGAAAAAAAAGAGAGCAAAAATATGAGATAGACTTTTCCACATCTTTGTACCTGTCTTTTATGGTCATAGGAATTTAAGTTATTTCTCTATATTATTATTTTAAATATTACATCTAGTAATGGAAGGGCATATAGTAGTGGAACGTTCATACAGAAAGTATACTGTAAGTTCTGTGAAAATCATTTTCTTCTCTTTAATTTCAAAACATGATTTGCATGTATATAAACATGGGCCTCTTCCTACAGAAACAGCTTATCCTTGGCAGTGCTTCCTTGACTGAAGACATGATACCACATGGTCACGTTGACGTTCTAGGAAGTGCTGTAAAAAACATACAACTTCTATTGAAAGAGCCCGACACAGATGTAAAGGCTTTATAGTAATACAAACTTTCCCTTGGATACAACCTACTATTGTAGTCTGACTTCCATGGAAATACAACAGGATCTAATTCTCCTTGGTTTGGAGAAAATAATGCCTACTACAAGAGCATGCACAGAGAGTTAAACAAAAGTTTAAATGGGTGTAACTTTTCTACAGATGTTATTATATTTAAAAATATTATTATCGGTTTTTATTACAGCGTGTTTGTATTTCTTTCAATAATTTGGAAATATGACCATTTCATAACCTCATTCATCAACATTCTTAGTTATGCTTTACTTCTTTACATTATAGCTGTCACAAATTCCAGCAGGAGCCAAAGGTTAGTTTCAACTATTCATTTGCCCCTGTTCAAAATCAGCTCAACAGTGTTTAGCTGTAGGGTCTCTTCGACTTGTTGATTTTTCTCCTATCGTGAAACACAGATGGGTTATATAAACCGAAACAATCTCTGTTTAAATTCTGCAGACAGATCTTTTCATTCTGTTTGCAGCCGAGTAACAATGCAAACATGTCACAAACATGGCAGTTGACATGGTGCACTGTCATTGTAAAACAGCATTTCCAAAATCAGTTTCTAGGTCATCCATTTAAAACTTACTAAAAACATTTCATTGTTATGTATATCTATCAGTAAACAAAAATAAGCTATTCTTATTTATGTAAGGGGTGATGGCTAGTTACTATGTGTTCTTTATAGCTGTTTAGTTAATCATAACGTGGTAGTATTGTGACTAATTTCCTGAACAATAAAGAGGGAAAAATTATGCAATATGTAGCCTGAGAGCAAAACACCAGGCAAATTAAAAAAAAAAAAAGTGAGCCTCTGAGACAATCTTGCTTGGAAGTGTTTATAGTGCCTGAATAATCCATTGGCTTCTAGGAGTTTTAACATAAACTTCTGAGAATATATATATTGAGCCACAATCGTTCTGTAAAATAAATATTGACAAGAAACAATGCAATAATGGTGCTTCCCAGCTGGTGCTTATTCTGCGCAGAGAACCTAGGCAGTATTTCCCCTTGCCTTTTAAATCTTCCTCCAGACACTACTGATCAGGAGTAAAGAAGGTAACCAGCTTCTCAAGTGACAAAGAAGAGGAAGCCTTTTCCTTGATAGACACATATTAGAATAAGAATGGGGGGGGGGGGGATAACCCTCATAACCTGAGATCCTACAGCAATAATGTGGTCTTACCCTCCTCCTTCAATAGTGCAGAAATACCCCAAGGATTGTGATGCATAAATCCAACATTCAGTTTCTGTCACTCACGTTATTCTTAACAATTAACAGGCTAATAAAATGTTGTTATAAAATAAAATTGAAAGGAATTGTCCATCTCACTATTTAATTAAGTCTAAGCAATATTACAACTTAGTAAGAAAAAAAGACAGCAAAAATATGAGATCAACTTTTCCATATATTTGTACTTGTCTTTTATAATCATAATAATTTAAGAGATTCCTCTATGCTATTATTTTAAATATTATGTCCAGTAATGGAAAGGCATATATTAGTGGAACATTCATATAAAAAGTATACTTTAAGCACTATGAAAATAATGAGGTAATTGCCAGAGGTCAGCATGATTTTCTCAATAACAAGTATTGCCAAATTAACCTTACCTCGTTAAAAGAAAAGAAAAGAAAAGAAAAGAAAAGAAAAGAAAGCAAGCAAGCAAGCAAGCAAGCAAGCAAGAAACTTTTTAGTAGATCATGGAAATGCTATAGATGTAATATATCTTGACTTGATAACTGGCAGGTAAAAGTTGAGGAACAGAAAAAGAAGGCCTACACACCCTTTTCTTCTACTACTCATATGCTCAGTAAAAAGATCATCACCAGTCACAAAGTTGGACAACTGATTTCATGTACTGGCTATAAGTAATGGGTACCAACTTCTGTATTAAAGAGAAAATAAAGGATACATTTCTTAAAATCAAAGCAATGGGCATTACTGTATAAATCCTATTACCAAACTTTATATTATTCTGTCCATTGACTGTAATAAAGACATTCTGCATGTCAATATATTGTTTAGAGAATGTACAAAATGTTCAAGGCACATAAAAGAGTTTATATCATGACCAGGCAATATGCATATTTCCTTCTTGATGGAGACTCCAATTTTTGGAGAATGTGCACATTGTGTTACAGACCTACATCTTAAATTTATTTATGTCTGTGGATATGTATGTGTATTGTGTATATGTGTGTTTATGTGTGTGTGTATTCTATATCTATATCTACATCTACATACAAAGCTATAGCTATAATTATATAGCACAGCATGCTAGTAATCAGTTGCCTTGTTAAAAAACCTGTTCTATACATCTTGAGAAAAATCAGCTTGGATAATATAATCATGCTTTTGTATATATAAACAGAAGCAACTATCAAGCAAGAAGGTCCATTAAGCCTCAAAAAAAAAAAACAACAAAAAAAACACAAACCCAATATCCAGAATCAAAAAATAATCTACTTGACAGCCACTGATATACACTGCACATCACCGTCCAATAATCTAGGGCACCGAGATCCTATAATCTACCTAGAAAACAAACAAAACAATATAGGAAGATACAACAAAGATTTCTGCGAAGCCGTCCAGAAAACCAAACACCCAGTTTTCTAAGATGTGCTATAAAATCTGATGCAAAAAAGAACCACCTATGTTTTTCTACTGGCATGTAAAGGAATTCCCTTCAAGGCAACAGTCGTTTCTATAAATTAAGAAGATCTTACGCCTGCTGGCCAATTGAAAAATAAGGCTTACAACTGTAGGAAGGAAATAATAAGTTTAGAGTGAAGAAGTACTAACATACCTAGCTAGAGGGAAAATAAGATATATATTGTACACATACACACACAAAAAGCCTGTAGGACAACTTTACTTCCAGTAATCCGAACATCAGTTTACACATGAAATTCACATAATTTTGGCTGCTATTGCAAATGCTAAAAGTAAATTATAAAGTTCAGATTTATCCAAGAAAGAATGGCCTCTGACACACCACTTTTAGGATAAGATGAAACTGCAATCCACTAAGATGTCATTTTTGGTGAGCCAATCTCCCATTATGGTTTGAAGAATGATTGAATCAGTTGAAGATGTTGTTGTACATTTCTATAACAGATGCTTTTTAATTTATTATGCCCTTATTTTGACCGGAGGACTACATCACAGGACTTAGGAAAATGTGACTTTCAAAGGAAATTGAGTTTCAGTTGTATTATTTTTAAAGTATGAAATGAGGTAAGAAATGGATTATTACCATCCCCACCCCAAACCTAGCAGAAATCACTCACTTGCTCTGCATTGCCCCACAGACTGCGGAGTTAGCTACTTGAGTGAAATGCGGGCTGCTTGCTGAGAGGTCAAGTGCATCCAGGGTTTACGCTGCAGCTGACGCTGTTCTGGTTGCCCAAGCAATGATGCATCTGCCATCCGTCCGAGATTAAGTACATCTGCATTGCCATGTTTTCTGTCTCCTGTGACCTGGGGCACGAAGATCTGAGTGCATTTCCTAACCCAGGTCTCATTAGGGGGATACAATTAGATTACCAATAAATGTGGTTGACAAAAGGCACATATTATGTCTCATTTGCATTAGTGGTAAAAATGGCTTCAGCCTGAAATTTCATAAGGCCACTTCTTGTCATTTGTCATGCAAAGTATCTCATAAGGAAAGGAGCTGATTATGAGGACCCATTTCAAACTCCTGGATAGACAATAATACTTCCTCCCATTCAGGGTATCAGCATCTTTCATCTGTGTGTTTGTGTTTCAGATTCCCACTGTATCAAACAAAGGCTGTATAATGTCAGCCTTCTGGTACTTATTAAGATTATGAGATGGCAGTGCTAATGCAATGTTTTGAAACGTTTATGACAAAAACCATTTTTTCCCAAATAATTTGGAATTTTTGCTTTGTCATAAACAGCAAAAGTCATGTAAATGTCCTCTTGGTTATAAGAGTACTTCTTAAATATTTCAAATGACTCGATGACCTTTTTATTTTTCTACTTACTTTTCAACAATTTTATGTGCTACAGGATAATTTTGGAGGTTATATTGCTCTAACCATTTCCTTTAATGCTGCCCTATTAAAACTGACACACTGAGATATTTTCTCAAGTTTTCTACAGAAATATTATATGCTAACATAATCTTTTATAGTAACAGACATGCTCTTCTAGCCAACACTGTTATAGTCATCCTGTACTTCACAAGCATTTCTATTGAAATAAGTCATCCATTCCTTTCTCTCCCACAATGGTCCTTTACAGTTTTGTCCTTGAAACAATTATACCATTTAAAGGTATACTATAGAAGTATAGGAAAAACTGCATCCCTGACCTTATTAGCCTGCATTTTTAGGTTTCTGTGCAGCAGAGGCTCCATATTTTAAATATTTTTGCCTTACTAAGGTGGCTGTAGGTTAAGTAACTTGTGAATGACAAATCTAGTACTATTTGTGCTGCTTTGTCTCACTGCAAATGTGAAACCTAGCATGTATTGAGGCAACTAAGTCTAGTTGATTCTTAAGTGGGATCGACAATTCTAATTTGTCCTCTTCCTGATTTAAGATCTTTCCTGCAATTCCTGTATGTCATCCAGGAAGACTGCCATATACTAAGAAGGATTTTAAAAAGCATCTTGTGGTTCTTGCTTATGCCAAACACATTGGTCAAGGGGGGAGGGTGTGTCAGGTACCTTGTATATCCCTAGTTTTTAGTTGCAAATGGGAAAAAGAAAGAGGGGAAGACACTTGCTCTGATCTACAGGAGAGGGGTAGAGTTTGAGGCACCAGGTCTCATGTTGTCCCTTAAAATTTTGTTCAACCCCCAAGTGCCTCTAAAAGTTATCACACAGATATAACTTTTAATGCCTTAAAGGGAAAAGTTATTAAGGGTATAGAGAGTAATCATATTAACTGCATATAATTAATTTCATTTAATTTTACTTAAACTCCAATTTAAAATTTTTATATATATATATATATATATATATATATATATATATATATATATATATAAATTCTGCTCCTTCTTACTGCTGTATATCTATCCTGCACACACTGAAGAGTAGAAGTCCTAGTACACCACTCAAAGACCAAGCAGACCACTTAAGTACAAGATGCTGCTTCTCTCCTTCAGCCAGAATCCACTCTGGAAGAATCTGGCTTGCTCCTCCTGGAAGAGAGTACTATTAGTTCCTCACTTTCATGAGATGAGCAGGGATAGTATCCAGAGACACTGTCCTCCAGAGAGCATTTGGATAAGACTCTATATGTAAGAGATTGTGGGGAAGCTGGGAAAGGAATGGAAGAAAGCAAGTCCATTGGCAACTTTGTTTACAAATGGCAAGAAACTCGAGAAGGAGCATTTCAAATCATTCAAAGAGAGTCCACCTTAATGAACTCATGAGAAATGAGGGTTGGAAAATCTCTTGAAGTTTCCAGGTTTCTGATTGTCCCTGGCATTCCTGTTATTATTAATTTTAGAATTATTGGGGGTGAGTTATTTTTCTTATCTCATGCTTTTTTGGACGGTATCCTAGTTAACTTTTATCATGGAAGAAATATTTCATTCAGAATTCTTGCCAATTTCTTTTACTTATGTACCACATACTATTTTGTTTTGAACATTATTCCAAACCTCAGAGTAGTTTTATAGAATGGGGACTTAAACAGGTCGGGGAATCAACAAAATTTGGGCAGGAACTGAATTATGTGAACTTCTTTATGTTGAGGCAAAGCATTGCATCTAGGTTTAATTCTCTCCAAATGGAAGATAACCATACATAAAAGCAGGAAAAGTCCACACACCCACAATGCACCAGCAAGATGACTGATCTTAAATATAGTTTGAGAGGATGATATCAGAGGCTGTTAGAAAGAGAGAAACTATTACAATCACCTCTGTCTTGTTCATGAGTCTCAGAAAATACTACTACAAGTATCAATGGAAAGAGACTTTGGGCATAATACCTTATCTACCTCTGCTACTCAAACAAGAGCACCATGTAGTTAATAGGAGATTCCCAGTGGTTCCATCCATCCAAACTATCAGGAAATAGTTTACGCGATATTAAAGAACTGGTTACCTTGAAGAAAACTCCTGTGAACAGGTGATAGATGTAAATAGAACAGTGCATAAAGTGAACTTGATGTGAAGAAAAACATTTGGAAAGTTGTTTGGGGACAAAAATTTCTTTAAAAATAAAACCACAATTTAAAGATGATCTCCTTTATTTAACTAAAATAAAAAAGCTGTCCATCACTATAATGACAGATGTGACAGAAGATGCACATCTTAGCAAGAGAAGTATGGGTATTATTGGACTTAACCCTTATATAGAATTTCAAAGGTTGGGGGAAGGAATTCATTTTCTCATTCCTGTTCTGAATTGACTAAATTACTCATCCAAAAGCCATCCTTTGGTGCCACCTTCCTCTGGGAAAATGACACTTTTGAACTTCTAAACAGAAATTTGGCCTATATATTTATTTTCTCCAAAAGGCAAATTTTAATAAGAAGAAAGCCTGCTGGACAAATAAACAGAATGAAAATATTGAAAAGACTTGCAGAAAAAGCAGTTTTGGGCTCATCTAATTAGCCATTTCTGCCAAAAGGCACAGCAAGGGAATACATCTCAACAATATGACAGATTTTTTTCAATTCTCCACTGAGCCTGTCAGTAAAAAGAAAGTTAATGCACACCCTTTTCTCATTGACTCTGTAGTTTCCTTCTTGTTTATATGAGCAGAGTGGCTAAATAATGCCCCTAGGAAAAGTGATTTTGCACCGAAATCTGCTAATATTATGTGAGCTTCCCTCTCCCCCACAAATGCTGTGCATTGAAAATAAGAACTGAGTAAGGAGAAACAACTGCAAGGAATCAGTGACATTCTAACCTCTATTATGGCCTGATAATGTAACAAAGTATTATTCACCATTTCCAAGCAAGCAAAGATATGCAAATCCTCATAATGGGTCATTCTCTTGTATGATGAGAAAGATTAGCCTTCTTCAGGTATTTTGACTCTGACACAATGAGGGGAAAATGTTCTGCCCCCTGAATCATACCTCCATGCCTACTGATCGTGCGGTACTGCACTGACAAGATAGATGATTGTTGCTTATGTACCCAGTTGAGCTTGCTATTCCTTTCTTGTCCAAATTCCATGTTACTGTGATGCCTGAATACACCAGAACGTGGCAGGAATAGATACAATAGCTTGCTACTTTTCCAGTTGGAGGATGATTCTCTGAGCAGTGCATCCTTTGCCAGTTTGAAAGGCAGCAAAGGTAGGGGAGTTAGAACCCAACTTCAGATGAGATGTTTCTAGAATACTTGATGCACTTAAAGGTTTGGTTAGAAGTGTATGGGTAAAATATGCATTTATCCCAAAAGTCAAACACTGGCTGGCTGGCTGGAAAAGACTAGAGGGTACATGTGTTTACCAGCATGCTCAGTCACCCGCCCACAAATTGCCCATCTGCAATTCTAATATGTAAAGACATTTTGAAAAGAAGTAATAACTATCTGATTGCCACAAAGAAGCTGCCACTTCATTCCCTTTGCACAGGAATTACAACAATAATCAAACACAACTATTCCTTTCCTTTCCTTTCCTTTCCTTTCCTTTCCTTTCCTTTCCTTTCCTTTCCTTTCCTTTCCTTTCCTTTCCTTTCCTTTCCTTTCCTTTCCTTTCCTTTCCTTTCCTTTCCTTTCCTTTTCTCTCCTCTCCTCTCCTCTCCTCTCCTCTCCTCTCCTCTCCTCTCCTCTCCTCTCCTCTCCTCTCCTCTCCTTTTCTGTTTCTCAGCTGTTGAATATACAGTATAACAAATGTGGACTCATTTTCTTTTTCTGGACTAAAAACAGTAAGGTAGCACTTGGGTGCATTTATCACCTAGAAGCATCTCAGTGGTTCAGTAAGAAGCTATGCTATGGGAATTATAGAAGTGGCAACTCAATGGTCAAGCATTGGCTTTGCATGCAGCAAAACTCAGGTTGAGTCCCCAGCATTTCCAGATAAAGCTGGAAACTCCTGCTTGAAAGACTGGAAAGTTCCTGCATCAAACATCAATAATACTAAGGCAGATAAACCAATGATTTGATTCAGTATGACTTCCTGTCTTCCTGAACTCTTGTACCAGGGAGAGAATAATCTTATAAAGCCACCCATATCCCAGCTGTTATTCATGGTCTCAACAAATTTTCACAACATAATTGCATGGGTGGAGAGGATACCAAGGAGAGTCTGGCCACTATAAGCTTCTGTATGTCTTGTAGCTATCAATCCAGTTCCCAGAAATGTTTGTGGAGACATCACCAGGAACTTAAGATGGTAGGTAGCAGTCAAATCAGATTGATATTTCTGAGGATGAAATTCCGAAGGGATAGTATTTACCTTTGTTCCCAAGCAGTTCAAACAGTGTTTACTTAACTTGATCTCACATTTTGTAGACATTATAGATAACATAGTAAGCCGTGAAAAGCTGGAGTCTTTCCAACGGCAAGTAGAAAAGAAGCAGGCAGTAGGAAAATGGGAGATGGGCCTGTGAGTAGAAAACAGGGGGTGGAGTGGGGATAATTCAGCAGATGGGAGCCATCCTTAGCTCCAATGTATTCCAGTATCAGCAGTTCCTTCTGCATCTCACTATTATCTGATGCATTTACTGAAGTAACTAGATGATGTAAATAAATGTGGCATTGTTATACTTCCCCCCCCAAAAAAAAAGTTTGCAAAAAGCAATTATCAATAATTAATTCAAGGCCAAACTGTGTGGAGTGAAGATTTACAGAATTATTATTCGTTGGCAGAAGAAACTTCATATGTAGGCAACATGTCTTGAAACCTTTCAGTTCCTCTAGTTGCTATGTTAATATTGAGTGCTATTGGAAAATATACAGGACAGTCTGGCAGTGGGATAGCTGATAAAAGCATATCATTGGCAGCACTTCATAATTCCCTTAAAAAAAAAAAAAGAGAGCTGGACACTGGGTCACCCCTCAGACTGAAAAGTTATCATTAATTACAGAGATGAAGAAACCATACAGATGAAGCAGACTGAAGGACTATGTTCCACAGAACTATAGTTGTTGTAATTTGTTCCATTTTTCTTATCAGCTTAGTGATGCTTCAGTCTGAAGTATCCTCAGTGCATAACAATGAATAAGGAGAGAAGTCCCACATGGTCTGCTTTTTAAGCAATCTGATCTATATTCTAAGAATCATAGAGGAAGCTTACATTTCTTCTGCTCGATCCTATTAGAGAAACTGACATAGGGTTAAGATAGTGCTTCATTTTAAAATTTAAAAAAGTGATTTCAGAATTTCTAAGTAGTATTTGCTTTCCATTCAAAATAACAGGAATTGAAAGACTCATCAAACCAAAATATTATCATCATTATCATTATCCTAGCAATGTTCAGAACAGACCCATTAAATAATACAGGGTTAGTGGTCTTACTCTCAAACTCAGGTAGGGTAGGAACTCTTGTCATGCTTAAAGGCACCCTTTTCCTTATAACTAACTAATGCATAGGGATATGTGAATCTGTCAAATCTAGGTTCCTTCTAAAATCTTCTCTTGTTTTCATATTAATTTGTAGGCCTTAAAAAAAATCTGTGTACAAATTCAGACACATATATTGCTCGTAACTTTTAATCTACATGTTTTTCTAACTACTGTCCTCTTCTATATAAGTTGTCTAATGTACACATGTTTGCAGGTGATTTTTCCTAACATGATGCCTGCCACAGTGCGTGTCTCCTTACCGTCTGAACTTCTGTGGGGACTTTGTCCTAATATTTATGTTTTTCATTAATTTTTTGTTGTTGCAAATTGCATTGCAAAAATTCAGAATGAATGTTACTATTTAGCATGCTCTGATTTATTTAGAGGTTCAGGAAGTGCCAATTCGCCAAATTTGTACAACATTAACAAATCCTTCTCCCATGAAACATCCCATTCAAAGAGAATGCTGAGGTTACATCGTTGCCTCAATTAAACTTTGGTTGCAGAAATCAATTTCTTTAAAGAAAAAAAAAACTTGACGTTTTTCTCTTCTCTTTGAATACCAAGATGGCAACCATCAGTACCGTCCACTAAAAACAAGAGAGAGAGAGGGAGGGAGGGAGTTAATTTTCAAGCTTCCAGACAGAACCTTTGAGAGAACTGGATGTGAAACATCTGAAGTATCTGAGGCTCTTTCATCCCTTGTTGCTTAATCCCTTGATTAGAAGTGTTAGTGTTCTACTGGAAACCATCTATACAGGGCTGCTTAATAAATGATGTGTTCATGATCTTTTAACATCAGTGACAATTTGTTAGTCATAATACACTGCAGAAGAGAGCAACTCGGAAGCTATCTGAGCCATTTTAAAACTTAAATTACCCACCATAAAGTGCAGAATAAAAAAACATAAAGAGTTTCTTGTAATACAAAATTCATGGAGACAAAACTCTAATTTCCTGATGGATATATGATATTAATGTAATGGATACCTCAGTGTAGTTAAATTGCATTAAATGGTTATTCATGCTTGAATAAACTTCAAGAAAGTGAGTACTGGTTGAAATAGGATAATATTTTGTTCTGCTAAATTATATGTTAATTGGTATTTCCTCTCTTGTAAAAGGACTAAAAGGGCTTAATAAAATATATGCCAGAAATATTCAATTATTTCTTCTTCTTCCTCTTCCTCTTCCTCTTCCTCTTCCTCTTCTTCTTCTTCTTCTTCTTCTTCTTCTTCTTCTTCTTCTTCTTCTTCTTCTCCTCCTCCTCCTCCTCCTCCTCCTCCTCCTCCTCCTCTTCCAGATGCTATATTAAGAGTTTAAGCAATTTAAATATTCATCAAAATCTATTTTAAAATGTGTCTCAGGGACTTTTAAAAGCCAATGAACACAGTTGTCAGTTCTATGGAAGTAGAACCATATGCTTAAGAAATGTATAGCAGCCCCTGGCCATTCATTTGAAAATGTAGTAAGCAGTCAGTTCCTAGGCATGCTGGTCGTAGTCAGAATGTAAGCAAGAGAGCTATATCACAAAGAATACATGTCTTATGTTACCATTTCAGCACATAGCAGACATAGGGAATATTAACATGTGGCAGACGAAGGGGATAAAACTTTGTGGTTCATGTAGAAGCACTGCATGAACCACCAAAGGATGGTGTTGGTAAGCCTTGATTAATATATGTTTACACATCTTTCAATGATTATAATTCAGGCAATTATTGAATGCATTATTCCATTTTTATTTCCAGATATGGTGATCTTGTAGAATCCCCACTCACAAGTGTCAAAATAACTTGACTTGTGGGTCGGGCAGGATGGAAACACTCTTTGTTGTTCCATCTCAGGCAGCAAAATGATGTGGTCTATCTTAGCCTCTGACATACAGAGAAATTCTGGGATGCTTTGAGTGTTCTCTGAGATAGAAAAGGCTGTATAGAAATCAAATAACTGATGATGATGATGATGATGATGATGATGATGATGATGATACAGAATGCTTATGTCCTATTGCAATGAGTTCTTGATGCCCTTAAAATGACTTCTGCTCTATGTAATAATTTGGATTGCTTCTGTTACTGGATGCCTGTGATATTCTGCTACTAGTCAATTCTAGAATTACTACTAATTTTCATCTATAGTGATATTTTCAACCACATTATGGTTCTTGTAACTTTTTTAATGAATCAGCAATATTTCTTACATGATAGATCTCTCTATATCATATCAAGTTAAGCTGGATATTGAGCTTCTTGTTCAGGTGAAATATCTTAAGAGTTTAAAACAAAACAAAACCAATTTTACCAGAGAAATTCAGATGGAGAATGAAACACCAAACCAGTGAATATGGTAGACACAACCTTAGAAATATTACACAAGTATATGAGACTTTGGCCTAGAAAAGCCCTGTTGAACTCTGTAGAAATTATTTCTGAATAAGTATGAAGAGGCATGTATTGGCAAAGTTCAAAAAGACAAACAAATTTGTCTGTGACTACTTCTGATTAACAAATGGGACAAGGTGGCTATCATTCCCTTCATGCTTAATGAGGAAATACAAAAGGAAATACTATAGCTGGGCTGAAAGTGTTAGAACTGTCCATAGAAAAAGGTATCCATCAAGGGCACAATAGGTGACAGCAAAGCATAAAGGGGAAAGAAGGAGTTCAGAAGGTTTAAAGACTGGTTCTTATGGATGGTCCCTTTTCAAAGACATTTGGAATTTCAGTTGAAGCAGGAAGATAGTTGTGCATAATAAAGCATAATTCTGGATATGCATATATATATGCAACAATGATAACATTACATTTTTCTACTAGGGATAAAGAAAGTAATAATTAGCTCTGTTTTTAGTGTGATTTTAAAGGTCTTTTGGAGTGTACTTCACAGCTCAGCAAGCCCTCCAAACAATGTGAATACTTTGTGGGTCTTTTTGTTAATGAGGACCCTTTCACCCCCAAACAAGATCACTATCCCAAGATTTTAATTAATTACTAAAGTTAAAAATAAATCAGATGAGGTTCCTGCTTGATAATCCTCCTAGGCTAGCTTTCATTCCTGCTAATGTGTAATACAGCCCACAGTAAGATTTAATTTTAGCCATAATTATGAAAAATTTGAAATTAAATCTTACTGGGGATGTGTTCTCCATTAATATGGACAAAAACTGATCTAGGGGGATTATCATGAAGGACAGAAAAAAGATTTAATTTTTAACTTTTTTAATTAATTAAAACATGACAAAGTATTCTGTTTTGGAAGAGAAATAGCCATTGCCACACTGAGTGAAGACTACTGAGCAATATCATGTCATGTTCAGAAGCTACACAAAATATGGAACATGAGACACAGAAGCTTGGTGTCAGCATTGTTCCCTTCATCTCACCATGCGTTTGTGTTCATTTCTTAGATCTTTGGTGCTCCCTGTTCATCAGCATCTTGCCATGCTTCCAATTGTAAGGGTCGCCAGAAATGAAGGCATGTCATGATGCCTGTTTACCTGCCCTGTTCCCAGACCTCTTTATGGAACAGGAATAAAAACACCATTAAACCCACACTGAAAAAAAGCCTTTTTTTTAAGTCCATGAAAAGTTAGGTAGTATAAATATTTCCTTCTAAGCTTCATTTGCAATTTTTTCTCAGCCTCTTAGGCTTATTCTTCTAAAGTGTCAGAACACAGCTGGTCAGAGGATGAAAAAAAGTTGGATGGCAACAAAAAATCCACAGATGCACAATTTGGAATATCACTAGGCTTTTTTTTTCTTGTGCCTTTGAGTCAGTGTTGACTCCTGGCAATTGCCTGGACTAGTCCCTGCAGTTTTCTTGGCAAGGTTTTCAGGAGTGATTTGCCATTACCTCCTTCCTAGAGCTAAGAGAGAGTGACTGGCCCAAGGTCACCCAGCTGGCTTTGTGGGTAAGGTGGGACTAGATCTCATGGTCTCCTGGTTTCTAGCCTGATACCTTAACCACAACACCAGACTGGCTCCCGGCTTTTTTCTACAGCCAGCATTTCCAACTATTGGTCCTTTTCTCTCTCCCCTGCTGACCTCAAAATGTACTCAGGAACAAATGTTATCTTTGCTTACTTTATTTGGAACCTGCCCTCTCTCTCCCCTCTAAACCTTACTGGGTTGGTATGTCAGTAGGTCCCTTCTCTTCATTCTCAATTTTATTTATGACTATAGATATAAGGCAATAATATGTGATTCCAGTAGATTTCATCCCAGAAGTCATTTTTCACATGCAATTAGATTCTGTATTACTGAGTTGCTGAGAGCTGATATGTAACAGTTTGTCAGAGTACATTTAAAACTTTTGCATGGGCCTAGCATACTCCATTCCATAACATTTGTCAAATAAACTCTGCATGACTGCTCTGCACCATGTTTTAGGATGTACATTCAGGATACTATTGCTAATAAGACTGTCAATTAAGTCTGAGTTTCAATCAGAGCAAGATTCCTCTCCCTTCTGTAGCTTCTTGCATCCTTTGAACATCTGCTGTTGAAGATTTGGGCATGGGAGACTCTAGAATGAAGTCAAGAAAAACTTAATATGCAGCCTTGCACTTTCACTCATTGAAAGAACTTTTATAACCAACATTTCTCTGTGACAGTGATTTTTTCCTCATCAAAACCTGCAGTTTTCTAACAGTACAATCTTACATATGTCATCCTAAAAGTAAATCCTGCTAATTTCAGGATTAGAGTTATAATTGCGGTTAGTATTAAGTATGATTGGAGCTACAACAGCTCAACCTCCCACCCAATCCCAGTATAATGATTTCACAATCATTAATATATCATACCTAACTATTGCCCTAATGTGTTTATTCATTACATAGTATATTTTATAATATCTCTTAAGTTTTGATAGATGGCATGCAATAATAGTAACAATCAACATTTAGGAGATTTTAAAATCTGGCAACATTAAATCAACCAAAAGATGATAAAAAGTCTAATTCAGAATCTGAATTTTAAAAGTGGCATTCTGCAAATCAGAATTTTCTTGGAAATATTTCATTGCAAAATGAGTGTGCAAAATTTCCCAACTTTTAAATGTTTACAGATATTAATTCCAGTTCCTATAGTACCAATACTAACAAGAAATGGAAAGTTAGCTCTCACTGGGGTTGCTCCAATATTTCACCAAAAAGTAAAACTAGAAGTCCATGTTTAGACAAAAGCAACTGAAAATTCTAAGATATACCAAAGAATTACAATATGACTGGGAACACTTCCCATAGAAGATGCTACTGTTCTATACTATAGTACTGTATCTGCACTATTTATTTATTTATTAAATTTTTCAACTGCCCATCTCCCCCAATGGGGGAACTCTGGGCGATTCACAACAAACATTAAAAACATAAAATATATAAATACATAAATCCTTAATTAAAAACATTACTCAAAAGAAGAAGGAGAGACCAAGAGGATGAAAAAGCTGAGGCTGAAGGCAGAAGGCCTCTATGGGGCTAGCCATCCCCATGCTTGAGGTATTCCCACCCCACCCCAGGCCAGGTGGCAGAACCAGGTCTTCAAAGCCTTACGGAAGGCTAGGAGTGTGGGGGCTAATCACACCTCCGGGGGCAGAAAAATTCTCCCTTGTTTAATATAAATCAGCTGAGACATGAAATTAACCATGAAAGATTGTTCCTAGTACCATGTTTTAGGTTGTACCTAAAGATTGGTAGTACCACCAGTCAAGAGACATTGTGTCCTTAGACTGCATTTCCTTCTTTCATAGATTTTTGTGGGGGAAAAAGTGGGGAGAGGATGGAAGAATAAGGAATTTGGACAGCATAGTAATTTGGAAGAAGTCCATATCTTTGCTGAGCTTTTCAATTCCCTATTTTAGAAAGTGCAAACCTGTAAGACTGATCTACTTACTTCCAATTTGAAGTGAGTAGTAGATTCTCATAGTAAGCAGGGCTGGATAAGAACTGGCTTCCTCCATCTGTGTCCTTTACTCATCTCTTTTCATTACCAGAATGTATCTGTCTGTGTCTGATAGGAGAGGACCAACTCATCTAGAAGGATTTACACGCAGAAGACGCCTTCCACTGCTGGCAACTGTGCTGTACCCATGGAGACCAGCTATTCCAAGTTGTCCCCAGCATGACTTGGAGTGGGGAGGATCTACTCACTGCTTCTCCCATCTTGAATTCAAAACATTCTGATGGAAAAATATCACACAAACGGGACTTATTTATGCATGTATGGATGCATTTCCAAGATGAATTAGTGTCTCTGTAATTCTCTGGCTAGCATACAACATGCACTCAAATAAAATTAACATAAATAAAAACAACAGCACAACAAATTAAATTAAAATTATCAGTGAAAAATAGCAGGAAACAAAATAGGAATTTCAAAAGTATCTTAAAGTGTATTTAAATGCTTAAACAGCAAAGTTGCAAGAGATCTATCAGAGAACAGAAACATTTTTATCTGGTACCAAAAGTGGAAATATCATAGATGCTGCTGTAAGAATCAGCTGTTAAGTATTTTAGCATGTAAGAACAACCAGAATAGGACAAGAATAGAAATATTTGTGAAGAGATGCTCCTTCAGATATTGTGGTCCACACCATAAGGAGCCTCACATGTTAACACCATGGGAAATATGGGAAAATTCTGTCTGGTTTACTATACTTCTATTTCTGTTGGTCCTGAAGAGCGCTTTACTGAGGAAGGCTGGCTTAGATTAATGCCCAGCCACTGGCCATATGCCCATAGGATGTCCCTAACCATCCCCTCCAAACCTTTTGGCTTGACTCTCTCAGATGATGGTAGAATTGCCTCTGTGCTGGTGATTACAAAGCTTCAGATTTTCCAAGTGATAAACTGGATCCCAGAAGGTGTCCTATATATTTATTTGCCCATCAACGAAAGAAACAGCACACTGGTCTGTAGGAGGAAGAAGTGTAATTTATTTAAAGCTGCTTGATTACAGGGCCTCTGTGTCTCTCTTGCTGGTTGGGAGCCAGAATACACTCTGAAGTAACATTGGGAAATGACCTTTGCTCTTTCATGTAGTGTTTTCCTTAGCTTGCTTTAAAATTCATCATGTTATTCCATTTTCTTCTCCTTTATTTATTTATTTTGAAAAGGCAGTTACCTTATTTCTTGGTAAGCATTGATTTTCACGGTCACAGTGGCTTCCAGCCAACATCCAATGTGGCATCTGAGGAACGCGGCAAAGATTAGGCAGAACAAACTGAAACCGCGGAACCATGATCTATAAAACTCAGACATAGGGACAAAAGAAAGCATGACATATCTTCTTATGCCGGCTTCCCCCTCTTCCACTTGCTGTGGGTCATATCTTCTCTGTTAACTTCCATTATTTCCAATAGGGGACATCATGTAACTTACAAGAGTCTTTATTGGTGTGGAATGGTACTCAGGGGAAATACGACAGAACCTACTTTGGTCAAAGCAACAACTTGGAAACATGTTGAAAGCCATTTTTCACCTTAATAGTAAATAAGAGACTCCCTGGCTAAATGCCCGCTGCTGTATTCCTATAGTATAAAGCTGAGTGTATTTCACGAAAGTTGTACCACTTAACAATACTTGACATGTTTGGTTTACTTACATCAAAGAATGTTATTATAGCTGACCTTTTGGGCATAATCATTTCCCCTCTTTCTTCTTATCTAGCACAATCTAGTTCTCCTATACTCCTTCACTGGCATTTCTGTAACAGTCAGAATTAATTCACAGACTGAGAGAAAGCCAGAAGGTAAAACACCATTTACTTGTGTTTTATACCGACTCTATCCTGCTAATATCTAGTTCCTTTAGCTTAAAATATCACTTTATCATTTTTTTTTCAGCCTGATATGTAACTGACAGTGCAGGAAAATGGACTTTTGTGGAACCTGAATAAATGTTTTTAACTGATATTCAGATATTTAGTCCTTTTAAATTTGTTTACATACTGGAATGCAGGTTAATGGACTTTGGGGTACATAAGGATCAAGAAACAGGAACCAAGCAGATTAGAAAAAAAATAGGGATCTTTATTTACATGGCTGATTACATTTGGAAAATTCATTTTTATACTATGCCAAGATCTGTCATCCAATTTCCTGAACTCTTTTTCCCCCAAACCATGCCGAGAAAGAGATTTCTGTTTTTCTACTTCATTCTGAGGATGTTTTAGGATTTCTATAAAATTTCTTTTGTTGATTCTTTTTTTAGTTAATGTTATGATTCTGCAATGTCAGAAAGTGTGGCTCTTTTTTCTTTCTCCATCAGTCAGCAGCCTTCTTGCCTTCCATATTTTCTCATATGAAAAAGTCCCATGGGAAGAATTATTTCATCATGACTTCACTTGGGATTTAACACAATAGTGAAAAGGTCAGGTGATCAAAGACTAATGAAAATATAATCCTGTCTTTCCTTGGTAGTTCAAACACTGCTTGCCCCCTTCAAATGACAAAAAGAGGATCATCTAACTCATCTATGAGATTTCCTCCAATATTTAATTTTTCTTTGGATTTTTTTTTTTTTTGACACAGTTTGTTTCCAATCTAAATGAGAATAACTGAAGAAATGGGAAAGGCATAGCAAAGGGACTGTCTTTTCCCAGTTGCTTCTACCCGTCCAATCCAGTTCAGCAGGATGGGCATACTCTGGGTCCCGTCAGCCAAGGAATGTCAGCTGGCAGGGACCAGGAGACGTGCCTTTTCCGCTGTGGCACCTGCCCTATGGAACATCCTCCCTCCTGAGATTAGGATGGCCCCGACCCTTTTGGCTTTTCAGACGGCCTTGAAGACCTGGCTTTATGCCCAGGCCTGGGGCCCCAAGTGTGTGAAGGGCCCCATTTCATGGTTGTGCTGATACCAACAGTTTTTAAAGATCTCTTGGCTGTATTTATATTTAAATTTAATTTTCTGTACTGTTTTAAGTGTTGACTGTTTTTATTATTGTTAGCCACCCAGAGTCACTGGTCTGAGATGGGCGGCTATGTACATTGAATAAATAAATAAATAAAATTCAGTCAGTATTCTCTAATGTACAGAGAAAGGAACCATACAGTAAAAAGGATCAGTACTCTTCTTTGTTACCTTTTCTCAGAAGCTCTGGCTTCAACTTTCTCCTCCTGCCTGGGGTAATATCCTCCTCAAACTTTCGTAGAAAGAGTTCATGTCAGCTCCTCCTTCAGTGAGAAGTGGCCAATCACTTATTCTCATTTGGTATCCCCACTGATGCTAGTGGCCATGGCCAACCCCCAGACTCTCGCACCAGCATGGTTTTTCCAGGATATTTTGCTCCTTAAAGTGAAGGAGAAAGTATTGCTTTGTATTCCATGTACAAACATCTTGTTGGGCAGCCAGTTGGAACTTTCTTCAATTGGACTGATGGAAGACCATCTTCTCTCTCTTTTGAAGACAGCAGACTGAGGAGGATTGGCCTCAGTTGTCCCTCAGTTACTTACAGCCACTTCCAACATTTAACATCTGAATTGTTCACCTATCTCTGTTTAATGGTAGACTAGTTTTATTCTCTAAATTCAAGCACCAGCCTATCCTGAGTTCTCATCCTTTTGCTCTATTTTCCTCTGACCATCGCCTCCATTCTTTTCAACTTCCCTCCCTCCTTCTGCCTCCTTGATTAGGGCACCTGTGGTCCTATATCTTAATTTCTTTGAATGAAGAGCTAACTGATTTTAAATATCACAGCAGGTCCTATGACTACTGACAAAATTCCAAATAGAAAAGCCTTCTTAACAATCCTGTGATTTTTTCTGAGAAAGGAAAAAATATAATGGCTTCATCCTGAGAGGCCATCCAGGGACTGATGTTCAACTTTATTTCATTCCCTGGAGGAAGGAGCAATTTCGGGGTGTCTCTGTGTGTATGTGTGTGTGTGTGTGTCCTGCATGAGGGAAGAGCCTTCTGCAAATCCCTACAAACTCAATAAAGTCTACCTTATTGTCCACTGATTAATGGAGGCCAAGGAGTAATCTCTGATTAATGATTTACTTATCAGATTACATTGAATAACTGATTAAATCTTGTAGGCCTACTAACTATTACACTGATATAAACACAGACAGCAGTTAAGAGTACTAGCAATTATATCAGATTAGCCCCAGTTACATTAATAAGACTAATGTATGTGGATTGGTATCTTATATAATATATGGCTTTTTATTAGTTAGCATAACCATAGTTTATGGGGAAAAAACTTCAGTGATGTAGTGGCAAAGATTTTAAATTGTGATTAGCCAATGAAATTCTGCATTTCCATTAACATTAAAACCTCATGTCCTTGAGATTTATAGTGTCCGAATATATCAATTGATTTACAGTCTAGTAATCCTTTTATCCTCATTTATGTGCAACATTACTTGATGTAAGTGCCAGAATGTCTCCATTAATCGAATTCTAGAATGTTAGACTAAGAAACAGGGCTGAGAAACTTTCAGACTATATTATAAATACACTTTGGAGTGGAAAAAAATAGAAAAGAAAATACAGCAATCTTTGGTGCCCATTTGGAAACTACGTACACTAATGGAGTTTATTCAAGCACCTCATGTTTAAGTACTAATAGCTGTAAAGAGTGGGTATACTCATATATTCAGTTATGCTCATTTAAATACTATGGATTTCAAGGCAAGAAGTTGAGAACTGGATTGTAACCTTTGTTAACTGGTTGTCATGATTACCTAAGCTGGAAAAAACTGTGGGATATACTTTTTAATTTTGTTATGTAATTTAAATCATAAAGGAACCAAATAAACTATAAAAGGAATGAGGTTGTGATCTTAGATAGTTTTCAATTACTGATCTGAGCTTGTGAGCACCTTGGGTTTCTTTTAGTTACTACAAGGAATTGATGGAAGGAAGCTAAGTGCTAACAGATGGAAATCATTGGGCTATATTTCTTGGTCATTGTTATTATAGGTGACTGCTGGTGACAGTATATAAATATGTACCAACATCATACATAACTGCTGAAGTTATTTATGCAATAGTGATGGATACACAGCTAGTGAAGACCAGAACAACTTTGAGAGTGTAAGATAAATACAGGTTCATATGTGGCCATCATTGTTTAACATCCTTCTACTACTTACTGCTGTAAATAAATAGGATTTCTGTAACATCTTACTCAAAGCTGAATAGCAGTCTCTCTCCACCTCTTCCTCCTCCTCTTTTTAATGAAGTGACAGTGCTATCCTAGTTATCTATTTGTCCATTGATTACTTTCACTGGAATCTCTTTTTTAAATAATCAGGTTAAGACTACAACATGGGATCTGTCATTTAAAATCAGTGTTTAAAAAAAGAATGCTTCAATTTGTTTGAAGATAGTGTTTTGTTTTGTTTTGTTTTAGAGATGCATGGAATCCTCTTAAGAATTTTCTCTAGATTTACCATTTTTGGCCACTTTCAATACTTAGTAGTTGTTTAACCCTAAGCAGGTACTAGCAGATTTTATTTTAGGTGAAATATTATCATAATTGCAATTTAGAGGTGGGCACAAGTCCTGAGAGAAATGTCATGAATGTTGCCAAAACTCTTTTGACTAAAGGAGCATCTCCAAATTAATTTGAAACTGGCAACTCATAAATTTCCCTCTGTATGTGTTAAGTATTAACACAATCTCAAGTTACATCTATGTATCTATGTATCTATGTATCTATGTATCTATGTATCTATGTATCTATCTATCTATCTATCTATCTATCTATCTATCTATCTATCTATCAAATTTAGATTATATAAATTTATATAATTATATAATTAAATCATACACGCACACACACACACACAAACCAACTGAAAGAAAAATCAAGTAAAACCAAGTTGAGTATGCCTGCCAAATATTTCCAACATATCATATACATACCCATACCCATACCCACACCCACACCACAGCTCCATTAACATCCTAACCACAGTGCCTGGAGGAAAAGCCAGCTCTTCACAGCCATCTAGAAGGCTGGCAGGGTTGGAGCCATCCATATCTCCAGAGAGAGGTTCTCCAGAAGGCAGGCATCAGGACAGAAAAGGCATACTTCCTAGGACCCACCAGGAGACTGCTTCACCGAGAGGACCCAGAATATGCCCACTCTGCCAGATCTGGTGGGATGGGCAAAAATAATCAGGAATAGACAGTCCCTGAAGTAACCTAGCCCCATGTTATATATGGCTTTAAAAGTGACAACCAGCACCTTGAATTGTACTCAGAAGCCTACTGGAAACCAGTGTAGCACATGTATCAGTTGTGCTACATGAACATACCGTGGTGTGCCCAATGCTGCACCTGCCACTGCAGACTGCACCAACTAAAGATTCTTAATGTTCTTCAAGGGCAGCCCCATGTAGAGTGCATTGCAGTAATCCAATCGAAAGGATTGGGCATGAGTGACCATAAGCAGTACCTCCTGATCTAGGAACAGTCACAACTGGTGCACAATATGTATTTGTGCAAAGGCTCTCTGGGCCATGGCTGCCACCTGCTCTTCTAGTAGGAGCTGTGACTCTAGGAGGACCTTATATTTCATAGGGTGTTAACGCATGCAGGCTTAATGATGGATGATCACTAGATATAAAGGGGGAAGGGGAGCCTAAAACCCAAAGCCACTTAATCAGGGTTCCTACCCATCCAGACCCATCTGCATCAGCTATGTGCATGTTGCATCCACATTATGTCATTATTATATCAACCCCAAAACAGCTTTTTTCAACATAGATCTATTGAGAGGTTTTGTCTTGTAGTTCCCATCAGCTAACATTGCTCATGTTCAAGGATGATGGGAGTTGTAGGTAAAAAGAACTGGAGGGATTTAGATTGGAGAAGGTTGTTCTAAACCTTAAAGCCCAGCTCAGCCCATGGTCTTTGGGTGCACACAAAGATGTGCGCACACACACACACACACACACATCTTTGAGTCAGTCTTGAATCCTGGTGACTATATGATCAAGTCTTGGCAGAATTTTCAGAAGGGGTTTGCTACTGCTTTCTTCCTGAAAAGAATGAAAGAAAAGGGCTGAAACAATGACTGTCCCAAAGTCACCCAGCTGGCTTTGTGCTTAAGGTATGACAAGTACTTACAGTCTCCTGATTTCCAGCCCAGTGCTTTTAACCATTACACCAAACTGGCTGTTTGATTTCACTTGATTTAAAATGTGTATAATTCTCTTACTGGATTCAGCAAAACTTAAAATGGGTGGATCACACCCACAATTCATTGATACCACCAGTGTTGAATACAAAAACCAGAAATAGACAGTGGTACTTTTCTCCTTCACCCCCAGTTGTAGATTCTGCTGCTGTAAAGTATACAACCGTACAAGGCAATGTTTTAGTCACAGCACTGGTAATTGTAATTGCACAATTGAAAATATAGTAGATAATGCAAAAATCACTAATTGCAACTAGTTCATCTTTAGAAAAAGACCATATTGGAAAAAGAAATTGCTTATTCAGGGGAAAGACTCATTTACATCTTGAGCACTCTTAACCAGGAGCTCATCACCAGGACCTCCCCACACCCCCCAGAGCAACTGGTGGTCTGATGGAAAGGCCCCCATGCTGCCTTTAAATCACATATGTGGCACGAGAAACAGAACAGCTATTAAAATATATTTATTATTCATTATTAGAAAATTGCCTACATGTGGTGTTCTAGAAAGCAGAAACTTACATTTTTGTTGACTCATTAAAAGTCCATAGTGTGATGCCCTGCAAAACCCAAATTTGTATTTATAGCCTTAATTTTAAAACTCCATTTGAGCAATTATCTTGGAACATTAAAAGGAGAAGGGGGAAAAAAGAATAAAGGTAATATTATGATGGCACAATTTGCCTAGCAAACTGGCTTTTATATATCCCAGAACCACTGGAAAAGAATTTGATTTAATCCTGAAAAACATAGGTGAGGCCATGGTTAGTAAGCTGTGCTACTATTGTCAATGTGATAATAAATTGTTATTTTGTATGCTCTGTGCATTCCAATTTTCTGTTTAGTAAACACTTAACACTCTGAGGTCTGCCAGGAAATCAGATGATATGAAACCAATTTAGCAACTTAATTTGTATTATGTTATGCAATGCTACATCCTGTAGCAGACACCAGACACAGGCACTGATGCTTTCTTATCAAGACATTCTAGTTCTCATCAGTTTGCTAATGGTGTAGTAGGTTTTAGGAAAGGGACTATGGGTGAAGAAAGAGGTGATGTAAAGATGACACATAGTGTACTCAGCATCTATGCTGGGGAAGCCATTTTCTAATAGAATGAACTGAAATGTTGATTTTAACCTTCTGTCTTGCTCTTCACATACTTGTTCCCAGTCTCCTGAGGTACTTCTGACATGTATTATGAATCTACTGTGTTCTGCCTGTATCCTCAGAATGTTCTCAGGTCAGCTTGCAGTGTTCATGGCAGAAGGAAAAAAAAAAAAAAAGGAAAAGTTGCAGGATGGAAATCTGAGGGAGAACCTTTTGGCCAATGAAAGATGATGCATAGGTCACACAAGCCTAAAGAACCCATCTGTCTTCCTTCTTTCAAATGCCACTTAGCCCTTTCTCACTTCATTGCATTTGATGGCAAATTGGAGGCCACATATGACCTCCAATATTTTCCTAACTATGTCACATGCTGATGGTGACCATCATTTGGGGCAGAAGATGTTCACATCAACATTTAAGTAAAATTGCCCAGGACTTAAAGTGAGTTCTCTCTATAAGCAACTCCTCTACCAAGAGAAAATCCAGCCAGTGGATGCCTGAGATGGGAGCAACACAATCATTTGTCAGGTCCCTGACTGCAATATCTTTGTTAACTTTTTCTAGCTGGCAAGAAAAATCAGCAATATTGGAATTGAGGAAACAGCAGGAAATCTGCTTTTGATTAACTGATATTCTAATCTCTCAGTCTGGTTAGGAAGCCAGGAAGTGCCAGTGCTATCTTTTCTCAATGAATGACCCTAGGAGTGGTGGTACTGTAACAGGCAGCACATGGCTGGGCTGGAATGTACATGTGTTTGGGTATGTAATCCCCACAACATGCATGATTAATCTATGACAAGTTTTATATGCAACAGAAATATAGAAAGTTGTCTTACATTTAGACAATTGGTCTATCTCAGTATTTTTCAAACTAGGCAACTTTAAGATATGTGGACTTCAACTCCCAGAATTTTCCTGGGAAGTTCTGGGAGTCGAAGTCCACACTTCTTAAAGTTGCTGAGTTTGAAAAACAGTCTCTACTCAACTGGCAATGATTCCATATGTTTCAAATTAGACTCTTTTCCAGTTTGTGCTTAGAAATGTTGAGGATTAAACCGGAGACTTTTAATTTGCAAAACTTGAATTCTACTGTAACAGTGGTGATGGTGATGGTCTATATACCAGCCTTCTTTTTGAAAGAGCTCAGCATGGTACACAGAATAATAAATGTATAGCATTTCTGTACAATTCCAAAAGTCAAAATGAATACATATCACCAACCAACTTTAGTAATGGAATCGGTCTCTTTAGATTGGCATGAGGCAGCTGAATGTTAATTTTGAAAAGAGTTAAATAAATTAATGAACTCTGTAAAGTTCAGTGGTATGTTTTAGGGCATTTACTATCAAAAACTAGTAAGGTGTCTTTTGAAAGACATAGAGTTTTGTCAGGGGAATGTACTGGTAATGTAAAACAATCTCAGGCAGGGAGGTAAAACATGGTTTTTGTCCATGTTCTCCTCCTCTGAAGCTCGAACATTTGGTTTTATAATATAATTGAAAGTTTGATGGAAAGCTGTCTTGTCATGTTGTATAACAGAAGTAATATATGCATTACTGCATCATTTTATCTATCCCCGGGAGTTTATGACAAACCCATTCTTTCAAGGTAACAATCTTCAAGGCAATGATTTCCAATGGGATTTTATTAATGCTTCTGTACTTGCTGCTTTGTTACCATGTAAGCTGTTACATTCCATATGTAGGAAAAATATTCAGGTATAAAACTACATAATCTGTATCCCTTTGGAATCAAAAGTCGCTTTGACAAAATATTTTACCATGGGAAATCGTTTCTTGAGAGATGTTTGCTCTGATACATTTCCATTATAATTATACCTGACTAACACTGTGAAGTTTTGATAATTTAAAGGTATTCTCAAATCTGACAGCTCTTCTATAGTGAATTATGCATCCTTGGCTCTTAAATAGTTCTGCTGGCATGAGACAAGCTGAAATGAAGTTGTCTTTCTAAAATAATTGCTCCATGGAGCATCCATTATACTTTCAGAAAAAAAAAAAATGTATTTCTTGACTTCAACAAATTACAGACTAGCCTATAATAGGTATTTTTGATAGCTATTAGGATTTTTTTTCCTGCGGGAAAGAAAAAATAAAAAGCTGATCAGTAAAGCACATATTGATATAACTCTGCCACGTCTTGTAAATTTTAACACTTTCAACATTTGTATTTTAAAGCATAACATAATTGCTAATTACAATAACATTTATATAATAGCACTCTCCACCCAGAATCACAGTATCAGAAATGTAATCTTTACTGAAGGCTTCCTTAATTGTTCTAATATATAACTTGGTTGTTGTTGTATTTTGCACATAAATGAATACAGTAATACTTTTTGAATTATGAGTCAGTAATATTGACACATTTAAGTTCTCATTGGCCATGTTCTCTTCTTTTACAGTGGGGCAGCGCATGGTCACAGTTGATTAGATATGTACATAGCCAAGGTATCATGACTGGGAGAGAGATCAAGGTTTTGAAATTATGTTAAATGAATCTTGCCTGTAGAATTCTCTGTAGCAGAGTGATATCAAGAAAAATGATTATTTACTTATTTTTCTTTTCACAAAAGACACTATTTATTTCACTGGGTAAACATTCTGTTGGGCTGTGGGCTCATTATCATTGTCCCACTGATTGTGGTATGAAAGTACTACAATAACCATTGAAGGGGCCATGTACAAGCATGGGCTTCTGCCCACTTGCTTCATAGAAGTGACAGTTATGTACGTCAAAAGAAACATAAAAATATTCAAGAAGAAAGAGATGAGAAATGTAAAGAACAAAAAGAAATATATGAAGTGGTCTGTGAACGTAGCGGAAGAAGCAAAGATGGTTTGCAAGGATAGAAAGATATGGAGAGATATAGTAAATGGGGTTGCTTGGCCTTTTTCCTTTCCTTTCCTTTCCTTTCCTTTCCTTTCCTTTCCTTTCCTTTCCTTTCCTTTCCTTTCCTTTCCTTTCCTTTCCTTTCCTTTCCTTTCCTTTCCTTTCCTTTCCTTTCCTTTCCTGCTTAGAGACACAGAGATGGAATGGCAAGAGAGGAAGGGGAATATTTTAAATTTCTTGTATAATTTTCCCCAAATTTTCTAGCAAAGCAGCCAGTCTGCTTCAATACATTGTCTATACTTTAGGGCTATAATTATTACATAATATATCAAGAAGACTCTCTAGAGATAGCATCACAGGAGATTATAGGCTGTTTTGGAAAGCCATTAAGGATCTATTAGTTGCCAAAGAGTTCATCCATAATTTCACCTAATGTCCTCTCTAGAGCTTCCCATCGTTATCTTATGTTATATAGCAATGATAATTCAGGATGTTCAGGCGCCTCTTCAAACAATCCATAGAACATTTGTGCTTTGTTCTCTAAGGTGAATGATTATTTTACTGAAGATGCTCGTTAGAAATATTCTGTGCCTTGCACTTAGAAATTTCTCCCCTTTTTCCTCCTACTTTATTTCTTTTATTAGCATTTCAGAAACATTAATTTTAACTGAATTATTAGTTGAATTATTTTCTGATGAACCTAAACCTTAACAAGAAAAAGGCATTCCCAAATTACAGTGTTCCCAGTGAACTTGTAGTACAGTTAATGAGTTCCTGGATATTAAGGAGTATTTTGTGGCTCTGCTCTAGTGTACTATTTTTTTATGCCACAGGAAATATGTATAACCTGATGCGTAATTTAATAAAAACTCCTCATATGTGGCTATCTTGGGTAGTCAGTCCCACAGTGAAATACAAAAGGATACCTTTGACTACTTTGCAAAGTTTGATAACAGTGCTGTATGTTCTTTGTACCTTTTCAGTACAAACACACACCCCCTACAGACACCTATTTCTAATACCTAAGCAGACCCATATTCCTTATTGAAAATGCACTATATTCTTTATTACATGCTCACTTATTTGCCACTCAACCTGTAGCCATGAGGAAGAGGAGGAAGAGGGGTTATGAGAACTGTTTACTTTACTTGATTGTATAGTTGTGATGCTTATTATCAATGAATGGAGGGAAAAATGTGATTTCTGAGCAAACCTCTTTGGAATAATTGCAACTGACACCGATAGCCTTGCTTTCACAACTGTCATAAATAGTTGTACAATGCAAAAAGATGTAGCTGAGTTTGGAATGTATTTTTAATAATATCGATTTCTAGGTTATAGTCAAAACTGCCAATCTAAACAGCCTCTGATTATTGAAATCAATGGATTTAAATAAGCTCTATAGAATTTTGGGCAAGTCCTTGGAAATTTCTAACAGATAAAGGTGCTCAGTATGTTATAGCATGAAACAATTCAGGAAGAAGCTCATATATTCTAGCATAATGGGTTTTATCTGGGCTAAAGAGAAAATCTTGAAAACTCAAAGAAAAAAAATGTTCAACCACATTATTAAAATGACTAAATCAATTTAATCTTTCTTATGGTTTGTCAAGCTTATAAAATATTATATTTCTCTTCAGATAAAGTTACATACTGTGTAGCTCAAAGATAATCCCCATGGCCTTGGCATATGTTAGTTAATTGTCTCAGAAGGAAATACCATAAACACCATGCTGTCAACACCCATGGGCATTTGCTCATCTGTCACTGTGGGAGCACCAGACTGGCTGAGGTGCTCGAAGACATTTCCTCAGCCACGTAAATCACAGCCATTTCTCCTTCCCCCTTCCCCAATGGTCAAGTAGGGAAGAACATGTGTTAATAAAAATCTCCTTCTTTGCCTCCAAGGTATGGGCTCATAAAAACGATGCAGCTATGATAAACTCTGTGTGATGTGATTCAACCTATGACATACAAGGCTGCCTTATACAATTATCCCAAATGTGTCCAGTGTGATGCATTTTGCATTGGGTTTGATGGATACTAACTACTAACCTCACTAGACATTACAATTAAAAAGATAAAAAATAATACAAACTAAGAAAAATAACAGAATAAAACAAAAAATAGAAAGTGCAAAAAGGAACAAAAAATAAAAAAATAAAAAGAGAATGAAAAGTTAAAAAATAAGAATATAATAAATAAAAAGAAAAGAAACATATAAAGAAATGACTTTCCCTTCATCACAAGTATGAACAATTTTAGTAACTTATCACCTTCTCCAAATTACAACAAATGATCTCTTCTTCCCATACCCCATCCCTTATCTATAAACAAATACTTAAAGCCTCTTTATTCATTCATAATCAGCAAAAGATTGTTAAGGGTTACCAGAGATAACATATTTATTTTAACCTTAATCAAATGAACAAACTTTGAATTATTCCCTTTACTTTCAACAATCTTGATTTTTTAGTCCCTTCAAATAATGTCCTAGAGGTTGATTTCTGTTCATTTTTTTTTTGTCCCTTCTCACAAAATTCTTCAAAGCTCTTTGTAAATCCAATATAGGAAAGTTATCCAGATCATTCTTTTGATTTGTTATTTGTATATCCCTTTTAATTATTAAGACATCAGCCATGTCATTTGTATATCCAGTGTAGCATCTTTTTCATATGATTCTTGTAACCTGTCATTTTTATATCCACTTTTCAGATCATTCTCAGTCATTTTTAAATCCCAGATCTGTCTCAGTCTTGTCTGGTAAAACTTGTTCCTTGTCTATAACATCTATTAAACATAATCAGTCTGTAATGGCAGACACTGTTAAAATTAACTTCTGGGTCCACTGTTCACAAATATCGTCCAATGTTAAAAGTATTTTGCTTCATTCTATATTATTAAGTCAAATTTAAGTGTTCTCCTTTAATTGTAATATTTAATTCCTTCTGATTCCCTTTTGTGGCCAAACTTCAAAGTCCCATCCTAACTTTTTTTTTTTAAGAATTAAAAAAAAACAGCATTTTCCCATGGGAAGGATTCTTATAGTTAATTTCAAAATCTTATTTCAAAGCCGTCTGGACCCTTAGTCCATTTATAACTTTTCAAAATCAAAGTTATAATCCCCCTTTTGTTATTTATTCTCTCTCTCTCTCTCTCTCTCTCCCTCCCTCTCTCTCCCTCTCTCTCTCTCTCTCTCTCTCTCTCTATATATATATATATATTTAAAGTCCTTAAGCATATATTTAAAACTTCTTTTGCTAAGGATTGACGGAGACTCACCCAGTGTATAAAACTTGCTGTCCTGAAGGTTTCTAATATTTAAAAAGCAATTAACAAGCAATTTTGAAAAGTGATTAGAAAAGGAAGCATGCAAACCCAGTGTCCTTTGGAAAGGTGATGAACTGAGGTTTGGGCTAAGATGGTATTTCCTCATCTCCCAGAGCTCTAAACCTGCCAAAGACCACTGTTTTGTGATCTTCTCATGAGCAGCAACTGTCAGAAGTACTTGTGGGTGATTCCAAGTCCTCTTCTTGCCTGGAGAGGAATAATGAAGAATTGGTCCATTTACCAGCTCTTCATTCCACTGTGGTTGTCAGCTCCACTCTCAGTTCACTATTTCTTCCCCGGAAGTCCAACTACTAAACTCATGATGAAGTAGAATGCAATGGCACAGATGGAATCATGGGCTAGGAGACAGATCAAACAATTTGTGCTTCCCTTCTTTATACCTCATTTTACCCGGGTAACACTTATTATCAATTTAGAGGGTTTTGGATCAACTAAGAGCTATGTGTTAATTGAGAACTGATTAACTTTCTGTTGTTAATAATCAACGTGCAGCATTTAAACACTTTTTTTTTTGTATTTCAAATGAAGTATTGAATGAAGTACTTAAAGTGAAATATAAAACCATAGTACCACAACAATCAAAAGGTTATTGTCTACCCAGCATTTGCTCTCCTACAACCCATCTCCTAGCTTGTTGATAGAAGAGCTCACAATCTACAGTGGGCCTTAATCAGAAAATATGTGCCTGTTAAAAAAAGAAAAAAAGTTGGGGGGAATGGATCCTCCAATGAATGTCTCACATTCAAATATGTTGATCTAGGTAGGGAAAGCAAAATTCTCTCCAAATAAAAAAAAAGTACAGCAGTCACAATTAGGTCCAGTTCAGATGTAATGTAATTTTTTTTTTTTTTTTTGGTCTGCGCTCAGTCATTACTGACCCTGCAGTGACTGCCTGGATGAGTCCTTGCAGTTTTCAAGACAATTGTTTTTCGGAAGTGGTTTGCCAGAGCCTCCTTCCTACAGCAGAGCCCAGCTGGCGAGCACAGGAGGCGGGGTTTCCGTTGCTTCGCGCCCTTTTCGGGCGAGCGCGGTTTCGCGCTTACCGGCAACGGTCCCGTCTCTCTGTGCAAGGCGCTGCCAGCATTTTTCCTCCCACCGGAGTGAGAGTCCCCATTTATCTACTCACGTGAGTTTTCGACCTGTTGGGTTGACAGGAGCTGGGGAGGAAACAAGAGCTCACCCTGTTAACGCGAAGGCTGGACTCGAACCGCCGGTCAGCCATTTCTGGCCGGCAACTTTCAGCGTCATTAAGCCGCTGCTCCACCACGTCCCCCCTTGTAATGTAATATATTCAACTAAACTATGAGTTTCAAATATGAGACCAAACTAGATCAGGAGCCATGGTTTGATATAAGGCAGGGCTGGTTCTAGGCCTAGGCAACCTAGGCAGTCACCTAGGGTGCCAAATGTTAGGGGTGCCAAAATAAAAAATACTTCCGAAATACACAGTATGAATATAAAATCTAATAATCTTTCCTTGTTGCTTTAGAACTTTTTCTTTCTAAGCTTTTTGAAAACACCCACAAAGTCGGTCAAGTGGTAGTGAACAGCACACTAACATTGTCATGATATTGCAAGTCATGAAAAAGAAATTGTTATTATAGCTATGGACCTCAGGAAGCTGATAATATTATCAAAGCAAAACAAAGGTCTGATAGGAAGGTGCTGAGCGAATCGCGTGACCATCAGCTTATCAAAGTTATAGTCGGAAAAGCAGTAATGGTGCAATCTGTGCACCAGCACACCCTCTCGAGGGTTTAATATAATTCACAGAACTGTTGCCATGTGACAACAATGGGTGCTGATGTAATTAAAATTATTTACTGTGATTCACAGTAAAAGTGCAAGAAAAGAAAAAAATATATCTGGGGCTAGAAAATCATAAGCATAAAGCTCAAAACCTTGAAGAAGAAAAAAAAAGAATCAAGAGGGCGCCTTTTTAAAATTCCTAACAAAATCAGAAAATGAGCCAAATCAAAGGGGGTACCAGAATATGACTTTGCTTTGGGCACCAAAATGTCTGGAGCTGGTCCTGCACAAGGATCTGAAACCATGGACAGAAAGTAGTTTGCCTTTTATTTGATCACACTTCTAAATTAGAAAAGTGGGTTTTTCTCCCAAGGGCAGTCTTTCACATTTGATCTACCTTATCAATATACAAATCTCCTGATGGATGCCAACATCTACATGTGCCAACCCTTCAACTATCTAAGTGGCAATCCTTCTAAGTCTAAGTGTATTTAATTAATAAATACAGTTTATTCATTCAGTGATTATAAACTAATTTCCAGCCATGGTTTCTAGTTTGCCAAACCATGGTACATTGCTGTTCAGATCCACACATGAAAATCACTGGTTTGTTGATCAGTTACAGTTTCAGGTTTTCATCTTCATCAGGCTGGAATAATGACTGCTCTGCAATGAAATCTAATGCCTGGTCTGGTTAAAGTAGCTGAAAAACGTTTTGCGTAATGGAGTGTTCTATGAAATATGTGACTTGGCTAATTCATTTGCTAACTTTTTTCCCTTGGCCAAATTGCCTTTTTATGGTAAAACTTAAACTCTCTGAGTCTGCATGTGTGGTTAGAGTTACAGGACACTCACCCCTGCCTCAGGAAAACAGAAGAGTGTGGAAGCTTTCTTATTTTTTTTTTTTAAAAAGACTACTAATTTCATTTTCCCATCTGTCAGGAGCAAATGTGAATAGAGAGTGTGCATGTCCTTGCATCCAAGATTGGATCCTGTTTTGTTGTTGTTGTTGTTGTTGAGAACATGTGTCTGGTTTTCAGAGTATGCTTCCGAAGCTCCAAGCTCCATCCATTATTCTTTGGACCATGATTTCCACGTGCATGAACATAATATGCTGACCTTCATATTTTCCGTATTTAAACATGCTTATTGTTTGGAGCTCAAGCCAGCCAATGTTAAATATTTTCAAAGTCCCACTGATTTCAAGGAGAGAGATCTAATAATTTGTATATCCTTTAATCTCTGTGTTTGAAATTACTGAGGCTTTGAAAATACTTAATTCTGGCTGGATCATGATTGTTTTTTGTTAAGCCTGCCTCATTCATTAGTATATCCTTGAATAAAAAAGCGACATGTAACTTAAGAGTCAAAGGCACTTCACATTTATTACAGTAGGAAAATATATTTATCCTTTGCCTCGAAAAGGAATGTTCCTTGGTGTGTATGTATGTCAGTGTGGGTTCACCTAACTAATTCTTTCTTTGGAGAATTCTGCAAGGAAAAAAAATAGTGCACGGAACCTGTTGGAGAAATTGTTTACTAATTTGGCATGTTTTCTCTTAATAGTTTCCTTTGATAAATCACAACACCGTTCATCAAGGTCCATCAAGGCTCTACATATTGCCTGTTCAGTATCAGCTTTTTTTTTTTTTTTTTAAATAGCCTTTTTATTTCTTTTTGCTGGGGCAGCCGTAGTGAATGATAGGAGCCAAGAGACTTTTCTTTGCATTCCCAGCTCCTGGACAACTAAAATTTATTTGGCAGGAATACTGACATGAATACATAAATAAATAAATAACTGGGAAACAGATCATTTGAGAAAAAACAAAGAAAATGCTATCATCTTTGAATAATTTTCATTTTGGTTCATTTCCCCCTCTCCAAATACTCCCTTGCATGCTATTTTGAATTATCTAAAATCTGTCTTTCATCTTTCTTTTTTTTAACATAGTAGTAGTAATGTACTGTATAGAAAAGGGATGCACTGGATTGAACCTAATTCCTAATCATGAACTAAATTGAGCTGCTTTGAAATATTCAAGGGATGTTCTGAAGCAGATCAAATTGCAAAGGTTTATTAAGCATTTGGAACATGGAGGTGCACAGAGGGAGTTGCTCTGAAAAACTTGATCATTTGTTCCCAAGTTCTCCATACAAGGAAAACTCCAGGATGAGAGAATAAGGGAAAAAAGAATATAGTTCTGTGACTGATAGCTGTAGTGTTTCACCACAATTAACGATTTTGAAATAGTGCTTTACTTACAATGTTTCAGAGGAGGGCTGTTTAAGTAATATTTCGCAAAACTGTGCCACTACTCAGGTGTCTTCTTAACTTAAAGGTTGAGTTAGTTGGTTGGTTTTGTTGGAAACAGAAAAGTAGGAAGATTTTATGGCATCCTTGGGATCTGGAGGAGTTTAACACTGGGTATTTCCTTGAAAAACCTTTCCACCTAAGATATTAAATGGACTTTCAGCCTGTTTGGTGGTGTCCAAGCAGAACACAGAAATATTTTCATTGATAATCGCTTTTTAGCTCCTGTACCAAGTCACCTGAAGCTTTGCAGGCTGTGTGTCTTGCAACATCTCTAGATAAATGGAATTTCCAAACAAGTTGTCAAAGCAATCACAGAGGTAGTGGGAGGGAGAAAACTGCAAACCAAAATTATATTTTACATCTATCTATCATATCTATCAATCTATCAATCTATCTATCAATCTATCAATCTATCATCTATCAATCTATCAATCAATCTATCTATCAATCTATCTATCTATCTATCATCTATCTTGGTGCTTAGTAGAATAGCCCTTTCACATATTTGTCTGTATTTTTGCATGTGTTCTTGCTTCATATGGAATTGCTATTCCCATTCATCCAATTCTGTCAATAACAATTGACAAATAATACAATATTGAAATAAATGTATACCAATTTCTAATGATAGACACTGGAAATGAAAGAGATTAAATTTCCAAATGAGATTTGGGTGTACCAATTTGGGGAATCAAACTGGGGGCACCAATTTAGTCTAGTATATAATCATATTGCATATGCTGTAGCGAGAGTGACATGTAGAAAATAAATTAAAATTGAATATTATACATGGAAAAAGGGCAGCATATAAATCTAATTAATAAAAGAAGAGTTAATTATTGATATCTTAACACTTCATCTATACACATACATAAATCTATGCATACACATATACTTTCCAGTAAAGTGCTCAGCACTATCATGTACAAGACTGATGGTTATGCACCAGACAAAATAATAAAACGTCCATGAGACAAGACCTGTAGGCTATAGCCCACTGATTTATTATGTTTTATTTTATATATATATATATATATATATATATATATATATATATATATATAAAACCTGATACTCAAACATATGTATATACAGTATAACAGCATTCTTTCACTTATTATTTTGTAATCATTCTCTAAACCACATTAAAGAATCAATATACTTTTATTTATTTATTTTTTAAGTCTCAGAATATATTGTAATAAGTGTATGGTGTGTTCTGGCAAAATGATTATGACATACTTTTTTTTTTTTTTTTTATAAAGAAGTGCTGACGTCTTGCTGTCTTATTGAATTACCACTGTGAGGAGTTGCCTTAAACATCTACTTCTGCTTCTTTTGTTCTGAAGACTTTGTTTCATTTCATCTTGTAATGACATGGTCATTTAAATGTCTTCTGATATTTCATTCTCCCTTTCACTCATACTATATATAATAATTGAATGACATGTTACTAGGAGTGTGTGTCAAATCTGACAGAATCCTGAGGTCTGAAGTAAATCAGGCTTCCTCAACCGATTTGGAAGATGTTCCAAACCAGGACTCCGCTGAACAGACTTTGTTCGAATCTGAGTCCTCATGGCCCTTTGCTAATGACATGGAATTCGGACAAACAAGAGAGACATTGTCAGTTCATCTGTTAAAATAGACAATATCCCCAGGCTATCCATGGGGGGGGGGGGGGAATTCCAGGAAAAAGAGGAATGGGAGCAAGAAGAGAGACTACACTTTTATAACTCTAGCTTCTAAGTTTAGCAAATGGTTCACTAGAGCTCTCTAATCACAGTGCTCTGGGTGTTAATGTAAGTTATCATAAGGTCATGCCACTAACCAGTGCTCTTTGATAGTTCTATTCTAGGAACCAAAAAGATAAAGATTCATTGTGGAGTGTATGGAACCAGAGGATGTAACAAAACTTCGGAACCCTCCCATCATCAGAGGGAAATCAGGAGTGGAAAGAATGGAATGGAAGGATAGTCTCATCTTTTGCTGCAGAGATATAGTTTTGATACATGAGGAGCTTACATGTACATTGGAGTGCAGCCATTTTCATACCAGAGATACAACTCCTGCTGGAGATCAAAGTTAAAGAACGTACCATTCACTTAAACATATCTAAGATTCAGTACTTGTATTATAAGAGGACAGTAACATTTTTAAAAGCTTTGAGATAGGTTAGGAATATTCTAGGTTCATGGAATTGTAAGATTTTGCAACCAAGAAGACAGCATCTATAAAAAAGAATAGCTGTGGTAGTTGCCATTCTTGAGATATATCAGGAGGAAAGATGTTTGACAAATCTTTCCTATCCCATAGGCGAAAACAGATGCTGTTGGTATACCATATTTAAAAAGTGCATTAATTGTAAGGACAGGAAAGGAAGAATTGTGATGGAAAGAGGCAGGTGGAGTTGATGAAGCAGAAGATGAATGAGATGAGGTGATCACTGGAAAGGGGGAGCAAATGTAAATAATCAAAAGGGCAAAGAGATAGAGTCAATCAGTGTGACAAGGCAACAATGTCTGTGATAACAAATCAAGCTTGGCACCAAATGAAATTTGGCATTCAGCTAAATGAAAAGAGATTTTGCTCCCAAGCCAAATGTGGCATCAAATCAAGTTTCCCCTGGCTCATCACCAAATCAAAGCTGGAGAAGGTCCAAGTTCATTAGAAAGTGAAAATTATTGGGGGAGTGCTGCATAAAGGACATGATTGGTCTGCAGGGGGCAGTAAAGGTTTCCAGTTGCTCTTCCTTGATGATAAAGTTGTAGCAACCTTGGCCAACATTACAAGATGCAAGAGTATGTGTCTTTAGAAACTGTGAAACAGTCTTGTGCACTGTAATAGCAAAACAAAAAGTTTTGCTTTAGCTTTGTTAAGAAACTAAATAAATAATAGTAAGATTTAATCTATTTGTAGGAAGATTCAGCTTACATCTACATACAGACTTGACAATCTTACCGTTAAGATATTTTCTGCTGTGCAGTATTGGAGTAATTTTGAATCTGATTTGAAATGCAGATGAAGTGTAGATAAAATTATATATAACTTTATATATAACTAGCATATAAAAAAGGACTATATTCTCCTATTTTGGAGTTGCAAAGTGACCACTGTCTACTCAATTACCTTTTCTAAAATAAAAAGAGGGTAACAATTGTTGTAAATAATAATGACAAGAAATAATTCTTCATATGAAAATATGTTAGTAACTGAGTAATGATTTGCAATAAATGCCTACAGTACCTTAGAGAGTGTGTTGCTATCTCTATATCCCAGAGATTCAGAGAATACTGTCCATTTTCCTATAGTGAAACACTATTTATCATGCTAGCTCATTCTGCTAAATGTGATCATCAGTGTTTGGCCAGTAGCAGTAATGGGCAGAGTGCACAGTTGATTATGTGATTGTTTAAATCAGCACAATATAGTAGGGATGTGCAGGAGAGTCTAGTTCTATTTCTAAATCAAGATTTGAAATTGAAAGATGGCTAAATTCAATTTGAATTTGAAATTAAATAAATAGAATAATGAGGCAGAATCAAAGTGCCTGCAATTGCTTCCTCGTCCTCGTCCTCGTCCTCGTCCTCGTCCTCCTCCTCCTCCTCCTCCTCCTCCTCCTCCACCTCCTCCTCCTCTTCTTCTTCTTCTTCTTCTTCTTCTTCTTCTTCTTCTTCTTCTTCTTCTTCTTCTTCTTCTTCTTCTTCTTCTTCTTCTTCTTCTTCTTCTTCTTCTTCTTCTTCACATTGGGATGAAAAGAGCAGAGATAATCTGCCCTTTATCTTTTCAAGGTTTTAGTTGTATAGCTAGAAATGTTTGAAAATATCTTTTTTAAAATGTTCTACTTGCACCTCATTTAAAACAAGAATGAGAAAAGAACAGCACCGAAACCTACAGGCCAAGAAACCAGAAAACATGTTGTGTGAAAGAAAGGCAGGACAGGAGAACTGTAGGCAGATTGGATACAGACACAGGGTAAAAAAAAAAAAAAAAGTGAGAGTTCAAGAAGGACAAATAGATTTCACATTAGAAGAAGCAAACCAGGTCAAAAAAGAATCTCTCTCTCTCTCTCTCTCTCTCTCTCTCCCCAAACGAACCTGCCTGAACAAAATCTATCAGGAGATTAAGACACAAACAGCAAAGTAGATTTCCACAGATATCTATATATGGATGAAGAAAACTCTGTTTCTTTCTCCCTTCTTTCAACAATTAAAAAAAAAAACTATTGAAATTATTTTCTTAAAACCATTACAGAACTTTGTAGATGATTTTTTTCTGGGTAACTCCTCAAATTATTTCTTTTACCTTTTTTCTTTTTCATCAGTTGTTGTAGGAAGAAAAACAGACTTGCATAGATGTAAACTGCTTTTATCAACACTGAAAATACTTAAGGTGAAGTTGTAATAAAGGCATTACACTGAACGTTCAGTTCAGTGCCATCTCAACGAAGTTTGAATTACAATACATAGTATTTATTAGGGAGGAGGAATCATTCTAACTCTGGATTCTTTCTGTTCTGCATGAACTCAATCATGAATCCATCCTTGAAATTTCTATTATCAGTTTGTTCATTTTTATTTTAAAAGACACATAAACACTTGCATTTATTGTCAAAAATGATATTTTTGAATAGCCACAATTATATATGGAAATTTTATATAAATACATGTCGATCACTGTTTGGCAGCATGGGGCTTTGACTTTAGAAGGTGAGGAGGTAGTGCTATGGCTGTAGAGCTGCGGCTCTCTGAGCTGAGGAAGAGGGTGGCGGCGGTGTGTCATCTGCTCTGAATCTGTCTTTTTAGCTGTGCAGGGGCAACAATGGTGAGCTCAAGTTACCCACTGTTGGTATGCTGGATGGTTTGCGCTCTCCAATGGAACTGCGTGGCGGTGGGAATGGGAGTAATAACAATTACAATAATATAATTTATTAAATTACAAATATAATAATATAATGATTACATGTATATGCCACTTGATTCCCAGTGACTCTGTGTGGTTGTAGCATGGTGGTCCTGTGAGAAAACCATCCTGAGTCCCTCAGCTGCCGTATAGCCCACCGTGTACTGCTCAGCCACTATAGGAGGAATTGGACTCTGTCTTGTCGTTATAGCTAGTGTCGGTTCCAAGGGATGGAGTTGTTTTTTTTTTCCCATCTCTATTCCTGCAGGGCAGTAGGGAAATTGGGTCAGACTTTTGATCATTTAGTTTTGGTGGAAGGCTTATGTGTGCGTGTGGTGGGGGGAGGAGGCTGCGGCTCCTGCCAAGGTGGGAGACAGGGATAAGGCAAGTATGCTCCTGGTTTCTGCCCTATCTGTTGAGATGGTGAATATGTTTTTCCTCCAGCTAGCCACCTGGATTAATGTGGAGTGGTATGGGGACAAAGAGTGGTATGCTTGTATATGGATAAGGGGGTTATAAAAAGGCCAGCCAGTCAGACTTCCCATGCTGAGTCTGCACAGAAGCACCCTGATACTCTAGACTGGCTGGCTATTTAGAAAGGTGGTCTGCTGTTGGTAAGGTCCTTCAACTTAGAGAATGGAGGACAAGCATTCAGGGGTAATATTCTGGGGAAGGGGCAGAAAGAACAGGCCATTACATCACAGTGGTGCTGGTCAGAGGGGAGCACAGCAGGATAAAGGATAGGACCACTCCTGGACAAGACAGCCTTGGTGTTGGCTACTGGTGCTACATTCTAGCCCCTGTGCTGTCTTAAGACTAGGTCTTTGGAGCTTTGATGGCCCCAGCCTCTAGCTGTTGTTATTTAAGGCAAGGTTGTCCTGTAGTAAAGCTTGCCTCATCCAAAATTTAATTGCCCTTATTGATGACCTCTGGTGGGCTTGGGATGAGGATAGTACTGGCCTTCCTTGATCTCTCAGGAGCTTTCAATGCCATCAATCATATCAGACCAGCTGCTATGGCTGCTGTGGCTTTTGCACAAAGCCATTTTTGTGTGCCAACTGTGCCTTTTCCTGGAATGGGAGGTTCTGGTCATGATCACTTATACCTTATTAATTCTTAACTGGACTACTGCAACATCCTATATGAGGCTACCCATGAAGAACATTCAGAAGCTGCAAAGGTCCAGAAAGCAGCAGCACAAGTGGTTTTGAGCTCATCACAATATGCCCATTTATCGCTACTGCTTATGAGCTTTTAGTTGAAATGTAAGGTGCTGGTGACCCCCTATAAAACCCTACATGGCACAGACCAGTTTATTTACGTGACAGCGTCTCCCCAATGGTCTTTGTCCAGACCACCAGATCTAATAGGTGGGGCATGGTCCAGGTTCCCCCCGGGAAACAATGTCATCTAGCAGGACCTAGGAAGTATGACTTCTCTGTTGCATCACCTGCACTATGGAACAACATCCCCCTGAGACCCAACTCTTTTAGCATTCCGAAAATCCTTCAAATCCTGGCCTTTCCTGCAGCTGTTGGAGTCAGATTGTTAACTGACCCTAGCATGTATGGGATTACGATTGTGTGATGGTTTTTTAAGGGCCTTGATTCACACACGAATATAATTTAATAATAATTTTTTATTGTTAGAATAATGAATACAAAGAAAAAAAAGGTCTACTTTGTATAGTAACAGTGGTATAACACACACACACACACACACACACACAAAACCCATCACCAAACATAAATAAGACATAAATAAAAACACTAGGGGAAAACTTCATATTAACACATTCTTTCCTTCCCTCCTGTTTATACAGGTGAAACTCGAAAAATTAGAATATTGTGCAAATGTTCATTTATGTCAGTATGGCAACTCAAAAGGTGAAACCAATATATGAAATAGATGCATTACATGCAAAGCGAGATATGTCAAGCCTTACTTTGGTATAATTGTGATGATTATGGCGTACAGCTTATAAAAACCCCAAATTAACAATCTCAGAAAATTAGAATAGTGTGAAAAGGTTCAATATTCTAGGCTCAAAGTGTCCCACTCTAATCAGCTAACGAACCCATAACACCTGCAAAGGGTTCCTGAGCCTTTAAATGGTCTCTCAGGCTGGTTCAGTAGGAATCACAAGCATGGGAAAGACTGCTGACCTGACAGTTGTGCAGAAAACCATCATTGACACCCTCCATAAGGAGGGAAAGCCCCAAAAGGTAATTGCAAAAGAAGTTGGATGTTCCCAAAGTGCTGTATCAAAGCACATCAATAGAAGGTTACGTGGAAGGGAGAAGTGTGGTAGAAAAAGGTGCACAAGCAGCAGGGATGACCGCAGCCTGAAGAGGATTGTCAGGAAAAGGCCATTCAAAAGTGTTGGGGACTTTCACAAGGAGTGGACTGAGGCTGGAGTTAGTGCATCAAGAGCCACCACACACAGACGGATCCTGGACATGGGCTTCAAATGTCGTATTCCTCTTGTCAAGCCACTCCTGAACAACAAACAACGTCAGAAGCGTCTTACCTGGGCTACAGAAAAAAAGACCTGGTCTGTTGCCCAGTGGTCCAAAGTCCTCTTTTCTGATGAGAGCAACGTTTGCATCTCATTTGGGAACCAAGGACCCAGAGTCTGGAGGAAGAATGGAGAGGCACACAATGCACGATGCTTGAAGTCCAGTGTGAAGTTTCCACAGTCTGTGTTGATTTGGGGAGCCATGTCATCTGCTGGTGTTGGTCCACTGTGCTTCATTAAGTCCAGGGTCAACGCAGCCATCTACCAGGAGATTTTGGACCACTTCATGCTTCCTTCCGCAGACAAGCTTTATGGGGATGCTGACTTCATTTTCCAGCAGGACTTGGCACCTGCCCACACTGCCAAAAGTACCAAAACCTGGTTCAGTGACCATGGGATTACTGTGCTTGATTGGCCAGCAAAGTCACCTTACCTGAACCCCATAGAGAATCTATGGGGCATTGCCAAGAGAAAGATGAGGGACATGAGACCGAACAATGCAGCGGAGCTGAAGGCCGCTATTGAAGCATCCTGGTCTTCCATAACACCTCAGCAGTGCCACAGGCTGATAGCATCCATGCCACGCTGCATTGCGGCAGTCATTGCTGCAAAAGGGGCCCAAACCAAGTACTGAGTACATACGCATGCTTCTACTTTGCAGAGGTCCGATATTGTTCTATTTCCAATCCTTGTGTTATTAATGTCATGTAATATTCTAATTTTCTGAGATTGTGAATTTGGGGTTTTCATAAGCTGTACGCCATAATCATCACAATTATACCAAAGTAAGGCTTGACATATCTCGCTTTGCATGTAATGCGTCTATCTCATATATTGGTTTCACCTTTTGAGTTGCCATACTGACATAAATGAACATTTGCACGACATTCTAATTTTTCGAGTTTCACCTGTATATAGTATTTTTGTGTTTTTATATTTTTATTGTAAGCCACCTAGAGTCACTAGGTGAGATGGACGCCTATATACATTTTATAAATAAATGATATTTTTGGTATGTAATGTAAGACATGCATGGTGTATACAAATTTCCCTGACACATTTCTGTAAACAAGTTTTGAACAAACATTGCTTTGCAAAGTCCAGAGAAGTGTGGAGTGAAAAAGTAAGTTAATTTCTGATCTGCATACGTGTTGGAGAGATGCAAATTACAAGAGTTTAATTTATTATCTAGCATCCTCAATTGTACAAAAACCAGCAAATGCTAAAAATACCCTTCATTTTCACATTTCTAACATTTAACAGCAATAAGGACAGGTCAGCAATATTTAAGCTTTATTAATAGCAAAATGTTTATCTCCGTAATCACACTAATGTATATATTTGTGTATTGTAATAGCTCACATACAGTATCATCAGCACTTTGTCATTGTCCATTTTAAAAGCCTAATATATTTAAGTGCCTTAACCCTAAAATACTGTTTTTGTGCATTATGATTATTCTCCCTTTAAGATTAAACAGACATTGTAAAACAAAGAAGTAATTTCCCATTATTCATCTTGGGCTCAGAGATAGCTAACATGTATTTGTTTAGTGAGTAGTGCCTTACAGTAAGCTCTGGAAATAATGAGTTATTGTAAGTGACATGCTGAAAGAGATGGTTTTCAAGCCTAATTTTTAAAAACGAATATATCTTTTAATGACTTTCTGGATTATGTGTTTAGTTTAACACTAAAATTTAGTCATTTATTTTTAGGCTATTTGCACATCTATTCTGCCCATCAGTGATGGGTTAATGCATTAAAGGTAAATGTTTTGAAATATACAAAAGATAGTTCTCTTCGTGTGTGTACATATGGAAGATCTAGCATCTATGTGTTTCTCTGAATACTGAAATGTTTTCAACATGATTTTCATATTAATTTTAATCTTGAAGCTTTAACAGTTGTTGCTTTGTTTCTAGTCCAGGCATCACCTCTCAAAAGATGAGCAGGCAAACATATTGCCTCAAAAGATGTTTTCAGTACTTATTTAAAACAAAACAAAACAAAAGATGGCAAAATAGATACAGGTATAACAAATTTAGCTACATTCCAGATGTGGAAGAAATCTGTGAAGAAGTAATTGTTCCACAGATAAATACATTGATGGATTAATTGTATGCTTATGGGTGCATGCACACATGTATAACATCCAACTAAGTACTCAATATTACTTAAAAATCTTGGGGCTACTCTAACAGATAATTTTTCATTGTACCTTGAGTTTTAAAATTTTAAACTAGAAAACTTAGCACAGTCTTCCTATTAAACGATAATAAGAGTTTTGCCAGTATTACCTATTCCACATTTTAGGAGAAGTTTGTTTTTTGTTAAAATATAAATACATTAGTTGCCCCAGTCCAGGATCTCCTAACATTCATGAAATAAGAATAAACTAATAGAAAACGTGATTAGATGTCTTTACAATAGCCATCGGCTGATGAGTACTCCATATCTGCTTTAAAGCTTTGAATCTGTGTAACAGTAGATGAAGGTGGTGAGGCTTAGAGTTGATAATAAAATATTTTTTTCTGTAAGAACATTGGAGACAACTGTACAGGCACATACAAAATTTATGTTAAAGATTGCTTCCTGGATCTTCCCAACTGTCTTTGACTAAATTCACTTCCTTGTTTGTTCACAAATTTGACAACCTGAAGAATGCTTAGTCTTTTTTGTGCAAATACATACCTGGTTACCACAGAAGTGTTTGATATACCCCCATTTGGTTTCTTGCTGAGTCTGTGGATTAAACAACCAAAGATATTGGGTGAGCTAAACATGTACATTAATTAGCTTATTACAATACTGTGTGCTAATTTTCTCACATAACCATCATAGATCAGTTTAAAAAATCACTGAAGTGTATTCAGAATCAATTAAGACATTCATTTGCATCTATGGAAGCCATATTGACTTATTTTGATTGGATCTATCATACTTTTCATATGGTTGACCTGATAAAGAATGGATTCTCCCCCCCCCCCCCAGCATGTCTTTCCATTGTAACCTGATGGTCTTTCTTTAGTGGAGTATATGTTTATTATGACTGTAGAACTCAAATGTGTCTGGTTTAAACAGTGCTCAATTTAGTTATGCATCAATACATTTTTAATTAAAAGAATCTGACAGGTACAATAGTCAAAGACTCCAAATAATTTTCAAAAGCAGCCTGTTTCCTCACAGACAGATAATCACAATCTGTCTCAGTCACACTGGGTGCATAATATTTTATTAAGATATACACTACAAGATTTTTTTAAAAAAATATGTTCCATCATCAACATTTTTGTGGTAAACTTATTATAGTCAAGTGAGGCATTCTCCTTGCTGAAATAAAAGTAAGCTAACAGGACAACTTGATTAGATGTCTTTACAACAGCCATTGACCGTTGATTACTCAATATCTGCTTTAAAGCTATGAATATGTGTAACAGTAGATGAAGGTGATGAAGCTCAGAGCTGATAATATATATATATATATATATATTTTCTGTAGGAACATTGGAGACAAGCCAACTGTAGAAAACTGCTTCACCTCAGCTACCTAACCTCACCTCAGATTTCCCTAATCAGATGCTCTCTAAATGTATTGGGCTGCATCTCCCAAAGAGAAAATTCTAGGAGTTGGTATCTTAACAAATTGGGAGTGTGTGTGTGTAATATTGGTTTATGCTGTATTGTTCATTTTATTGTTGTGCTTGTCCTGCATTTAGATATAGTTGCATGCAACCCCCCCCCCCCCAACACACAAAAACTAGACTACCTGGACTCCTGTTGGTCCCTATATCACAGTATCTCTATTTCAGTGTAACAAAGCACTAGACATAATGGACTACAAAATCTTTTATATCTTCTTAAAAAATGTTATTGGTTTATTCAGTTATTTAAATTATTTTTGAGCTGGCTACAAAGACTAAAATGTCCTTTTTCCTACCAGTTATTCTTATAAGTCTTATATGCCTTGCAGTATTGCAGCCTATTAAGGAAGAATCTTCAACTTTATATTATTTTAAATTGTGCTAAGTAAATATCTTAACATTAGTCATCTGTCAGACCTTCAATGATATTAGACTTGGACTATAATCCAGAAAGCCCTAATAGTATGCAAGCAAAGGATATCTCGGTTGTTAGCAGTTATTTAACCACACAGAATGATCTCATTGGATATACAGCATCCCTGTAATGTCAGGTTTTAAAAATGAAAAGGCCAGTTTTAAACCTGTTAATAGAGTGGGTTAAGTTTAATACAAATGTCCACGTTCCAGCATTAAAATTGCACTTAAACATTCTTATAGTGATATAACCTTGAAATGCTGGCATGAGGTTTAATTGCCAACCACTTCTCCAAAATGTGTAAATAGCTGATATTATTTCCAAAGCCTAACTGCCCCAATCTGGTCTCAAACTAACCATTTGTAATCATTGCTTGTGAACAATGACCATAGAAAGAAAACTTAGGAAATCATATAATTCAGCTAAAGTCTCAATAAGTTTTATATTATGTTCTGTCTCTTATTCTTGTTGAGGGTCTCCAGCTTTGTAACAAATAACCTCAACTATGGTTACATTTTTACAGACAATGATTATATGTAAAGCTGGACTAAGAGCACAAAAAAAATCTCTATAAATCTTGGGAAGGATATTCCCAAATGACAAAGCATTTCTTGAGAATCTGGAAATGACGCAGTGAAGGAGAACAATATACGCGTTCAACAGATGTTTTTCACTTTCTTTGGGGAGATGGAGATTATTTTATGGAGAGTAACTTCCAAAATGTGAAAGGACAACACAAAAGAATGAGGAAAATACCTAATTAAATGAATTAGAGAAGTCATAAAAATTGTGTTTCTGTTCTGCCATAATACACTTTGTAACCCTAAGGCCATTGTCTGGCCAACATTCTGAAGTATAAATGAACTTTGACTCCAGTAACTTTCAGATCTAACATAATGAGAGTGAAGAAAACTTTCCCACAGTAGCCTCAAAGGGAACACTCAGAATTGTATCATTATATAAATAAGACAACACAACAAAATAGCATTCTACATTTGGCTCCCCTCGCCATCTGGTTTATTGATGAAACATGAGAAAAGTATAGTTATTAAAGGTTGTAGAGCTTTTGATCTGGGCAAAATAATGAGTGAACTGGATAATAACAATTCATACAAAAGGGCAAGTCTTCTATTTCCCAGTTTGTAAAAATGATTTAGGAGGTTTTCTGCATTATTCCTTGTGAGTAGAGGTAGTCCTCATTTAGCAACCACAATTGGGACCCGCAACTCAGTCAGTGAAGTGGTCACTAAGTGAAACCACAAATGTGCTTACAACCTTACTTCAGCTTTCCTTTGTTTTACAGACCTGCAAAGGCCATAAATGTGAGGATTGGTCGTAAAGTTACTTTTTCATCATCGTAACTGCCAACGGTCACTAAACAAGGCAGTTGCTAAATGAGGACTACCTGTACTATTGTCATAACAGGAAAATAATGTGTTTTTCCCCCCCAAAATCATAGGTATGGTAAGCAATCTCTTTTTAATAAATCTTCTAAAGCTGCTTTCATATGTTCAGATCCTAATATTATGATTGCCTAAGCTGCAAAATCTAAGAAATGGCAAACACAAATGGTGAAAGCAATAGTACTGCAGAACCTCATTCCCTTGCTGCCTGATATGCAGATAATTTATCTATATATTATTGTGTCTGTAACTTTCAACTGGGTGAAATGGTGCATCATAGGGCAACAGTTTTTGAACCAAGGTACCTCAAATGGGCTAACTTACAGAATGCATCCAAAATCCAGGATCCATTATTCCCGTGGGATTAACATTTGTGGCTGCTTCAGCATTGATGCACGGCCATTCTACCACAGTCAGCCCAGATCACGTGATTGTCATGAGCATATCCCCAAACTCTTTCCTGCCTCCTTCTGTCCCCTGCACACAATTGGCTGGTGGCAAGGCCTGACAGGCAAGTAGTAATTGGCTGCTTTGGAAACAGGGCAGATATCTGAAATCTCTTTACAGTGGTGCGTATTGAGGGAAGGATGAGGAGTGACTTAGATGCCTGCTGGAAAATAGGGCTGGCTAAGGGGCACCAGTGGTCAATGGGTGAGCCCTTTTCCTTCTCCAAAGGAGGAAATCCTTGGAGACATGCTGGAATGGGGATCGAGGGTGCAGTTTTCCTCACAGTCCATGGCTCCCTTTATTCTACTTCCCCCCAGCAAAGTGGCAGGCAGGCAGGCAGGCAGGCGGGTGGGTGAGCAGGATGGAGGGAAGGAAGGAAGGAAGGAAGGAAGGAAGGAAGGAAGGAAGGAAGGAAGGAAGGAAGGAAGGAAGGAAGGAAGGAAGGAAGGAAGATTTCTGATGCTCCCTGCCAGCTTCCCACAAGCAAAGTCAATGGGGAAGCTGGCAGCAAGTTGTTAGTGGCTCCCACTCCCACTGCTTTTTTGTCCTTGATCATTCTGTTTCTCTGTTTAGGTGAGGAAATATTTCTGAAACAATGACCCAATGGATCATGGGTTGTCTAGTATCCTAATACAAAAGCATATTAACCATCCAGAGGCAGTATATAACTAGGTTCATCCTTACTGGGACTTGTTGGACATATATAACCAGATTGGATTCTATGGGGTTCAAAGCCTCTATAAGGAATTGAACTCAGAGATCATTGCATTCATTAGCTTTAGAAGCTATCCAGGTCTGGCACTTGGAAGTACCGCAGGAGGGAATATATAGAATCTATCAAAATGTTATATTCTTCCTTTAAGCTCAGAGAGAGAGAGAGAGAGAGAGAGGTACAGGTGTTACATTATGCCCCCATGTACCAGGGTTTGTTTGTTTGTTTGTTCTTGCTTGAGCTGATTTCGCTTAAAAATATGATGCATAACAAAGAAAACAGTAACAATTCTGTCATGGGATTGCAGAATTTTAAATGTTTTAAATCTCCAACACACCAGTTTCTTCCATGAATTTTTCATCTTTATGTAAGTCCTATGCCTTGCCCCTTTGGGGATCAATCAAGGCATAACTTAATTGTCAGCCAATTCCTTAAAACTGCAGTGAGGCCCACCTTTTAAAGCTTTCTGAAAACCTTTGTCCACCTTTATCTCGATCCAGGCCTCTTATAATGCTTTTCAAAGATAAATCTGATTCTTTCCCAAGCTGTAATGTTGGATTTCTTTGATAACAGTCCCTTGCAAAGCTAAAAATAGACCAAGAAGCCAAAGGGGGCTATTCTGAATACACACATCACAAATGCCTATATTTCTGGATCTGAGAGAGACAGAGAAAAGTCTCTTCCTGATTGTCCCCAGAATTACCTGACAATTGAGCAATAATTGAGCAATAATTTAAAAAAGTACCAATGCCTAAAAGGGTGATGAAGCTGCATTTCCTGAAATACCATAAGAGTAAGGTAAATCAGTGGCTTTTGCTAATCTGCTTTTCTTTAGATACTTGGCCAGTGAGATAAAGTCTAGAGACAGATGCCTTGATCCACCATAGTAAAACAAAAGTTCTTCTGTTACCAACCAAATATCCTAAGGCTATAAGTATTTTAGGTTAACCATAGCTGGATCAACTTAAGCCCTGTTAAGCATTTGTACAATAATGTAAGGTGAACAGACAACCTGATTTTACTGAGGCAATACTACTTAGTGTCATGTTATGTTTGCTCTGTTACAAATAGCCCATAATTATGCTCTTAACGTCTGCTGTTTCTGTGCTTTGTAGTGAAAGCAAAACGTCTATTCTGTCCCAGTCTGACATTACGTTCACACATACTGTAGATCAGATCAAACTGGTTCTACATATCAGATCTAGGTAAACCTGATAGAAACTGAAATTTGTAATTCTCCATAGAATTAAGAGAGAGCAATTCTAGAGCTTCGCTATAAAGAGCTGCAAGAAACCAGCAACTGTCAACTTTTGGGTGTGCACTGGTGGTGTGACCATGTCAAGCTAGAACGATACTCGAGAATGCCATACAAAACACATTCCTTATAAAATGACTTTTGAAAATGAGTAATGAAATATATGTATATATCTATTATATTTCATCAGATTTTTAGCTCATTGTAATTATTAAAAACATCCTTCATTAATCTGGACTTCCTGATGTAGCTTTCGTTTAACCCACATTTCTTTTGCGACTGATTTGGAAAAGCTGCAATATGATTTTTAAAACATCTCTCTGGATGTTAATTCTTCATTGTTGCTATTTGTCTTGTGGCTAATTGCCCCCCAGTTAACCACAAACAGTACAGGTGTTCAAAGAGAACAAATGTCTAAAGCATTTTATTACTTTATAAGTACTTTAGAAGTATTTGCCATTTGACAGAATATACTTTGTAGCAACAATGCCTCTGTGCAGTAGAAATCATTTTTTGTTTTGGGATTTATTTATTTTTTTGCCAGACAACGTCTAAATGTGGAATTACGCATCTTGTTTACTTCAGAAGTACAATCCTACTGAGTATATTCTTGTGTGTGCACATGTGTGTGTGTATACTTACACACACCCAGACTTCTTTGATTTCCAAAATAGTTTGGTCACCCATAGAGTCAAAGTCTCCACTGCAGGATAAACAAGCAGAGAAAAATCAAGCACATCTTGTCTTCTTCCTTGCCTTGCCTTGCCTCCCTTTCTTTCTTTTTAATTCCCCTCCAGGGCAGTGCATGCTCAGTGTGACCCTGGCTTTTGACAAACTCTGGATGAACAAAATGTAACAAGCCCTGTATATTTTGAGGAGCATTTTCTATTCTGACAGAAAGAGCTCTATAGCATTTGATGTCTGCTTGCTGGTCATAGATAATGGTGTATCCTGGGACCATTGTCATTCCTGTCAATAAGATGGCCTGAGGGGGGAGGGATGCTCCACAAAGCTACCTTTTGATTCACCGTTTTCCTTTGCTGTTCCCAAGGCATTTGTAAGCCTGTGGTCAGCAAGGTCACTTTATTTCATCCTGATGTGCCTAGATAATAATATCATGTCTACCAAAAAAAAAAAAAAAATGACAGACCATCGATGTATGTTTCTTGCTTTTCCATGTTGTTTTCCCTCTTTCAGTGTCAAGCCTGCTCTGAAAGCTGCTGATTATAGCTGTTCTTCACTCTTTTCCTTAAAATAATTAAGCTACTAGTGCTGTTCTTGGTATCAGTGTTACAGGATGGCAAAAGATATATACAATTTTATTATGAAATACTTATATGAAAAGAAAACAAGAAACTAGACCACTATGTACAGAATGAAATTTTGAATATTCTGCATAGTTTTCGTTAAAAAGGAGATTCTGCAAGAAGTCACTTATGATAATTATTTGGGTAAAGCTAATTGGATTCCCCCTACTGTTGATTCCAGATGTCCTGGAGTACAATTCCCATCATTTCCAAACACATGGCCAGTTATTGGATCTTTCTCAGATGAAATGTTCTGAGGATTTTCTCGTTGTTAAATTGCCTCTGACTTTGTTATAGTTTGAAGATATTTCTCCTTACAATTTTTATTGAAATGTTTTGAGGGAAATTAAACACTGAACAAAGCTATATAAAGAGGGAGAAGGTGGACATTTTTCATTTCTCCTTCCCAATTATTTGGAACAACAAGCTGCTTGGTACATATGGGGAAAACAAAATAACTGTGAAAATGTTGATCAAGATTCTCAGCTATGAATATTTCTGTTACAGCTGGTAAACAACAGGAAGAAAGGAACCATTAGGATTCCACAACTTCTGGCAAATTCTTCACAACTTTTAGAGAATGTTATTCCTGTCTGCCAAATTAGTATTGCATTGACTGATTTGACCCATGTTTTTTCATCAGCTCGGGCATTATTTTCCAGGGTTAAAGCAGATGTGGTAGAGTACTTAGATGCAGAAATAGGACTGGGACTCTCAGACTCAGATCTCCATTTGTCTATGAACTGTCACAAACTATCGATAGGCCAGCCATCAACTCTCAGTCTAACCTACCTCTCAGGGTAAAAAAGTTTTTTTTTAAAGTAAAAAAGTATGGGTAAAAAAGGGACAGGAAGAAGAAGAGTGTTGCTTTGGAATCCTGTAGGAAAGATGGAATATAAATGTCATACATTAATAAAAAGGGAACATTCCTGGTTTGCTGAAGACAGCTTAACCACTCTTCCAAGTAGCAACAAAACGTTCTTTCTTTGTGCAGAAGAAGGAAAGAAAAAGATATCCCTTCCGCTAGTTGTTAAATGGCAAGTATATGTAGGATTGTCTTAGGGCAGAATCCTGGGTCTGAATTTGGGAATCAGGTTTTGCTAGAATCCTGCTGAGCTCTTCTTATCTCCTTTACATTTTCCCTTTAAGCAGAATCTGACACTGCGTGTTCCCACCCAGGTTAGGCTTCTTCAGAAACAATTTCCACCTCCTCTCTTGAAAAATCCAATAAAGGAAAAACCTACCGATTGTGAATCAATAAACAAATTTACTAATAAGAAATGGAAACAAATAAGATGCGATCACACTTCTGCTCCCCTTCTAGTTACTGAGTGTAAATCATTCAAACAGTGCCCTCTCCATCAAAACTCGTTGGACCTTATTCCTAGTTAGGGCTCTTCTGCACCGCAGCACTGCTATCTAGAGCAGGAGGCTACAGAAAACTGTACTAACTTTAAGAGACTGACTGCACTTCACACCCTTACTCTGCCTTGGCCTCAAAGCAGAGTAGCAGTCCTGCCTATAGCAGAAATAGAAGGAGAAGACAGGCAGGACAAGAAATGCCTCATTTGGTGCCAGTAACTAGCAGTAGAAGACCTGCAGGCGTTTTTCAAAACTACAAAGTGATCACACCACTGCATCAGAGGATTGGCACCAAAGGAGATTTTCTCCCCAATTTTACTACTACTACTTTCTTGCTGGGTGGAGAGAAGTCAGGTCTTCTGGTATCAGTTTGCTGATCTCATGGAGTGGTTGCTTTAGTAAGAACAGAGAACTAGCAGCAAAGGAAACTTTCTCACTCACTTTTCTCCCTCTGTTCTTTTCCTGTCACTCATGGGAGGAGGGGGGAAGCTAGGGGAGAAAAAAAAGGGAAATAGGTCTTTTGGATGCCAGTCCTCCTGGCATCCAAAACACCTGCTTTCCCCCACAGAGGGGCAGCTGAAGAGCATTTGGAAGCAACACTGGGGAAAGGAAAAGTTAACCATGTCTTCAATGCGTGGGGCTATTGGCTGCAGCTTCATCCTGCGGTGAAGGTGTCCATGGTTATGCCAGCTCTCATGCCAGCTATAGAGCCATGGCTCTGCAGCCAGCAGCCCTGTGGTGAAACAGTCCTACCTGTAGTTAGGATGCTGCAATGCCTAAGCTGCAGAAGAGCAGTTTATACATTCCAGAAGGCTGCTGGATATGGGTCTAGAACATCATTTAGGGCTTCAGCACTGCTGCTGGATTTCAGGGCTCTGCAGCCTGCACCCCTTCAGGAAAGCTGCCATGGCCTTACTGTAGTCATGCAATCTGAAGAACTGCTTCCACCCTGTAATGGGAAGGGGAGCAGCGGGAGCAACTCTTCAGGTATTGTCAGCCACACTATGTGGACCAGGCCAGGAAATCAACTTCACAGGAAGGCTAAGGTTACTTTTGGCTAGAATCTTACAAGTCTGATTGTGCTGTACCTCCTCCTCCTTCTTATATCCCAGTGAATTAGTGAAGCAACTGCCTGACCTGCTTCCAAATGTTATCTTACTATTTTGGACTTAAAAAAAAACAAAACTTTAGCCCCTTTGCCTAGGTGACAGATCCTGCATATCTCTGCCAAGGTCATCTTTCTTACTCTTTACAGGCACTCTGTGGGAAGAAAGGGATCTTTCTGGAGCCAGAAAACTCCAGAAAAGCTTGCTCCTCCTCCTTTTCCTGCTTTCCTGCTTCTTGGATTGTCAGAAGGAGATGCTTTTTTTTAGCACGGTAGGAGAAGGCTGACATTCCCAATATCAAAAGCAGAATGGCCCTGAAAACCAGCGGCCAGGGACCAGAGAGTTATGTGTGCCCACAGCAGAGTCAGGTGGCCAACTGAAGCTTCTAAAATCCCTGAATACAGCTTGTGCTGGTAGAAGTTATAAAAAACAACAACTAGTTCTGAGGTGGAGGAAGAAAAGAGCTGGGTTGAGGATGACATCATACATCCTCAACCACCTGCTAATGGAGCAACTTTAAGCTACCTTTAGCCAGTGTAAGAAACACTTCAACAATTATATCTGTTAGCTTTGATCATGCTCTCTTGGCAGGAAGAAAACATTTTTGGCAACAGGAACCCATTCCCTGCTTTGCTTGAAAGGAGCGTGCATGTGTGCAAGACAAAACACAAGCAACTCCCTCCACTCTGATTTGTGCCCTTTGGTCTCCTCCCCCTCCCCCCTCCCCCTCCCCCTCCCCCCCGGCTTTTCCACATCTTACCTTTTCTCCCATCAGTCCTACAGCCTCTCACTCAACCACTCATTTCTTGCTCTTCTCTGATATTGCTCCTCCCTCACTGGCCTCTGGGTTTCACCTGGTCCTGTGCTATCACCACATCTCCTTTCTTGTTGATGCTGGTTCTCTCTTGCTATCACCCCAGTGCTGGTGCTTCCTTCCTTGCCAGGTTGGTGTTTACTTTATACTTCTTCTGGGCCTGATCCTCTTTTCTCCTCTTCTCTCATTTATTAAGACACCTCCCTGTCCTTTGCTGTGCCCTTCCTACCTAGCCTAGCCAGCTCACTTTTTATACATTTTAGATCACTTTTTCTCTTCCTGTCTCCTGTATGTTTCTTCTTAGCTTCTGTTACTCTGTTTTAAGTGTTTCTTAAGTTTCTATCCCTTTCCATACTGGTTTCTGAGTTCTCTTAAGCATCAGACCTATGCCACCACATTGCCTATGAGAAGCAATCTCCCTCTTTAATTGCTTTCCAACATCCTGCAACCAGCTGTGCCCAACGTTATTCTTGTCTCATAGTTTGGAGGGTGGGAATGGGGCGGGCATCATACCTTTTCCTTCAAGACTTCTTAGATTAATCTATGCCAAAATTCTCTGAACCCTCACCATACTGGGCACAAACATTCTGATAAAAGAGTGAGGTATATTTGTCCTTATATTAATAATAACATTACTTTTTTGAGGTCAGAACTGCTCCCAAGTCAGGTTAAAAAGTTAAAATCACAAGCAGGAAACCCAATAATGAAATATTGATGCTAGCAACACACATCAGCATTTAAGCATCCTCCCCATAGTATTGAATATGAGATAAAAGCCTAGAACAGAGCAATAAATGGCTTGAGAGAATAAATGGGACTTTCGGTCAATTTTAAACGCTTACAGTTATGTAGTCTAAACAGTGCTCTATGGCAACCAGTTTAGGTGGAGAGGGGCCACTGTAGAAAAGACTCCTTTTGTTAACAGCCTTAGAGAGCAAGCAAGTGGGAAGGCTTGGTGGATTGGCATGGCATGGCATACATGGCATGGGTAAGTAATGGCTTCCAAATATCTTGGTCCCAAATTGTAAAATGCTGCAAACGTAGTTAATCAGCATGAAAGGAGCATCATCATTGCTTACCACTAAATCACAGCCCCCTCAACCATTTGGCAAGGATGTTTCCCACCATAGGAACACTGCAACTTTGAACATTAAGAACCAGGGAGCTTCCTTTTTCACTTAATTATTATTCATCATTGGTGCCTCTTATTAAATGCCTCTCTTTTTCTTGCTGTTTCTTGAAACTTCTGGAGCTGTTTGCAAATGCAAACAGTTGCTTCTTGCAGCTAGCAGCCTTCTTGGAAAAGGAGCCCCTAGCACTGCAACGTCCTGCACACATCCCTGCTGGCCACTTGATTGACTTAGGCTGGTGGATGTATAAAAAGGATTGCACTTCAGCTGAATTTTCCTGAGTAATATTATGCCTATATCTTTGCTTGTCAGCCTGATTTCCTGGGCTGGCCTCTGATTCCAATTTCCTTTTTACTTCTGCTTTAGTCCTGGATCCTACCAGAGTGTTTGCCCTGCGGTCCTGATAGGCTCTTTGGTCTTGATTACTGACTTGTCCCAGGATTCACAGTTCCCTGATTACTTCAGGCTTCTGACAGTAAGCCAGCTAAAGTTAGTCTGCTTTTTCAATTTTATTTTGGTCCAATATTTATTTATTTTGTTAAGTAAAATACATTAACAAATACATTTTTATTGTGAGCCGCCCAGAGTCACCCGTTGGGGGAGATGGGCGGCATACAAGCTGAATAAATAAATAAATAAATAAATAAATAAATAAATAAATAAATAAATAAATAACAGGGCAGTCTGCTATGGTAACAAGGATGGGACGAAAAGGGAATATAGTGGTGTTAGAGTGATGGTGGAGGTACCCAAATGAACACCCCTCACGAATGCTGTCTGTGTGAATGCAGTGCTTGATTGCTAACAAGAGTGCTGGCCGTATCCTCACTAGCTCCGTACATGAAGGTTGCAAGTGGTGACTCTATACGCATACAGTATGTCAGAATGCAGGTACGTAGTTTGACTAATAGTCATTCCTATGTATAGCTTGCATACTGTATGTCAACTCTTCAATTCTCAAGTGTGGTCCTGCGGGGAAAATGTCCTCACAAAAATAATAGCCCATAATAAGCTGACACTTACTCTTCAGAGAAAGGCTGAGCAGCTATGCCAATCACCAACTAGATTGCATCAGGACCGCTCTTCAGAACCAAAGTGAATACTTTAAGGATCCATAGTAAATGGAGGCAAACCACGACCAGCGAAAAGTTCTGGGTGAGAAAAATCGAACTGCAACAAGCCAGTGTTCATCAAACAAGTAAGTGCCTTGACAAGATGCATTTCAATCTCTCTCTGTGTGCCAGCCTCCTTTTATTGAAGCTGATAGCAAAATCCCCACTGATTTTAATGAGGCATGATTTCAGCCCTCCCTCTAAATTATCCATCTGAATGATTCATCTACCCTTGTGTCCCAAAAGTTTACAGTGCCCATTAGGTTAGCTTTACAGCAACAAAGACGCTAGAGGAGGGCTCAGCAGATTGTCACTTTAATGAAGTATTTAATTTTGCATGGGTTTCTTAGAAGGAGCTACATTTCTAGAAGGAAGGAAGAGCCCCCTCTAGACCAATAATTGTCTTTAGGAAGAGAAATTCCTGGCAGAGGAATTAGGGATTTATCTTGAGTTGGAATGAATTTTCTGACTGTGTCAATTGGCATCTGGAAAAAAATTCCATAGGGAAAGTAATGTGACTAAATAGTTCTCAAATGACAAAACAAATGGATGCTTTAATGAAATTTTTTTTGAACATCGCTCAAAACCTTGTCCCTAGAATGGTGGCTTACATTTTATGATACTGTACATGTTTGGTATTTATATGATATATATTTCATTCTATCTTTCCATTGCTTAATTTAATATGAAGGGTTTTTTTTTTTTTTAAGTTGTCATGGTTTGTATTTGCTTTGCTTAATTTGTCCTCATGCTAGGCCTCTACTAGGCTAAGCTTTTTTATGGTTAGTTCTTAATTAGTTAGTTAAGATGCTGCACGGTAAGGCAGTTGCTTGATTTTTCACACATGGTATTACTAACCACAAAGGCTTGGCTGAAAATACAGTCTTCAGTGATCCTAGGGCTTTATTGGACTATCGTCTTTGAAAATAATATATGCTGTAGAGTTTACATAGAAATGACAGTGTTTATAACGAATATTTGCAGAAATAAACAGGAAAGCCTTTAAACACTAACAATTATGTTGAGCCTTGATACTTCTTGGCAAGCAATCACAACAACTCCTTGGTGAGGTCTTTAGGATGACATGTAAATATTTGACAGAAAGGTAAAATATAGATATCTGACCCTCTCCTACAGTTAATGATCCCAAACAATGAAGCTAGACAAAGGGACACACACACACACACACACACAGAGTGTGTTTCAGTGAAAAGTGAGACCCAGTTTGGTCTAGTGGTTAAGGCTCCAGGCTAGGAAGCAGGAGACTAGAAAGCAGCCCAACTCGCTTCACAGGGTTGTTGTTGTGGGGAAAATAAGAGGAGGGGGAAGGAGTATTAGGTATGTTCGCTGCCTTGAGTTATTTATAAAAAAAATAATAAAGGTGGGATTAAAAAAAAGATTCTGATCCCTCAGAAAAGGTCAAAATGATATGCAAAGCCACTTCTGTAGCTTTCTGTTGTATATACATTATGTTTCAGTTGTACCTCAACTTAATTTTTTTTCCTCTTTGGACTTTTTCCTTTCTTTTTTTTTTTCTAAAATCATTCTCCTTCCAAATTTTAAAAAAAGTATGTTTGGAATAGCCAAATATGTTCTAATAAGTTCCATAGTTAAATGAATGATATGAAGCCAAATTTTCCAGGCCAAGTGGCATGCAATAGCTATCATATTACACTATTTTTTAGTTTATCATTATATATATATACTGAAGACATTTATTTGTCCTTTATTTTGTCCAAGTTTCTTCAATGGGTAGGTCTAGTAATTGATATGCACCATACGCATATTAAAAATGTCTCTCATATATACATATTGATACTAATGTTCTGTTTTAAATTTTGTTGTCTCAAATAAGAGCTATGCTTTCCAGTTCCACAGCTAATTTCTGAGGACATGTCCTATGTTGGCATCCACCCCCTGCCCCCCACCATCTGCCCCTCTACCAGTTGCTTGCTTCCCTCATCAGTATATTAGGCATATAAAAAACTCTAATCTCTTAGCATAAAAGAAAAAGAGCTTCATCTCCTCAGAACTCTTGGACCCAAGAACCATAGAAATATCTAAATCTAGATCTAGATCTATCTATGTCTAGAGAAGTTCATTCCATGTTTCCATGCCTTATTGATGATAAATGCAAGGAACATTAGCCCAGTCAATGTTTAACATTTGAATGTTCTGAAAGAGTTCTCAATCTCATTGTGAAATCCTCTGTTAACCTACTCTCTCTGTTTATGATGGCACTTGAGTCTTTTATAATAAATCTGGGATGAATTTTCTTCTTGCTTCTGAAATATTAAATGCTACATTAGTTGCATGATAATTTTATAGGATGATAGTTATAATGTTGTTCACTGAACTGCTTTGGTCTCATTGGAATGGTAAGACAGTATGAAAGAAAAGGAAACAAATACAGGTAGTCCTCCCTTAATGACTGTTCGTTTAACAATGGTTCAAAGTTAAGATGGCCTTGGAAAAAGTGCTTTATGACCTGTACTTGCACTTATGACTGTCGCAAACCATCGCATCACTCCTCCAGATTTGGAACCTTTTTTTACAATGGTCATTAAGTGAATCACCATGGTTGTTAAGCAAACCATTGGTTGTTAAGCGAATCACATGGTTGTTAAGTGAATTCTGGCAAAAAATATTCATTGGGGTAGTTGGATTCACTTAACAACCACATGATTTGCTTAACAAACATCATAAAAATGGTCATAAAATTGAGTCTGGTCACATGATGAGTTGCTTAACAACTGCCCCACTTTTCTGGTCCCTATTGTGGTTGTTAAGTAAGATGTACAACTTTAAGATAACATGACACACTTTATTAAGTGAGGAGTTACCTTTAGAAGTTTCAGTGAATCTGAAGCAGGATGTCCTTAAATGGATCCAGTCAGGATTCAGAGCGAAATTGGGATTGTCCCTGAGGCTCAGATGCAGGATTCAACTGTGGTCTTAGTCACTGCTTGAAATGAGAAGGCAATGACGGCCTTTGACTATATTGCATCTGTGTGGACTCTTTCTGCACATGGACCCCAGTGGTTTCCTTGGTTTATAGAAGACCTCTGGCGGATGAAGCAGCCAAAGAGATACTTAGAGCACCACTGGAGGAAGACAAAGAATGACCCTGACTAAGCATAAGTAAGAGCCTTTCTTAAGACCTGGTAGCAATAAGAGTGGTGAAACATACTGGATAAGGAGGGGCCAGAGGAATACCTGAAGATTTTGAGGGGCCAGGGGAATACTGTAAGGATTATTCCTGACATTTGGCAGATAAAGTTGCTTGGATTCTCTCTGGCTATGCACATCCTATGAAGTTGTCTGAAATATAATCTTCTAAAATGATCAGGGAAGAATTAAACTCTGTAGTCCTGAGGAAGTGAACAGTGTTCTTGGGGCTGTTAGTGTGACTGCCATTATTTTAGATCCATGCCACTCCTGGTTGGTTAAGGCCTACAGGGAGAGGGCATGTAGTTGGATCCATTCAGTGGTAACTGCTTCCATAAGAAAGGGGATGGTCCTGCTGTCTCTGAAAGAGGCAGTAGTCCACCCAATCCTTAAGAACCCATTTCTGGATCCATATTCATCATGTCTCCAACCTTCACTTTTTTAGGTTGTTGAGAAGGTGGTAGGCCTGCAGCTACAGGGCCTAGGGGAAACAGATTATTTGGATCCTTTTCAGTCTGAATTCAGGCACGGACATAGTATTGAAACACCATTATTAATGAACTTTGTTGGGCTTGATGGAAATGGTTAATACATCCTGTCCTTCCTCAGCCTCTCAGTGACCTTTGATACTATCAACTATAGTATCTTTCTGACCAACTCAGAGTGTTAGGAGTGGGAGGCATGGTGTTGTGGTGGTTCTCCTTCTTCCTCTGGGGCTAGTTTCAATCAATGCTGGATGTAGAGCAATTTAGTCTTTGATACTTGGTTTGCATAGTGCTTCAAGTCTCTACACTCTCCCCAATGTTGTTTAGCATCTACATGAAGTTGCTTGGTGAGGTCATTCATTGGCATGGAGTACAATATCATCAGTATGCTGGGCAAATTTTATAAATATATATAACTTACTAAAAAATTTACTTGGACCTATTTTATTAGCAAAACAAATAGATTGGTCATTCTTAGATTTTTTTTTTCTGCACTAAGCCATTGTTTGCTTAGTTATGGTTTGAATAACCCAAAATAGCTGAGTTCATACAAGTTGAGTTCACATAACAACAATGAAATTTAATGTGATTTGTGATCTCAGCCATATGTTTCAGTCCTGTACTGATGTTCATTCATCTGTTGCATTGAACTCTACAGTATCTATTTTCAAGAACAGATAGATTAATCAGTTTATAGACTCAGTTTCCAATATAAGTATTTATATTAGTTCATAAAATTTTTCTGTTCTGCTTTTGCATTGCTCTATTTTTTTAAACCTGCATATATTTGGACAGAGGTATGTAATTGGACAAATGTATATGTAAATAAATTTTACATATGTAATTGGACAAATGTATATGTAAATAAATTTAATAGAAAAGTCAGGATGGGGGTAGTTCAACTTTCTCAATAGCTATTAATAACATTGACCATGACATCCTTCAGGGATGGGGGGGCACGTGTTGTAGGGGGTTCTTCTCTTTTCTTGTGGGCAGTTCCAGTTGGTGTTGGGGGGGGGGAGATCAAGTCTGAAGACCCTAACTTGTGGCATATCATAGGGTTTGATGCTCTTGTCCCTCCAGTTTAACCTCTACATGAGGCTGCTGAGAGAGGTCATCCTCTGATGCTACCCAGCTGTATATCTAAATTGCAGGCCAACCAAGTGATGCTGTCAAGGTTTTGCCCCACTGTCTGAAGACTATGAGGGTTGGAATGGGGATGACTTACCAAGACATGAGTGAGTGTGGGTATTTGGACCACCCAATTTTACAGAATTTCTACCTTTAGTCCTAGATTGGATAACATTTCTCCCTTTTGGACTGGTATGCAGTCTGGGAGTTTTCCTGGAATGGAGGTCTTGCTCAAAGAGCAGATAGAAGCTGTGGCTAGGAAGGCCTTCACACAGGTCCATTGTGTGCACTGGTTGCACCAGTTCCTAGACTGGGAGGCCTTCAGGATAGTCACTCATGCCATGGTCACCTTGTGTATGGATTATTGCAATATGTTCTACATGGGACTTCCCTTGAAGAACACTTGATAGTAATGGGCATGGTAGAATGTGCCCATGCAACACCTCTGCTTTGTGAGTTGCACTGATTGCCAATTAGCTTCCAGGAGCAATTCAAGGTGCTAGTTACTATTTATAAAACCTTTCATGGCCTTAGCCTGGCTGCCTGAGGGACCGTCTATCTCCAGTAGTTCCTGATCATCCTGAATGAATGTTAGCAATTGAATGTCAACAATTGAACAAAGTTGGCATCAGTTTCCCATTGATTAAACAATATCATCTGATGGGACTTAGGAAGCGGGCTTCCTTTGCGCTGTGCTGCTCTCTGGAATGGCATCCCCTCCAGAAATTGACTTCCAGTTATGTATGTCTCCTCCCCTTCACTTGTTTATTAAAAACTTGGCTTCTCTCTCAGACCTTGGGTTAAGGTGGCTGGTGAGCTTCTTACAGAATTATGTATAGAGGTAGTCTTCACTTAATGACCACTCATTTAACAATGGATCAAAGTTACGATGGCCTTGAAAAATGTGCTTTACGATTTATACTCACACGACTGTTGCAAACCATCGCACCACCCTCCTGTGGTCATGTGATCTCAATGTACAACCTTTTTTACAATGATCGTTAAGTGAATCATGTGGTTGTTAAGCAAGTTCTGGCAAAAAATGTCCGTTAGGGAAGCTGGATTTGCTTAACAACTGCAGTGATTCAATTAACAACTGTCATAAAAATGGTCATAAAATCAGGCCATTCACATGATGACTCACATAATAACCACCCCACTTAATGACCATTTTTCTGGTCCCTATTGTGGTCGTTAAGTGAGGACTACCTGTATTGACTGGGTGCTTTTCTCTTCCAGTCTGGATGTACATTTTTATTATTGTAAGTGACCAGAGTCTTTATGGAGTTGTACAGCCTTGTAAATCAGATAGATAGATGATAGAGATCTGTTCAGATATAAGATCCACTGAATTCAGTTGTAGGCAAATCAGGATTTTTCTTTGAAGTATATGTTTCTGAATATATTTTATCCTAAAACACATATTTCATGTACATTTTGGTACATTTTTGGGACTGAAAAAGCTTCATAAAATTCAGACACTATGAAATTTGAAAGATAATTTTGTCCCAATTTGTGCTAAAGACTTTGTGAGAGAATTTGGAAAAACTAACAAACAGGCACATCTACTTCTGAGTAAGTAAGCATGCCTAGGATTGTGAAATCAATAGACTGTATTTCTATAAATAATAAAATAGTAGTCTGAAAAAGAATGTGGAGTATATATGTTGAAATATTTTGATTAAGGATTTTAAAAAATTTGCCACATTGAGAATGCTACATCCTGTGTAATTTGGATAAGATATTTTTAAAGGAAAATGCCACTGTACATTTAGCCATGTTCATATGATCTTATGTTTGTTATATTTTTGTAGAATTACTAGGGTTGATTAATACTGTCCACATTTTAAAATTCTGTACATATCATTCTTTGCAGTGTTTTAACAGATTGTAAGTTTTTAAGGCTTTATGCTGATTTTACATAATTTTATGTAATTCTACTCAACAAGAGGTGGAAGCAATGAGAGAAAGTTTGAAAAATCAGAGATACAGAGGATGTATAGTATCAAAGAGGTGTTAAACACAAGTTCCATCCATTTTATCACTAGTAGCCATTGGCATAATTGGTATCAGTGGTTCTAAAGATTACTAATGAAAACTTAGCATATTACTGTAGGTATGATTGTTTGTTTGTTTGTTTAATAGCCAGGCAGAGAATATACAACTTTCTGATAAATGTTCCCTTATTGCAGGAGTGATTTAAATATGGGCCCAAATACCTCTAAAGCTGCTTTGGACAAAGATTCATATTTGTAATCCCAAGAAATGATCCCAGGGGAAGTTAACATTATGCAGTATAACTGGATTTTGCAAGGCTGAGGAGTATACAATATATACCATGCTAGCTTGAAGTTTCATTATTGAAATAAGGAAATTGCCACAATAACAGGTGTGGCTGAGCATTTACATAATGATGTCTGAAGAGAAGAGGGAAGAATGAGTAAATTATGGATTCCAAAGGCAATCTCTCTCTCTGTTTTCTATTTTAGTATGCAAAGCTTTATGAGAACTTTCTCATGTTATTTTTAGCTATAGTTTACAGTTTTTTTTCTGAATTAAGAAAAAAATGGATGCTTTTGAATTAAGGCACTGGAGAAAATTGCTGAGACTATCTTGGACTACTAGAAAACCAAATCATTCAATGCTAGATGAACTATATGGAGATACGATTAAGCTAAAGGTTAAATATTTTGGACACATAATGCAAAGGTGATGGAGAATACTTGGGATGCCTGATGCTTGGAAAAATAGAAGGCAATTAAAAAAAATAGATTGATAGAAGACAAAAGTGGCTAGATATTATGAATGGTGACCAAAATATGAGCTCACAGTTATTCAAAAAATAGTTATTGACAAGCAATCCTTGTGACATTATGTCCATCTGGTCATGAAGAATTTGAAGTGACTGAACAACTGGGCAACATCAATAGCCTACAGAAGGCTGACATCTAGCAGACCTAACCATGGCATAAAAAGTGAATACTTCCCTTCTGTTGGGTTTCAAAGAAAAGGATTTCATAGCAGTTATTGTATCTAATGACCCAATGACAAAGGAAGGATGCATACAAAGGCTCTGAAAGTCAGGCAGGAAGTCCTGTAAGTTACATTTCAAATCAGTATTGAAAAATGGATGTAGACTTTCAGATCAATTTAGAAAAACTGTGTTTGTACATGCTGTGGCATATGGGTTTTAGTAGCCATTGCTATTGGAGTGAGGAAAAAGGGAAAAGAAGTTCATTTTTGGCCTTGAAGGGCAGCTGTGTTGTCACAAGGGCTGATGAGTTGACCTGGCTGCTAGCCAGGGCTGTTATGGGGAGATGTAGAGACAGCAGTCCCACTGGCCCAGCCTGGTAGATAGGTGTTGGGGACTGGAGTCCTGGGGGGGGGGGCACCCACATCCTTAGTTGCTGGGGGATATGCTGCCAGTCTGACCCAAAATTGGAGAAAGAGAGAAGGAGAGGAGAAAAAAAGTCTGTGTGTGAAGTGAATAGAATGGCTAGAGTGAAAAATTGGAGAAGGAAGTTAAGTGTGCAGAGCAGTTGTTAGTTCCTGGTCAAGAAGGGAGAATAAAGGTCCAGGGGTACCTCCCAGGCAGAAGGGAAGTGAAGACCCAGAGGGATGAGGGCTCCACCCATGACCCAAGAAGAGAAAGGAAGGACCTGGCCGGCCGCGGGCAGCAGCTTCACCCAAGACCCAAGAGGGGAAGGAGAGGATCGACTGTCAATGGAGAAGTCCTGGTCTCTGCGGAAGGACTGGGCAGAAGACCCTGAGAGGTTCTTCCCCTAGGGAAGAAGCAGTGGGTGTTTGGCTGAGCGGTTCCAGGAGGAGGTCAAGTCACGCTGAACACATGACAGTAAGTTCCATCCCATCCCATTCCTTTCTTTTCACTCTCTCTCTTGTCAGGCCCAGAAATGGGGGAGGGAGGCAGAGAGAAAGGGGGAGGAAGCAGGAGAGATAGACGGGGATAAGAGGGAGGGAGACTTAGAAGGAAACCTGACACCTAGTGAACACCAGTATTGTGTTGTATATGCCTGTTGTAAATACCTGCTGTAAATAACATCACTGTATATAGTAAAAAGCATAAAAGCCTCCACTTTTTTTTTTTTCTGTGTCAATCGCCACTCTTGCAAAACACTCTTACCGTTCAAAAAAGAACCCCATCACTGTGACAAATGCACAAAATCCTGTCAAATCCCTGATTCAGGTTGAAAATTTTCTGAATCATTTTATAGCTGTTTGATCTGATAATTTGAGCTTCCTCAGAAATTCAGTTCAGAGATGTGAATCAACCGAATCACTTTTGAATCAAATTTCAACACTCTCTTAATCCTTATTTCCATCACTTGATCCTCTATCATTTTTAGTGTTTGCCCCTTATTTTACAATATATTACTTTTGTTTTATAAACCTTTTCTATTTCAGGTACTGTTGTTTCTGATTGCAAGGGGCAGGGGTTGAGAAGGAACCATATATATATGTATGTGTATGTATATATGTTTCTATATGTGTGCATGTTCAGAATCCTCTGCCCTCTTCCTTTCCAGATATAAAAATTTGCAAATCCTTTGTAAAAACTGAAGTACAGGCAGTCTTTGCTTAACAATGGCAATTGGGACCGGAATTTCTGTTGCTAACTGATGTGGTAATAAAGCATGATGTCACATGACTGCATTGCTTAGTAATGGCAATCCTGGCAGTCCCTGTTGCTATTCTTAAGTGAAAATCACTGGTCGTTAAGTGAGGACATCATGTGACTGCAGCTTGCAACTTCCTGCTGGCTTCCCACAAGTAAAGTTAATGGGGAGGCTGGCTGGAAGTTGCAAGTCCTGGGCGGCTCGCAAGCAGGCCAGTAGGCGGGTGAGTACTAGAAGTGAAGTGGGGGGTGCTGCAGTGAGTATGTGCGGGCTGGGGAGGGGTTGCTGCGGCACTGTGCAAGTGTGTACAGGCTGGGGAAAGGGTGTTGTGGTGCAAGCGTGTGCTACAGAGTACAGGTTCCCTGGGACTCATATTCTGTAGCAGGGCTCCTCAGGAGAAAAAGCAGTGGGAGTGACTTGAAACCTTCCCTACTGGTTTCCCCATTGATTTTGCTTGTGGGAAGCCAGCAGGGAAGTTGCAAATGGCAATCACATGACCATGGGACTCTGCAACCATCATAAGTGTGAGCTAGTTGCCAAACGCCCAGATTGTGATGTGATCGTGGGGCTGGTGCAACAGCCGGAACTTTGAGTGCTGGTCATAAGTACGACTTGTTCAGTGCTGTTGCAACTTTGAACGGTTGCTGAATGAGAACTTGTTAAGTGAGGACTACCAGTAATGTTGGAAGGCAGTTTACAAACAACCATGCTGGGTCTCTAGTAGCTGCATAATGGATGCATTTATACATCTTTGTGTTGGACAAAGTTAGTATAGAATTGACTGTTGTTGCAGACTCTTGTATCAGGTTTCTGTTTGGGAGAAACTAGGTTGGCAGTCATGTACCTTATACCTGGGTATAATATTTATTGCTCAGCAATAGGGTAGTGCTGCTATTCCTTTATGCATTTTAGTAGAGTTTTATTTTGGTTTTTTTCAAACATTGCTCTATGATCAATGCCATAGATTATATTGAAATGGTGTTCTATTACATGGGAATAACCATATATGGTTTCAAATGTGTTGGAGAAGACTGTTGATTCCATCTGCCCTATCTAAATTTGACCCTGTCTATGGTGTAAACACGAGGGGTGGGGTGGGGGGTGAACATTCCAGGATAAGTTAAACTTTCCAAGCTATATAAACCAGCCTAGACAGTATGAATTTATATGAAGCTCCACAAAATATGAGAATCTTTTCATTTATATGATTTGGATTATTGCAACTCTGTCTACATGGAATTGCCCACAAAGACCACCCAGAAACTTCAGCTGGTCCAGAAAGCAGCTGTTCAATTAATGATGGGAGTGTCAAAGTTCTCCCATGTAACATTGATGGGAACTTTTAGAGTTGCACTGATTACCAGCTTGCTTCTGGTTGTACAATTCAAGGTGCTGGTTGTCATCTTTAAAGACCTACGTGTTCAGGATCTGGTTATCTACAGGACCCCCTTCTCCCAATGGCTTCTGTTCACCTGACAAGATTGAGAAAGGTTGTCTTGCTTCAGCATCCTTCCCTTAGAGATGGTCATTTTCAGATACCAAGGAGTTAAGTCTTCCTTGTTGCCCCCTTTTTTGGTATTGCTTACCTCCTGAGATCTGACTAGCTCCCATCCTATTGAATACCGGGAAAACAGTTCAAAGCTTTTTAAGAAAGCCCTGAAAGTGGAACGTATATGAACAGCAAGACTCCGTTTATGGGTTTTGCTCTGATGTTTTGAATGTTTCTCAGAGGCTGAAACTAATAATTATTAATGGTTCTCTCTCTCTCTCTCTCTCTCTCTCTCTCTCTCTCTCTCTCTCCCTCCCTCCCTCCCTCCCTCCCTCTACACACACACACACACACACACACACACACACACACATATATATATATATATATATATATATATTACAGAAAGAGAGAGAGAGAGAATATGGAATGTAAGCCGCACAGTGGATTGGAACAGTAAACAAGCACTAATTTAAAAAAAAAAAAAATCAGAATGACATATTCTATATAAATAAATTTACAACAGTATAACATGCACAGTGGTTAATATTATGCCTACCCCCCAAAATCCTGCTTTCTGAACAATTTCACTTGATTTCAGAATCAATTCCTGTGCTATTTTTCTCTACTTTTTTTCACCTTCTTATGCAAGATCTGATCATACAGATGGGTTAGCTGAAATCTGGAAAGACAAATTACAGCTTTGAGCAGTATTTGTTAAACTAATTGTCACATCGTTTGAATCTAATTATTTAAATGATGAAGCCTCAAACAGGTTAGGTAGTGATTGTATGCTTGTTCGCATTATTCTAAGTGATGGCTGAACTTCAGTAGATAACAACCAGGGAGCTGATATAACCTTCTCTGACCTTCAAACCTATAGAGCTTCTAAGATTATCTGTTTTTTTGTTTGTTTTGAAACATCTGTGTTTAGATACAAATCTCTATTTTTATTAAATCTGGATATCTCAGGCTATTTTAATGATGCTTGGTGGTAAAAACTAAAAGAAATAAACATGTGATTTCATGCAGATAGTGAAAGATACAAATTGCCTGCATGGGAACATTTCAACTGCATGGAAAGCAGAAAATAATATTGAGCAAAATATTTTATCCTTTCCAGAAGTAATTTGCTAATTCCAAATGGTGCATCAGTAACACAATCATGGCTGCCTTTTTAAAGAATTATGGTTATCTGTTTTATGCTGAAAATATGCACATGGTGGCAATTTCATCCATGAGAACCTGGGGAAATTATATTAATCATCATAACTGAGTACAGCTTCTTTCTCAACATGAGTCATAAATATCCTTGAGTATTAAACCTCTTTACAATAACATTAATTTAATCTATAAGAGGACATTGCATGCTATAAATGCCATTTATAAATCTAAGGAGGTGGTTAAAGGAAAGCAGAAGCTGGCTGGGTTTTGTTGGAAAAGACACCTTAAATAAAACATTCAAGTTTTCAAAATAATGCTTAGAGTGCTTCTGTGTGCCTTTCAACATACACGTGTCTAAATAGATGGAAAGCTGATTATTTCTTCCATGGGTAGCTATCAAAGGTTTAAATCTTAAATAGTAGCAGGATTGAAATTTGGTTAATTGCTGCAGATTAGAAAGATAGCAGCTGGCCTGGGTAATGGTATGAAATTTCATTCTTTCGTTAAATATCTCAGTCTGTGAATTCCTTGTAATCTTTGGAGCTCTTGGTTTTGCAGTTTTCTGCAGAGGTTTTCCATTCATTTCAATGGAGGAAATTGTCACCCTACTAAAGTGCAGGAGAGTCAGCATGTGTGCAACAGGCAGATACAGGGCTGCTTGTCGAAAGCAAGATGCACTTTCTCTTCAAATACTGATGTTACTGAGTAGCAAATGTCAACACAATTGACTAATTAATTAATTCATTCATTAACATTCTTATACTGTCCAACTCAACTCTCTGGGCAATTTACAGAATTAAAAATCAAATATATATAATAAAACATCCAAGAAAAACATGCCCAACTTGACCCAAACATCCATCAGCAACAGTTGTAAGTCAACAAAGACAGAACCATTTCAAATGGCTCTGCAGAAAGCCAGTTAAAAGGGTGCCTGGCACAGCTCTGGGAGTAGAATGTTCCGAAGCAGGGGGATGCTACCGAGAAGGAATGTATTTGAGTCCATGCCCTTTGATCATTTTTCCAAGTTGGTAAATCAAGGAACACCCAAGCATCAATCACTGGAGAGCTCATCCAATGGCACCACCATCTCCTTATCCCTGAAGCCAAGCAGATTCATGGTAGAAATGCCTGCTAGATCATTGAGAAAAATCTTCAAACACCCTGAAGAAACCATCAGAATCTTCAAGCACCTGTTTTAGTCTTTTGAAATAGGTGTGTCATCCTTACAAACATCAGGAAAGGCAGTAATGTGCAACTTGAACAGAAAGTGTTCTGACCATGGCAATACCTTCAGTTCCAAGGTAAACACTAAGTCACTAGACATGACCTATAGGAATTGTGGCCAAGAGAATCTGGGACAACCCCATGGTTGCATGGTGGCCATAAAATCTTGAGCACTTCTGGGCCTCATCCCAAGGATATGTACATTAAAGTCCTCCAGCATTAACAGCCTGGGAGCTTCCATCACCAGACCTTGAATATTTATTGTAAACTGCCCAGAGTCACTTCCTCTTGAGATGGGCAGTGTCCAAATTTGAAATATAAATAAATAAATAAGATCCAGAAGCCTTAATTTGTCCCTACAGCCAATCTCACATAGAAGTAATGTAGAAATGTTCATGATTTCTGGTCGTATAGCACAATTCATATTGGTTTCAAGTGAAATGTCATTTCTGTCCAGGATTAACCATTCCCATGAAAATGTAATGTATGAATAAGTCTTCCCACTAATAGAAAAGCATCAAACTAACATGAATTTCCAACATACTGGAATCTAACTTTATGAGGAAAGGAGAGAATGACAGACACTTATGTTCTAGTGTTTGCATAATGCCAAGTAATGGATAAAAGTTATGTGCAAACTTAGCCTTTGCAAAAATTGATTAGCCCAAAGTCATCCAGTAAAATCTAGAGCCAAGTGGGAAGTGAACTTCAGTCTCCCTGCTCAAGCTTTAACACACACAAACATACCCACACAACACTCAAACATACTATCTTTACTATGATCTTCCTGAACTCAGTCCTCTTCATAGTGTAAGAAATGGGAAAAGATGAGAGATAAAGAGATAAAGAGATAGAGATAGATAGATAGACAGACAGACAGACAGACAGACAGACAGACAGACATAGATATGATGATAGTTAGATCCTCAGCTACAAATCAAGGCTGACAGTGGGGAAAGAGACAGGCAGCAAAGCAAGGGAGAAAAAGCAGAGAATGGGGACATGGGGGGCAGGTGTGGGAGGGAACTGGAGAACAAGGAAAAAGGGGCCCATACAATAACAATAAGTAAGTTTGGAAATGTGGAAGTGGTAAGTCTGTTCTGAGGCTTCTCTCGTTTCTTCAAAAATAAATGAGAAATCTCAGGTATTTAAACTGTTTTTAGAGTCCCAGACAAACAGGATGTTCAGAGTCTAAAGATAAGACTTGTCTAGCAAATGCCAGACATGGTGATACTATTTTTACCCTTAACATCTGTTGTATGGATTTACCTTACTCTATAACATAAGCTGTAACTGTTTTGTATGGCTATAAAATCAGAAGGAAAGAAGGAAGGACTAAACTGAAACACATCTGTCCAACTCCTAGGCAGTATGAATAGACAGATTGTACCTGGATTCCAGTCATGACATTCAGCACCTCTTCATCCTTCTGGAACCCATGACTTCAAATTCAAAAACAGTGATAAGAGGAAAAGCATGCAAGTACATGCATTGCATATCCATGCAAACATGCAAGTACATGCAAGAATGCAAGTCCATTCACTGCATTGGAGGATGCTGAAAACCATCTTCCTTCTTTAATTTTCTTGTACAGGAAGCAGAATATCCAGGCACCTTTATGAAATGATCTTTACCTAGGCTGTCTTCTAAAGCCTAAGTAACCAGGCAAAACTGACTCTTAAATCCTTTTCCAAGTTGTTAGCTATTCTCCTCCTCCCACCCCAACCCCAGCACTTTTTGCTTTGCTTACAATATTAATAATAATGAGAAGACAGCAACAGACAGCAAATACTAGCTCTGCAAAGAAACTGAAGAAACAGTGGACCACCTAGTTAGCCACTACAAGAAGATTGTACAGAAGTAGCAACAATGGTGCATTGGAATATCTGCAAGAAATACCATTTGCCTGCAAGCAAGAACTGGTGGGACCACAAAACAGACAAAGTAACAGAAAATGAAGAAGCTGAAGTGCTCTGGGACTTTGGAATTCAAACAGACAAGCACCTGCCACACAACACCCCAGGCTTAACAATTGTTGATAAGAAAGACAAAAAAGTCTGGATAGTGGACATTGCAATACCTGGAGACAGCAGAAGAGAAGAGAAAGAACTGGAGAAGATCACAAAATACAAAGACCTGCAAACAGAAATAGAACGACTGTGGCAAAAGAAAGCAAAGATAATAATAGGCGCCTTGGATGCAATCCCAAAACTTCTGGAGCAACACTTGAACACTATTGGCACTGACAAAATCACCATCAGTCAATTGCAAAAGGCAGTTTTATTGGACCAGCTTACATCCTGCAACAATACCTTTAACAGCATCAAACAATAACATCTGCTTATCCCACCTCTATTCCTATCCCTTGGGAAGGACTCGATAGGAGGATAAAAATGCCAAATCCAGTCTAAACATCTGGCTGACTGTGCAACCAACAATAATATATTATTATTTTATGTCCTGAGGTTAGGGTCTTTCAGATATACAACATTTACCCCATATGTAACAGAAAAAGACAGATGTATAAACGAATATCACAATGGGTAAAAGTAGCATTACTGTCTATTTAGTATTGCTCCATTTTTTAATGACATGCTATTCATCTTGTTCATACATTACAAGTCTTGTAGCGATGCCTGATTGATTAAAAAAATATGATTGCAATATAATTTTGCCCTCTATTCTTCCAGTCAAGATTGCATTAATTCCTATTGCTATTTCATTTACACTAATGCCTGGGTTTCATTCTGCAGTTTCATGTAGCAAAACAAAAGGCAAACAAACAAAAAAACAGACTACTTTGCTATGACTCCGGATGAAAGCAAGCCTTTTCCCCCTTCTTTTCTGTCTGTTGTATATTAACAGATCTAAAAAATGGTAAATCTCATTTAAGATTTATTTTCCCATTTTTTAAAGGAAAGTAACTTTGCTGACATATTAATGACCTAAATGTGAATAAAATATCCCATTTTCTTTGAAGGATAGTCCCCTTGATCCATTAAATAAACACTCTGCATTGCAAAAAAGAAAGAAAGGAAAGGAAAGGAAAGGAAAGGAAAGGAAAGGAAAGGAAAGGAAAGGAAAGGAAAGGAAAGGAAAGGAAAGGAAAGGAAAGGAAAGGAAAGGAAAGGAAAGGAAAGGAAAGGAAAAAGAAGGTAGACTGATATGCAAGAAACCCGATCATCAAGACTAGATTTAAAGTTTAAGGGAAATGAAATACTATGATTGTGCAAACATGAACGAAATGCTGCTTATGCTCACTAAATCATGAGGTATTGGATAACATTGCCTATTTTTGTTTTAGATGTAGGGCATTAGTACAAGTGAGCTGTTGTCATTACAGTTTGCCATTTCTGTTAAGATCTTTAAGTAAAACAAAATGTGTGTTTCACTTAGAATTTAAGGTGAAACTGATTATTTGAATTGTTTCACCACATTTTGTGTAATATAAGTCACAGTCCTTCTGCCTGTCCTAGCTTGGATGTGCAATGAGTTGCTCTTGATGAGCAGCAACTCTGCAGTAATCTTGCTAAGCAAATAAATTCAGGGCAATGATTCTGAAATCTCCTCAACGTTGAGAACTTGCCTCTGCAAGAGTCTGAAGGAAATCTTTGTGAGTTCCTTGATACAACCCTAATTTAAAAGATGCTGGGGCACTGGTATTGATGATTTGTACTAGTAATGTATTGTAACTGGATTACTGAAGTATGAGGTAAATTCATTTGGATTTTGCTAGTTTGCATATATTTGTCTATATGATCATGTTAGAAATTAAACAAAACTTACATATAGAATTCATGTTGCTGTTGCAAGAACAAAGACAAATGTACAGCTGCAGGGTGAATGAGCCCGGGATACACTGTAGCACTCAGGCAGTCTATAAGCTAATCACAAATGTACCTCTTTATGTAAGCATTTATAGATCACTTTTCCATTTCTTTACTATCACAAACTTTATAAAACAATATACAAACTGGAAGGGTGGCATGCAATTTAAGTGTTGATGGATACATCAGCTTGGGATTATGCATTATTACCATCAACAGCCTGCCTCAAATTTGGTTATTTCTTTAGATGTTTATTTCTGCTTCAGTTATAACCAATCCTAAATGGCTATAATTATATAGGTATAACTACAACTCTAAGTGGTTAACAATGTAGGTAACAAATAGTTAATACAATAACAATAAATCCATTCAGTTACAATAACCTCAACCAAAAGCAACAGTATGGCACCAGATCACACTTGGACAACAGATTCTGAAGGCCTTCCAGGTTTTAACAAGTTTTCAGAAGATCATAATGAAAGGAAGCCACTCTAGCCTCAAGGGGCAAACTGGTCCATAGGAGGGGACTCTCATACCCTTTTGTACATTTTACTTGAGACTCAAAAAAATGAAACTTTGATTTTGGGATTTAATGATTGATTTCTTTTATAATTAGAGAAATACTTTGTATTAGTTGTCCTTATATTTTTATTGACAGAGATTTATCTTGTAGTTTTTAAAATATTAGAGTAAGAGGTGAATGCATTTTATATTTATGCCTGTACCAAAGAAAGTTGGAAGTTATTTTTCTTTTTCTTCTTTTTCTTCTTTTTCTGATCTTCCAATTTAATAAAGTTCTTTAAAAAAAAAAAAAAAAAGGAGGAGACCCTCACAGAGAATGCCCACTACCACACCCTCTCCCAGTGAACATCCCAATGAGTGGGAACTCTTAGCAGGCCGTTTCTGTGTACCCTGAGTAGGCAGAGTCTCCCCTGGGCAGGTAGTCTCACAGATACCAAGACATTTAGGGTTTTATAGATAAACATCATCCTGAATTGCATTTAGGAACAAGCTGGTATCCACTGAAGCTCCCATAATAGCGGTGTGATATGGCAATAACAGGTCTGACCTATCATCAGTTGGGAAGCTGCACTCTCCCCAGCTGAAGTTTCCAAGTGGTTTCCAAGGCCATCCCTGGTGAAGGATATTAGAGTAAACCAGTCAACAGAGTTGAAGCAGGTTGGTTTGGACTAAATATTTACAAGGCAAAATAGGACCCCTTCACAGTTACCCAAGTGGAATGGTTAAGTTTTGTTAATAATTTGATACAGTATTCTGGAGTGCTGCAGAAGGCAGATCTATCAAAATTGCTATGTTGTTCAGATTTCAATACAAAATACCACACTGGACAGATAAGAAGAGCTGTGTGGTGGGAGAACAGGGAGGATGATAGAGCACTGGTGGAGAAGACAGGAGAGGATAAGATGATGCTGTTATTGACAGCATACTACAGATAGTGCTGTTATACTTTTCCATGGTAACATCTGATAAGATGCCAGTAACCATAGGAGCTCCTCCTCGATCTGTAGACATCCTCCTATGGAATTTTCCCCCAGATGCATAAAGACTCCCTTTCTATAACAGAACAGCAAACTCAGCTATCAAACATTTGGTTGGGTTTATCTCCAAAGGGGGGCAATTCATCTTACAAATATCATCCAATTATAACAGAAAAAAAAGTATCAGTGGTGCTGTTTTCATTAATACCAGGGGTCCTCCTAATTATGCCATAGTCTTTGGATGTTCACTTGAGACCAATCAGAAAGAACAACTAAAACATGTTTCCTTCAGAAATAAAAACATGTTTATTCTGATGTTTATGTTAATATTGTTGCCCTAGTAGACATTAAGTTTTTGCCTTAATGTATATTATCAGAATGTGCAGATCTACCAAGTTCCTATTCAGATTTAAAACTGAAGTTGACATGAGATTGGATTCAAATTGAATATTTGAGTTTCAGAGTCAATAAGATTCTATTTGAACCAATCTGAGATTTAATTCAGGAGAGGATTCAGCCTCATGGACTGAACTTTGTCCAAACATAATGGACAAACATCAAAAGGCTTGCAGCCGCTTCATTTTTTGCAACAGGGATATCATTGCACATGCAAAAGAGGTAGGGCCTGGATTATGAGGCTGCAATTGTCATGGATACCTCTGTTTGGCAAAAAGGATTAAAATAGCAAGGATGGTAGAGCCTTTAGAGTACATTGACCCCACAAAGTTTCAGCCAGGTTGCTTTAAGAACTACACTGCATTTTTTTTTAAAATCCCTTTTGCCACATCTCTTTTAAGGCACAATCGCGAGAAGAGGACACAACAAGATGGTTGTCTTCAAATTGCCCAGTGAAGAGTTGATAAAGAAACTGTCCTGAACCAAAGCAGAAAGTGTTCTCTTTCAACCTGAAAATACATTTCTTAACAAGTTTCAAAATTGTTTAAAAGCCATCTATTAGTAAAGATCCACCAATGTCTGAACCTTTGCTTTCCAAGCTAGCAGGCTTGTTGAAATTATTTTTTTTTCTTCTGGAAATGTGGATGTTGCTTGTATAATTTTATGTCTATTTGTGCAACTTACAAAAAATAAAATAAAGTCCACCAAATCTCCAAAATGCTTCTGAATACAGGCAGTCTCCAGTTTAAGAACGAGTTCTGTTCCCAAGGTCTGTCCTTAACTCGAATTTGTATGTAAGCCAGAACAGTGTTATTGTGTAATACTGTATGAGTAGTATTGTGTAATGAACTCGAACCATTGTGTATTTGACTCGATCATTGTGTATTTAATTCGAATTTTGCTACAATAGGCTCCGTCCTTAACTACGGGTCGTCTGTAACCCGGATGTTCTTAATCCGGGGACTGTCTATACAGGCTTCTTCCCAAAGGGTCCTTCCTGCAGCTCTTAATTCTGTGTTTCTCACAAAGTCTACCCAAAGTTATTTCAGGCACTTGATTTATTCAGTTTAAAGATGAAGGTGACTGAAACAAGTCATGATAAAGCAAATTCTGCTCATTGTACTTGAAACCCAGTATTAGACACTTGATCATTTGCTTCCCCTTGGTCTTTCCCACTTAAAGATTTGATTTGAAAAAGTAATTTACTGATTTCTTTTTCCAAATTAAATTACTCCTTCAGAGCTTTGCCCAGCTCTCATTTTTTACATTATATTCTATTATATTTTGCATCATTTTATACCACCTGGACTTATGAAACAGGATGGAAGAGGAGGATATATGCATATTTCAATTATTCTGTGTTTAATTCTACATAGCTTTTCACAGATTTCTTTGCAACTTAAGTACAGGTAGTTCCTGGTTAAGAACGCCCAGTTTAAGGATGACCCATAATTAAGAACAGAGCCTATTGTAGCAAAATTTGAGTTAAATACACAATGGTTTGAGTTCATTACACAATACTACTTATACAGTATTATACAATAATACTGTTCTGGCTTACATACAAATTCAATTTAAGGACAGATCTTGGAAACAGAACTTGTTCCTAAACTGGGGACTATCTGTAATGTGTTCTATGGATAGTGGATTAATCAACAATTTCTATTACATGGATGTTAAAATATTGCCTTAAAATACTGTAGTTCCCAGATTGATAGAGTTTCAAAGATTGTTATGTGAACAACTATATAGCAATTATCTTTTTTATCAGTGAAGAGATCCATGTCTTCACTGATTCATCAGAAGGCTGTTAGAATCAGAAATGTTCTGCCATAACATACATAGGAATATATTGTTCTGGAAATAGTTCTGTTGCTTGAATTATTGTAACCTTATCCTATCCATCTGAATAAATCTTACTAAAAAAAAAAAAAAAAACCTCTGTGAGAAGGATGCTTGGAGAAGAAGCACTTTCAGTTTAACCAACTTTATATCATATCACACCTTACAAGAGGCAAATTACTGCTCATGGTCTTATGAAATTGATAAATTAAGAATGGGTTGTTACGTTATGGGTTCTAAAAACTGCCTGCTATGATAGCAGTTTTTCTTTAAGATACTGGTAACTATTCACTTGTATTTGTCAGTATTGCAAAATGCCGTTGAAGGTTGCTTCTCACATTGTAAGATTTGAGCTGTGTAAAAAAGGAATGTTAGAAGGGCAATTTCCATGTCCATTTCAAAATGTAAGACAGCTAGGAAAAACCTTCTGGGAGTAGGTCTGTAGCTTACCTGCCATTTTTCCATTAACTAGATTAAAGAAACTATTACAGTTGTGATATCACACTTTTATACTTTCTGAGGCATGTGTGTGACACAAGAGCATGAATGTTTTCCAAAAATAAATAGATTTCCCTGCACAAATGCAAATTCTGGGCATCTGTAACCCATGAAATAAAATGCTGTAATTCATGACAACAGCAGCAGCAGCAACAACAGCAGCAGCAGCAACCTGGCTCTTGCTTTGATGGCCTCTCCTTCTTCCTCTTATTGCCCATCCTTTGTCCCAACTCCTCTCTCTATTCCTTATACCAGGAAGGAGAAAGAAAACTAAGTGGTTCTGCTCCTTCCTAAGTGGACCAGTCAGTAGTGGCAGGGGTGCAGAAGTCAACTCCTTGGCCACTCTGTTGTGGGATCAGCCTTCTTTTTCATTCTTTTTACTGTTGGAAGAGGTCATTCATCAGTCTGGGGAGAGGTATCATCAATATGTCATTGATATCCAGTTGAATATCTTAATGCCAAGCAAAGCAGGAGATATGATGGAAGTCCTGTCCTGGTGCCTGGCATCTGTGTGGGACTGTATAGTACGAACAAACTGAATCCCAGCAAGGTAAATATTTGTTTGTTCAGAAGCCATCTGTCTCCAGATTAATTCCATCTGTGGCTCTGGACAACCTTTCACTCTCCCTACAGGAGAGGTAGAAAATCTGGGGGTCTTCTGGACTGATGGCTCTTGCTAGATCATGCGGAAGCCTTGGCCAGGAGGTCTTTTGCCCAGCTTCAGTCATGGTCTTTTTTGGGGGGTAGGGGAGTGCGAGAATCTGGCAATGATGCCTCATGCCCTTATAATGTTACATGAACTACTGTAATTAACTCTACATGGGATTACACTTGAAGACTACTCAGACACTACAATGCAGTGCAGCTGCTCACTTGCCAATGGAGAAGGGCCACTATGGCAGGGCAACACCTCTACTGCAGAAGCTGCAGGAGCTCTCGGTTTGCTTCCAGGTCTAACTGAAGGTGCTTGTTTTTACCTATAAAGCCCTTTATGGCTCAGCTCCTCATTGCATTCTCCCAGAAGAATCTGTCTGTCCGGTTCTGGTTGGCCAAAACGTTGCATAACCTCCTGGATATAAGTAGGCATTCCAAGTGTGCCCCCCTTCCTGTGAAACATTTTGCTTCTCAACTTTAGGCTAACTTCCTCTTTTCAACATTCAGAAATGTTAAGGTGGTGATCTTTTGTAAAGCCTTTGGTGTATAAGGTACCTACTAATTTGGAGGCTCCTGTCCAGGGGACGACTGTTTTTCATTGTTGAGTTTATTGTTGGTCTTTAGCTAACGTATATTTTATGATTGCCATAGTAAGTATTGAGCATTTTCTGGATCATTGTGTTACATTGTCTTAGAAGGAAGAAGTGTACAAATGTTTGTAAATAAACAAAGAAAGCAAATAAACAAACATGAAAGTCATTGTTCCTCTGTATTCTTACCATTTTTCTCACATACTTGAGAGAGAGCAGGTGAGCTGACCATAAGAGCAGGGAAAAGAGATACAGGTTTATGAGGCCCTGGGAGAAGCAGGGCACATTTTGAAGGGATATGCCCTTGACTGTGCCAACCCCTCAAGCGGGTCCTAATCACTATGTATTGCCTTATTTTCAGATTAGACTTGCAACAGACAGATGTAAAATGCATAGCAAGTAAAGATAGTCCTTGCTTAGTGACCACAGTTGGGACCAGCAACTCCATTGCTAAGCATAAAATCATGTGACTGTGATGAACTTATGACCTCACTTCCGCTTTGGTTGTTAAGCAAATCACTGCAGTCATTAAGTGAAACATTGCGTGACTCGACTTGCAGTTTTACTGCCAGCTTCTCCACTAACTCTGCTTGTCACAAGCCAGTTGTGAAGTGCCCGAATGGTGATCACATGACTGCAGGATATTGTGACAGTCATAAATGTGAAAATCGGTTGGATAGCCATTTTTTTACACTATCATAACTTTGAATGGTAACTAAATGAAGCAGTCGGTAAGCGAGGTCTATCTGTATGCCAAAAGATTGGGCCTATGTTCATAAAAGTACATAAGCATAGAGTTGTTTTATTATATTAAATAGGTACATCCTGTTAGATTTTATATCCTAGGACAGAATAAGGACAACACAAAAGTAGTCAAATATCAGTTTAATTAGAGTCCTTATTTTGCAGACTTCAAAAAAATTGGAAGATACAAATAAAATCTGCATATGTTTTCAGCAACATTTCTTCAAATGTATATACAATATTTGGTGTGTATGTTTCCTGACACTTTTTCTAAGCAAAACAAGCATTTTATGGTGACCACATCACCAATAGGTGCAGAAGTCATAATCCCATGAAATATTTAAAATAAATTACAGAATTAGAATTCTCAGCCTTGGGGAGAGCCTCCTTGGATGGAAGAAGTTTGCTGGCATAATCAGGTTTTATTGGCTTTTATGATTTATGGAAGAGGCTTGGGTGACAGAGAAGCAGAGGCTCACACTTTTTCCATTTGAGTTTTGTGAACCTTTTCCCCCTCCCATCTTGTGTTTACCCAAGGAGCTTAAGGCAACATATGCAGTTTCCTTCCTTCAGTTTCTCCCCCCAGCGTCCAGGTTATGAGATAGGCTAAGAGACAGTGTCTGATCCTGTGAGCTTCCATGGCTGAGGGTGGACTTGAATCTTAGTTAGTTACTCACTTGTATTACTATCACTATTTAAGTATCTGTGGAGCTTCTTGGGGGCTTGCTTACCTGAAGCAGCTAGCCTGGATAGCATAGTTTTCTTGAAGACACAGACTGATCTCTGGTTATAGTAATCACTGAAACATAAAGAATTCCAAGATCATTTATTTGATGTTCTGGATTTAAAATATGACCGTGGAGTCAATTAAACTGAGAAAAAGTAATAACATGCAGTGGCTTTATGTGATTAAAGCTTTTTTACTTACTTCACTAATTACTGAGTATTGTTGTCCCTATTATTGCTAATTTTATTCACTACCATTGAACTGTAGTACCCATTATTACATTTTTTAAACACATTAAAATTTTAAGTGTTTGATTAAACATACCACAATATTCATATCTACTGTGTTTGCTAGAATAGTAAAATAGCAGAGATTTGACTTCATTAACCTATTTGCACATGAGATTCTAGAGAAATCCACCAGTTCCTCTTCCAAATTGTAATTTGAAGTGCCATAAATATTATTGACTTCCTGTCCTGGTTTGAAACCTCCTCTATTTTCTTTTTAAAGAGAAAAAAGAGGCACCAGGATTACAAACATTGTAGGATATCTGAGAAAAAAGGACATTGTTCAGGAGTGGGAGTAGCATCTTCATCGCTTAGTTCCTTTTAGTAAACCTCTACATCAGCTCTGAGGGTGACAGCCCTACAAGATAGACCGGATCAGGCAACTGATTCCACAGGAAGACTAGAGAGTGGCTATAGTCACAGAATCTTGCAAGTCTGTTTCTGCTTCACCTTCCCTCCCCCTTATACCTCACTGAGTCAAGGAGGAATCAGCCTGAGCCTCTTCCTAGCACTATCTCCTTTCCCAGGGCTCAAGAAATGCTTCTTCCTTTCTTGTTTCCATAACAGTTTCAGAATATTCCCTTAATTGCCATTTCCAGCACTTTCTACAGGAAAACTTCCAAAGGAGTTTAGGTTGCCCAGGAGGCTCCAGAAGCAGGGAGTGAGAGGAAGTCTAAATGGGCAAGTAAGTGTCCATTTACCCCATGTTTTTGAATGGACAGAACATTCCACAGTTGTGCAGAACAGTATCTGGTGATGCACCATACTTGCATCTGCTTTTGTAAAATTCTCTGTTCACTTTTGGGGATAAGTATTCAAATCAATCAATGCTGATTCATGGGAAATTCAGGTACGCTGTCATTAAAAGGGAAAAATACATGTTCATCGCCAATGTTTTATTGCCTAACTGAAAATAATCTAATTTACCTTTAAGGGCAAAAATCTACCTTGAGAAATAAGAGGCATTTATAAGGGCCTGAAATTATATGTATGGCTTTCCAAAATAAACAACAACAATTTTCCTTCATGCCTTACTAGCAAAATGTTCAGCACCTTTAGCAAATAGACCTGTAATGAATTCAGCATTTATATTTAGGCCTGGACAAGATATCTAAGACTGTGGTAGAAGCTCTCTGCATTCCATATAAAAAAGCCAGTAAAACATACATAAGTATGGACCAAATCATCTACATTATTTTGTTTCCAAATAAAGAAAGACTTGTCTTTCAAGCTTTCCTGGATTTCTAATATAGGGTTAGATTAATGGGTTAGAATTAATACCTTTGTAGGCACTCTAGCAATCGTGGAGTCCTTGGGGTTCTCTGAGCTTGGTTGTTTCATTGCAAATGTTTCATTACCCACCTAGGTAACATCTTCAGTGCTAGAAAGGAGTGGGGTTTGCTGTCTGTTTGTATACAGTAGCATGCCCTGCCAGTGTTGGTGGGGGTGGGTTGTTGTCCCCACCCCTCCCCGGTAGTTCTTTGTTTAGGGTATTGTTTACTGCTTGATTGTATGTCTGGTGATAATCTTGGTGTTAATCTCTGCTTATCTGGGTGATGATTGCTGGTGTGGAGATGTTCTGGTCTTTTGTTTTCTTTTCTATTGTCTCTTTTGAATAGTGTGTAGATGTTGTTTATCTCCATGTGCCTATTGATGGCTGCCTTGTCTGAATACCAAGCTCCCAGGAATTCCCTCGCATTTTTGGATTTAGCTTGGTCTAAGATGCTGACAGTTTCCCAGTTGAAACTATGGTCAAGTCTGTCCATGTGTTGTGAGATTAAGGAGTTTTCATCATGTCTTCTGACTGCTAGTTGGTGTTCATGGATGCACTCTGCTAGCCTTCTGCCTGTCTGTCCTACATAGTGGTTGTTACAGTCCCTACACTGTATGTTGTAGATGACTCCAGTTTTTTCTTCTTCTGCTACTGGGTCTTTTGGTTTGCTAAAGATGTTTTGGAGGGCTTTAGTTGGTTTGTGTGCTACGGAGATGCCATGTGGTTGTAATAGTCTGTTGGTAGTTTCTGAGATGTTTCTGATGTATGGCAGTATTATCCTTTTCATAGCTTGTGTTGGTTGTATTGTAGTAGGTTGAGTGGTCAGGCACTTTTTGATAAAGTTGCGTGGATATCCATTTTGCTGGAAGATGTTGTATAGGTGGTCGGTTTCCTTTTTCTCTTGTTCTGGGTTGCTGCAATGCATTTGTGCTTGTTTCAATAATGTTCTTACACAGCTCCTCTTGTGGGAGGTTGGGTGGTTATTTTGGTAATGGAGAACTTGGTTAGTGTGGGTTGTTTTCTGAAAGACTTGAGTTTCTAATTTGCTACTCTTTCCTCTGCTGATGAGGATATCCAGGAAGGGTAGCATGTCGTTGTTCTCTTCCTCTCTGGTGAATTTTATTCCTTTGAAGATGTTGTTGATTGTTTCATGTGTCTTCTCTAGTTGTTCCTTTTTTTTTTTATAACAAAGGTGCTATCTATATACCAGATCCATACTTTTGGTTGTATGAGTGGAAGTGCTATAGTTTCTAGACGTTGCATTAAAATTTTTGCTATGAGTCCTGAGAGTGGTGATCCCATGGGAGTACCTCAGATTTGTTGGTATATGTGTCCATCAAACTGAAAATAGGTAGTGAGGCAGAGGTTGATGAGGTCCATGCTTCTGGGTATTTCAGTCTTGGTGTATTTGGTTAGGTCGGGTAGTACTGCTGACATGGATTCTTTTGAATCTTCTTTTGCAGCTTACCTCAAATATTTCCTATCAATTCTACAAGGTTCATTTTCCTAGCTCTCTATTTAAGTTATGTTAACTTTAGCATTTAAATACTTACAGTTTCCCAAACATATACTATCAGCAAGATAATACATGGAGAAGGCAATCTACCCTGTTTTCTTTTCAAGGGAGACATGTCAGTTTAAATTGTGTGAATTTTGTCTGACTCAGGAGAATTTATTTTAAAGAACCAATATAAACTCACAGCTGATAGGAAAGGTTGAGAGGTAATGATTGTATGAACATTGTCTGGCTGTTGTGTTAACAAACTGGCATGGTTCAAAAAAGAGCCTAACATCTATGCACAATGACCCAAGTATACAGCTCTATTTGAGATGATAGCTGTTGAGCCACCCAGAGTCACCCTCTGGGGGAGATGGGTGGCATATAAAATAGAGAGATGGATGGATGGATGGATGGATGGATGGATGGATGGATGGATAGATAGATAGATAGATAGATAGATAGATAGATAGATAGATCTCACATTCAGCATCCCCAACAAGTTCCAGCTTGGCTGTGAACTTACTGAAAGACATGTATGGGCACTATCAAAGTATAAACTAATCCTGGTGAGGGTGTTGCAGAACTCAGAATCAATGTATGTAACTCATGTGTCTACATTGTACACATAATGTTGTCATGTATTCTATGTAGCATCTCATCAAATAATCAGGCAGCATCACCAATATGCCATTTTTTTCTTTTGCAGGGAAAATACTTGAAAATGGAACTCTAAAAGAAGTAGTGAACAGCCTTTCCATTATTCAGAAATGAAAATCTCTATATGTAGTTCAAGTCATCAATTCAAGGTTAGCAAAGCTTGCTTCATTTTTCATAATGATTTGTCATTACTATGTGATAAAGAGAATATTCTAGATATAAAAAATTCAGGCAATTGAAGTGGATTTTTAAAACAAATTACAGGCACAGGTTGAGTTTGCCTGAATAAAGCTGGAATCTTTATAAAGATGTGAAAACAAAGTACTATATTGGCAATTAAAAATAATCACATTTTTAAAAAACTGACCAGGCCCTAGAATACATTTCTCAGAAGCCAACAGAAAATGGAGAAACCTTCCTTCGAAATGTTAAATAGTTGATGGCTGACATTATTTTCCAGTGGTCTTAAGCCCCCATAGGAAGTCATAGCCTAGATCTGCGATAAGCATTCTGAACAATGGTTTAGCTAGAATAATAACCTTGAAAGATACCTTGCAGGGCATCTCAATAATCAAGGAATTAAAAAAAAAAAAAAAAAGGAAGAAACAGTAAGAAAGAAACTATCTGGGAGGCACAAACCAAATATAGACTTTGCTTTCACTTCTTAATGTCTCTGGATGCTCATCATTAATGTGCCTTCCAGCACTCCCATTTTATTGACCAATTGTTTTTATCTTTTACTCCATAACAGATTTTTGTGTGTTGGGCTTATATTTAAAACATATTAATAAAAAAGAAAAGGTAAATAAAACAATATGAAAATAGTATAACACAGTTCAAAAACAATGTACATTCAATCCAGAGAACAGCACAACAAGCTAGATAAAAATCAGCAATAGCAATAGTAAGAGTGATAAATATAGCATAAGATCTACATTCATTTTGTCAAAACAACACACTGTAATTCCAACAAACCAAATTGTTTCTCAGTATATGAGAAAATAAAGGAAAATAACTAATTATATTTATGGTGTTGCATGCTGCATTCATTACCAATCCTTCCAATAGAGGAGAATATATGTAGCTCAGGGTTGAACTGTGGAGTTCTTCGTGCTCTCTGAGCTTGGTTGTTTGCTTACAGACATTTCATTACTTGACTAGGTAACATCATCAGTGCTAGTGAGTGTGGGGTTTGCTCATTGGTTATATATGGTAGCTTGCCTTGCCAGTGTTGGTGGGGGTGTGGTTTTCTCCTTGGTAGTTCCTTGATTAAGGTATTGTTTTCTGCTTGTTTGTCTGGTGTTAATCCCTGCTTATCTCAGTGTTGGTTGCTGGAAAGGATGTGTTCTGATCATTTTGTTTCCTTCTTAGCTTTTTTTATTGTCTCTTTTGAATGGTGTGTAAACGTAGTTTATCTCTATATGGTTTATTTCTATCTACCAATCCTTCTCCCAAACCGAGATGTATAAAGTAGAGTAGAAAAACATATCTCCTTTTCCATTTCAGATTGGGGCAACAGTTGCAAAGGTGCATCCATATACATTACTGTATAGCATGTTGAAGCTCTGCCCTATGCTGACTAACTCTGGGGATGTTGCATATGTAATTCTCAGTTTTCCATGCCAGTCGTGGAACTTTAAAGGAAGCAAAGGAAATCTAGGCCTATGAATATTAATCCACTAAGGTTCTTTTCTGATATTTACTTCTCTGGAGTAGTCTTTGTTGAAATTAGCAGATGTACTTGTAAGTAAGATATGTTTACTGCTGTAAACAATGATACTTGACAAAACATAGAAATCATTTGCTGAATTTTTATCTTTCTTTTCTTTTTGTAAAGAATTCTCTAAATGGAATGAATTTGCCAAATTGTTCTTTCAGAGAGACACTATAAGACCTTATTCCTGGAACCATTTTTTTCCCAACAAATTGTGATTTCTTCTATAAATATGAATAAACAGACCCACATTAATATAACATGAGGTATAACTTACTGAAAATAGTTTGTCAGTATGCCAGCTAGCATTCAGTAGTGGCAAAAAACCTAAACAAAGGCAGCCAACAATTAAATGTTGTTAAGAACCATTTTTCAATGTTATTTATTTATTTATTTATTTATTTATTTATTTAATGATTCATTTTTAAAACAAGGAGCAGGCAAAAAGATTCTGCAGAATTATTACTCTTCCAATAAATGTTTGTAAGTACATTATTTTGCAGCTGTATTATCTAAGATTTCATTGGTGTCTTTATAGTGGATTGTAATAGAATAATGTCTGGCTCTTTATCACTTGATAATGACCTCTGCTCTGATCGTACTAATAGCTCCTACTCATTCTAAGTGAACCAGTATTTAATTATATTTTGGGGAAGAAAATGGCTCAGTAACGTTAATTTCCCAAGCTGGTTCTTTTTCTATATGTACCATAATTCAGCAATAACCACAGATGTTGTTGCTAGGTGTGAACTGCTACATTTTCTCCTTCCCAAGATCCTTCATTTTTTCCTTGAAGTTGTTATCAGAACTTGTAAGCTTTCCTATACTGAGGCAACCTTTATTAGCCCAATCCAACACCAAGGTAGGAGTTTGTAAATCCTTCATATCTATAACCTCACAACTGAATTAGGGCTTTCCTGAGCATAGGGCCTGGGATATTCTAAGGGCCCCACCCTTAGAAGAGCCCTTATCTCTTTTAAAGACCTCTGCCTAGTTTTAGGGCTTTGAATAAAAGGGGAGGGTTCTTATTTGCCCCTTCCCTGGAAAACTAAGTTTAATAAAAGAAAATAACACTTAATGGTTCTGGACAGAAAATTTAGTTCACTAGTCATCTTTTTCTGTTTTACAATTAAAATAATGAAGGTATAAAGTAATAGCAAGCCTTACCGAAATCCAGACAATCCTTTTGAACTTCTTTTAACCCTACCAGCCTGTTCAACCCTTTGTGTTATTGTAAGGTCATTTCATCTCTATACAAGAGGGGCAAGGTATGGAAGAAGCTATGTTTGATCCTGGCTCCACCTTCTTATTCTGACTGACCATTTGGGGCATATACCCTAAGGAAAAACAGCATAAAATAAAATAAGAGAAGCACAATGAGACCTATTCAACAGTATTAGCTGTTTTGTTCTCGGTTTGCTTTAATTGATTACCGAGAGTGTAAGAAATATGGCCTAGGGCCCTATGGGGCTCAGTAGGGAGTTAGTTGTGGCTTATGATGGCCACTGAGCCCTTCCCTTCCCCTCTAATGTCACATGCCACTTCCTTTTCCACTGCTCTCCATTAGAGTGTCTACCACTCCAAACGCTACCTTTCTCTGGTTGACCTGCTCTTTGTGTCCTAGAATTACAGAATCAGAGTTTGACCCCCATTTCCAGTAAAACCATTATTCCATATCTTGCATTCTGCAATAAGAGGGAATGCAAAGTTTTTGTCTACCTCAAACATCAGAATGTTAAATGGAACCCATTCATGACAGCTTTTTTATATGACTGATTTTATGCTCATATGTTCTGAGCCACTTTGTGGTTCTTTACCAAAAAAGGAAGGAAGGAAGGAAGGAAGGAAGGAAGGAAGGAAGGAAGGAAGGAAGGAAGGAAGGAAGGAAGGAAGGAAGGAAGATTCAGAATGTATAAATATTTATAATTTAATATTCACATTCTCACTGCATGGAGTAACAGGAATTCTTGCAAACTGTCAATTGGTAGCCAAGCTGGGTGGTGTGAATGCATCTGTATGCTGAATCTTTAAGGAAAAGGTCCCATTTGTTAGACTGAATGATATCTTTAACCCTGAGAAAATCTGTCTGAGGTATAAATACCATTTATTGGAAAATCGGAATGTGAGGCTAAAGGAAAATACTATATATAGTTAATATGAGGAACAGCTCCAATAAGAAACCTGACAGTTGTCTAATAAATGGGTCATAGCTCAGAAGAATACACAGAACTATACTTTTTAAAATACAAATATAAATTGTTAGCAACAAAAAAATATATTTTGGACAAATTTATAAATTAGGACTTTATATATATATATATATATATTTATATATAGCATAAAACTTGGGATGATTTTAATAGCAAAGTAGAATTTCACTCTTGCTAAGATAACTATTCCCATTTTCTAAAAATCATATATATATATTTTATTGATATCTCTTTGAAACCACCCTTTATCTTTTCCCCTAGTAGTTATGGCCAATAGATCAACTTCCATGTCTTCATTTGTCCTGTTTGACTGGCCACTGGAAGTCATTTTATTCCCACCCAACAAAACTTTATTGCAGATCTAAAACCTCCAATAAAAAGATGGATCAACTAAGGGCTATTCAGAATAATGGCTTCTAATAAGTACATTAATGTTCCTTTAAGCCTTTCAGAGATCTCAAGATTTTCCAATCCTAATATGTCTCATTAGCTTTTAATATTTTAAGATTGATACTGAACCACAATAGCCTAACACTTGCACATGCATCTGATATAAATCAATTACATTAACAAATACTTTTAATTTAGATATATGGTCTCTTGTGAAATATAGATTGTAAAAAGAAAATGGGTTAAAAGACACAGAGATGGAGAAAAAAGACTGACAGACTGACTCTCAGCACTGACTAAAACAAGCCAGAAAAAAAAAAGGGGGGAGGGGACTCAGAGCCAATAGAAGGCAACACTGAATCTTAAAAAACTACATAAAAATACATTTGCATTCTCATTAAAAGCAGACAAACTTAAGAGCATCAGAACAGTTATTTGTGAATAATCTCTGTGTAAAACTTCCTTAATACTGTTTAGGTTTAGATACAAAATATGTTTTTAAAAACTTCTGTATTCCCACATATTCATATATATAATTGGCAGGTTTGGGTGGATAATATTTAGGATATTGTCACACTAATAGGTGCAAACCAAAATAGGTGTGCATATGGAATAATGTTTTTGAAATTATTTATATGCTGTATTTTTTAAGGTATTAAAAAAAAAACAGATTATGAAAGAATGGGATTTCAATAGCTTTAGTACTGTGAATGATAAAATTGTATTTTTATTTTATTTTTTTAGAAAAAGCTATTTGGGCTAGGGTCTCATCTGCATATACTGCTTGTCCTGACACACAGACACCACACCTCCAATTGGTTGAGGACATGACTCTATAACATTGTCCTCAACCACGACTGGCCTACTGAGGAAGCAGCCTCTGTTTGTCTTTCCATGATCTGCTTCATGGGATTTACAAAAAATGGTCAAAAGTTAAGATTGCTTTTTAAGCAACAGTTGGTGAAAGAAATGAAGGTAATATTATGACAGTTGGAAAACAGAGTAGGGTAGAACTGAGGGAACCTCAAGTTATGGCTCTGTTTTAAAATTAAGAAATCCTGAATATTAAAAAAATGAATTTTGAGGGAAGACACCAAGATGGAGACCAACAATGGGAACAGACTGATTGGGGAGTTCTGAATTTTGCCTTAATGATAAGTTTTAACTGAAAAATCAGCCTGCACAAGGTTGAACCAGATGCAATTTTCTTCGCTTGTTTGCATTTGTTCTTATGTTTAACCATTGAAAATATACTATTTTTTTCAAAAAAGAATTCTCTGTATATTTCTTACTTTAAAAATAACTTAAAAAAAAATAAAAAAATAACTTTAAAATAACTTTAAAAATAACTTTAAAAAGCTGAGGTTATATTATTCACACACACGCACGCCCCCCCCCCCCCCCCCCCCGGTATCATAGCACACTGTGCAGTACTGAAAATGGCTGGGTCACTAATTAAAACCCACAGGTTAAAGTCTGTTTAAATCATAGGGCATGAGGATAAAGGCAGAAAGTACAGGAGGAGGAGAATTGGATGGGCTGTTTTGCTTGCCATGTCATGAACTCACATGTGGATTCTCATTCCAGCACAGTCTCAGTCATAGGTTGCACTATGCTGCAAGTCTTCACTGCTAGCTAGACTGAAGGATATCTGCAGAGAAGATGCTAGTAGAAGAAAAATAGGCAGATTCACCTTTTTGTGTAGAGGAATTGTGATCAGTTCTAATACTCTAAACAAATTCCAAGGTTCACAAATTTTAAAATTCCAAGTGGGGAGAGGGGGAATGTGAGTGAGTGAGTGAGAGAGTGAGAGTGAGAGAGAGAGATTGACCAGGATCTTAGTTAGTGTATCTCAAGATTCTAGTACTCCCACCTGGCTCACCCCTATCCAATATGGTTTCTGAACAAAAAATTCATCCATTTTGGTGCTAAGCTATTTTAAACACTTTCAGTATTTTTAGTAGTTAACAACAATTGAATGTGTGCGGTTGAATGTCAAATGATGTTCTTCTCAATGAAAGTATAGTAGTGAAGGGTTGTAGAAGAGGGAAACATAGAGCTCAAGCAGAATGCTTACCCTTCCCATTGCTGGAAGTCGAGCACCATGTACATTTAATAAATTATTATTATTGGTACACAATCAGCCAGATGTTTAGGCTGGATTTGGCATTTTTATCTACCTATCAAGTCCTTCCCAAGGACCTGGGATAGGCAAATGTTGTTTGATAGTGTTAAAGGTATTGTTGAAGGATGTAAGCTGTTCCAAGTAAAACCACCTTTTGCAATGGACTGATGGTGATTTTGTCAATGCCGAGCAGTGGTGCTCCAGATGTTTTGGGATTGCACCCAAGGCATCTGTTACTAATGGAACTATCTTTGCTTTCTTTTGCCACAGTCGTTCTACTTCTATTTGCAGGTCTTTGTATTTTGTGATTTTTCTCCAGTTCTTTCTTTTCTATTCTGCTGTATTCCAATTCCAGGTATTGCAATGTCCACTATCCAGACTTTTTTGTCTTTCTCATCAAGAATTATTAAGTAGGGTGTGTTGTGTGGCAGGTGCTTGTCTGTCTGAATTCTAAAGTCCCAGAGCACTTCAGTTTCTTTATTTTCTATTATTTTGTCTGTTTGTGGTCCAACCAGTTCTTGCTTTCAGGGAAATGGTATTTCTTGCAGATATTCCAAAGCACCATTTTTGCGATTTTGTCATGCTGTTGTTTGTAGTCAGTCTGTGCAATCTTCTTGCAGCAGCTAACTAGGTGGTCCACTGTTTCTTCAGCTTCTTTGCAGACGTGGCATTTGCTATCTGTTGCTGTCTTCTCAATTCCGCCTTGGTATGTGTTTGTTCTTAAGACTTGATCTTCTATAGCCAGAATTAACCCTTTTGTCTCTTTCTTCAACTTTTTTTTTCAGCTGCCTTTTGTAATGGACTGATGGTGATATTGTCAAGGCTGATGTGTTCAAATGGTGCTCCAGATGTTTTGGGATTGCACCAAAGGCATCTATTACTATTGGTACTATCTTCGCTTTCTTTTGCCATAATTGTTCTACTTCTATTTGCAGTTCTTTGTATTTTGTGATTTTCTCCAGTTCTTTCTCTTCTACTCTGCTGTCTTCAGGTAGTGCAGTGTCCACTATCCAGACTTTTTTGTTTTTCTGATCAACAACAAGTCAGCCAGATATTTAGACTGGATTTGGCATTTTTGTCAACCTATCAAGTCCTTTCCAAGCACCTGGGATAGGCAGGTGTTGTTTAATAATATTAAAGGTATTGTCACAGTATGTAAGCTGTTCATATATCATCATCCTCATCCTCATCTTTTCCAATGGCTTTTCTTCTGTAAGGCTTCAAATGCAGAGTATCGTTTTTGGGTTGCTGTTCACAAATCTTGCTAAATAGAAGGGAACCTAAAGCATATGCTATGAAAATTGCAGCTTAAAAAAAGATTTAAAGGATGAGAACATGGCAAGTCTTTTTTCCAAAAGATTCTTAATAAATGATTAATTCCATTTTTATTGGAAATAAAAATGCCAGCAGTACTTTCATCATTTCCTATAGAGTTTGATTGCACCAGTGACACTAACAAAGGTATTTAAGCCAGAAAAGGTCAATGTGCTTCTTCATAAATCATAACTGTACATTTCTTTTGTCTATTTTTACATAGTACAGTAATTGGATCAGCGTTATAAAGGAAATAAGAGTATCACCAAAACAGTTATTAAGTAACTTCATGAACCTGGTCATTAAATCATCACAAAATTAAGCCGATAAAATAATTAATTGAAAGGAGAGTGATAAGTGATGAAACTAATCAATAGATCAAGCTATTTTTTTTTTTTTTTTACAATTTAGAATTGTGTCTGTAGATGCAAACAAGTCAGTTAGATATCACTCAATAATATGATGATCTGGACACATAGAAAATAGTAAGGATTAGAACATTCTGTGTTGAAATTAAAAGGGGTGTGTGTCTTAAAAATCTGTATGACAGGTTTTTTTTTGGGGGGGGGGTGACTTCCTGGTATGCCAGATTATCCTTCTAGCATGTTAAATTAAAAACACCTAAAATATACCTGGCTAGATTCTTTTATTCAGCAGTGACAGATTACTGCTCTGAAATCAATTTTAACTCTGTTATCTTAGGGGTGATGGATTGAGTATATAAAGATACATTTTAAAAAAGAAACAGAAAAATCTCCCTCTCAACTCTATAGTTAAAAACTTTAGGGGAATTTCACAAAATGGCAATTTACAGTATGTAACTGAATGTCGCCACATTCTAGAATAACAAATCACAAGACACCCTTAGGAAAAAAGGTGGAAGAGAAATGTTAAATTAATGAGCCCATAAAACTGCTGCAAATGAAACGTGTAAATACATTGATCTTTTTTTTTTTTTTTTAAGGGAAGAAAAAAAACATAATGGTTTCCTTATGATTTTTACATCACAGGAAAAACCTGTTCTATTTGCACCGGCACAGCTTCTTAGTAAACAGTGTTCCTTCTTATCTGCTCGATGCCTTCTCCCTAGGCTATGGCAGATTTTTCATTTAGCTAAAAGCTCGGTAAGAGGTCTGTGAGAATGATAATCCTACCATGGGCCGCAGCTGGCACTTTCATGGGGTAGATGATTAGTACAACGTTTTCTATTCGACCTGGAGAAATTCTCTCAGTGGGAAGTTAACATCCGCTTACTGTCTTCACCAGAACACACTCATCAGTTTCCCATCTGACACCCAGGAACACAAGAAGCTCCTTGAATAATGCATATGATAGAACATCAGATTTCTACGATGATGATGATGATGATGCTGATGATAATAATGATGATGATAATAATAAGAACAATAATATATGGGGGTGAATAAGTTAATTCATGAGCTTTGTCTTCCATTTTTAACTGCTCAGTCTTATGCAATCCAATTTATTTTGCTCCACACAGGCAAATTTTAAGTCATCTATCTAAAAAGGGCAATGTTGTGTGTGTGTGTGTGGGGGGGGGGAGAATTCCTCCCCAGCTGATTTGAATGCTGCAGGTAGGTGTTTGTGTGAACTACTAGCAGGGCATTTTTCTTCAAAAGGGATTCCAGCTCTGAAAGGGTTAAACTTTATATGCCAACTATAAATCCAGGAGAGCATTATGCAGGATTTTATAGCTAGGGGATTTTGTATAAGCTTAACGGAAAATGTTTAAATCACCTAATTTACCCTTAAATCTTTTTTTTTTTTAAGTTTAGTTTAGTTTTATTTGATCTCTCTACTGTGGACTGTTCTGTGACCTGATGCTTATATTTCATAATAAAGCTGTGGAGGGAAGTGCACTTGTCGTTGTGAAAAGCTGCTTAAAGAAGTTTGCTCATCCCCTGTATTGAGACACATCACCCCTCATGGCAGAATGCTTGACCCAGAAGTATTGACTACTAGAAGTGACTCCATAAGAATGTGAAACCCACTATCATCTAAGTGCACTGTGGAAACCTAATGACTTCAGCATATGCACACCGAGTAATATCAAATCTTACTTTGTACCCTTCACCTTCATTTTATAATCCAAGCCTTTGTATGCAGTAATGAGGTATGTGCTATAAGGAAGACTCTTTAATAGGATTTAATGCACCTGTGAGCAAAAGCATTTTAGCTTTTTATCCCCAGAAGCCCAGTAACAGAAAGCCTTTAATACTGATGTGATGGAATATAAATGTAGAAATATTATAATCACCCACAGATTTTTTTTTTTAACCAAAAAGTTTACACTCTTTTTGTGACAGAGTATTTGACGGCGAAGCATAAGGATATCACAGGAGGAGCACATACAGTGAACATGTCACAAGGGAGCTACGAAGACATGTACATAATTGTGATGTTTTGTTTTTAGTGGAAATTGCCAAATGATGTTACTTGGCTCTGCAAGGATTTGGGATGTGTTTATTGACTGTATTTAGTTTGGGATGGGGAAAAAAAAATGGCCCAGGGTACATCCAAATCTCTTCTGTGCTTTGCATACATTTGCATAATACTCAAAATATGGAAAAGGAAATGAGCCAATTTCTTGCATCAGTTCATTGGCAATGCCATCATTCTCAATATTTAATACCAACTCAGAGGACTGATGCCATAGGACATGCCTTTTCTTGACATCTTTCCAGAAGCTGGCCAATCAGCAGGACTCCATGCACCTTCTGCAGTAAGAGAATGGTGATACATATCAGGTGCCTTTACCAGGATCCTTAGAATGATATATAATTTTCCAGTTGATTCCCAGAAATCCTAACTCAAGAGTTGAGGAATATTGTGGTTGGGTTCACAGATCATGCTAAGCCACAGTATAGCTAATTTGGTTTATGGATTAGCGCAGGGGATAGGCTACACTTACAGGAGGTGAGGGGGGTGGGTAGATGAGAGCTGTGGTTAGTGGGAAAATGATGGACACTCAACATGAGGCAAGGATGTTTCCTTAGATTTGGGGCAAGGGGTTGGGAGATTTTTCTTTTAACTGAGTTGCACCTGTTGAAGGTGTACCCTGGTGGTTCCCAGGAGTTCCAAGCACTTCCTGAATGAAGGATAAGGTTATCCCAAGGGGAAAAAAAACACTTGACTTTGCTTAGTGCATTTCCTGAACTGATAGTTGTGTGTTACATGTATAGTAGTACCATCCAGAAAAGTGTCGCTTGTAGATAAGTTTATTACCTTGAGATGGCCCTTTTCACAATATCACTAATTGTTTGCTTTCCATGAAACTCCTTTGCTGCTACTGTACTCTCTCCCTTCTGTTCATTATTTCTTAACTTAGACTTCCTATCCCATCCTTATGCTAAGTACTCAGAAATTGCTCAGCCTGCTTTTTGTGATTGCTTTTCTAATGACTTATTATGCACTACTTCCCCCCATGAGGGGACATACAGTGATTTGCAGAGGTTAAAGTTGTCATTTCTTTGTCTCCCATTATTTGTTAACTCTGCATTCCTACATCCCCAAATCCACTTCTGTTTCACGTCTATAAAATTTTGTGACTCATCTGTTCATTCTGAATTGACTTCATAAATTGTGTGTGGAACCTGAAAATATCTGCAGTGGTTTGAGTTTAACATGGGTGTGGAAAGGAGTGTTTAGCACCTGCAGGATTTATATTCACCATTCATGAAAGAGCATTCCAGCAGTTTAGTAAACCCTGTATTCTAGCTAGAGACTTACAAAGTTTGCCTATGTTTTGGGTAAGATGCATTCAGTTTGCACAGATCTCAATTATGGTTTCATGCTTTAAACCAAGGTTTTCAGGTATCAAAAACATTTGCTTACATGCAATCTGGCCATGTAGTGAAAGGCTACACGTCATTGAAAATAAATGTCACTGAAATTAAAAATTTGGTCACATATTTACGTTTTAAATTTAGAGTTCCACTTTTATTTTGCCTGTATGTCCTATGAAAGAATTTGAAGACCACAGCATTCAAGGTCAGTTTGCCAAATACAGCTGCTCTTCCATACATTGTTTTTCATATTTGAATGTGTATCAAGTTTAGGCCAATGCCTTTAAGAGGAATATCAACTGCATATTTCAAAAAACAGGTGAGGGTCAAATACAATAATTGAATTTTACTTAAAGCTGCTATTATGAATGCATCTTGCATGCCAGACTGCAGGTTTAGTTGCACAGTCCACATCCCCATGAGTAAGAGAGTGCTCTTGGTCATTGCAGATTGAGATTACCCCAACACCTTTGTCTGCCAAAGATAGAAAAGTTTTGGACGTTTAAAAATAAAGGGTAGAGCTCCATAGAAGTCAGTGGAAAGATGCTGTGTAAAGAAGGGGGTTTCCATTTCTCCTGGAGCCTCTGATAAATGAGAGGAATCTGCAAGTGACTGGAAAAGAAATGGAGGAGCCTGCTTCAAGAAATCTTTTATTTCTGTAAAAATTGGTAAAAATGTAACTAGGAATTTTGGCTACTTTTTTATTTCTATTTGCGGTGCGGTGCTAATTTTTGTGATCTTCACTTTTCTGTAAAAGTTAAGGAACTGAGTATAATTTCTGCTTTTATTCATACTTCAGGTGACATTCAGGATTGTTTGTTTGTTTCCTCGGGACTCTTCTTGTAACTTGTAATAGTAATTTGAAACCTCTCCATGATCTTCATGCAGAGACGGATTGAGTAGATTAGCATCATCCTTATTGTCTATCCACAGTTCTGTAATTTCTTTTGGATTTTTTTCCCCTTCTTTTTTAATTGATTTGCCAGCTGGTCTATTATTATTACTTATTTACTTAGGCTTATAGGCCATTTCCATTGCAAGTGGCTCTAAGTGGTGTTACAATATTGTAAAAATTATTTAAACAACAGAAAATTATAACATAAACCAAAACAAACAGCAATAGTAGTTATAGTAGCATTACTGTGATCTGGGTGGCCCTGATCACAGTCATCGTCTTTCACATTGAATGTTCAATATTTAAAGTTCCAAAGTTTGTTTGCTTTTTTTTTTTTTTAAATATCTCCATCCTTCTTTAGAAAGTTGTTTCTCACTTGCAAGATTGGTTCATCTTCTAAAGATGGAAGGAACTGCTGAATTCTCTAGTCACCACACCTTCATACTATATAGACGGGAGATGGCATTCTTGAAAGGATCTCTTCCTTCCTTCCTTCCTTCCTTCCTTCCTTCCTTCCTTCTTTGTGTTTTAACTTTTTAATGACTGGAAAGGCAGCACTTTTTAATGACTTTTTAATGACTGGAAAGGCAGCACAAGGTATGATAGCCACATTGCTCACATGACATGGGATTAGGTAGCCACTAGGTAAGGTGCCTCATGGAAGATAGGCAGTGGCAGCAGGAACTACCAAGGCATTATTCAAATGCTAGAGGTGGGACAGGGTGTTAGAACCCAGAGGGCTTCTGGGAAAAGGTAATTGGGACTATGAGCCTTCTACCCTGGAGACTTCACAATTTGCTAGACTTACATTAAATTAGTCTGCTCCCTATTTCTCTTGGTATGTAGTGACTTTGTACTTATCATTTCCCAATATACATGGGTTTTGACATAGTTCCCCATAGTTTTCAACATTATTTTTTTTTTCAATTTTATGCTTTTTCAATATAAATTTTCCCAGTTCATGTTTTTTAAATGTAAACATTGTTGGATGTGTGTATTTTCTATATGCCTACCTGATATGTACTCATTTTCTTTTTTATATTTTATACTATATGCTTTTATAACAACAACATTCAGAATAATCCAGTATTTTTCATGAGCACATTTCACATGATCCTTTGCTTCCTGTTATAAGATTTATACTGGCTTATTTATTTATTAACATTTATATCCTATCCAGTTCCAGAGACTCTGGGCAGCTAACATCTAAATCAAACTCATTAAATAATCATCATCATCATAACATAGATATGATAGTATAAAATAAGAAATGGCAAAAACACATACAGGTAGTCCCTGAGTTAAGAATGCCCAGTTTAAGGATGACCCATAGTTAAGAATGGAGCCTATTGTAGTAAAATTTGAGTTAAATACACAATGGTTTGAATCAATTGCACAATGCTATTCTAATGCTATAGAATAAAACTGTTCCTGCTTACATACAAATTCGACTTAAGGGTGGACCTTGGGTATGGAATTCAATCTTAAACTAATGACTACCTATATGAGGGTTTAAAACCATCCATGTCAGAGCTCTCAATGTCCAAATGCTCCCTTAAAGAGAGAGCTATATGCAAATATAGGAATATGGGAGTCCTACAGATTTCAATGGGTAGCATATTCCACAAGGATGGAACAGCTGCTGAAAAGTTCTGCTTCCTGGTCCCCTCCATAAATATCCAAGGAGAGTTCCTTTTACAACTTTTTCTGAAAGCCTTGAAGAGTTGGAAGCTCTCAGCAAAGTAAACTGGTCTCCTAGTGGACTTGTAGAAGAATAATACTTAAAAAAGAGTTAATTGATATTTATCCTATTCCTTTTAAGTTCTTAGAACCATGCTAATGAAATCAGCACACTTTTACCCCCAAAGACTTTGAATTTTGTCTTTTTTCTGGCTTCTGAAGCAAATATATTATAGTACTTCTATGACAGTAAACTTAAGCTCTTTGCTTTAAAATAGATTCCCACCCTTTATTGTTTTAAATTCATATTTAAAATGCAAATTGATCTGAGTTCACTAATGTTCCACAACAGATCAATACATGTTATGTATACGGCATCTTTATGATACCACTAGACTTTTAAGGCAAGAGGTGGCACAGTAGCTCTCCTCCAGATGGCACTATTTACATGGTAGACTGTAGCAGTGTTCAAACCATTTCAAGGGGCATATGTCTCCCCCAAACCACTCCCTAAAGCATCAAGGTGGCTTGGCCTCCCAAAGGCTCAGGGAAGCCACATTAAGGGCTTTCCAAGGTCATTTTGCTGTGTACAGAACAGATTTCCCTTGGGACTGCAGGGACCTAGTAGATGATTCTGCACTTTACAGCTGTTGCATAGAGGTGGTGTCTCACCAAGGCTATTTCAAGGAGATTTCACAGGACAGTTTTAACACATAGATTGGCTCCTAGAGAAGTATTATGAAGGATTGCATATGGAGGCTTCTGTCTTGCCATATGTGCTAATGCAACGTTTTAAAAGAACTGTGAAGGACTATTGCATACATCAGTATTGTGCCAGAGAGCATCTTAATAATGCTGGAATACAAAACACACCATTAACAGAAACATAAGTCTCTTCCTATAAACAGATTCAGTTGATTTACTATAGTTTCTAGCACTTTAGAAACATTACAGCATTGTTCTTGGCACTACAAGTAGTATATTATTCATCTGGGGTGGGGACATCTGGACAGCAGAAATACTTTGTCGTTTATGGAATGGGTGTGGCCAGATTAAGAATTTAGAGACCACATTCCATGTTTGATAGTTTGGCTCTTGACATTTAGAATCTAGCTTTTACAATTCGTTTCTTTCCATCTTTCATTGTCTTCTTTTTATCTCTTATTGTTCCTAGTCCAGCTCAATCTCCCCTCATCCCTTTTGCTAAAGATAGATGGTACCCTGGATTTTCCTCTGCTAGGTTTGGTAGGGTTTGTTCTACCTAAGGAGTAAAACTCTGCTCTGCTTACATTCCCTAGTGATTTTGGAAACCAAAACTGATTCCTTGATTCACTCTGAGCCTCCAGAAAATTGAAAGTAACAAAATGTCCTCTTGCAGGATCAGAGGCTGTTAGAAATATGTATGCGTGCATGAGTGGGTGCTCATGCAGATAGGCTAAATCATGAAACCATACGGGAGTTTAAACTAGCAAGGGAGATTGTGAGATAATGATTCAGTGATTCTAACATGGGAATGAAACCTAAAACTGAATAAAAACTTCTCCACTGAAAACTTTGGCTTTCATGTTTGCTTACAACCATGGCAGTAGTATTAACAGCAAATGCCATCCCTTTTTGCTTCCCTGAACACTCTTGTAACTGAAGCCGTTTCATGTGTCAGATCCAAAGGTGTTCTGAAGAAGGAAAACAGTATATCAACAACAGTGCAGCTACGGTTAATATTTTTTAAAAAATAAATGGTTAAAAAAAACAATAGCATACTGCTTTATATCTTGGAACAGAAGGTAGTGTGAATCTTGGATAGCTAATTTATACACACACACACACATGCGCACAGAGACATACACCAGATAGGCTCTTTTCCTCTGGGAAGTAGAGCTGTTAATATTCAACATGAAATGTCTAATCTTTAAATACATTATAATCTAAGTGCTTAGGATAATTTTTGCTTTAATACCTTAAGAGTCTGCAAAGCCTGAAGGATGGGATTATTAAAATGGAATTTTAATGTCAAAATTATCAGAGAAGAGAACACATTGCTTGTATTCATAAAAAATGTATTCAATTTCTCTATGATTTGTTCAAATAAGAGATGAGAATATATTTGATTATACCTTGTAAGTAATTCTGAAAGTTGATCAGATGATTGTAGGTCATTTCTGCAGCAGTGCTGTCAGCAGCAAAGATTAAAATATTTAAGTTGTTTCTATACGTGACACTATTGGCGTACCTGTGCAGTCAGTAGTGCCACGTACTTGCTTTGAAAAATCAGCTCCCACAGAGAGGTTGTCTTGAAAGAGGCAAGTCTTAGGAGTTAAAAAAGTAGAAATGGACATGGACATGAAGCTCCCAGGTTACAACAGGCAACCCACAGTTGTTGAAGCCTGTATGTTTCCATTTCCTGATATTTCAATGCCACAGTGTAAGCAAATAACTCATCCAGTACCACAAAAGCTTTATCAAATTTCTGCAAGGAGGATGCAAGAAGGATTCAGATTTTTAGAATGCTGGAGCAAGAAACCTGTAGGAGAGGGGACTAAGTTTGTAGGTTATATTCTTGATACCCTGATAAATCTGCTGCTGCCTCTTAGTGCAGATGGTATCGAGCTAGATGGATCAATAATCTGACTTGGCAAAAGACAGCTCTCTACTTCTGTCTGGTATCACTGCTGAGTAATCTTCTTTATAGTATCAACTCAGTTTAACTGTTGTGGCACAAAGTGGTTTTAGAAAGGGAACTCTAGTTTCTCAAGCAGTTACATTTCTTCTGAACCCGTCTAAAGCATTAAAAAAAAGCTCATATCATAATTACACTTTTCTTATTTGAACGAAAAGCCTACCAACGTGTTAGGTTCAATTTAACCAAAGATACAGAAATTGTTATGAAAGGCCAAGTGACATCAGAATGATGGGAGGTAATTGTACTCTGTTAGGTAGCTTTCCTGGTGCTCTCAGAAGTAATGGAATACAATTCCCATAAGTGCCAGGCAGTTCACCTATTGGCCATGAATTCTGGGAAGTGCAGTCCAAATTATTGGGAGGGCGCCAAGCTGTGAAAGGCACATAACAGATACACTTTATAAGACTTAGATAATTGTTTTTAGCAGTTTCTTAAAGACGATTATCCTCTTAGCTGTACAAACTACACATCTCTTACTACACATTTCAAATGCCTACAACTCTGAATTCATACATAGTTGTATATGAATAATAACATTTTAAATTAGCAATAAATATTTTTCTTTTCTCTTTTAGTTTTTTTCCTTCTTTTTTTTTTCAAATATCTTGATATATCATTTTTTCAAAACTTGTATGAAAAGAAGGAATTGGTTTATGAGTTGCACTATGCTATATAAAGCATATTTTCAGAACAGTATGCATTTTAATTTATTAATGTTCTTTTTCTTTCTTTCATGTATATTCTTCCCCATTTTTACTTTTTCCTTCTGATTCAATATAATTATACCTTGCCAAATATCAATATTCCTAAATTCACAGGATGTTCACTAGAAAATAAAAAAGTTACATTTATAGATTCCCTTGGATTTGCTAGATTCATATAATAGCATTTTCCTTCATAAGAGGAGGAGGAGGAGGAGGAGGAGGAGAAGCCTACAATACAGTCATGCTTTTAGATATAATTTTTCATCTTGTGGTATTTTCAAGTAGAATATTAGTTCTGTAATTGCATATACAGATATGACATAGGCATGACTATATTTCTTGAGAATGTTGATTTCTGCCATAATCTTATATTTAAACATTGAAAAAGAAAGGGTTTTAATATGCAGACTTACTCCACCCATTACTGAAAGTTTGCCATTTCTGGTTTAAAATATTACAGCTGTTGTAAAAAAAAAAAAAAAAGAATGTAAGGCAAGCCTGAAATACTTAGCTTGTTGAAAGCAGGTACTGTAGTCTACATATCTGTGGTTTTGGAAAGAACCTTGATTAAGGCTGGAGTCCTGTGAACACTTATCTCAGATAAGCTCCATGATATTAATTTGGCCTTATTTCTAAGCAGACCTATGTAGGAGTGTCCTGCTCTTGTGAAATGTGTACAGTTATTGCCCAGCACAAAAGAACTACATTGTCTGAATAGATATATTTCTTGATTGCTTCTACTTTATTGCATAACATGCATCTTTTAAAATCATTTGAAGACCTCAATTCCTTATGGTACGTGTATCTTTTTGTTTTATGTATGCATGCAAAGAGCTTAAGCAACATTTCAGACTTGGACAAGCTGGTATGAGAGTTACTGTATGTCTTCAGATATGTGAACCTCAAACTTTGGAGGGTTTAAAAATAAGTCCAGTTGGGACTGAAAGTAAAGGGCAGCAACCTGCATAGCTATTTTGGCATAATATGAAGAAAACTAGCTGACAGCCATTATTCTGCACTAGTTAATGTTGTTAAATTATGCCCAGGGACAGTCCTGAAGATAATTCTTCGCTCTCACAAAGAAGGAGATTTTTTTCCCTCCTTCTGGGTTAGACTAGATCAAATTTCTAAGAAACTTTACAGGGAAAGTTGAGAATTATTTACCAGTAAGTAACTGTGGGAAAGCTGAAGGCAGGTGAAAATGATTATGTATTGCTCCAATGCCACATGTCCTGGGGGACTTCCTGCTATATCCTCAGAAAGAAAGCACATTGTGAGATCCTTCCACATCCCAGCTAGTGGGGCTGATAAAGGCTGCCCCCTATATTTTCATTCAGGAACAAAAAATAATTTAATATTTTTGGAACTAATAAAACTCAGCTGCAAAAATCAATAGATTTCTTACTGTGTATTGACCCCATATCTTTAATTTTGAGAAAGAAAATTCTATATGGTGAATATACGTTACTAAATCAGATTATGTTGATTTTTTTTTTTTTTACCCCAGTGCATAATGGCTGGAACAAAGATTCAGTTGCTTTGCAGAGAATTTTTTCCCCATATATTTTTTTAAACAGATATGTTATAAGCAGTAACTACTTAATTTTTTTGAGCATCGTTTACTATCCTGCAGGTAACAATAACCTCAACTATTTCTGCAGTCATAGTTGTATTTATGATGTTAATATTCCACTTTATTTCTAGGACACAAAGAGATTGACATTTATTTTCACATACACACACAGAGAAATCTATGGGGTAGGCTAAGTTAAGAGATAGTGACTGTCTCAAAGTCACTCACTGAGCTTTATGGCTTAAGTGTGAATATGAACATGGATCTCCCCAGTTCTAATATACCGTATTTTTCCGACAATAAGACGCCCCCATGTACAAGACGACCCCCATTTTTCCAACCCCAAATTAAGAAATCAATATTTTAAAGATAGTGCAGAACACATTTTTATTTAGTAATTAGTTAACATTGACCTGCTACACTCGGTGGGAGGAGGTCCAAACCGTCTCTCTGCAGTTCTATTTCCAGGCTCTTTTGCATAACTGATTACATTCAAGCACGAGTGAAACTGCCGATAGCTTCTCTCTGCAAACAGCCTTCTCTAATTGGTTTGTTCAGCATCAGCTGATGCCAGTTACATAAGGCTCGTGATTGGAGGAAGTCTGTTTGGGAGACAAGCTATTTCACTTGTGATTGGAGGCTAGCAATAGGAGGAAACCTGTCTGCAGAAACAAAGTATGGGCAGTTTTGCAACTGGGCGGTTCTCTCTTCGGCTGACTTCCTTGAATAAGACGCCCTTCAATTTTTAGGGTAAGGATTTTAGAAAAAAGTATCATCTTATAGTCGGAAAAATATGGTACTTATAATAGAAACTGATATTATTCAAGTTTATTCCACAGGATGAACATTAAACATGAACTTTGACTGGATTGTGGCCAGTATAATAGCTAAACATTTCTTTATATCTCTCATTGCATAATGCCTTAATTTCTTATTCATTTTATTGCTATTACTGGGAATATCAGTCCAATTAGAAGGAATGGAAGGTGAGTTTCTTTCAAACGGACATCAAAGATCCAGGTGATATAAAATAAACTTCATAGACTAGTTTCCTGTTTCCTTGGAAATGGCTTCTTTTTAAGAAATTGTGTCAAGGGCAGAGCTGCCAGTTCTGGCCTTCAAACATCTGGATGACCACCCAATATCAGCAAAGAGATACAGAAAAGTCTAACTCGAATACAGGCAACAGCAGCAACTATATCTCTTTGCTGACATTAGGTGGTCATCCACATATCTGAAGGCCAGAACTGGCAGTCCTAACCAAGGCTTGTCTATTGTCTAGCTTGCTGGATATATATTTCTGGTAGAAGTGAAACAGTAGTCATGTCTAGTAAGGGGAGATGGAATGATTTATTTCCTCACAAATGCAGTTTTGGAAAGTAAAACATCTTATCTAACCCAAAAACAGAAACTTCTCAGAAAACAACACAATTCACACTTACGTTGTTGGATTAAACCTCCCATCATCTTTGATTATTAGCCATGTTGATGGTGTTATTGGAGAGGTAGCGCAATGCACTCTGGAAGGCATTCTATAGGGGAAGTATGCTTTATTATACCACAGTTTAATGCTACATTCTTATTTGAGGGTGAAACCCTCTGTTAATTTCAATATGATTTAAAAATGCACAGGATTGGCCTATACATTTTTGCTTTATTAACATCGTCACAAAGTATTTGATTCCATCCCAGTTTGAGAGTAATCTCACCTACGTACATATCCTTTTTCTAAAAAAAAAAATACTAACCACTTTTTGATTAGTCACATGAACATCTAGTAGATTTTTGTGTAATGAGTCTGTTTGGAAAAGAAATGTGTGCCTTACAATCAGTTTTGACTTCTAGTGAGTGCCCCTTACAGTTTTTCTTCATAGCAGCTTGTCATTACCTTCTTCCTAGAGCTGAGAGAGGGTGACTGGTCCAAAGTCACCCAGCTGGCTTTCTCCATAAGGTGGGACTAGAACTCACAGTCTCTTGGTTTCTAGCCTGGTGCCTTAACCTCTACATCAAACTGGCTCTCCATGCAATGCATCCATTTTAGGTGGTAATCAATCAATCCCCTGAGGTTGATCAGCAGTTAATCATCATGAAGGTGAGGGTGGTCTCAGACAATGAGGAATCAGATCCTGGCAGGTGCCTAGCTCTAAGATATACTGGCAGCTTTGGAAAGTAGAGCAAAGATGATCTGCTTGACTCCTTAAGAAACAATAACATCAACATCTCTTCCTGAGCCACACTGACATCTGAGGCTTCTTAAAATCATTGGCTCTCTTTGGAAGGAACTCTCCATTAGAGAAGTCCTGCCTTCTTGCTTCTGGCTTTGCTTCTTGACTCAAACCTTAATGACCCAGGCCAGCTTACAGAACTCTCTAGTGTTTGACTTCTGGACCATCACAGTCATTCTTGCCTCTCTTGCACTCTGCTTTCCTGACCCTGCACTATGTTGGCTGCCCAAATTCTAGCCACACCACTTGTATCTTACAGCTACAACCCTGGACTGGATTGTGTGCCACTGTCAGGTGAGACCTTGATTCCCTGGAGCATCCATGTGTCTGCACAACTGGCTTGCTACCTGCCTTTGTATTTGCCTGAAGTACTGTTAATCATTAAACCAATTATAACTCACTCCAACCTAGATCAGGACATCTTCATTTATTTCCAATAACTGTTTCAACAACATAAACACAATTGCTATAGCTAAGCATCACTGGATAGATCACACTGGAATCAAATCAACTTTATATTATATGACAGAAGACGGAAGTACAACCCAATCAGCCAGTACACCTTCAGGTACAGATTGTGAAACAGGTCACTAATTCTTAGTAGCAAATATAGGGGTTAAACTTCCAAAATTAAAGAGGATGTGTGTGCTAGCAAGATTTAACCTGAAGGACATACAGTCAGAACACAGAAGATAAGACCAAAATATACTTAAGCATACTTAACTTACGTGAAAGAAAATCTGAGGAAGTATGGGAAGAGATAAGAGACATTAGTAAAACTAAAACAGGAAAAAAAAATCCTAAAATTTCAAAGAGGAAAAAGATCCAAATGCTTTTTAGAACAAGTTGTAATGATTGCCAGAGAGAGACAGAAGATGAAAGCCTTCGGCAGATTTTCAATGTCAAGCAACCAAAGACAAGGAAAGAATTCTCAATCAAGAATGTCAGTGGTAGAGGGAAATCATAAGAAAAGGAAAATGAGAAGTGTTTTTAAGGTCAGAGAAATCAGAGGAAAATTTACAGCCTAGGTATGACTGCTCAAGAGTAATCATGGAAGAGATCTAATAAGAGCAAAGGAGGCTAAAGAAAGCTAGAAAGATTAAACTGAAGCTTTTCCAAGTAGGATTATAGAATGACAAAAACATTTTTTAGAGAGAGAATATATTCAGGGACTAACTTTACTAGAAAGTGAGGTACAAGAGGCAATAAATCAAGTCAAATAGAAAAGCACCAAGTTCAGATAAAATACCCATTGAATTGTGTAAAGCTTTAGGAAAAAAAGTTTATATGCTAACAGCTCTGTGCCAACAAATATCAAACAAGACTGTGGCCTAGAGGATGGAAGAGATTGGTGTATATACCTTACCAAAGCAAGGAGATGAAAAAGAACATGCAAATTACTAAACAATTACAATAATTACTCATGCAAACACAGTTCTTTTTAAGATTTTAGAAGAATAAAAAGAAGAAAAGAACACAGCTATACATTAATATGCTAAATAAATAAGCATGTTTCAGGAAAAGGCAGAAGAATGCAAGATCAGGTAGCCCCTAACAAGATGGATAATGGAGAAAGCAAGAGAATATAAACAGGTTTACTTCTGCTTTACTGACAATACACTGAAGATAATGTACTGAATATAACGTAAGAAGGGCAGTGTTTGATGAGATGATAGCTGAAATCAAATTTGGAGTCAAAATAGTAAGAATATGCTATACATAGATGATACCCTGTGGGGCCCTGTAGATGTTCAACAAATCTATACCTATATAGGAGGGAACAGGTAATCTTGAACAGAAAACAAAAGAAAGAGCAGAGCATATTTTGCCATTCTTATCATCATGAGGTAATCCTTACTAAAGGCTTTTATTCATGTTTGATTGGGTTTGCTCTTTTTTTTCCTTCAATACCACTCTAGGTGCCTCTTTGGTTACTTCACCTCCTGAAGCATTTGTGAGAATCAGGGAGCTTTCCAGGATTCTGAGCAGAGAGAGTCTGCACAGGCATGATCTGATCCAAGGTCATCACCACACCATCGTTCCAGGCAGCAACTAAGGAACAGCCCCAAGTTCCCTTGGGATCCTAACAGGGACCATCAGGGTGTCTGGGGTAGACTAACCAAGTAGGTCCTTCTTGCAGCAGGGAGTAGTTGCAGAGAACACCAAGGCCACCAAGAAGATCTGACAATGACAAGGGACTGACAGTAACATTTATTTATTTATTGCCCAACTCCAGATCATATTGCCATCATTCTGAGACAAAAACTAGGTCTAACATGTGACCATTGCTCTGACTCAGGTCTTCAATAACCTGGATGAGGTCCATGGCTTGAGAAGGGTGCCTGAGTGGCCAGGGAGGCATGGTGCCAGTGCAGTGAGGCTCAGAGAGGATGTGCGAGGGTGTGCAAGTGGCTGGGGAGGCATGGCATGAGCGCCACGAGGCTCGGGAATCATGCTCGAGGGTGTGCAGGTGGCCGGCGAGGCACAGCACAAGTGCAGATGGGTTAGGGGAGGGTGCATGGATGGGGGAGACTTACCTGAGTGACTTGTTACCTTCCCTGCTGGCTTCCCCATTGACTTTGATTGTGGGAAGCTGGTACAGAAGGTTGCAAATTGTGATCACTTGACCACAGGACACTGCAATAATTATAAGTGCAAACCGGTTGCCAAGCACTCAGATCACAATCATGTGACTACAGGGGTGCTGAGACAGCCAGAACTTTGAGGACTGATCATAACCATCATTCATTCAGAACCATCATAATTTTGAATGGTCTCTGGACGAGTGGTCATTAACTGAGGACTACCCGTGTAGCCTCTCTCAATAAAGTAACCTCAGTTAATGACCATCTGATTTGTAATCTGAACAACCTTGAAGGGCTGACAAGCACCTCTGAAAGCCATCAGAGTTTCTTGGATGACAATAGCCATTCCATTGCCCCTGCCTAGGGATCACCACTGGTGCCCTACTCCAAGCCTAAGGGGACATATGTCCAAAAGGGGAACACCCCTCTCTGTCTAGCCAGTTTTCAGTAATACATGTCACATCAGCCTTCTCATCCTCTATCAAATCATGGTTGTTGATTAAGTAGTTAATCAACACAGTTAAGTAGCTGGTCAATGACCAAAACAAAATGACTGACTGACAGTTAAGTAAATATAATCAGAAACTAGGCATGACAATACAGTTTGTTTTCTTAGTTTAGACTTACATGTTCTATGACGATTTGTTTTCTTAATTAGCAAAACTCTTCTTCAATGGACTAAAGGATAAAAGGCTCCCAAGCATTCAGAAATGATTATTCTAATTTTTTGTTTATAAGCTCTTGATATTCAGGGGAAAGGGTTGAGATTAATTTAAAGTTGTAAAAGTAGTGTATTGCTATCCAATGCAGCGCATGTTCTTATGAAAATTACTGGGTTATATATAAATGCATAGATCAAATTATAATTTAATAACCCACCTTAATATTTGTTTGTTTGTTTGTTTGTTTGTTTATTTATGGGATGGAAATAGCATGTCCTCAAGAATTCCAAATTCTAGCTTTGCCATGTATCAAGCTATGAAAAAATAATCTGCAATTCCATGGCACACATTGAACTGTATTACCTATTTTAGATACAGCCATGAGATAACACCCTAATAAGGGAAAAAATGCAAATGCAGATGCAGAATTTATATGAGCCCACATCCATCTCCAGTGAGCAGATGCTGGATGTAAGAAACAAGCTGGAGTCCTTTCTAAATGCAATTGGCACTTCCAAAACTTCTAAGATGGACTGTTTTAAAGATAGTTTTCTGGAAATCCACCAAAAATTGTTGCAGAAACTGTTCTTCTTCCTTTTAAATTCCTATCTGGCCACAACAAGAATTCCTTTCTGTTCTGATTGTTAGATTTAACTAGGTTCTGCAAGACATGACAAATCTCTTATGTTTTACTAAAAGCACTTCTAATACAAAGAAGATTTGCAATGTGACTTTCCTTCAGGGTAAGTCTATCTGCATTTTGTCTTGATTAGAAATATATTAGAGTAATGAACAAAACAGAGAAAAATAATAGAAAGCAGATACATTGTAGCAGCGAAAACCCAAACATTCTGTTCCTGGATTTATTAATAGGTATGAAGTAAATTAGAGCTGGCACAAAAATTTTGCTGCCTTTGGCAAGAACAACATGGTGGTCTCTCCCTAATCTATGTACAGAAGCTGACTGCCAATTGGATCTTACTTCAACATGGATTGCATCCTTTATTCCAGCTGAGGCTGCAGGCTAATTTAGTATGTGTGTGCTTTCGAGTCAGTTTTGATTCCTGGTGACTGCTGGACAAGTCCATCCAATTTGCTTGGCAACATTTTCAGAAGTGGTTTGCCCTTGCCTCCTTTCTAGGGCTGAGAGAGAGTAACTGGTCCAAAGTCACCCAGATAACTTCATGCCTTAGATAGGATTCGAATTCAGTCTCCCAGTTTCTAAGCCTGTGCCTTTAGCCTCTAGACCTCTGGCTTTCATAGGCCAAAGTAGGAGATCCAAAATGCTATCCAAAGGTTCCCTCCCTCAAACCAGAACTTATTTACACAGGCTCACTTTTGCTTTCTTCCTTTTTTTGCTAACCACTGCAGCATAACTTAACACTGGGATTCTTCTCACAAAGAAGGTTCTAAATCTTATGGGTGTCCACCTAGCTTCATGGAGTTATAAAATTAGACAACAACCATTTCAGGATGTGGGCACCATCACACAATTTCATACAATGTTATGAGATAGATACATTGTACATACACACACTCTCCGAAGGGAATCATTTAAAAAGCCAAATAACCATGAGTTTCCTTGTGAGTTTTCAAACATTTTTAATGTGTTTGGAGGCTTGTAGACCTCATCAAGTGGCATCATGGGCTTTGCCAACTCTGGGATAAAGAAATTAAAGTAGTGTATGAGGTGATGAGTGGAATATGTGAATACACACACATGCATATTCACATATTTCATATAGAGAGAAAGAGATGAAAACAGTCCTTAGGTTTGAAGTCCTGACCACCTTGAACTGAGCTTAGAACCACACCTGTAGAAAATTTCTAGTAACTGTACTTCAAACTTTCTTTTGTAATACACCTGATCCTTGTTCAGCAATTACTGTACTTCAATTAGCAACCATTTGCAAATATGACAGTAGTAAACAGTAATAAAAAATTCATTTTCCAACCAATGCACGCATTTATGACCAAATTTCACGTGCCTGACAAGAACGCATGCTGGGAGTGAGAGTAACATCGGCATAGCTGCATGAGAGAACTTGACCTGAATGAGACAGCAGCAACCAGTGATCTTTGCAGCCACTCTCTCTCTCTCTCTCTCTCAGTCACATGTTCACTTAATGACCATTTTGCTTAACAATCTTATCATTGAAATAGAACACAGTTGCTAAACAAGGAGTGGGTGTATTTCCTAGACCTAAGATTTCTGTTTTTATTTTTTTTCTTCCTTCTCATTATTATAGGAATATCTCCTTTATTTAAACATCTGTTATCCACTAAAATTGAAATTTTGTATATTAATAATGGTTTCTAAGGTTCTGTGTAGCTATGACTTTAATGTATCTATTAGGTATAGCACACTTTTGGTTGAAATCACACACTTCGAAGAAGGAGTGGAAAAGAATGTTCCTGATTTTTTAAAAAGAGATTTATTTAAAAAATAAATGTGCAGAAAATCTGGGCTCACTATAATAATATATAGTACTCAAATAATAATATGTACCTTTTAAGCAAATTTTCCTAGACAAGAATGAATGTATCAGGGGTGAGGAATGTATAACCTTTGAGATGTTGTTGTATTATAGCACCCATCTTTGTGATCACTGATCCTGCTGCCTGGGGCTGATGGAAGCTGTAGTACAATATTAACATCTATGGATTGTAATATTTTTCTTGGCTGGTATATATAATTTTAGTATTGTGATTATAATTTGGTTTTGAATTGATGTTATGATTATTTGCCACTCAGAATCACTTGTTTGAGATGGGTGGCCATATAAATTGATTGATTGATTAAATAAATAAATAAATAATTGAAGGACCATAGATTCTCCATCCCCAGATGACAGCATACATAATGAGTAAGTGAATTTAGTAAAAAATTATTGAAAGTCACTGAAGAGCATTTCCTGCTTATTTTGTTTTTTTTGTTTGTGTATTTCATAGATGGCATTTTTGCTTAAGTTTATCTAGAGCAGTGTTACACAACCGTGGCAACTTTCAGATGTGTGGACTTCAACTCCTAGGGGTCTCAGCAATGCCCCTCACTGAATACATGCTAATTCAAGTATGGTGTGGTACATACTATAGCAGCAGGAATATTTCTATGGATTCAGTGAGGGCTCAAAAGTATTCTACTCTACAGCATGAATTTTTTTGGTTTGAAGATACTCATTCTGAAGAAGTCGCTTGAGTCTATAGGCAAAGTTCCATAGAATCATTTACTATTTGATTTCTTAGTCTGCTTTTTGACTTGGTTCAAGGCACATACTATTCAATAAAATGTGACATACAAAAGGAAAAACAAAAGCCATAGTTTAAAACTCATGTAAACATTACTTAAGAATTAAAAGTCCAGCAAAATGTTCATTCACCAGTTGTAACTTCCAGACACTTTCCATGACTGATTCCTACATTGAAATAGCCAGTGATAAGCTATGACTGCCAATAACTGTTGACAACAGTAAATTAGCTCATTTTTTTCTTTATGTACGTATTTATTTATTTGCTGTATTTGTAGCAAATACTGCTATCCTCCTACAAGGCTCACAACAGTTTCCAATATACATTATATTAATAATTAGTCGCTGTTTTAAGTACTAACAAGCTTAACGTAGGTACTGAAAGCTAACTGAACATTTTAACATTTTCTTAACTTACCATAGGGTGTTTCTCTCTCTCTCTCTCCCTTTGATATAGTGCTTCTCTTTGGTTTCTTTCTTTTCTTTTTTCTTTTTTTGCAAAATGAATAAATGTATCATTGCAGCAATATGCCATTACTGATAAATTAAATAATTGCTTAAAAGATAAAGCTATTTTAACTGACTGTGATGTAGCATCAGAATTAATGTTTCATGCACTTGACAAATACTGCAAGACTGTAAACTCAGGCAACAAGAATGACTTGAATTTTGGGAAAGGTTTTAATTGCTAGTAGGGTAATATAACAAAATCTCAAAAGCCTACCAAAATAATATTATTTATAGTCAGTTTTTTAAAAATACAAAATAAGTTTTCTGTACCATTTCCTCTACCACGTTTGTGGTGTTTCTGCATCAGTCCAGCCTTGCAGAATTGTTTTAAAAGAATTCATACAAACAAAGCATTCTTGCAAACTGGGACTTATGGAGTTGTATTCTGGAGGGAATACAAAATGTTCATTTCCATAGTATATAATGGAAAGGCTGTCAGATTCTTAACTACAGCTGAGCAAACAGCACAGCAATGATATGTAAAAAATATTAAACTACTATGTACAGAGGGTGAAGGCTAGCTGACTTGACACTGAACACAGAAAGGTAAATGATTGGAACTTTAATTACTTTGATCTGTCATGCCTTGTAGCCATATGTCAGCAAAGGCAAGAAAATTGACATAGAACAAAGGCTGTGAGTGTTTCAACAACTTAACTCATTTCTAGAAGTTGATTAATAAGTTTACGGAACTAAACATATGCTGAGAATTGAGGAAAAATATCCTCTATACACAGGCAATAGATATCCATAGAGCATTTCAGACAATCTTTTCTATAAAGAACATTTCTGATCAATATATCATATTTATGCAACCAAGGTGCCATTAGTATTTGAAGGAAAGGATGCTAATTTTCACCATTTGAATCTCACCCTTTATGCGTGGTGCTCAGGGAACCCATTTCACACCTTAGAATGCAAAGGTGAGAAACAAGACTATTCATGTTTCTTATTATTTTTCATTGAAAGTATTTCCATACCACTTCTGATTATGGAAAATTCCAGAAAAAACACTGGAAAAGGAAGATGAAAATTGAATAAACCATGACATTTTTTTTTTCTAAAAAAGGAAAAAGTATAAGCAACACTGGCCCATCAGAGAGAATGAAATCTAAGCCAAATAAGAAAATAAACAAACAAGACAACAACTTTTATTTCCTCAGATTAATGACAAAGATAAGATGGAGTTGAGAAGAGCTGCACTGGTGTGGCATGCATCAGATCCCAAGCACTCTGAAAGGATCTACTACTTGCAGAGTAGCAGATGGTAGATCACAACATGGAATATTCAGGAGAAGAAGGAAACAAGGGTGGTCTTGAATCAATTGAATCCAGACCTTACCATGTGTTGTGAGGCTCCAAGATTAGGCCCTGTGCTACTGCCAGCCTCAAGAGATTTTCCTTCACATTGAAAACCACAGATAATGGGGCTCAGAAGAGGCCAACTGAGGAAGAAAAGCAGCAAGAGAATAGGCCTCTTCACTCCCTGCCTTGGCCAACGTAAAATGGCAGGCATTGAAAATGGGGGAAATGGCCTTCACAAAGTAGAAGTCTGCTTCAAATCTTCAGAAAAGAAAGACAGATGGCTAGTCTATGGGGAATCATAATATTTTGTCTCCAAGTACTAAAAGAGACATTCTCTGGAGGTTGAGTCATGGCAACTGGACTTCTATTCTTTTGGTTAGATAGGTTTTGCTGCTTGTCCAAGCAGCTTCTTCAATCTAGAAAGTTGGTTAGTGGAGACCCCTTAAATGTCTTCCAGGGTGGCTGTGTTTCTCACTAACATGATGGGCTCGTTGAAGGGACAATAGGAGAAGTGATTACTAGAGTCTTTGGGATGTGGATGTCTTACTCCTAATCCCTCACTCGTCCTCAAGTGGGTCGTTAAGTGCTGCCTCCCTGGTGATCTTGTGAAGTGGTCTTAATCTTCCTGGGGACTGATGAAAGAGCAGCATGAAAAATGGGAGACAAGTTCCTCACTGCAGTGTTTTTCAGCCCCACTAACACACTGAGACAGAGGCTTGTACACCCTAAAGATCCAACACCAAAACATAAGAAGAGCAATGTAGTATATGCAATCTAGTGCAGTGAGGAGTGTTCAGAGCTCTACATTGGAGAAACCAAACAGCCTTTACACAAGAGGATGGCCCAACATAGGAGAAGCAACAACACAGGACCAGAATCAGCAGTTTACCTTCATCTAAAGGAAAAAGGACATTCATTTGAGGACAATAATGTTCACAATTTGGACAAAGAAGATAGGTGGTTTGAGAGAGGAGTGAAGTAATCCATTTATGCCAAAGTGGAAAATCCTTCCCTCAATGGAGGTGGAGGCCTCAGACACAACTTGTCTCCCATTTTTCATGCTGCTCTTTCATCGGTCCCCAGGAAGATTAAGATCACTTCATAAGGTCACCAGGGAGGCAGCACTTAATGACCCACTTGGGGATGAGTGAGGGATTAGGAGTAAGACATCCACATCCCAAAGACTCTACTAATCACTTCTCCTATTGTCCCTTCAACAAGCCCATCATGTTAGTGAGAAATGCAGCCACCCTGGAAGACATTTATGGGGTCCCCACTAACCAACTTTCTAGACTGAAGAAGCTGCTTGGACAAGTAGCAAAACATATCTAACCAAAACAAAAGAAGTCCAGTTGCCATGACTCAACCTCCAGAGAATTCCACCTGGATGACTGAGAATCTTCATCAACAGAAAAGAGACGTTGTTTCCTAAATGCTAGGAATTGAAATTTCACAACAGCACTGGAAGATAATATGATCCAACATTCTGAACAGATTATTTTACCTAAAGGTAAAGAATTTTTTTTTTTACATGGTAACACCATGGCACTTGATCCCAGATTAAGTGTGTGAGTTTGTGTATATATGAGTGTGTGTTTATTTGTCTAGAGATTTTGTCGGAGGAAATGCCTGGAATTCTAGCAGCAGAATTATGTCCATAGAGATTTCTGGAGGTATCTTGTTGGACCCTGGAAAAGGAGTATACCCTGCTGGTAGAGCCTAGAATAAACGTTCTTATTGAAGACACAGATGTTTGGGGAACTGTTGCAAGTAAGTGTTATAAAAATTACAAAACATAAATTATATATAAACTCTTTAACAATGCTTCCATGTTATATTATTGTATAGACTAAAAATGATTCTGTAAGAAATTCATGAATTATTTACAGTTGCCCTATGCAAAAAGATAATAGTGCAAAATAAAAATCTGTTAAGACGTTTACATAAGAGGTTTTCCTTGTTAATAAAAATGCACAAATTAACATAGCAAATTAGGACTCAGAAGCCAAATTATGATTGTTTTACTTGCAATGGTTACTGATGGTGGCTAGTATCATATATTTAAATACTGCAATTGAGGACTAGCCAAACAGATACAAATTATGATATGGGTTAATTGCTTCCAAAGTCATGAGTCAGGAGAGGTTAAGCTAAATAAGGCAAAAACAAGGTAGAAGGTTGCGATAATTGAAATCACAGGTATTTGGTTATACACAAGCATGGGTTTGTTTATTGTTTTGTTCTCTAGGTATTATTTTCATGTAAAAATGCAAAAAAAATAACAGCGTGAGCCTTTCCATGTCTGCTTAGAAGTAAACCCATTGAATGCAATGGGATCAGTATTTAGTTACCTATTTATTTAGATTTAAAGGCCACCTGATTCCAAACAACTCTAAGTGGCTTATATATTAAAAGTCATTAACAATAAAAACAAAAGAAAAAAAGCATGAATGTCCAAAATAACACAGTGGATCTCTGGGAGGATGCTGTGCCAGAGGGCAGGCATGCAACAGAGAAAGCACATTTCCTAGGTCCCAATAGATGACATAGTTTAATTGAAAGGACCTGAAGCTCATTGTATTCTTATTATTTAAAACAGAAGCATGGAATCTTTTCAGAATAAAACAGTGTCTATGATGATATTTTCTTTTAAAAATACAAGTTAAAACATGTATATTTCTCTTCCCCACTTATTTACTCCTATGCACCCATGCACACACGCACACACGCACACACACACACACAGAGTTTCAAATTGATTGAACTGCTTGCTGCAAATCTTTTGATCTTGTCATTCAACACATTTGTAGGAACAGGAGGATACAACATGTTCGTTTTTTGGCTTGTTACACATAATAATTCATCATTACAGACACATAAATAACCAGAATAAAAAACAGCTCTATAAAATAAAACTGCAATATCCTAATGGTAGAGAATGCTACATACAGGTCAAGTGTCATATGAGGAGATAGCATGTAAGAAATTTAAATGAGAAAGGTTCACAGGAAATATTTGTGGAAGATGGACATCTTTATATCATTTTATCATTAGAAGTGCAATGTCTTTGGGAGGCACAGGTGGGGAAATTTTCTTGAACCCTATATATGGAGATTGACCCTTCAAAAGTATAATTTAATAGTTGAAAATTCAAACTAGTCCTTTTCATTCAAGGTGACAAAGCTAGGCACTGCCCAGGATCAGGATATTGGTACAATACAGAAATTATACAAAGAATTGAAACTCACCAATTAAAATATAACCCTAGGATCAATATTTATTTTAGTGTTTTGGATTTTTCCACATATTACATTTAATGAACCATTGGTCCTTTTGCCTGATGTGTAAATTTAGCCAACTTATGGCCCATTAAATCATTGCCTTCTCCAAGCTCACCTTGGTTGAAGGATGATTCTCTACCAGTAAATACTTATTCCTTGATAGGCAGTATCGCCATTTTATTTCCTTTTAAAATTTCATGAAATAGAACTTCAAAATCCCACACCCTCATTCTGTAATGTAGTAATAGCATTAAACACATATTACAAATGTAAATCATGGCTGCTGGCGGGTGAACTATCAGCTAGATGTTATGCATTGGAAGGGGTTCCCTACATTTGAGCAATGAAAATAACAACTCCCCCTTCCCCATCCTAAGCTAAGTGAATAAATTATTCCAATGTTTTAGTAACAAAAAGAAGACTAGTTTCTTCATCATATCATTTCCCACTTTTTTGCTATGATGTGTAAAAAAAAAAAAAAGGCAGGGATGTCCGGAAGTTTATAATTCTTCAGTGGTCTGTTTCTCCTATTACTTTTAAACAGATTCAGTTGCAGGTGAAAAAAGCTTTAGTTCATAACATTGCCTATGACAATAGATGCATTTGGCTAAAAGGAGCCCCAAATTCTTTTGTGGTGTTTGCTGCAGCACCCTTGACCCCTGGAAGATTAAGTTGGGAATCTGTGGGGATGTGCTAGGGAGCACAGGCGGGTTGGCAGGGGCCATGGTGTTGGATATTTGCAAGATCTACAGCTTTAATAGAATTAACTATAGAGTTTACAAGAGATTGCTTTTTGGCTGTGAACATAATTGAATCAGGTGGTGAACTCTGTAGAAGAGAGGGATTCTTCTTCTTACTTGTTTTGCCTTTTCTGATTTTTCCTTTTAGGCTCACTGCTTAATTCTCTGCTGTCTTGGTATATTTGTATTATATTATATCATTTGTTTGTTGTTACTTTTATGTATTGTTGAAGATATATTTTATGCCTAATGTTTCTCTTTTGTATATTTTGAAATACATATAAAGGTTGATATTTATATTTCTTGTCTTCTCTTAATCTTATTACCCAACACATGGGAGGGCCGGCAGAGGCCTTGGGCAGGTCGGCGGAGACTATGCAAGGGCCAGTGTGCTACAGAGTATGAGATCCCTGGGATCTTGTACGCCATAGCAAGCTCCTCAGGAGAAAAAAATGTGAGGTGAGAACATCTTACTAGGGTGACTTGCAACCATCTCTGCCAGCTTCCCCATTGACTTTGCTTATGGGAAGCTGGCAGGGAAGGTTGCAAATGGCGATCCCATGACTTGGCTGATGTGAGAGATAGAGCAAGGGTAGTGAAACATGTGCTCTCATCACCAGAGGAGCGGAGGAGAAGATTCTGTAAATGGTGTGAAGCCAAATAAACCTTGCTGGATTGAATCTGTACTGTCTCCTGGAGTTTCCTGGGCTAAACCTGACAGCTCCCTGCAACATCATAATTGCAAGCTGGGCACCCGAGCATCTAGATCATGATCACATGACTGTGGGGATTCTGTGATAGCTTTGAGAACTGGTTATAAGTCCATTTTTTCAGTGCTGCAGTAACTTTGAAGAGTTACTGAATGAATGGACGTAAGTCGAGGACAACCTATATAGAGCTATCTGTATAGGTATACTTTTTCTGCAAGCAGAGGAAAAATAGACTCTACCAAGAAGTTCAGAAAGTAAAGCAGGTTGTGGGTTAACACAACATATTCAAGTAACACATCTTTTATCCTTCCTGGAATGACTTGGAGACAGCAGAAAATGAAAAAAAAAAAAAAAAACTTTTCTAATTCCGTATCTTTGAGGTGATCATGAAGAAAATATACTAAAGAGCAACACAGAAATATATATCTTGTTCCATAGGTAAATCATATAGTAAAACAGTTGCAGGTTTTGTTGTTGTTGTTGTTGTTATTATTGGCCCTCCATGTAGCCTGGTTACCATTAGTCCCCCTGATAGTAACTGCTACTTTTAAAAGAATTAGTAGTCAGGATGCACATACCTACTTAGGATTATGTTCACGTTTAAATTTAGATCTCTTCTCCTGTTGAATCACTCTCTCCTCTTGAATCACTATCTTGCATAAATTGCATTTGAAACTCTACACACTTTCCCAAGTAGCTTGCCAGGCATAGGGTTAGAGGTGCCGTTCCAGAGACACATCTCCAGAGTACCCTTTGGGTATGTGAAATGGGGGTCAACATATGAATTAAAGTAAAGCATGAAGGTTTTTACTGACATTTTATATGGAAAGCTCAAGGACTTGGACAGCAGGACTGGCTTATATGTGGATGAGTGACAGGTCAATGCCTGGACCCGATGCCATTTATGTATAAAATTTATTCTGCCTTATTTTGGACATCTGAATATATTTAATGAACACAAACACTGAAGAGTTGGGTTAATCATTCATGTTAGGGCTATGGATACTATGCACTTTTAGCTCTAGCTCTAATGGATACTCAATAGTTTGCTCACAGCACTGAAACGTACTCTCTTCTACCTGGGCATTGTTTATTTTGAGCAATTGCAATCTTATTAAAATAGTTCAGCCTGTCCTGTGCTGTAGTAGAAGAAGACAAAGTTCTCTGCTTGAATCAGGAAGCTGACACAAAACAGAAAGCCAGGCAAATACAAGTCTGAAAGGCTTTATTGCCTCGTCCTAAACTTTGTGGTAGTATCTGGGAATCAGGCGAGTAATTAGCTCACAGAGTATTTAGAAGATTGCAGAAAAAGTCTTTGACCCCCTCCGTGGAAGGATGGCTAAACAAGTTGTGGGAGTATGCTCTGATGTCTAGAATAACTTCATATTTATAAAGCATATTTGATGTAGAATTCAATTCTATTTGGAAACCATTTTTAGACATAGCCAAAATTTGAGTTTCAGCATTTATATTTTAATTTAATATTTTTTTTACTTTATTCTCTTAATGTATTGTTTACTATTTATAGTTTTCTTGTTTCCAGTTAATAAATGTTTTGATGTCCAGTGAATGGTCTGTCTTGTCTTCCTCTTCAGTCTCTGATTCAGAGGATGTGGATGAGGCTATAAGAAGAATACACCCTCACAAAAGCAGTCACAGCCACAATGTTGCCAAAATGATGAAAGTGTGCTGAGATATTAAAATGTAAGCACTGTCCTTTCATATTTACATTGCATTACTTGTATTGTGATGTCACCACCCATTTCATCACTAGCCCACTCTCCCCATGGACACTTATGTGTTCTCATGGATGCTGTTTACATAGTGGTTTTTATACATATGTTCACTAGGTTAAGCTGTAGGAGATTAGTTGCTATCAAAATCAAATCAAATCTTTATTATGGTCAAAGACCATAATATTAGCATATTAGCTGCTATCCTTTACAATAATTATCAGTATCTAAAATGCATATATATAGTATTTCAATAAACACCACAGTTCTAAAATACTGTAAGTCATACTAGCCACTGATTCCCCCTTTGTCCACAGTAATTTGCCTCCTTCTTAGCCTATCTCTACTCCATCAGTCCAGCCATCTTATAGCTTACCAGTGAGAACATTACATGCTGATATGCACCAGATACAACAAACCCTGGAACACCAAATCCTGAAGGGACATACTGGAAATACTAGGACATTATTTTTTACTAGAATCAACATCAGGACTGATGTGATGTCAACATTCAGCCACATTGTAACCATATGTGTGCCTCATCAAATCCATCAGGAAGCTGCAAAGAGATATGAAATACTTTAGAATGTATTCTTTGATTTCTTCTTGATGGATTTGATGGGAGAAGAGAGTGCTGACAGCAAACTGACTTTTTAGTACAAATAGGAGTGCTTTGCATCATATCAAACAGAATTTGGCAGAAAGTCTTGTGGCAACTTAAAAATAAACAAATTCATTATGTATGCAACAAAAGAACATTGTCACCCCTCTACAATTTTCTGAAATATGCTACAGTATAATTCTTTCTAAACAAATATACCAATCTTTTTGGTGTAAAAATTCACTGTATGATATAAATAAAACTAGTGATGAATTCCCAAACTATTTTTTATTGATTGATTGATTGATTGATTGATTGATTGAAATGTGTACATCTCTGATGTACGTGTATCACCTGTTATGTAGTTCATCTCCAGGCTGTGTCCAGATATTAAAACAATATTAAAATATAATAAAATACAATAAGAACATATAAACTGCCACTATATTAATTCAATGAATTAAACACACACACACATAAACAAGTTCCATTTCTTCATAATTTCATATGATTATGGAATATATCCACATTTCCCCACTTGAAAATTGATCCAGCATAGTCTAATTTTACAGATTAAAAATGTAATTAAAAATCTAAATAAGATAGCAATAATTACAATAACAGAATATATTAATCAATATATGTATGGAAATCAGAATTCTTTCCTGGAATTAAATTTAAATGTCCACATAAATCTGAATGAATCAGATCTAATAGCATTTTTCATTTTACTCTTTTCTCTTAGGTAGTAGCTGGCTCTAGTTGCATTTGCTGTGAAACAGTGCATCTTTTGCAGACTTGCATGCATTTATTTTCAATTCTGTGGTTATATAGCTTTTCTTAACTTTGGAATTCATTCTCTATTTTTGTGCCTAAATCTCCTATGGTAGAGTCTGATGTAGTCTTTATCCAAACATTTTTTTACAGTGTTTAATCTCAGGCATATGCTGCACTTAATAAAGACAATCCTGTTGCCAAATTCCTTTCATGATCAATTTTTTGTCTTGATGAACCAAGCAATAATTTTCTTGAAAAGAAATTTACACCCATGACTTACAGCAGTTCTTACATTCAAAAGCCAGTTTCCAAAAATGGCACATAGGAGGCATCATGAATTAGTATTATTTTGTTTCTCATACATTTTACAAGTCAAGCACACTACCATTTTCCTGTTTCTACAGTTTGTCCATTTTCAATATTTATGGGCACTTTACAACTTGCACATAATTGAGTGCAATAGTTTGAAATACTGAAATAGTGGAAAGGTGTCCTGCTGTCCAGATAAATTTTGCTCTGTTGAGTTTCATTAGAATTTATTCTACCAATTCTTTCTTTCTTTCTTTCTTTCTTTCTTTCTTTCTTTCTTTCTTTCTTTCTTTCTTTCTTTCTTTCTTTCTTTCTTTCTTTCTTTCTTTCTTTCTTTCTTTCTTTCTTTCTTTCTTTCTTTCTTTCTTTCTGCAATACAGTTTGGGCTTTCTTCTTCCTTTCTTCCTTTCTTCTTTTTTCTGTTTCCAGTCACCTCACCTTGGCTATTAATTTGGAATTATCTTTACCATTTAATACTTTTGAGGGGGCCCTGGCTCTGACCTTATCTGGGCAGTTTTCTTTCAGATGCAGCTTGCCTATGGAAGAACAGCATTTCCTGTCTGCGAATTTGAATGCTTACTCCACTGAATCTATTGTTCTTGCTTTCCTGTTTGCTTTCTGAGATCATATTCTAGGAAACATTCTTGAACATAAGAATGCTTTCATTTGAAGGATAGTCATATTCCCCTCATATTCTGAAGGAAAACTCTTAAGAAGTAAATCTATTTAACTACTCCTGCTAACATGACATTTTGGGTTTCCAATTGCTTTAACATTTCCAGAAAAAGCATCCAAATGAACTGATAATTCATTTGTAACTTTGACTTTCTTGTTATGTAGTTTCAGCATTAAAGTTACTGGAAAAATCATATTGCTTTTCCCCTGCTATTCATTCCACACATCTTTTGCTATATTCATGTCCTCAGTTTGAATAAGTAGGAAATCATACTCAGAATGATATGTCCCATGGCTTTTCTTTTTCCAGAACCCCTTTCTTCTTTATTCCTTTCTGTTTCTTTTGGCCTTTGTTCTTTTAGAACATGTTTACATTGTGAGTATTCAGCGGCATTTTGATTTGAAAGGATCATCTTTGGTAATTCTGTCATTCAGCATCTCAATCACATCTCAATCACATGTGGCCATTGTGGTAACTTAATTTGCCTGCTTTGCATACTGACAAGCACATAACAACAACAACAACAAATCTTTCTTTTTTCCTAATCTTTAAATCACCCTCTGCTCTGAGCCTGTAGCTCATTGTTGAATAGCAAATACTGTATATATCAGAAAGAATGCATGGGGAGAAGACTAATAAGTTTACAAATATAACTTTTATTTTTTAAAAAAGTATTCTTGAAGTTAGAGCTTGCATGAAAAAAATAAAAATAAGCTTTATTTAAGAAATAACATGGTTATAGGAAACCATTTGACTACCAATAAGAGCCTATAGTCTACCCCATTATAAAAAGAGGACTAATCAGATAGAAATTTAAATGGCACAGGTCAGAGACAGAAGAGAAAAAGAGAGCTGAACTGAAAGAGGATAGAAGTGGGAAAAGGCCAGATAATATCAATTAAACTAATAGGAATCATGTTATGCTGAGACATAAAAAATACCCTTTTAGACAAGAAAAGGAGATAAAAATGCAGAACCCCTTTGCTAACTATCTCTACATTGATTGACCTTAGTAGTCAAAAGGTTTATAGATGCAGAAAGCTGGAGCATGGAAAGTTGAGATTGAAATCCTACTTAAACAGGATTCCTTAATTACTTTAGTTAGTAATTACTTTTAGTTGGCAAAGAACCATCTTTCTATCCTTTATTGTGACTTGGATTTGGATTCAAGCATCTCACCTCAGTGGAAATTACTGTAACATAGATTATTTCTATGCTCCCCAAATCACAAAAGCAAATCTAAACAGCTTACATATGGTTAAAAAAAATAAAAAAAACAATGGATTGAAAAACAGAACACACACACATCTGATAGAGAATATCTGAGTCCATTCAGGACCTCAATATTCCCATTCAAATACTTTTATTTCTTGATGGGCTCATCCAGTGCTCTGGGCCAATACTCAGGGGAAAAAGTAAATTTTCAGGGCTGAAAAGGTCAGGACCATCTGAATCTTAGAGGGAATGTTGTTCCACAAGACAGGTATTATGACAGTTTAAAGAAACCCTTAAAAATTTGACTACGAATATTACATAGGCATAGCCTGACATGAGATATAAAGTCATTTATCAAGTTTCTGAAGCTGAAAGTTCTTCCCAACATTCATTTTGGAAGTTCGTGGTAGACCGCACAAGAAAGAAGAAAGCGACATCATGAAAAACAAGGCGACTCACAACATATTGGATTTCACCAAAAATGTCCAAGTCCTTCCATTTGAGGTACTGAAGCTGAGAAAGAGTTGAAAGAACAAATCAGTTGAACATGCTGCTTTAAAAGCCTACATCTTTCTTTACTGCTATGTACCAAATTCTAAACTGTCAGTTTAACGCTAAGAATTGGTCTAACACTTGTGGGAATGAGATGCAAATTGGAAGGCAGTTTGTGTTTTCTCCAAATTTCTCCAAATGTTGTCATTTGCTTTTCAACACAAGCAATGAATATTTAGAATAAAGTGCATATAAAATGTGTATTTTAAGGTAAAATGGATATGAAGAGATCATAAAAATATAAAGGAAAGTAAACGTGGGGAATGGGGTGGCAGAAGATATACATATGATACTGACATGGACTGGAAATAGAATGGACTGTCTTGTTTAGAATTGTTTCAGTCATGAAGATAGCTTGAATGAATGTCGACTACCTCCAGAGACAGGAATTGCTTGCCTGTATCCTTTGCAACTTAGAAGTCACACATATCTATTTCATCACATGGGAAAATACAAATAAACTTGGAAAAAGGCAAGTATGAAATCTTCACTAAAGATACAGAGGGGCACTTTTTTCCTTTGCACTATTCTAGGGTAGTGGGAATGGAAATAGGTAGATAGTGTTTCCTTTTGAAGGAACTACAAATGGACTGTGCCTTCCAGCTAACTAATCATTTAGAAAACACACACAGACACACACACTACTGGCTGATTATGAAAGATGTTCTTGATTTCTTCCTATAGCAAATTGTGTCTTTTCCAAGAATCACTCAGTTATATTTTATTACATTTATTTTCTACCTGTGTCAGACATTTTTGGTGGTGGGTAAAATCAGAAGAAACCTTACCTTAGTTCAATTAAAAATAAATGACATGTAAACTAATTTGATAAAAGTGGTAATATAGAATTAATTACCACTTTTATCAAATTAGTTTACATGTCATTATTTTACAGTCATATTTACATGTAAGAATTAACTTCAATAATGCTAAAAAAGTAGAATATTGCTTCATACACATAAGCATAGTATTGTGTTCCATGTGTCAGTTCTAGCATATGATTTTTCCATGTCTGCATTATTTCTTTTCCTATAGTTCTGTAGGAAACAAAAACTCAATTTGATTTTTGTGAGAAAAGTCAGTCAGAACTTCATTTGGTTTTTCATTTTTCCCCAGCAAATGAAAAACTTACTCTAGTAATAGCTACATGTATTGTGCTAGTGGGGGAGAAAGAAATCATTATGCTGAGGGCATATTTTGCATTAAATGCTTTCCATATGTAATAGAGAAGTTTCTACAATTGAGCCCTGCACTGGAGTAGTAGTTTAGGCTTTATTACTTACTTCTAATTTGTATTGATGGCCTTAAAAAGTAGCATGCTTTGCAGTTCTATGAAAGAAAAGATTATAAATGGAGATTAATTATAATTTTGCTAGCTCAGTACTTGTAAAACTAAAGCAATTTATATTCTTTCTCTTAATGATCTCCATTCCTGATTGCAGTAATGCAATCTAATTGTGATTATGATAGTATCTGAATCATGTGGGCCTCTTTGTGATTGGAACTACTCTTTGCATTAAAAAGTAATTTTGGAGTAATCATGAAAAGTTACTGTGGAAAATTGGCAAGTAATATATTTTACTCTGTATGTTAGGTTTCTGCTTTCATTTCTGATTATATCTTATAGTAAGGATAAGCATGATATTATATCAAGGATCTACTACATCAAAGACTTGCCAATAATAATTATGAGTATCAAGGATAAGCATGATACTACTGGAATAGCATAGATATGGTTAAGATAATAATTGATGAAACTTTTAGGGCACTTGGTTAAGTTTTGACAAAAGATTACATTAGAAGAGAATCAACAACATTCTGATGGAAAAGGGTTCCAGAGGATCAATTTGAGAGGTCCTAGGGGAAGATATTTGAGATCATTCCCATTAGGAAGGTAAAAAAATGGATTGGTTCATTACCTCACAGGGTTGTTGTTGTGGGGAAAATAGGAGGTAGGAGTAATGGGTATGTTCATCACCTTGGGATGGATGGATGGATGGATGGATGGATGGATGGATAGATAATACAAATAATAACTTATATCATACAGCATGCATCAGAAAGAACCTGAAATAAACTTTGGGTAAACATCATCCATTCACCATACAAAACAGTATAAGGTTCTCACAAAGGTGAGTACTTGCAGAACGAATTCACATTTATTTGCTGATCCTTGTTGACTAAAGATGGGAGAATAACTATCAGTCATCACTGGGAGGAACAAACTAGATAAATCAAAGTCCTATGCCACCTGTGTATGATTCTGCCTGAGAAATCCAGAGGTTAAGAAAATTATTTTCCAATTCTATGGCACTCAACATATTTCAGCAACGGAGAAAGCTGGTGGGCTTGCTTTTATAGCACAAGATGTTCATGCTGCTCCTGAGGTACTGATTATTACTTGTAAGTATGAAATATGCAACACTATCAAATGTAAATACAGAAGAAATTGCATTGGCTTTATATGGGAAAACAATGAACAAAATAATTTGGCAGGCATTTTTTTTTCCTATTTGCATTCAGCTAATAGTTCTGAAATATTCAAATGTTTTCTTCTGCCAAAGTCGGAGGAAATGTTTTCTTTCTGTTTTTAAAGCTACATAATACAGTCCTTTGCATATTTATACTCGTGTCATGAATGAACTTTCACCACATTCAGTAACCTTGACCCAACGGGGAAAAGCTTTTCTACTTATCTAGACCTTTGTCCCTGCTGCTTTTTAAATTTGATCTACTGCTTTTATTATTGCTTTGCTTGTTCTGCTGATTTTATTTGTGTTTTCCTATATCACTAAAATAATTTTAAGTTGAATTTATAACTGCCTTAGAAGCTTTTAAAGGTGAAACACTGAAACTTACAAAGAACTTTAGAACTTATATTTCCACCCTGAAGGTCATCTCTTTTGTCACATTTACAATATCTGATAAATTCAAACATATATTAAAATAAAGAAGAATTGACACTGCCCCATACCACTTAAAAGGAAGTAAGCTTAACTGGTATTACTGGATCTTATTTCTGATTAAAAAAAAAAAAATTCCCTCTCACCCCTATGGGTGGTATGTGTCTTCCTCAATCTCGGGTCCTCTACCAGAGGCCTGGGAGTTTGAGGGTTCTGCGCAGTATCTTAGCTATTCCTAGCACTGCACTCTTCTGCACAGAGAGCTCTGATGTTGTTCCTGGGATCTGTTGGAGCCACTCTCCCAGCTTAGGAGTCACGGCCCCGAGTGCTCCTACCACCACTGGGACCACTTTGGCCTTGACTTTCCACATCCTCTCGATTTCCTCCTTCAGGCCCTGGTACTTCTCCAGCTTCTCATGCTCCTTCTTCCTGATGTTGCTGTCACTTGGCACTGCTACATCTATCACTACCACTGTCTTCTGGTCTTTGTCTACTACCACGATGTCTGGTTGATTAGCCAGTACCTGCCTGTCCGTCTGGATCTGGAAGTCCCACAGGATCTTAGCCCTGTTATTCTCCACGACCTTCTGTGGAATCTCCCATCTGGACTTGGGGGGGTCTAGCCCATACACTGTGCAGATGTTCCTGTACACAATGCCAGCTACTTGGTTGTGCCGTTCAGTGTATGCTGTTCCTGCCTGCATCTTACACCCTGCCACTATGTGTTGGACTGTCTCTGAGGCCTCTTTGCACAATCTGAACCTTGGGCCCTGTCTAGTGTGGTAGACCCCTGCTTCTATGGATCTGGTGCTTAGTGCCTGTTCTTGTGCTGCTATGATCAGTGCCTCAGTGCTGTCTTTTAGTCCGGCCCTTTCCAGCCACTGATAGGATTTCCCAATGTCAGCCACCTCAGCTATCTGTCGATGGTACATCCCATGCAGGGGCTTGTCTTGCCATGGTATTTCCTCCGCTTGAACTTCCTCCCATGCCTGCTGCTGCCTGAGGGCTTCTCTCAGCAGCTCATCTTTGGGTGCCATCTTACTGATGTACTCCTGGATACTCCGGGTTTCATCCAGGACAGTGGCTTTGACACTCATCAGACCCTGCCCGCCCTCTTTGCGGCTGGTGTAAAGTCTCTGGGTGTTGGACTTGGGGTGGAAACCTCCGTACATTGTGAGGAGCTTCCGTGTCTTCACATCGGGAGCCTCCATGTCTTCCTTTGGCCAGCTCACTATACCGGCAGGGTATCTGATGACTGGCAGGGCATACATGTTGATGGCATGGATCTTGTTCTTCCCATTGAGCTGGCTCTTCAGGACCTGTCTTATCCTTTGGTGGTACTTGGATGTTGCTGTCTTCCTTGCCTCCTCCTCATGGTTCCCGTGTGACTGTGGGACACCAAGGTATTTATAGCTGGTCTCTATGTCTGCTATGTGGCCCAATGGTAATTCCACTCCATCGGTCTTAACTACCTTCCCTCTCTTTACTATCATCCTGCCATACTTCTCCAGTCCGAATGACATCCCAATATCCTCGCTGTAGATCCGTGTCAGCTGGATCAGTGAGTCTATGTCTCGTTCACTCTTAGCATACAGCTTGATGTCATCCATGTAGAGGAGGTGGCTGATGGTGATTCCACTCTTGAACTTGTACCCATATCCAGACCTTGTGTCAGGTTTAGCCCAGGAAACTCCAGGAGACAATACAGATTCAATCCAGCAAGGTTTATTGGCTTAACTCCCGTTACAGAATCTTCTCAGACTGAGAGCAATTTCCAGGGTCAGACTACAAACATCCTTAGCATTCCTCAGGGAGGGGCCAGTCTCATTCTCTTATCTCTTGTCCGCTCTTCTGGGGATGAGAGTCCATGTTTCACACCTCTGCTCCACACTCCCACACCTTGTGATTATCTGGCTGAGGGGGTTTAAGCCTATGCAGAACAGCAGTGGGGACAGTGCATCACCTTGGTATATGCCACACTTGATGGCCACTTGTGCGAGCTGTCTTGAGTTCACTTCCAGTGTTGTCTTCCACAGTCCCATTGAGTTCTTGAGGAAGGTCCTTAGTGTCCTGTTGACTTTGTATAGCGCCAGGCATTCACAGATCCATGTGTGCGGCATTGAGTCATAGGCTTTCCTGTAGTCAATCCAGGCTGTGCTCAGATTGGTCTGCCTAGACCTTGAATCTCGGGTGACTGCTCTATCTATGAGTAACTGGTGTTTTGAGCGTCTGGTGTTGTTCCCAATGCCCTTCTGAGCTGTGCTCATGTACTGGCCCATATGGTCTTGTAGCTTGGCAGTTAGGATGCCTGATAGAACTTTCCATGTTGTGGGGAGGCAGGTTATTGGCCGGTAGTTGGATGGTGCTGTTCCTTTGTGAGGGTCTTTCATGATCAGCACTGTCCTTCCTTGTGTTAGCCAGTCTGGGTGGGAGCCTGCTGCTAGCAGTTGGTTCATCTGTGCTGCTAGGCGTTCATGCACTGCTGTTAGTTTCTTTAGCCAGTAGGCGTGGATCATGTCCGGGCCAGGTGCTGTCCAGCTTTTCATGTTCTTGACTCGCTGTTGGATGTCTGGTACTGTGATGGTGACTGGTTCCTGTTCTGGGAGATTGCTGTGGTCTGCTTTCAGGTCCTGTACCCACTTTGCACTGCTGTTATATGTCTTCTCTTTCTCCCATATGTTCTTCCAGTACTGTTCAGTTTCCGCTGCTGGTGGCTCAGCTGATACTCTGTGGTTGCACTGCAGTTGGGAGTACACTTTGGATGGTTCTTTGGAGAACAGGGCATTTATCTTCTTGGCCTCTGATTCTCTAGTGTATCTCCTTAGCCTGGTAGCCAGTGTTGTGAGCCTTTGTTTAGCAGTCTCTAGGGCTTCAGATGGAGTCAGGCCCATGGATTTTTTCAGTAGCCGAGTCTTATCCTTAATCTCCACACGCTTCTGTAGTTCCACCAGCTGACTGACTTCTCTCCGAGTTGCCTTGATCTTAGCCTCCAATCTCATTTTCCAGGGTGGGTATGTACTGCTGTTCTTCTTGATCGTGTAGCCAAGCAGTTCCAGGATTACAGTGGCTGTAGCATATACCAATTCATTGGGTTCAGTTATGGTGGTAGTAGGGATTGTCTGGAGGGCTCTATTGGCATCTTCTAGCATACTATCTGATGGTACTTCTCCACTGAGCCTTGGTAATCGGACTCGAGGGTTGACTATAGCTAGTTTATCCATGATCTTATGCCTCATATCAGCTGCTGTGCTCTGTAATGGAAGGGGTGGCAGTGACATTCCAGCTTCAGGTGTTGGCTGCACAACTGCTTGTTCTTCCAGGTCTGCTTGAGTCCGGGTTGTAAAGTAGAGTTGGTCTATCTCGAGTTGTGAGAGCAGCTTCCTCTTTACTATGTTGAAGCGCTGGGTAACTAGTTGTTTCTCAGTTAGTGTGGATGTAGGCCTTCTGTCTATCCATAGTTCCCTCATACGTTTCATATATCCCCTCTCATTAGGTCTGCTGTTGTAGTAGCATTCCATCAATTCCAAGTTTTCTTGTCTCGTCCATGTATGGTTTGTATATATATATATATATATCATATATATGATTACTAGCAGCCACAGATAGCCTGATCCTCCATGAATGCATCCAGCCCCCTTTTAAAACCAGCTTCATCAGTGATTATCACAACATCTGAAGAGAAGCAAATTCCACAGTTGAGTTGTATTGTATAAAGAAATAATTTTCCTGTGTGAAAGGAAATCTTTTCTCTGTCCACATTTCAATATCATGAATAATAGTATGCACCACTGTGATGTCTTCACTTCACTCCACTCTTTGCCCAAGGACCCCTACTGGTAAGGTAGGTGCCAGCCGGGATTTGAACCCTGGTCTCCAGCATCAAAGGCAGTGTTCTAACCACTACGCTATCCAGCCGCTACATGTATGTATGTATGTATGTATGTGTGTGTGTGTGTGTGTATCTATCTATCTATCTATCTATCTATCTATCTATCTATATACATATATATATACACATACATACATACACATACATACATACATATATATACAGTGGTACCTTGGTTGACGAACGCTTCTGTTCATGAACAATTTGGTTCACGAACAGCTCCGGTCGCAAAATTTTGCCTCCATTCGCGAACTCCGCATCGGGTTAAGAACAGGATCCGCGGCCATTTTCCCTCCTGTGACATGTGGTCGCAGCTTACTGTAGGGAGGGGGACTCTCCCTCCAAGCAGTAACCGCCTCCCCACCCGCCTTCCTGTCCTTCATGCTAGAAGTCGCGTCGAGCAAGGTTAGCTTTCTCTCTCTTCGTACTGTAGTTTGTGTCATATTTTTGCGGTTTTAAAAAAAAACAACATATGGTTCAGAACGGATTAACCGTAATTACATTGAACCTTATGGGGAAATTTGATTCGGGACGCGATCAAAAATCGGTTGGCGACCAAATTCGTAGGGGTCAGAATGGATTAACCGTATTTACATTGAACCTTATGGGAAAATTTGATTCGGTTCACAACCAATTCGGTTCGTGACCAGAGTGGTGGAATGAATTAAGTTCGTGAACCGAGGTACCACTGTATATGTATATAATATTTATATTTATACACACACACTTGTTTGTTTGTAAATATCTTTTGGCAGAATTCACTAACATCTCTTGTGAAAGAAATACATTTTTATGGGAATACCACTTATGCTGGAGAGTGTTTTATATACTTCTCATTCATTTGACTGGAATTTGTACAGTAGGACAAGTCCAACAGATAATTACATTTATTAGTTTAAAGAAGAATAGAAATATGTTTTGTTCCTTCTTATTAAAATTTTATAGGAGTGTAATTTCTTAAGTAAGGGGGAAAAATCTGCAAGGGGCTCTGATTTTCACTATAACACTATTCAGTGAAGGGCAGTATCTCCAAAGCATGATTTGTCCTCCATCTGAACTAACTTCATTTAAGAACTTAAGATCTTTAAAATCAGGCCAAGGCTCTTTTGAGTCCAGTATTTGTTCTCACAATGGCCATCTAGATGCCTCTGGGATGCTTACAATCAGGAAACAGGGACATATTCCTCTTCTACTGTTGTTCTCCTGCAACTGATATTTGGAAACATGATGCCATTGACTACTGAGACTCATAACAGACCCATCTTTTATTAATTTATGTAATCTCTTTTTAAAACCACCCAAGCCATCCATTTATGTTGTAATACATTCTACAGATTACATGCTGTGCTTTCTTTTGTCTGTTCTAAATCTCTTTCCAATCAACTTCATAGTCCCAGTCATAGTCTTCTGAGAGAGAGAAATAAATCTCCCTGACCACTTGCTCTATGCCATTTTATACACCTCAACTATGTTCCTCTTCAGTTACTTCCTTTCCTACCTGAAAGAGTCTCAAACATTCTAGTGTTTGATGGGATAAGAAGGGGGTTAAATACTCTCCATTGCCACCTCTTTACTTTTCCAGCTGTATTATATCATTTTTCAAATGTGGTGGACAGAACTGCACATAGTATTCTAGGTGTGGATGTATTTGAGATTTTGTATAAGGGCACCGCCCTGTTGGCGGCCTTGTTTTTTTTTTTAATCTTTTTCTTAATGATCCCTAGTGTGGAATCTGCCTTTTTCACAGCTGACAAATACTGAGTTAATCTATTTGTTCAATTACCCACTATGGTCCCCAAATCATTTTCCAGGTTAGTTACAGATAGCTCAGTTAATATTGGGATATATGTAATGTAATGTAATATATGTAACATTAGGGTTTTCTCCCCTTCCAAAGTGCATTGCTTCACACTTAAACAAAACTACATTTACTATTCACCCAATTTAAAGAGATATTTCTGGAGCTCTTCAAAATCATGTTTGGTTTGCTATCATGCCCGAATTTGATCACCGTACTATAAGTCAGGATAATTATTAAACAAATTAATAAGCAGAGGTCCCAGCATGGATCCTTGAGGGTCCTTACTTCTTACTTATATCCCTTGAGAATATTGCTCTTTTATGCTTATACTTTTTATGCTTAGCAGTTCATAAAGAAGAGGTTGTCTTTCCCCAAGACCACTCAGGTTACTCAAGAGCCTTTGTTGAGAAATATACTCATAAGCTTTTTGAAAATCCAAGTATACAATGTTAAAAGGGTCACCTCCATCCATGTACCTGTTGATGTTTCAAAACACTCAAGAAGGTTCATGAAACAAGATTTATGCTGAGTGAATGGGCTCAATCCATATATTAAATTATATGGATATATGTCTATACCACAGGTGAGGAAGTAAAAGTCTCTTTTGCTGCACAGCTGATGAAGCACTGAAACAGACGAGGAATGCCTAGACTGATACACTCCTCAGGTTTTTTTTCCAGTGCAAATCACATGGGAAATGGGGAGAGCTGTGGGACACAGCATTCGTATCACCTGTCCCCTCCCTGAAGCCCAGCTGATTAGCATCAGATATAACTACAGAATGCACCATTCAGCATATGCCTCAGCCTTGCCTAATGCTTGTAATCAGCCTAGAGGAAACAAGCAAGCCATGCATGCACCTTTTCATGCTAAAGTTTATCATGGTAAAAGAATGAACCTACTATTGTTTAAATACATTTAGTGCACATGTCCCCATACCACTTTTGGACTGAATTAAATTATTATTACCAATATTCTCAGCAAGATTGGTTATGTAGAGACTCCTGCTTTAAGAAACAGCTTGCTAGAGTTTTCTAATGTTTGCATTTGTACCTGTTCATTTCATGGAAGCATCATGCCCCTTTCAGCACCGTTCCCTATTAACGCATTAACTCTACACATGAAAGGAGTTTTAGCGGCTGCGTCTTCTTGCAATCTGAATTAGCTAGGCTAAAGACAAGATGATAAAAGCAATACACATGTAAAGGTTAGTGTTGTTGGTATTTCCTTCCAGTTCTATAATGAAATAGTACCTGGAAATAGTACCTGATTCACCAAAAGAGTTTTTCAGAACATTTTGCTGTTCTGCCAGCTCCCAACTTAGAATGTCACCAAAGCAATCTCTTCCTAAGTTTCCAAATGGGCAGAGTTATTGCTCATGCAACAAAAATAACATCCTGTATTTTCACCCTAAATTCCGAACTTTTTTTCTCTGTCAACTATTCTGATTTGCCACTTGTTTAGATTTCTTTTCCCCGTTTGCCATGAAATCATTGAGATACTTGAAGAAAACCAAACACTACTATCATTCCAGTGTGCACATGACTGGATATTTCTTCAATCAAACTCTTTCTGACCATGATGGACACTTGGTACCTGCTCAAGATAGGACAGACTTCTTTCTGACATGCTGCTTCTTTCCCATATAAATGGGAAACAAGGAGAAATTGAGACTGTTATCCCATTCTGCTGCTTGAAATGGGATAGATGCTGCAGACCAAAGTTAAGAATAGTTTTTTTGATTAAGTTTATGCAACACCAATAAGGCACCAGGAAAGGCAGGAATGGAAGAAAGACAGCAGTCACCTTTTCATGCTAAGCCTCCTTTCTTGTCAACCTGAGTAAAACTGTGAGGCCTTTGATTCAGAAACTCTCTACAGTGTTGGCTTCCCTATCTGAGGGCAAAGAGTCTGAACACAGCACCAACTTTTTCTCTGGATTTGGTCTCTGCCTTCATGTAGCTGGACACTAAACATTAAATACGGCTGCCCTTCTGGAATTTAGCATAATTAATGGTATTCATAAAGTCATGAGAGCCAGAGGCAAAGATTCCTATAAAGCGACATTATTGTCCTGTTATTGTAAGAGCTCACTGTTTCACAGTGATCTTGAGCCATTTTGAGTTGACCGCGAGGTTTTTAACTCTTCGTTGGTGGAATTTGGTGTGATAAAGAGGCTCGCAAAACCAGCAGCCACAGCACACAGTGATGTATCAAGCATACTTCTTCCTTCTTTAAAACACAGCCTAAAAGGCTTCCAAACAAGCAGGCAGACAGTAAAAATTCTTTTGTCAAAGGGCCAGTTTCTTAGCAACAACACCCTCTCCACATGTCACAAGTCTGGAGCCCTTTGCCCTCTCAAAGGAAGTTCCTTAGGTGTCTTTTACACATTGAGTGCTTTGTGATAGGTTAAGGCCTGCTGGCTGTCAACTTGGTCCCTTAAGGGAACTTGACAGATCTTAAAAAAAAAAAAAAAAATCAATTTTAAGGTCACATGCCCCAGTGGGTGCCAAAGCCACTTCAGAGAGTCTGAAAGATGGCTGAGTCGACAGGATTTGACTTCCAGAGGTAGAAAGGTGACAAACTCTATCATGAGAAAGGGGCAGTTTAGGGCCTTAGAGGCCTAACCTGCTCCCAGGATCTGGGGCCTCGTGTTGTATTGAACCTATTTATCTCTTTCATGGGCCCAAGGTACCACAGGGAAAGAAAAGTTGTTAAAAAAAATGCTGGCAGAATTCAGGGGTGTAAATGATGAATTACTTTTCATCAGCTGAAAGGAAACATACTCCGGAACAATACTGAAAGGGAGCAGGAGCATCTGACCTCCTGCTTCAGAGCAGCCAATATCTTCATTCAAGAAGACAACCATGAAATTACACAGAAAATGGGATTGTCATGAACAGCCCCTTGAAATCTCAGTCTACAGTCATTACGGCATGGGAAAAAGCCTTCATCCACACATCATAACTTGTAACAGACGGGATGGCAGGAGGTGGGGGGGGGGGGGTGAGAAATAGCAACAAAAGCAGGCCTTGGAGTTGCCCGAGAAATGTGGGGTGGATTTGTTGATTCTACCTTTACCTTGTTAGTCTCCCAGATCATTAAATGCAGACATAACTGGGTGATATATTTGCAGTAATATGCAATTAAAGGCAGCTCTTTATAGTTGCACTCTAAAGTCAGGAATTAAAAAAAGAAAAAAAGAAGGAAAATATCAGAATATCCCATTTAGATCAATAGATCCTCATTTTATAACGAAGAAGAAAGGTGCTTGTTTTTTTTTAAACATACTTGGCTACTATGGATTTTTAACTGCAAATTGTCAGTATGCAAAATGAATTATAGGGATGATCTTAGAAACCTGTTATTGAAATCTGTATATGCAATGCCTATTTATTATTATTTGCTCCATATATACATATGTGTATTTCTTGAGCACACTTGCTAACAAGAAAGGCTTCCTGATCTCAGGCAGATTCATTTTAAAGTTAGGATCACAAAATGTTTTTAGTCTATATATTTAAGCAAACAATCTAATTTGCCCTTCACAGATTATGTGGACTAAAACACCATTGTTTTCCAGATGTCATGCTTTTGTAATGCAATTCCCAACTTCACATTTTAGATAAAGTTTCATAGAAAAATCTGGATATTAGATAAAGAGATATACAAAATGCATATGACAGGGAGTTTTGTGTGCAAAGATAAATGTGGGTTTCTTGCAGCTTTTTAAGGAAAAAAAAATCCAGAATGATACAGCAGTTTGCAAGGGTGAACTTATGACTGAATACATTCAAAGCAGGAATAAATGGCTGAAGACTGAACTGTATCTTCCGTACTTCAGAGTTAACATGCTTAAAATGGGAACCAACTAGATGCTGTTACATTGTCTGAGAGCGATATAATCTGAAGACATCTTTTCTGATCACTTCTGGAGTTTAGCTTGTCTCTGCAAGTAGATTGACTGTAGAAAATCTGCTGGGTAATGAAAAATGCCAGGGAGTGTCAGTTTGCTCTGCTGAAGCTTCACAGAGAAATGCAACTTAATTATTTACTAAACTTCCTCTCCATCACAGCCTGTTCTTTTGATAGTCATTTTATTCTTACTCACCTCTTCTTCTAATATTCCCTCTCTATGCCCCATTTTACATTTAGAATCTGCAGCTGGTAACAATCATAGTGAATCCCTTTTCCTTTAATTTAAAAATAACTATAAAGTGGACAGATTTTTTTAAATCTAAAGTTTCTTACAATAGTTTCATCAAACTGTAATTTTAAGAAAAGTTCTTTATAGTAATTTGCTTGAGTTTCATTAGCAGTGAAGTCTTATCCATACTGCATTTTTAAGCAAAATACACCCTCTATTGGAAAATAGGAGTTTGAGAGTATATATCTAACAAAACAATTTGAATGAAAAATCCTGAATATACACCAATTTCAAGCCGCCAATACCCCTGCTTCCCAAATCTGGCTTCCTAAATAGAATTATCAGTTATATGTTATGTAAATATATTCACTGAAAACTTAATTTGAATGTAACAAAACCAGTTGAATGCAACATTATGGATTAAACTTGAAGTCCTGCTCTTCTGCTAACTGCACTAAAGCAGAGATTCCCACGTTGTGGGCAGGGGCTACAGAATTATTGCAAGGGATCCACAATATGAACCTTATTCAGAAAATAAAACAAATTTTAAAAATCCAACTCCCACTGAAGTTCCATTGGCACGGACACTGACCAAAAGATACTTCACTGGCTGGGGTGAGATGGGATGGGGTTTGGAGAAAACAGCACAAGTCTATTTGAGCTAGTTCCCTCTTCCTTCCTGCCAGTGCCAGTATTTCTTTCCTTCCCAGTACACACAATGTGTGCATGATTTTTCTCGCCACTACCAGGTTGGCAAGTGATCCCTGTACACTTTGATGTGTTTAAACACAAATGTTCTCACACAAGAACTAATGCTGGTTTTTGCTTTACTCTCCCTGACCCCCAAGCTTTGTAGCTGCCCCACCAGGGCTTCCCATGCATTCTATGTGCTATACCCCTCCTTATATTTTCTTTGTCCCCTAAATTTTGATACCTATTAGTCTCAGCACCCCAGGGCGATAACAATGGCTTTCCCCAGCCTCTTCCTCACTAGCAAAGCTGAGAGACGCAGGCTACCTTGCAAAAATGGAGAGGAATAGAGGAGAGCTCCAAGTCCCCTCAAACAGTCCCCTCAGTCACACCACCAGATAAAGAAGCTGATGGCTTCTTTGCTGCCTAGTGGCCACTACCACATACATAACTGGTACTTGCCTGAATGGCCTGTGTGGAGGTTAGGCCACACAAGACCCTGGTCTTGGCTCCCCCTGCTGCATCCCAACACCTTCCAGCATCAAACCAGGGCATGGTTTCTTCAGTAGAGGCTATTCTTACATCCTCCTAACTAGGGCACTGACATACTGAAGCAACTGCCACATTGGCATTATTTTGCCTTTGTTTCATTCTCAGCAGCCAGCTGAGGCAGCTTAAAGTCATCTTTAAATATTGCTTTCCTTTTCCCAACAACTTTTTCCTGTGGTGGGCACCTCTCTTCCCTTCCATCTTTTGGACACTGCCCTCCATGGGCTACAGGAAAGATGGAGTACCATGGATTGTGCAGAAGTATCTGGTTACATGATTTCCAAAGTGCTTGTCAGCTCTTACACACATTCCTTTTATTCACAGATTTAACACTCTTTTGGAAGAGCACTAGACCCAGGTTTATTAGTGTTCTCTTGAGTGAGATTTCTTGAGCCTTGTGCTGCTCAGAAGGCTGGGAATGAAGTGACTTCTGAAAGCTGTGTGTTATTGGTTCTGCTGGATTGCCATGACTTCTGCTGGCATAATTTTTCACATGGCTCCATTTTTGCCTATTTCTGAGTGCCACTGGCCCCAGCTACTCACTGCCAGCACTTGCATTTCCTTGTAGCACGATTACAGTTGCATTCTTTATTGATCACTCCCTCCTGTTTTATTCTCCACTCCTCTTGCACACCTATGACCTGTCAAGTGGGCTATTTTTGGACATGGCTTTAGTGCTATTTCAGAAGAAAACTTGACCTGTGTTCAGAAACAGCTCAACTGAGAGATAACTGGCACCAAGCACCTCTGTTCCTGCAAACTGTTAATCAGGCAACTTGATAAGTGGCTGTTCCGATCAGCTGCTCACTACATGTTAAAAAGAAGATTTGGTGATTGTATTTCCCACCAGCAAGTGATGCTCAGTGGGAGGGGAGATGAAACCAAGGGAATCCATCAATCATTTTTCTTAATTGTCTTGCACTAATCTATTAATGTACTGAGGACAGCATCACTTGCCAGTTACTAGTTACTGAGGCAGAATAGGGATAAGCAAAGAGGGCAGTGCAAGTTATGCCAACGTACTTTTCTAATGGTGCATAGATTGGAAGATAACATTTTAATACAGCTTTCTGACTATGTCCTAAGCATGCACAAAAGATTTTCTTAACCAAACTAAAACATGGGCAAAGGTGGATAAGTGAAGACATCACAGTGGTGCATACAATTATTCATGATATTGAAATGTGGCCAGAGAAAAGATTTCCTTTCACACAGGAAAATTATTTCTTTATACAATACAACTCAACTGTGGAATTTGCTGTCTTCCGATGTTGTGATAATCACTGATGAAGCTGGTTTTAAAAGGGGGCTGGACGCATTCATGGAGGATCAGGCTATCTGTGGCTGCTAGTAATCATATATATGATATATATATATATATACAAACCATACATGGACGAGACAAGAAAACTTGGAATTGATGGAATGCTACTACAACAGCAGACCTAATGAGAGGGGATATATGAAATGTATGAGGGAACTATGGATAGACAGAAGGCCTACATCCACACTAACTGAGAAACAACTAGTTACCCAGCGCTTCAACATAGTAAAGAGGAAGCTGCTCTCACAACTCGAGATAGACCAATTCTACATTACAACCCGGACTCAAGCAGACCTGGAAGAACAAGCAGTTGTGCAGCCAACACCTGAAGCTGGAATGTCACTGCCACCCCTTCCATTACAGAGCACAGCAGCTGATATGAGGCATAAGATCATGGATAAACTAGCTATAGTCAACCCTCGAGTCCGATTACCAAGGCTCAGTGGAGAAGTACCATCAGATAGTATGCTAGAAGATGCCAACAGAGCCCTCCAGACAATCCCTACTACCACCATAACGGAACCCAATGAATTGGTATATGCTACAGCCACTGTAATCCTGGAACTGCTTGGCTATACGATCAAGAAGAACAGCAGTACATACCCACCCTGGAAAATGAGATTGGAGGCTAAGATCAAGGCAACTCAGAGAGAAGTCAGTCAGCTGGTGGAACTACAGAAGCGTGTGGAGATTAAGGATAAGACTCGGCTACTGAAAAAATCCATGGGCCTGACTCCATCTGAAGCCCTAGAGACTGCTAAACAAAGGCTCACAGCACTGGCTACCAGGCTAAGGAGATACACTAGAGAATCAGAGGCCAAGAAGATAAATGCCCTGTTCTCCAAAGAACCATCCAAAGTGTACTCCCAACTGCAGTGCAACCACAGAGTATCAGCTGAGCCACCAGCAGTGGAAACTGAACAGTACTGGAAGAACATATGGGAGAAAGAGAAGACATATAACAGCAGTGCAAAGTGGCTGCAGGACCTGAAAGCAGACCACAGCAATCTCCCAGAACAGGAACCAGTCACCATCACAGTAGCAGACATCCAACAGCGGGTCAAGAAGATGAAAAGCTGGACAGCACCTGGTCCGGACATGATCCACGCCTATTGGCTAAAGAAACTAACAGCAGTACATGAACGCCTAGCAGCACAGATGAACCAACTGCTAGCAGCAGGCTCCCACCCAGACTGGCTAACACAAGGAAGGACAGTGCTGATCATGAAAGACCCTCACAAAGGAACAGCACCATCCAACTACCGGCCACCCCACAACATGGAAAGTTCTATCAGGCATCCTAACTGCCAAGCTACAAGACCATATGGGCCAGTACATGAGCACAGCTCAGAAGGGCATTGGGAACAACACCAGAGGCTCAAAACACCAGTTACTCATAGATAGAGCAGTCACCCGAGATTCAAGGTCTAGGCAGACCAATCTGAGCACAGCCTGGATTGACTACAGGAAAGCCTATGACTCAATGCCGCACACATGGATCTGTGAATGCCTGGCGCTATACAAAGTCAACAGGACACTAAGGACCTTCCTCAAGAACTCAATGGGACTGTGGAAGACAACACTGGAAGTGAACTCAAGACAGCTCGCACAAGTGGCCATCAAGTGTGGCATATACCAAGGTGATGCACTGTCCCCACTGCTGTTCTGCATAGGCTTAAACCCCCTCAGCCAGATAATCACAAGGTCTGGATATGGGTACAAGTTCAAGAATGGAATCACCATCAGCCACCTCCTCTACATGGCTGACATCAAGCTGTATGCTAAGAGTGAACGAGACATCGACTCACTGATCCAGCTGACACGGATCTACAGCGAGGACATTGGGATGTCATTCGGACTGGAAAAGTGTGGCAGGATGATAGTAAAGAGAGGGAAGGTAGTTAAGACCGATGGAGTGGAATTACCAGTGGGCCACATAGCAGACATAGAGACCAGCTATAAATACCTTGGTGTCCCACAGTCACACGGGAACCATGAGGAGGAGGCAAGGAAGACAGCAACATCCAAGTACCACCAAAGGATAAGACAGGTCCTGAAGAGCCAGCTCAATGGGAAGAACAAGATCCATGCCATCAACATGTATGCCCTGCCAGTCATCAGATACCCTGCCGGTATAGTGAGCTGGCCAAAGGAAGACATGGACGCTGCCGATGTGAAGACGCGGAAGCTCCTCACAATGTACGGAGGTTTCCTCCCCAAGTCCAACACCCAGAGACTGTACACCAGCCGCAAAGAGGGCGGGCGGGGTCTGATGAGTGTCAAAGCCACTGTCCTGGATGAAACCCGGAGTATCCAGGAGTACATCAGTAAGATGGCACCCAAAGATGAGCTGCTGAGAGAAGCCCTCAGGCAGCAGCAGACATGGGAGGAAGTTCAAGCGGAGGAAATACCATGGCAAGACAAGCCCCTGTATGGGATGTACCATCGACAGATAGCTGAGGTGGCTGACATTGGGAAATCCTATCAGTGGCTGGAAAGGGCCGGACTAAAAGACAGCACTGAGGCACTGATCATAGCAGCACAAGGTTAGACACTAAGCACCAGATCCATAGAAGCAGGGGTCTACCACACTAGACAGGACCCTAGGTGCAGATTGTGCAAAGAGGCCTCAGAGACAGTCCAACACATAGTGGCAGGGTGTAAGATGAAGGCAGGAACAGCATATACTGAATGGCACAACCAAGTAGCTGGCATTGTGTACAGGAATATCTGCACAGTGTATGGGCTTGACCCCCCCAAGTCCAGATGGGAGATTCCACAGAAGGTCGTGGAGAATAACAGGGCTAAGATCCTGTGGGACTTCCAGATCCAGACGGACAGGCAGCTACTGGCTAATCAACGAGACATCATGGTAGTAGACAAAGACCAGAAGACAGCGGTAGTGATAGATGTAGCAGTGCCAAGTGACAGCAACATCAGGAAGAAGGAGCATGAGAAGCTGGAGAAGTACCAGGGCCTGAAGGAGGAAATCGAGAGGATGTGGAAAGTCAAGGCCAAAGTGGTCCCAGTGGTGGTAGGAGCACTCAGGGCTGTGACTCCTAAGCTGGGAGAGTGGCTCCAACAGATCCCAGGAACAACATCAGAGCTCTCTGTGCAGAAGAGTGCAGTGCTAGGAACAGCTAAGATACTGCGCAGAACCCTCAAACTCCCAGGCCTCTGGTAGAGGACCCGAGATTGAGGAAGACACATACCACCCATAGGGGTGAGAGGGAAATGTTTTTATATGAATAAATGAATCATAGATATATTATATTAAATATCAGCCTGTAGTGATGTTGGTAGTGGTCATTTTATCCATGTTTGTGAACTTTCTCAATGATCTGGTTGGTCACTGTATGATACTAAAAGGTCAACTAGATGAATTCCAGCAGGATTTTTCTTACGTTCTTCTGCATTTGTAAAACCTGTTGAAAAGTTCTTGAAATTGTAAGTGTACATTGGCATAGACAGCACTCACAGATTATGTTATCTATTATCCATATTAATTGCTATGGAGATACTTGTTTTGGTACAATCTGAAGGACTGCAATCAACACATGATTTAGTCTCAGATTTGAAGTAGTGCTGCAACCTAGTATATGCAAAGGCCAGTCCTTGAATTGATTTTTCAATCTGTGCATACAAAAACATTTGAGAGTACCACGGCCCTAAGAAGAAGAGATCTATTACAAAAAGTTGTGGTTGTGAGAATGAAAAAACGAAACTGGATAGATTTGTCTTTCCCTGTATAATGTGCAATGTCTTCTGCGTCAGATCCTTTTCTCTCTGTCAATAATGTGTGTGTGTGTGTGTGTGTGTGTTGCTGCATCCCCCAAACAATTTGAAATGTAATAATAAAGTCTTATTTATAGGATTGACATTTTAATTTTAAATCTGTAAGTACCTCATCCAATGTTTCTATTCTAGGATTTTCTTCTTCATGCACACTTATGCATACACCGCCCCCCCCACAATTGGCCTAGGAGCTTCAGAGTTCCTCAAATGTTAGCATTGTTTGCTTAAGACTCCATCGTTATGGAATGCACAATATATACAAAATTTTATGGGGCTTGGATAAATAGTGTAGATTTTATAACAAATAGGATATTCAGGCTTTAATGTAATAGAAAATTGAAACTTGGAATTATCTTAAGTACAGGGACACTGCATTGCCACAATAATTTATATAAGATCTGCTGTAGCTTAAATCTTTTTTCAGGTTTATGCTATATTGCTCCTAATTATGAGCGCTGGTGAAACATTTCTTTACTGGCAAGTGTATAGGCTGTAATTAAATAAATAAAAATCAGAAATGGAGGGAGAAATATATGTATTACACTTCCTATAGTCTATTTCTGAACCCTGGATTTTGATGCATTTTATATTGATTCACTTCCCCCTTGTCACTCTGTTGAGTTAATTCACAATGTCTTCTAGCAGATAAAGACCAAAGGAAAAACTAATGGAAAACAAGTAATTATTGTGAAAACTTGGAAATGGGATTGAAGAATTATATTCAGATGGTGGAGTAGATGTGGTAAAATGACTGATTCTATCCATCCCTTCCTCCCTCCCATTTATCCTTACTGGGTTTTACATTATAATAAATAAAATGAAGACATCAAATAAGAGAGCACCTAATTTTCAACTGTCCCATTTTCAGCCATATAGTGATTTCAGAAATACATCTAAGAGTTTCAGCAAAACACTTTACACGTTTTGTTCTTTGCCACTATTTTCTCTTTTTGCATCTGTTTTGGTTTCAGTTCATTTGCTTCATGGAACAAATCATGACCTTTATCAGGAGACCTAGAATTCATATCTGCTGTGTAGATGGGCATCCAAATTAAGCTTTCATAAACTGATGTGGAAACAGAGCCTAAAAACTGGGTGGTTGTGAGGATGAAAACATGAAACTGGATGGATTTGCCTGGAGGCTGTGAGGGCCTGGATGGGAAAGAATAAGCTTCAGCTCAACCCAAGCAAGACCAAGGCTGTGGGTTTTGGGCCCCTCTGGTTCTAGTGATTTATTATATTTGACTCTGGATGGGGTAGTAATACCCCAGGCAGAACTGGTATGCAATTTGGGGGACCTTATGAACTTATAGCTCCTGCTCAAGTAGTAAGTGACAGCCGTGATGAGGAGGACCTTTGCCCAAATCTTTCTTTTGTACCAATTGCACCCTTTTCTGGAACAGAAGGCCCTGCTCACAATCACTCCTGCCTTTGTCACCTCCTGGCTGGACTCCTGCAATATGCTTTACGTGGGGTTGTCTGTGTAACATGACTGCTTTGCAAGCTGCACCAGCTCCCAGTAATCCTCCAGGTCCCATTTAAGCTGCTGATTGTCATCTATAAAGCCCTACATGACACAGAGCCAGGTTATTTATTTATTTATTTATTTAATTTTTTGAATTTCTCACCCGCCCATCTCCCCCCAATGGGGGAACTCTGGGCGACTCACAACGAACATTAAAAACATAAATATATATAAATACATAAAACATCAGTTTAAAAGCAAAAGAGCATTACATCTTATGGGACCAATGGTCTCTGTACACCAGATCTTACAGGGTGGGTATGCTCCAGGTCCTCCTTGGGAAGCAATGTCATTTAGCAAAGTCTAGAAAGTATGCCTTCTCCATCATAGTGCCTGCCCTATGGAACAGCATCTCCCCTGAAATCTGAATGGCCCTGCCCCTATTAGCCTTCTGGAAAGCCTCGAAGTCCTGGCTTTTCCTTGCAGGCATTGGCACCAGGTTGTAAACTGAGCCTAGTATGGGATTAGGATCATTTTTAGGAGCCTCGGTTACATTTTAATATTGGTTTTTAAAATATATTATTGTGGTTTTATATTTTTATTGTGAGTTGCTGGGAAGTACTAGGTGAGATAAGCAGCTATATAAATACATACATACATATATACATACATACAATCTGGAGGTAGTTTTCTACTGTTCATGCCTCCTACCTTGTTCAAAAGGCTCAGAGGACTGTATTCTCCCTTATTTGTTTGTTTATTTTTGCAATCCTAGGTACATTTCCACTGCTCTCAAATTATTTAGAGCAAACCCACTATCAGTGATAGTCTGCAGTGCTCAGCTGTGACCTTTCCCTGATGCTGCCCCTCTGAAGCATGTCCAGCCAAAATTTCTAAGAGCTGCATGCCAGGTCCTTATCGTGCTACAGTACAACATCAACTGGCTACTTGTGCTCTTAAAGACTGAATAGTGGACACAGAACATCAGGCTGATGTAAGTACGGCACCAAATCTCTTTTTTTTGCCAAAGATTGCAGGTATATTACCAATGGCATATCTTACAAATCCCTATTCTGTCTCTTGGGTCATTTTGGACAGAAGATCCAGAAACATTCTACAGTTGGAATTATTATGTCCTTGTGAGTTTGGCAAATGTAGCCTATCATACAAGTTCTTTTTCACTGTTCATTTTATAGAGACATTTGAAGTTCTCCTATTTCCTCAATACTCACAAGGTCAGCAGATGCACAGATCAAGGCTATGTCCATTTATTATTCTTAAATATAATCACTCAGCAACATAAAAAGTCACTATGCTTTATATGGCAGTGTGTAAAATTCATTAGGAATGGATTGTTGGAAGGCCCAGTAGATCCAATAATGACCATTCCTATATTTTACATACTCACATTATTGTTGTTTAATTATAATTACTGTAGTGTTGTATTTATTCTGTTTTGTATCCTATATTGTATTTTTATTTCATAAGATTCATAGCATTAGTATTGTTATTAGTATTAATCAGATGTTTTTATATAGATCTTAATAATATGTGATATGATTGTATTAGTAATACTAGCTTTTAGATGTCTCTCACATTTTATATCTCAAATGATTTAATGTGATTAAATGCAGCTAATATGATTATCCTTCCATCACAAATGTAATACCTGTTTCTGTTTTGTCATTTTGAAAACTATACTTTGGCAAGACGTTTTGGAGGCCTCTGGTGGCTGCATCCAAAGCTTTCAGATACCCCATGCTTTGGGGGGGGGGGGGGGACATTAGGTGGTGCAGCTGTGTTATAAAATGCTACCATAGCTGAAAAACAGGACCAAAGACATTCTATTTCATGAAGGAATTTCTGAATAGGAATGTGTCTATTTTGCTGATTCCTTCTGTGGCTGTAGCTCCCAAATCTTGCAGCTCTACACCATTCCAGTTGATCACCAAGAGTTGTTCTGAAATTATACTGGAAGGAAGTGGTGACCAAACTCCATTGCCCAAGGAGAACTCTGGTCATGCTTCTCTGAATGCATGAATCACAATGTAGGGTACTTGAATCAAAAGTAAAGCAAGCATTGAAAGAATATACCACAGAACAAACTCAGAAAGCATATAATGCTTTTAGATCTACTGAATTGGAGTGAGATCAATTATATACCTTGGATATAGAATATTTCTTAAAACAAATGAAACAAATCATTAGGAATAGGTAGAAACCATTGTTTCAAATGAAGCAATGAATTAGTAGGGTAATGCTTTTAGACCTAAACGTTGTGTATTCCAGAGAAATGTCCATTTTTTTCCATTGGCATCTGTTAATTGAATATAAAATATTTCCTAGAGGGAAAGGAAATAATCTTGTTTGATTTATGTGGATCCTGTTTACTCTTTAACTCTGAACTCAGCAGGTTAAGTAATAGGAAGACAGAAAAGTTACTATATTTCTATTTCCAGCTGGTGATATACAAAAGACAGGAAGTTATCTCATTAATAGGGCACCAGCTTTATGCAAATTATACTTAGCAGAAAGGCTTCCCTTCATACTTTTTTTTTCCAAAAATTACCTAATAAAATCAGAATAAAAGGCCATATTCAAGAGCTTTTGTTGTATTTTTAGCACAAGACTCTTTCTGTTGCTGCAAATATGACTAAATGTGCCTTGTTCAAAAGGGGTGTTTATGAAATAAGGCCACTCAAAAGCTTTTATTCCTTAACAGCCTTCAGTTACTTTTGTGCCACAAAAAAATTAACATAATTAGTCACAGAGAATAGATGACATAAGCAGCATGCCAAACACAAAAGGGGAAGCCTATATCTATGGAAGGTATTTGGAGAGATCAAAAATTTTCAAAGTACCCAAAACTAGAAGGTCCTTTTTTATTTATGCGCAAGCCTTAAGATACTTTTCTTTCTTTCTTTCTTTCTTTTTTTTTAACTCCGTGAAATTCACATAATGAGATGCAGCAGACAGATGACATTAGCGATGAGGCATTAGAAAGAGGTCAGTTTCCTCTGAAAGATAGGCACTGTTCCTCCTTGTCATTAATTTGCAGCTTCAAAGCAGCGAGCATATGATAGTCTGGCATGTTAAGCAAGTTGCAGTTATCTTTAAATAACCATTTTTTCCAGTTATTAGAAGCTAAAGTTTTAAAACTTCTGACTGAAAGCAAAATTAAAGCACGCAGCAGTGCAAAATAGACTGCAAAGAGATTAAAAAAAAAAAAAAAGAAAAGAGGAAATTAAATGTATTTTATAAATGAAGTTAGCTGTTCCCTAGGGAGGGGGGAAAGGAGGGAACTGCCTTAACTTTAACTCTGTAGAAATGTACAGACCTCAAAAGACTGAAAGTCTAGTGTGTAAAATGAAAGAAGCATTCTTTAGCATTTTTCGGTCATTCTCTTCTTGTGATTAACATATTCTGAACTGAAGGGCAGTTAACAATGCTGCTTGCTACAGGCCAAACAGAGACCTTAGAGCAGCCTTTCTCAACCTTTTTACCCTGGAGTAAGCCTTGAAATAATTTTCAGGTCTCTGGGAACTCCTTCATAAAAATTATTGCACCTACAGCTCACGGTATATTAAACATGAAAAAAAAAAGATGTTTATTTAATTTTTAATTATGACCTCTCACGGAACCCCCAGTGAAACCCCACTTGAGAAAGTCTGCTTTAGAGAACGGGTGTGAGTGACTGGAGTGTGTAACTTTGAAAGGTAAAAGCAAAAGAATTTAGTATTTTATTTTGACACTTTCATTACATATACATGAGGGCTGAGAAAGCACCTTTGCTGCTTTCAAAAATAATCTGACAATTTTGGGTTCCAACAGAAGATCTATAGGAGACTTGCCAAAATATAACTGAGTGACTTTATAAGTATGCCTTTGGTCATTGGAAAGGAAATTCTGATTGAACATTAGAAAAAACTTTCAAATTGAAAGAGCAGTTGGGAACAATCACCCAGAGAGGGTGGAAGCAGGCAGTTGGACTCAGTAGGTTAAATGGCTACTTCCAACTCTCAGATTCTATGGAAGAGGCAAAATAAACAGTAACCCCAAAAGCCGAAAGAAATAAGCTTTGACTTTCTGAAAAGTCCAATCTGCCTCCACTTTTTTTTTTTCGTTTGATGATAAACATGCTTTCATAGTTAGCTGTTCAGTTCACATTTAATGACGAAACAAGCAATAGATCAGACTTGCAAGAGCACCGCTTTTTAATTAGTTGTTTAAAGTTACCCTTTATTGCCCAATTTTGAATTATTCTTGAAAGGAGGAGGAACTTAGATATAGAGGGCAGACATTCTAAAAGAGTCTTCATTATACGTCATTATTGTTGCAGCCAATATTATACGAACCGTATGATTTTCTGTTACAAAACAAGCCATTGTCTTGAAAAATAAAACCAGTTTGAATTGATATAAAATATAAAGAAAGTGGTTGGCTTGTTTTTTAGATACTAAAGCAGAATATTTGGCAAAACCTACAATAGGCATTGATAACCAATATAAAATCAATTTAATTAACTAATCCCAATGGGACAGTTGTTAAACAAAATAAGGAATAATAAAAGTTAATAAAGTAATGACAACATACTAATTACTGAAGAGTCTCCTGAAGAGTTTTGTCTTAACTAACTTGTGAGCAGCTGCAACAGATGGTACATTCTTACTTCTAAGGGAAGTATGTTCCATAAAGCAAGAGCTACAACAGAAAAAAAACAATGTCTCCAGGTCCTCTCACTCTGCAGAAATGGAGTACAACCAGGAACATCTCCATGGAAAAATGTATAGGTAGGAGAGGGTGATCGTGCAGGAACCTGGGTACAAAGTTATATCCCCACAAAATGCACGAGCAAAACAAGACAGGAAATTTAAGTTTGACAAGTTTGGGTTGAACAAACTGAAGATGTTTAGCCATGACTTGTTCGCTACTGTCTCAACATTCAGAATGTGGAATTAGGGCCTTAAACTGTAAAAAAGTTGGAATGAACATTAGGCAGAATTTCTATTAAGAGCAGTTGGATAGTGGAATCAGTTAGCTAATGAGCTGAGAGACTTTCTGTCACTGGTTATGTACCACTTGTAGGGGAAAACCCCACCAGAATTTAAATAGCTACCTTTTTGGAATACTTTAATTTTATTACTGCACTTGGTAGGAAGTTGGACTTCATAGCTTAAATAATCCCTTCCAACTCCATGATTCTATGGAGGTGATTCCCTCAACCTGCTCATTAGAATACTTTTGGTTTAGTGCTGAGTTGCAGCTCAGTGTCTTATTGTATTTTTAATCAGGGATCCTATGAGTGAAGTTTCCCCACTTGGACAACTGTACCTGACAGAAAGGGGAGAGAATATATTTTTGTCTTTTCCATTTCCGTAGCAATCTTTAATGTCTCTGAAAATGTGCACAGGGGAAACGGAGACGGTAAAGGACTGTAGGAAGAAGAGGAGCTAAATGAAATCACTTCCAGCAACACCAGCAGGATCAGTGAACAGAGCTCTTCCATTTGCAGAAGGGTAACAGTGCATAATACGTCTGTAGTTCATTGCCTGTTGCGTTCCCAACTGCAGCCATAGACTTTACATTGTTTTTGTGAATTAATATCATTTTAGTGCATGTGATTCATGTACATAGAGTGGAATGAGTATTCTAATATGGCAACCTGGATTCCATCTCTTGTACACTATAACAAATAGTTTACACTAAATCGCTGGGTTCTAAATCTATTAACAAACCAATATTGCTGCCATTTCTGTTTTGGTCCTGCCACAATATCATAACTGTGTTTTGGGAAGTTCTGTTTTGCTGAAAAACTCTTAACTTGGTTTTGGGTACCGCGACTGGTTGTGAACACTTTGGAACCATGATTCAGTTTTCCATTTTAGGTTATCAGAATTCCAATTTGAACTATCCTTCAGATAAGAAATATGACATCATTTTAGAGTCCCAGACTTTAAATGCATTAAAAAGCAGTAGTAATGAATTTTATAAGTTCAATTTCAACTAAAATAAAATAACTTTCCCTTTAATAATAGTTGAGTGAATCCGGCAAATATATTTTTGCTCCCTTTTTCATTTTTCCATCCTTGAGTATATTCCCTCCCATTTCCACATTAGTCTGTAATTTTTTATAGTTCAAATTAAAATGAGTATACAAAATGTACACAGTCTGTACATACCTTCTTCTAACATACACATTTATATGCACTTTTCTGAATATATCCCCTAATATAATCCGGTTTATGCACATTACTTATTAATCTACCAAATTTTATGTTAACAATCTCCTCATATATGGATTATTTATTTATTTATTAACTTTGTATGCTGCCCATCTCCCCCAAAGGGTGACTCTGGGCAGCTCACAGTTAGACTAAAACCTGAAAACAGTTTAAAAAAATAAATACCCACATTAATTAATTAAAAAGTCAGACTATATAAAAAAGAACCTATACATAAAAAGACTAAAAACATTCAAGATGACCGGGGGGGGGGGTAGAATCAATTACCCCACAAGCCACTTCCACTGGTGCGAGCCCCCATCTGGCCCCCAGGCCATCTGGCATAGCCAAGATTTCATGCTCTTCCTGAAGGCCATGAAAGTGGGGCCACACCACACCTCAGGTGGTAAGTTGTTCCACAGAGTGGGGGCCACAGCAGAAAAGGCCCTCTTCCTAGATCCCACCAGTCAAAATTCCTTGACTGGTGGGGTCCACAACACGCCCCTTCTGCTGGACCAAGTGGGATGGGCTGATATAACAGGGGCAAGACGGCTCTTCAGATAACCTGGTCCTGTGCTGTGAAGGGCTTTAAAGGTAATAACCAACACCTTGAATTGGACTGGAAAACAAACTGGAAACCAATACAGCTCGGGTAACAGAGGTGTTATATGGCCCCCCCCGGGGGCATTCAGAACTGTCCGGCCCATTGCATTCTGTGCCAGCTGTAGCTTCTGGATACTCCTCAAGGGTAGCCCCATGTAGACCACATTACAATAATCCAACTGGGAAGTGACCAGGGCATGAGTGACTGTGTGGAGAGCCTCCTGATCCAGGAAGGGGTGTTGCTGATGCACAACACAAAGTTGTGCAAGGTCCTCCTAGCCACAACTGCTACCTGCTCTTCAAACAGGAGTCATGTGTCTAGGAGGACCCCCAGATTATGCACCAGGTCTGGTTGGGATAGTGTGACCCGGTCAAGAACCAAGATGATAAACTCCTAGATCTTGAGGCTCCCCATACCCACAGCCATTCTGTCTTACCAGGGTTCAGTTGAAGCCTGTTGTCCCCCATCCAGGCCCCTACAGGCTCCAGGCACCGCAAAAGGGTAGCCACAGCATCACTTAGGTCACCAGGGATGGAGATACCTCATCCCATGGTGCCGGATGATCTCACCCAACAGTTTCATGTAGATGTTAAATAGGAGTGGCAAGATCACCGAACCCTGAGGCACCCCACAAAGTAGATGCCGTGGGTTGGACCTCTCGCTCCCTATCAACACCAATTGGGTTTGGCCTTGGAGAAAGAAGCTGAACCAGCACAGAACTGTGCCACCCAGCCCCAGCTCCGACAGCCAACCCAAAAGGATACCATGGTCGATGGTATCAAAAGCCACCGAGAGGTCAAGAAGAGCAAGGATGGATGCACTACCCCCATCCTGCTCTTGCCAGAGATCATCTAAAAATGCAACCAATACTGTTTCTGTCCCATAACCAGGTCTGAAACCTGACTGATAGGGGTCCAGATAATCTGTTTCCTCCAGGATCCTCTGAAGCTGCTGCGTGACTACCTTTTCCACCACTTTTCCTAAAAAGGGAAGGTGGAAACCGGACAAAAATTGTCCAGAAGGGTGGCATCTAGCTATGGCTTCTTAACAGGCATTTACCAAGTTGTAAATTACACTGCAAAATTTGGATAAGTGCACATTATAGCATGCAACCGTATCCTGTTTTGCCTATAAGTTCAGGAAGTACAAAATTGGTACATTTGCATTAAAAAGCCAACAGAAGACATTTCTCCCTTCTTCTGTACTAACTGTAATGTATATGACTTGAATGAACAGAAATTATGAACGGCTTCTGCTTGTTAAGGTCTAGTTCAATTTAATTACAACATTCATCCGAAAGCAATATATAACCTGATGCAGCACATCCATATAGATGTTAAATATGTAGGCATGCAGCACGGTAAAATACATACCCAGACTTGTTCACTACGCCTAAACTTTGGCTTTAATCACAAAGCTTTATACATTATTTTAAACACATTTTTAACACATGTTAATAATATTCATGCCATCGCTTTGAGAAATCTGTGAGATGTGGTTAATGAAGAGAAACTGCAGTATAAATTGCATGTAAAATATGCAATCCACACCCGCATAAAAGTCCATGGTATTTTTTATTAAATGTCTTTTGGCTGGTTGAGATTTATTCTCTACAATTTATAAAAAGCATCATCGGGAAACTCCTCTTAAGGCAACTTTGTGTACACAAGGCAATCTTCTTGGTTTAATGAGATCCTTTTGTTTTCTTGTTTCTGTTTTAAAAAAAGATTACAAGTCTCTCTCACATTATGGAAAGTAAAGCCTCATGAAAAGGCGCTCACAAATTTTATCTTTCTCTGCCTCTTCCTCTTTTGCTTCTGGAATGTGCATGTGGGAAAACACTTTACAATCACATTGGGCATTCTGGTAGTGCTTTCGGTATTAATTCTTCCCTTAAATATAGGTGACAAATTCAAACCCAGGACTTATGAATGGGGCCAATTTGCAGTAATTGGAATGGAGCAGCCAAATTCTGCATTGCTCTAATGCCACGCTGATTTATTGGTTAATATATTGACTTGACTTTCGTTTTTTGTTCTGTTTCATTTTGTTCTGACTCAGTAAACTTTCCCAGTATATATCTAACATAATTATTGGAAGAAATAGTAATATATGATGCCAGCTAGTCAGCATCAATATGGGAAATTATGTGAAATATCACTATTTTTTTGTTTTGTTTTGTGGGCAACTAAGAAACAAAGTACAGGAATTATAATTATTGCAGAGTAGTATTTATTGATGTCAGAATGTGCAGCCTTAACCCCTGTACTGCAGTCTAAAAATATGTAAGACATAGGCAAGATCATCTGAACAAAGTTAATCCATGTAAAAGAACACCAAGCAAATCAGCGAGGAATCTGAGGAATCCTTCCAGTTTATGTAGACTGTGTAGTTTGAAACTTGTGGTGTGAAAAGATTAGCCATGCACTAAAATGGAACACATGCTAACAATTCACTTTCCCACAATCTCAAACCTGCTTCAGAATTAAAAAGGCCACAAAGTAGAAGAAAAGGAAGAAGCTAAATAAGGATGTTTTAAAATTTTACAATATCCCAAGGAGGCTTTGAGGTGATCAACATTGTTTCTTATTTTTAAATGGGTGCAGAAATTGCAGTCTGCCATGTGTCAAATGGTTTAATACTAAGGAGAATAATAATAAAAACAAACACTGGCTGACATCTTAAGTATAATTTAGTTTTTTTTTTCCTGTGGCTCTTGGGAAGTATATACATGTGTTTACAAAATCTCATAGACACCAATAATGAGGGAGTTTTCAATGGGCTCAGATAATCAAGTATGGGCAAAGGAAAATTTGATGTGCATAAACTAAAACTGGTACAAGCATTATTAATATTGTTCACAAAGATTCTGCAAAACTACAATCAACAGATTTCTATTCTGCTAGCTTTGATTCATCCTGTTCACCTATACATATTAAAAAGATGCTCGCTTTTTGGTTATTAGTCCCTCATCCATACTCTCAGCCACATCCCCAAAGCATCTAAAATTTTGATTCTCTGTGTGATATATAGTCAAAGGGAGATGGATGCCCATATGAATATCACCATTATAAAGAACAAAGCCATTGTCTCCCATTCTTCCATTTCCTTTCTGCTGCTGATTTAGTATAGATGTATTACACTCTTAAGGAATGGTAGTTTGCTGTCTTAAATGAGATCTGGAATGAATGTAGCAGCTTTAACTAATATGCTGGTTGATTATATAATAAACAGATCTTTGTCTATGACTTTAAATGCTCCATAGGTTGACCTAATATGAAAGAGACCAGATTGTCTAATTTTTTTCTCCCATATTCACTGTTGATTTTCCTCAGCAGAATAAGCCATAACCAAATTATATGGGTAGAGGAATAAGATATATCATGCATATAGAATGATGCTTTGCTTGAAATAATCTCAAAGATTAATAAAAAATTGACATTAAAATTAATAAGGAAATGCTAAGAATTCTAAGGCAGCTATTATCTCTAAGGAGTTGAATGGGATTTTTCAGCATGTGTCTGTATGAATGTGTGATGTGCGTGTACACACATATAGACTCATTTCCTTTCTTCCTTCTACTAGTAAGCACTGTTTATTTTTTTTCTTTTATCCTGTCCCCAAATAAACTTTTGTGATGACGTGACTTGATCAATTCTCAGTGCTTTGTCTCCATAATGTTGTCCCATGTCTGCAGTCTGGTATCTGAAGAAGGAGGAGGCTGAAAATGTGTCATGTAATAGTAGGGTAGGAAGTCATTGCTGATGGCTGCCATTCAAGTGGGCAATTTTAATTTTCTGCCTTTCTTTAACCTCCCATTTCAGGCCTTGCAATACAAACAAAATTGTCAAATTCAGAGAAAGAAACTTAGGTCACACAATTCTTCATAAACTACAGAAATACTTACATTTGAACAGAAATAAAGTCTCCCTCAAACTCAACTCTAAGTGACTATCTGACTAAGGCAACCAAGTCTGAGCTGCAAAAAATCTGGTCAAACATTAGATGGCAGCAAAGAGTTATTTTATATCGCTTTATTGACATGTAGTGGTTTGCAGGATTTTTGAAGATCAGATATAGTAACCCTGTACATCATATGCTCCTTTTGTGATCCTGGCAACAATATAGAAATAATTGCCATTGCCTTCCCTTTTGGGGTCTTCCTAGTCTAGTCAGTAAGAATTTCCTGATGATCTCTCATCTAAGTTCTAACCAAGTCTGACCCTATGTAGAATTTTTTTTTTAGCTCACATGTGAATAGAAAACTATGTAATCCACTAAATCAACTCAATTTTAGTTAGCAGTATATCAAAATGAAAAGATAATACGTAAGCATGGAAGAACATCAAAATGTTACATCTGTGCATGCATCAAAAATGATTTAGAAGTGCTGTGGACTTCACATCAATGAAACTATCCTCTATTCATTTAAGCAGCCTGACTTCTTTCCAGTTTTTTGCATACAAATGCTTGGAAAAAAATTGTTGCAATCTACTCATGAATGTTAATGTCACCCCTCAAGCATTCAGTGATCTCTCAGATTCACCTGAGGTCTCAAGTAATATATTCCAGAAGAATCCTAGCATCTTCATTTACCATTGTCTTCTGTGGGATTTCTCATGCCTTCAGTATGGGTCAGAATTCTGAAAATGAGTTTCTCTAGACATGGATGTATTATGCTTACTTTGGCTGTGGATAATAATTAGGATGAAGTATTAGGGAGAAAGGGTGAATTCACATAGGATCAAACCAAAGATGAAGCAAAAGGTTTGGAGTATGTATGATAGTGAAAAGATATCTTTTTCTATACAAAAAAAAAGTTAAATTTATTAATTATGGTGTCATATAATTACTGTAACTATTACCTTTTGGAGACTGTCTTTCATTTTAAAAAGTAGAGTGAATGCTTTCCACCACCCTTTATATTAAATATTCACCAGTTTAATCATCATAAATCATTTTTCATCTGTGGTCTAACACCCCACCACCACCACTACCACAGCACTGAAATTCTTCCTAAACCCCCCTACAAATCTAAGTTTTTAAAAAGTAAATAAATTTGATCCTCTGTTCTGTTCACAAATACTCACATATGAGTCATGCTCAATCAGACTAGTTCACTAGTTCAACCTTTATCCATTTAACTATCTTCTAAAACATTTAAATTTGATGTAAGCATTACATTTTAAATAGGAGCTTATATGAAACAAAACAGCTTCTTCTGCAGCCACGTCCACAGTATTCCAATGACCCAAACTTGAAATCCTTTGAGCATTTCTGCTGAAATGTTTTGAGTGTTCCAGCCATAAAAACAAGGAGAGTTCAACAAAGAAACTATGGAAACAATTTCCAACAATTTCCTATGGAATACCAAGCCTTGCCTTAGAGGGGCAAAGTGAAAGAAATGCAAAAAGCTTAACAGCTTCCTCTCAGAAAAAGAGAAAGCCAGTGTAGTGTAATGGTCCAAGTGTTGGACAAAGAATAGGGAGATCCAGGTTTAGGTCTATTCTCAAAGCAATGGAAGCTCACTGGGTGGCTTTGGACCTGGACTTTCAGCCCAGCCCAGCTCACAGGGGTTTTGTTGTGGAGAGAAATATGAGCAAGGAGTGCTATGGATGCTGGCTAGAGCACCTGAATGGAATGTGCGTTATAAATGTAAATCATAAATAATTTATTTCCTTCGTTTAAGCTTATAGGCCACTTCAGTTGCAGATGACTCTATGCAGACGACGCTCTAATAATGATAGAAATATTGAAATAATAAATGGTAATACCCCAGTACAAAAAGAAAAAGCTGATGATAACCATGATGCCCTATTGCAAAGGCTACACTGGAAGCATTGTGAAAAATTAAAATGGCAGCTGACTGACAACTGATTAAAGTTGGGCCTCTCTGGGGATGCTGGTAAAGGAGAAAGAATGAGAACCCTGGGCTGATGGGGTCTTAAGGATGGAAAATGCAGTGGTTGGCTCTGTTCATGGAATGTGGCATGCGGTTTTATAGATGTAACCCTTCTTGATGAGACTGTTGCCTCTAACTCAAACAGCAGCTTTGAACCATGGTTGGAGGGTATGTTTGGCAATTCATATCATGTTTCAATTTTAAAGAGTAGGTGGAACTACTGACTACAGTGTATTGCGATGTCTGCCTTGAGTCATGAACAACCATTCAGATTAGTTAGGATGATTGGCCTTGTTCCTCCTGCCCCCCCCCCCAAGCTCAGTAGCCTAGCAGGATTAATTTTAAGGTCATGAATTAATGCATGAACAACACATTTCAAATTCAGAAACAATTAATTGCAACTTTACTAAACCTAACTGTTAACACAATGAATTTCAAAGTGCAAAATGTGCCTTCAAATTGCAACTGTGATTTAGGCAGTGTCATAAAAATTGAATTTGAATTAATGTGAATTTGGGAAATTTATCCTTAACTCTGCATACGTTGGCAAGTATCCAAAGAACTGTGTAATTAATTAATTTAGCTTCTTTCCTGACATCAGAATCACAGAGAACTTAAAAATATTCAAACCCTGGTTAGTGGTAAAAGTCTGGAACCTGAACCTATTTCATACTTTAAGTAATCCACGCTGGTGCAATGTGAACTGTATTCAGCAAAGCCTCCTCTTGATTCAAAGAAGAGGCAGTCTTTGTTGACTGCCCTTTCTCCATGTTGATTTCTATATTCTCCCAAAATCTATACTTGAAATTTGTGGAACCTCTTGCACTGGGAAGGACATGATAGAGAGGTAGCAAGAGAGAAAAATGACCTCTTTTTCTAACAGAAAAACTTTCTGAGCACAGCTCTGGAGATATTTCCATCAGTGGTAGGACAGAGGAGTTCAAACCTTCTGGGTCCACTGGTAGAAACAAATAATCAGCTCACATTGGCCTGTCAGTGGGACTTGATTAAATATTTCCTTACAGCTTTCAGTAATATTTCCTTACAGCTTTCCATCCAGAAATTCACCAGCATGAGCATTGCAAATGTAGCAAGTTCCATCTGCCAATGTGGGAAGATACTTGCAGGTAAAGTTGTCTAATGCCGAAGTTATACAAGGAGAGCATATGGCTAACATATCTGAGCTATAGAAACCCCGATGGGCACTAGATGGCAGCAAGAATATACAGAAAACTCAAGCTCTCTGTTGCCATCTAATGGGCATCTGGATTTTTTCAGCCCAGATATGGTAGGCCTAAAGAATAGTTGGATTCAGGAAGCAACAAAGATGATGAAACTAAGCAGATTTGGTTCTTGCTAAAGGGCTGGGTCATGAGACAAGGTGAATCTGCTTGGCAACCTGACTTTCTTCATACAACACCATCACAATACACTGATGAATTAATAAATACATTATTATCCTGGGAAATGTAAAAATATGTGTTCAGCTTATATTCTAATTGAACTGGTTCTAAACTAAGATGATATAAAGATCAGCATTCAAGACATTACATTTTTCCTTCACCAATTTTTTTAATTATTATTCCTCCCCCAGTCACAATTTAGAGATTTACTGCTGGATATAATCCTGGTTTTCTTTCAAACTAGTCCTTAAAAAGAATTGTTGCTGATATCCTTCTCCTGCAGATCTTGATTGCTATTGATTATTTTAATTTAAACTAGAGCTTCCTTAATAAAATGATTTTTTGTGTTATTAAGTGACCCAACATTGCAGAAGACACCACTTCTGTCAGGTCTCTAAGAACTAATCCACACAAGAGTCTCAACAGCTGCACAACATTATTGATTCTTTATCTGGGCTTCAATATGCTGCAATCTCCCCTTCATGGATCACTGCCTTGTCGTGGCGAAGGGGCTTGTGTAACTCAGTGAAGCCATGAGCTATACCGTGCAGGGCCACCCAAGACGGACAGGTCATGACAGAGAGTTCTGACAAAATGTGGTCCACTGGAGAAGGAAATGGCAACCCACTCCAGTATCCTTGCCAAGAAAACCCCATGGACAATGTTAAAAGGCTAAAAGATATGACACCAGAAGATGAGCCCCTCAGGTCGGAAGGTGTCCAATATGCTACTGGGGAAGAGCAGAGGGCAATTCCAAGTAGCTCCAGAAAGAGTGAAGCGGCTGGGCCAAAGCCGAAAGGACGTTCAGCTGTGGATGTATCTGGAAGTGAAAAGAAGGTCCGATGCTGTAAAGAACAATATTGTATAGGTACGTGGAATGTAAGATCCATGAACCAAGGCAAGCTGGATGTGGTCAAACATGAGATGACAAGATTGAACGTCGACATCTTGGGAATCAGCTAATTGAAATGGACGGGAATGGGTGAATTTAATTCAGGTGACCATTATATCTACTACTGTGGGCAAGGAACCCTTAGAAGAAATGGAGTTGCACTCATAGTCAATAAGAGAGTGGGAAAGGCAGTAATGGGGTACAACCTCAAAAACGACAGAATGATCTCAGTGCGTATCCAAGATTCATTCAACATCACGGTAATCCAAGTCTATGCCCCAACCACTGATGCCGAAGAAACTGAAGTTGACCGGTTCTATGAAGACCTACAAGACCTTCTAGAACTAGCACCAAAAAAAGATGTCCTTTTCATCATAGGGGATTGGAATGCTAAAGTAGGAAGTCAAGGAGTAATCGGAATAACAGGCAAGTTTGGCCTTGGAGTACAAAATGAAGCAGGGCAAAGGCTAATAGAGTTCTGTCAAGAGAACAAGCTAGTCATAGCAAACACTCTTTTCCAACAACACAAGAGACGACTCTACACATGGACATCACCAGACGGTCAATACCGAAACCAGATTGATTACATACTTTGCAGCCAAAGATGGAGAAGCTCTATACAGATCGCAAAAACAAGACCAGGAGCTGACTGTGGCTCAGATCATGAGCTTCTTACTGCAAAATTTAGGCTTAAATTGAAGAATGTAGGGAAAACCACTAGACCACTCAGGTATGACTTAGATCATATTCCATGTGAGTACACAGTGAAAGTGATGAATAGATTTAGAGGATTAGATTTGGTAGACAGAGTGCCTGAAGAACTATGGACGGAGGTCTGTAACATTGTACAAGAGGCAGCAACTAAAACCATCCCAAAGAAAAAGAAATGCAAGAAAGCAAAATGGCTGTCTGATGAGGCTTTACAAATAGCTGTGGAAAGAAGGAATGCGAAAAGCAAGGGTGAAAGGGAAAGATATAAGCAACTGAATGCAGATTTCCAGAGAATAGCAAGGAGAGATAAGAAGGCCTTCTTAAATGAACAATGCAAAGAAATTGAAGAAAACAATAGAATGGGGAAGACTAGAGATCTCTTCAAGAAAATTGGAGATATCAAAGGAACGTTTAGTGCAAAGATGGGCATGATAAAGGACAAAAAAGGCAGGGACCTAACAGAAGCAGAAGAGATTAAGAAGAGGTGGCAAGAATACACAGAAGAATTATACAAGAAAGATCTTAATGTCCCTGATGTCTATGCTGGTGTGGTCACTGACCCTGAGCCAGACATCCTAGAGAGTGAAGTCAAGTGGGCCTTAGGAAGCATTGCTAACAACAAAGCTAGTGGAGATGACAGTATTCCATCTGAGTTATTTAAAATACTAAAAGACGATGCTGTTAAAGTGCTGCACAATATGCCAGCAAGTTTGGAAAACGCAACAGTGGCCACGGGATTGGAAAAGGTCAGTTTAAGTTCCAATTCCAAAGAAGGGCAATGCGAAAGAATGGTCAAACTATTGCACAATTGCACTCATTTCACATGCTAGCAAGGTTATGCTCAAAATCCTACAAGCTAGGCTTCAGCAGTACGTGAACCGAGAACTACCGGATGTACAAGCTGGGTTTTGAAGAGGCAGAGGAACTCGAGATCAAATTGCCAACATTCGCTGGATCATGGAGAAAGCACAAGAGTTCCAGAAAAGCATCTACTTCTGCTTCATTGACTATGCAAAAGCTTTTGATTGTGTGGATCACAACAAGCTGTGGCAAATTCTTGGAGAGATGGGGATACCAGACCACCTTACCTGTCTCCTGAGAAATCTGTATGCGGGCCAAGAAGCAACGGTTAGAACCGGTCATGGAACAACCGATTGGTTCAAAATAGGGAAAGGAGTACGACAAGGCTGTATACTCTCACCCTGCTTATTTAACCTATATGCAGAGTACATCATGAGAAATGCCAGGCTGGAAGAATCACAAGCCGGAATTAAGATTGCAGGGAGAAACATCAATAACCTCAGATATGCAGACGATACCACCCTAAGGGCAGAAAGTGAAGAAGAACTAAAGAGCCTCTTGATGAGGGTGAAAGAGGAGAGTGCGAAAGCTGGCTTGAAACTCAACATTAAAAAAACTAAGATCATGGCATCTGGACCCATCAATCCCTGGCAAATAGAAGGGGTAGAAATGGAAGCAGTAACAGACTTCGTTTATTTGGGCTCCAAGATCACCGCAGACGGAGACTGCAGCCATGAAATTAAAAGATGCTTGCTCCTTGGGAGGAAAGCTATGACAAACCTAGATAGCATATTAAAAAGCAGAGATGTCACCTTGCCGACAAAGATCCGCATAGTCAAAGCTATGGTTTTTCCAGTAGTAATGTATGGCAGTGAGAGCTGGACCATAAAGAAGGCTGAGCGCCGAAGAATTGATGCCTTTGAACTGTGGTGCTGGGGAAGACTCTTAAGAGTCCCCTGGACTGCTAGGAGGTCAAACCAGTCAATCTTAAAGGAAATCAACCCTGATTGCTCATTGGAAGGATTGATAATGAAGCTCAAGCTCAGATACTTTGGTCACCTAATGCGAAGAGAGGACTCTTTGGAAAAGACCCTGATGCTGGGAAAGATGGAAGGGAAAAGGAGAAGAGGACGGCAGAGGATGAGATGGCTAGATAGCATCACTGAAGCAATGAGCATGAAATTGAGCAAACTCAGGGAGGCAGTGAAGGACAGGAAGGCCTGGCGCAATATGCTTCATGGGGTCACGAAGAGTCGGACACCACTTAACGACTGAACAACAACAACATGCTGCAATCTAATGTATGTCTCCAATTAGTTCTAAGGCTACAATTTGCTTTATGCTATCATATTTACTGAAGGTAAATGCTGCAAAAATACTTCAAACCTTGAAATTTACATACCATGTTTCTGCTTCATATGACCTTAAACAGTGATTCTGTCATACATGTTTAAAAGTTTGGGGTTGCTTATATCAAAATTGGTTAAAAGATATGGATCCCAGCTTTTAAAGTATTGTTTTCTAGGGTATGCATTGGGCATTGAGAGAGAGAAACAAACAAAAACTGTAAATAGAAACCTATACTGAGTCAAATTATCTGGGGCCAGCCTTACTTTTAGGCAGAATGGAAAGCCATCAGTCTCAAGAGCTGATACAGCAGATCATCAAAAGGCAGCAGATGGTTGGAGCCTTCATGTATTATGATTGCATTTTCATTTGGAAGAATGGGAAGACCTTGTATTTGTTCAAGGTACCAAAACAAACCTGCCAGGACTTGATGCTGATTTTATTTTATTTTATTTTATTTTATTTTATTTTATTTTATTTTATTTTATTTTATTTTATTTTATTTTATTTTATTTTATTTTATTTTATATTTTATTTTATTTTATACTTGGGAATAGTGGTCATTTGCTATTTTGTCCCACACAGTACAATGTTTTGTGCCAGTTCTAATGCAATTGATCCACTTGGCCGCACTTACCAATAGGTTAGTTCCATTCTTCCCCAGCTTTACACTGAGATACTAGATAACCCATAGGTGGTGGTTATTATTATTAAATTTACAAAGTATATTTCTGGCTAAATATAAAAGGTGTGTATTTCAAAACATTTCTTGAGCCAGGACAATCAATAATTAGGCTTAATTTGATTAAATTTAAATCTAATTACATAATGAATTAGATACAGTTAATATTATTATAGCACATGTATTTAATAATGTTTAATCAGAGTAAACATTTTAGCTTAGTAGTAATATTTGGATAGGCTTTCAGGACCCTTCTCAAGACTAGTGGCCCCAGATCTGTGCAAATCTCTAGAATTTTCTTTCCCATGCAACAGACAAGGAAATGGCATAGCATCAGGGAAAGATCTGGCTCACCATTGTGACATCACATGATTTCCAATCCTGGATATAGCTGGGATGTTTTAGGTAGCAATCATGGGTGAGCCTTCTGGTTGCTGCCTGACTAGCAGCTAAGGTGATTTGGAAAAGATATTTCCTTAAGAACAAATGCAGAAGCATCTCAAATTCAGCATTCAAATGTGAACTAGGAAGCCCATAATAGTTCTTAGACTGTTCTGTTGTAAAAACTGACTTAATTTACAGCTATATTACACATTGGAAGGGTTATATTACCACTGTTTTACCTCATCTTAACCTAAGAACATAAGCAGTGCCCTGCAGGATCAGACCCCTGGCCCATCTAGCCCAACAGTCTGTTTTCACAGTGGCCAACCAAGGGCACAAGGAAGCCCATTAGTGTCCCAGCAGATGGCCTTCAGAGACAGTCATGTTGCCATCCTGGCTAACAGCCATTGAGCCCCATGACTTCCATGAAGTCATGGGGATCTTCTTTATCAACAGGGGATCTTTTTTTCTTTAAGTAATCTTAAGGGATCTTAATTGTATTCCAAGAATGTGAAATCCAAGCTACTAAGATATGTATCTAACATATATGGAGAAGGGACTTTGGAGGGAGGAATTGGAGATGCTTTATGTATTAGTGTACTAGTGCAGATTTATGAGCTATATACATTTTTTGTTTTTGTTTTTTTGCTGATGGGTGTAAGTAGACATACCTATGAACTGTGGCAAAATGGATTATCTAATCCAAGATGGATTAGAAGTAAATGCAGCATGTGTTTCAGAACTCTTATGGACTCTCTCCTATAATGTGTTCATTTATTTTCCTGGAATGTTTTCTGTCATTTAGCAAACAGGAAAGCCATGATATAGTGATATAACTGGAGGGTGTTTTGTGTGTTCTGCGTACATTTTAGTCACAGGACCTTTAAGAATTACTCCTGGAAACATTGAGTTAGAGTCAAAAGTTGTGGCACCTTAAAAATAATTACAGCTTGGTCTTGCACTGTCAAACACCCAGTTCCTGGGGCTAGTTGAACAACCTACTTTATGTCACTAAGTGCCAAGGAAGCAAAGCTTTTCTCATCTGTGCCACAATCAGCTAACATGGTTAAAAACACCCCCGCTCACTCCACAAGGCTTTAACCTACTCATTGAAGGGCATTCCAGTGAAGGTAACCAGAGTGCTGCCTCACATATGTTTGCTATTACTTCCTGTTCCTTCTGTCCCACATTTCCCCTGTTTTTGTATGATTAACATTTTTCCATGGAAATCCTTGCAGTGGTTATGTTGTTTCAGACGGTGTGATGTGCCAAACTGGGCTTGTCATTAGGCCTTTGTGTGTTTTTGTGCGGTTTTTCTTGGTTAATTGCTGCTCAGCTGAATTTCATTCTAGGATGCCTTTACCTCTCCAACAGTTACAGATATTTTCTTAGGCCACTGACTGGACTGAAGTCAGCCATGTCAAACACTCCCACTGTAATTTGGAACAATATTCTTCTTAGGGCAAGCTCTTCTCTTGATGGGGCATATTTTGTAATTCCCATAAAATTGTCTGTGAAATGAAAAATGAAGTTCTGTCAAGGGAATAGGTGGAGTTTATTTGACCTAATTTCTTAAAGCGATGAATTGGTGTTTTGTAAGGTTTTTGATCATCACCGTTTGTGATCAATCCATGTCATAAAACATCTCTGAACTTTCTTTGCGTTTGTGTTGCAGGCTCTGAAAAAAAAATCCTTTCAAACTTTTCTCTCTCTTTTTTTTTATTTTTTAATCTGCTTCACAGTCATTACTGACCCTGCAGTGACCGCCCCCTAGCGGTTTTCAAGGCAATTGCATCTTTCTAGTTTCGGAATTAGACTTTGCCAGAGCCTAATTCCTAGAGCGTCAGCCCAGCTGGCAGCACAGGAGGCGGGATTTCCGTTGCTTCGCGCCCCTTTTTCGGACGAGCACGATTTTTGCGCTTTTTACCGGCAACTGTCCCGTCTCTCTGTGGAGTCGCTGCCAGCATTTTCCTCCCACCGGAGTGAGAGTGCTCATTTATCTACTCACGTACGTTTTCGATCTGCTGAGTTGGCAGAAGCTGTGGGTATAGAAACAAGAGCTCACCTTGTTAACGTGAGGCTGGACTCGAACCGCTGAAGCTTTCAGCCATTTCTGGCCGGCGCTTTCAGCGTCATTAAGCCGCTGCGCCACCGCGTCCCCTATTTCTATCTCTTAGCAGCTAGGAAGCGTGCTAATAAGGCAAGGACTGAAACACACTGCTGGCATAAGGAATCCTATGCTAATACCAGATTTTTCACACACCCGGTTTAGAAAAAGTTGGCACTACTATCCTATTATTCTGATAGTGCTGAGATAATGTACTGTTGAAAAGGAAATTGCCAAATCTTACACCTGAGAAACAAGGCACATTTTACTTGGCAACCGAATATTCTAAATGGAACTTTAAGCATTACTATATGCTTTTTTAATGCTTTTTTAATTATTATTATTATTTTTTTTAGAATTTGCTGTCACACTGGTATAAAGCTTGCTTCCCCAGAAATATTGTAAAAATGGATAAAGCCCTCAGGCATCCCTGAAGGCCGCCCCATGTTTTGAAGTGTTACAATTCCAAGATTTACGGAGGTGAGATTCAAGGAACAAGGCAGCGTCCTATATTTCATTAGAAGCACATAGAGGAGGGTAATGATGTGTGCTTCCCTTAAAGAAGTTTTACATTTTAGGCATTTCATAACCATGTCCTCACTTTTTGTCCTGTCTTTATTTGCATTTACATTTCATTGCATTTAAATGCCAACATTGCATACTTTCAGTGCAGGAATCTAAGAAGGCCTGGGATGTCTTCTGAAATACAGGTTCAGATTAATTTGAAATGTTACTTTTCAGTGGAGAGGGGGTACTTTTTTTTAAACTCCAAAAGGCTGTTGTTGTTGTTTTCCCAAAATTGTTTTGAGTCCAAACAAAGCATTCCATGCTTTTCCTGGACTTGCTTTGTTCCACACATTTGGAGTGTTCTGTGATCGGCTTATTTTCTTTTACATTTCACCAAGCCATGGAGACACTAGTCAATAGAACAGCAACCACAGTTTCTACCCCTGCTCTCATTAGCTAGGGCTCTTTTAGTGGAGGGGAATGAATATGAATTAAATGCACATTCAGAGATTTAAAACCATTTTGGAAATAAGAAGACTGCGGCCTGCTTTGTAAGTAATCAGATTGAGGTCAACTGCTGAGGTGACCATTTCATTTTAGTAGTTTACTGAGTATTTTATGCTTATCTTTATTTTATTTTTTTATTTTTTTTGTCTGCGCTCAGTCATTACTGACCCTGCAGTGACTGCCTGGATGAGTCCTTGCAGTTTTCAAGGCAATTATTTTTCGGAAGTGGTTTGCCAGAGCCTCCTTCCTAGAGCAAGCCCAGCTGGCAAGCGCAGGAGGCGGGATTTCCGTTGCTTCGCGCCCTTTTCGGGCGAGCGCGGTTTCGCGCTTACCGGCAACTGGTCCCGTCTCTCTGTGCAAGGTGCTGCCAGCATTTTTCCTCCCACCGGAGTGAGAGTCCCCATTTATCTACTCACGTGAGTTTTCGACCTATTGGGTTGACAGGAGCTGGGGAGGAAACAGGAGCTCACCCTGTTAACGCGAAGGCTGGACTCGAACCGCCGAAGCATCAGCCATTTCTGGCCGGCAACTTTCAGCGTCATTAAGCCGCTGCGCCACCGCGTCCCCCGCTTATCTTTATACATTGCATCTATTCTATTCTTTTATATTACTCTGACGCTGTGTTGTGATTTGATAAGGTCATTTGACTAACCAATGAGCTAAACTAACTAACTAGCCTTCTAAGTAAGTTTACAGATGTCTTTATATTCTTTGCTATAGGAACTTAGGTTCTCTGGATTGTACTAACATTTCTGTGTGTTCTCTCGGTGCTATGTTCTCTTTTTCAGGCAGATTGTCAAATGGAAAAGGATGTAGTGCATACGTATTACAGATATCATTATGTTCAGCTTCCAGTTTGCACATGTAAAAACTATTGATTCGTTTGCCTGCTGAGCTTTGTAAGCAGAGAAGTGTGTTTTACTTATCGCTGTAACGTTTGTGGGCTGCATTAAAATAAACAGTTGCTGCTGCTTCCTCCTTTGCTGGACCCAGTTCTGTGACTTAACTGTTGCTGCCACTGTTCGCTATGGGAATTTTGGCAACTTCTAAAAAATCAACTCCATCACCAACTTTTCTGTAGCAGCATGGACTATTTTTGTGGCTCTAAGAAATAAAAGAGTGAGGGTCTTCCTTTGAGATTCCATTCTTCTGTATTGTGGAACATTAAAAGTGTTTCAAGTTTTTGTTAGGCACTATGAGATGCTCCAGCAAAACTTGTCAAGTAGGTTGATTTGCTCTGAGTCTTTTCCTTTCTTTTTGTTATGCCTCTGTTTTACCATCTTTAAAATTAGATAAATGTGTGGAACTAGATTTCCTGCTTGAATTGCTCAGCACATGGCAAGTTCTATGTACAGGGGATTCCATGTAAGTCTACCCCAACTTTTCCTTCAAAATTTTATTTTCCAAAATGTATATATGTATAAACTCTACGGTTCTGCAATTTTTCACAAGCCATCTAATGATGTGATTCTTATTACCTTGGAGTAACTATATTATTGACGCCTTCCATTAAAATGATTTCTAAAGCTATGATAGGGATGTTTGCTTTGTTTATGTGATGGAATGGAATTATGAAGGCCAGGCTCAGGGATATACACATTTTCTTAGCTCGCCAGAGGAGCGTGGGAGATACAAGAGGATGAGACTGGCAGCTCCCTGAGGAATTCACACTATTGTGGCTAGCTGGCTTGGGAGCTGGAGTTTCAGTCTGGAAGATTCTTGCTAGAGGTTGTAGCTAATAAACAAAGCTGAACTGAATTTGCATTGTCTTTTGGAGTTCCTTGGGCTAGGCCTGACAGTTTACAGCAAAAACAACAGAAAGTATCAGTGCAATCTATATGCTAACAAATTTATTTTCACATAAACTGTCAAAGATCACAGTCCATTTCATCTGGTGAATTATCCTCTGAGGACTATATTCTCTGTATCTGATAAGTGGGCTCTAATCCATGAATGTTTACATAATCAGACATTTGTAATCTTAAAGCTGCCCTAAGATTCTTTTATTATTTATATATTTTCTTATCAGTAAATTAATTAGAGTTCTAATTAATTTTAGCTTTAAAAGTACCTTACGGTTCCTGTATGAGAACTGGCTTTACAAACTTTAAAGCAAAGGACTAATCCCATAACTTTATACATTTTTGAAAATGCTGATTGCTAAAAGAAATTCAGACTAAGAGTCTAATGAGAAACAGCAACGACTTATATCATACTCTGATGCATTGCTGATTCGGTGCAATTTCTGACCCTTTTTTCTTTTTTACCCACATGGTGTCTCTGAACACCCCTATGCCGTAGACATTCCTTCAGGAGCTCCTGCTCCCAGAAATATTTTACATTTTTTAAAAAATAATAGTTTAATTTAAAAGAAGATTAAAAGTGGACCAGGCATGCTACGAAAGAAAGCACCTCCAGAATCATTTTTATATCTAGGAACATTTCACAGAGGCTACAGACGCATTCTAGGACAATAAAAATGGTCCTTTGCTTTGCTGGCAAGTGTGCCCGTGTGCCCAGAAAAAGGCTGGCATTACACTACATATGTTGGGAGACCAGACTAGACCAGCTTACCTCCTGGTGACTAAGTCTACCCACCATAGAAGCTATTTTCACTGAATGTCCCAAATTGTCAAATGTGCCCCCTGCCCAAGGCGTTTGGTGACCCCCACCTTAGCATGATAGTCATTGATATTATGATAAAATGCCCATTTTCTTTATCTGTTTGTTTGTTTGTTTGTTTAGTGTAGATAAAAAGCTTAAGAAGAAATATTTTACATGACCACCCCTGGCCTTTGGAATACCTTGTCTCCCAAGATAAGGAAAGCCTCTAACTTTCTCATTTTTGAAAAGACTCGAAAAACTTTCTTATTCCACAAGATGTTTGGGTGCTGATGGTATGGGGTTTGATTGTTGTATTTTTATGGTATTCTACTGTAGAAACTACCTTGATTCCTTTGGGAAATGGTCTATAAATAATTCTATACATAAATAGAAAATATACTTTTTTTCATTTTTTTTTTTTCCAGAATTGAGGGTGACATATGTTTCCCTTTTTATGAAAGTTCAGATGAAAGAGAATGGCTGGATTTACACATCAAGTCAAAATTAAATGTAACATTATGATTTAATGCAGTGTATCAACTTGGTCAGTGACAACTGAAGGTTGTTCTGTAAATGTTGATGATAATCAGGATTTGAATCTAAGTCTCCCTACTCTAAAATAAAAGTTTTAACTTCTGCAACACTCTGGCTTTTTCTTTTTTCTGAAAGGCAATAAACATCCAATAAGCATTTCTATTTTGTATAGGTGAATAGATATGCTGACTTAATTCTAAAACTCTAAGATGGTTATACAAACAACATTTGGCAGTGGAGCCCTTCTTTATATTTATGTTTCCCATTTTGTTTTTAGTCATTCTTCTTCTTGCCAGGTAAATATTTTTAAGCCACAACCAAAAAAAAAAGAGTGTTCCCATTTCTATATGGAGATGAATTATCCATCAAAGTAGAAAATGTTCTTAACTTAATCTACCTTAAGTGGATTTTCTCCGCTCCAAACAGGTGAGCGTAAGTCATTTTCTCCACATTTAATGCTTTAGTTCTCCTTTCAAACTTTGGATAGATGCTTTTCTTTTTCTTTTTTAAAAAATGAAGACAAGAAGCCATAAAAAATATATATTTCTTTTTCATTCAAGTTAGCCATTCACTTTCTAAGACTCAAAAGGAATAACTTCAAAAAGGTTGCTATTCAAAGCAACAGTGGATAGTAGCACTAAAATTCTTTGATGTTTTTCTTAGCTTGCTGAATGATATTCTTATGTTTTATTTTCTTCAGCATTGTCTTTTAATTTTTAAGAGTCTAGCTTCTTTCCTATGATAACTATTCTTCAATATTTTCCTAAGTATAGACTTTCTTTCTCTCTTTCTTTCTTTCTTTCTCTCTCTCTCTCTCTCTCTCTCTCTCTCTCTTTCTTCTTTCTTTCTTTCTTTCTTTCTTTCTTTCTTTCTTTCTTTCTTTCTTTCTTTCTTTCTTTCTTTCTTTCCCCTTCCTTCCTTCCTTCCTTCCTTCCTTCCTTCCTTCCTTCCTTCCTTCCTTCCTTCCTTCCTTCCTTCCTTCCTTCCTCTCTCTCTCTCCCCCTCCCTCCAAAAAACCATACATTTATACATTTCTGTCTTTTTCTGCCTTAAATAACAAACACATAGATTTTAGTGTTTTGGGAGGAGGGGCACTGAAAACTTGTTGCCAGAACACTGTGATTTTGGTGGAGGAATGAGACAGTTCCTTCAAATGTTTTGAAGTTTTTGCTTCATGCATGTTAGGATAGCTCTGCAGGTAATCTCCTTAATAGACTCCATGTGCCCTGGATATCACAAATGAGAAACTGGAATGGAGTTATCTAAAGATTTCCACACAGAATATGGAAAGAACTGGATGTCCTGCACTTCAGTTCTCCTAACCAGGGAAACTTTTGTTATAGGAATCTGGGTATAGCAGCATAGCTCACTGTGCTTTCCAAAATATATTTAGAGATAGGGAGGGCTACAGCTGACTTATTAGACCCTTAAGGAATAATGAAGAATATTCAGAAAACTATCCAGCCATGCATTTCCTATCAAGAAATGTGTTTCTCAGGATAACACTCTGATTTTGTCCTACTTTATTAATAATAGTCTGCATTCACAATAATTCAGGAAGCTGCAAACTTTTAATTCACACTCACTTAACCTCACGTGCACTTCCTCTTTTCTGCAACTTGTCAGCTTGGAATATCATTACCTGAATTGATAGCCTCACATCTGTCAGCTGGAAAGGCAGTTATCCCAATTGATAGTACTTGCTTTCATTGAAAATAGGCAGGTAAGCCTCTTTAAATGTTATCTTTTGATTATACAGTCAGTTAAGATTATTGTGTTGTAGATACGATGAAGCTAAATCTCAGCAAAGTATTATCGCCTACAGGAAACAGGACACTGCATTACCTTCTTTTATTACAAGAATTGTGAGTTCTGAAAGTATATGCGCAGATCTATGAGAACAATACATTTGTAATTGTCCTTCCTATTACCGTTGCCTTTCACCTTTTCATTCCATTTTGGTTTGAGTTCTAGAACTTCATGGCTGTATCTTGACTACCAGAAAGTTATTTTATCCTGTCCCTTGGTGGAATAAAACTGATTTTTAGCCATTCCCTTTTCCCTCACAATTGATTTGCTGCTCCCTAAGGCATTCTGAAGGGATCCCCAACTCTTCTAGTCAATTTGGTTTCACCTTCCTCTGTAAATGGAAGCCTCTACTGAGGCTGACATCTGACACCAAAGGGAATCAATCTTAGGAACTGCATCTGTACTCTCCTATAAAAACAAGTCACAGCATTATTATTCCAGTTCTGTTAATCATGTGTCACAGACAATGTTGGCCAACTTCTTCATGATTTGAGTCCTACCCAAGGGCTTGGGAATTATAAAGGTAGTGTTGAATGATGGATGAGGTGCCCAACAGTGCCGGTGTTGAGGTGAGTTGTGAATTGTTCCAAATTTAGGTAATCCAAATTCTTTCTAAGCCTTTGTGGTATTGCATCTAGCAACCCAAGAATTGGTACCATTGTTGAATTCTACATTTTTGCAATCTCTGTTTCCAAATCTTTTCTAGTTCCTTGTCTTCAACATTACTGTCTTTTGGAATGGCTACATCAATAAACCAAACATGTTTGTTATTGTTTTCTTCCAATGATAGCCATGTCTGGTTATATTCTAGGTGTTCACCAGTCTGAATTTTAAACTCTTTTTTTCTCTCTCTGTTATTTTCAATGGCTTTATGTGTGATTTCACATTACCAGTCATTCTTATTGACTGTGAATCCATACTCTTTACATAAATGCCAGTATAATATCTTTTCAACTCAATCATGATTTTCTGTGTAATTAGTCTGCGAGATTTTGCTGCATCCAGTTATTATATGGTCAACTGTTTCATCCTTATCTCAGCACAATCAGTATTCACTATCCAAACTGGTCTTATATTTTTGCCTTTATGACATTTGCACATAGTGCTTTTTGGGGGGCAGCAAAAAGCATCCCTTCTGTTTTGTTTTTTAATGTACCCTTTTTAAGCCACTGCTTGTTCTGATGTTACCTCATTGGCTGCCAATATCTTTTGAAAAATGCCTATGGAGCACTTTGCTTTTCCCAGTTTTCTAATTTCATTTCAAGCTGTTGCTTTTTATAGTCATGTTTAGAGTCCATTTCTGCAAATAACCTTTCTTTCTGATATTCTTCCAAAAAAAAGTTTGTTTATTTTGATGTCATCATTCAGCCCTTGTTTTTCTTCCTCCACAGTTTGTTTTACCTCTAGAAGTTCTTGCTCACCAGTCTTTCTTGAAAAATATAATCTAGCAACATTGCTACAAGGGTATAGGTAGTCATAGTCATTAATTTTCTGGTTTGACAGTCAAGATTATTAAGTGATCTAAGTCCAGGCAACTATTCCTGCAGTACATTGAATTACTGGTATTGCCCATGACTTGATGGGTCTGATTGAATTTCCACCATTTAGGCTAGACTTTAGGATTTTCCTCAATTGCCCGCAACATCCTGAACTTATTTTTCTCTTTATTTGGTATCCAATGTTTCCAAGGTTCCCAAATATTTATAAACTTTGCTTAGGTACTAGACCCTTGATGATTGTTTTGTTTATGAGTTGAATACTTTCTTGTGAGTGAGTGATTTTCCTTTTCTTTATTTCAATGATTGCACATTGAACAGTATTTAGTTAGCATTAGATTCCAGTTCAACTTTTGACCTGGCATATAATTTTAGGTCATTATGTTACAAAAGTTGGGAGATATTTTGACCTTGTTTTGAAAACTGGTACACGTGCCTTATTTAGCATCCTTGTCAATGAGATCACTACCAAATTGAATAATAAATAATAAATCAGCCTTGAAAGGTCCCCCTTTTTATTTTGAGTTCGCCTTGTTTTCACCATTAAACATTAACATTGTCTTTCATGCTTTCATTGTTGTTTCTACAAAATCTCTGACATTTTGACTACTTCTAAAAATGTCAGTAGTTTTCAGCTATGATCCAGCTATGTGGAAAGGAGTCATATGTTTTCTTGCAATTAATCTAAGTCATACATAAATTCATTTTTATTAATTTTGATTTTTTAAGGATTGCTTTATCAATAAGTAACTGATCTTTGGTTCCTCATGAATTTTTGGTGGCTCTATTTTCCTTCAGATAAACTTATATTAAATTTGCTATTATTCCAGGAAGCATTTTGAAGATGGTAAGAAAACAGATTATTGGTCTGTAGTAACATCATCATCATCATCATCATCATCATCTTCATCTATAGGCCACTTTTCCTCAGATAATTTAGTGTGGCAAACATAGCACCCAGAAACTAGTCCTGCACTAATTTATTATACAATTTAAAGTGCTCATGTTGACCTAAAATACCCTTCATGGGTATCTGCAGGAATACCTTCATCTACCAGATCTGGCTAACCTGATCGAACAGATCTTGTAAAGTATAGCTACTGTTGGTCCCACACTTCTGGGAGCGAGGAGGGCTAAGGAGAGGCAGTGCTGGGTTTTTTTTGTTTTTTTGCTGTGGTGCTTCTGCTTTGGAATGGCCTCCCTTCACAGGTCAGACTCACCCCTCCTTACTGCCATTTAAGAAGCAGAGTAAAAGCGAAACTATTCCAGAGACCATTTTCTTGCTTTAAGGCATTGCACCATTTTTTATTATTTTATTTACTCTTACTTTTATTGTCATTTATGTTACTATTTTACCATGTGTGCTTTAATTATATGTTGTATACCTTGTAGGCTGTTGAGATTTGGTTGATTGTGGCTGTATACAAGTTCGATAAATAAATAAATAATGAACCATCAATTCATGTTAAGTGCAGACTCATATTCCATCATTATTCCATCATTATTTCAATAATCGCGTGTTACAACTAATGTTAGCTGTTTTTTCCTTCGTGATTCAAGCCCTACCCAAAGGCTTGGGAATTGTTATTATTATGTTATCATTAGTGTGGTTATTATTAGTATTACTGTTAGGGATCTTGATGACCCCATCCTAAGACCCAAAAACCCTTCTGACCACTTCTGTTTTGACAGTTTTCCTGAAGGTCAGGAGGCTAGGCGCTATCAGGTGGGAAGCTGGAGTGCTGCTGAGGAACCCTCAATATTTCTACCCAGGACACGTGTGGGATCCACTTGAAACTGACCATTCCATAGACAGCTAAGTAGCAAATCATATAGGGCTTTATGCAGCAATGTACTGCTAAATGTTTAACATCTGGCTTTGCTGGCTCCATTGCCACTGCTGCATTGCTAGCCACAGAACAGCAGATTGGCATGCTAGGTATCGAGGCTCACCTCTGCTGTCAACTGGCTCACAGAATTACAGAAAATTTAACAATCTTGTGGGCCGGTATGAACTGGCTCCAGCACACCACTGGCTTTATGTCATATATATTGATAACATGAAAGTATATTCTTTTAAAAATGCCCCATAAAACTTATACCTGGGCGCTACAGAGCACCATATGTTAAAACATCTAGACATCGGAATAGTTTTTCCCTTGTGCTATTGCTCTGTTAAATACTATATGACTTGATATGTACTGGACAGTGGCTTCTCCCTTTGAAAAAGCTATTTTATTGGGCAGTGTTATTGTTACTGTTTATTATTTTTCTGTTGCTATCCAAATGCACCATTGATCTTGCTGTTCGTCACCAGAGACAAATTCCTTGTATATATTTTATAGTTGGTCATTAAAGTATTTTGTATCTTGTATCTTGTATCTTCAGGAATTTCTGGGGAAGGCCAGTGTTTGGGAATTCTTATTTGTAGACATAAATCTATTCAAACTAACAAACTATGTTTTATTGAATTAACAACAGATATAGACTGAAGCCTAGTTTGGATTGGGACCATGATCCCAAGACTAAAGGGTCAAAACTCTCCTTTCCAGTCGTGCTCGGGTCCAGTTGCAGCAGTATATCTAATAAGTGTTTCCTGTGCTTATTACTGAACAGAAATGAGGAAGCTGTATCATTAAATGATATGTAGTTTGACTAAATTAATTACTTATCTGTCAAGAACAAACCTGTACACTGCAGAATCAGAGAAACAATCTACTTTGAGGCTTTTTTAAAACATATGTGAGTAGGGTTTTATTTATTTTATTTTAATTTTCTGTTAAAACCTAATTACATTTGTCATAATCCCTAGTATCTAATAATTATTTTTTTTTTTAACATCAAGGTGGTCTAAGCACACTGGCTGGGAACTTGAGATCTTCTGGCATAATAGTCATAGTCCCTGTGATAGCAACATTTTATCTGGAAGTGTTCAGTAAACATTCCTGCTTCTTCCCTCCCTCTGCTATAGCTTGTGGAAAATGGCTGTTGCAATCTATTTCCTTTTATTCATTTACAGCATTTATACTCCAGACTTCACTCAGAAGACTCCCATGGAAAGGAAAGAAATCTGAAGAACAATCATAGCAAAGCAAAAAGAGGGTGATGTGAGAAAAGAAAAAAACAAGACTATTCTGATTGCAATTCTTAATGCTACAATGGTCTTCCCTTCTCTCTTGCTGGGTGGCCCTTGGGGTATAAGCAAGGTTTCTGGAAGGAACTTCTCAGATGGTCTTGCTTTCCTCTCTTCCTTCTACTGTTGGATCCAGGCCACAGGAAGTATGACAATGAAAAATGGCAACACATGAAGACATTACTGAATGCTGCTTCCTCCACACTGTATCGTTTACAGCATTAATGGTGAGTTCCTCAAAATGCTACAAAATAAAAACCTAAAAAGAGAAACCCATCAATGGTTCTTCACTGATAATGAATTACCTTTCACTAGGCATGAAGATACAGGTATGAAGTGACGGGGTGTAATTTTGATTTAAACCTTTACGTGACACATAGTGTGGGTTGCTTGAAGACCACACTTTTGAAGTTCATTTCAATCAAGAACATGGCCTTTGCACACACAAGCAAAGCCATTAGTCAAGCTGGGGTTGTCTGAACTGTACTATATTGATGGACATTTATTTGTCATTGCTTGAAACAGATTCTTTGGAATTTAAATTTCCAAATTCTCACATGGCTGACTCCAACAGGTTTGCTTTTAAAGTTATGTCTTCTGAACTGCAAGTTTAACAAGAAACTCCTTATAACAAATTAAATAGCAAAGATATGGTTATAACTCCCAATTTTGCAGTGCCATACATGCCTTGACATGCCCCCACTTTATTTCAGTAAAGGTAATCTGTGTTTGGATCATTGTTTTGTGCCTATAAGCAACACTGCAGAAATATCACATTTGTTATATGCACATTATCAAAAATATCCTGAAGTAGTGCAGAAAGCATAAATAAAATTAAGATCAGCTTATATTATAAATCATCTGCTGGGAATATTCATGGAAAACATAGTGGTTTGCAATGTTGATTCAGTGGTATAATATACAAATACATTAGGTTTCGGGATGAATATGTGCTATTGTACTGTTGAGCTCAGTGACATTTAGACTGACAGATGGGATCAAACTGTTTAGATGTTTAGATCCATTTTCAAAACATGGTAACCATAAACAAACCTCAATGGCTGTTTTCATACAATGCACTAAGCCATAATGTGGTTTGGTTTTTTTAGGCTAATGTCTTATATGAGGTCAGTCCAGATTGCTTGTTGATCCAGATTCTGTACTTTGAAATTTGTTCCCCTAAACACATATGTGTGAAATTGCCTTCAAGTTCTCTGTTGTATTTTAAAAAATAGTATTTATTTCAGTTATGCAGATGATAGCGCATCATTTAAGCATACAAATGATCATAAACATCTGGCAGAACCTTTTTTTTTTTTTTTAAAAAGTGCAATTTTAAAAAGAGAAATACTGAATATACAAAAACAGATTAGAAGAAAAACAACACCCAACCAATTAATTAACAAGTTGGGTGGCCAATATATTTAAATAAATAAAAATAAATAAACAAATAGTTATGAAACTGTAATACCAAAAGAAAAATTAAAATTAAAAATTAAATAGTGCCACCCCCAAAATTAACATGCTAAATTAATATACAGTAAATCACCTAAACATGTCACATATTTATTCAATCATATCATAACTATGTACCAAATTGTGCATAGACATGTGTCTATTCTTGTAAAATACTATGACATCTATGCCAAAGGGAAATATATGGTGTCATTTTTTGATTGGTGGACAAAATAGCTGTTTCAAAAATGGATAAATAACACATTTCTTGACTTCAGTCTTTAATATCCAGGGTAACAGTACTTTTTCCAATCTCTCGGTATAATTCTTTTGGCAATTCCACAAGTTCCATAAAACCAGTCAGGAAGAACCCTTATTCACATATGATATGATGTCATTGCACAAATTATGTGAATTATGTAATTTCTGTCAGCCGTGTCATGATTCAAGTCTTGTACAGTTCATTATTTGCACAATGACAGTTGACAAGTGGGGTGTCACTTGCCCTTCCCCCATGGTCTCCCTTTCAAATTATCACTTTGAAGGTACCATTAGGGTGTGATGTGAAGAACTTTGGAGTCATGAAAGAGTTGGATCTCTTTCCATTCTTTAGATTCTCAGTGTATGCTGTCCTTCCTCTACCTGATCCTGGGTAGGAACCCCAGAATAATGCAGCAACAAGAAATGCATTTGAATAATTTGGGCATTCAATGCTGACATTTGTTGGCAAGGATCATGTTCCGAAAAATAAAATGAAACCTAAAGGGAAAATGAGGATTGTTCAAAACATATGTTCCTTTACATTACACCCGTTTACTGAACATACTACTTATCTTTATATCTAGAATATTGTTCTGGCAAAAAAGAATAAACATTTTCCCTGGTGAGAACTCTGATGAGAGCCATGCGCTGTTTCAATGATGTCGGGATGACACCTGTGGAGAAGCAAGCCAGGTCGTTTTAGCTGACTGCTTGTTTTGTTTTGTTTTTTTTCCTCCTCAATACATTTGTTACTTCATTTTTATTTATGCTGACTGAGACAAAGGATCATTCTTTGTTCAGATAAGACCTTGACATCCTTTTGCTATATTTCACATGATTTCTCTTTCTCTTTCTCCTCTCCCCTTTGCCCGCCCATACACACTTGTTAAGTTAGTTGCCTATATACGCTAGATTGTCTACATATGGCATTTCTGCAGAGGAAAGGAAGTGGGGAAAAGGCCAATTTGTATTAACCCTGGAGTTTTGTTTCCTCTGGATCTCTCAAACAGAGACCTGCTTTATCAATATAATGAACTTTAGGTTTCATAATTTGGAGAAACCAATTTACATGTCGACTCATAAGTCACCAAAGCTCTGTGATCCTTGAATATATGAAGTAGGGATCAATAATTTTTATTACAGGCCCATTTATAATACAGACATCCTAGAGCCAAGGAGGAAGTATGCTGAATATATGATGGGAGCACACTTGGGGTTTTTCACTTATACCAAACTACTAATTCAATTTCTTTCACAGAGGATCTGGTCTCCTGATTAACCCAACTGTCAGTGTGTCCATGATTGAGGGCAATGGACCAGAGAACCAATGCCCTTTTATGGTGCTCCCTTCCTTCCTTCCTTCCTTCCTTCCTTCCTTCCTTCCTTCCTTCCACCCATAAATTTTTTCCCAGGATTTTTTCTTGGCATAAAATTATAACAAAGTTACTCTAATAAGATTGGGAAATATTATTAAGTCTCAGTTCCGTGTTGATGCAATATGGTTCTGTATAATGACTTCATACTGCCATCATGTTAGCAATGCCAGCAAAATTCTGGCATTGTATTCTAAATGTTGTATTTTTAATTTAGTCTATATCAACATATCTGTATAAGTTCTCTGGGCAGCTAACAAAACAAAGATAAAAAATATGTTGCCTCTTCTGAGGGTTCTAGGTCAAATACACATGAGTGCATATAAATTAGGGATATGATATGCAAAATGGTCCTCATATGAACCATTCCATGCAAGAAACAGCCAGCTTTGGACAGGCTGTGTCTGTCATAATATTTCTTTTGAGGAGTGGGGGAGGAGCAGAAAAAAAGGCTGGTATACAGCATTGTATAAGAGGAAAAAGGGGGTTGAGAAGCCTGGGGAGAAGCAGGTAGACCAGTTGGGTATGCCACATTTGAAATTAACCACAGTGAATTAAGCATGGTGAATCTAAGGATGTAAAGGAAAGATCAGTGAGGAGCTGGCACACAATCCATGTGGAGGAGGAGGGGAGATGAATGAGGCACCCCCAACTTTGCTCCCTGTAAGATTCCTACAGATTTTTTCTCAGCTGAAACCTGGAACAACCAGAACAATTTATTGAGAATGATTTGACCCAGCTTACCAGCCACCATGCTGATGTTTCATAAAACAAAATACATTTTCTGTTTTGTGGGCACTCTTAATATAAGCCTGGTGGGATCAAAAATTGGAAAATTATAGGGTAATTATGCTGATGAGGAATGGATCAACACAGAGAAACTAGCTCTTTCTTAATTGTGCCTGCTGAGTTATCTGGGATGCAGGATATTGGGAGAACACTTGGAAGGAAACAAGACATGTCACTCACTGGTCACTGGGACTGAGAACAAAAAACAAAACAACAAAAGTAGCCTCTAGCAGCATGTCTAAGTTCATGTCATCGCACTTTGGGGGACAATGAAGTAATAGGAATAAAAATGATCACAGGCTATCAACATGGGAGACTGGCAATATCCCGTATGGCTTGTGCTGTGAGTGTGATGGATCAGCATACCTGCCTCTTACAAATCATCTGTTCTGGGCAGAGCCCTTTGATTGATACCCTTTCCAGTATTAAAATATGCTGCTTCCAATATAAATGCATCTGTCCCATAAATTTAATTTTAGATCAAAAAATAGGTTTAGAAAAAGAGACCAAAGAGACCCCCCCCCCCCCCATTTAGCCAGTGTTACATGTGTAACCATCTTAATGATCAGTTTCCTGTGCTCTGGAGCTCATCAATATCTAGACTGGCATGGAAGCAGCTAGGAGGCTACTCCATTAATGAAATGTTAATGACTGAATTAGACCTGTAATAATCGAGGTAGGGTATGCTGCTGTGAGTCCATTATCATCAGCAAACCCTGCTGGGGAAAAAGAAAACAAATCATGCACAATCAGAAAACTTTTTTACTTCTCAAAAAATATGTTATGTAACTATATATAGGTGTTGATGACCTAGAGGTAATTTTTTAATACAATATGGAAGTTGGCTGACTCTCACTTAAGAACGAGCTAAAACACAACAGTTGGTATTCACTTCTGAAAATTCCAATCTTGGAACCACACAGCTTGTATTGAGAATCATTATTATCACTGGGACTCACTTGTATATATTTGTGATAGAACTATAGTTGCAATCCTTCTAACTACAGATGGATGAATTCCCATGAGTCAGACTTAGAACTGAGATCTGTAAAGCTGAGCTGTTTCACTAAACTTGGTAAACAATTTGTTTTAAGTCTAATCCTTATCTGAATCTGTTTTGGATCCTCTTACAACCAACAGCAGTAAAAGAATGGAGTATTTATTACAGACAGGTGCAAAAGCAGATATATTTTTAAAATTTATAAATAGAACAGGATGAAATGTTAAGGCAAAGCTATCCCTTATGATAGGCTCAGGTTTGCCAAGTTTCAGTTTAATAGGTTTAGGGCTTGTTGTGCCAAGCAAAATATAACCATTTTTATATGATAGCGAATTTGAGAAAAAACATATCACATCTCTGAGTCCTTCAAAATTCTATGTCTTTTGAAACAGAAAGTCACTAAAAAACTTCAGAAAATTTGAGATTCAATCTTGTTTGGAGGAAAACATCTTTGATTAAATCCTGCTTTGATCCAGACCTCTCCTCAATGTGTCCAGATCAGTCCAATTTGATCTGAGATTTATCTGAAGCCGAACCACATCTTTAACACATTTTCCACTGAGTAAGACACTGACAGTCCAGAAGAAGGAAGGGGCAGAGTTCTTTTTTCTTTTTCTTCTTTTCCTCCCAAGTGTAATTTTTAAAAAAATCCTTACTATTGCTTAAAATGGGAAATCATACATTTAAGTAGGATTTTTCGGTGGTGGACAGCTGAGATCAAAAGACACAAGGGGTGGGAAGAGTGTGAAATGAAACAATCCTAGGTCTCTTGATACTACAAAGGGGCCATAAAATTATCTCATGTCTTAAACAGATAAGTCCTATGAAACAGTTCATTGAAGGGGCAAGGGGGCAGATAAAATCATTGTTCCTATAAAACAGATGTACAGAACCTGGGAACCCAGAATAGCTTGTGTCTCCCCAAAGCTTTGGTTGTGGCCCCAACCCCCTCCACAAGTTGCAGCCAAAATATAATTTGTGGGGTGACAGAAAGGGAACTATGCCTGAGTATTGGATCATGTTAAAGGTATTTAATTGTGATTACATTAAATGAAATGTTGGTTCTCCTTGCTGCCTGCTTGTGCTCCTGCCTCCTTTTTGCAGACTGCTGCTTAAAAGAGAAACTGGAGATCAATTAACAAGACTTGGTTGTTACTCATTCCAAATGAGTAACAAAATTGTTTATAGAAAAAGATCTGCATTTTGAATACTGCCCTCTCTCATCTCAGGTCACTGCTAGGCTGAAGATCTGAAAGAGGAACAAAATGGAATTTTAGACATCCAACTCCCTCCTCAGTCCAGACAGATGCACAAAGGCTACCATAAACCTCAGCATGAAGCAAGGGAAGGGAAGGTCATTTAAACTGAAAGGAAGGTAAAGATTAAGCAAATTTAGCATAATTTAAGTGAAGAAGAATAATAATAATAATAATAATAATAATAATAATAATAATAATAATAGTAAAAAAAAATACTGATATCATAGATAAACCAATGAGGCAATCTGCATGGGGGAAATCTGGTTTTTGGGAACCTGCAGTTATATGGTCTCCCATAACTTTACAGACCATTCCATATTTTTTTCTTATGCTGTGCACAATTAGCTTGGTGAACCTTAATTGTGTGAGTGATCCAGCAAACCATTTTTTTTCTTTTTTAGCAAATAAACTTTCCTGATATGTGTACAAAATGTGTCATGCTCTCTACAAATTGCTTGTCAGCTGCGCTGTTTTTCTTCCTTTTGATGTTTTCTTTTTTAAGCAAAAAAAAAACCTTGTTCCTCAAAGCCTTTGTCAGCTCTCTTATTGAAATTGCACTTGGTTTTTGAAATTGCTAGGAACTTTTGCTCGTATAGTACTGTTGACTGAAAAGTGAATCAGAACCTTGAGATGAAATGGGCTATGAAGATAAGGTTGAAGGTAAACTGTAATATAGGACAAAGGAAAGTCTCATATCTGAGTCATGCTAATGGAGTATACTCCTCTCTGTGATATATCAGACACTGCCAGAGCAGGGGTGCAAATTGCCAAAGGTCAGGAAAATACTGAGGTCCTGTACAGAGCATCACTTCATTACACTGGTCATCACCAGGCTTATCAAACAATGCCTTTCAGTTTCCTGTTTTTTCCCCAAAGTGATTTCTGGAACATTACAGGCATATATCTAAGCCTAAAGGGAAGAGGAGGTATGGCTGTCTCGGGTAATTTTAGCCTTACTTTTGGTTTCTGAAAACCTGTTAAGCTCACAGAGTAATGTCAGTTCATGCACACAGCACTGTCTACTGAAACCAGTCCTTTTGTCCTTGGTTTAATTTCCCTTTGAAGTTGATTCTTAAGAACTGTAATTTGTAATTAGGCAGAACATCCCAAATTAAACACATGTGTATGCATAAGATATATGTTTCCCTCAGAATGGTGATTTTTGATCTTTCTCTTAGAGTTGTCAATATTATTATAGGAGGGCAATGTGCATAATTTGTACCTACAACTGAATTCAGCTCAGCTCAAGGTGCACTCCGCCTCAAAGCAACAGTCTGTCTGGCCCTGACAGAATTGGAAAATAATATACCCAAAGCAAAGTTTGCACATGAGCAAGATTTTTTTAAAAGGCCTTCTAGAGGAACATCAGCCCCAGGAAGGGTTGATAGCACTGGTTGAGTCTGACAGCTGTTACATTATATTTAGTACTATGTCTATACCACTCCACCTGAATTACATTTCAGTCACTAACTATCAATTTTCTCATGAAGAACTGAAGGGGAAAAATATGGAATTATATGGGTGGGTGGCTAAATAGGAGCTGTGCCTCCAACTGAAGTCTCCAAAACATTCCTGTAGAAAATAAGCCAGTTATGTTGCCACAGAAGAGATAGTCAACTGATCGGCCAGATTCAAAGTGTTCATGCAAGTGTGGAACAAAAAAAAAAAAAAAAGGTGAGGAAACCTATGTGGGGTAAGAACCAAAAACAAAGACATAGGGCAAAACCTCTGGGTCCAGAAGACAGAGAGGTGTCCTGAGAAGAAGAATGAGATGGCTGTTTTCTGCTAGATTCAAGATCACATCCAGATGTCAGCTGATTCTTCAGAGACAATACAACCTACTCTAAAACAGGTTACAAACTCCATCCAGATTAAGCACTTCACAACAACAGACAACCAATCCTTATTCTGGATTTAGATGCAGTTTCTTTGTCCCAATATGGACTTTTCAATAGTAGTGACATCAGATTACTTGTACTACCTAGTTTCAATCCAAACAGTTTTAATAGCCTTTTACATCTAATTTATATTTGTACTTATTTTGATTTCACAAATGTGCTGTTTGTTAGACACCTTTAGACCATGTGATAAGGGGCATGATCTAGGCATTTCAATACAAGGGCAGAACACAACAGTTCTCTTTCACTGATAGAATTCCTTCTCTCAGCAAAACTGAGAGCAAAGGAGTTTGCATCCTTTCTGCAGCCTCTTGTATATCCTCTAAATTAGTTCTGCTGAATATTTTCTGGATAGGGTATGGAATGGAGGGGGCCAGGAAGGAGAGTGAAATGGTAAATCGCATGAGTGGAATATTGGAATCTGTAACACTATTTGTGTTGTACTACACCACAAATGTCTGCTCCAGGAAAGGTGATTTGAATGCACCAGTGTAAACATTTCATAACTTGTGATAAAAAGGAATTTGGGGCATTGTTAGTCTTTATTCCATCGTTAAACAATGTGAAATATTTTGGTGGTTTCTGTTGTTGTTATTAAGGACATGGGAAATGCTGATGGCAAGACCCCATCATTTGTCCCTGCTGGAAATCCCCTCTGATATTGCAATGCATTATTACGCTTGATAAATCCTAGAAACTTACGAAAGACAAAATATGTACAAGCTGGTTGTTAAGCATATGTGATATGTTTTGCGTTGTCACTGGGCAACAGAAATGTTTTGAAACAAAGTTTATCTGTTTCCAATATCTTAACTTTCCAAAAGGCAGAAGGTGTTTTATTGTGATTGTTGTCGTTTGTACAATGACTCCTAACTAGTATGGAGCTGAAATTTGTTTGATTTGTATTTTACTATAAACAGATCTAATTTGCACTGCCCAAAATTGTATGTAAATTGAACCACAATGATCTTTCAGCTTTTAGCACTTCTCTGAATTTTGTGTTGCAATCCTCCAATCAAAAATATGTACACAAATTGTGAACTGTACATATTGAAGAAAATTAGGAAAAACAGTGCACCCTGCTCTCACATTGAGCAGAATGTCCTTGTGTTTCAAAAAATGTGAACGTTATAGAAAGTGAAATAAATTTACTATCTCTACATCCAACCAATCATTATGCTTTAGTTACTGAACAGAGATTGTGTTTCTTTTACTAACTTTGGCAGGTTAAAATAATAATGTTCATTATTAGTATCTCCCAAAATATCAAACAAACAAAAGTACCCCTTAAAACAAGGAAATTTTTATCTCAGTCATTAAATTATTTACTAAAGACAGTGTATGAAGAGTTACCTAGATTTTAGACAAATATTGTATGAAGGTTGTGTGTTTTGGCTCAAGTATGTATTGCAAATACTGGAGTTCTGATGAGACTAGAAGTCACACAAAAAACTGTCCTTACCACTAAAAGGACTATAGAAGACTACTTGCATAGAGCTAGAGTAGAAGGGAATATGAAAGAAATGCATTTATTTTCCTTGTCTAACTTGCAAATAATTGTTGTTCAGTCGTTAAGTCGTGTCCAACTCTTCGTGACCCCATGAACCATATTGCGCCAGGCCTTCCTATCTTTCCCTGCCTCCCTGAGTTTGCTCAAATAATTAGGATAAGGCAAATGTCCCATCTTCAGTTGATGCAGAAATGTTGTACAACCATGATGTACAAACCCATAGACCCATGGACTTCAGTACACAACACAGAAAATTATTTCACATATTTTCATATATTTGATGAAAAGCAAGATCTTTGCTGGGTGATACGTTTTACTCAAATGATTTGATGAAACTGAAGATTATAGTTAATGTAAATTATATGGAATGATAAATTTCATCCTGCCTCTTGGCAGGATGAAAGCATTTCTTAACGTTTTCAGGACAGTGAAACCATATCTTTTAGGGTCTACATAACTGTAGTAGAATGAGTTAGGTTCATCCTTTGGGGTGGTCATTTCATGGAGACATTGTTTCCTGTTTTATAGGCCAGGACAGATGATGGCTGATTAGGACTGAAAGGAGCCAAGAAAGCAATAGGCAGAGGGCTGAAGAAGAGAAGCAGCTTATCAGAAGCACAGATAGTGTCTACATTCATGACATATCAGGATCAGACTCCATTGGAGTTGGGCTACTATAATACATTTGAATAAATACATTAAAATAAATAAAATATTGTAAATCTTTATGGCAGAGGTCAAATTGAAGAGACAGGTGAGAAGAGACAGTTATAAGACAATCCGACAGCTCAAGGTTTTGAGTGAAGATTAAAGATGTGCTCAACAATATGTTCAGTTGCAAGCATCAACAAGAGTAAACAGTAGACAGCAAACAGTGAGATTGCTTAAATCTGCCAGGCAGGACATCTTAGGTGCTGCTTAATTAGTAGCCAGCTCTTAACCTCAGCTGCTTGCCTTGTCTCTGGAAAAGAGTTTGCCTCCAGCATTTCCCTCACAGGAGACTGTGTTTCCTCTGTCTCCCAAGAGTCATAGTACAACTCATCACCAGAGGACTTTTCAGAGACAGTCTTGATACTTCAAGAGTTGGAACTCCATATTCTGCTCAGTTATTAGTAGGATATAAGAACTTTATTTAAGCCAGGTATGAAAGCCTTGCCAACACGTTCAGAAGTGCCACAGGAGTAAAGACAGAAATGGGTGCTGTTATCAGCAGGATTGTACAGAGGCCTGAAGGTGTGGAGAAGCAGAGATCAGGCCATATCAGAGGAATAAAGATGTGAGAATACTGATGGCTATACCTTGGTGTCATCTATTCCTCTGTCAGTCAGTCTTAGGTTGTGGTGTTGTTAGTATGATGTCCATGAGTAAGGCCTTATCAGTAACAGCATTTCAGCTATGCCACTCACTCCCAAGAGATGCTCAACTACTCTTCATGCAATCTTCTTTCAGGAACCACATGAAATTATATTCATTTGTGGGGGAGGGGGGAGTGCTGCCTTCAAGTCTGTGTTAACTCCTGGCAACTGTCCAGACTAGTCCCTGCGGTTTTCTTGGCAAGATTTTGGATGTGGTTTGCCATGGCCTCCTTCCTATGGCTAAGAGAGAGTGACTGACCCAAGGTCACCCACCTGGCTTTGTGCCTAAGGTGTGACTAGAACTTACAGTCTCCTAATTTCTAGCCTGGTGACTTAACTTCTACACCAAAATGCCTCTTGTTCACCAAGACATTTATAGGATAACATCTACTCCAGGACCAAACTATGTTTTAGGTAGACTGATATAGTGGGGTTTTTTTAGGGTGGGGGTGCGGGATGGGGGTAGGGGGTGCCTTCAAGTCACTCTTGATTCTTGGCTGTACAAGATCATGCAGTTTTCTTCCAACATTTTTTGGAAGTGGTTTGCCATTGCCTTCTTCCTAAGGCTGAGAGAAAGTCAGCTGGCTTGTGTCTAAGGCAGGACTAGAACTTATGGTCCCCAGTTGCTAGTCCAGTACCTTTAACCACTACCCCAAACTGGTTCTTAATACAGTATTTTACCTTTTTTTTTTTAAATAAATGTTCAATTTTTAAGCTTTGCTGCCTTTATTGTGCTGGTTTTTAAGTCTCCCTCTCTCTTTTTAAATTCTCCCATAAACTGCTATAGGCTCCTCTGAGATGGAGAGTAGTATATATAAATGCATATTATAAAGTAAATAGTTAACTTTTTGAACCATTGCTCAGTTGTAGATTTACAACAAAAGAAATTCTCCACAAGTGACCCAGAATACAGAGATTGGATAAGATTTAGATTCAAATTCCAGCTTTGTCATAGTTGGCCTTCAGCCTCACTGAACTCAAATCATAGTAATGAGGCCAAAATGGGGTAATACTATGAATGCTGACTTAAGCTCCATGGAGGAAAGATGGGATGTAAATATGATTTAAACAATCTTTAATTACCGTATTTTTCCAACTATAAGACAATACTTTTTTCTAAAATCCTTACCCTAAAAATTGAAGGGCATCTTATTCAAGGAAGTCAGCCGAGGAGAGAATCGCGTGGTGGCAAAACTGCCCATACCTTGTCTCTGCGAATGGGCTTCCTCCTATTGCTAGCCTCCAATCACGAGTGAAATAGCTTGTCTCCCAAACAGACTTCCTCCAATCACGAGCCTGATGTAACTGACGTCAGCTGATGCTGAACAAACCAGTTAGAGGAAATCTGCAGAGATGAGCTATCGGCAGTTTCACTCGTGCTTGAATGTAATCAGTTATGCAAAAGAGCCTGGAAATAGAGCTGCAGAGAGACGGTTTGGACCTCCTCCCACCGAGTGTAGCAGGTCAATGTTAACTAATTACTAAATAAAAATGTGTTCTGCACTATCTTTAAAATATTGATTTCTTAATTTGGGGTTGGAAAAATGGGGGTCCTCTTGTACATGGGGGCGTCTTATTGTCGGAAAAATACGGTAATTTATTTGTTTCTTTGCTTAAAATGCTATAAAGTAAAGGTGTGTATCATTAGCACATTGTTAACACTTGCCTCCAAATCTTTTAATAATTGCCCCAGCAGCTTCCTATGAGGCCAAGATAGTGCTTTGAAGTGTCCCATTTTCAACTGCTCAGGTGCTGAGGAAGAGTCATCCAGTATTACTGTCTAAAATTATCTCTGCAAGGAGAAGTGGAACTACTGTAGAACATGACTTCAGTCCTTCTTATTGAGATGATTCAGAAAGTCAGTGGCATTAAATTATACTGAGGAATCTAGAGAGCCAGAAGGAACAAAACTGCCTCTTTCCCACAGAACTCACCCATCAGGCTGATTCAGACCCAAAACCAATCCTAAACCCAGGCCAAAATGGGCCAAAATAAACCAAGAACATCTGCAATTATACAGGTATTTCTTTCTTCAACTTGTCTCCAAAAGAAGTATTTGTGACTGATTACTGGTGTCATGAAACTCTGCAATGAGGGAAGATTTTCTTTTTCAGGAAGAAATGCAGTATTGCCTCCATCACACAAAGATGTATTTACCATTCCCTGGATCTACCAAATTTCTCCATCCCCATTAGCTCCAATAAACCAATGTAGGCAAAGGTCAAAATAACAGAGGCTAGAAAACTATAAGCATTTTGTCTGTGTGCTCAGGTCTCAAAAACTTAAAGCGATCTGCCATAACTGGACCAAATGGCACACTGGACTTTTTAAAAGATACCACATCAAAACCAGTGTGCAAATCATGAAGATGAATATTATCTTCAAAACGCCTTTTGATTTTCTCACCCTCAGAGGGTGTCCAATATGAAACTGCATCTGAGGCAACCACTCTAAAAACTTCTGGTGCATGACTACTTGAAAATTCAATGGTGGCTGCAAAGTAAGCTTCCAGTGTGCCCTCATCACCAAATAGAAGCCTTATTCTTGTGTGAACTGTGTCAGCTTCAAAATGAATATTATATAACTTTCATCCTGGCTGTTCTTTAGTCTACTTCATTCCTTGAAACCAATGAGAATTAGACTCCATGCATTATATTGTCCCCTCCCCCCCCCCCCCCCCCCGTACTCTGTGACAGAATGATAAGCTTTCCTTCCTAAGACACCATCAGAAATATATCCCACATGTGCAGTTCAACCTTCTTACTAATGATTTATCCTCTATTCTCCCCCTGGATTCCACCTCCAGTTGTGTCATTGTGACACATTATGCAATCACAGTTCAGTTGATTATCATGATGAAGGTGATGGGGATTTACAAAACAACAGTCTCTGACATCATTGAGTGAATCAGCCAGGCAAGCAGAGGCAACCAGTTAGAAATGGCAAAGCTGCTATAATGATAGAGGAAAACCAGGAGCCAGGGCTGATGAGCAGATCCTTAATATCATCATTGATAGGAGAAAACAATTGCACACAGGGCATACAGATAGATGGTTTCAGTACAATTCACACACCATTTTTATGATGACGTATTAATAAAAGTAACATTGGAAGGAGTACAAATGCTGAAAATAAGCAGTTGTCACTGGTGCACATTCCATGAAATGGACATGGATTTGGCAATGAAGAATAGAAGACTGCATGGGGAGAGGAATTTCAAGTCCTTGTATTGTTTCAATAATAAAAAATAGGTTTTTTTAAAAAAATGTTGATAAACAGTTCCACTACTTTATGTCATAAGGAAAAAAAAGAATAGTTAAAGAAGAGAGAAGAGGGAGAATAGTGAGCCTCTCTGCTAAAAGATGCAACACTTAGTAATAATGTGGTATATCTTGGTAAGGTCTGTATTTTTTCAAAGACCAACATCAAATAGAAGAGAAAAGGTTATGTCACCTTCACCCTCTCACTACTGTCATTTATATGCTATCAGCTCATTAAATTCACATTAGGATACTCTACGGGACTTTAGGAGCTATTAGTGCATCTAAAATGGCATAACAAAATCTCAGTTCACTTTAAGGGAGATGGCATTGCGACATTTTGTATTTCATCACTGAGTTATTATAGTCTCAGATGCATTCTGCTGTGATGGTAATGGAAGGAAGAATTCTAGAGAGGAAAGTGGTCCATTTGTTTATCCCAAGGGAGAGAAGGAGAGAGAAAACCAAAGTTTGAATAAAAGGAGAAGAAAACTCAAATGAAAGTTAAATTGCCCTCACAATTTAACCCTTGTACAAATGCAAAAGGAAAAAAAAAATGCTTCTGGGATTTGTGTTTGTTTGTTTTAATTAAGCAAGTGGGATATAATGAATACATGTATATATAAGGCAGGGCTTGGCAAGTAGGGAGCTGAATTTCTCGAGTGAAATGCTCCTTAAAATCCCTTATAGCATTATCCTACCCAGTCTGACATCCTATACATCCTAGGGTATCAATAGTGCATTCTTCTAGATATCTGAGTATAAGATTGCCACCTTAATTTGGTACATTAACAATGTAATCCTAAATATGTCTACTCAGAAAAAAGATGCAGGTAAGTATAAGGTTACAACCTAAAGCTGCAATCCTACCTACACTTTCCTGGGAACAAATCACTTAGATTCTTATGGCTTCCCTTCATCACAATTATGCATCTCATTTCCATGCACAGCATGGATCTGTGAGGGGAGCAGGATTGCCAGAGATCCTTTAATTCTTCTGATGTGTAGATCCAATTTCCCCTAGTTGCACTCTGCTTGTGTCAGCCTTACATGGTAGACCAGAAAGGAAACTTGCAAGTCTGTACTTCTCCCCCCACTCCCACCCCGCATCCCCTTTACAGCCCCAAAACTAGGGACTTCTGAGCCTCTTGACCCTCCCACATTCCTGCTGCAGGCTAAGCTGCCTTTTATTTGACTGTTCCCTTGGTTGCATCACAGTTCCCTATCTCCCAAGGTAATTCCCACATATCATTTCAGCTTGACCCTGTCATCCTCTACCCATTCTCCACATGTGCAGGATTTGAGGAATCAATGAATAAGACTTAATGGGAAGGAGAATCAAAGCCTAATGTCCTTTGTCATTGGGACATAGTGGGAGATAGTTGTACAGAAGACTACAGCCTACACATGAGTATCCAAAGAAGCGCTATCTGTTGTATGTACAATGAGAGCTCTGCTACTTTGGGGTCTGTGTGTATGAGATTCACAATGCGTGTATAAGAGGGGTAGGGCTTGCATTACAATGAGCACAACACTGCTTCTGCCCCCAAATTGATTTGTCCTCTGGACGCAGCTGAGTTTACAGCAGATATGGTGAAATTCAACAGTGTAAAACAATAAAACAAGTGGTAAAACAATACCACTTAGTGGGACTCAGAAGGCTGCCTTCTCTGTTGGTTCCCCCTGTGATTTGGATGGTCCAAACCCTGCTGGCCTTCCAGAAGGCTTCGAAGACTTGGTTTTTCTTTCACACACTGGGATCAGGCTACTTCTGGAGCCTGGTATGTGCGTTTTGTTTTTACACTGTCAGAGTATTTGTAAGGAGCCTCGACTATTTCGTTTTACATTGTTTTTTGTTTATGGTGTTTTATCCTATGTTTATTTATATTCAGTTATATAAGAATTATTTGATTAAGATGGGTGGCCATATACATTGGTTAGATGAATAAAATAAATAACCTAAAAGGTGTTCTATATGTTGCCTTTATTGACTTAACAGTGGCATTTGATCCAGTTCCCAGACAGGTGTTGAGGAAAGACAGGCTCCATTGACCAAGGTATCCTACTTTTGATCCTGAAATTCCATGAAAATACGTCCCTTGGGATGCTTCTCTACACCATACTAGCTCTTCTTCTTTTCAATATTTACATTAATTCCATAAGCCAAGTTTTGACAACAATGAATTTCACCCCCCCCCCCCCCAGCTGGCAAACAGGCCCATTTTAGTTATTTAGGCTATTGAAGCAGTCATCCTCTCCACAATGTGAGGATACAGAGTGGGACTTCCAACCTCTTGCCTTACAGTATGTTGTGAAGAAGAAAGGAGGAAGACTCATCATCAATAATCTAAGACAAAAGGAATTATCTTTACCAAATCATTGCTGGAAAATAAATGATACCAGTACAGAACAAATCAGGTATTGAAATAGCTGGGAATTATTTTTAATCCTCTGCCACTTGGAGGGGACCAATAAAAGCTATCATTGATCTATATATCCAACTATATTTCCACCACTAAAATTGATAAAGCTAAGGTGATTAGCCTTCTGCTTTGGGGCTCACAATTCTGTGGTTACAAAGATTCAAAATCCCCCAAAGCCATCTAATCCAATTTTTAAAGAATTATATTCCAATTCCATTGTAGTGTATCTAACTCTCTATTACATTGGGAAAGAGTAGTTTCCTTAGTGGCTTGTATGAGGTATTCTTGCCTTAAAATCTGGTCAAAATTTATCTTTAGTAACAAATTTCTAACCTCCTTGACACTTCTGATAGTTTTCCATCATCCTGGAAGAAACACACTGAAGTAAACCTAAGATATTATGTTTGTTCAGCCCAATATTTGGTTTCCCTCAGGCATCAGAAAGCCAACTTGGGGCTGAAGCAATGTATCTTTGATACTGATCTTCCTAATGACTGAAGTACAATCCCCACCCCCTCGAAACCCCACACGCGCTTAAGGTGGTGGCCTGTATGGAAGAACTTTCATTCCACCCAGTTATTGAACCACTATTTTGTGAGTGCCTCAATACAGAGTCTTCTCCCTGGCTAGATTGAATGCTGCCATCTATGCTAGTTAAAGGGAGATACAATAGCATTTCAATCCAAGATGGATTATACCCTTGCCCATTGGAAGAAACAAATTTATAATGAAAGTCTTATTCCTTTTCTCCTTTTTCATGGTTTCACACCCAGACATAATAACTTCCTTCTATTAAATTGCCTCAATAGGTGGGACAAGGAGAAAGTTTGTCTTCTACTGGTCAGTTTATCTTCAGATACATCTACAAAAGTAGCTAAGATTTACACTACAGCCATTACTATTTGGTGGCCAATAGTACAGCTCTTTGTCTCTCTTTCTGACACCTAAGAAGTTTAAAATGTTTGCTCCTGAACAGTAATGGCTATAACTTACCCATGTCATTGGAAAAGTTCAATAATTTCAGCTCACCTCTGCAAATTTTATTGCTTTGTTCTTCTCATTTTGTTTTCTTTAGTTATGTGTATTGATAGATGGTTATTGACCTCATATACAGTTTACAGGTTACAAGTTGCAATAGTTCCAGTCTTTCCTGTCAGGACACACCCAGAAAGTGGGGCTGGGAGACTAATGGCCAACACCAATGTCATTAACCTATGACGTTCCACAAGGTTCTGTTTTGTCTCCTACACTATTAAACGTATCCATGAAACTTCTGGAAGAGATCATTAAGAGATTTGGAGTTGGAAGCTGTCAGTTACCATTAACGCTGATCTCTACTGCTGCCAGGGCCAGTTTAATGCCTCAGCCCTTGCATTGCTTAACTGACAAAACATTAAGATTTAATAAGTGCTGAAAACTATAGTTGAGTGCAGCAGGGAAAGAGGTAAGGGCATGATAGCTAGGGGGAAAAGCTCAGGGGTGCCCCCCTTCCCTTGGTGCCCTAAGCAGGTACTTCTTTTGCTTAATGGTTAATCCAGAGTTGACTACCTTCTAACTAATCTCTGTTACCAAGCTTTTAATTGTTAATTACTTTAATTACCAGTGTTACCTCTGATTTTAACTGTTTTAATTTTGTTCTGTTTACTACTGTATATAATTATTACTGTTACTTTAAGCAGCCTTGAGTGTGGAAATAAGCAGAAAGGCAGAGTATAAAGTAATCAAACAAGCGTACCAATGCTGTTCATAGTCATATATCAATGGAGGACAGTGTCCAAGTCTGAAAAACCACCCATTCACTCCATTTTTAAAACTTCTCCCTCCCTCCCTCCCTTCCTTCCTTCTGGTCTCTCTCAATCCAGAAAGCTGCCAAGGAAGAGAAAGATGACTCTTTCTGGATCATTGCAGGAAGCTTTTGAAATTACAGCAAAGATCATAAGAAATTAGGCCAAAGACCACATGTTGTCCAACTTGCTGAGACAGACCATAAATAGCTAAGAGGCAATCATGGAAGGTGACAACCATGCTTCAAGTGTTAGTCAAAAGAATTATTCCCCTTGACACTCTTTCTGATGGTTGTGACATTCTGCCCACTTTTCAATCTTGGTTTTTTTTTAACCTGTTATCTACTATTCCTTTGGCCTTACCTTTTCCTCACACCACTAAGCTCACTACTGGCAGATTCAGCATCAATTGAGTGCAGACAAGTAGCACAAGGCCCTATGGCAAAGAGATTTACCTCAAACAATTCTCAGATTACTGACTTCTTTGACCCTGATAATTATTTTATTCACCCCAAGGAAGCTGCTGACAAGATGGCCTTGACAGATGTATTCAAATGAGTAAACAATAGGGAACAACTATTGCAGATCTAATACTTGGAAACCAGTATTAGAAACCAGAGGAGGCAAATAAGACTTGAAAGGAAGTGCTGCCCTTTGATTCTCACTTTGGTAGTAAGCCTCTATGCTTATCTAGAGAGCTCAGCTTCAGCTGTTAAAGAATGGAGTAGAGCTGAGATGGCACTGATAAAGCTGAGGCATGCATTTCAATTGTTTCACCTCCATTCCATAGAATTAGCGCTACAAAGCAACTTTGAGGATGCAACACATGAATAGATGGATACTAGAGCGTCATTGTTACCCTTGTTGCAAGGAATTCTTCATTCATGTGCATGCGTGTGTGTGTGCGCAGGTGAGCTCAGATACTAGAACTCAAGAATTTTTGACAAAAGTGTGGTACATGGCACAGATTTTTGAATTTTTGTTTCACCATGTTTGGGAGTATAATGGGGTGTATACCAAATGGAAAATGTGTTTTGTTCTGATCCTGGAACAAGCCAGGTCAACTGCAGCTCAACAGAAACAAAACCTGGAAACAAATCTTTTTGGAGGTTTTGACTTTGACAAAATTTAGAGGAATCTCAATATGATTTTACAGGGCAAGTAGAACAAAGCTGGTATGCATCACCCTTCTCTCACCTCTTTCTTCAGAAGTGTTATATGCCAGCCCTTCCACCCCAATTTTCCTAGGATCTTCTTTTCCTTCCTCCTGTGCTACCTTGCACTGTTACCAATGGCCCAGCTTGACACATCCCACCACCCTACTATCCCATCCACCACCCATCTTTCCAGCAAGTTGTGCATGGAAAGTATTGTACAGTACATCCCTAGAATCTAAACAATGGAAGAAACACATGTCTTACCATCAGTCAAGAAAATTTGTACTCACACAGCTTACATAGGCCTTCTAAGACAGCTGCTTTCTCCAGGACAAAATGCATGCTTTGATTCAAAGCAACTGGATAATGCTCAAGGGAAAACACAAGACAAAAACTATGTACGAACAGAGCTAATACCTTTTTTTTTAATGAGCCATTTTGTTTTTTCCTATCCTATATCTATTTTATAACCTGTACATTATTCTACACATATATCAGATGGTAATAAAGTAAAAGTTGACACCCTTATATTCACTGGAGACAGAGGTTTCACAATGAAAGTATGGGATAATCTTTTCCCCCCACCCTTCCGAGAGAGTCAGCCAATCTGATATTTATTAAAATGTCACTGATATCTATTTTATATTATTTGAACTTGTTCTGAGTAATTCCTATTTTCTGCTTCCTGTAAGTCTCTTATGAGGCAGCTTTTCTTCTTGTAGTGTTACAAATGACCACACACGTCCCCTCACCCACTGACTACATTGATTCTGTTTGTTTCACATGGCAAAATGCTATTTTGCCTCTCATTGTCCCATGCGCTCCATCTTCTTGAGTGTAAGGAACTTAATTTTCTTCTGTAGTTTTCTTTATAACCTATGGTACATAGAAGATACTTATTACTACTAATGGCTTAGCTCTGAAGCTAATCCTGTGCAGTTATAAACTATAGTGATCTATGGTAAATGCTGCATTTCCATGGTTCAGTATTTGAGTATAACACAGTGTGTCAAAGTAATCACTGTGGGAAGCTTACTCCGGAAATTATTTTTACAGCTGTTGTAAAGCTGCCCAGTTCTACAAAGAGCTCAGGATTACCTTCACTGCTCCTGAGAGCTGAATGGTCCAAAGTTGTAAGTGGAACTGTCTCTGTATATTTGTGGAATCATAACTAGCAAATTGATATGTTTGCAGAGTCCCTAAGGCTTCTAGCTCATTTCACTGAGAGTTTAGTATTGAATGAATCAAAAATGGTGGTTGGATACAGGTTTAATGGAGAAAGTTTGGCCTGTGGCCATATTGTTTTGTAATATCAAAAGGGTTAGCTGAATTGAGCACTTGATGTAGAACATGGGAATTAAGTAAATGAAGCATTTCCCATCACTTTTATGTACTTGCCAGGAAAAGCGTCATATCCTTAATGTCTTCTATATAGCCTTGCTTACACAGCAGCAAGGCAGTTCATATTTTTGCTCAGAAGGCTGCTGCAAAATAAATGTCCCTTCTTTGGGCTGCATAAAGGATGAACCATGGAAGAGCTTACGAAACAATAAAATTTGCAACATTTGGGGTATATAAAGCAGTAACAAGGCTGTATTGCTTTTTTTAAAAAAATTTTTGAAATCAATAACTTCTTTGCAAGCAAGTCTTCATGTTAGAGATAAGGGAATCTGAATCAAGAACTTTCGGTTTTTACATGTTAAAGCTACCTGTGTTGAAACAATGCCTAGGGGTGGAATGGAGGACAAGGAAACACTATTATCTCTCCTGAGCAATGTATTCTTATTGACTTACTTTCACATATATGCTTCAATAAAATAAATAAAATAGCATAGCATACCCAATCCAACCTAGCTAGAAGAATGCATACTGTACAAGTAGTTGCTATGTGCATAATTCCAAAGCTTTGCTAACCTCTACACCTCAGACCTTTGTACCAGACAGTGAAATTTGCGATCAGTGACCTAATTTGGTAACACCATATTTCCAGTCATTTGAGTTGAGCTCTGCTTCCCTATTCTAAGAAAAGGAAGCTACAGGCAATCATTTCTGGGTTCCTTTTCATGTGACAGAAGAGTATTATCTCATTCATTAGTATGTGCAGCAGGTGGCTGCCCTTAGTAGACAAATATGGGAAGATGGGGGAAGCATTTCCCTGGTGATAGGACTCTGGTTGTAGTTTTCAACAGTGGGTATAATGCTAGCCTGCACATCCTCATGACCCCTTCACTCAGCCTTTCAGTATATGTGGGATGGGTGGTGTGAATAGCTCAAGGATGATCAGGCCTGAAGGAAGTCACATCAGCCAATGAATAACCTAACATGAAGAGGTGCATGATCTGAACCACTATTATATCCAGATGATCCTTAGTACTAAATAAAGTGAAGGTAATTACTATTTTTATTGACTGTGTTCTGCTTTAAAATATTTTCACATAGGAAGAAACATGAATATTGAAATAAATCTGAAGACATTTCTAAAGATTGTGTGTGTGTGTGTGAGAGAGAGAGAGAGAAGGAGAGAGAGAGAGAACACACACACACATACATAAAAGACTCAATGGCTTGCATGAAAAAAAAAAGCTAGCCTGCCTATGGATGAGTTTTGAAAATACAAAAAAGGAAGGGGAGAGCTTTTTAAATCAACTTAACAGAGACTCTGATCCGGAATGAGAGACTAACAAGACAGACTTAACAGGAAATGGGAAGGATGGCAATATGGATAAATTGACTGAAGGCATTACATTATATTGAGTGGGGGAAGTTATACATGCAGCTACATTCCATAGGCAAAGAGAGTTTGGGCTGAATGGGAAGTAGGAATGATAACAAAAACCTGATCTTAGAAGACTGTGATATGCCTTCAGGGCAGGATCAGGAAATGTTTATAGAGATAAGTAAAGTCTAGAACACTAGCTGCAGGGAATTTCAATTATCTGAATAGAAAAACTAAGGAAGGACTACTCCTTTCTTGAGAACAATTCTGCCACAGTAATATTATTCTACACAGGATGTTGACATACTAGCAAGATTAGAGACTTTGTCTCAGAGACCATAATATAATTAGACAACCCAAAAAACCACAGTTCCATTAAAAACAATGATGGGAAACACACAGACACACACACACACACAGACACACACACACACTACTTTCTCCTTGAAAATAAAAGAACTATATTAAAAGGGGAATTCTTGACATAGGAAGCCACAGACCTTTCATAGCCTTAACAGTATGTGTCACTTTGCTTTTGTGCCTTCTGATACATTGTCCACCTTTGTTCATTTAGGCATCTATGTTTATCACCCTTGTCACAACAAATTACATCCCTTACCTGTCTCACATCTTACCCTCAACAAATGCAATAAGAAAAATTGGTATCTTGCTAGCATGTGGAGTTTCACCAATACAGTTCACCACCACACAGTTCAGCAGAAACTTTGCTGAAATTTGTTCACACATATGTGCATGCACAAATTTCTTCCCCTCTCCCAGCTATCCAAATAGTTAAAACATGAAGACACAAATACTATTCCCCTCTTCCCAATGCACTTCTCCTGATTTATATTGCTGTTGTAGCCATTGCTAAAGTTCTAGAAGACTCAGAGCCAAAGCTTTTGTATTAAGAGGGCTCTCAGATTGGTAGCCTTTGAAGTGACTCAGCTGTACTGGCTTCCACACCAAGATGATTTGTGGTTGCTGGTCCTTGTGGAAATAGTGGTTTTCAAAAAATTACAAGTAGCAATGGAAGTTTCAACTAAAGTTGGGAACCAATGGCCTTTCACAATTTCACAACCTATCAACTTCTTGTTAGAGAAATTGGATGGATGATTCCATCCCAGGAAAAGGAGAAATTTTCCAAGAATTTCTCAAGGACAAGAATTCCACTTATGAGTTGACTATAGCATGCTACTGAAAAAGCCCAGTGAGTGATATTCCCCAATACTGTTCACAGAGAGTTCACCTGGGATTGAATTGAATTCCCATGTGAATTCCCAGATAATTCTCCTGGGAAATTACAGACCACTGGGGAGACGATTGCACAGCAAAAGGGTGTTTGCCACACCTAATCCTGAGTATTTCTCTGACATCTCCTCTCCACTGAAATACATTCTTAAGGAAATATTTGTCCATCAGACTGAACAAGGTCTGGTAGAAAAATGCAAGGGAATTTGTCTTACTGGAGTTAGTAACAGCATAGATGAGGAGGGAGAGGTGGGAAAATTACTTTATTAAATAAGTTTTATTTTATTTGTACTATTTCATTTGTACTTTTCTAATAGTATTTGAATATAAAGACCATAGCTTTATATTTTCTCCCATGTTTGTGTATTTAATTTCAGGACTGAAAAGAACCACACATCCACATATGGGAAGAACCTTCAGCCATTCAAGGTCAGGAATGGAACCTATCCCCACAATGCTTCTTCCTCCCCTGCAATGTTAACTAATGTGCCTAATGCCCTAACTTTTCTTTCTTTGTTATTATTCCACCATCTTCACCACCACCAACTTCCAACCCTATTCTAAGTAATGAACCATTGTTTTCTCAAGGGAATGGGGCACATAATTTCTTGGAGTGCAGTACACACTTTCTAAATTGTTGAAAATCCACATTTGTCCATCCCAGGTTTGCTACTCTTTCCACACTAAACTCTGCACTGACATTTGTATGGAAGATCAGGGGCCTCACACTTAGGAGTGAGTAGAACTGGGACAAAGAAATAAGCATGGCTAATATAAAATTAAATGTTACTGCAATTACATTTAAATTGATATAATATAGTGGAAAGTTTGGCTGCTTATACCATTCATGCTTTCCCTCCCTTTTCACATTAAAAATCACATTTTTGTGGTCACTTTTAGAGGTCTTTAGAAGCCATAGCCAAGACTGGGTGTGTATGTGTGGGTGTGTGCACATGGAGTCAGGGTATGTGCAATGTGCAGCCTGGTATCCCTTGACAGAGGCTTACTTTTTATTTTCTTAGACTGGAAGAATCGGGCTATTTGGTCATTTGATATTAAGCATCGCTTGCTTGATGATCAATGTATTTTCTTTTCAACACATCTACTTAAAGGGCAATGAGTAGTGACTTCCAAAAGCAATGTACTTTTATAAATCCTTACCCTTATCCAACAACCAGGCTTAAGCTATTTATTTATTTATTCAAGTTACACACCACTTTTCTCCTCAAACCAACATCAACGTTTTGTTAGACAGATACATCATTTTTCGATTAAAAGTAAGACAAAAGAAATGCATCTTCATAGATCTTCTAAATGTTGAAAGAATGGGGCCAAATGTACCTGCCAAAGGAATGTGTTCTATAGTTTGGGAATCATGCTGGAGAAGGCTCTGTGATATAGGCTAGAAAATGGGACTCTTGAAGATGCTGGAGCTTCTTCAAAAGTGACTGTTCTGCAGATCTTAACAACTGAACAAGTTTGTAATGGGAGAGGCAGCTCAAGAGTGTCAGACCCTAAGCCTTTTATCCAGCATTGGTTAGCAACTTAACTGCCATATTTTACAAAAACAGCAACTTGCAGAAACATTGCAAGAGTAGTCCCAGATACTGCACATTGCAACAGTCAAAACAGGATACAACAAACATGGATACTGTTCTTTAAATCTTATCATTTCAGGAAGGCTTGCAGATTGTGTAACAGCCTTAATTGTGAAAAGGCACTCTTTACAACTACTGACATCTAAAAATTCAGTGACAGCTGAGATGAAGGAGCACATACAGACCATGAACGTACTCTTTAAAGGATAGTACAACTGTTCAAAACCAGCTAAACTTCAACCTCCAAGTCTAATTTTCTACTGATACTTCTTAAAAATTAATTTTATCTGGTTTGCCTCATCAAACCCATCATCAAACTCCATCTCAGCAATAGAGTTGGGTGTCATCTGTGAATAGATGAGACTCCACTGTAAAACTCCAGACAATTTCAGAAAAATAGGCAGACACTGAAAATGCTTATCTTGTTAAGGATATCTACCCCTGTAAAGATTCATGCCTACTTTATTTTCCTCTTAATATCTCCAACCCAGAGTTTGAAATACATTGTACTTATTTGACAAATACTTTATCCTGAGAAAACTAACTACTTGCACTTGAAGTTTAGACTGTCTTTGTTGCGCAGAGTGCAGCAAAAAATCCCATAAATCCTGCTCTCAGGAAAATGACACATCAGCATGAGAGCTTGCAAGTAGCAATGTCCATATTGTGTTCTCCAAAGAAAATCCAGTCAGAAAATATAAACTAACTGGTCTTTATTGATAAAAATGCAAAACTTCACAAAATACAAGTTGCATACAAAATATAGAACATAACAAAGACTTCTTCTCATATTAGCTTCCAAGACTTAACACTGCAAAGCCTCTAGCTAAAAAAACACTCTCAGAGAAGAGGTTCACTACTTGGTTACTAGTTAAGACTACATAACCCATAAAAAACTTACATGGTTAACTGTACAAAGCAAAACACACTCTGAACCTACTGGGCATTGTAGCCCTCCCCTTATATTGCTAGTATAACACGCCCACTGAATAACTAACACACACACATTTCAGTAGGTGGCAGTAAAAATCATAACAGAATCACAAGATACTTTGTAATCTCAACATCTGGTGTTGTATAGCGAACGGGATGACCTTTTTCCCATGAGAAAATCCTGATAGTCTTATATTCTCCAGGGCACCAATACATATATTGTGTGCAGAACTGCCATATTTATACTGAAGGCTGGGGCTTTGAGATCCCATTATATAGAACAAATTGGTTCCTGTAAAGGTGATTCTCTCATCTGATAAGTGTCTTCTTGTACTGTGATCACATATACATATATGTCTCATGTATTCTTTTTATAGTTTCGATTATGTTTTGTTTATATTTTTTATCTTGCTGTATTGATAAGGTCAATTAACTAATCAATAAAATTCATTCATTCATTCATTCATTCATTCATTCATTCATAGTTGCACTATACTTTTTACATTGTTACATTATACTTTAAAAAGCTGCTAAAAGTCAGATTCTGTTTTCTCTGTAGAAGTAAATTTCTCAGGAACCAAATAAATTAGTTTACTAAGCAAATATGGAAGGTGATATTTAAATATCAAGTTTCTTTCATGTCTATATTTTAGAATACTTTTAAACACCAGACTTCTTTTGTCTTCTGTGTCTCTTATTACATATACTACCTGACAAGAAATAAACAGAAAATATTTCCTGTATGCTGCCTTACCGATTCCTTTAGCCTTCTATGCAGTTATTCATTTCGTCTAAGCTTCAGGTGACAATTGGAGGCCTGCAGGTCACGTTTGAACCTTGGCTGGGCCTCAGAGACCCCCCTCCATTTTTTTGTGCTCCACCAGCCAAATGGCATGGATCAAGATGGCTGACTCCCTGCTTTGGTTAGACATTAGTTACCTTCCACAGATTGATGAGTGAGTGTGTGGCAAAGCTTGCCTTTGCTCCCACAAGTAATCCAGATTAAAACTTTTCTCTGTTGCTAATAGCAGGAGGCACAGGGCAATCTTGACCTGAATTGCTGGGGAATAACGGAAGATGACTCTTTGTCACTGCTCTTAGCAGCAAGGGAAACTTAAAATGTATGTGGGGATCACTTGTTTTCAACTCTCCTTCCACAGCGATTTCTGCAGCCAAGTGTGTACATGTATATGAGTATATCTGGATATACTAATGAGGGAGCTCTCCACTACAGCTCAGTGTGTCAACAGCCCATTTAGCTAATATATCCTTCAATCACAACACATGGTTTTGTGCGCTGCCCAGAGTCCATTGGAGTTAGGTGGCTACAACAAATTTGAATGAATGAATGAATGAATGAATGAATAATCCTTTCATCCTAAAAAGAAGCCCCCGCCCCGTCTTATGCCATTTCTTGGTTACACACACACTGAGCTAATCTCCACTTCCTGTTTGCTCATTAACTGCTTCTGCAGCATAGAAATGCATAATGGCCTCCTCACCCGGTCCTCAATCCACCACAAAAGCAACTTCTGCCTGTCTTGTCTAGTGTGGGGGTTTGATGCTTATCTTGAACACAAAACCTTTCTTCATCGGTCTGTTCACTGGCTTATGACTCCCCACAACCTCAGCTGTGTGAGACTAATCTGCACACTGAGGCAAGCAAGGCATAAGCCCACTTCAGTATAAGAAAGTCTAGAGAGGTTTGCTAGGGAAGCGTACTGCTATAAGTGTGGGATGGCAAATGGCTGGTGTGAATGAACAGGGACAGCCAGAGTAACACAATGGTCAGAGTTCTGGACTAAGGGAAACCCAAGTTCAAGCCTACCCTTAGTCACGGAAGCTTACATGGAAGGATTCTTTTTGCAATATTAAATATTATATAAAAAGAAAAAGGATTCTTTTTTCAATATTAAATAAAAATCTGACTTTTGGTAAATTCAGTCCATTATTTGGCTTTACTTTCAATTGCTTCTGAGTAACTTCGGGCCAGTCTTAGTTGAACTTACCTCAGCAGATTGGTCTGTGGGGAAAAATAGGAGGCAAAATGCAATATGTGCCAACTTGACCTTTTTTTTTTTTTTTTTTATCTGCTTAACAGTCATTACTGACCCTGCAGTGACCGCCCCCTAGCGGTTTTCAAGGCAATTGCATCTTTCTAGTTTCGGAATTAGACTTTGCCAGAGCCTAATTCCTAGAGCGTCAGCCCAGCTGGCAGCACAGGAGGCGGAATTTCCGTTGCTTCGCGCCCCTTTTTCGGACGAGCGCGGTTTTTCGCGCTTTTACCGGCAACTTGTCCCATCTCTCTGTTGAGCCGCTGCCAGCATTTTTCCTCCCACCGGAGTCCTCCTTTATCTACTCACGTATGTTTTCGATCTGCTGAGTTGGCAGAAGCTGCGGGTATAGAAACAAGAGCTCACCTTGTTAACGCGAGGCTGGACTCGAACCGCTGAAGCTTTCAGCCATATCTGGCCGGCACTTTCAGCGTCATTAAGCCGCTGCGCCACCGCGTCCCCCTAACTTGACTTCCTGAAGGTTAAAACAAGAAATATATCAATCAAACAAGCAATCACAACAACAACAACAGCTACGTAATAAAGATTTTGGGTAATCTTTGTCACCTTAGATTTGAGCTCAGTTCATTCTTGGCACATTTGGAAGCTTCATTGCTTGTGACTCTTTGCATTCCCTCACAGGAAAGTGTCCCAATTCCTGCCTTCTCCTCTCTGCTTCTGCATTTTATTTTGCCTTGCAGATGCTTCATCTGTTTTCATCTGTATCACTTATAGTTTTATTACTTTTAAATAAATTGTTATGGATTCCTAATTTATATGAGAAAGTATTTTCTTCCAAAAAAAATTAGAGGTGGAATTCCAAGGAAAATTTGCACACGTTGATACAGCATTTCCTTGTTGGAAAATCATTATTTCCATCATGGAAACATCAATTAGGGAATAGACCTGACAAAAGTACTTGGTCAAATATGGAGTCTCTCTCTCTCTCTCCCCCCCCACCAACACTTCTCTCTCATGTTCCAAAATGGCTTCATTAAAATAAAAGCATAACCTTAGGGACTGCATAGACCAGAATACTAGATACCTAAACGGTATTTATTTATGACTGGCCTAAATGTAAAGTGAATTAAAATTTAAAAGATTGAACTCAGGTAGGCTTCAGATGTCTGCGCAATAACATCCATTAGGAAGATGAAAGAACATAGAATGCCCATGTGATAAGGACATGTCAGGTTAGCGGTCAAGCATACCTTTATAGTTAATAGCAAGGCAAATTAAAGAAATATTAGGTTACTCTCATATTTATTGTAGAAAAGGAAAACAGATCCATGGTTTTAAAAGATTCATTGGAAAAGAAAGCTATGTACATACGGTAGTGGAGTTAATACTGCTTGAAAATAATGCTACAATCCTATTTACTGTGCCTGCTAGGACTTACAGCTGAGAAAGCATACCAAGACTTTTGCTCTGAGCATAAAATGACTGAAAGAAATACATTCTTGGGATGAACATTTCTGGTATAGCTATTTTTGTAGAAATAAATAACTCAAATGGAAAGGTCAAAGGTTGTGCTCTGCCCTTTGTTCCCAAATTGTTTTGAAATGTTCCTTTTCCTTACATTATTCTTACTTTTCCACCTCACAGTGCTATTTGATTTCATTATTTTATGAAGAGTTTGCCACAACTAAGAATCAGGCAAGAGTTTTGTAAAGGAATAATCCTTGGGAACTGCCGTGGCACACCTGCCCCATCTCTAAAGCATCCCCAATACATACCAAGCCCACATAACTGTTTTCCTCTCACTCTCTTGCTGGCATCCTGACCTTTCCTTCCCTCAGGCCCATTGGAATCCAGCCTATTTCTCCTCCTCATGGCTATTTAAGTCTTCATTCACTCTGGGGGAATCCAGCTTCTCTGCTCTTCATTGGCCAAGTTACCAAACCTTTGCCCAAGGGTTTGTACTGTCTCCCCTCTACCTCTTGCTTACTTGTGAGTGGCCTTTCTAACAGCAGAATGAGATTCCTGATCCTGCTGGTTCCTAACACCCTGCTTTCTTACTTCCCTATTACCGCCCCCCCCCCCCACACACACACACTTCTGACTCACCACACCCATTCTATTCATTCTATCCTACCTGTTACTACATGACTTTTAGAAGCTGGGGCTGATTAAATTATAAAGTGGAGCTAGTAGGTATAAGAAGAGCTTCCTATCTTTTCCCAAAATTTCTAGCCAGGTTTACCTATCTCCAGGAAGCCTATTCCTGCATCCTGCAATTTAGCTATTTACCTTAACTTTAACTTCTGCCTTGCATGGACTTCACTGCAACCCCTGGACTGTACTAATGAGACCAGGATCCAACTTTTTTGCTGGCTTTCAACATGTCTCCAGATTGCAGGAGAACGCACTGAGTGTGCATTGAGGAGCAGAATACTTTGCATTAGTAGGGCTCTTTCTATAAACTGGAGGCTGTAAGGGTCTGGATGGGGAGGAACCGGCTTCAATTCAACCCTGGCAAGATGGAGTGGCTCTGGGTTTTTGGCCCCCCGGGAACAGATGATATTCCATCTCTGACTCTGGACAGGGTGGCATTTCCCTGGACTGAGTTGGTGTGCAATTCGAGAGTCCTCCTAGACTCATGGCTCCTGCTCAAGGAGCAGATGGCAGCCGTGCCTAGAGGGGCCCGTGCACAGATTCATCTGGTGCACCAATTGCACCCTTTCCTGGATTGGAAGGCCTTGCTCACAGTCACTCATGCCTTGGTCACTTCTTGCTTGGATTACTACAATGTGCTTTACATGGGGCTGCCCTTGAAGACCACCCAGAAGCTACAACTGGTCCAGAATGCAACAGCACATGCAGTGCTGGGTATCCTTAGGTTTAGCCATGTAACATCTCTGGTGCTGGTTATTACCTTTAAAGCCCTATATGGCACAGGGCCAGGTTATCTGTAGGACTGCCTCTCCCTAAAGACATCTACCCATCCTACTAGATCAGATAGAGTGGGCATGCTGCTAGTCCCTTCCCTTAAACGTTGCCATCTTATGTGATCTAGGAAGCGTGTCTTTTCCGAGGCAGCCCCTACCCTATGCAACACCTTTTCCCTTGAAGTTTGGCAACCTCCGCCCCCAGCCCTCCAAAAAGCACCTGGCTTTTCCCCCAGGTGCTGGGATAGGGTGAGGTGGACAAGAGGATTTAACAAGGGGCTGCATGTGGAAAGTTAACTTTGGTACCAGGTTTGTAATGTTTTATGATTTTAATAGATATATGCATTATATTGCTTTATTATTAATGTTCTAATTGTTGGTTGGGAGCTGCCTTCAATATAAGATGGGCAGCTATATAAATGTTAGCATTGTTTCCATAGATTGATTGATGCCACCCTTGAAAACCTAATACCAACCATTCATATGTATCTGTAGACTCTGATTGAATGAGTAGGTGTTTGCCAAGACTGAAGTTATGTGTGAGGATAGACATGTAGCCAATCTTCAGTTCATTGCCTGAAGATTAGGTGGGGAAATAACAGTACAATCCCATGTGTGTGTGAAAAACTGTCCTGTTACTTAATATTGATACCTTGTTGAAAAAGTAGCTTAAATGCTGCATTAAGTTTCCTTTGATATAGCTGAGTTTACATTCTGGTTTTATAAATAGTGCTTAATTTGTATAACAGTTCCTTTATTTTGCCCCTGGTTTGTTCAGATCTTTCCAGAGGGCTTGACAACTAGTCAAAACACATGTTATTATTACTGACATAATGCACAGGAGAGTTATTCAGTAGTTTAGAAAGCTGCTTAAATTATGTAAAAATGTGTGCATAAAAATGTGTGCACTTTTTCTCCTGTTAGTTTTTGCTCCCCAGGCAGCCCTGTCTACCTGAGGATGAGGAACAAAGTTGGGCAGTGAAGGCCCAGGGTTAAATCAGCTAGCATTGGTGCAGGGATGGGGTACAGAATTGCAACTGAATAAATTATTATTATTTATTCATTTAAATTTATTGGCTGCCCAACTCCAGTGGACTCTAATATAATTTATATCAATTGAATAAATAAATAAATTGCAATTTTTCTCCTGGTATCGAGATTCTATTAGCATTCTTCTCTTTTGTTGCTGACCTTAAAGAGATATCAAAGGCAATATGTGCTTTTTGTGCTGTTTGGTCCTGAGTATATTTTAGAAGTCCATACATTCAGAGTTCTTGATATTCCATCAGCCAATGATGTGCATGACATGGTTGGCATGTAGCTCCAGCCGTGCACATGCCAGAGGCTACTGTAAGAATTGACACAAACTTTGGGTGATCTCAGATCAACATGTGGTCTGACATCACCTTCCCAAGACTTTCCAATACTTAGATAGAGGTTTACATTACTGTGCTGCTGCGTTATTGTCCATGTCTGTAGGCTGGTTTACAGAGAAATCTGTGAACAAGGCTTCATGCGGTGAGAACGCCTTGAGGTTACTATAGCATTGACGGCTTCTAAGAGCTGCCACAGATAGAAGCAGAAAGCCTCCTTCCTCCATTTTCTCATCACTGCTGCTATTTATTCACCTCCCGGCAAAGCAAAGCTGATACACAGACAGACAGCAGGGCAAGTAAACAACGCAATCACAGGAACACTCAGAAGATGGTTCTCGGCATGGGATTGCAGTAGCAACTGCCACTGGTACATTTACCTGGAGTCTTCTCTCCACAGGAGCCTCATTCACCAACTTCTTTCCCTTGTGAACTGAGGACTCTGCTACCTTTTTTTTTTTTTTAAACTAGCTTTTGTACAGTTTTAATAGTTGCCTTGAACACTGGTATAACATATACTAAAGTATGTTTAGGAGTGCAGCCTAGAGGAGCAGTTGCAGATTACATCTGTGGCAGAATATAGACGTGTCCTTTGGGCTGCTAAGGTACAAATGTCTGAGACTGCCTTACACGTTCCTGTTGACTTGAAGGTGCCAAAGATGGGCACATAGGTGTCAGACAGATTAATGCGTGCATGTTTGCAAACATACAGGTAACCTGTCAGTCTTTAGTAAAACCAGACCTTTACAGTGCCCAAGAGGGATTGTGAGCTGGCTGCGAGATTTAACTTCTGCTTCAAGTTTGTGCAGCCACATAGGTCAAATGGGTGTGAACTGCTGTCTATTAAGCTGGCAGAGCTTGTGAAAAAGAACAAGGTTAGTTTATATTCCCCTTTCTCATGGGCAGCTGCTTTCCTTGGCCCTGGAAGGGAGAGCTCAAACTATTTCCTATTATAAAAAATGCAATGTTGCTTTAAACTTCAAATCTGGAGTTCTGCTTGATTAAAGGGAGGTGATATATAGATTTGGCTTGATCCTTTAATAGATGCAGAAAAATCAGTCAGATATAGACACAGACAATATAGACGTGCGAGGGAAGGCAGAGGAAATAGGTTAATTACTGTCAATTGACTGACTGACTTCCTTTATAGGCGTCATAGTTATTATAGCTCTAAACCAGAAATTCGTCTCTTCCAGAATACATTTAGCAATTAACTACCATCACACTGATCTCCCTTTGAATAATCTAGATTTTGTTAAGTACTGAGTATTAATCAGCATATTTCTTTGTCCAGGGACTTATTCCCTAGCAAATGTATATAAAATTGTAATTAGGAATGGGGAGATTTGGTTTTTATTTTGATGCAACCATACTTAAGTTTGCACTTTTGGACCAATATGGAGCCCAAATGCAGTTATCCTTTGAAAGTCATACTCCACTGAATAGTGCAATGGACTTCTCTAATTAAAAAATGGGACTGTTTCAGGGATTTAGGATATTAGGGATTTCTATACTTATAATTGTGTGAATAAGTGAATTTTTTTTTTTTTTTGTCTGCTTCACAGTCATTACTGACCCTGCAGTGACCGCCCCCTAGCGGTTTTCAAGGCAATTGCATCTTTCTGTTTTTCGGAAGTAGCCTTTGCCAGAGCCTACTTCCTAGAGCGTCCAGCCCAGCTGGCAAGCGCAGAAGGCGGGATTTTTCCATTGCTTCGCGCCCCTTTTTCGGGGCAAGCGCGATTTCGCGCTTTTACCGGCAACTGTGGTCCCGTCTCTCTGTAGAGTCGCTGCCAGCATTTTCCCTCCCACCGGAGTGAGAGTACTCATTTATCTACTCACCTACGTTTTCCATCTGCTGAGTTGGCAGAAGCTGCGGGTAGAGAAACAAGAGCTCACCTTGTTTAACGCGAGAGGCTGGCCTCGAACCGCTGAAGTTTCCAGCCATTTCTGGCTGGCACTTTCAGCATCATTAAGCCGCTGCGCCACCGCGTCCCCTAAGTGAAAATACCGTTCAAGAAATAGCCAATGCAAGAAATTGACATATTGGCCAACATAGTATGCAATAAATGTGCATGTCAGATTTGGCCCTGCTTCACTTTTAAAGATCAGCCAAGATTTGCCAGCTGGGCTCCTTAAAGGTATTTAAAATATTCTTTTAAAAAAGAGCACACATCCAGTTTGCCTTTTATCTTTGAGAAAGGGAGAATTCATCACACTGTCTAAATCTTATTAGAGATAGAACCAGATAGATATATAGACAAAGGTACAGATTGCCTGACTTTATTTCTGTCAATGACAGGATAGAGCAAGATAAAGGATAGTAGAATGCAATGAAGCAGCCATGCAAATATGAAAAAGTGAATAGCATATAAAATTTGAACATTGCATCTATACATTCCGTAAAAGTAATCTAAATAACTGGACCTATGAAACATATTAACCTATAAAAACAAAAACAAAAACAAAAGTCAGTCAATCTGTATCTTTTCAATTTATCTATCTATTGCCTATTTATCTGTTTCTACCTCTAATGTAATTAGATTTAGACAATGTGACAAAATTTGGCACATAGTATCGACGTCTCAGTGGAACAGCAATGCCTGTGTTTTTCTCTATTATTTGCCCATTCATTTTGTTTTAAAATATTGCATGCTAATTTTGATGAACCATAAAATAAAACCAGTATGTTAAATCTTAGACAAATAGCTAGAAGATTTCTATTTCCCACCAAAAATCAGCATGAAATTTATGGTACCACTGTTTGATGGTCTGCTGCCAAAGGTAGGTGATGTGATCTTGGGTTGCTCTAGAGTCCACTGAAAAGGTGTTCTGGAGCCATTTCTAGCTCCAGTGTTACCCTCTCTGCTTTAGCTGAGCAGTAGTCTGGGTATGCAACCCCACTGGGATCTGTGTCAAGTCCAGGATGAATCAGAAATAGTTTTAGAGCTGGCCTGATTCTCAGGGAGTTCCAATTTCCACACTCTGTTCAAATATAAAGGAAATTCTGATTTTTGTTTGTTTGTTTTTGTTCTACTCTGATGTGATATTCAAGGTGTAGGTCTAGGACAATCAATTTAGGGAAAAGAGGGGTTATTTCTATTTTCTGGGTTACAAACATATTGTGCTGGCTATAAAAAGAGACATCCAGAATAGGGCTTACGTTCTTTTCAATATTTTATTGAGGAAAAGAGAGAGGGAGAGAGAGAGGGGGAGAGAGAGAGAGAGAGAGAAAGAGAGTTTTGCTGATCTGGCTCCCCTGAGTTTGATTTTAAATTTTTAAATCAAAGCCAAAACTGGATTTTAGTGCAAGCAATGTATGTAATGTCACCTGCAGTCCAGAATTCTGGACATATGAAAAAGGACCGTATAGCTTCTTTGTGTTCTCAGCAAGGCCCAGCCTATAGCAGAAAACCAGGTGCTGCCCACTTCCTTATATTGGCCCTCATACGCAGAGCATGAAGGCCTTTTCGATTCACTTGATGGTTCATAAGTTAGCAACAACCGTGTTGTTGCCATTCATCATATTTATAGGGTATGCGCTTTTATGTACTGTATTTCAGTGAAGTTTTAATGCCAGGCCAGTGCCACAGGGTACTAGTCTACAACAAAGATCTCAAATACAGTTTAAAAGGTAAAGCCATAAAAGAGAAAAATAATAGCTAAAATCACTGCTTGGTACCTAAAGGCTCTATGGAGGTTTCTTTTCTTTTCGTGTTTATTTCAACCAATGCTCAAAGACAGCACTTTGTTATTTCCAGTGATATGCACAGAGTGTCAACCTGTCTCTTGCCATTGCCCAGATGGCAATCTTGAAGACGTATTTTCCTTCAGTGGAACACAGTTGATTATATGTATATGAAAAGCCTTTTTGTCTCTGCACCTTCCAGCTAAGTGTGAGACAGGAAGAAAAGCAGGCTTACTCTTTTGTTGTGGACAGTAGTAGCCTTGGGTTTCATTTATGGATTCACAATAGGGCAAGTTCACTTGGCTGGCAGAGCCTCCTGCATCATGAGAAGCTGCTAGAATGTCTGAATTCCAATTAGGATTGGGTGAAGGCACTGACTTTATGATTCCAATAGAAGAGAACCAGTATATTAGGAGAGGGCCCTTAAGTCTATACAATCAATTGTTACCCTTTCTGACACTGTAGGAGGAGAGCTGTGTTCATCTAGGCAAAAATCAGAAGGAATCTGGTAGCACCTTTTCAGACTAAAACATTTTATTAAAAGATTTAAGCTTTTGTGGGCTATCACTCACTCATCAGATGTGTGGGGAGGAGTGACTAAACCGATGCAGGATTTAAATGGGGATGGGGAGAAGGCAGGGTGGCTATATGCAGATACGCGTTACATGTGAGACAGATTACAAGTACCTTATTAATTAACAATTGTAATGTGTTAAAAACTCATTGTTTTTGTTAAGGCCTTCTGAGATAGCCTGATGCCTTTACACGTATGCACTCAGCTTTGATGATGAAGGTTTCTTGTTCCACAACAGCTACTTTGTTATCTGTAATGGACTGTCCTGGGAGGTTAAAACAGTTTGGTATTACTTTGTCCTTCTTTCGAGTCCTGATGTCAAACTTGTGTCCATCAATTCTTTTGCACAAAATCTGGCCTGTTCATTTTATATTGAATTTAGAGAGGTATTGCTGGCAGACAATGACATATATCACATTAGAGGAAGAGCATATGGAAGTGCTCCTAATCTTCTGTGTGAAGTTGTTGGAGCCTGCTGAAGCTGGTTTGTAAGAGAAGGACACTGATATTTCCAGATGCTCCCAGATATGTCTTAAAAAGGTCAGCTCCTTTGGTCCATCAAATATAATATTATGAGATTAAGATAAGCTGTACTTACAATTCTTTCAAGTATTATTTCCAAGCTTGAATATTGAGGGTTAGAAGAGGAAAATAATAGAGAAATAAATTATGCCACATGGAACTGAATGGTGTTTGTTTTTGATTCAAAGACTTAATAATTGTTAGATAGATAGATAGATAGATAGACAGACAGACAGACAGACAGACAGACAGACAGACAGGAAGAAGATATATCACATTAAAGGAAAAGCATACGAAGGTGCCTCTAATCTTTTGTGTGAAATGGTTGGGGCCCGTTGAAGCTAGTTTTCTATTCTATTCTCAGTCTTGTGTACATTCAGCATACATTCAGCATAACCTCTGACTCTTCACATAGATATACAATATGTGTTTTTGCAGGTTCCTCTGTGTATGGATCCCATCCAAACACATTCGGTACATATATTGAATTGAATATATACCTGGATATGTTAAGAGTAGTAGATGTGATTCAGTATTATGCATATTCAGTACACAGCTGTATCTCCCCTGCCTAAGTGCCAACATTTCCCAAAAAGCAAAGTTCCCATTCAAATACCACCAAAAACATCAGAACCCAGAAGTGAACCAATGAACTGATACCCTTCCCAATTTCCTCTCTTTTAGTGGACATCTCAAGAAGCTGAATTGAGCTAGCATTCTTCAAATGAAATGGGGATCCTTCAATTCCCAGGAAAAAAAATGGGAAAGGTATTTCAGGAGCATGATCATGTCAGTAACAGAGCACAAACAGGCATAGGCTGGAGATGCCCAAGTTACAGTTCTCTACTTTCCTTGGATTCTAACTCAGATAGAAAAAGAGTGGATCGTATTGTTTCATGAAACACTGGAGATCTGACAGCTAAATAAATACAGTTATCTTGTAATATTACATCCATGCCAAAGACAGGATATACACAGATAACGCAGATAACAGATAACACAAATCTGCTCCAGAGGGAGCCCTCTGGACCACATGAAGAGAAACAGATGTTATAGAGGAAAAGGAAACACCATCCTAGCAGTAATGCCAACTCTACTGGCAGAAGGACAGCACTCACTATAGACCAATGTTGTTTGGCTGTGATCTGGGAGAAGTAGGCTCAACTGCCCACCTAACCCTAAGGCCTTCAGCAAGCTGCTATGCTCAGAGGTACATTGCTCACCCTTGAAGGTCTTGGGTAAGGTCTCCAGGGATCTCCAGAAGTTGTTACCAAGCTGTAATTTTTAATGAGACAGAAGGTGAAAACTGGTAAACACATGCCTCTCCAACATTCCAATAATAGCAATTATATTAATTCTCATTAGCACATTAATTATATTTATTTTAATTAACATATTAACTATAAAATCAATTATAGGTTGTTACTCTTGTTTTAATTCAGGTGCCACTATGTAAAGTGTAGGGCCCAGGAAATCCTTAATTTTAGGATTAGAGTTTGAACTCATCTATTAGCCAATCTATCTTGTAAATTGACTATGCGAATAGGAAATTTGGGGAATCATCCAGAGCGTGTCAGAAAAAGGGTAAAGTTTTAGTTTTTTGAAGAAAAAAAAATATTGGTAGGTTTCCTGCATTCTCATTAAATGGGAAGTTATTACAATGTTAATCAACAGAGGAAATAACATCATTTTTCTTCCCAATGTAATTTAATGTACAATGTAATTTAATTCACAGTCATGAAAATATGATTTTCCATGAAGAAGACTTCTCTCTTTATAGAAGAATGTGTGTGAACATACATGTCTCCAAATATTAACAAAATGCTAGGTTTCATCATTGAAAGCAGGAAGCTATTAGAAGATAAATACTTTGACATTCACAGCATACTACAAAATGAAACAGAAATCTATCAGCTCTCCCCAAAATAAATTTCAAAATCAATTTGTCTATATTGCCCAAATAAATTAATTATGTCTCAGGGCATATTAATTCATATTAAGAGTTCTGGATTTTCGCTACACTCTCCAACTTCAAATTACCTGATTCTATTTGTGGAAAACCATCCATGAGAAAACAATGAGAAAACAATCCACCACTCTTCACATAGTTACATGTATACAGTTTACTGCAAATGGTGTCCTTCTGACTTGTTTTTGTTTTTTTTTCTTACAGGTTCAATGGCATCTGCAGGTGAGCAAGGAACAGGTCAACATGATGACAGGAGCATTGCAGCATCATTGCACATAACATGCCCCTTTTCTAGTTGTGTTGTACTGTTGCAAGCATATCCAAAAGGAAGCTGCTGCATTAGTTACTACACACATGAAATCAAGTAAATCAGAGATTGGGGAGAAGGTAGATCTGGAGGTATGGTTAGATACTTCAGTGAATTGCAATAGATCTGCAAGGATTTCAGATTCTCAATTATTTATCAATAACTGAGAATTTAAGCTCAATTTAGGGATTTTTTAACTCTATTCAGTGTTGGTAACAATATCCCTTCTTTCATTTTAAGTGTTGATTTTTACAACAGGCTCTAATTGGTAGAAATTGGTATTCTAACAGAAAACAAAATAGATCCTTCAAACCTGATGACTTTTTGTCACTGGATTGCATTTTCCCCTTGTCTGATAAAAATTCTGGGATTTTACTTTTTGCATGAGAACAAAACAGAAATGGAAAAAGGCAACTAATTCTGCCTTTAATTCTAGAAATGCTACAATTTGCTATGTTGATGAACCTTCCAAAAGTTCCTGTTCATTTAAAATGTGCCATGTTTGAATATTGAAGGAAGAAAAAACTATCAAGGTTTTACTCTCAACTCTCCAGAAATGCAGATATTTTAATTCACCTGTTGTTTTATTTTATTTTATATTTATTTATTTTCTAGTTTTGAGGCCACCCAATTCCTTAGTGACTCTGGGCAAACTTACAAATAAAAAAGAGAAGCAGTCCATTTAGAACAAACAATAGTGGAAACGATGGTGCTGATTATATTGAAATGAGATTTAGGATAATCTTTTGAGTGTCCTGTTGATACAATTAATGCTCATATACTTTTTTAAAACAAAATGTTTATGTAGATTTTTTTAAAAATAAAAGAGTGTTTAAAGCAAAATCGTTAGGTAATGAATATATTACAATGAAGTTCATTTGTTAGAAGAAAAATACTTAAATGAGCCCATGCTCAACTCAAGGAGATCTGCTAAACTTTAGATAATATTCTAGAAAGGTATTCCTGTTTGATGTGGTCCATGAGTAAGAACAGATCAAGGGTAAACAATACAGAGAAGGGGGTTTCTTTTCTTTTTCATGTTCTGGTGTTGTAAGCAATTAAATGCATGGCTCAGGAATGCAAACTAGCTTTATAAATACAGATTGACCCACCTGTATATTTTTCAGTAAGAAGCAATGTCTACTATTTCCGGAAGGGGAGTCAAGTCTGCAGTTTTAAGCTATATACAAATGATAAAAGCACAGACATCAAAGTGTGCAGCCTTTCAACTCATGCTCAATTAGAATAAAAGTTTTGGTGGATGTTTTAAACATTTAGGGCTAACTAACTGTGACAGCACCTCAGCTCTGCAAATGGGATGATTTTGGATTGACTTTTGATCTGACTGACAGTTGCTTATACACTTCAGTGTCAGTTTATAACACACAAGTTCACGTTTGAATGCATATGTCTCTAATTAGAAACTGTTTATGGACTAGCCACATACATTTAACACACAAGAGTAAAGGGACTTTTGGAAAAAAAAATAAATCAGGTTTATGGTTTAATAGAAGGGAAATAATTAAAAAGAGGATTTGACCTATACATTTCTTGTATAGCGTAAGGAAAAGGACACTTTCACCATAAGGAAACTGGCCTGCAAAATAATAATATAAAGATAATAACTTCAAGGAATAGTGTAGTACTGATTCAACTAAGCTAATTTAGTACAGATATGATTCTCAACACAACAGCAAATTCGTCTGTGGTGACAATCGGGGCCTTCCTAAATCTCTGCCTGCCCCAAGGTCCCCTCGCCTCCCGCGAACTCTACTGGGCGGTAGGTGACCTCCTAGTGGCCTAGAACAAGGATATGGTTGCATCATAGCTGATCTATCTGATCAGCAATTATAGTTTGGGCCTGATTCACTTTCCTCCAGCTGCCTCCATATGTTTAGCCCCAAACCGACCCCCAAATGAGCAGGTACTCATAGTTTATCATATAACATTTTATGTTATAGGCTAATAGGTTTAATAAAAGGATAACAATGGAAACATTACATCTTTCAACTGTAATATAAATCAAAGGTGGACAATATGTAAGCAGTGGATTCCCTAGCTCCTCTTTTTGTAGCACCTGGACTTCTCCATGATCACAATGGAGAATTTTAGCACAATCTTTTGCTATTCCTGTTAAGTCCTGAATTGGTGTAATGAACCTATTTTACTAAATAAATAACGTTTTACACATACAGAGAGAGAGAGAGAGAATAACTGAAAAAGGGATGTGAAAATGCTGCTTCATTCCCTCCAGAGATGAACCTTCATCACTGCTGCCCTTCATGTAAGTCTTTGAAGGTGGAAAAAGAGGGTGATGGTTGTTTTTTAAAGTGTGATCCTTGTTTGCAAAAAGATTGGCCACCCCTGACATAAATAGAAGTAGGAAAAAAAGAAGGAACATCCAGTAATGTTTTGGGGACTGTTTTACTGGTAGCAATGTCATCGGATATGGCAAATGGAAAGTCATAAAACAAAATACTGGTTCAGGAAAGTCGGCATCACCAAAGTGGTTGAGTAAGTATTATTCATGAATTATAACTATGCTTCAGTCAAGTGCTTGGTCTCTCTATATGTGCTGATTGAAAAAGAAAGAAAGAAAATGATTGATTATGAACCTGGAATGTTGCATGCATGTATCAAAAAGGAGCTATTGGCTAGAACTTGGGCTTTAAGATGAACGACTGTAAATAGTAATTTTAGTACTTATTAATAAAGATTGCTAACATTAAACTACCCTGCTGGCATCATAACAAAACAGTGATCGTGACAAACACAGAATGTGGTTTCTCACTGCCATTTGCAGCAGGTAATCAGGCCTATTTCCTCCCAGCCAGCTGATGAGACAGATATGCCGGCTGATAGGAAAAAGGTAGGAAGGTGTGACCTGCCCTTTATATAGGCAGGCTGCCAGCTATAGGTTGCCCATTCATGCTTTAAACCAGAAGTGCAAAATGGGGGCCTGAAACCCATATGAAGATTAACCACATTCTGCTTGGGACCCATAAAGCCTCTCAGATGGAAGAAGTCCAAATTTGGGGAACCTTGCAGGGCATTAACAAACAAAATGAATGCCTTAAAGCATGTTGGGTGAAATTTCTGCCTTTTCCTTCTTCAAACTTCTCCCAGAATGTACCTGGACCCAACCACTTTGGCAGTGCCATCTTTGGTCTGTATGTATATGCGTGTTGTTTTGAACAAATTCCAATTAAGTGAATGTCACCACTTCGTTCTTACTTGGTAATTAAAATGTTCTAAAGAAACCCAGATCTTTAGTACTGGGAAGCATCTAGTGTGTCCATCTCTACAACATTAGGAATACAACATATGTGAGAAGGAATCATTCCTGCTAATATGGAGCTCTGTGTGTTTGTTTATTCTAGTTCCTGAATATGTAATATAACCAGCTTTGATCCTGCTCATCATTGTCTACCAAAGCTACGGCAATTACTCTGTTACGGGATTATATATCCCCAATACATTTGGTTGCTCTGTGAAATATCTTCCTGTCTGATACAGGATAGGGGAAGCCTGTCTCATGATGGTTTCCAGAGAGCATTAGGCTTGGCCTTAAAAAAAAAAAAAGGGGGGGGGGGAGGTAATTTGCCAATTTGTATGCAAATTTTTTTGATAAAAAATAACACAGCTTTAGCATTAAGAACACCTAAATTAAAGGAAGGCCCACCTGAAGCTGAGGATTTTCTTTCCATATTTCATCTGGAAAGGATAAAAAAGGAGATGAAACTCAAGGCCATGCTTTTATTCAGATCATTTAATCTATTTCTCTATTTCTCTCAAAGGGGATTTTGACAACTCAGGTGACACTGCAGCGTTTCTCCCACTGAATGAACAGACAGAGCTGGAGAAGCACTTGAAGAGGGAAGCACCAAAATGAATAAGAATAACATTTTCTTGATGAAATAATGCTTCCATGTCAGAAGAAAACGAAACTGCCAGCATTCCTTTGTAGGTCTCTCTCAAGCTTAAGAAAGGGTCCTTGACAGTTCTCACACTGCCTTGAAACATCTTATTGAAATGTAGATTAAGCCTGTACATCTTATAATAGTTGGAAGCCTTTTCATTTTAAGTCAGGTATAAAACTAAGAATTAAGTAAGCATTAACTTTAGCAGTTGTATTTCAGCATTTTTCCCCCTGCAGTTTGATCCCTCCTAGACTTAATATTTAGATTTATTTAAAGAGACAGTAGATTACCTGCCAGTACAGTAAGACAGCGTTATGCATTGCAAGCAATTGCTGAAAAATAAGATGGATTGCATGCACAAGGTCAGTATCTCGCATGTTCTATATATAATTACAGAAGCCCTATATACACTCACACACTTATAAGACTATTTCAAAAGCTCAGCTTAATTTGATTGTTTTAAACCCAGTCTATATTTTTTCAGATGTACAAGGTGGTATTTCGAAACATACGGCACCTAAAGGGCCAATCACTGATTTTTAAATTTATTTAGATCTTCCAACTTTCAATCTATCCTGGTGTATCTGTTTATCAGGTGAATTGCACATATTTCTACCGATATCCAACAGTACTTTTATATAACAATAGGAAAGCGACAATTCCCACAGGTTCTCACTATTGGTCAGAGCTGATAATAACATAAGTTGATTTGGTACAAGTTGGCAGGAAGTTGCTAGGAGAAATTAGGATTGTTGCAGAAAGAGTCCAAGAATCTGGCTCCCCAGGCCGATATAATGGGAAGAAGACAGAGCAGAGGAAATAGGATCCTTGGAGGTGCTAATGTAAACAGAAGAAGAAAGCAGTAAGGAGATCCCATGTAAATAACATAAGTAGAAATATACACGCATCGATATCATTTTTTTCTTTCTCCATTGCACTACGTGCCACACCTATTGTTGGCATAATATGTGGCCATTGTCAAGGTCAGAAGAGATTTAGAATGTGATGGCATTATACTATTGATATTTTATATTACTATATTATTATTACTATTTTTATTATATATATTGTAACTGCCTAGAATCTAGTTGGATTATGGTGGTTTAAAGATTTCATAAATAAATAGCCCAATTTGATTTGTCCACTAGTAGCACTTCAGTGGTAGGACATGTCCTTTGGGGTGGTATAACATCACCATTTGGGGTTACTTTCATGACTTCATCATTACCATCAACTTCAACATTTTTTGCCTTGTGCTGTTTTTGTGTTTTTTGTATCGTTCTTTGTTTTTAAATGTTTTAACAATTGTAAACTGCTCAGAGTCACTGGGAGTCAAGTGACATATTAATTCACTTATTCTATTTATGGTTGGTCGCAGTTAGCCAGATGTTTAGACTGGATTTGGCATTTTTATCCACCTATAGAGTCCTTCCCAAGGACCTGGAATAGGCAGATGTTGTTGTTTGATAGTGTTCAAGGTATTGTTGCAGGATATACAGTAAGTTGTTCCAAGTAAAGCCACCTTTTGCAATTGACTGATGGTGATTTTGTCAATGCTGATGGTGTTCAAGTGGTGCTCCAGGTGTTTTGGGATTGCACCTAAGGCCCCTATTACTATTGGTACTATCTTTGCTTCCTTTTGCCACAGTCATTCTATTTCTATTTGCAGGTCTTTATATTTTGTGATTTTCTAGTTTTTTCTCTTCTCTTCTGCTGTCCCCAGGTAGTGCAATGTCCAGTATCCAGACTTCTTTGTCTTTCTTATCAATAATTGTTAAGTCTGGAGTGTTGTGTGGCAGGTGCTTGTCTGTTTGAATTCTAAAGTCCCAGAACACTTTAGCATCTTCATTTTCTATTATGTTGTTGTTGTTGTTGTTGTTATTCCATGGAGGAGATGTAGTTTACATTCTTCCCTAGAGAAAAAAATGTAAACTACAACCCTAGAGGAAAACTATCTCCCTTGAGGAGACTATTCACTTTATCTTATAGTCTGCAGTCAGATTAATTTGAATATAGGATTACAGCCTTAATGTTACAATATTAACAATTGGGTTACAAGGTAGTGTTTCTATTAATTTGATTTTTGATTTTAAAGCCTTGGACAATTTAAGCTATATACATGTGTCCTAAATGAAACTGCATCAAGAGAGGAATCCAACTGAAAAATATACAGGTAGTCCTCACTTAACAACCATTCATTTAATGACCATTTAAGTTACGATGGCCTCGGAAAGGGTGCTTTACAGACTGTAAAGCACTTCCAGCCATCATCAAACATTGCACTGCCACTCCCCCCATGGTCACATGGCCGCATTTCAGGTGCTTGGCAACCAGCTTTCATTTATGACCTGTTGCCAAGTGCCCTGCGATCATGTTATCACCATTTGCAATCTTCTCTGCTGGCTTCCCCATTGGAAGCTGGCAGGGAAGGTGGCAAGTGGAGGAGACATGGCAGTGGGCAGGAACAGAGCTCAAATCCTGAAGATTTGAGCTCCGTTCCTCCAGCCCCACCAAAGATTTTCCCTCCGTTTGTGGAGTGAAAGGGAAACCCCTTGGCAGTGTGAAGGAATGGAGCTCAGATCTGGAAGATTTGAGCTCTGTTCCTTCCCACTGCCAAGGGGTTTACCCACCCACCCCCCTCAGCTGGCTTCTAATCTTCAGAATTTGAGCTCCATTCCTATCCCCCACTGAGTGGGGAGGGGAACCCCTTGGTGGTGGTGGATCTCCATTCCTCCAGCCCCAGGAAGGATTTCCCCTCCATCCATAAGGAGGAGGGCAAGCCCTTCAGTAGGCTTTAGGAATGTTTGAGAGCAAAAGGACTGCCTGCTGGAAGGATTTCAGCTCACTGTGGAGCTGAAACCTCTGGCAGCCAGGCCTTTCACTGTGAAAGGGCTGCCTGTTAGGAGGAATTCAGCTCCACGGTGAGCTGAAATCCTTCTGCAGGCAGCAATTTTGCTCCATCCACTTAATGACCTAGGAGATCATTTAACAACTGCAACACTTAACAACCACAAGCCCGGATTGTGGTCATTGAGCAAAGCAGTCACCTGGGCATCTCACTTAATGACCACTTTGCTCAATGACTGAGATTCCAGTCCCAGTTATCTTTAGGTGAGGACTACCTGTATTTATTATAATTAGCTCATTCTGAATCCTAATTCCACTACAAGAAATGACATAGAGGGAGTTTGTGTGACTTGGCTGAGTGGGGCCCTGATTCATGTAGCCATCAGAAACTTGAATGGTAGCCGTGACTGATTAAGGAACATGCTACAGTTGCATTTGGCAGCCAGGTTTAAGGATGGCAGAAGGACATGGCAGAAGGGCAGCTCCACATCCAGAGAAGAGAAGGAAGGAAGAGTGTCACTTCCTGCTACCTCTTGATTAGGAAAAGGAGAAGGGGAGTGGCCAACAAGGGTCCCATGGGGCTGTCATGGGGGTTAAGGCTGATGCAGCTACTTTTGCTTGAGTGGGTTCATTAAGAGAGAACGAGAGGGTTTAAAGATGCATTCAAAAGTTGAAGCCTGCCAATTTCATGTAACCAACATTGGTTTGATGACAGAGAGTTTAGCTTTTGTACCGTGAATAATTATTTAAGTGGCAGCGACTTTTGATTTTGAAACACTGTTTCAGGCTCCATTATTTATGATGGGAACTGCCAAAAGAATGATCACTGATTTAATGAGCCATTCTCAGTTTCATTGTGGTAGAGAAGCAAAAATAATTAAATAAATGCTGCATGGCACATTACAGAAACAACTTATTTTCCAGAATGTCCCCCCCACCATTTTTTTTTTGTAATCTAATTTTTCTCTAGATAAAGAACTACTCCTAAGACTTTATTCTAATTGCAACACAAATGTATCCATGATATATTTAGGATATAATCTTTCATATGATATTTTTGTATATATTTTAATTAACTTCAAAATAAAAATAAAATTATTTTGAAAAATGGATTTTCAGAAGAATATAAATCTGTGGAAGGAAAAATACTTCTGCCTTTCCTATATTGGTCATAATTTTAAAATAACTTCTAACAGTGGGTGTAACAGCTTAGACAATGGCTTAGTCCAAAATTATATAATGTTTTACTGGAGAAAGTGAGTTTGTGTTAGCATTTTTTAAAGCCACTAGATGGTTTTTATTAATCCATTTCCAATTATACATAAAATAAAAATGAACAATTCAACTAACACAAAAACAAAAGAAAAAGAAAAAATATACAAGTAAATACATAGAAAAACAACAAAAAACTAATTACAACTACATACCAAGCTCACCTAATTTTATAAGTCTTTATTTTTTATAATAATTTTATTAAAGATTATATTATACAGATGAAACTAATACAATCTACATAGGATAAAAATATATAAAAAGGAAAAAAGAAAAAGAAAAAAACATTGGAAAAAGTTGGAAAAAAGTGCAGAAAAAAGTGCAGAAAAAAGAAGACCCCCCCCCCCCCATCCCCAGCAAGTATAATCAACTTTAACAACTTATCACCATCTCTTAGGATAAAACCAACCATCTCTTCATCCCATATCTCACCCCATTCTCTATAAACAAATCTTTAAAATCTCATCACTCTATCTTAATCAGCAAAAGTCCCTTAAGGGTTATCAGAAATAACAACATAACTATTATAAACTATATCCAATAAACCCACTTTGAATCCTTCCTTTTACATTGATATCTCAATTTCTATTTAAACAAATCCCCCCTATCTCATCTTTTCAGATAAACAAAACCTTTAAAACTTTGACATCTGGTCCTGGTCAGCAAAAAACCATCAAACATTACCAAAGATGGCAACCCATTTATTCTAGCCTTGATCAAATAAACAGTTTTGAATTCTTTCCCTTTCCTCCCAACAATCTTTAGCGTCCTCAAATAATATCCTAACATCCGCTTTCTTTTCATGCTCTTTTTCTCTTCTCCCAAAGTTGTTGGCACCTTTAACAAGCTCCTTTTGTAAATCCAGTATAAAAAGGTTATCCATGCCACTCTTCATTTTCTCACTGTCTCTTCTCACAAAATAGTTGACAACTTCAAAAAGTCCCTTTCATAAATCCAATATCCACATCACTCTTCTGGTTTAGTATTTGCGTGTCTTTCTTAATTGTTAAGTCATCAGCCAGTTTCATTTGCATATCCAACATTTCATCTTTTTGTATATCCACTATTTCATCTTTTTCCATCTCTTTCTTATAATCTGTCATTTTAAAATCCACTTTCAAATCAATTACAGTTTTATTTGATGGAACTTGTTCCTCTTCAATGACACCATCTAGTTTTTCTATCATAGCAGATAACTTTAAAATTATTTTCTGAGCCCAATAGTCATAAATCTCTCTCACTGGATCCACTTATGTATTTATTTCCTTCTGGTTCCCTCTAGTGTCCAACTTTCAAAGTAATCTTATTAGTTTCTTTCTTTTTTTTTTCCAGATGTAAACATAGAAATTTTCCCATGGGAAGGATTCTTATAGTTAATTTCAAAGTTTTAGTTCAAATCCATCTGGACCCTTAATCCATTTAAAATTTTCTGAAATTAACACTGGAATCACCCTTTTGCTGTGTATTCCGAAAACAAAAACAAAAAAACTTTTTTGCCAGACTTTAAACTCATAATTAAAACTTCTTTCTTAAAGGATTGAAGAAAAAATCACCCAGTGAATATGATCCAACTTGCAGTTCTCAATGTTCTCAATCTTTAAAAAGCAATAGGAAAAAAAAGTAAAATCCAAAGTGATTAAGAAGTGAGCTTTGGTCGAACTTTGAGTCCATAAAGGCTATATTGATGGCTATGAGCTTGGTGGAATCCTGCAACTCCCAGCTGTTTGCAAGCCAATTGCAAAAATGTTGGCTTCTGCCATCAACTCACAAAAGAAAACAAAAACAAAAACCAATTATCCAGAGTATGTATGGGCAATCTCATGATCTCTCCTTTCTTCTGAGAGATGTTGGCAGTCTGGATCCATCATCCAGTTGCTGTTTTCAGCCATAATGTCTCCCACTCTCTGCAAGATGTCAATTCCATTTCTTCACTGGAAGCTTCCCAATTTTGTAAGTTTTTAAAAGGAAAAACTAAGCTTTCAATGTTGACCAAACCTGTCCAATATTTTTTTTTATTTCCAAAGGGAGAGGCAATGTGACATTTTCTGATTAACAGAATATATAATTTTCTCAAAAATTGCTAAATCACACATCTCTGAAATCCAGTCCTTTATATTTGGAATTATAGTTTGTGTTTGAATGAATGCAGGGGTTGGCAGCAAACTGGTACATACACAGTGGCAAAAACCTTACCTTTTTGTACTTGAATTCCAATCTCTGATGCAAGTATATAAATCATAATTTTTTCATCATGATGTCATGATGCATGTTTCATCAGTTCTGTCTCTTGCTCCCTATAGCCTGGACAGCTAGGCAGGAGAGAATTCCTGAAGAGAAGAATCTAGCATGAGCAAGGATTAGGAAAGCAAGTTTATAACATTAATAGAAAGAAAAACTATTTAACAAAATACAAGGAAGGAATACCTAAAGCCCAGCATCTAGCTAGCTATACCACATCAGGATGGGAACAAAAGATTCTGAGTGTGCATGGCTTGGAAACAAAGGAAGAAGAAAGTCCTGAGATTAGCAATCTCATAGATAGAAAGCAGGTAGAATGAAAAACAGAGAGTGTAAATTCCTAACTATCTATAAGCCATTGCCCGTTATGTTCAGTAGGTTATAAGGTGCTGAAGAGTCAGTGGCACTAAATCACACCTCCAACAAAGATTGAGGTGTTTGTTTGTAATTATGTGCATATTTGTTTGTTCTACCTATTATGCGTGCATTGGCTTCTGAGATGAAATAGGCTACTAGATTACATACTATCACACATGCATACACAAAATTTGACCATTTGCATTATCAAAGCTATGACCCTCAAAGAAATGGATACCAAAATAAACTTCCATAAGAATGAAATTCAGATAATAATTAGGTCTGGCCTAAGATATTATGCTGCTGGAGCCAGTTCCCAAGATGGCAGGATCCCAACCCAAGGGCAGAAACCAGCTGGCCCAGGAATGGAATCTTACTCACTTCAATGGCTTCATTGTGCCTGGTAGCAGCAAGTATTTTAGAAGGATTATGCAGCTTCTTCATAATTTCATGCTAGTCCCCAGTCCTTAGCATCTGCTGCTTGAGAAGGTTGGTTACTTTGTCCTATTATGCAGAATATCCATCCATCCATCCATCCATCCATCCATCCATCCATCCATCCATCTATCCATCTATCCATCCATCCATTCATTTTTGATGCCATCAACTTCAACCAATTCTGGGTGGCTCACAACAATAAATAACATAAAAAACAGCAAAATGCAAAACATTAACCCAAGCAAATATAAAAACAACTACAAATTAGTCACAAGACGACAGTTCAACAACAAAGCAAACAAAACATCAGAAAGAGGGGAGTCCCATCCACCCTATCCCAAGGCCTGGGTAAATAGCCAAGTCTTTAAGGCTTTCTGGGTCATCAGGATGGGAGCTATATGGATCTCAGGGGGGCCTTATTCCAAAGGGCAAGTGACCTCACAAAAGGTGCACTTCCTGAGTTCCAAAAGGTGACACTGCTTAATTGAGGGGACCTGGAGAGTGCCACTCTGCTGGTTGGTTCCAGATGGGCAGAAACCATGGAAGATAGGGGTTCCTGCAGATAGCTGAGCCCTGTGCCATGTGGGGCTTTATAGGTGGTGACTAGCACCTTGAATTGTACTTGGAAGCACATTAGCAACCGCTGCAGTTCATAGAGCAGAGGTATTACGTAGGTGGGCCAAGGCAGACCCACCACTGCTCATGCCACTGCATTCTAGACCAGTTGAAGCTTCTGAGTGATCTTCAAAGGCAACCCCGCGTAGAACACATTGCAATAACTGAGCTGTGAGGTGACAAGGGTGGAGTGAATGCTGAGCACTAATTGCCAACAAATAGCAACATTCAACCTACAAAATTAAAGGAATGGTTTTGCAATATTTCTGGCGCTCTTTCAATATACTAAATTTTCTGTGAGAGTCTAGGAGCTGAGAGAATACAGAATACAGAATACTTTAATGGCCAGGTATAAAATATATACAAGGAATTTGTCTTCAGTGACGAACGGCAAGATCAACAGTGCTGGATGCCCTTTGCTCTCATCCAGCAATATTCTTCTTGTTTGTCAAATGTTACAGATCAAAATGCACATATAGGCCACATTGCCATGATAAGCAAAGAATAAAGAACACACTTCTCAAAAATCTGTATGAGAAGAGAGTTTCAGGCAACCCTTGGCTTCATTGATATGTATACAAATATGTGAATATATTGTATGAAGTAATATGTGAGAGCCTTTCAAAAGGAATGATTCGTGAATGGATAAAGATAGAAAAGGAGTTATCCAAAACAAGAAATTCAAAGCAACGTAATGTTGAATTATTGCATGTAAAATTATCTAACTCCTCTGATAGCAGTTAAATGCGATAACTTGAACATTTTGGCATTAGCTGTAATGAGGTTACAGGCATACCTTTAATTTTTGGAAGTGGATTTTAAGAATACCATTTCATTAATCCAGGAAATTGTTTTCCTCTTTTTCTTTAAGTAATGAAATAGATTTGAATCTTAGACATACCCTTGAGTTATGCATATTTAGCCTTCGATTGGCATGGCCAATTGAGCAGCATGGCCAATGCTGTTTTGCAGCCATGAATGACAGCCAAGTTAATAATGTGTAGAAGATGGAAAAACTGGAAGAAATCTACTAGTTTTGTATGGTGCATATTTGGGGGGAAAAAATATCAACTGGCAGACTAAGAAATAATCAAGTGATTGGTTGAAAGAAAAGAAGTTGAATGAATATGAGTGTTAAGCTTTACTCTGCAAATTTTATATGGATTCTTTTCCCTCCATCATTTTTATTTCACCCTTTCCTCCCCCTTTTTAATGCCTAATGCTTGGGCTCTTCCCATTTTGCTTCAGTGAACTTTCAGGAAAGTATAGCATATGTTTGCAGCTTGAGATACAAGAGTGCAACAAGATGGAATCCATTACGGGTAACAGGAACATTCTCACTAAAAGTAGCAGAGCTGACTTGCAACCAACAGATATTTAGTGTGCTTTCCTGAACTTAAATATAATTTATTATCAGTACAAATTATCTCGATAGGGTGGGTGCAGTGCAGACAGTATTGATATTCCTAAGTTGTCTGTTAATGTTTCATCAAGTGGAAGGGCTGTCATGTTTCCTCTTCAGCTATTTGCATGAGTGAGAATGAGGGCAGCAATATGAGAGAAAAATGTTTTAGGCTGACGTGTTTCAATGTATATGTGTAACCCTGACCAATGTAGATCCTGCAGGGTTTGCCTGGAATAAAACTTGCCAGGATTAGATTGTATAAGGCTTCTTTAGTTAGAACCACAAATACAAAACAACAGAACCCAATAACAAAAAAAAAGTATACTTTAATCCAAAAACAATGCAGTTGTTTTATTTCTATGGAAACATATGCAATTTTTGTTTGCAAACGTTGTCATCCCAAATGCTTTTTTGGTTCTTTAAGGATACTTGGTTACCTTTCTGCAGACAATTTTACCTCCAAGCAACAGGACAAAAATAGCAATTACCAACATGCAAATTGTAGCCTGAGGGACATTGCCCGACAAAATCCACACAGATATTACAAATACCAAATACCACAAATAAAGAGATTGATTATTTCCTTAATTCTCCCAGGTACATCTATTAATTCATGCTATAGAACATGAGTAATATAATATAATAATAATATTCATGAATAATATTCATGTTCATTATTCCATGCTCCAGCCATCAATATTACTCAGCAGAAAAAGGACATGCCCAAACCAGTCATTAAATGTTGGCTTTACTGAGTTAAATCATGCTCTTAGTGAGGGGTTGGTACATCTTATAGTTAACTGTATTTAATATTGAAAGTAGCTATTGTTGCAACAATATTATTCCAAGCAAGAAATAAAGAACTGAGTTGAGTTTAAAATAGGCCAGTGGTTAAACAACCATCTGATTTCTAAGTCACCAAGGCGGAGGAAAACAGAGGACTGAGAGAAATGAAACATCATATCTATCACATGATTAATATTTATTCTAAAAAAACCTTTATCTTCCTCTCTTCTACAGCAACCACTTGAGCGTTAACCCCTAGCCACATGAAAGCTATTTTGTGTGTGCAGCTCCTGCAGGAGTGATCACTAAGTGACCCAGCCTTTTGGCAATGTAGAAAAAGCGGAAGATGTTATCAGATGCTGTGGAAGCTAAATCATGGTGTCATTTTCTTGGAGACATCAGCAGAATGTTTTCACTCACCTTCGCATGACTGAAATTTTTGGCAAACTCCAGGAAGCATTTGAAAAAGTGCAGCAGCTATAGCAACCGTTCTATATATAACAACAGCCATGCTTTGGAAAAGATTCAAACAAGGTGCTTCAGAGAGTCCATGGCTGCAAATAAAGAACTTCTCTGTAACTTTTTAAAGCAGTCATGTCTTTTCTTGGGAACATGTGGCAGTTCCAGAGGCAGTGGCATCTTTAGGCACCTGCTGCTTTCATTGGAATGACAAAAATCGGGTCATGATGTAAGCTCTGCCCCTTTGGGACGTACGTGTGATGATGTGGAAAAGAGGTGGGCCTTGCATTGCAATTCCTCAATATTTTATTTTGAATTGGATCTTCATGTTGCCCCCCAGCCCCCATTGCACAATCCCAGCAAAAGATGCAACAGCTTTAAACAGTTGCATACAGGTGTTGCATTCACACTTCCAGTGAGCTATGAAGCATCTTTTTGGAACTGAATCCAAAGCATTTCATAGCATTAAGTAAGTGTAGAGAGCACACTAAAGGGTTAAAGATAGGAAAAGTTCTCCTTTGAGCTTTATTGGATCAAAACATTTTAAATGTATTGTATACATATAGATGGCAAAGTAAATTTTCTCCACATCATCCAACATAATGCATAATTTAAATAACATGAGGAACTCATTGAGGAACCCATTGAGAAAGGCAAATTCCTAGCCTCACTAGGGAAACCATCAGGATTCCTGTGGCTTTAGTCAAAAATTACATCTAGCTTTTTGTAAACCAAATAGTGTCTATTAATGCTGTGCAAGGACAGCCTGACCTGTTTAGTAGCCAGATCCTTGGCTCCGAAAGAAGCCTGATCTGCCTTATGCCATCCTGTTCTGTCTTGCTCTGAACTCTGAGGATGAATTTGGAAAAAAATGAGTTCTGGCTTCTCATTATCTAGCATGAGAAAAACATAAATGGTGCTTATAATTTTTGTGGTTGAGCATAATAGGACAAAATTTCCAAGAAAGTTAGATAGTTATGAAGGGATGGTATGTGCCAAATGTCATAGAAATTCATGTAGGAGCTTGGAAGTTATGCTTCTTTAAACAAGGTTTCTTAAGGTAGACATTGCATGTTTCATTTCCAGAAGCATGGGACATGCCAGGTGGACTATAGTGAAAGCTATTGCAATTGAAAAATGATTGCCTTTAAACCAAATAAAACATTGTGGATAGAAGGGAAAGAATAAGAAAGGAGAGGAATGGAAAGTTGGATAAATGAAATCATTGGAGATGAAAAATAACCCACTCACTTGTAAGAAGAGCACCACCATGCACAGAACCTCTAAAAAGAAACTTTGGATAACAAGGAGGAGTACTGCAATAAAAATGAATATATATCTAGCATTCCATCCCACACATTTTGACCAATATATCATGAGAATCATTCTGAATTGAGGATGGCCTTTTTGATCCCATGAACCCAACATTCCTCATTCCATTTTTCCCTTCTCACCAAGGCATTAGTGTAAAAAAAACCCCAGAAACATTCTCATTTGAAGTAAAATTAAAAGCCATCCCAAAAGTCCCTATTTCATACCAAATTTAGGCTTCATGCTAGTGTTCCATGAATAATTTACTAGTCTTTTCAAACTACAGATCATAGTTGTTCTTTTAAACCCATATAAAATATCTAGACAGTCTTTGTTTGAGTTTTGATTCTCAGACCTTAAATTTCTGTATAGAAAAGCTTACCCTTCTCCTTACAAAGGAAAACAGTTTGACTCATTCTGTGCAAATAATATGAAATTGAATTCATCAAACTTTCCATGGATTTTTTGTTGATTAGGCTAAGAGCTATGAAGGCATTCTAGGATGAAACCAGCAATTTGATTTATTCCAGGGAATCCCAAACCTTTGGAGTTGGTGGACATATTTTACAATTTAATTGTGAGATCATCCAGCACCATGGGGTGAGGTATCATCAGTATGCTGATGATACCCAATTATACATCTCCATCCCAGATGCCTTAAGTGACGCTGTGACTGCCCTCTTGCGGTGCCTGGAGGCTGTGGGGGCCTGTATGGGGGACAACAGGCTTCAGCTGAACACTGATACAGGGAGCCTCAAGATCTAGGAGCTTGTCATCTTTGGTTCTTGATGGGGTTGCACTACCCCAGACAGACCCGGTGCGTAATCTGGGGGTTGTCCTGGATTCATGACTCCTGCTCAAAGAGCAGGTGGCAGTCGTGGCTAGGAGGGCCTTTGCACGACTTCATGTTGTACGGCAGTTACGCCCCTTCCTGGATCAGGAGGACCTCTGCACAGTCACTCATGCCCTGGTCACCTCCGGGTTGGACTACTGTAATGCGCTCTACATGGGGCTACCCTTGAAGAGTATCCGGAAGCTACAGCTAGTGCAGAATGCTGCGGCGCGGACAGTTCTTAATGCCCCTAGGAGGGCACGTATAACACCGCTGTTGCGTGAGCTGCATTGGTTACCAGTTTGTTTCCGGGTCCAATTCAAGGTGTTGGTCATCACCTTTAAAGCCCTTCATGGCACGGGACCAGGTTATCTGAGGAACCGCCTCGCCCCAGTCATTTCAGCCCGCCCCACTTGGTCCAGCAGAAGGGGCAGGTTGCAGACCCCACCAGTCAAGGAATTTCGATTGGTGGGGTCTAGGCAGAGAGCCTTTTCTGCTGTAGCGCCCGCCCTATGGAACATCCTGCCTCCTGAGGTGCGGTGTGCCCCCTCCCTCATGGCCTTCAGGAAAAGGATCAAATCCTGGCCTGGGGGCCGGAGGGGGGCCTGCACCTGTGGAGATGGCTGGTGGGGTGATGGGTTGTCCCCCCCCCCAGCATCTTACAGGTTTTTTAGGGCTAAAAATCATAGGAAGTTTTTAGGGTATTTTTAACATATGTTTTTTAATTATTTATAGATTTTATCCATGTTTGGAGGGACTTGTGTTTTTTCTTCTTTTTTATTTTTGTGAGCCACCCAGAGTCACCTGTTGGGGGAGATGGGCTGCATAGAAGTCTGAAAATAAATAAATAAATAAATAAATAAATAATTGCATGTCATTGGGACTCAAGGAAAATGGCTGCCAAGGAGCAAAGGCTTGCCTATTCAGAAAATGGCTGACATCATGGGTGTGACCAATCACAAAATATCAATTTTTTGGAGGCAAACCACTGAATTGCTTCCTGCCACCTTCTCTAACCTCTCAGATACTCATTAATTACTGCTACAGATGTAGACTGCAAAAATCCAGGAAACCAGATGACAGCAAGTAAAGCTTTCTGCATCTCTTTGCTTTTATCTGCTGGCTGTCTAGATTCTTGCAGCCCAGATCCTTTAACTTTACCTTATCAAACCCCAGCTTACCTCTTTTTTTTGGGGGGGGGGGAAGGTGGGCACATTTATATTAAAAGTTTGGGTCAGCAGTCATTCAACATTTTTATTTTCTGGAAATACCTATTTCTGGATGGTAATTGGCTGGTTATAAATACAGGATGCCATATTGAGCTAAAATATGGAGAAGATTATTGCTACCCTTTTTCTCTAAAGTGCCTCTGTCCTGTTAGCAAACATCTCTGGTTTTCTTTTGAAATTTAAATAAATCTGAGAGGTTTATTTAAAAGAAGAAGCCATATTCTCTAGGAAAGTTTATGACACTATCTGGATGACTGGGTTCTTTTGCTCCCTCTGTTGGTTCTGCTGCTGAAGTGAGTAAATAAACAAACAGCCTTCCCATCTGTGTAAAACTTTGGATTGTCATGATAACATAATTTACAATGAGTGATCACAGACTTACAGTCCAATAGCAGAACGAAGAAGCACAGGTATGTGATTTTTAATTTTTAATTTACACATTTTTAAACTGGGTACTCAAGATAGGTAAGAATGGAAGAACTTTGATCAACGAAGGAAATTGCATTGGGGGAAATAAATGTTTCTTTTAGGTAATATAGTGTGCATATTACAAAAGAGGGATCTTAACCATGAAAAGTATTACAGATGACCAAACTTGCTGTACGTATTTTTGCACTCAGTTTTGACCCAGATGTCATGAGTCAGAGTCAGATTCTTTCCTAAGCACTAATTTAGCTTTACTGAAGTAATAAAGGTTCTTCTATTTTTACATTTGCACAACAAAGTCAGGGCTTCTCCATTCAATAACAGTTCATTTCAGTCAGATTGGTGGCTACTATTGTCTTTGTCAGGTCTACTGCTAAAGAAGTTTTGCTTTGCTAGAAAACTCTAAGTTATCAGCTGTGGAGTTAAGCCAGCCTCAGATGAAGTGGGTTGTTGTGCTGCTTAATATTTTAAAAATACTCATGTTTTCCATATTCTTGTCCAGATACACGTAGATCAGAGCTCCTGCCTGCAGCTTTTTTACAGCAATCTGGCAAGACCACCACAAAACATGAATGTTTGTACAGCCTCGGCCAGTTCATCATCATTATATGAGATTAATTTTCAACTCGACACTGATTTACTATTTATTGGGCTTGGCCCCAAGCCTAGGTCTAATCAGGTAACCCATAGTAGTTTGTTCTTCAGATGTCTTATTGGCTCTCCTTGGAAAAACTCTCTGTTCCAACAATAGTTCAGAATTTACTTATGCAGTGCTGGGCTAGATGAAGGGAAAAGAAAGGGTCTCTAAACTTCAGGTGCTAGCAACCCACCAGACACACTGAAGTCTGTGCCAGGACTTCAGTAGTGCTGTGTCAGCCTTGTGAAGTAGTCCAGACAGGAAGCATGATCAGATGGACTAATTCTACTTTATTGTAAGGTTACATTAACAGAATCTTGCAAATCTGAAAGTACATTTCTCACCCACCCACCCCCACTGCCTTTACAGCCCAAGAAACTAGGGAGGGTCCCTTCTGAACCATTTGCCATGTCCACATTCCTTTTGCAGGCTCATCTGCCTCTTGTCTGACCATTCCCTTGGCTGTAGGTCTTCTCCTTGTCTCCCAAGGTCATTTCCAAATACCATTACAAGCTCACAACTTCCTCTCTTGGTGCTCAATTTTCCAAGTTAGCAATCAAGGTACAAGGACAATCTCAGCAGGTGAAGAGATCTGGTGTACATTTGGTTTGAGATTAGGAAACTGTGAAAGGGGGGCTGATCTGGGAAATAAAGTTTCAAACATGTCTTTAGTAGTTCAAAAAGTGCTTGAGTTCCACATCTTACACTGCAAAACCTGAGTTAGCATTCGAAGAAAAAGAGTACAATGGTTGAGATTCCTGTCCTTCCTCTGCTCTGCATTTCCACAGTGATGTTTCAAAAATCTCTCAGACCTTTTCTGATGTAAATGACAACATCAGCAGAAACCTCAGAAGGGGTATTATAAGAATAAATGAGAATCCTTCTACAACACTATGCAATAGAAATAATAATATGAATACAAAGTATACACTACAACATTTTCTTGTCTTTATTCTCTCGTTTGTGCACACACAGACACACTGGCATACATATGGACATACATATGTAAAACCTAAACCACTTCATAAATTCTTTCTCAGGACGAGCCATTAGGAAGAGTGAGGCAACTGCCTCCAGAGGCAAATGCTAGAGCTGTGGGTGGGGCAGCAGTATTAGTCTCTGAAACATTCCCAATGAGCTTCTGATTCATTATCCCTGAGAGGACAGAGAGAGATTTTTCACAAAACACGTTCTCCTTTGCGTTAACCTACTACCTGGGCATATAGTGGAAAAAGCTGTTCTGTTGTAAGTGTTGGCTTGATGACCAGTCTATTTTGTTTGGGTACATGGAATGGAGGAAGGCCCCATCTTGCACTTTGTTTGGTGATAAAGAGTCCTCAGGAAGCTTACATTACTTAATATTCCACATGTTCCCAAATAGTTGCTCCCACTTATGTTGAAACCCTGTTTACATTTTTGGTGAATATGTTGCCCTTGCTAGAAAATGTACTTGACCTTTGAGCTGAACTATGAATAGTGAATTTCACAGAATGGAAAACATACAGTACATATTAGTAATGGAACAGTAGAAATTGGTTTGTCATAGAGCTTTCTGTAGAATGGCTGCTGTGCCACCTTTCTCAAGTACAATAAACTGTAAAAAAAGGGAAACTGTTAAAAAAAAAAGCTGCAAAACACTGAAAATTAATCTCTGAGTACTCTGTATTCATGAATTTGTTTTGGTTCAGAGATTACATACTGTGGCATCTGGAATCTGAGAAATATTGGTTTATTCCCCCCCCCCCCCCTCGGTATCTATAATAAATAGCCATTCTTACTGGTTTCAGTCAATCTTAAAGGAAATCAATCCTGATTGCTCATTGGAAGGATTGATAATGAAGCTCAAGCTCAGATACTTTGGTCACCTAATGCGAAGAGAGGACTCTTTGGAAAAGACCCTGATGCTGGGAAAGATGGAAGGCAAAAGGAGAAGAGGACGGCAGAGGATGAGATGGCTAGATAGCATCACTGAAGCAATGAGCATGAAATTGAGCAAACTCAGGGAGGCAGTGAAAGATAGGAAGGCCTGGCGCAATATGGTTCATGGGGTCACGAAGAGTCGGGCATGACTTAACGACTGAACAACAACAACTGGTTTCAGAAAGCATGAGTAAGAGTCAAAAAACAAATAAGCATGCTCACAGAAATTACAAGGACACGACGTAATTAAATATCACTTCAAATTTCCCCAAATGTAGATTTCAAATTCATCAGTATGAGTAGAGGAATTATTGGCGGCAGCAGCAGCCAAAACTGAAGAAAGATGGGCAAACTTTGAAAAATGAAATGTTAGAGCTGAACCTCTGCTAGCATGAAGACAAAGAGAGTGGTTTGTGATATTAGAGATGCTAGCTAGGTCCCCCCCCCCCCCCCCCAATAAAGTCATAGCATTGTAAAGAAAATTGAGCTAAGAGAGGAGAATTCTCTAATAGTCCAAATGTTGCACTGGAGCTCCCAACTTTTTCCACTGTTGAACATTCTGGATAGGACTGATGGGAGATGGAGCTTAGCAGCAGTTGGAGGACCACAGGTCACACCCTCATACAGACCATCCAGGCCAACTCCAGTTCAGTGCAGGGATCCATTTACAGCATCCACATCTAGTGATGTCCAGTTTCTGCTGGGAGTGAGGGAGACCTCTCCACCTTTCATTAGCAATTAGTCCCATTGTTGCTGTTTTCCTAAAGTTAAATTGAAATCTACTTCCCTGTGATTTGGGTACAAATTCCCATTTTACTCTCTTGGATTATAGAGTACAAGCTGCAGCTGTGTTCTGTGTGACAGACTTTCAGATATTTCTTGAATGCTGTCATCTCCTCCTTCAATCTACTCTTATTTCTTCCTTATTCCTTATTATGGTTTAAAGTCAGAACATATAAATACAATCATTTAAACATTGGATGGATGCAGCAAAACATCATAGACTATGAAAGAAAATTTAAACTTTGAACTGCAAAATTATTCTTTTCTCATTGCCCGTTAACATTTCTGAATGCTCAGCAATACCAGGGCTATAGTTTCTGGGCTGAAAAACTCTGGATGGCAACCAGGTGGCAATGAAGAGCTATTTTTTTCAGTATTTCTTTGCAGTTGCCTAATGGTTAACTGGATTTTTGCAGCCCAAATGTGGTAATCCTAAATTACATCTTCAATATACTGCTGGCTAATCTTTCACCAAACATTCTTGGACAGGTCTCCTCAGAGGTAAAGAGGAAATAGGCCAAAAGATAGAGATGATTGGGGGTGGGGGGAACCCACAAAATAAATATTATCTACTTATCCTACTGAAGGACAAATGCTATTTTGTACTTGTTTAAATAAACTTATCAAATATGCCAATAATACTCAGAAACACCTTATCAGTAATTGGTTATTGATACTTACTAAGGATGCCTCTTTGGTGCATAAGAACCCCTAAAGCCTTCTTGAAAAAAGTTAAAACTGGAATGTCCAAGGATGTAATTGTTTTAACTTGATTATTGCTGGCTTAATCAGTACACTATGAATATGCTTTTAAATGTTATTTATTTATTTAATTACTGCATATCTGAAAAGAAATATCTGAGTAAATTATTAAATGTACTTTTGGTGATGGTGATCGAAGAACGCACTGTGGGATTCAAAGCAGTATGTAAATCAGTGCAAGCTTTTGAAGCCATGATAGGAAAATGTAAGAGTTATCTTCTACAAATAGAATGAAAATATGGACCTTTAGAATGTCAAAAGAATGTGATTGTACATATAATATTATAGCAAGAAAGGAATACTTTTGCTTTCATTATGAACCCTCAAGCAAAATATCTACTAGCTGGTGGAAATGTTTGTTGTCACATGGCTACAGTGGTGAAAACAAAGCAGTTTATTAAATTTGCTTCTTTCTCCTCTCTTATTTACATAGCCAGAGTGACAAATGCACTGATGTGTAGGATGGTGTTGTTGGTTAAAGACCTTGGTAGGCAGTTCCATGAGTAATAATAAGAACATCACCAGAATCTCTTCCCAGAAAATTGTGATGTCCTGTAAATGAGTAACGTAGAATAACCTAGATCTACATTTTTGCCTCACGTACAAACTCCTGTAGGTCCTCAAAATCCATATGCATTCATCTTTGGGACATGGTGCCAGATCCACCTGTGTCTTTAAGGTAGTTCTCTTTAACCAGTGGTTTTCAGCATCCTTTTACCTAAGCAGCATCACCCTGCTTATCTCCTTCTCACGAAAGGGGTGGCTCAGCATCTTCATTTTCCAGGGAGGACGTTGGTTGTGATTTGACTGATATTTCATCAAAGATCAAAAATCCATGCAAGAACAGTGGTACCAGATGGCCACGGATGTCTAACAAAAACATTCTGAGCAGTGATCATGAAAAGTATTTGGAAATCAATGTTCAAGTAGATAATAAGAGATAGTAGCAATACAGATTCATCTCCTCCCCTTCTGCAGTTTCTGCACACTTAAAATAATTTAAAATCACAATGCTGAGCAATAACTGAAATACAGTATGAAAGATAGCTGGTGTGGGTCTTCCGGGCTGTGTGGCCGTGTTCTGGAAGTTTTGTTTCCTAATGTTTCGCCAGCATCTGTGACCGGCATCTTCAGAGGGCAGGAGCACAGACAGGAGCAGTGTGGGCACAGAGAGAACTGCTCCTGTCTGTGCTCCTGCCCTCTGAAGATGCCGGTCACAGATGCTGGCGAAACGTTAGGAAACAAAACTTCCAGAACACGGCCACACAGCCCGGAAGACCCACACCAGCCATTGTATTCCGGCTGTGAAAGCCTTCGACAATATGAAAGATACTTTATATAATAAAGATGTTACAGTTAAAACATAACCTTTATGTGGAACAGCAGATATTTCACAGGGAAAAATCTAGCAGAATGAACATAGTTTTGCCAATAGGTAAAACTATCAAAGAGAGGAGTTTCTCTTTGCTTCATGGGGCAAAGCGTTCTAACAATATTAGGACAGCCACTTACAGGACCACATACCATGATTTCAACCATACCTCATCTCCACTTTAAGAAAAGGACCTCTTTGAATCTCCAAGGCGGGAAAGATGATACAGAAGAGGCAATCCTTCAGGTATCTGAGATTCAGGTCATATAGGGTTCTAACTATAATCTAATAACTAGTAATATAATACCTATGTTATAGTTGTAAGGTTTACCCCATTCATCTCAGAGAAACTCTCGTGACACGTGTTCAGCAAAGTTTACTCAAGCGTAACATAAGTAAGTACAGACAGGGTTGGCTTGGCATAGTTTACATGGTATGCTTAGTTACAGATTACCCGCAGTAATCCCCCCTCACCGAAATGGCAGATTCAGTCCGGTGCTTTTGTCTTTCTGATTGCAGTCTATGGGTTGTGCTGTTGTTGCCTTTGTTGGGTTTGCCTGTTTGCACGCAAAGCCGGGAGTTCTCGATCGTTGATTGCTTCACTTCCGAGCCTCTGCACTTTCCTTTGCTTGCAGCGCCCAAGGGGAAGCCGCGCTGATACAAGTATCCGCTTGCGGTTTGAGCCACCTGTCAGTAATCAGCTCACGGTTTCACTTCCCCTTTTTCTCTGCTCACGCCTGGGTGGTGAAATTGACTTAGGCGAAGCTGAGTGGTGCCTTCGCCATGCCGTGCCATGCTGGCTGAATCTGACAATAGTTAGAGAGCCAGTCTGGTGTAGTGGTTAAGATACCAGGCTAGAAACCAGGAGACTGAGAGTTCTAGTCACATCTTAGGCACAAAGCCAGCTGAGTGACTCTAGGCCAGCCATTCTCGCTCAACCCTAGGAAGGAGGCAAGGGCAAACCACATCCAAAATCTTGCCAAAAAAACTGTAGAGACTTGTCCAGGCAGTCACCAGGACTCAACACTGACTTGAAGGCACAAAATAAATTAATATTATAGTTGGGCTTCTTACTATAATATAATAATAATATAACTTGTGCTCTGAACCCAGCTGGTAACCAGCACAGAGGTTGTGGAAAAGGTACAAAATTATCTCAAAAAGCATAAACCCAATTTTGGACTGACTTCATAGATAGTCCCTCACCATAACACATTATTGTAAACCAATCCTAATGCATTAGTTACCATTTCCAAATCTGATCATCTATCCAGTTGTATGAACAAATTCTGCAACATTCTGAGATAGGACCAATAAAACTATAAATGGAGCAAACTACAGAAAACTAAATGATATAATATCCTGGGACATCTGCTGGTATAAATACTATGAAAAGAAGGGAAAAAGCTCAAGAGAGCACAGCTGTAGATTGTACACTAGAGATATAAATGGAAATGTGCTGGTAAGGACAAAGCTTAAGAGAATCTGGCTGTGAGCATTTTCAGAGCATTATCTGAAGGTTAGAGTGGCGATGTCTTTATTCTTCGCCTACTGTTCTGTAAGGGTAATAAAAATAGGAATGTAGGTCTATCTATGCATATATATGCATGTCTAGCTGTCTAGCTATCCATCTATCTTAGAGCAATTACTTTGTCGTTAATATGTGCACTTATGTTTGTGTGTGTGTGTTTGTGTGCGTGCGTGTGTGGGGGTTCACTTAGCCAACGTCCTTCTGAACAGCAAGTTTGGCAGCTACCAAATGATATGGCCTGCATAGGCTCGATTTTGATGAAGCCTCTGGGATGTGTTAAAAAGTAAACCAGATCAAATCATGTACTGGAAAGCATAACTCAGTCACAGAAAACTGTATGATTAAGGGTGACATGGGCAAGACAATCTTTGCCAGAACTCAGGATAAATATTTGTATCTCTGTGAAGTGAAAGCTTTAGATCGCTGATGTCAAGCAGCCGGAATTTTCATTGTTTATAAACTTTTGTTGTTACAGTTGGGTTTTGGCAGAAAAATTACCAGAGAAGGAGATACAAAAAGAAAGAAAGAAAGAGAGAGAAGTTCAGGGATAAGGGGAGGACTTAGTGACTCAGAAAAAGTTTGGGTGTAGCCATTTGAGTAAGTAGGAATGATCCTGAAGTTCCTCTACTGGAACCTCAGACCCTCAGACATCTAGAAGTCAGTTGCTAATATGCCAACTCATTTCAGATCTCAGAAACACAGGAAAAAGATAAAGCCCATACAGCCAAGAGCCATGCATTAAACCAGCTGCAGCATCATATCTGATATTAGCTAAGGTGCTATGCTCCAGGAATGAAGATGATGATGATTAAGGTGATGGACTATAGAAAGTTAGGGAACTGCAAAACTACCAGATTAATCAGAGGTCTTTCTTTTCTTCTCCCCAGTTACAACAGTAATTTCAACCATGACCAGGAAGCAAGTTTCATCCAATCCATTTTCCTAGAAGGATATGCTATTCAAGCTTATTTAAATTAGTTTAATTTATAAAAAATAATATACATATTTCTTTATAAAACTAACCGGTATGTGTATGGTTCATATCTCACATGGAGCCCCAGCTTTGAGAACCTTAATCAACAGTTAAAAAAAAAAAATAAGCCAGATTATCCAAAATCTGCCAGAGACCTATTTTAGCAAGCAGCCAGAAAATAAATATATAACTACTTCTTCTTTTTCCTCCTGTTCTTCCTTCATCAGCAAATTATGGCTTGTGGGCCACATGTGGCCTTCAGCCCCTCTGTATGACCATGGAACCTCAAACAACCATAACTCTCTTCTCAGGTGATTGATACAAGGAACAATAGAGGAAAATTCAGCCAAAAGATGAATTATTCAACCATAAATAAACTCCTCATAAAACCATAAATAAACCACTCATAAAAAAGGTGGGTTTGGCTGTGAGATAAGGTTCTGGTTTGCTGGCTAAACCCATGAGCTTACATGTGATTGGGAAAAACACAGCCTTCCAATGAGGCTGTCTTTCCTTTGAATCCCTGTACTATAAAACTGAGAAAAGTACTCAAGAGAAGGAGAAGAAAGAAAAAAGAACAAGGAAGAGCTCTCCAGCACCATCTAGAGAGGAGGCTGTCTTCAGCCATTCTCCTTTCAATGAAAACTGTACATGGGTTACAGTTAAGCCCTTATGCAAGCAGGTAATAAACAATTAATTTCATTTAGTCCAACTGTATTGTCACCTGTGGTCTTTCCTTATTTTTTCCATATTCCGCTTTCTTCGGTAACATTGTTCTTGTATCTAAACACTTTGAGCTATTTTTAGGATTGTGTTATAGGATTGATACAATATTTGTTAAGTTTTGCCTTAATGACTTTGGGCAGGAAGATCCAAATGCTTTCCTTACTATTTTTTTCCTGGAGCTGGACAGAAGGCTTAAGAACACTGCTGCTAGACAGATTAGGATATATCAGGATGATCAATATGACTGGTAGCAACCTATCATAATAATATTTAATGGGTGTAGTGAAGGGGAAGAAAACATTCTCAGGGGTTTAAATAGAAAACAATGAATCAAAACTAAACACTTATCTAGAGAGTAGGCAGAGACCAGCAAAGGCCAGGAAACTCAAATCTCAGTAACTGATCAGGAAACTTTCCGTCTTTGTCAAGTGAGCTTTAAAAAAGGGAGGGACCAGCTCCCATTTGCTTTGTTCTTTTGCCTTATATCACCGGGAGGCAGTATTGCTTTCCACTCTTGCTCCTCCTAAGCAAGAAATGTCTTTGGTTTCTTTTTATTTTTAGTCTCATTTTGTGGTCCTGCATTGTCTGAGTACCTGTATGTATATTTATGCCTGACAGATTAACTGCGAGTTAAAGCCTGTAGGATCCTTGAGATTTTACTTTATTTTCTTTCTCTCATTGTCTTCAATCTTCTATTAGATACTTAATCTACATCATGAATCTTCGTCTTCTTCTGAAATCAGCAATCTCCGTCTGACAGGAAATTTAGCCTACCACACATCCTAGCCACTCTTTTAGTTGACAAGAGGACAGAGAGGAGGTCCCATGAGCCTTCTCTTGAGGGGAAGGGGTATAGAAGAAATCTCTTTGAAAAGTATGGTGGTGGCAGCAACCACAGACTCCCATCCCAAGAATATGGAAGGTTGTGACTTAGATATTATGGGAGAAGAGCTTGAGGGAGATAGTAGTTCCTGTCTTGCACAAACAAAAAACCTTTGGAATGTGACTTCTGGTAACTTGCAGTGGGGACAGCTCACTGTACTTCCACCCCACAGAAGAGGATCTTTACAAATCTCCACTTAATTACAAAATGACATGGCACCACTTCCAATTCCGGAGAGAACAACTTTTCTGTCTCTTTCTAGCCCTCACATTTAAGGTACCTCATTTTCCTTCTCAACAGTAGTCTTCTTAGAGTGTTTGAGTTACTTTGCATCTGTTCATTAGGAAGGAAAAAAAATGGCCTGCTCAATGGGGATAGTTTTACTTCATTACCTAGACTTTCTCTCATAAAGTTGATTCCCCATTTTTTTTCCATATATGGGAATGAGCTAAAAAGAATTTGAATTCTGAAAGGCAGGACATATTCTAAATCCATATACCATAGTGTAAGGAACGATCTCTCCTATTCAAGAAGGGTTTGCTGTTGTTGTTTTGAAGAAAAAGAAGCACATTTACTTGATCTTTGTTTTTAGAGTCTGTATTCTAAGAAAAATACCCTGTATTTCAATTTTAGGAAAGAGAGAGATGTTGACCTGCCTGGAGTTTGTAGGGGATTGTGTCCAAGAATCTTAAGAAGATAAACTAAAAGACCGATTAGACTCATTATATCTTTTCCTTCTCATGCAGTAAAACTGCAGCAATAGATGTATGTGAGCACATTTTCCTTTCAATATCTTACATACTAGATTAGTTTATTAGAGCATCTCAAGAGGCTGGTGATGGGAATTTAATCTCTAGCTATTTCTTTTTCCATACTGAAAAGAAATCTGGATTCCAGCACTAAGTAATATTAAAAAAAAAAAAAATCTACGGCATTGTGCCATAAGTTGTAATGTACACATAATTCAAGGAGGCAAAGTTTTCATGTGACAATTTAGGGGGTCGATCCAAAGACTAGGGAAGCCAATGGGAATGTGGGGGAATTACGTCCTCTGTGATCCAGGAGCAAAAGAACATATTTCAAAATGAGATGGGACAGGCTTTACCTCAGGACAAATTCTTTCTCTTTGGATGAGAGCTTAGCAAAGGGGCAGTTTGCATATGTGTTGGGTAATAGTGATGAAGGGAAGATGGGCAAATAAATTAAGGAAACAGCTGAGCTCTGCAGCTCTTACTACCTCAGGCAGAGAATATACAGAGGGTTTTTGAGAATAATTTCTTGTCTTTTAATCTGCTGGAAAGTTGCATTCTATAAAGCCTAGGACTGTCAGAAAAAGGAACCCTAAACTTGGGTAGGAGAACTCCGCAGGCAGAGAGAGAGAGAGAGAGAGAGAGAGAGAGAGAGAGAGAGAGAGAGAGAGAGAGAGAGAGAGAGAGAATACTTCTAATATAATATATGCATCTTCAGTGGGACAAATCAGGATAACCAGCAAGCTTAGCCAGCTCCTCATTTCTACTGCTCGGGGGTAAACTAAATGCAGTACAAGAATGTATATAAGTAGCAAACCTTACACTCAAATTCTGGTACTCACTGCAAAATTCTCTTTCATTACTTTCAATCTTCACATAGACAGAACACACACATGATGATCATATATGTGTTATAGAAACAAAACACCAATAAATAAGTGCAAAGTTTGGCCTAAAATGAATGGCAGTAGATATGCCACAGTAGGAAGAAAAGCTACATGTTGAGATATCTATAAGCAGAGGCCTCCTGAGAACCCCATGCAAACAGGATTCCAGTTCCCGGAGAAGCCCACAGGTGCAGAATTTTATATATGAAGACTTACCCTCTTCTGTTATCCATGTTAATATGTAGGTTAACAAGGAAAAAGAACAATCAAGAGCTGTGTTACTTTCATATTACTCAAACATGAAACAACAGGCTTGGGATGGCATATGAAGGGCTTCATTCCAAAATGGTCCCCATCTGGGGATGGGTTTTCAGGATTTTTATGGGGTGAGATGGATGTCTCAATCCTCAGTAACAGAATGTCATTCAATGACCCCCAAATTCCTCAGAATGAAAGGAAAAGCAACTGAGGGCCACAGAAGAGATGCTGGTCTGTCACATGCAGCCCCCTGACATTTTGTGCACCTCTGATACACTAGGCAAAGACACCAGAAGGACAACTCCACTGTCCTTAATTGTGTGGCACTCCTCTCACACTGTTTTCTTTGAGCAGACTCAAGAAGAAAAGCCCAGATCCCAAAATATTCTGGGCAACAGCCCTCAGAAGGCTATACTAGCCCCAACAGATACCCGCAACCTAAATTCCTTTTACCTGGTGACTATAACTATAACAGCACCACTCGTTTCCCCTCCACAGCCTCAGCAGCCTCGCTGATTTACTAAGACCCACTGCACTGGCGAGCCAGCCACTTGTCAAGGGATGAGTTGAACACCCCGATTCTAGTCCATCCTCAGCCAGAGAGGTTCACTGGGTGAAGTTGAACCCATCATTCTCTTTCCACCCAACCTACCACACAGGACTTTTGTTGGGAGGAAAAATAGAAATTGGAAGCACTATACATGCCGCCCTGGGCTCCTGAATGAAAGGCCAGGTACACATCTAATAAATAAATAAATGATCTGAAGATTAGTTTAGCAGCCAGCCTATCATAGATGCTGCCAGTCAGGAGCAATGGGGCAAAACTATCAGTTAATGTGGAGTATTATCCAGTGACAGACTTCTTTCCACAACTTATTCTGTGAGAATCATTTACAGCTGTTTCTTTAATTAGCTTTATCTGATATGTGTTCATGCTTTGTATATGTGCATCAACATATAAGTGATTTTAGGAGTATGTACATGCATGTAGGTATGTATGGATAGATAGATAGGTAGGTAGATAGATAGATAGATAGATAGATAGATAGATAGATAGATAGATGATAGATAGATAGATAGATAGATAGATAGATAGATAGATAGATAGATATATAGATAGTAAAACTGGGCAAACGTTTTCCTTCTTAAAAAAAATGAAGGGAAGTGATTTGCAATTCATCTACATATGCTGTTAATGATATGGAGGACTGACTTCTTATAATACATCTGCAATTCCTCTTGACTCATTTATTTTTTGATTTCCTATTCTCTCATTTCAGCAGAATGAACTTGTGCATAAATGCAGTGAATCTGCAACTGTGTTACATGGGCTCATAAACAAACATGTATTGACTGTCCACATGTTAACCAGTATGCCTGAAAAGGGATTCTGGCTTCTGCTAAAGCTGAGAATTGCACATGGCACTTGTGCAAAAATGCTTCAGCACCACAATTCAGAAGCATTAGCCAGCTGTATTAGGAATAGGAATCAAGCCCCTGCTGGTATAATTAAGAAGTTTTCTCTTCCAGTCCCTGAGCTTTGGAGATCTAGATCACTAGCTAAGTCCAACTGGGAGAGCTTTCCTGATATGAAAATGAAAACTTTTTCTGGCAGCAAGAACAACAGCCCCATCACCGTATCTGTTAGTAGTGCTCCAACTGGGGGGGGGGGGGGGGGGACACTTCATGCCATCACCGTCTCAAAGCAAAACCATGCAGCCTCCATGCCAAGCTATGGAGTAGCTGTGACACTTCACCTTGACCAACCAAAGTGGTTTCCATGCATGGGCAGTACATATATATGAGCCATGTTCCGTAGGATGAGTCTGTTGATCAAAGACCCACCTCAGTGCTTCAGGAAGTAGAATGTGTCACATCACCTGTGAAACCAAGTATCAAGGGAGACTGTGCATGTACCTACTCTTAGTAGGCTTTAGATGAGCAAAATGCCACTGCAGCTTGGAAAGAACCTGAATTCACCTCAAAAGCTACCAAAGAACTACTTTGACACTTTAAATATTGTAAGTAAAAGATGAACTGCTATGATGTGAGATAAATCAATGTTAGGAGCAATACTTTGACATACTATTATTATTATTATTGTTAAAACAGGGTGAATGATTTATGTACCTGAGAAGGGAACCAGTTGACACGATGTTTTTCTGAGCATTGATATATAATAAAAAAAAGAAAGAAAGAAAGAAAGAAAAGGGACAAGGTTATGTTGACGTGGCATGCACAGTACACAGTGCAAACATTCTGCTTTTTCCCAGCACATATTCTGTCTCTCAAGCCTTACAAGGATAGTCATTGGACAGTTCAACCAAACAAGATTTCCAAATAATTATTCCCTTATCCTTACTTTATTATATTTACACCAGGGATAAGTTTATACCTTTTCCAGCAGTTCAAGGTTCACATTCCTATTTTGATGGGGTTTAAAGGGGATAGAGTTTCAAAGACTTCAAGATAAAGACAATGGCTGCGTCCCTCTTTCCTTTTAATGCCTACTCAGAAGGAAACAAGGGCATTGGCTACTTCTTAACATGTCTACTCAGATGTGAGACTCACGAGATCAGTGAGTCTTATTCCCAGGTAAGTGTATATAAGATATATTCTCTTTCCAAAGAATTAAGCAATGCATCTGCCACATAAATAATACAACAGCAGGTTCTTCTAACCTGCCCTCCTGCCCCAACTTTTTACTGGCCAGTATAAAAACATCTAGAGAACCATATTTCTCCTGTACAAAATTTTGGCTAGAAAGCTGTAAGCACATTGCACTTAGTCCAACTGAGTTCAGTGAAACTTATTCCCAGGTAAGAAATGGTAGGACTGTAGCCTTCTTAAAGAGCATGAAGCAAGACAAGCAGAATCAAGCAACCCTAATTGCATTTTCTCTTGCCACTTCTGAAAAAGTCAACACCCTTTATCTCAATCTTCCCCACTTCTAACTTTTGGCTTATAATGTGTAAACAAAATATCAGCAGAAAGACACACATTTATAATTGTTGCCTCCATTAGCACTGACCTCATCCCTAAATCCCTCTGCTCAGCTTCTAGCCATTCCCAGCAAAAAAAAAAAAAAAAAATCTGGGATGCAAATGGAATAGCCAGCCCTAAACTGCAGTTAGGAGGTAACTAGCTATGGTTGACCCCTTTCCTCATTATTGAATTTCCTTTTCCATTAATTAGCTGCAAAAACATCACATTTCCAGCAAACAGGTGTAAGAAAACCTCTCAATGTATAAAATGGGCATAAACTAGCCATGCCCAGAAGAAGAAGGAAAAAGAGAAACAAAATCTGGAGTTGTCTGGAAGAAAAAACATGAAACTGTGAAAAGTAAGTTTATTGATTTCATCTGTGTTGGGCCTGGGATTTTTTTCAAGGCATAGTGGAAATGTGGGACTGAACTTTGGAAAAAAAAAAATTTTTTTTAAAGAAATTTGTGACAGGTATGAGATGCTGTTCTGCCAGTCAGTATGATGTGGGATAAGGGGGAGGAAGAGTTCTCGGAAATGGATTTTGAAATGTGTAATTAGAAAAACGGTTGGAATAAACAAACAGAAATATTGTGGAAAACAAAATAATGCCAAAGGAAATACATTTTCTCCACAATATTTTTTGTAAACTTTTAAGTGCAATCTGCACAGGAAAAAAACATAGTCAGTTGAATATATCTGTGGGGATGAAAGGGAGATTTTTAAACGTTCAAGAAAGGGGGAAGTTTTCACTCGCGTCGACTTTTCTTCAAGTTGAAGTATGTTTTACAAATGTTCCTGTAGATGGAGCTATACTCTGCAGTTCAACATTCCTGGCTCTCCACAATGAAGCAATTGTTTCCTTTCTCCATTTACCCTGAGACTCCTTCCCTTTTCTGTCCTTTCTAGTTACATGTTCTATTTATTTTAATGTATACCTTTGTGCAAAGCCTGACTCTGAGTGGTGAGATACCCCGTTGATATGTGGCCTTCAAAAGAGAGAGAGGGGAAGGAGTGCAGCTTATTCCCATGACATCCTCCTGCTTTTGTATGGCCAAAGGAGAAAAGAGGGGGGGGCGGGGGAATCTTTCACAGGAACACCTAATCCTTGGGCGTCATCCAAGTACCACAGACTTGCTATAAGACTGACACAGGCCACATGGGACCCTTGTAAGATTTAGGTGTGTCTCTCTGAAGTCAGCCCACAGCCAAACATGAGGCCAGTGTGCCCAGACCAAAGAAAATAAATTATGTGGCCTCCAATTTTCAGCAGTTATGATGTATTAAATTACACATATGAAGGGATTAACCCTTTGGAACTTAAACACAGTTTTGGCATGAACTCATTCCTTGAGAAGTCCCACTGTGCTTCTTGCCTGTATATCAAAGATTTGCGGGTCATTGATCAGAGGGCAGCTGTCCTAATTGAAACATGTGCCATAATTAACTGGTATATTTCAAGAAAGAAAAATAGATATTTACCTGAACACACACACACACAAAAAAAAAAGTGGGAGAAAGCAAACACTTAGGGGCTCTTCCTTACCAGGATGGGTTTAACAAATACTGTAAAGTGTTTTCTTTTCTTTTAAAAACAAACCCTTTTGGAGCTATGAATGCAACTTCCAACACTTAATTAGTATGCATTTATCACAATTAGCATGGCCCCTGTGGCTGCTTCTTTCAGGTTTAAAGAAGTCGTCAAGAGGCAATGCAATTTCACTTTAATCAGTCCTGAAAAGCTCCTGAAAAAGCATTAGCCCTGGGTAAAGAGATATAAAAAGTACATCCTTTCCTGCCTCTTGGAAACATTTCTGGTTCCCCGCAACCATCTGTAGCGTCAACTCTGCAGTACATTATGTTGCCGAAATGTACATATTGCAAAAACAAGCCACTGACATTTTATTTCCTTTTGAAAAGTTCCTCTCCTGTTCTTCTTCTTCTTCTCCTCCCCCTCCCTTCTTTTTTCAACCAAGCAATTGTATGGCAGGCAGAAGTCTTGTAATGATAATAATCTCGCTGGATTCTTCAGAAAAGAACCTTGTTCCCTTCCTTCTGTAAATCAAGCAAGCTACCCCCTGCCCCCCAATAAAAGCTGTGATCATCATCATAATAAAGGAGAGTTTGGTGATGGAATTCAAATCAGAATCTAGGTAAATCTTCTTAAAGGTGAACTTGTTTGAGCAGCTGTGGAATGAGGTTGTCTACCCATGGCACATAAGGGGCTATGGACAAGTTCAGTGAATTGTAATCCATAGTCTTTTGCAGCACATATCCATATGGCTTTTGTTTTCCTTGAATCAGAATTTTTGCTTACACAAATGGATCCGATCTAAAAATAATGTGAGACTAAGCTAGAAGTGGCTAACAGTCTTGCAACCGGAGGCAGCATATTTTATTTATATTTTTATTTTATTTTTTCGGTGTCTGAAGGTGGCAAAGTCTTGACCTCACCAGAGATGACAGGGCTAGAATTTTTAGCCTGTTTTTCCACTTTGAGAAGTGTTATGGGAGGTTAAATATTTATATGTGCATTGTGCCTCATTAAAACATTGCTTTTACTTGGTTTCCCATTGAAAACTTGCAACTGGTCTGATTCTGGCTTTCCATTCAGGCCTGATTCCAGACTTCCTCCCTTATTTGACCTCTGCAGAAGAGGGGGGAAATCCTGCATTTACTTATCCTTCTAATTTAGGGTACACAGCTTGTGACACCAAATCCATGTATATCCCTTAAGATTTGATTGTATATTCCTGAGATTGTTAGCCACGATTTGTAAAGATGCTTTGGAGCATAGGGTGGTTCAAATGTAGCACCTATTTGCAGCTCTTTAAGGCAGCCATGTTTTTTCCTGGGATCACCTGGCAGCTGTAGAGGGCAATTGCAGAATCCCAGGAAACAATGCAGCTGCTTTAAAAGGACTCCAGAGCACTTTTAATAACTTTTTTAAAGCTACTTAAGCAGCTGTGCAGTGCTACCACATGTCATTGCTACTTTATTATGACAGAAAGGATAATTATTAAATACATTAGGAATAATCATATTAATTCCACTTAGATTAATTAAATAACAATTTAAACCAAATTAAAATAAGGGATTTCCTTTTTCTTAGCCCCACCTACTTTCTGAAATTCCTGTTGTGACAAATTTTCAAATAAAAGTTTTACATCTTTGCTCTTGGGAAGGCTTTCTAAAGTATTATTTCTTGTTTCTTATTCTTTAGTGTTTGCCTATCAAATGTATCCACCTTTCAGTCACAAGGCTGGACCTTCTGTAAAATGAATTGGTCCACAAACCATCCCATATAAATGATCAAGAACATTCAGGATCAGTTGGGAAGTATAGCTCAGAGATTATTAGTTTGGGGTAGTGATTAAAGGCACCAGGCTAGAAACCAGGAGACCATGAGTTTTAGTCCTGCCTTAGGCACAAAGCCAGCTGGGTGACCCTGGGCCAGTTACTTTCTCTCAGCCCTAGGAAGGAGGAGGAGGGACAAACCACTTCAAAAAAACTTGCCAAGAAAACTGCAGAGAGTTGTCCAGGCAGTTGCCAGGAGTCAAGATTGACTTGAAGACACACATTTATTTACTTACTACTACATCTGAGAGAAGTAGATAAACATTAGCTGCAATAAAATTATATTTTCCCAGCCTAATTTATCCAGGAATAGCTGTGGGGGAGGACGATGAAAGGGCTTCTGTATTTCAGAACAAATTGCTGGGGTGATTAGGCCACCCCAGGTACCCTGGCTGGGCTGCAAAAATCCAGACAAGCACTAGATGGCAGGAAAGAGTTTTCTGTATCACCATGATACCACCTAATTGAATATCTGCAGTGCAGATACAATAGCCCAATGCTCAGAATGCTATAATTCTAAAAGTATGCCTTTTTGCACCAGGTTCCAATGACTATTAACAAGATAAGGAAGGAAGGAAGGAAGGAAGGAAGGAAGGAAGGAAGGAAGTTTTATGTGACAGATGTAATTTTATGTGATTTTCATACAGAGTTTGTAGAGAAAGGGGACTTTTTATAGTTGATTGATTGACTGATTGCAAATAAGCCAGGGCAAATTCCCTTAATGCATATTTGTCAGCTGAAAATGACTCCCTACTCACCAAAGCTGATTTTTTTCCACCAACCTCCTCTTAGAATGAAGCAACCTCTTGGACCAATGATTTGGAACAGAAGGTGAATTGGGCCTGCTCCTCATCAGAAAGTGTCTGATTCTCCACCTGCAGCAGCCTCTGCATTGCACCGAAAATATGTTGCTCCTTAAAGAGATTGTTGCCCCACCAGCTATCCTACAAGCATCGCTCTGAGGGGGACTTCAGAGGAGTGGCTGGTGAGATTCTTCTCCAGCAGTTGCTCCAGCCATCTCACTGTGTCCCTTAGAGAAGCTGTCTGGAAAAGGGGGCTACTGAAGAAGGATACCAGCTATAGCGAACAAGCGGGGCAAGAGACACTTCATCCTCCCAACCTTTTAGACTGCTCTGGCTTTCTTTCCCTGACAGAGATGAGCAGAAAATTACATCATTTTACTGCATTTTTTTTTTGGTGAAATTTATATGCAGCCTTTCAGGCTTACAACACTCTTAAAATTACAACAGAAATGTTAAGCAGCTTCTCTTCACCCTTTACCTGTAATGGCTCAGTTTTCAAGGAAGAAAACAATAAGTGCCCTGAGCACTGTACTGTTTGGGCCAGAGTGACTTCCTGCAATGGAAAGGAATGGAAAATGCTGCACATATGTATACATCCAGAAATAAAACCATAACAACGACAACAACAACAAAAACAACAACAACAACAACGAACCATGCCCTTCATCCACGCAGTGATGTTGACAGACTCTACTTACCAAGAAGCATAGGTGGGCATGGAATATTGCAAGTACGCCAGACAGTTGAAGAAGAAAAAGGGCATTGGAAGAATATCCGAAGGACAATGAAGAAGGTGCACTGAAGCCAGTACACCAGGAAGGCTTACTGAATACTGAAGAGACCAAACTGGCCTACAGAAAAGACCAAAAGAAGAATAGAAAAGAGACATGGCAAGGCAAAGTATTACATGGCCAGTACATTAAAAAAAAAAAAAAAAAAACTAGCAGACAAAGCAGGTAACAAGAAGACCTGGCAATGGCTAAGGAAGAAAGAGACAGAGGGGCTAATTCTGGCTGCACAAGACCAAGCCTTAAGAACAAATGCATCAAAGCCAGAATTGAGAAGACAGCAACAGACAGCAAATGCCACCTCTGCAAAGAAGCTGAAGAAACAGTGGACCACCTAGTTAGCTGCTGCAAGAAGATCGCACAGACTGACTACAAACAACGGCATGACAAAATAGCAACAAGGGTGCATTGGAATATCTGCAAGAAATACCACTTGCCTGCAAGCAAGAACTGGTGGGACCACAAAACAGACAAAGTCATAGAAAATGAAGAAGCTGAAGCACTCTGGGACTTTATAATTCAAACAGACACGCACCTGCCACATCACACCCCTTAACGCCTGTTGATAAGAAAGACAACAAAGTCTAGATAGTGGACATTGCAATACCTGGAGACAGCAGAATAGAAGAGAAAGAACTGGAGAAAAATCACAAAATACAAAGACCTGCAAATAGATATAGAATGACTGTAGCAAAAGAAAGCAAAGATAGTACCAATAATTATAGGCAACCTGGGTGCAATTCCAAAACTCCTGGAGCATCACTTGAAGACCATCGGCATTGACAAAATCACTGTCAGTCAATTGCAAAAGGCAGCTTTACTTGGAACAGCTTACATCCTGTGACAATACCTTTAGCACCGCCAAACAACAACATCTGCCTATCCCAGGTCCTTGGGAAGGACCCAGTAGAAGGATAAAAATGCCAAATCCAGTCGAAACATCTGGCTGACTGTGTGACCAACCATAATAAATGTTTCAGGGCTATGTCTTCAGCATTATTGTTGCTTTTTGACCCTTTATCTTATAAGGGATAATAACACATCAGGGGGATGGGACCAGAGTAAGTGCTGTAGGGCATGCCTACTGTTACACTTCATTTCTAATCATTTCTCTTTTGCCCCTTGCTGCCTTGCACTAATCCAAAGGAGCTCCATTTCCTCCTGTTTCTGTTGAGTTCACAAAATTCCCATGGCACAGCATGATATCTGATTAACCGTAAAATATATCAAGGTGACTCTTCAGCATCTCCTTTGTTAGGCCCTTCGCAGTTAAGATGAACTGAACCATCCTCCACAAAGGAATTTAAAGAAAGCTCCCTCTGCTGGCAGTTAAAGAAATAGCTACTGAGGGCACTTCTGGATACTTCAGTGTTCTTCAATTCATCCTTATATGCTTGGAATAAATGTTTAGAGTCTGGAAAGTCATATGTGCTTGATTGCAATGGATTCTTTATTGCTGTTAAGTAGAGCAAGTTTTTTGCAATTATAGAGAAGCATATAAGGAAATAATATTAAGGAAATAAAATGTGATTCCCTTAGTTTAGGGCTGAGTTCATTTGTTTGGGACAACATTTTGGGGTATGTTAGGGGGGCAAAGCAGGAACAGACCACCTGGTATCCTCCAGATTTTATGAATTATAAAACCCAGAAACTGTTCCTATTTGCCATGGTAGTGGGTTGACAGGAGTTGCCGTTCAAAAATATCTAGAGGACAGTAGAATACCAATCTAGGAGGCAACGCAAAGTCAACATGGTGGGGAATAGATGAGAGGGGAGGTTCAGAGTCCAGATGTGGCTTTTAAGAAAGAGGGTGTTCCGATTTTTCCTTTTATTGCTTTTATAGCCTGCTTTTTATTTAAATACTGAAGTCAGCATACATGAATGCCTCCATCTGTTTTATTCCCACAACACCAGAAAAGTAAGTACGTTGTGGAGAGAGGGAGAGAGAAAGTCTTCCAGTGTGCTCTATGGTCAAATGGGAAATTTAATTGAGTAAATTATGAAAAAATTACAATTTTACTAGATTTATTACTATCCGGAAACCCCCTGAAATATTATGCTATCTTTGCCAAAGGAACATCTGAATAACTATCATAGAACAATATTAAGACAAGCCTAAAATACTTGAGACATTTTTTCTCATGATAAAGCTAGAAAAGTTTGTCTCTTTTCTTTTTTAACTGACTATTTGTTTGTTTGTTTATTTATTGTACTTATATAGCCACCCATCTCACACAAAGTGATCTTTTTATGGCTTTCTCTCTCTCTTTCTCTCTCTCTTTTTTTTTAAAGATTATTTTATCCTACCTTTATTATTTTTATAAATAACTCTAGGTAGCGAACATACCTAACACTCCTTCCTCCTCCTATTTTCCCCGCAACAACAACCCTGTGAGGTGGGTTGGGCTGAGAGAGAGGGACTGGCCCAAAGTCACCCAGCCGGCTTTCATGCCTCAGGCGGGACTAGAACTCCCAGTCTCCTGCTTTCTAGCCTGGGGCCTTCACCACAAGACCAAACTGGCTCTTTACTTCCCTTAAGGACAGCTCAGTTTTTATGCTTAATGTTTCATTTTTATGGTTTTCAATCAAACTCTTCATATTCCTTAAATGTTGTTTTTGTAGTTGAATTATTCCTCATTTCTGGGCACAGAAAATGCAGAGATCTCACCTGACAGGTATGTTGAAACTGGTCCTTCATCAAGGTTTCTACACTCCATCAAATGGCAATCTCTCCTATGACCCAGGAATTGTAGGCTTTCTGGATAGTTATATTGTATTGCAAAATGGCCTAAAGCTACATGGCAACTGAAAGCATTGGAAAAAAAAGTCCAGCTACAGGTAGATTTTCTCTTTCTTTCTCACTAAGTCTGTTGAGATCAAATCAAATAATCACTGTTTAAACAATAATGACCAACTGTTATTTCTTATTAATTTTCATATGTTCTTTGGCACATTTCTTTGGGGTTATATATACAAGCAGAGAAAGGATTTGTTCAAAATGGATGGCAAGCAGAAGGAGTATTGACTTGTTGAGCGACATATTGTTAGAAAGTAGTTATTAAAAAGCTAAACTAATGCCATTTTAGAAGATAAGTTACTGCTTTGCTACTATAGAGAAGCAAGAGAGCCAGGTACATAGATTAGAAGGGAACATAAGGACAAATGTTATGTGTACAGCAACAGAGATAAGGTATGCCAATTAGAAAGTGGGAAATTAGGCTATTTCTCATTAGGAAAGTAAAACTTGAAAGTTAGGGTTAGGGTTAGAGTTAGAGTTAGGTACTGGATACGTGCAGTCTAGTTGTTTACACATGACTATAAATTGGCATTGCAGCCCCTTGCAGGGGGTGGCCACATTCAATGATTTTACCTTGGGTGCTAATAATCACTGAACTCTGGATTACGGCTTCTGGCATTTTGATCTGAGCAAGGAATTAACAATATGAAGCAGGCTGTTCCAGTATGGATCTGAAGCTTGTTGAATCCCAACTGGCACATGGTAGAGGAAGGCACCCCAGACTCTCAAGCATGTAGGAGGCTCTTGCACAGGCAGATTTGTTTTAACGGAGAGATTGAAATTACAGAAAAGAATGGATATTTTTTTCTCCCTTGTACAATGCAAAGTTGTAATCCAGGGCTTATATGAAAAGAAATAACTGGTTCTGGGTTAGACATATGTGTAAAATCTAGCTGTAGATTTAAGATTGATTGCACTATTTGAAGTTCAGCTTGCATCCATTTAGTTGCACTTCCTTATTGTCTCATGAACAATTTCATGTAACTCACTTTCATCTCCAAACCCAAGAAAATAGAAGAGCTGTTCAGGCCACCATAGCCCAACCTGAATAAACTTAGCTCTGCAGATCTTGTCCAGATGATGAGTTTTTATTCAAAGGAGATTGTGCTTATTCCTGGGATCTTAGGGAGGGTGACACAACCTATTGGAATCAGATCATGCAGGGAAGGGAAATTTGTAGGCCTCTAGATGTTGCTGAATTAAAAGTCCCAGCAGGTCCAGCCAGAGTGGTCAACAGTGAGGGATGCTGGGAGAGAGGCTGTGGGTCACCAAAGCTGGAAAGCCATAGGTTTGCCACCTCTAGTGCAGAGGGCTAAAGGTGACCTGCAACTTGGATGCTTCAATGAACTGGTCAGAGACAGGCCTTTGCTCTCTTGACAGGCAAAAGTAGGATGTACAAAGCAGAAAATATACCAGCTACTTAGAATATGCACTTACAGAGAATTTGGTGTTTTAGTTAAACCTTTGGAAATTGTTACTACAACAGAAATGTGATAAAATTCACCTTAGTGGGGAAGAGTATGGATGCACAGGCACTCAGTTGATTGTCAAGGTGTTAATTCTTGATTGGCACTTTCAAGGTTGTTCAACTTGTATGTTTTCATCTTTTTTTTTTTAAATCTCTAGACTGGATTGGGCTAGGTAGCCTTTTATATAGACAGCTCCTTCAGTGTAGTATATGATAGGCTTTCAAATAAAACAAACATTTTTGGTCAGTGGCACCTCCCAAAATGACTGCCATGGTCACAAAGTACATAAAAGGCAAAGTAATGAGGTGTTCTCTGCCAGCCCCTTTAGCTTCCAAGGATGGCTTCTAATCACCAAGGCTTTGGACATGCAGGAAGCACTGAAATGCAGCCACCTAATATCTATTGATCTTTTCCAGGAATACTTGTGGGGTCTCTCTGATGCTCTTTTGTAAATAAAAGATGACACTGGAGACCGGCCCTTTGTTTTGCAGCATTCTAGCTTTCCATTTAAAAGCAAGGAAGTAGAAGCTTACAGAGCACACCTTCTGGAATTCCTTCCAAACCCTTAATTATAGCTCTGCTCTGGGTCATGTGACCAGGAGGAAGCGGGTTTAGAATGGAGCGGTCAGCAGCATTTCAAGCCATAGCCTCTCCCATAGGATGCATAAGGGCATTGGGGGGGGGAGGGGTTTTTTTTCCTCCGTAACTCCTGGCCTGATCTGGCTCATTTTCAGATTTGATATTTCTGTGTCTGACCTTCCACAAACACACACCCACATACATACCGAATTTGGTCCAGTTCTGTCCAGTTTTTGGAAAATTATTCTGCTAACTGATAGACAAATGGACAGACAGAATTCCAAGCCCCCTTACATAATTTCTTTCTCACATTCTGTTGGGATGAAAAGAATAAAAAAAGTTTTAAATAAGTAAAACGTCAGTTGGGGCATGAAACGTGGCAAGCATGTAAGGAAAACTGATGCTGATAGGATCTATATTATAGACCCAGAAATAAACCATTGTCCTCTACAGAGGACCACCCTAAGCAGCACCCTTTAATGGCACATGCAGGCTAGTGATTCAGTCCTTTATATAGCAGCCTGCCTTTTTCTGGATTTTGGAACTAAGCAGTAAGGTTTGTGCAACTTCTAGACGTGGACATTCTGAACGATCAAAAACTTGTCCAGCCCTGTTCTGTCAACAGCCACAAAACTCTTAATTCATATACATTGATTGATTATGTCCAACAGGTCAGTTTCAGCCCTTAATGATCACATAGTTAGACCTTCTCCATATTCTGCCACTGAGCTGTAGTCTCACCCAAAGTTTAAAATACTGTAGTCTTCCCTGATTACATTGATGCAGGCTTTTTCTTGGGACCTGAAGATGCCCTCCATCTGATCCCCATATTTCATACAGTTCTCTTCTTAATGGTCCTTCCTTGACAAGAGAACATTGCTATGACCTTTGTTATGAAGCCATGCCAGACTGGGGTGAATGAAAAAAGAGATTTCAGTTCCCTTGAACTTCAAGGGTACCCCTTCTCTCTGCAGCATTTCAGCTGCTTTAGTAATAAAATGCTGGGCAGAATGCTACCTGTGTGGATATGAGTATTTCTGAGAATTGTCCATTTTCAAATAACTGTGACACTGGACCCAAGAACAAAAATGAATCAAGAGTGACTGGGTCCCTATTGCAGAGATGGCCTACTCCAGCTATTTCAAATGGCTCACTATGAGCAGTTAGAGTTGCTTCAATTCTTCTTACTAAATGCAGGCTTCTGGAAACTCTTCCGGAGATGATGTCTCTTGGAAAGCAGAGTCTATAACCACTGCAGGGACAGGAGGTCTTGTTGAAAACAAGGACAGGGATGTGGCTGATACTGAGAAACTGACATCTAACGTTTGCAAAAACATGATAGCAAATCATACTTGTTCTATGAACAGGCAGCTCCAGGAGACCCCATTGGTTGTTGCTGCTCCCTGTAGTGCTGCTGCCCCCTCTACTGTTGCTGCTCTCTGTACTAAAAACATGTTGTTTGCCCTAAAGATTGAAAAATGCTGCTGCCACCCCTTTCTTCCTTTTAAAGGACTACTCAGGTAGTGTGTAGCCAGTTGCTGGAGTGTGCTGTTGATCTGAAAGTGCACTCTACTCGTTCTCTCCACAGGTGAGTCCCACAAAGTCTGCACTGAAATGGAAAGGAATAAGAAAGCAGCTGGTGCATCTTTTGGAGTACAAATGAGTGGTTTAAGTGGGAGGACAGAGCCAATATGTGATTCAGTAGGTAGATGGCTTATCTTCAAGTTAAGCTTTCCAGAAAGCAGAATGGCCTGTTATGCTTCGCGTAGCATGCAGTTATGATAGCTGCCCTTCCATCAACCATGCTTAAATTGCAGAGGATCAAGCATCATTTCTGTCTTATCATTTATGCTCTTGGTCAGATCCATTCATGTGACCAAATTGATTAATTAAGAATGTAAGTTGTATAGATAGATGCATCCAGATTTGCTAGACCCTATGTCAAAACGAGCAACTCTTTACATCAGTGAGCCTGACCTCCGCCAACTGAAACCTTGATAAATTCTATATATCTTTACATTTTAGCCCATTTGGCTATTGCTTGTTTTTTCTGGGGAAGCTGGAGAGCCAAAGCATTGGCCCAGCCTGACTGCAAAGGCAGAAATTGAGGTTTGCAACAAGGAGATAATTGTAAGATGTCAAGTTGATTAATAAGAAGAGAAATGACTGGGCCAAACAGCATGGATATATATGGTTGCATATTTCCTGTTCCTCTTGAGTCTTTGCATAATCTGATATTTGGAACTCAGCCCCAGTGATTGCTAGAAGCATCCAGCCCCTGGGCTCTGTTGTCCCTGTACATTTGATCTATGCCATATGGGACAAGGAAGACCCTCTAGCATTTTTGGAAGAACCGAGATCCACACACAAATGGCATTTCCCTCCAAGTCCTACTGTCAGTTTTTATTTTAAAGGTGGTGGTGGGGAGCTTTATGATAGCTAGGATTGTAAAAGCCAACTTAAAACTATAATGCAGGGCATCTTCAACCTTCATTGCCCAGGCAATTAATTAGGTGAATATCAGTAGTTCATGGACATGTGCATGTACTGCATTTTGTGTGTGTGTTTGTGTGTATAAACAATTATATAATATTCTCTTTCAAGAAAAATGTAGGTCCCCACCCCAGCAAATGCAGAAACACAGAACTTGTTCAGTTACTCAGACAGGACCCTGTGGTACTCTAAAGTATTTGTTTGAGTTTTTTGTCTGTATTTTTCAAGAAAGCAACCTAACCAGCCATGCAAAATTATATCAGAGAAGTTCTTTTCCCACAGCAGCCAACCAAATGCCTAAATGGGCAATTTTTCTAATACCATGGACAATATAGGTCACCAGGAGTTTCCACATACGCGCATGTGCGCATGATCAGGCATCCATTCTTTCCTATGCCCCCCTCATATAGTCAGAAATGCACAGACACAGAGTGCTACAATCCCTTCCTACCCAGCAATGTTGAGCAGGCTTGCTGAGAGACAGAAGGAAGCAACGAAGTAATTCAATTCAGGAGTTACTAAAATATGTCCTAGTCAAAAGCCTAGCAGCAGTTATAAATATACCAGCTTATCTTCACTCGTGTGCCCATACTGAGTGGGAGGACTGAACTGGGAAACTTTATAACCTTGTTTAGTGGATTCTGCATCAAAGCATCCTCAAAGAATCTTCACAAATAAGCCAAGGGCAGAAGAGCTTTACATGAAGCTCTCTTGCTCTAAGATATGTGGCCAATGAATCTGTTAAGGAAACTCTCCCCCACCAGTTGTCATTTTCCGAAATGAGATTGGTTCATGGATGAATATTTATCAAGTGATTCTCACCTGATGTTCAGTTATCAGACAATCTAGTTCTTGCACCACAGTGGTAGATGTTCACCTCACTTCAAGGGTAGGACGTTTGAATGAAACAGCTTACACATTCCTCTGCCAAAGTTAGGCATCAGCTGTAGAGTAGTCAAGTGATGTATCTGCATGGGTAGATCACCCCAGGAACTCAGATTAAAAATTTGGATTTACTCTCCACTCCTGGATAGAATTTGTAGTCTGTAGTCTCAGGCTGTCTATAGCTGTTCCTGAACCTCAAAATAGTTACCACACCATTTTTCATATAACAGAAGAGAATATTTATTAACCACAGAAGTAATAATATTAACTATAAACTTAATAGAATTTAAATTGAATTAAATTGGAATCAAATTTAGTTTTAATTTAGTCTGAAAACATCCATTTTCTGGAGCGTTGTTCCCAGGTGGTTATTCAAAAACCAAGTGTGATTTTCACCTGAAAAAGTTTGTGTGCCCCTGCTGCAGAAGAAACTGGTGAACATCTTCATTCTTACAGAATTGTATAGTATACGTAAAGTTATTAATACTATAATATGAAACAAACCAACTTATACAAGTTATATTGAATTTAAACAATTTTAAAGGATTTAATCCTGAGTTAGCATTTTAGAACTGTATTTTTATACCCACTTCTACAGGAAGTAAGCATCATTCCAAATTGATGGGTCCACGCTCTAACACTGTAAGTCCGTCCTTCCTTCCTTCCTTCCTTCCTTCCTTCCTTCCTTCCTTCCTTCCTTCCTTCCTTCCTTCCTATAAAAATATAGGGAAACTTAGAAGAATTACAAACTGAAGATTTTTATCCTCTGAACTCCCCTCTGAAATGCTATGAATTAAGCAGGGTGATTACATAAGAATAGTTTTTAAGCTGCCAGTATTCTTCCAGATACAATTCCAAGTGTTGTTTCTGACCTTTAAAATCCTAAATGGATTGCCCCCTAGGTACATGTAGGATCACCTTCTCCAGCCTATCCAGTATGCTTGTCCTGGATAGGAAAACTGTGTATGCTGACTCTCTAAGAAGTCAGGTCAGTGGGGGTCCAGGGATGGTGCTGTTTAGTCATGGCCCTTACCGTTAGAAGTAACCTCCCTCTTCATTAGTCACGATTATCTCAATGACAACCTTAACATCATTTTCGAAAGATGCCTACATAGAGTTTTTCTGCAGGGTCTTTGAAAACTGATGTTGCTTTATTCTGACAGATGCTAACTGATAGTTAAAATTATGGTGACAGTTGATTTGATCTGTTATTGTATATTTTTACACTGTTCATATCTGTGTTGCTTTATATTTTTATCACTGTAAACCACCAGGTGTCTCTGGATTCTGATGGCATATGAACGAGAGGAATAAATTATTACTACAGGGATTCATGCCAAGAAAATATTGTCCCCCTTTTAGGCAGATTGACTAGCTGACCCCAAAACTTGTTATGTACAGTATGTCTTATCTGATAAATTTCAGGAAATGAAACTGACTGCTGCAAAATTCTGTAGTGGAGCTTGCCAAATTTGCCATTTCTCCCAGAAGTCTACAGCCTCCCTGGCTTCCTATGTTTCAGTTAAATTCCAAGAGCAGACATCAGAAGATAACTCCTCCACTGAGCTATTTTTTAATAATGGTGCCATAGTTGAAACCAAGGAGTTCCTGTCCTTGAGTATGGATTAGATAATTTCTCTTCCCATAGAGAAATCAGGAGGAATTGTTGAACCAATATCTCTCCCCTAAAATTTCATATAGCATCACATAAGGCCTTTGGGGTTTAGGTCTCCCTAGAAGTTTGCAACATTCCATTCTGGAATATTGCATTTAAAGCCATATCTAAAGATGAGTGCATGTGGACTTCTGAGACATGAAGACTTTCTGATAGAAATAGAGGCTGGCACTAACCCTTCACACTTCATTATTGATACTGTAGCTAGAATGTCAAAATGTGGCCATTTCACTGTGGAGGATTTTTTTTTTTTTCCTTTTCTTTTCTTAGTAGGCATGGATTGCTGTGAAAGGTGAGGCTCAATTAACTGGTGCAATTTGGCTGCTTGGAAGAACCATAGCAAATGAAAGCCCTTTTAGGCTTAATGCAGTGGTGACATGAGTTAATGGTGCTGTTATCACCTGATAGTGGAACCCCATGTGAGGTAAGTTGAGTACAGGCCACTGTTTCCTGCAGAGTTGATGACTTACAGTAATGTCATGCAACGGGCAATCTGGAGCACAAGTGTCTTAAATCTTTCCATGGACTAGGCAATTAATTTCTCCCCTAACTGCATGACAGAGAAAACTATAACTATTCCTGCTAGCAGATGATTGCCTTATGTGAGAGATAACTATTTCAGAACTGAGGATATTAGGCATGAACACATGATCAAAGTATTTGCTTTCATTCTGAAACTCTGTGCTCCTGATCTAAAGAGGGGAATTTGGGCTAGGATGGAAGGAGCTAATCCAGATGTTCACAGGAAGACACACCCTGTAGACCTGCTTCTGACTTTGAACATGAAATGGAAATTCCTTATGAGCTTATTAGGTGAAAGAGTAACATATAAAGTAAACAAGCACCAAGTTTTGCAAGACATGGCACCAAACTCTGGGGAACAATTACAATGGACATTGAGATTTAATTGAAATCTGCACACTGCATCTGGCCTTTTCTTAAACATTACTGGGAGATGCAGAAGACTGAAAGCTGTCCAGGGAAGTTATCAGAATAAAATGCCTCCAACCAGGGTCTTAAAGAAAAACAGGAGCTGGGGCAAACATGTAAATATGCTTTGTCTAAATATGACTAAGTTAATAGTTAACTAAATATGAACCATATAATTTTTTCAAGTTGGCTTTTCATAAAATCTCCAAGATTGGGTTCTCTTTTATCTTAGATGTTCTACCAAAAAAGTTCACCTGGATATATTTTTTATGTATTTTAACTAAAATAGAGGGATCCTTCAATTTAACATTGGGACATATATTATCATGGTGGCTCTTTTCAACCTAAAGAATCAATGTTCCGATTTTTCACTACCCCTCACTTTGGGTCACTGTGTTCATTCATCTATATCCGTGAAATTATTTGAAAAGGCTGCACTTAGTATGTGGTCCTGACAAGATCCCAAAGCACAGCATACTGTATTTTCTTTCCCCCCAGATATTCGCAGCACATCCTAAACTGCTGCTAAAGAAATGAAGCTTAAGAATCCAGTTGCATGTTTGCCAAGAAAATCTTTTCAATCAGCAAATCAGTAGTGTAAAATGAGTAAGCAGAGAAGGCAAGGCAGGAGAAAGAACTGCAAAGGCAGCATCTAGATGGTATAGTGGTTAAGATCCTGCTCTAAGACTGGAGAGATCTAAGTTCAAGCTATCCTTAGCTACAAAAACTCAGTGGATGTTGGCCAATCACAATATTTCAGCCCAATCTACCTTATTGGGTTGTCCTTATGGGGGATGGGGAAAAATGGAGGATAGAATGCTTCTTCATTCAACTTTCTTGAATCCTTGAAGAAAGACCAGGATATAAATCTGAACATTTAAAAATCCAGTGAGATTGGGCAGGTAATTGGAGCTTTTGGGGGGGGGGGGCAAGTTATAACAATTCATGTTTGAACTTGCTGTGACTTTATCATAATCATTCAAACATATGAAGATGTGCCTCTGTGGATGTCAATATGATTAGGTAGTCAGTTTCTGTGTTAAAATATCACCCTTTCTTATGTTTTCTTGACCAAACTGTGGTTAAATCATTGCAGACTTTGGAAATTGCTGACTGCTGCAATTTACCTCTCCTTCTGAGTTCATGCAGGAAAGAAGGCATTATGTCTCCCTGTTATTATTTTGTGTCTATCAGCTTCCCTCCCATGCTGTTCTACCCTTGTGTTACTCTTGGCTACCTTATTTTCTCCATTCTTGCTTGTTCTCAGCATGGCTGTTGGTGGAATTCTGATGGCTCTTGTTTTATGCCGAAACAGTTCTAGCTTCCCCTACCATATGGTCATCCTGATGTTACCATTTGCCTCAATCATCCTTTTTGTAGTTGCTTGAACATCTTAATTGATCTCATGAGCTATGTTAGGGATTTATAACAGACATCGATGTAATTCATCTCATAAGCACGTAACTGTCTTTCTCTCCAATCGGAAGCGTGCATCTCATGCATCTATAAATATGCCCCAAACAGCTTTTTATCCCTGTGGTGATATAAACATCTTGGAAAGATTGTCAGGATTGCATACAAGTCTTTTGTAAATGAAAGCATGTTGGTGTGTTATCACTGTTTGCATTTTTGATGTAATTCTCTTTTGTTTTGAGTAGCGAGGAGTAGAGTAAAGCACACCTCTTCCTTACTGAAAGGATTTTTAGTAAAAGCAGAAAGGTTGTTATAACCTACAGTGATTTCCTCATATTTGCATTCTGCAATATGGTCATATTTTGGAGTAAATCTACTGAATGTTCAGATTTTTTTTTTTTTTTGCTTCTGTTAGGACTTTTCCTAACGATTTTTTTTTTTTTAATCTGTAGCATACCAAAGGAAATGAACATCTACACGAAGCTGCCCGGAATACAGGTTTGTGATTTTCTGCTCCAGAAAGCATGGGGCTTTCAATGGCAAATTTGATTGCATTATTAATGCAGAGGCACCTATTAGCTCATATGTGAAACCTCACTGTGATGCATATCACATGTCCTTTACCCACCTACCAAGACTATATAAATGTGGGCATAATTACTTAATATTTTAACCCTTCTTTAATTCCCCCAAAACTTAATGTCTGTTTCTCCATCTGTCCAGTACACATCTCTAATCATTATCATTATGTAACAATAAACCTAGATAATAGCCTGGATCAAGGTTTCATCTACCAATGTGTGAAGGGGTAATGAGAAACCATGGGTTAGTTCCAATGATCCACAGCATCTTGTGGGCCAACAGGGTCTCTGAGCCAATATGTTCTAGCTAAAAGGAATGGCTTCATTAATCTAAGCTTTGCAACATAGTCCTGGCAGCTGTATTTAGACTTCAGTCAGTAGGACATCAACTTGGGAGCAACAATGGAATGTAGGGAATCCTCAAAAGGCTGAAGCAAAGCTCTTCAGGACCTCAATTAACACCTGAAGAGTGCAAGCAAAAGTTCCTCAAACAGAACAATTTCTGCAGGAAAGGCCCTTCACCTGGAAAGGGACTTAGCAAAAAACAGTGTTTATGATGACTGTGATGTATGGAACAGCACGTGCATTAAGTGCAGTTCCTTTCTTATCTTATAGTGTCACCTTCTACTCTTTCACCAATCAGTTTGCCACCTGTGGGGGTTGACCTTTTCCTCCCTTCTGAACAAAGCTTTTATCTCCTGGGGCCCATGTCTGGCAGAGGTCTGTGTTGGCCAAGTACCAACATAAAGTTTCCTTTCTGCCTCAGTGAGCCTGTCACTCCTAAGTTACAAGGTAGTAAACCTGGAAGGTAGCTTTCAGTGCAGTGAATAGCTTCCCATTTTTCTTTTTTTTTTTACTAGGTGTCATGAATTCTTGCCATGAGATAATGAGATGAGGAGAACTTCCTCATTAGAAGGACGTGTTGTCCTTCTTGCAAACCTCTGTTATGGAAAGGGATAACCTCTTCCTGTGAAGAAAACTGTCTTATTCAGCAGAGAAAATAAAAGACTGTCTCTTAGGGCTTTTGAACTGGTGCTGTCTAAAATCAAAACAGGAAATGAAACAAGGAAGTCTTGAACTATAGTTCATCATTTAGTATTGGGGTGTCCCAAGAAATGTCATATTACTTTCTCCAGCTGCTCCTCTTGGTTTTCTTACATGAGGTGGAATAGTGAGGTGACAGTAAAATCACATTTTCTATTAGCAATAGTGAGGGTGCAACTGATATAGAATCCCCTCCATCGTTACCTGTAAGATCTAGCAGACATTCCTGGGCAGAGAGTGCAACTTACATTTGTTGCTTCTCTTATCTGGTAAGAACCCAAGTATATCTTCCCAGGTCGCCCAGTTTTGCCTCCATATGTACTATTCATCTTACCTGTAGCTGAAGATTCTGATTCATTTACTTACGTGTATTTTATGTTATTTTATTCTATTATTATTGTACCTTTCCCCCTGTACTTTTATCATCTATATTTCATTCTTATTCCTTGTTATATGTCTTAGATTTACATATACTACTTGCCATTCATATATATGTCTATTTATATTCACTTACTTTTTAAATTTTGTATCATTGTTTTCTAGCAGTTCCCAACTATCAATTCAGTGCTCACTTTATGTAGCTAAAGTTGCTGCTCCTGGTCTTTGAGTATTACGTTGATATGTGTAGAGATGGGTTATGATCTTACCACTTGTCTGCTTTAACTAGTTATTGTGAGCTCGAGACCCAATTACTTTTTTGTCCAGTAAACTAACCACTGATAGTGAAGTGAGAACGGACCCCCTAAAAGTTTAACATATCCTGCCAAACAAGCATGCAAACATTGTTAAAAATCCACTAGATCATTTAAAAAAAAGCAATAACTCTCCCCAAATCTTATTCAGGGTCATTCTTGTATATTGTTCATACAGGTACAACATTTGAGGAAAGAATCACCCTGCCTTACAGAAAAACAAAGGAACTCCTAGCATCAGGCTGCTGTGGATGTGCAACACAGAAACAGCTGCTTTAAATTGCACATTTTTTTATTAGAACACTGACTCTTGTTTATTGTTATTGATTATATTGGGTTATTATTGACTCACTGCACCCTGTGGGCCTATTAACAAAAGGCTAGCAAAGCATTAAAGCAAGCCAGACTTTTTGGTGTGTTGTGCTTACAGCATTTACTCTTTTCTTTTCTTTTCTTTTCTTTTCTTTTCTTTTCTTTTCTTTTCTTTTCTTTTCTTTTCTTTTCTTTTTTCTTTTCCTTTTCTTTTCTTTTTCTTTTTCTTTTTCTTTTTCTTTTTCTTTTTCTTTTTCTTTTTCTTTTTTAGTGTCAGTTGCTAGAACAGTTTCATTGAAACACCCCAAGTCCAATGAACAAATTAGATTGTACAGAAAATCAGGCAGAGAAGTAGTTGGCTAAGTTTATTCTTTATTATTCCTTAAGATATTAAAGTAAGAGGCATTGATTTGTTGTTGTTGTTGTTGTCTGGTTTGTTCATTTATGTTTTGCCTTGGGAACTGTGACTTGCCAGATGTTGCTAAACTACAATTCCCAACATTCCTCAATGTCATCTGTGCTGGTTGATACTTCTGGGAGTTGCAGTTTAGCAACATCTGGAAAGCCACAGGTTCTTCATCCCTGTTCTATATGGCACGGCTAGGGCTGCCACATGTTTATTAATGTTCCCCAGCTTGACCACTATGCTTTTATCAGTTGCATGACAGCTAGTAATTCAGCATGTGAGGTTTTCCCTGACACTTTGCGTTCATGCTAGGGAAAGCTGCCGATACGGCTTTTAAAAGAGGAGCAGACAAATTCATAAGGAATAGCTTGATCAATGTTTCTTGGCAATGATAGCTAAATTAAGTCTCGGTGTTCAGAGGCAGTTTACTCCTGAATGCCAGACACAAGAGGACAGGACCTAGAGAGATCAGTGATTGCCTTCAGGTTCTGCTTGGTGTTTCCCAGAAGCATGGGGCTGGGCCACTATGGAAAATAAAATACTAGACTTGATATGCTTTTGACCTGACCCAGCAGGACTCTTTATGTTGGCTTTCAGGTGCTTCTGAAGCACAATGAAATCTCATGGACTAGTTAAATCTGGAGGTTCACTAATCAAGCTGTTCATCTGTGTCGGTATTCTACTGATTGCAAAACAAAACCAATACTACATATCAGTGTTTCGTTTCCTTCCAAAGGGAACAAAACACTGAAATGCCTTGTTTCTGAAACTTCTAACTGTTCTGGAAAATGTGGATGACATCATTCTACCAGGAGATGTGCCTTTTCTGCTGTAGTGCCTGCCCTCTGGAACATCCTCCCTCCTGAGATTAGGATGGCCCAGACCGTGTTGGCCTTTCAGGTCTTGAAACATGCCCAGGTCGGGCCTGAGTGTGTGAATGGCCCTGTTTCCTGGCTATATTGACACCAATGGATCATAATATCTCTAGGCTGGTATTTGTATGTATGTATGTATGTATGTATGTATGTATGTATGTATTTATATATTTATTTTGGTGTTGTGTTTTAACTGTTTTAATTGTTTTTATGATTGTTCACCCTCCAGAGTCTCTGGTTGGAGATGAGCATCTATACAAATCAAATAAATAAATAAATAAATAAATAATTCTTAGACAACATAAACTGGAAGGCAACTTGGTGGGGTTAGAAACATCCAACAAGACTCCAGTGCATCTTTTTCTTCCTATTCTTTGTCCAATTAATAGGGAATTGATATACTAATTATAACAAACAGTGCACCATTAATAAACAAGCAGAAAAAAAGAAAATCACTGCTTATTTGTTGGGTAATGTAAATGCAGTATAGGGGTACAAGGCATTCTACTTGCTGGATATTTCATTTTCTTCAATTTATTATTGATGCTTTCTTATCTATAGACCCATTTGGGTAGTAATATTTATTTCACAAAATATAAGATATTTGGGACCACTTTGGAATGTAAACTAGATTTAAATATACTCCTAAAATATATGTTTTGGAAAAACAGAACACACAGGACCTTTGAAGATAACAGAAAGTTCACAATATTGACCAATATTGTCATTGACCTACATATAACATAAAACTGCTAGTCTTCTGAGAAACTCAGTATCTTATTTTGTAGCTAGCCGAATCTAGTTGAAAACAAGAATTCAGGCAAAATCTAGTGCATCCTTCTTTTTATAATAAAAATCCATAATTTGATATTAATTGGATGATGAATGTGTCAAGTAAACTCAACCTAAAAAGTCCAAAATTATTTGCAATTGTAAGATGTTGCTAATCATTGTAAATATGAAGTTACATTTTGTGCACTTTGATTAAAATCAGTGAGCTGTATAATGCATCAGTATACCCCACATGGGTTATGATTTCATCTCCCAGAATTCTTAACAACAGCTATGCTGTGAGTGAATTCTGGGAGTTGGTTGCCACATCTGGAAAGCTAAGGAAAGCTGTTTGAAGGAATATGTACTTTCATCCACTTTCACTTTCATCACCACTTTCACTTTGTACATTACAAAGCTTGTGTGTAAAGGCTATTGCAGGGGAAAAAACAGTATTTGCAAATTATTGCTTTTCAAGTAAATTTAATTTTAGGGCAGTATCCGACTCTAACCCTCTACAACCTTACTCCATAGGGTAACTTTGAGTAGATGTGGGAGGATATTTTAATTCAGTGTGGCCTACAAAGATGTCAAGTTTTGTAAATCTTTTCTATCAGGTTAACTGACAACGGACTCATCAGAAGTAATTGGGAAATTCTGGAAATCTTACCACACCGCAAGTCTAATGGAGAACAAAACCAGTTTACTTACTATTCAGGACACTTTCATGCAAAGTAGTTTGAAAATCCATTTCTAGGAATTGTTGGAAGACAGAAGCTTAGTGGGGGAGATGATGGGAATTAGTCTCTCCGGTCAGCAGAGGCTGGTAGTAACACACAATCAGTGCTCCTACTGTGCCATTTTTGGGAGCTTACTGAAGGAGCCACCAATGCTAAACATGGCATTTTTGCCATGTGTTGTAAAGCTTTTATTTCTAAGCCAAGATAAAAGAAAAGGTTATCAACTCCAATACCTCCTCAGCCACTATATATGCTCAACCCACAGCACTACTGTAATGTTTAAAAGCCTGTTACGAAATGGACAGATGCAACTGCAGCATCATAGGGTAGCTTTTCATCTTGGCCAAATGGCACTTTCATGTTAAAGAGATATGCAGTGGAACCTGCTGTCAAGTTATGGGACACTTGTCTGTCAATGTCGGTCACAATTTCTGGACATTTGTTTTATATAACACTGAGAAAGGCCATCAAATCTAAGCACTGCATTCATTCTTTCATTCATTCATTCATTCATTCATTCATTCATTCATTCATTCATACAATTTCTATAGCTGCCCATCTCAATCCAAGTGACTATGGGTGGCGAACAATTTCAATATTTTTATTATTATTATTATTATTATTATTATTATTATTATTATTATTATTTACACAACAATGTGAAATCACAGCTGCCAGTTCTTTAGCTGATGTTGGCCTTCATTCGCACTGAGTTCTTCCCAAGAACCTAGGATGTCATAATGTATCGGCATAGCATATGTTCAGATCCAAGCAGTGTGGTCTTTTCCAAATCACATGATCATTGGCTAACTTCAAAAGGAGACCCTTTTGTTTTAAGACGGCAGAAGAATGTTGCTTCCATTATCGTTCCAATTTTAAAACTGATTCCTAATTATGAATCAATTTGTTTTCAATCTTTCTCTTCGTTATACACACATAGACAAGCAGGTATTCACATGGCATTTACATTTTGGGCTATGTCAAATATATAAAAATAACAACCTAAACTTGTCTCCTTTCATAAAATAATATCTGGAGTACAGTATGAGTTTCCCTCCTATCAGAAAAATGTTGTATATGATCTGAGCTATCTTGTTTTCTGAAGCAATTCCTTCTTGTGGTTCTGGGGAAAACCCACTGTTGTGATTACTGAGATGAACTTGAGTAAGTGTGGAATTATCCATGGATGGCTACAGCTTCTTTTCTATGCAAATATGATAATGAAAATAGCTTTTATGTTTGAACTCGCTCTGACAGTAACGATTTCCTATTGCAATTGAGTCCAGATCATGACAAAGCAAAATAGCCACTGATTGTTTGCAGGGTTCCATGGTATTTTGGCACTATTCCTTCCCAAACCCACAAACATTTCTTTGCCCATATTTGGAAGCTTGTTGCCTTCCTTTGCTTTTTGCAGTTGAACTTCCAAAATGTGAATGTCAGATGTATGACTCAACTAGTTATGCAGATGCCCATTCCATACTGTCCAAGACAGCTGTTGGTAGCCAGATCAGAGTGAAGGAGGCCAGGAAAAATATTTCTTCAACTAAAGAGGTGCTATTTGGTTAGGATGGGTGGTGTTGAATGATATGAATTTGGGTCTATAGCAATGTGTAATAGCCAATTATTCCTATAGTAGCAACTAGGACAATTAGCTATAAGAAGGTAATTCTACCCCCTTAATTTCCTGTAGTTCTTCTTTTCCATTACCATGTTACTGTTTCTCTAGATTATCAACTTTTTAAATTTCTCCGCAGCCCCTCCCTCTCTCCTACCCTTCCCTCCGTTTCTTCTTCCTGCCTTTTTTTTCTTCTGTTTCCTCCTTTCCAATTCTTCTCTTTGCCAGCTTTAGCAGCCCAAGATTTCAAGTGGAAAATCTGCCACCAGGATTTCCTTCACAAACGTTGATGGACGCACTTGAAAAGCCAGCCCTGCCCTTCCCTCCATCATCTAATTTCAGACACTGAGGGGGCAGACAAAACAGATGGTTGGCATGGAGGAGGATGATTCACAGCATAAAATCCTGGTGAAACATATCTGAAATCAGTGAGAAAGGCACAGACCTGACATTTGACAGAGACATGTGAAAAACGAAAAGTTCCAGACAAAGGTCAGGCTTATATGCCTGTTATTTTCCAGATGCACCCATCATGGGCAATTAATCCTACAGCTCCATTGAGAATACACCTCTTTCCCAAACTTGCCAAATTTTATTTGTGCAGAAGGCAGTTCTGGAATTATTTCAGAGAGGGGACAGATACAGGAGGATTGCAAAACAAATATGTGGGGAAGAAGGGATAGGTCAAGAAGAAGGGGAAGACCAAGCAAATTGTGGTTGAGTAGAGTTGATGAAATTCTGAAAAAAAGAGAGCTGAGAAGTTTAAAGAAGAAAAGGCAATGTATCAAGTAGTACATGGATATGATACTGTAGAAGCAAAGTTCCTTTGCAACCATAGAAAGGTATGAATAGATACAGTGAATAATGTTGGTATCAACTAGATTTAGCAATACTTTTTCTTATCTCATGCCTTATTTCTTACTCCCCTTTGTGATTTGTATAACTTAGCTTACCCAGAAAGGGAGTAGCATGATGCATTTATCTGCTGAGTTTTTGAAAGGAGGTTGGAAATTTGCAAATCTGTCCATATCTCTGAAAAGCAGGGGATTTGCCCTTGTCTTCTACTAAGCAGAGTTCTTCATATCCTTTGTCTGGAATGAGGTGAAAGAGCTTCCACTGAAGTTAGTAATTAACAACATTGATTGCTTCTACCACAAGTCCTTTAATACTGCTGAGAAACTCCTATTCCAGATTTAGTGTTGAACAGAATTGGCACCTACAGGCACTTATAGCAGTAATATCGCTGTAACATTCAGGATAGCCTTCTGTGCTATCAGTTCTTACTACATAGTTTCTTTGTGAGAAAGCTGCATTTCGTAAAAGTCATGGACAAATGCTTGTTGCTTGCAAATTTAGCTCATTTTATTAGTCACTGTTGATCACTGAGGAGGGATTAAGTGATGAATTAATTGCTCCATGGGTAATTCATTTATTATTCCTTGCCCATTGAGTTGCCTCTCTGAACTGCCACACTGTCAGATGCCGTTGGCATAGACATGCAACATTTTATTTACTGATATTCTCTTATTTCTTTTTAATTTTCTTTTTGTTACAGTAAAACATGAACAGGCTAGACACCTATTTCCCCAAATAGGGATTAACAGGTAGAAATAAAGGAGCTAAACCTGCAAACAGGGTTTAATTAAGACAACAGGAACTCTGAAAAGCTGTAGGAACACTTTGCCTGCCTACCCTGGAGAGGCTACTATTACATTTGATTTTATTACAAAAGTATTATTACTAATCAAGTCCAAGAATTGTGTAAGAGCTAAATACAAAAACCCTGAAGTTCAGTCATCTAACAATGAAGTTGTCTGGAAGCTTTGCAAAAAATAAGTGAACAAAGGATGGCAATTCCAGAAAAAAATGTTAACTAAGAGCATTAAGAGGATGGGAAATCTATTGTTTGGGGTAAACTTGCTATAATGGCCTATGGCTACACACACAATATTTGAAATAGAAATCTTAGGAATAAGAAAATGAAATTGGAAATAAAATTCAGCCACTGAGTTTTGTATGTAACTAAAGTCAGTATATCTGAAGTATGCACACCCACGCTTTGATTTTTCTTCTTTTTTTTCTTTTTTAGCTATATCAATCTGTTTTGTGTGCACAATAAAAGATAAGATCAGAGCTCACCACGTCTTGGAACACCTGCTCAGATTTGATCTGAAAACTGAAAATCCCCCAAAATGTTAACATGAGATCCCTCTTTGTTGTTTCAGTTCAGCTCAGCTGTTCTGCTTGTGTGTGAGTATATTTTTGTATATAACTCTGGATTCTGTTGACTTATTTTGCTCTTTTTGAGTGGGTGCCATTTCTCTTCTAATCATTAAAAGCTATTGCCTTCAAACACCTAATAAATAATCTTCTTTTATCCCCTACTTCTCTCTCTGATTTTTTTTCCCACCCACAAACAGTGCAAAAATGGCAAGCTCTACAAAGCTACGAACAACAAAGAACCTGGAAAATCACAAAGGCTCAAATCTGTAAAATGTACCTTATCTGACATTTATATTTGAACACAATATGCCCATGATAATATTAACTTCAATCAGAAATAACCTCAGATTAATTGATTATGGGGATGACGCTACTAACAAAAATTCAGATGGACTAAGCCCCTCTTATACATGTAAAGTACGTGAAACTGCAAGACAGGCTTTTCTTTTGATCATATGCTTTGCCACTGGTTTTAAAGCAGGGGATCCAATCCAGTCTGGTTTGTACATATTCAGGACTCAGGATGAGACTTCAAGAGATATATCTGCCAAATTCAGTGGTACCTGGATGAGAATCTGGATGTATCCCATATAACACCTTGTTCAGAATCAAAAGTATAGAATTCAGCCAATAAAATAATCCCAGCATTTCAACAATCAGTTGAAATCTAATGGAATCAAAACTACACATACACACACATACATAGAGAGAGCGCCCTTGATTAGAGTACTACTAATGCATGATTAGTGAGAATGTACTCATTCTCCTCCATGATTTTGCAATCTATGACATCTGGCCCAACAGTACAGCAACAAAATTTGTAAGAATATTTTTACAAACAGACAAGATTCCCTAGCAGTGACTCAGTAGATTTCTCCATGGGTTGTCCTTGTACTGTACAATTCAGCAAGATGGGGAAAACATGCATAGCAGGGCTTCTTCCCAGACCATTTACCGGCAGTGGCTGTAGAAGGCGTCTGTATTCTGGGATAGCCTGAGAAGCATATGGTAGGCTGCACGTGCTCTGCTTCAGGTCATGTGACCAGGTGGGAGGCGAGATGGGGACTTAAGAATAGAACAATCAGCAACATTCCAAGTCATTGCCCAATTTATTCCCCCCAATAGGGCTTCATTGGAGGAATCTGTATTAGCATTAGTATTAGTCTTAGTATTTTCTCCACAGCACCCATCCAGAGCTGACTCATATTTAAATTTGATATTTGTTTTGCCAGCTTTTCTTCCACACCAAATTTGGCCCCATTCTGTTATTTTCTCAAAGACTTAACTTGCTGACAGAAGCCTCAGCCCTTTTACATAATTTCTTTCTAAGACAGTCGGAGAGGAAAGAATAAAAATAAATGGTTGAAAACATTTTTTGCCATTTCAATTTATTGAAATAATTTAAAACTTAAGGGCTGATATCAAATGTCAACATTTTAGTGAGATGTCTACTTATTGATGGTGGTTGTTTAAAAACAACAACAGGAAGCATTTTATCAGTAATATGTTTCCATCTGTTTCTGCAATTTACAGTAGTAAATTATAAAGTCCTATACAAACACAAAACTACATAGGCACCATCTCCATTCTATTGCATGCTGTGAATGGGCCAGGGAGGGCATCATTAAAGAAACTTATAAAATTTGGTCTGTACTGTTTTCAACACTTCTGACTGTGCCAGTCTCCAGATATAAGCCTTAAAAGAAAATTGGACCAAATCTTTCCTACTGTATAATCTAAAATATAGAGAACCCATGTCCAAGTTTGAATTCTCCCATCCAGGATTCTTTCAATACCAAATAATACAGCTGGTGGAGTGTTACTTAATTTTCATACATCAAATTACTTTCCATTAATTACTTAGAAACATTTATTCAAAAAATATTACATTGTCACAAATATATGTTGAAACCTAATTAAGGAAGAGCTGGAATTTCAACACAGAACCAATTGTTTCCTTAGTCTCTAGGCCTACTTCTTCATTGGAGGTGAGTTAACTTGGAGCCTCCAAGAGGATTTTTTTCCCTAAAGTGCATAATGAGATGGTGGACAATCCCTGGAAAATACTTCTTCATGTTTAAGTTATCCAGTTTTTCTCCAAAATGGCCAAAGTTTTCAGGCATTTGGGTAACATTTGCTCAAAGGCTCTTTTTTAAAATTTGTCAACTCTTGTAAAGAGGAGGCAGGGCAATTTATAGCAATTGCAACACTTCCCTGTGATGTATTTTGTCCTTTCCCACCAATATCAAACTTCAAAGAGGAAAGAGTGCTTTAGATGAAACACAACTTAATGATTTTATCTCATAATGGATTCTGGGAATCTTTCCTATCTGATGTTGTTAAATATGACAAATGAAAAGAGAGTTTGTATTCCCAGCCACAATGATTTAATGTATGCTAGTGAAGGATCAAGCATTCCCCAGTAGGGTCACTGTATAAAGCAGTGGCTGTCCAATTCTGGAGTGGGACTTCTCAGAGAAGAAGGTGAAAGGCTCTTAGAGCCAGCACTGAAGTGCAAAGGCAGAAGTGGCCTGCAGAAATCAAGACAGAGATGGTGGCCTCCTTGTAGCAGAAGTTTATTGGGTTGATCGCCCAAAGCTCTGTGCTGGCTAGAACAGCTTCTCCCCCTCCTGTATTGTTCCCTGGCTGGCTGACAAGGAGAAAACTAAACCGAATGTGACACTAAACACCCCACTCAAAATTCTCTCTCAGTTTTCAGGCTGAATAACTGGATGCAAGTTTCACCAGGACTGTCTGCAGAGAACAGAGAGAGCAAAGGCCTAACTTTTCCCCTCCTCCACCAAGGTTTCAATGGAAGCAACTTTTCTGAATTATCCCATGCAGTCACTAGCCTTCTCCACCAAAAGCACCTATCGGTACCACTTGGTAACTCAAGATGACAGTCTGTTCTGGGTGGGTGAGTGGATTTTTGTCAGTATCCCAGCTAAAAGGTAAGACTAATATTTGGCTTTCCAATGGTTCTGTTGAGAACTGGGGCTTCCCTGCCAGTGTTTTTCTTTAGCCTCAATACGTTTTGGAATGATGTGCTCAATATCACATCTGGTATGATCCTGAGATATCCTGTTCTAATTGTCAAGCCCTGGACTGAACTAGCACACTAGCGCCTGGATATTCAGGCATATGAGTCCTTAGGCAACATTGATGAAATAAAACAAGTTTAAATGGATGCAACAATTGGATCATCCTAAAGCTTGAGAGATGCTAGATCTGTAAGTAAGAGTGGCACTGGTTTGCTTCACTTTGCTAAAACAAACAAATCAAAACAAACAAACAAACAAAAAAGCCTAGGATATTGTTAATCATAGATTTGGAAGGGCCTGTTTAGACCATTTTATCCAAGAACCTGCTCAGTGCAGAAATTCAAATTAAAGCATCCCACACAGATAAATCCAAATTAAAGCATCCCAGACAGCTGCCATGCTTCTCCTTGAACTCATCCAGTGAAGGGAAGCCCACCATCTCTTTGGGGACTTGGGTCCCCTGTCAAAATGCTCTCGCTACTGGGAAGCTGGAATCTGCCTTCCTGTAACTTAAATCTATTATTTTGTGTCCTGCACTCTAGAATGAGAAAGAACAAGTGAATCTCAGTCTGAGTATCAAGTACAATTACTTTATACGTTTGGATGGGAAGAAAATATTTCTCATATATTGCTTTCTCTCTCTGGTATTAAAGGTCAGCAGCTGATGGGCATGCCTAGCAAGGAATGCCTTGATAGCAAATGTCCGTGAAAATGTACCTAAGGAGAAGCTCTTAAGGCACTTGATAAAAGGAAATGGATTACAAATTTTAAGTTAAAAGCAAGGAATAGTGTAACTCTTCAAAAGCTTGTATAAATGTACCAGGGGTTGAAAGTGGGTAGAGGGCAGAAAGCTGAGGCTGGCCTCCTCCCTTCTCTTTCTGCCTTTTCAGCAGGGAAGTCTTAGGAGTTGTGCTCACATTGCGATCCAGTGCAATCTAGGACTTAGGATCCAAGTTCATATGGCAGTCAAGCAAACATGAGTACAGTTCTCTTGGCTGTATCTGGGTAGGCAGGTAGAGGGCTGCATGCATGGATTCATCCTCTACCCACTTTCCAGACCTCATGGAAATGAATGCCTAGAGCGGGCTTCTGGACCTCTATGCATTTGCTATAAAAAGAATTGTTCTTCTTCATGGTCAGGGAAAGATCCCTCACAAGCCCAGCACAGCTCTGAGGGCCCTGTCCACTTCATCAGGGCCAACAGGTTCAAACTCCTTCCAGATAACCAGGCAAGACTGTGCCTCTGGCAACTCCACAGGACCTTACAGCTGGAGTATTTCCCCTACTTATGGGCAATTGGAGGCTTCGATTTGTGAGCCTACTTGCTTTTCCCCCTCTGCCCCGGAGTGCTGAATTTCAGATTTTTCCTTCTGCTTGCTTAATTTGCATTCCCTCCTTTACAGATTATGCCCCCATTTTAGGTCTTAATATTGTTTCTTGCTCTCCTTTTTGTCACAGTCCTCTAGACTATCTGTAGCCCTCATCAAAACAGATTTGCATATAACATTGTGAAGATGGAAGCTGGAAGGTTTAAAATGTGCTTTTCTGCTTCATTAATTATTCTAACGAACAGAATTTTTTAGTGAAAGCTATGTCTTTTGGTGATCCAACTTGTTTAAAGTACTTTTTGATGCTGAAAAATATACTTTTCTCTTTGTATATATACTGTATGTATTCAGTGTGTACTTCCACACATTGTGTTTTCTTGATTTCTCTTCCCTCAAATAGTTTTCTGTCTGCAAATTTATCAAAGTTAAAAACATTTTCTGATCTCGTCTTTCCCTGACCCCCACCACAGTTGTATTAATTCCAGTTCTCAGGATGTTCCTCCAAACTAGGAACTGTGTTGAAGGTCAGATTTCTGCTGATTACTCCTGTTGTAGTAGAAATCAAACTGTGCACATAACTACCACATGGAAAACATTGTAAAGCTATCATAAAAGGAAATACACCCATTTGATCCACCTTAAACCAAGTCTAGTTCAACCACCCTCAGTGGAAAAATAATTCCATAGTTTGCCAGCAAATAAATTATACATCCTGGGATTTCCAGGGTGAGTTCTGAAATGTATCCTTTACACACCCAGCCCAGGAAGTTTTTAAACATAAAGTGATGCTGTAAGTGAACATTACCCAGAGTGTGGTCAATGAATCAGCAGTGTTACCATTCAGAGTGAAAATGTTAGGTTGTAATATTTCAGTCATTTATGTTTCATTATCCATCAGAGAGCTTTGGGGAAAAATGGCTGGGCCTTTCGGAAAAGTCAGAGAACAGGAACAACACCTTGAGCTTCTGCCATGCTACATCAATCACAGCATTCTTACTATTGTAGGTGAGAGCTACAACACACATAAACAATAAAACATTCCTTCAAGTTTACTATTTCATGGAATTAGTGGGCCTCTTAACTTTCCTAAGTTTAGGTCCTGTGCAAAATGCATAGGAAACTCCTATTCAGAAAGAAAACTCCACCTAGGGTTAGGGTTCCTTGAAATCAGGGTCAGAAACCTACTTCATGGTTAAATTCAGGGAGGCTGTTTATGGATAGTGAGCCTCTAAGCATTCCGTTCTGCCTAAATTTAGGTCCTTTACAAAATGCATGTGACAGGCTTGTAAAACAATTAATCCAGCTGTCTCCTCAATCCACAAAATTCAGTACTGGATATACCCAACAGAAGGTTGGAAAAATCTCTCGGAGAGAGAGAGGGAGAGAGAGGCCTTGAAGGCCATTACATAAGGGTTCTGAAGTTCTGCTCCGAAGCGGAATCATCCCAGCACCTCACCCAAGCCTTCCCAGGGTGGGGGAATGCTGCCTTAGGAAGTTGTTCCTCATTAATTATGGCTTTTTTTTTTTATGGCGCTGCTGTTTTAAATATTTACATGCTTTTCCTTGTTGAATTTTATTAAGTTTTTAGCTAATGACATTTCATTAACAATATGCATACCACTTTGGGGACCTTTTGACATGGTAAACAATCCATAAATCCATAAATCAAAGAATTCTCCTCTAACTTAAGCCTGTAAGAGATAATTTTGATCTCTATGGCAAGAGAAGTCTTTATTCCACTCTGTGTGGTTGGCTTCCAGGTACTAGAAAATAGTTGGCTTGTAGAGCTTCAGATTTCCTTATTAATGCTTAGATGATTTCAGATTATTTATTTAATTAATTTTAATTAATGTATTATAAATTATTTATTATTAATTAAAAGTAATTAAACCATTCTTCATGTGACTACTGTTATGGATCAACTGCATGTTCTTCTCAGAAACCCTTCCTTCCTTCCTTCCTTCCTTCCTTCCTTCCTTCCTTCCTTCCTTCCTTCCTTCCTTCCTTCTTGTTGGGGGGGGGGGCTGGGGTTTTTTTTTGGGGGGGGTGGCAGCAGCTCCTCATTGTTGGCTCATTTAGAACTACCAAACCACAAGTTCACATCCTGACAATGGTAGTCACTAACACAGGGATTTAATAAACACACGTAACGCCTGCACACACAAATAATTTTTTGTTTCTATATTTGCCCAAACCCGGTTTGCCTCTATTGAATTTCCCTTATTTGTTATCAGTATATTGTTCTGGACAAATTCTTTCTAATTTTAATTCTATCTACTGAGAGACATCCCTCCCACCTCTATATCCTCTGCACATTTGAAAAGGGACTGGTGTTTCCATCCCTTGGGAGGTGGATGGGGAGGACCCAGTTTCACAGCTTGTCTGAAAGTTTTCCTTGTACATCTGAATGGTAGCTGTGGCAAAGAACATATTAGCTAGCTTAGTTATAATTAATGTACAAGCTGCAATTGGTTCTCAGCTGTAGAAGTCAGTAGTTAACAATATCTTGGCTACATCACAACTAGGCTACAACATGGTGCCCTTTACATGGGGTTATCCTTGAAAATACTTGTAAACTTTTTGAAAAATCATTCAAAAATGCAGTGGTAGGTTGCTAACTTGTATACAGTGCCATGTTCACTTTTCAGGCTCAGTTTAAAATGTTGGACTCAGTAGGACTTGGCTATCTGCCCTGAACCTCACCAACCTGAATTTGTGGAAGAGGATCTCCTAGAGAAATCTTCAGTTGTAAAGATGCATGTGTCCCTCTCAGCCTGTGAAACCGACTCCCGGTTGAGCTGACATTGGTCCCCAAACCTTTCAGAGAGTCAAGCTGCACCTTTTCAATTTAGCCTTTTGAATTAGTTCAATTCATGACAGAACTGGGTTAAATTTTATGTTCTAATTATTTCATCATATTCATATTCATGTGTAAATTGTATGTTTAATTGATTTCTTTCTTTTATATTTCCTGTTGGTAGCCACCCGGAACACTACTTTTTTAATGGGTATAAAATCTAATCAGCTAACAAGGAATTGTTTTGCTGTCTTCATTGAAATCACTATGAAAAATATTGACGTATACTAAATTTAGAATATTATACAGAGGCACTTGACTTGAAACTTCTCTCCAGCATAATGAAGGAACTGAGGAATAATTTTTTGAGTAGAGTTGTCCAGCTAGTTCAGTCCACCTCATGACCATATCCTTAACCTTACTTCAGCAAATTGCTTATTAAAATATAAGTCATTCCATTTTGAAAATAGAAGTCAGTGGTAGATGGAACTGTTTCTACTCTTAAGTGGAAGACATACTTTCTTTGGTATCTGGAAAATGCTACCAAGATAAATTACATATATAGCATTCCCACAATCTGCTCTGCTAGGAATTTTGCCAAAAAATAGAAAGAACATTAGCCTGACAAGATTTATTCTTGTAAAATTTATGTTCCTTTCTTTTTCTAGTATTTTCTTTAATACTGAAGTCAGGCTGACCAGCCTGTGGCTGTCTGAAACATTCTTTCCTCCATTTTTGGAAGACTGAGATATTTGCCCCTTCCAATCTTGAGGCGCCTCACTCATTCTCTTCAGTTGCTCCAAGATAATTGACAGAGGTTCTGAAAGTACATCAGCAAACTGTTTTAGTGCCTCAGGATGCAATTAATCTGGTCCTGATGCCTGGAGCTCATTTAGTTGGTTCCTGATAACCTCTTTTATCAGTCTTGAATTGCACTCCTGACACCTACGTTTGTACACAGCTTCCCCATTTGCAAAGCACTCATCAACACTACTGCAGAGAAATGGCATTCCTTGCAGAAAGAATCTCTGAAAAGCTTAAAGCTTTTTCAGAAGTACAATCTCTACCATTTAATAGGTGCTAGTTTTGTTTTGTTTTCAATGTGTGTACGCACTGCTGGAATATACTATATTTTGAATTGAGTATTAAAACTTATGTGCCAGCCGTATCAGTATTTTTATGAACACGAGGCTGTCTTTTAGAAACTGGAGGCATTTTTGTCATGTTTACTGCTATATACTGAATTCTAAAAGCTTTTTAGTGATTGGTGTGCATGACCTTACTCCAAATAATTACAGATGTATGCTGTATAATTGTGTAAACATATTGAAGGGAGCAGCATCTTGTTGGGTTTCTGTAATGGATCCCTGTGTTCTGATCTAGCTCAAGATTGCCACTGGGTTTTTTGAAATGCCACCATGAGGCTTAAGTAAGCCAAAAGTACATCCATACCTTTGTTCTGAAATATCCTCATTTTTATCATACTGAATCTAATTGGAATTTGTCAGCAGTTTCAATATCTAAGAACAGATGAGATGCATACATGGACCTCATTCCAAGTGGTAGAACCCCTTTATTAAAGCAACTGTCCATCTATGCTATGGATGTCTATGTGGTTTTTCTTGATCACAGTTTTCCATAAATAAGTCAGATACCACTCTCTCTAGGTGAGCCATTCCTGACTTGAATGACTTCCAAATGCACGGACTTCAGTTCCCAGGATTTTCAGCAATAGCCATGCTGGCTGGGAAAATTTGGAAGTTGAGCTCCAGGCATCTGGAGAGGGTGGCCAAATGTGGAAGGCTCCTCTTGTCCTCTTGGCAACATTCTGTGAAGATCCAGAGATTGTTTCATGGGCAGTAATTGTTTTGACTACCATCTTGCTCTCCTATTGTAATCAATTGCTATACCTGATTTAGAAATGTATTTCGGGGAGGGGGATTCAGAGCAAAGGAAAAGGTAGTTGTGGGACTGTGAGCTACATTTTCCCCCTACCAGAAGCTACACTTTTCACATGGTTGCTTCATTAAATCAGTCCGCATATTTTGCCACATAGAACGTCTTCCTACATTCATTTTCTTGCATTTCCTCTCCAGCAATTAGTTGTGGGCTGTGTTTACATGAGCATGCAGATTCTACCCCCAACCGCTACAGGAAAGCCTGTACACAATTTTTTGTGTGTGTTCATGTATGACTAATTGTGCAGACTTTTCCTTAATATGCACATGTTTACAGGGTGTTAACAGAACACTATCTGTATGATGAAAAGGCTGTGTTACCATTATAACATGCAGCTCCCAGCTATTGGTTTTCTCCCTGTGGAGACCAAACAAGTAAAAATAAACCACTAAATCACCTGATGATAAAAACAAAAAGCCTGACTTTTTGTCGTTTTTGTTTTAAATCAGTAGGCAACATAGACAGAAGGGTGACAAAGTAGATGTGGCGATTGAAAGCAAGGAGGAGGAGGAAGGGGAGGGAAAAACAGCAGCAGCAGCAGCAGCAACATATAGAAGGAATCCAGTGGTGAAGAGGCTTCACTCCAAGCTTCATGTGGTTGACTGAAGCAGACATTTTATCCATATTGCGTTTTTCCATCTGCAGCTGGTCGTTTCACCAAAATCTCAGAAGGTCCCATATGATTTCAACCCAAAGTAAATTATCCCTTCCATCATTAGAAATAGTGATGTTGCAAAAGGACACAATTAATAAAATCTGTGTTGCTTGGAAGAAAATGCTATGAAAGCAGCCCTCCAGTTTCCCTCTAAATTTCTTCTCTTGTTTCTGGTTTTCTGCCTCATTCTGAGGTCACTTTTCAATTTCTTTTGATGATGTTTTTAATTGAACCTCATTGCATGATAGTACCATCAAAACATGAGAATGTTTTTAAAGTTTTCTCTCTTTTTTTGGAGAAAAAATAAGCCAAAAGTAGTTTCTATTGGAGGTCATTTTCTACTGTGTAGGCTCCCTATCTGATGTAGAATTCTGGAAAATGAGGATTCTAATTTGGGTATTAAATCCTATAAGCCTAGGGTTTGCTTCCACCTCACGGAGGGCAGTAAGTTTCTGAGAGAAAGGGGGATATTTCGTCTTTCACATCCTGTGAAAAGCTAAACACCTGAATAGACCTACTGATAGAGTTTAAACAGAATATTTACAATAATTGAACTGGAATATGCCCGTATCTGTAACAAGGGTCGCTATCCAGCTTTATGATCTGCAAAGTATGAAAAGTAGGCTTGGCAGCTGTTAAGAATGAGATAATCTGGTATAGCAAGATATAATTTTGTGCCTGCGGTGTTAAAGAATCTATAATATGAGGCCTCATTTCTACTCAAGGTCATCTAGCTTGGATACTTTTTCTGTGAACGCATATTCATCACTCTTTGTGCAAATAATAATATTGGGAATATTTTGGAGGGAATTGCATAAGAGAACAGCATAAGAGAACACGGAACAAATAGCAAACAACAATTTACAGAATATGAAAACCTGAGTACTTTAAACTTGTTTTAGGAAATAATATGAGTTTCTTTCTAGTACTCTTATATCCACACTACCTTGAATAGGGATAGGTGTGTGTGCATGTGTGTGCATGTGTGTGTTTGCATCTGTGACATCTTGTCAATGTATCTAACAGTGAGATGTTATATTTATGAAAGCATTCAAGATTCTATGTTCAAAAGGATGAATATTTGTAACTGTGAAATGTAACAGTCAAGGAAGCAAATATTTCTTGCATTACATATTTAGGGATAGACATTTTCTTTCATACTGTGTAAATGCAATGTAACTAAGATGTTTTTGGGGGCATCATCCTTGTAGATGCAGCAATGTTCAGTCATGCAGAATGATGCCCCAGCATCTTCACATCATAAGGGCGGTGCAAATTCTTTGAACAATATGGTTCAGAACATGGGGGATGAGTTTGAAGGATCGATTTTTGAATTATTAAAGCAGCTACACCTTTTTTCATGCACATATGACTGCTTCAAAGCTTGCTTGGGCCTTGCTGTTTCCACATGTTTGAACATGCTTTGATTCCACAACCCCCACCCCTCAAAAAAAGAAATAACTGCTTATGCACACATATATGGAAACAGCCAAGAACAGGTTATGGATCAGCTGTATGAACCTGAAAAAAGATGTGACTGATATAATGGTTTGAAAGAAGTGCTTGATATCACTCCTGTATGCTCTGAAGCATCTTTTTTGAAGGAGGTATAATTCTGCCTAGCCCCAAAGGAAGCACAGTTGGTGATGCATTTGTAAAAATGAGTCAAAGATACAAACCAATTTTGTAGGCTTGCTGCTCACAGAAGATTCTGCCAGGCTGAAATCTGAGATGAGCTGGAAAGCAAAATGATTTGGGATATCTGATGTATGATTCCCCTCTTCCACTGAGGTCATTTGAGGAAGCTTGCTTGTAGCTGCCAAGGTCTCTTCTCACAGCAACTTGGATTAATCTTTTCTGTAGCTTTTCAGTTCTTTGGAATGTAGTCCCTGCTGAGCTGAGCATCCTAACTAATTTTTTTACTTTTAAAGTCCTTAAAACAAATCAATAATCAGTTTAATTATGGATCCTTCTAATTCATTTGTAATATTCTTGGTTTTGATGTGATTTTAGAGGTTGATCTTTTTATTGTAAATTACTTAGAGGCTTTGCAATGTGTGATATAGAAAGTCAATTATTATTCATTAATTTATATGCAATAGTAATGATAATAATAATAGCAACAACGATAATAATACAGCATATAATGAGAAATGGTTCTCGTAAGGTTCTACCTACCCTAACAAACTTTCTTTGTAATAAGTGATGAGTGAAATCCTGTCCCTTTAAGCTTCTGTCTCTAGCTCCCATTCCTAGCTCATGGTTGTCCAACAGACCACGCCACCAAGCTAGAATCCCTCTCCTTTCTATCTGATACATGATGAGTGTCTCCATTTTCCTCTGTGATACTCCCTTCTATCTTGCTGCTGACACTACCAGAGACAGCATCCATAGCTGTGCACAAAGCTGGGTCAGGCTTACTGAACTTGTGCTACAGAGGCTGGCTGGAGAAGGTGAATGGCACGTCCACAGAGTGACAGTTCAGGAAAGTAATGCTAGGGCCTGACCTCTATGTTTTCCTATGAGCAGCCTTTGGACAGCTTTATGTGTTGGGAATTGATAGGTGAGAATGACAAAGGTTAGGTGAAGATAAGGTAAGGGGGATGTTGCAAAGAGAAGGGGGCATATTTCTCTGCTTGTGTGAGAGAAAATCGATGGATGGATGGATGGATGGATGGATGGATGGATGGATGATGGATGGATGGATGGATGGATGGGTGGGAGAAGAAAACAAGTATAGAAGGGAAGACAGTGAGAAGGGACATCTTCACTCACTTTCTTAGAATGGAATGTGTCCTTTGACCTCAAAACATTTGGACAATGTCTAAATCCTTTATAACCATGCTGCTAATTTTGCAAGAAGTTGGAAATCCCTGGTTTGATATAATTTATCCCAATTTATAAAATCCTTTTCCTAGTAATTGAAAAGCTTGTATGTTTTAATCTTTATTTTTGCTGTTGTCACATGAAAGAATGTCAACCTACATCCTCTCAAAAATGTTCTCTGGTTTCTTGCTTTTATACTTCTCACACGCTCCCTAGTGCGAAAATCCTTACATATTTGTCAAATTCCAATTTCCTGCTCCTCAGGCATCAAAAAGTTGAGACGCTTGAAAGGTATCAGTGGGGAAGGCTTTGCAAAGCCAGTTAAGGAAAGGTGAGCCCCCCCCACCCCAAAAAGTCCTCTTTCCACAAATACTACTTGAGAAAGGACAGCATTTGTTTCAAAGATATCTTTCCACAGAGGCAAAGGGGCCAATTACTAAGAAATGTCAAAGGGAGAGGGGGGGTGTTCCTCCAAATAGGTTAAATTAATAGCATCAGTTTATATATATATATCATATATATATATATATATATATATATATATATATATATATATATGATATGCCTGTGATATTATTTCAAGGGATGCAAACTGATAAAGGATTTATGCTAATGAGCAGCTACCCCAGTTTTTTTTTTTTTAACCAGAACAATGGTGGGAGAGGAGGAGAAAGGATCATTCTGTCAAGTGGCTCCAAAAGCAGAGGACTTGCTTACTTCTGCAGATTCCCCTGTGTCAGAGGCATTTCTTCACAAAAACATGTTAACTGAACTTTCCACTCGTGCTTTGGGTCTCTGTGTCAGCATGTGACTGCCAAGCAAGTTGTCACTCCAGTTCTTAGATCTAGTTACCTACATGCTGCAGATTGCCAGTGTTGTTTGGGGAATACGTGTGCCTAGTGGAGGAAGAAACGTATTTGGGGACTGTCACTCATTCTCAGTGTCAAGATACTTGGAAGAAAAGGACAGGGAAAACTCCCAATGCCTTATTAATTGTCTTGCATTGTGACACATGTAGCAAGAGTTACACTATCTGTTTGGAAGGAACTTTAAAAAGGGTCACCAGACAATAATCTTTCAGGACACTGGTGATGGTGATGGGACACTGGCTCCTCGGTTTTCAGAGGCTAGTTTAGAACAAGAGCATCTTCCAATGCATTAAAGTGTTATGATGGGAAAGTGTGTTTCTCACTTTAACTTTTGGATGGCTACTGATAGCTTGATGGTTCCTGAGTAGCAAGCTTGGTGTCATACTCCAAAAAAGTAGGCAGGTCCAGGAGAAAAAGTAAGTTTGATTGGATTTAGATTTAAATGAACTAAATATGATTAATTTTGTTTCTGGCCAGGTATTTAATTACTTTCCTTTTCTGTCACATTAAAAACTGTAGTTATTTGGCAATTATTAAATGTTGTGGGTCTACAGGTCATGTGGCCCTGCCATATATTATACGTTTAATTATACTGCTTGTCACCCTGTAGTATTGCAACCCACCCAGTGCTGCAGGACCATGATGCCACTTCCAGAATTGAATAAATATTAAGTCTAAAATATTCTAAAACTATCTTTAATTTAAACATACACACACACACACACACACTTCAATTATTTTACATTTTGAATAATTAATTTCATTATGAGTATGATGAATTGGATGATGTTGAAGTAAGAGAAGATGAAATGCCTACTGAGATATTTCTTTTAGGGAAGCTTAAAATAATGCTGAGCCTAACAAAGGGTCCTTTTTGTACCATACCCTTCCCCACCCACCTGAAACGTGCCTTGCTACTTGAATGTCCTTTTCTACCCCTTTGTAAAATGTTTGCAAACCTATTTACCAAAACAAAAGGGTGAAAGAAGAGGGGATTCATATGCCTTACCAAAGAGACTTCACTGAATCAGCCACTGAATCGATGGAGTGGAACATCTCTGGGGAAGCACATTGAGATGTGTGCTGAAACATACTTTATTGATATCTTACCTGAGTGGTCATATTTTGTAACTATGCACAACAGAACTGGATCGGAGGGGGATTCTTGCTGTGTACTGCTGTTAAGTAATGAACAGCACGTGAATATAAGAATGTCACCTAGCCAATGAACATGCCTCTGCTCCAATTTGGTGTTGAAATTAGGGCAATGGAAGACTTATGATGTAACCACAACTAAATTAGTGTGGCCATCTGGATCAACTGCATCATTTTCAGTCTGTGATCACTCAATGACTGGAATAATGCAGTGAAGTTTCACTTTGGATTAAATAATAACAACACCATTGGGGAAAAGAAAAATGATAAGCATAATACTGCTAAAACAAAAAAAGGAGACTGGCTTTAAACCAGCATGAAAAATGCAGAAAAGGCACAGAGTCCATTCCCCAATGTGCTAACTTTTTAATATACATGCACATGAAACAGAAAGTATGACACTGAAAATTGAATCTCATGAAAATTTATGGTAGATCCATTTTAAAGGTATGGGAGTTTTCACCAAGTCTGGGCATGGGGTCATCAATCCTTTTGTCCATTCTTCATAGCAAAAATTACAAGGAGTGCTAAGTAGAAAATCTGGTCTGGATAAGTGGTTAGAAATATAAAATGTGACCTTTTAATTAAGGAGTTTGTCATACCTTACATCGTGGCATTTCTAGTAATTTATGGCACCTTTATTCACTGTCTCACCCTCTACAGTGTTGTTCAATGCTCAGTGTTATATGGTGCTTGAGGAATATCCTCACTAAAATCATAGCCTTAATTAGAAAGGTATAATAGAAATGCCTAAGACCTATCAATTTTTTTTTAAAAGAAACATATTGTGTGTCTAATATTATATACATAATAGATGGGAATGGTGCCAGGCCAATTCATTGCATAATCTTCTAATTAATACAATCCATAATAATTAAACATCCTTTGGAGAATTTGAGAAAACATTTTATTGTGCATGTGCTGAAGATAATTTTAAGACTCAATGTCTCAGCTGTTTGCTTATTTTTAATTTGGTCTTCCAAATTGCCAACAGCCTTATTGCTGTCTTGTGGACCACTCACGTAACAGATTTCATTTCTTAAATGGAAAGAGATGGGGGAAAAACTCTTCCTCAATCCAGTACAATGGCTAACTATAGTGTCAACTGTTTTAGGCAGATCAAAAGACAAAATGAGAGTTTTCCTTAAGGTATTTTTCTGGTTTCTTTACAGTATAATCTGGAGCAATTTATATGCGGATTAATGTTCCAAAAGCAACCTGATTCCCTGAACATGAATCTTTAGGTAGCCCAGACAGCATCATCTATGCACAAGAGGAAGACATAGGTGAACCACAAGGTATGAAGGAGATACAAATGAAACCAACCAACCAAAATCAATAAGATTTAACATGCTCACTATGCAAAGAATATGATCCTGGAGAAACATGGAAAGAAATGGAATGGAGTATCCTTGTAAAGTTTGATGTAGTGGTTAAGACACCAGCCTAAAAAACCGGGAGACCAGGAGTTCTAGTCCCGCCTTAGGCACAAAGCCAGCTGGGTGACCTTGGGCCAGTCACTCTCTATCAGTCCTAGGAAGAAGGCAATGGCAAACCACTTCCAAAGAACCTGGCCAAGAAAACTGCAGGGACTTCTCCAGGCAGTCACCAGAAGTCAACACTGACTCAAAGGCACTCCCACCAAAAATTGTGCACAAAGCAATGGTCAGCTCTTCCTAAGCTGATTCATGCAAATGAAGGTGGCTATCTGAATATCACTTAAAGAGAGTGCGAGAGGAAATGCCCCATCCCAAAAGTAGATAGATAAGAATTCATCTTTTGCCTCAATGGTTAATCTTGTCAGTGGCATTCCTGGCTGTAAACTTAGAAAACGTTTGGTAATTTAAACTGAAATGCAGTATTCCATAAGACTGACCAACTGATTCGAAGGCCTGTTTTTCTGCTGTTGGGGGAATGGGGAGTTGAGTGTTCCTTCTGCCGCTTACTATAGCAAAAGAATCTGACCAATTGGACAGTCTTCACTACTTTCAAACAAAAGACCTCCCTTTGAAAATTAGAGGGCGTGCCTTTTTAGCTATGATCCATCTGCATATTGCTTACCCAACCCAAGATTATTGTGACTAGTCATTTCTACTTCTCTTTTCTACCATTTCATGGATGTTTGGATTTTCATAGCCCTTCCCAAATTTTTTTTTTTTTTCCTTTTACCGCCTAGCGGATCATTTGGGGGTGGAGTAAGGGTTGTCTTTCCTGAGGCAAGTGACATCAGGATGATTTCAGCAAGGTTCTCCTTCAGGGTTCAGTGCTGAACTTGAAGTCCTAATTGGCCACAATTGTCAGAAAACTTATTAGTGAGATTTAGAGAGCCTTTCCTTACCACCAGGATATAGTAGCATCCACCCATGCTTATTGACAAACCTCCCTCCAAGCCTAAAAAAGCCTAACTCATTTTGTACATCATGAGGCTGTCCTCGGACACTGGTGAATCAAGCAATAAAATGCTACTTTAACACTGGCACCGCTAAAACTGATTTAACCCTATCTACTCATGCCCTGGGGTTGAGATGAAGGCAATGTGGGTACAGAATGGGCAAAAGATGTTGCCAGGCCATGCTTGCACCATGCTTAGGTATAAGTGGAGAAAGGTCCTAAGAGATCATCTTTAAGTGAAACATCTAATTGTGACTTTTCCTGTGTGAATTATTGTGCTATTGATCTTTGAAGACATAAAGAACAGTTGCCCATAGGCAATATTTTACTAGCAGACAGAATTCACATGAAATCTGCAACTTCCACTTAACCTGTTTTCTGATTTCAGGTGTCAGGTGCAATTTGCACTGTGCCTTTCAAAAGCCCCAAAAAGACAGCTTTGACTAAAGACGTCCAAAGTCACCTTATTGTGTTTATTTGCTTGTGTATCCGAGCAGTTACATTAATTCAAAATGAGCAGCACTCATTTAAATTAATTGTGACCCTGTGCTGTAAGGTGATGTTGCGGATTATTTGAAAACCTACAGTATGTTTTGTGACATCATCATGACATGATGTAAAACATCATGTGACAGCTTATATTGCCCAGATGTCATCACACCTTACATCAAGGTCCTCAAAACACCTTTTGTCAGAATACTAATTGCCATGTAGTTCAGCCTCCTTTTATCTTGGAGGAAGAAGCCAAAGATTACAGTAATATCCAGTCTACCACTTGCCATGTCTAATGTTATTAACTGAATAATTTATTTAACTGAGTGAGGTTTCATGCCAACTGCATACAGAAATCTGACAGCACTGGCTGCTGCTCAGATTAGCTCATTTGGCCAGGTGACTTGAAAGAAGAAAAAGAACTCCACCTAGAAGTGGTTGATGGAGTTTGGAGCCTTCAGTTCTGCTTCCCTGGGATATATATTTTTCTAGGATGCTTCAACCACGAGGTGCCATCATTTTTGCCTCATTTAATTATGAGCCTTTTCCTTCTATAGTGATAGTTGAACAAATGTACAGTTTGGCTTACGCTGGACCTATGTAATTTGTCACTCACAAAGCCCCTTCAGAACTCACAAGCCATATATTGTCAACTGCCATTGACTTGACAGTCCCCACTTTTTTGCAAAGCCAACAAAAGCAAGAACTTAAACTCGCAGAACAAGCCTGATGAGTGACACTCAGCTTGATAGATAGTACATTTTGAACCCTTGTCTTAAGCTACCAAATTATACTTTTTTTTTTCTTGCACATGTGTTGGGTGTTATGTTACATTTATGTGCCTGGGTCTATTTTTACCATATAAAATGTACACATTTCCAGCATGAGTGTTTGTGTGTGTGTGTGTGTGTGTGTGTGTGTGTAGGCAATTCTCGTTATTTGCAGTAGTAACATTCTGTGAAAATGCTGTGAATACCGAATTAGTGAATGCTGAAACCTCAGCTGGAAACATGTGAGTTTGGACGATTCCAATATTTTGCTGCTCTGCGTGTCTGTGAATAAATGCAATAATACCATGAGTACTGATTTTAGGGTTACAAATACATTTTTGTGAATAAGCAAATTCATAAATATGGAACTCATGAATAATGAGGATTGCCTATATATATAAATCCCCTCTCACCCCTATGGGTGGCATGTGTCTCCTTCAATCTCAGGTCCTCTACCAGAGAGTTCTGATGTTATTCCTGGGATCTGTTAGAGCCACTCTCCCAGCTTAGAAGTCACAGCCCTGAATGCTCCTACCCACCACTGGGACCACTTTGGCCTCTCTAGTTCCTCCTTCAGGCCCTGGTACTTCTGTAGCTTCTCATACTCCTTCTTCCTGATGTTGCTGTTACTTGGCACCACTACATCTATCACCACTGCTATCTTCTGGTCCTTGTCTACTACCATGATGTCTAGTTGATTGGCAAGTACTTGCCTGTCCATCTGGATCTAGAAGTCCCACAGGATCATAGCCCTGTTATGCTCCACGATCTTCTGTGGAATCTTCCATCTGCACTTGGGAGGGTCTAGCCCATACACTGTGTAGATGTTCCTGTACACAATGCCAGCTACTTGGTTGTGCCATTCAATATATACTGTTCCTGCCTGCATCTTACATCCTGCCACTATGTGTTGGACTGTCTCTGAGGCCTCTTTGCAGTGTTTTTCCAATGTCAGCCACCTCAGCTATTTCTCAGTGGTACATCCCATGCAGGGGCTTGTCTTGCCATGGCACTTCCTCCACTTGAACTTCCTCCCATGTCTGCTGCTGCCTCAGGCATTCTCTCAGCAGCTCATCTTTGGGTGCCATCTTACTGATGTACTCCTGGATGCTCTGGGTTTCGTCCAGGACAGTGGCTTTGACACTCACCAGACCCCACCTGCCCTCTTTGCAGCTGGTGTACAGTCTCTGGGTGTTGGACTTGGGGTGGAAACCTCCGTTCATTGTGATGAGTTTCTGGGTCTATGCATCAGCAGCCTCCTTGTCCTCCTTTGCCCAGTTCACTATACCAGCAAGGCATACATGTTGATGGCATGGATCTTGTTCTTCCCATTGAGCTGGCTCTTCAGGACTTGTCTTATCCTTTGGTACTTGGATGTTGCTGTCTTCCTGCCTCCTCATCTGACTGCAGGATACCAAGGTACTTGTAGCTGGTTTGTATGTCTGCTATGTGGCCCACTGGTAGTTGCACTCCATCAGTCTTAACTACCTTCCCTCTCTTTACTACCATCCAGCCACACTTCTCCAGTCTGAATGACATCCCAATGTCCTCACTGTAGATCCATGTCAGGTGGATCAGAAAGTCAATGCCTCATTCACTCTTAGCATACAGCTTGATGTCTTCCATGTAGAGGGGGTGACTGGTGGTCATTCCACTCTTGAACTTGTACCTGTATCCAGTCCTTGTGATTATCTGGCTGAGGGGTTTCAAGCCTATGCAGAACAGCAGCAGGGACAGGGCATCACCTTGGTATATGCTACACTTGATAGCCACTTATATGAGCTGTCTTGAGTTGACTTCCAGTGTTGTCTTCCACAGTCCCATTGAGTTCTTGAGGAAGGTCCTTAGTGTCCTGTTGACTTTGTATAGTGCCAGGCATTCACAGATCCATGTGTGTGGCATTGAGTCATAGGCTTTCCTGTAGTCAGTCCAGGCTGTTCTCAGATTGGTCTGTCTAATCCTTGAGCATTGGGTGACTGCTCTATCTATGAGCAACTGGTGTTTTGAGCCTCTGGTGTTGTTCTTAATGGCCTTCTGAGCTGTGCTCATCTACTAGCCCATATGGTCCTGTACTTTGGTGGTTATGATGCCTGATACGATTTTCCATGTTGTGGGGAGGCAGGTTATTGGCCAGTAGTTAGCCGGTGCTGTTCCATTGTGGGTGTCTTTAATGATCAGCACTGTCCTTCCTTATGTTAGCCAGTCTGGATGGGAGCCTGTTGCTAGCGGCTCCTTCATCTGTGCTGCTAGGCATTAATACACTGCTGTTAGTTTCTTTAGCCAGTAGGTGTGGATCATGTCTGGGCCAGGTGCTATCCAACTCTTCATGTTCTTGACCTGCTGTTTGATGTCTGCTACTATGATGGTAACTGGTTCCTGTTCTGGAATATTGCTGTGATCTGCTTTCAGGTCCTGCAGCCACTTTGCCCTGGTATTATGTGTCTTCTCTTTCTCCCATATGTTCTTCCAGTACTGTCCAGTTTCTGCTGTTGGTGGCACAGCTGTTACTCTGTGGTTGCACTGCAGCTGGGAGTACACTTTGGATGGTTCTTTGGAGAACAGGGCATTTATCTTTTGGCCTCTGCTTTTCTAGTGCTTTTCCTTAGCCTGGTAGCTAGTGCTATGAGCCTTTGCTTAGCAATATCTAGGGCTTCAGATGGAGTCAGGCCCTTGTATTTTTTCAGTATCTGAGTCTTATCCTTAGTCTCCACACTCTTCTGTAGTTCCACCAGCTGACTAGCTTCTGTCCAAGTTGCCTTGACGTTAGCGTCCAACCTCATTTTCCAGGGAAGGTATGCACTGTTGTTTTTCTTGATTGTATAGCCAAGCATCTCCAGGATTACAGTGGCTATAGCATATACCAGTACATTAGTTTGAGTTATAGTGGTAGTAGGGATTTTCATGAGGGCTCTATTGGCATCTTTTAGCATACTATCCGATGGTACTTCTCCACTGAGCCTTGGTAATCGGTCTTAAGAGTTGACTATAGCTAGTTTATCCATGATCTTATGACTCGTATCAGCTGCTGTACTCTGTAATGGAGGGGGTGGCAGTGACATTCCAGCTTCAGGTGTTGGCTGCACATCCAGTTGTTCTTCCAGGTCTTCTTGAGTCCAGGATGTAATGTGTACTTGGTCTATCTCAATTTGTGAAAGCAGCTTCCTCTTCACTATGTTGAAGCGTCGGGTAGCTAGCAGTTTTTCAGTTACTTTAGAGGTAGGTCTTCTGTCCATCCATAGTTCCCTCATGTGTTTCATATATCCCCTCTCACTGGGTCTACTGCTGGAGTAGCATTCCATCAATTCCAGGTTCTTTTGTCTTGTCCATGCAATGGTTTATTCCCACTTATCATCAGATTGTCCTGGTTCCCCAACGTCTGGCACATACATTGTTTATCCAGGTGATGTCCAAACTGGCATGACTCTTAGTTCATATTTGAGGTAGGCAAGTGAAGTATTAGGAGGTCTTTGCCCTATATGATTAAATATAGGCTGCAGCCTGATTATACTTTTCTATTTCTTGATCAAAAAATAAGTAATTGTTTATTCACTGCTGATGCCAATGGAAAGGGTAGAATCATGCCTGGAGGAAGGGGTGGATTCATAATACATACCTCTGTAGGTCCAACAGTTCCTCTAGCTCTAGAGGGTTCATCATCGTCTAGGACATATAGGGTGCAGTTGATGGTGGCAATTACTGTTACATCTAGCATTCTTAGTTTTATGATTCTCCCTATGGAAGACTCTCGCATGTATGACCGGAATGTACACCTACAATATACTGATTTAATATGCCTTTCAACATATAGGTGGGTTGCAGCTCTTTATATATAGTTTCATGAAGTGGATAGGAACACATCAAATGTACAGTACTTCTGCTTCATTACTAGAAATAGATCCTATTGACTTGAATAGGACTTGTACTCAGATAAATCAGTACAGAATTATTTATACAGTGGGGGAAAAGCCATAAAAGAAGAATGGGAAATATTTTCAGTTGTTTGGTTCGTAAATTTTATTAGGAGGAACAGTTCTTTCTAGTCATGGAAAGAACTTGGTCTAGAAGTAATCACATACAAGAAAACGAGACTTCACTTGCAGGTTTCAGTAAAATATTCAAACCTATCACCAGTGATTTACAACCCATCCTGGACAATGACTTAAGACTCTGCCAAATAGCCCTCTGAGAACTGATTTAATTGAAACTCATGTGCAACCCAGCTGATTGTAATAAAGCTGCACAATAAGCTATGGAATTAAAGGTTTGTCCAAATAGGCAAGAAACTGCCAGGATAAGTTGGGTGCTAAAGATCTGGTTGCCAAAGTTTGTAATTGGGAGATGTCAGAAGCAGCATCCTTGAGATGCTATGGTAACTAGAGTTTCAGGGAGGCTATATGCTTTTTGATATTTTGGAACAGTTAAAAAAAATCAGAATTAGGGACCTCTGGCAAGGGAAGGGGTTTGTCCCATGGAAACAAAACTCAGAATTATGAAAAAAAAAAAATGGAGCTGTGGGTATACAAACATACACATGGACAGGAGGAGAAAGGGGATGATCAGAAGAAATTGGACCAATGACTAAGAAAGGTTAGCCTAGAAAGAGGCAGCCTAAGGACATAAAGGGAATAAGAGACAAAGCTTTAAATTAAGGGAGAAAGGAGGGCTACGTACTGTATAAGTAAGCAAAAGATAAAGGGGAGAAAGCATAAAGCATTTTATCAGCTGGGATTCTACTTCTTGCATCTTACTGGGGAGAGGTACAACTTTTATTGAGTGCAAAAGATTCTGGAATATCAGTTGGCAATTCATCCAAAATGTATAGAGAGAGCCTGGCAAGTTTCAGCAGTGAGGAAGTTGCCTATTGAATCAGCTGGGGGAGATCAATGCTTCAAGAGTCAAAAGGAAGAGCAGCAGACTGGATTCAGATGAGCTAGATGGGAAGAGGGGTAAAGAAGCCAGGAAGAAGGGAGGGAAAGTGCTATATTAGACTATTGCTGTGAGCATTTTTTCAAGGGAGTGGCGAGGGTTGGATTGTTTAAATATATTCTTGCTTAAGCAATGTATTGCACTTTTGAGGGAGACTGCTCAGACTGTTGTGTACAAACTAATGACTCTGAGCAAGCCTTTCTTTGGGACACAAGGAGATTTTCCTCTGAACTCAACAGCTGACCATTGTTTTCAATTATTCTTGTGTTTTTGTACATCTCTGTGCTTTTTCTAAGGCAGATGTAGAAAGATAAATAAATTCTAAGGCAGATAAAGTTACTTTTGTCTGTTCAGAATTACAGGTTGGATATTTTCCTTATCTACACAGGGGAGGGGAAAGTGTCCCCTCTACCTCCTCATGGTAGAATTGTTTGAAATGAATTGCTTAGGAATTCTGGACAGAGACAGTTCCTTGAACTCTGAACAATTTCTGTGTTAAAATCGGAGCTCCTGGATGCCCTTTTTCTCCATCCTGTCATAAGTACCTTCTCAGGTACCTTCTCCAGTACTATTCTAGAAGGTCCCCAACTGGAATTTAAAACACACACACACACACACACCTCATTGTTTCTACTACTAGGAACATTTTATAAGTAGATTTGGAATTCAAGCCCTACTACATGTTAATTGTAGTAGACACTGTCTTAAAGAGTTATTCTCTTCTGCTACATAGCTGACAATGCTTCGTTTATCACGATGGTTGACATTTGTAAAGAATAATGATATGGCAATTTATATTAAATATATCAGAAATATTTAATAAATTGCTACTGGTATCATTAGAATAGCCTTATTAATTATTTTCCTCTTCTTTCATTCAACTCTTCAATTCCATGTAGCAGTTTTTTCATCTTTTTTAACCAACTGATATTTTAAGTAAGTAACTTGAAGTCCTGGAAACAGCACAAGAAGCAAATCAGTGGAAGAATTAATGCGCCATGCCCATCATGGCTGAAAATAGTCTGTTTTGTAGTTTGTGTATAGACGAAAGTTGAGAAATTTCAGGGGAAGATGGAAGGGTAAACATTTAGTGGCATTCCTTGTTCTGATTTATAGTTGTTGTGGAAATCAGAAAGATCTGAAGTTCGTTCAGGCTATTTCTGACTTAAACTGAGAGAGAAATAAAACAAAGCGAATTAACAACACAAGTGTTTCACTTGGTTGATATGTAGCTCATAAGCAAGGCCAGCAGCAAATAGTAATTTATAATCTTTAATCATAGTCCCATTTATAAATTCCTTTGCTGTGTGTGCTTATGCTAACTTGTTCACAAAAACAAGCTTTGAAATAAACATCTTTATTTCAGCAAACAAAACAGAAGTGTAATTAAATGGTGAAGTATTATTTCATGTAAACTACTTGGGGAGAAGTTACAAGGAGTATTTCTAAGAACATAAGAATCTTAGGCTGCATTCTAGCAGTATGGATTAATCACCAAATAGCTGTGATGGGCAAATCCATTTATTTGGCTGCTTTCTTTTAAACAAGCAAAGAAAGTTTAACTTAAATACCTCTTATGGTCACAGTGCTATGGACCTTGAGAATATAGTATCTCAGGGTATACCTCAGATTTCCTTTTTGATACATCCTATTCCCTTTCCTACATTCCAACCAGCAATACAAATTTAACATCTTTTTTTAACCTGGGAAAGATTTAAAACAGCAACTGGGCTTGTCTAAATACAGTGGTACCTCGGGTTACGAACGCCCCTCCTTATGAATTTTTCGAGATACGACCAACTCCAGCCCCAAAAATTTACCTTGACATGCGAACTCCTCCTCAAGCTACAAACCGGATCTGCGGCCATTTGCCCTGCTGCCACGCCGCAGCTTCCTGTGGGTGAGATCGCGGTAGCAAGGAGACATTCGGTGAGGCTTGTGGTGTGTTTTGGGGGAAATTTGCCTTGTGGTGCGACCAACTCGAGTTGCAATCAGAGTCACGGAACGGATTAAGTTCGTAACCCGAGGTACCACTGTATGTTATTTCCTGCTATGACCAATAGGGGAGTATTTTTTTTTTTTTAATTTTAAAAGCCAATCAGTTGAATAGGAAAGGCAATAAACATTGCACTTTCCTCTTTTCTGGTCTTTGATTTGATAGCAGAGTTTGGGGTCTCTTGAAGTAATTCAGCCTCAGAGTACTGTGCCTAAGAAATTCAGTCGTGTTGCCTACACTATTTCAGTCTTAGTGTAAGCATTTCTATAGATATGTTTTCTAAAAGGATATATTTTATACAGGTACAATATGTCAGGTCAGTTTATATATGTGTGAGGCTGCAGGTCATTACACAGGATTTATACAGAGCAAGCTATAGAGCCACCAAATTAATATAGGATATTTACCATACTAAAGATCCCTTTGACCATCAAATAGCAATGTTAAGACCACCATGGTAAAAGATGCAGCATGTTTCTGGTAACAAAATCAAACAACTCTATCTTGTCATCAGAATCTAGATGATAGGAGACCAGCATCTTGACAGTAATATGGTAGTATTTCCTAATCAATCGTTATCATGAGGTGAAAAGTATTTGGATGTATTTCTAAGCCAAGACATGTGCCAAACTGTTGAGGAAACAGAAAGTAGACAACAGTAACTATCTCTTGATCTGTGTGTAAAAAAAATTAAGCCACCGTATCTGAATACCCAGTGCTACAGTATCCACAACTCTAGATCTATGAAGAATACTTCCTTCTCTGTGGGGTTTTCAACAGATGAAGCCACAGAGAAAATTTGCTGGTAAAATTCTTCATCAGATAGGATTGGAATCAAACTGGTAGACTGTCCAGCATGAAACATTGGCCAATCATTTTATTGTATAGGCTAAACTCAAAGCAGCAGAGAATCTAGACAGACCTTTCAACAGCAGTTAGTAACTATATCATAACAAACTCTGACCAGGACAGCTTCCTTATACTCTCTTATCTAATCAAAGACAGACTAAAGTTTATGCTGAAATATGACCCCCACACACATAGACACCCCATAAGTCTTGCTGTGCTGGCTCATTGTGGTGGGGTATGTGTGGTGGTGTTCCTGGGAGGAAGCAGCAAACGTGTTGGGAACATATACCTAAGAGCATATATATTCCCAGGAGGGTCATGCAAGGTGTGAAGGTCATCCCAGCTGCCCAGCTAAAGCAAGCAGGCACCTACATTGGGCAGCAGCAATGAACCAGTTAGCCTGCATGCGGCATCTTCTTCTTCTTGTTCAAGTATCCCGAAACAGAACTATAAATGGATAATAAAAGGAACATTGCTTAGTTCATTGAAAAACTGTAAGTTCTTCATGGAAGAGGTATGTCCAGCAACTGTCATGTAATTCTCAGGAGATCTAAGCTACACATTATAGTCCCAAAATTAAACAATATTCAGAAATATTTATTGTCTAGTGTTTGTGATGTGTGTGTGTGTGTGTGTGTGTGTGTATATATATATAGAGAGAGAGTTGAGTGTATGCTACACACACACACAGAGTATACATATACACACACATATATGCACACACAGTATACATGTATATACACGCAAATGCACGTGAATGTGTGTGTGTATGAGGGGGATATTAACAAGTGGACTATAACAGACCACTGTTGCTTGCTCCAGGTTAGATTTCTTTTCAGTGGTCTGATTAGTTCTTAATTACTGATTCTTTCCAGTCTTCTGCACTTAATTGACTATCTTTCCTTCTTAGTTGTAATAAGCAAGATAAGCTATAAAAGGGGTAAAAACAATTACAAAAGGGTAAAAATAAAAATTCCTCCCATTTTCAACATCATTTTGGTGCGTGTGTTTGCACTGATGAGGGGGAAAGCTGCTCTTTGCTTGTTGCACAGAGGCAATATATTGGCTTGAAGAACGGCTGTGTCTTCATGTGTTGCCAGCCCTTTCATGCTGAATGCATGATGGAGAGTCAGAGCTGATGTTTTCAATCAGCCTCTTTTTGTGGGTTAATAAGATTGGAGGATACAACAGACTGAGCCTCTGGTACTGAGCTCTGGTAGATGTCCCAGAGCTCCAGCGTCACCAGGCAAATGAGAAAGGTTTTAATTTAAGGTTTGATTTAAAGGAGAGACACTTTTTCATTAGTGTATCAGTTACCCACTCAGTTGGGAGCCATTGCAAGTAATTAAAGTACATTTGGCAATCTATATGCTTCATGTGGGAGTGAAATCTATCTTTCTATTTATCTACCTATCTGTCCAATCATCTAAATGTCGTGGCTTTGGGTGGTGAATTTACCTTTCTCTAAACTTTTACAAAATTCATCTATAAATCTATTGGGGATGGAGACAGTCATGATTCATTGTTAGCAATGCCATCCACCCTCCCCTTCCATCCAGCAACCTCCATTTATATTTCTCCAATGCTAATTTCTTTGCAAACAAAATAGACCAATTTTCTCTTTCACCAACATGGGAACTATACCTGAAGGCTGTTTGGGCTGTGCATAATAATCATGTTAGATCCAGAGGAATTGATTCCCGTTGTGGAAGTCAGCTTCTAGCTCAATATTTTCCACTTTGAGAGGAGTTCACCAGTTTTCCAGAGATGTGTGACAGAGCCAAACTAATATTTCTCTAATGAGAAAATTTGGCTTAAATGTTTATCAAATTTATATAGCTGCCCATCTCACAAACATAAGGAATGAGGTGGAGAAGTGCATGGAGGGCTAAAAAAGAACAACCCATTACATCTTTCAGGGAAGGGAAGGGAAGAAGAGAAGGTTTTGTGGTTTCAGGGGCAAGAACAGGTACTGTTATTGGGGATGACACCAGATTTCCCCTCTTTTCTTTTTTGCCAGTGTTGGTTTGCCTCTGGCAGTAGTGAGTGGGCAGGAACCTGCCCCCTTCCCCTTCTTGAACAATGTTTCCTTGGTTCAGTACTAGGACATGATGTCCCATGGTAACCCCTCACCATCACCTCTGCTTATTCATACTCATTGTTGCCCTCGTAGGGAGACACAGTGTCTCAGGAATAACACTATGACCTGAATTTGTGTCATTTCAAGGTAACAGTGTGGATATATCTGGTTAATGCTGTGCTGAAATCAGTTCCCCAGTTTCCTGGAAAGTTTTGCTCCTCCACAAAACGTTCTACTCAGGTGCTTTAGAATTACTTTAGAATTTCCATTGACCATGTTTCTGAGCACCCCTTATTATTGTGAGATGACAGAGTGTGATGCAGCTATGTGTTTTACTCTTGCCATTGTTGTTGCTGCTGTTATACAACTTTCCATTCTTCTGCAGTCTTCCTGGCTGTGCAGGAGAAATAAATGTCTTCTCATAGGATTTAATTGAAGCCAGTTGCACATGGCTTAAAAGATGGGACATTCAGACACAGATGCTCCATTCAGTCCCCTTGTCACTAAAGCAAGCATAGGAATGCCACATCGTTTTTTGTTTTTTTTTAATGTTCTTCTCTAAGTAAAAACCATTTTTCCACATTAGCTTTTGATGATGAAAGGGCTTCAGGGGCTATACTGTATATCCAGGGGTGCAGTATAAAACCACCTATCCTAAAATGTCACTGATTTCTTTTGAATTTCTTTAGATCAGCCTTTAGATTGAAGAGATTATAGAATCTGCTGAGGGAATTCCATCCATCTCAGAGCAGCTCTGATGTAGTAGAAGTATAAAGATTTCCAGATCATGCTTGGACTTTGCTTGAGTAATAGCCAGACTTTCAAGTATCCTCGCTTTAGATCTTCTGCCTCTTGGTTTTCTTCTTGGTGGGGATGCTGTCCAAGTTAAACAACAACCCGCCCAAAGCTTGAATTTGAAAGTATTTGAACTGATAAGCCACCCAGCTCCAATGGACTCTATTGATTCTCAGGTGCTTTAGAATTACTGCAACTCTCAGAGCTGGCAGTGGGGAAGCAGGGAGGCCAGAGGTAGCTCGACTGATGGAAACCTTACCTGCTTCATCAGTTGAACTCCCAGGGGAGGGTGTGGGCTGATTTGTTGCATCCTCACCAGCTGTGCAGAGTTGCTGCCAGCACTGCTGCTACTTTCAGCTGCTACTGCTGTCTCCTGCAGCTGAAGAAGATGCACCTCAAACTGAGTAGGTGACTTGGGCTCTTTCTCCCATTGGTCCTGGAGACACGCCATTCCATAGAAACCCGCACTCATAGAACCAAAAGTGATGATGATGATGATGATGATGATGACGACAACAACAAAATACCAAATCTAGTCTAAACATCTGGCTGACTATATGACCTACCATAATGATAATTTATTCAATTTATATGCCACCCAACTCCCAGTGTCTCTGGGCAGTTTACAATTGTTAAAAAAAAATTAAGAAGAAAAAAATACAAAAATACACACACACACACACACACACACACACACACAGCACAAGACAGAAAAACAATGATGGCAAAGAAAACCAAACCAAGGGGGAACAAAAAGGAAGAAAGGGGTGTCAGTCATCCTCACCAAAGGCCTGGACAAAGAACTGATGGTGGGAGCCATTCAAATTTTGGGGGCAATCTCATTCCAGAGGGCAGGCGCTTCTACAGAGAAGAGGTGCTTCCAGGGTCCTGATAGGTCACATTGTTTAATCAGTGGAACCTGGAACATGCCAACCTTGCTAGATTGAACCAGCCGGGCAACTATAGGAGACAGGTGGTCCCTCAAGTAACCAGGCCCTATGCCAATACAGCAGGGATGTTGCCAGCTGAGGTAAACCAACACCATGGTTTACCTTGTGGACCTCATCAAGGAAGCCAAGCCAAGTTCCCTTTCTCTGAAGGAAAGATCTAACCTCATTTCAGGCTGTCAGTTTAACTACCAGATCCCAGAACCAGACTGCACCAGCTAGATAACACCTCTGTTTCTCTGCTTTAATTTAGACTTCTGCACTGAGCAGGAAATTTGCCTCAGTGACCTAAATGGACCTCAGCTCCCAACCCTATGATTTTGTGTTTGCAGCTCCCTTACCAAATACAGCTTGCCTAAGTGTTTGGGTTTAGCAAATGTTAAAACGACATGGGAACCTTGGGAGAAAGGAGAAATAAACATTCAGGGATGGGAAACAGAAAAAAAAATGAAGGGACAATTCAAGGGAATATTATCTTGAGGGAAGCGCAGGAAGAAAGGCAAGGGTGCAGCTGAGGCAACCCAAAATGAAAAAGAATGCCATGACAAAATATGTGAACGTTTGTGGTTATACTTTATTTCCTTTTAACTAAGCAACGTAAATAAATGAAAGGAAGACATTCCAAAATTATTTGCAGTCATAGAAAACATCGTGTTAAAAGATAAGCATTTGGTTTTCAGTTATTCAATACTGTATATATTTTAAGGTAGAGGCCAAGAAACTGGAGAAGCAAGGTAAATTAGGGGATGTTATTGAACTTTAAAGAGTAGAGGAAGTTTCAAATCCTTATTCATACACTGAGATTTTTCATCTTCCAGGTTCTTTTTTTTTCCCCCCACCTAAACTACTGTGAGAATGAAAAATCAAACAAACCCACAGATACTACCTTAAACACTTTGAAGAAAGCTGGGCATAAATAGAGTAATACACAATATATCAAACTTTTAAACTCCAAGACGATAGATAGATAGATAGATAGATAGATAGATAGATAGATAGATAGATAGATAGTATATTTGCTTTTAAAAAGTCTGTATGGTTCTCAGGCCATAAAATGAATGTAAATACTTCCCACCTTACTACCAGTATATATTTTCAGAGCTAGGGCTCAGTCAGTGAAGCAGTAGTAAAATTTAATCACCCCTGACCATGTGTAAATTATAGTTTCTACACAACTATACAACCTACTGAAAGTCTCCATACTAAACAGAGCAGAGCAAATGTTTGACAATATGAGTTCCTTGGCATATTTTAAGAGTAAGACTGGAGTCATGGGCATCTGGGGGGTGGGAGTGGGGGAAGGGGTAATGATAAAATGTGTGTTGCAATGTTGTGATGTAAACTCTGCCCCTTTTGTTGGGTGTAAATCTGTCGTTTTGATGAAACTGTGGCTTGCTGTGGATGCTTCTGATTGGACATCTCCTTTCCTCAGATGTACTGCACATCTCTACATCCACAGTTTAAGTATTGAAGCAATCCCTCCATGTGCTCCTAGAAGCCAACAGACCTATATCGTAATATGTGCATGAAGTACAACCAAAAGTTGTCCTCTCCTCTCCCCAATGCAAAAAAGAAAGCTTAGAGGAGAACCCCTTCCCCAGGCATTACAGCTCCCTTTTTGACCCACAGTTTCCTCCTTTCTCACTTGGAGTTTAGTGTAAAGTTTTGCCAATGATTTTCTTTCTTTTTTTTTAATTTGGTCAAAAAAAATTATGAAAGTGTCACTTTCCCTTTGTAGTTAATTCAGGAGAGATCCTCAATTTGAGCAGGGCACATTTTCATGCAAATACAGCACAGTCTCTAGCCCCCTAATAGCTTCTTACAAATGATGTGCCATTACAACGAGGTTTATTTAAACAAATTTAATACATCTTTAATCAAGCTGGAGAGCATTTTCAAAGGTCACGCTCCAAATCAGGATCACTGTTCAGAGCTTATCAAAGTATTAGCTTAAGGGGGAGGGAGAATTATTTCTTGGACAAGTAATTTTAGGCAAATCTTTATTTACATTTTTATTCAGTTATTAAATTTGATTCCATTCCCTCCCTCCCTCTTTTCCATTTATGACCCTATAAGAAAGCCTGTAAATGGAGCCATAAGAATATCACAGCGCAGATAGCTTCCAGGAGCTGTCCCTTTGAATCAACGAGGCCTATTAATGCCAGGATAGGAGAATCTGGCTTTAAAAAACAAAATGAAACCATCAGCAGGATGGATTCTATAGCAGATGCTTTTGGAGGAAAGGAGTCCTGATTTAAAAAAATAGTGAGTAGGTTTTTTTTGTTTTTGTTTAATAAATATACTGAAGATGAACTTATTTCATCCAAATGTACGCATTTGTTTCTTTCACTGCACTTTCTGCCCAGTCCAGAATGCAGGAAGCAACACAGTGGAATAAGCTTTCATTTCCCTGAATTAGGTTTGTCCGCTCTTTCCCAGTTTAACACCGAACTCTTCCAAATCTAATCCAAGATGTTTGGCCTTGCAATGCTTCTGACGGACCTCAGGCTTGAACATAGGTGAGTCCATTTATGTAATAAAGCTTGGAGCAAGCAAGCAAGCTTCCTATACCAGTGGCACACCGAACATTTGAGAAGATCATGTGGATGCTCTGACAAAAGGTCTGCCCAGTAGTCAAGGATGCTCTGAAAACACCATTTACCTGAATGCAACCTGGTAAGCTTGGCCCCAGTTCTCCCTATTACTTCTAAACTTCCTAATATGGTACCTGCTCCTTCAACTTATCTTTGCCGTTTTCCTAACCAGGTTAGCTAAGTATCTAAACAAGGGCCGCTCACTATGGGCCTCCCAAATATTCTTAGAAATACAAGTGTTGCTGGAGGCTTTCATTTATTTTTTTAATTTAAAGTTTTAATTATTATTATTATTATTTTTTTTTGTAACTGAAAATTTAAACATGCTACCCGGTGTGTGTGTGTATTCTGGTGCCTTTGAGTCAGTTTTTGACTCCTGGCAAGTGCCTGGACAAGTTCCTGCAGTTTTCTTGGCAAGACTTTCAGAAGCGGTTTGGCATTGCCTCCTTCCTAGGACTGAGAGGGAGTGACTGGCCCAGAGTCACCCAGCTGGCTTCGTGCCTAAGGTGGGACTGGAGCTCACAGTCTCCCAGTTTCTAGCCTGGTGCCTTCACCACTGCACCAAACTGCTCTACCCTGTTACTTCTGTATTATGTTGCCTACCTCTGTGGTATAGATGCATACATTTACACATGCAGTTTACTATAGAGCACTGTTGAAAGAAAGTGATGTATTATTTTGAGTACAATTCTAAGAGATGATCATCATAATCATCCCCACCATCCCCTCTCAGTGCTAGAAGGTAAATCATAGTATTTTCTGTGCTACTGAGTTTTTGGAATATGGATTTAAAAAAAAAATAATGGAAGAGATATATGCAAATTCAAATGCCATCAATATTTATTGGTATAATTTACCAATGTATCCCATATAGGTTTCTTGGAATTGAAATACTGCTATCAGCTGGGAGGAAATCTTTGGCACGTTTTACCCTAAAATATGTATTATGCTAATTTTTGATAAAATGTAGAAACAAAATCTGTTTTTCATCATAGTGTAATAATGGAAACATCAGGTTTCAAGATTCTGGTATTGAAGATTGGTGAGAAAGCCAGAGGGTTTCAAGCTCACATCCTAGACTATATCAGTCACTTCTGGTTTAATCCAGATACGGAATTCACATATTAAGGGAACACACACACAGCATTATTTGAACGCCTCTGAGCTTCCTAGAGTTGGTGGAGCTGACTTTTTTTTTAAACCATTTTTGGGATTGGGAGGTTGGGATTTTAGAGAGAAAAATAGGTATCTTAAGGCCTTTGGAACAATTTAGTTAGGGTGCACAATTTGTCTGTATAGAAGGCACTATTATTGGTTTTTAGTCTTTTATTTTGGACACCAAGCATTGTAGGGGGCATGAAAATGACATAGTGAGGTCATTGAAGAAGTGCTTTTGGAGCCCCTTTTCCTAATATTCTTGGGGGGCAGAGTTTCCAAGTTTTAATTAAATAGGTCTATTAAGCCTATTGAAAATTTAACATCTTCAATGTATCAATATATTGCTTTAAAAAAGAAAAGAAAAAGGGGGACTATCATGACACTCTTTGGTAGTTTGCCATTGAGTTTTGCAGCCTTTATGTCCATTTGACCCATAAGCCATAAACTACCCATCACTGATCAAAGACTATAATCCTAGAGACATTTACTTGTTCAGAAGTCCAGCTGGAATCTTTGGGAGTAACACACATGATTGTGGGTTCTCTGGTTATTTATGTATATTTTCCCATTGTATGAGAATGTTTCAGGTTACCATTATAACTATTATCAAGCTATTTTTATTGATAGATTCCTAAATAGAATACTCTTATAGGTAGCTTGCACATATGGTTTGCTTTGTTCCACCAGTCAACACTACTGTGGGGTTCATATTTTCATGATGCTGAGGAAAATATCAGGATTGGGGGACAGGGGCAGCAATGGATATAATACATATATACATCTTTCTAAAGTGTGCTTCTTTGGCCTTGCACTTTGCTGAACACGATTAATAAAGTTCCAGGTTTGTAAGCTCCAGGACAGAAATACTCTAGAGAAGATGTCCTGCTCATTAGACTTAGGAGACCTTGGATATTTTAGTGCATTTCAAAAAAAAAAAACCAGGAATCTTAGAAGATAATGAAAATGTGTGATTTTGTTCTCCTATGCAGGTTGATGTTGCTATATTTAAAGTTCTTGTTCTAATGTGTTTTTCTTTTTACCATGGAGTTTTTCAGCATTATTTATTTATTTATTTGAATTTATTAGCCACACAACCCCAATTCGTTGTGAGACAAAATTCCTTCAAAGTATCTTAAACTAAAAAGAATTTTAAGAACTATAATAAATGAAATACTCCTTTATTTTCAACAGCCTAACAAGCAGCCTTTTTTTTTTCTTTCTTCAGAGACCACATGACAATATTTATAATATGCACTGGGACCCTCAATATCATTCCCATGCAATATATACATTTTCCACATGGTTTGCACTAAGGAGAAGAATGTTCCATATGCTTAAAATGCACCTGGCTCTATATTCCTTATGACTAAACTCTCCACTACCAAATATTCCCACACTGCAGGAGCATTCAGGATAGGAGAGGATACCTATTTACTTCCTAAAGGAAGGATCTTCCCAAGAAAAAATAGGATACCTCTGCCCCTGCCCCCCAATAATGGCCAACAGTGATGGATGTGGAAAAATCCAGTTCAGCCATTTATAACCCATATACTGAGACTGCCTTGAGATTGTATTTCTCTGGGACAAAAGATTAGCCATCAGCTGGAGTTTCATCTCTGCAGCAAAGAGCACACCTGAGTGATTGAAAGCTAGGACTTAAATTCACGTCTAGCATAGACACATACCTGTGAATTTTGTCCTATAGGCATATATTCATTCATAAGACTTTCTGTGCATAGAGTGGATGATTTTCACACTCACCCATTAATTTTGGAATGGTCTAAATAGTCCACCTTCCATTAAGCTCTCAGAGCAGAGAGATACAAATGTTATATTATGTCATGTCCTTCTGTACATGGTTTTACATGATTTCTGCTCTTTTATCTCTTGGGGGCGGGGATTTCTCCTATGTTTACACAATGTATATATATTATATGGCATTTTTATTTTTATTGACCACCTGGAGACAATACATTTTACACATGTCCCTTCCTGCAACACCCCTGAGTGCCATGACCTGGATAGCCATACATGGTCATCTAAACAGTGCAATGGTCCATTTTGATGTACAGTAGTTTGAACCCCATAGAAAAATCTGTGGCTATTGTACATCTAAAGAGTCCCACATAGAATAAAACTGATATTGGGGAAGAGTGAAATGTAATTAGCAACACAACTTTCTCTTCCTCTCCTTCAAACCCTCCTTAGCTCAACATACGAACAGAAAAGTAAGCTTGAGAAGCCCTTTTTGAGCAAATGCTGAAGTTGTACAAGGGACTGAAGGTCTGAGAGATTCAGAAAGTAATAATAAGAGTGTACGATATGCCTCCAAGACACATCTGGTTGGCCTTTATTGCACTAGCTGGATTTTTTGATAGACAAACATGGAATTTGCTAAGAATGAACATGCTATGAAGGCCATTTGTAAGAGCATCCACAATCTTAAACCTCCGAATGTGTCCAAATGCCCAATAAAGGTGGCCAGTATATAAGCAAACTAGAGTACAAGGACAATTATTATCTTGGCTTACATTTCTGATTATAAATACTCTAAGTCATTACCTGGCTACTTTTTCTAGAATAGCATAGGGAAGTGTACTCCACCAAATGAGTCCCCATTTGAGCAGGAGAAAGGGTAGCACGATAAGGCAGCAGATGCCAATGCTAAGGAACTGAGTTCTAGCACTTGCATCAGGGCAGAATCCGACTCTCTGCTACTGACTCTGCAAATGCAGAGTCTATTGATTTGGAGTCTTGATTGCTCAGTCCGTGACAACTTTATTGCCTTCATGTCAAAAGCTAAAGGGCAGTGAGGGAAAGAAGTTCCAGGTTGCATGGAGATGCATTTTGGGAGGGATGTTTATTCTTCAACAGCCAGCTTCAGAAATTAAAGATGTCCAATATTAGTTATGGTTGGCTGACGAATGGACATTACAGCATAAAAGCCACTGTGTGACAGAAATCAGGTACTGAAACAGCTTCTGTTACAGTTTGACCTGTGCTTGATTTCAAACCACATCTGCCTCTATGGAAATCTCAACTTTTTACCTAGACCTGACAATACTTTGTGCTCTTTGAACTGAATCTTGGTTACCAATAAGGAATTTCATGCAACCTGAAATTTGGACTGAACTAGAATGAAGGCTTTGCCCATTGATTCTGCTGTGAATGTCCCTAATAATTTTAAAACCTGATATGACTTTGGCAAAGTCTTTGGGCTAGGCTGGAAATTATTTAATTTTTACATTCCAATGTTTACATCTGACCTCAGTATTTATTAATGAGATGCAAAGGAGCCTCTTAAAAATGATAGGAGAAATAATAATTGAAATAAAACAGCTTTTCCTATCTGTGGTCCCAAAACGTTGATGTCTCCCATTCTCATTTTTCTCAGCCATTGCACTGATTATGCTAGCTGGGGATGATGGTTGTCATTGAGAGTCAGGTGGCATATAAGTTTAAATTATTATATTATTATTATTGTTATTGTTATTGTTGTTGTTGTTGTTGTTGTTATTATTATTATAATAATAATAATTATTATTATTATTATATATTGCAAAGTCTCCCCTCCTCCTCCTCCTCCTCCTCCTCTGATTTTATAGTATTTTTCTTTATTCAAAAGAGACAAAATATGAGTCTTGGCATTAACCAACCCAAAAGATTATTTTGGAGAAGGATGTATAAGTCAGAATAAGTCCACCTGTTATAGAGAAAGCACTTTGGTCCTTTAGGATTTTCATGATCTACCAAGCAGGGGAAAATTTTGGTCAGAAAGAGCTCTTCCATGCTGCAAACAAATCTAAAAAGCATTTTCTCTGGGAACAGCTACTATTAATATATTGCAAAATTGATTCTCTCATTCCTACAAATGCCTTTTGTATCGCAAAGGATCCTTGGTTAGTGTGAATAATTCAAAGGATAGTGACAGTAGAAACATGTTTGATGAATGATTACAAACTACTTATTTTTGCCTATTTACAAAATGTTTCTTATGTGACCAAATTCAGAGGAGTTGGACGATAGACAAAAAGTTTTAGTATCTGATCTTCTATTCTGCTGTTGTTTAGAAGATCCATGAAGACCTGGCTTTTCACCCAGGCCTTTGGTGAGGGAGGGTGAGACCCCTTGCTTTATCACACTTACCATCTTTTATCTTTATCCTTTATTAACTTTATTGTAATTTCTTTGTTGGATTGTTGTGACCTGCCCAGAATTGTTAAGAGTCAGGCATATCTTTGCTTCTGAATGCTTTCAAATAACTACATTCAAATGTGGGTTGTTGGTATGGCAAATCTAAGAGGTGCTAGGACCACACAGCTATTTGTAAATGTTTCATTTGGTCTGAGAAAACTCTAAAAGCCCCTAACTGTTAAGAATACTAGCGATAACACGTTGGCTGTGCACATGCTTTAAATATAAAAACTTTCAATAGCCTATTCCAAACTAAAACAATAACCTACCTAGCAATTTCTGAACTGCCTTGGAATGACTGGCTGGCCCCATCTTTTTTGTCAGGACCAAGAACCATTCAGGGACCAGGGAGATCTGAAAACCTGCTGTAAGTTGTTACCATATGGGACATGGTGTGGACATTCTCTCCAGGACTGAAAAACTTCCAGAACAAGCAGAGTTAATCAGAAAAAAACAAAACAAAACAAAACTAAAACAGTCAGGCAATATTTGAATGAAATTACTCAGTAGGGAATAACAGTCAATTGAAATAACATTTCTTGTGGAGAAATATATGCATGTGAGGAAGGAGGTTATTGTACATTTGTTGATTTAGAGAAAGCACACAACTAAGTGAATAGGCTTGAACGATAGAACATTTTGCACAAATATGGAATTTAAGGTTGATTGTTGATTGTGGTAAGAGTAGTACATAACAGTTTAAATATGTTTTTTATGATTTTAAGATAAATATAATGAATCAAAAATGGTTTTGGGGGCTTATTGGAAACCTCAGTGAATATTTAAAAAGGTTTGGTTATCTACTCTTTTATGTTGGAGATGCAATACATTTGAAAATGCATTAACATATATAATTTGAAATTGCCTTCTGATTGTTCCATATTGATTGAATATTCTCAGCATCATAAAATGAGGTTCTAGTAAGGGAGTTAAGATTTAAAGATGTCAATGTACTATTGAACTATACTTCTAAAATATAGAAAATATTTATTTATTAAGAACTTGGTATCTATCTTGGATGGATTGCTGGAAAAAGAAAAATGTTCTGTGCTGTTTGAAAGGCTCTTGTACACCAAATACTAACGGTTAGCTTGACAAGACACGCACTCTCTCAGCCTTTGTACTGGCTCTTCATTGACACAATTTAAGGACTGGACAATATGATTCCATGTGGTTAACATTTAATTCTTTGTCTAAAAATGTGAACTTTCCTATTTTATAAGTATAAAACAGTTACATTTTATTTAGTTATTCCTCTCTTTTATTTTTTTGTACTTGATATGTTTTGTTTTCTTTTGTTTTATTAAAACAATAAATTTTTTAAAAATTAAAAATGATGGAAGCAAAGCATGTGTGAAAATAAATGGAATGCTAAGCAAATGGTTCAGTACTAAGCAGGGAGTAAGACAAGGATATGTGATGTCCTCTTGGTTGATAATTTATGGATAAATGTATAAGGAATACTTATGGTGGTGTTAAAGGTATATTGATGTGAGAGCCTGTGTACTTTTGTATGCAGACAATGCCATGTTGTTTGTTGAGAACTGAATTATTTGCAGTGAAAATTAGATAGACTGTATATTACACCAAGATGTATAGACTTGAAATTTAATGTACTCAAGAACCAAGTAGTTGTATTTCACAGAGGAAATGGAACACACATTTCTAAGTTATACATAAATGGTAAAAATAAATAAATAAAGCAAATAAATGAATTTCTGTACATTGATATTTACTAAAGATAGGGAAAACAGAAGGAGAAATGTTCAGACATACTAATGCTGGTAGGAAGATAGTGGATCATATGAGGTCTCTTGCAAGGAATTAATGTCAAAAGAAACAAAAATATCTGTTTGTATGTATATATGTGTATATGTATATATACATGTGTGTGTGTATATGTGTGTATGTGTGTATAAATAGATAAAACAGAGTTGAGCATGTCAGGTGAAACATAAAAGTAAGTTGAATGCAATGGGAATAGGATATTTAAGTCTTGGTTGTAAAACAAGAATTGGTAGGGTCAAGAAAAAATGGTTGATGAATGAATGTGGACTAAATACAAAAGTAAGTGATCAGTATGAAAGAAGTAGAATGAGGATTGAATTGCACATCAAATCCTGGAAGGAAGAGTACATTGGTCAAGAGGAAGGGGAAGATCTACAAGGTTGCAGTTGGATGGAGTTGATGAGTTTAAAAAAAGAGGTCAGCAACATTTCATGTCAGGTTACATCCTTTTCAGGCTCAAGCATCAGAAGACTTCACCTGCTAGTTGCTCTGCTGCTTTAACTGCTTTGAAATCTGTTTCTCCAGATGCAGAATGGGGTGACCACTTCAGGCAATAGGGGTTTGGAATTGCAAAACAGCATCACATTTTTAATTTCTTAATTTGTTATTGTATTTTCTTATCAGGTACTTCTGAATTGTTTTGCCTCAGACCGAAAAACCCTGACTTTGATTGTCTGAGGACACCATTTGCTCCCAGTCTTAGGCTGCAAAAAGTTGTGTAGCCATGAATAGTTATTGGGAAGGAGGGAGAGACTTAAAGTTGAAGAAGAGATCCTCAGCATACTTAAAGATACAAGACTATCCAATCAATTCTGCCCATCTCTAAAAAGGCAAAGGACTGGCTTTTTACCCAACAGTGGAATCTGTCTTGAAAAAGAGGGTGGCCAAGTGGTATCACAAACTTTATAAAAGGCCAGATGATATTTCTTTAATTGGATGCCACATTTTCAGTTGGTTTGATTTTTCATTTTTGAAGGAGAACAAAATGCATGCTCACTTTGCCTGCATTTTAGTACACTCTCAGGTTTAAGTGAAGGTGCACCCTTTAAAGTTGTTATAACTCAGCTGTTTTCTTTGATAAATTACATGAATAACATTTGAGACAATGCATGGTTAAATATTTATGCCTAGTACCATAGAACCAGGGGGGAAGAAAGCACATACACGCACACACAAAACCCCCCAACTCGTGGAAGAATAAATATATTTACCTAAATAAATTACTAAGACAAATACACTCCGGTGTGTTCTGTTCCAATAAACAGTAGGTATTCACTAAATTGTAGAATATAAATGACTCATTTCCTCTAAATGCACACTGAAAGATCTATACCGTGCTACACGTTTCCCATGTTTTGCATATATATTTCAATATTCATCATGAAAAGGCCTGCATATCTGTCAATATACATTACTTTGCATACATTACAAAAAATATTTATACATACACACACACACATACAGAGATTCTTCTTGGCACATTTTAGTATGGGTAGCACGGCGGTCGTGAGAGCTCTATTTCATGATTAACCCTTTCCCTTCTCGCTCTCTCGCTCTCTTTTTATCAACGTGACATTTTCCCAAAATGAATTGCTTGCTTAGACACAGCTAACTAAATAAAAGCAGGCCAGAGCTGATAGTATGAAAAATGGATTTTCATTACTATCCCATTGATTCTTGTAAATAAGGGCCCGAGGCCTGCTCCGAAAAGGCTGCAGAGTCATAATTTAATCTGAGGTGACACAGACCAAAATGTATGTGGACAAAAATCATCCTTGAATATTAAACAACAGCCTCAAGACAGAGAAAAGTGTTAGGGGCACATTTAAATGTATGCAGATCGGTGGGTAACATATTTAAAAACAGAAATTAAAAATTCTTGTCATAAATCACATTTGCTACCATGGATATGCCTTGTTATGCTGGCGTTTAAGGAAACCTGAAAGGTTAAGGCAGTTGGCGCATTAATTCACACATGGATAATTAATACTTTTCTTGTGGCTATTTATAAGAAATGGGAAATATAGTCAGATCAGCTGTGGCACTGTAGTAATTTGCAAGGAAAGAAATGAAAGCATGAGTCAATAGTTTTAACTGGACAAATGTCAAATGCTTAATGATGCAGAATCCTAATTTGGAGTCCCTTTTAAAGTTTTATGTGAAAAGAAAAAGATAAAATAGTTCATTATTTTATTACACATGTAATTTGTTTGGCTTCCTTATCCTCTGTCGTTTAATAGTGAGGAAGTTTTTTTTCAACTGTTTTAAATTCTCAGAAGCTAGCATCACAAACTAAAATTTATCCACATCATCATAAGCTTAGCCATTCTTTCAAGCAAATATGGCAGACTGGTGTGGCAATTGTGGAATGTTAGAACAAGTGTTCTTATTTTCATCTTCCAGTGCATTCTAATATCAATGGCACTTGGTACAAGTAAACTGGGTTATACTTCTTGTGAGAATGCTGTTGCTGTATAATTTATTCATGCATTCTTTGTGTGTCAGTATCCCACACAAACTTTCTAGTTGGTGGGATGCGGGCAAGACTAAATTGGCGTGCAAATGGATCAAAAGTTCTAGCTTGTATAAAATAACACGAGGGCTTTGATTGTACTTTCTGACATAGTGGCCGAAATGAATGAAAACTGACTGGTGCTGTCCTTAACATAAGCAGAGAATGTTGCATGTGGCATTTGGGTTATTAAACCATCTGTACCTTCTCCAACTTACTAAAAAGTGTTATACAAAAGCATTGATTGACCAAAGCTATAATGACTGGGGGAAGTCAATAGCTATATGCCCATTTGATGATCACCCTTGTACATGGAGGATTGAGACATGGAATGCAGGAGAGAACGGTCAAAGGCATTGATCTGAAAATTACTGTATCAGAGACCAAGCTAATAGTCTTTGATGGAGAAAATGAACTGAACAATTGCCAGTTATGCACACATGACAAAAAATAAGAACAAGTAGATGCATTTGTGTAATTTGGAAGAAAGTTTGCTTAAGATGAAATGTGGATGGAGAAATTTTAAGAGTGGCAAATGAGTAGTATGTGGTCTGTTATTTGGAATGAATATTTGTTGAAAGAAGCAAAAATGGTTCTATTTTGGCCACTCTGTTATGTGGAAGTAACAGTTGGGTATATCAGGTGAAACATATTAGTTGAATGCAATGGGAATTAATCACCCAAAAAGGAATAGGATGATGGATACATATATATGTATGTAAGTTCTGTATGACACAAACCATAATTCATGAGTTCTGCTAGCACTCCTCTCAAAATAGTTCTTTTCTCAAAAACTGTATAGAATAGCATCCACATTTATGCATGTTAGTTAATTTATTAGTAGTCAAAGACTAATAAAGCACAATCACATAAAGTTAAACTAAAAAGTTATTACAATAAGAGCCAAACAATTAATAAAATGAATATAAACCATGTCAGGACAGGAATAAATCAATCAATAAACATCTCCTGTGTGAAACACATAGTTCTCTTCCAGCAATTATAATCACACAAGATTTGGCACCCCTCCTAGATGTTTCTGGAGACTGATCCACTAGCAAGAAGGTGTTTTCCTCTTCTGGCTGACTGAAATGATTGGTTAGCAAAGGAATTTTTAATGTAGAACTCCAAGCTTGATACAGAGGGCAACACACTCAGTACTGTCTTGATTGCCTCAACTCAATAGGGGCACAGACTACTTGGAATGGAATGTTATTAACCCAGAATTATGGATGGCAGTATAGTACTCCTAGCCAGAAGAGATACTGTCCTATGCAAGACAGAGAGAACATTACTAATATACTTAGGCAATATAAAAGGTCTACCACAGAGAATGCCATTACAATGCTGAGCATCTTTACTCCTACCTTTCTGTAGGTCCAGGTCAAGAACTTGTTGCTTTGTCTCTAAATTGGTCTTTCAAATTACAGAACTGGCCTGAATATAAAATCCCAGCATAATTGAGAACTAGGCAAAATAAAATAGGATAAACACACAATCAGGAAGACACTGAAAATACAGTTGAGCAAGGATGGTGCAGGACAAGACTAAAAGAGGAAATTGGATTCTGAGAATAAATGGAATGGCAGGTAGGACAGAAGAACAACTGATTATGCACATGGAGCATGGATGAACCCGGTTGCCATCAGCATCCGAGCAATTATGAAGATAAAACTATGAAACCCCATTCTATTGCCTTAATTCCAGAAAATTGGAAAATTCTACACATTTCCAGGAATGTGTGGAAATAACTTGCTAAACTGTTTAGGAGACAGAGAGTCCTCACAGCAGAGAGTTGTTCCTACATAATGTCAGACAATCCATGTCCCTCCATAGCGGAACTTAAGGCTAACAGGCCTGAGTTGGAAAAGTCCAGATGACCACTAGATGGCAGCAAACAGATACAGAAAATGTCAAGTTTTTTGTTGCCATCTAAAGGTCAGGTGGAGTTTTGCAACTTAGATCTGGTAGTCTAGCTTAGCCATTCTTTAACATGGGGCATTGGTATGTGAATGTGAAATGTGAAAACAAGTATACTGGATCCTTTTCTCTGTAGGAACATCTGAATAACGACTGTCTTTCTGTTTTCCAAGTCAGATCCACCATTGCTTTGAAAAGTTAGAAATGGAAAAAATAATCCAGTGAAGTGAAACAAATTCCCTTGCAGTTATTTGAACTTTAAGCAAATGTATACCAGCTAAAAAATGCTACCAAACTTGTTTGGTTATATATTTGTTTTGAGAACTTATTTTACAACAATCCAATTTATACCATGATGTTTAAAGAATGCCCTAAGCTAGCAAATAGTCACGTTGTTAGTTGGAGATTTGTTCCATATAGAATACACTGTTCCATATAGGAACTACTAGTTCAGCATAAAAGAAAAAAAAGAAGTATGCCCCCAACTATAACACATACTTTACAGTCTTGGGATTGTGCTGTTAACTATATACATTGCTAACAGTTTTGCTGCTAACAGTATATGCAGTGAAAGGAAAATGTTTCCACATGCCATCTTTTAATGTGAATAAGTGTTGCAGCTAAACATAGCAATGTCAAGCCAGAAGTATATTTCAGCTTTTTCTTCCATGTGTGTGTGTTTCGTACCACACAACTTTACCTTTTACTTGCTAAGGTCCACTTTTTACACACAAGGTGGATAAAACAGCCTTAACTACAACCTGATTCAGTTACAACTGCATCAGCTTAAAAATGGTGCACAGGCATTATGCAGACTTGGATGAGATACAAAGGTCCCTTTTCATGTCCTGAAGACACAAAAGTCTTCCATCCAGAAAAGAACCCTTGTAAAACTTGGGGTAGAAGGTAGATGTCCAAATCTAGGGCTTCTTAGCCATTTGATGCCTCGCCAAGAATTGGATGTGGCCCCTTCAATACATCCAAATGTTGCCTCAAAATTGTACAATTTAATGATAGAAGCAGAAGATAAGCAAATTGTTAATAAATTAGTTACATGCCATCAAGTTAAGTTCAGCTCTTGGTAGAATGCTCATTATTTTGACCTGTGCCCTAGCAATAACTTAGAATTCTTCATGGACCTTCCAGTAATCACCTTGATTCCATTTATCTGTTGTCTTTCCCTTCTTTCCCATTCCTTTTACTGGGTCTTCCTGATACACACGCACATACGCATACATACACACACACACATTTATACATACAAACATGCACACACACACTAACTCTATGGGCTTAATTTAGTGGTTCAGTTTAAAATGAAATAACCTTTTGGACTGTGGCTGCCCATCTGCCTCTCAAAGGCCATGTGTATCCCCTAAGCTAGGATTGTGTGTGTAAAAGAAATCCAAATGTTGCCGAAGATATTTAAAAAAGCAGGAAAATGATGATCAAGCTTCCTGATTGTACTGTATATGAACACTTATTGTACAACTCTTTTAAAACAATATTTCTTCCCTTAACAGTTCTTTGGATCTGACCTGTTAGTCATTTATCTTATTATATGGTACATCTTTTTGTTCTAAATAGGGATATCTATCTATCTATCTATCTATCTATCTATCTATCTATCTTCTCAACAATAATATTGGTATTCTGTATTAATAGCAAATAAATAACACTTCATAGGATCTCAGTCCAGTTACAGTGAATCATAGCTACGTCCCAATAGAAGAGCTTCTAATCAACAATTTTTAATTTGTATATTTATTGTAATCACATATCTAAAATCACAGGTTCAAATAGCCATGGCAGTATCTAAAACATGTGAATAATTTAAGGTTAGCCTTCCCATTGGGGCCGATCATTAGTTGCAACCCACTGTCAAGTTACCTGTCACTAAGTCCCACTGGTTTCTCCACTGCACTGCCAGAGAGGTCTTTGGGCTCTTTATTCTTCATGCCCTTTTGACAAGATGTATTGCTAACTTTGAAATAAAGGCTTTGGTAGAATTCAAAAAAGGATTTAGGTCATGATTAAGTTTCTCAATGTCATACCAACCGAGGCACAATAAAGCTGAACACATTTTTAATGCTCAACATCCTTACACAAGATATCATTGTGTGGAATCATATTGACATTAAGCCCAGTTCAAAGCTATAGGGGCTACTAGAGAAAACTGCTTCTTTTCACGTAAGCATACTTCTTTGATTGCTTCTTGCTATGTGCTCCATCACGATACTAAAGCATCAACTCTTAAAGCTTTCGTCAGTTCTGCCTATCCCTTATTTGTTCAGATGAGCAGCTTCCTCAAATAGAAATCTACAGTGGTAGAACAGTGGAAATTTCTTAAAATGAGCCCATTCTTTCCACACAAACTATAATTCCTTGACTAGAATTGTTCTTCTGTTGCATTAGAGTAGAAGAGTTAAACTTAATGCAGCATTGCAAGATTCAGATATTATTCAGATTACATTTCTAGTTGAAAATTGGCTCAAAATATCTTCTAACTTACTCCAGGCTTTTCTGAATTTACCTTCTCAATGAGATTAATGAGTCAATGAATAACTATAAAGTTTAGAAAAAGAGTATATGGGAGAAACAGCATTGTAGTTATCCTTAAGGTGAACCACCCATTGCTTTTTAGACTTTGTAGGAGGAGGGCCACATTAGCTTTTCTGGGGAACAAATGTTACTAAAAGGCCTAAGCTTTCGTAACATTGGTTAGTCAGAAAGGCGCTACCAGACTCCTCCTGATTTTTTGACACTGCTTTTTAAAAATCTCCTCCATGTTTAAAATATCAATGAGAGAAATGACTGGGGAAAAAACACACCGTAGCTACTCACGCTTAGCTAGTCCCAGTCATCAGTATGTTCAAATGGCTGCTTGCTCTGTCCTCTTCATCAGCCAATCCGGGGGAATTGGAATCACCTGGGCATCAGGAATGGCTGGAGCTGTAAAAGCTTAGCGAGCATCCCTTCGGCTATGGGGCTCAGTATCCACCAGGGATTGTGAGCAAAGACTAAGCTTTCATATGTGCATTGCCATTATAGATTGTGCCTATGCTACACACGTATCTTCTAGCATAATGCTGACATTAAAATACCTACTTACCTAATGTCTCTCTCCACAGAATTACATTTTTTTAGCTGAAATTACAATTCCACCATCTTTTCTGCCTATGCTTTTCCTTTGGTTGCTATACTGGGAAATAAGTTGGATCAGTAAAATATAGCAAATTGTAAGAAAAAAAGCCCATGTGCCAAATCTTTCTTCCAGCTTTCAATTCTCTTGAGCTGAAAATCCATTAAGAAATTTGATGATTTACCTTCCTTTTACCTAACTTTTCTGGCTTAATTATTTTAATGGCTTTCTTTCTGGTTTAAAAATGCTTTGAATGTGAAAGTGATTTATTAATATGTGCCCCACCCTTTCTGGCATATAATTGGAAAGCCTCCAATGTTTGTTCCTTTTTAACGGTATGTCAGGGGTAATATCTTGGAAGTTATACCTTTTCCGTAAGCAGGAGCATTTTCCTGGAGGGGCCTCCAGTGAATAGTGTCGGTTTTATTGTGTTGATATTTTCTTTTGATTCAGTTTAATGGCTGCTCTACCTGATCAGTTGTCAGGAATTAGTTCAGTGGCGATACATAGTCCCAACTGTCTGCATGGGTTATTTAGTAGCTTTCAAATGTATTTTAATTTGAAGAGAGTCCAAAACCCCATTGATTCCATTCTCTCTCATAGAGGAACAGCTTTACCTGGTCACTCACTTAAGTCCTGTTCCGTCAAGGTTATTTTCTAATACATTGGTCAGTATTCAAGTTCAGCATGGCAGAGGTAAAGAATTAACCACTGGATGACGTTGTGTTTTTCTGTCCTGCATTGGGTCTAGTGTGCTTCCCCCTTGCAAAAACATACAACAAAATACAGCCCCAGCAATGCTATTCAGTATCAGTAATTTACTTTTATAGTCCTTTTCAAACATCCAACAACTGAATGAGTTTTTAAGTTCCAATTGCTGATATATAAAATGATCAACTGTTCTATTCTATTCTATTCTATTCTATTCTATTCTATTCTATTCTATTCTATTCTATTCTATTCTATTCAGATACTGTTACAGAAAACCTGATAGGGCTTAAGTCCTGGAGACTTGATAGAGAATTTTACTGACTTAATATCAGGTTGGTGTGCTTTTTTGACAAGGAATTTCATTTGCAATGAACTCAAGGGTGGATTTTCTTAATACAAATGCTTGGACTGCAAATTTCACTCCCTGCTTGATTATGGCTCTTGCCAGCTTCCTAAGGTTTTGGTACCTGCTGAAAACTGATCTCTCACCCACAGCTTAGGCGGAATCCAATTGTGTCTTTCTGTTCAGCCTTTATGATGTTACCATTTTAGAATTTTAAGATGCAGTAACATGATGGTACTTCATCTTATTTTATAGCACCACACTGGGCCTAGAGCAATTAGAATGAAAAGTGGATTACAAATTTATTAAATAAGTAAAGTAAATAAACTGCATGGGAGTGATACTGCATGGGTAGGTTTTCTTCCATTCAAGTGTTTTCACAATATGACTAAACATGTATATTTAATCATCCTGAATACAATTCTACATCTACCAAGGTCTCAAGGCACAATCAAGAGTGGATATAAATTTGAAAAGAGCTTGTGATATAGATGTGTTCATTATTTGCTCATAAAAATTGGTCCACAAGGTCTTCTCATTGTTGCCTACTCTGCCATGGATACAAACAGAACAGTTCTCCATATGCAGCAATGGTATCATACCAGGGGCAGGGAGACCTTTCTGACAGCTGCTTGCTAAATTAGCAGGATGGCTGTCTTTTCATGCTGGTATCTAAGTGAAGGGAGCACAAATTATTCTGTGTAATAAATAAATAAGCACACCCTTCCTGTTCCGGGGTGTTTTGGTCACCAGCTATAGAAATCAGACACTTAAAGGGTTGTGATGACCAAGCCATAGCAGCATGTGTGCATCTGATCTAAACCAGTCTATTGGGTAAGGCATTCGGCTTGGCTGGGATAACTCAATTGTGGAGCTCATTGGATGATTTGGGATCAGCCACTTTCTCTCTGCCCAACCTATCTCACAGGATAGTTGCTTGAAATGAAGGAGATCATCATATGTACCACCTTGAACTATCAAAGAAAGGAAAGGATATAAATGAAGTGTATTTTCATTTGTGGATTATGGATGTGGATTATGCAGGAACCAGGTGCACGTCGTGTATGGTATAGAGGTGTTGGGATGGACAGGACAATAATAATTCAGTGAGGTGCTATAAGTTAAGTTGGAATGCTGGCATGTGACTTTACATGAGCTGTAAATCAGGCCAGTTCACCCTGAAGCTGTCCTTAGGTTGGGGGTTGCAGCTGGGAGAGGAAGATGGTTGCTGTTTTATCCAGAAAACATTTCACCTCAGATATGTTATTTAAGGTAGGATAGCTTAGGGCTAGAATTGTCACTGATTTTTGCATCAAAATAAATTTTAAATACTTCAAAAGTTGCTGTTTAGGCACAAAGTTCAAAAAATTCTAAGGAATGCTATGTGCTTTGAAAGGACTGGCACAATTATTTTTAATTTTTATTCTGGTTTTAAGCAAGGAGCCCTACCAGATGAAGAAATAACCACATCTACTGTGGAGTCCTCTCTTTCTCACCTACTGCCAAACTTGGGAGTGAGCTAAAAGCTAAAAGTTGAGGGTAACTCACTATAAAAAGGGAAGAAAAAAAAAGAGTCCATATTTACAAAGACATAAAAAGGATTTTTTTTTTTTTTTTTAAGGAAAGGAAGGAGAAATCATGAAACATCATGAAGGATGACCACTGTACTTGTGGTTGGAGAAAGGCAAATGTTGATGGCATTGGTCATGCTTGTGGATAACCTCTGGAGGGCATAGGATGGGGATGATGTAACTGTCCTGGTCCTCCTGGATCTCTTCAGGCTTTGGGGGCTGGTAGTAGGGAGCACTGTTTTGCAGTAGTTCTCCTTCTTGTAAGATTTACCCTGTTCGACTAGAGAAGCTCTCGTGACACGTGTGTTCAACAAAGAAGTTTACTCAAGCGTAACGTACGTAATTACAGACAAAGCCAGGACTGGCTTGGCACATCTTACAACACAATTTATAGTCGTCCCGTTCCCACGCTAGCCTTGTTGCTAGGTTATATATTACAGATTACAGATTACCCGCAGTAATCCCCCCTTTTACTCAAATGGCAGATTCAGCCCAGTTCTTTTGTTTCTTTGATTGCTATTCCTCAAATCCGCGGCTCTCTCCTTTGTCTATAGCGCCCGTGGCTATCTGGCGTTAACACAACACATCCGCTTGCAGTTTAGTTAAGCGGCACCAGCTGGCCCATTAATTAGTTTGTGGTTTCTCACTTCCCCTTTCCTTGCTAGCGCTCGAGCGGTGAAACTGACTAAGCGTGGCTGGGCAAGTTCCTAGCTGTGCCACGCCGGCTGAATCTGACACTCCTTTCATGGCCAGTTCCAGTCAGTGTAGTGGTGTTGGGGAGACCTCCACCTTTCTAGCTTTCTGGAAGTCCTTAAAAAATTGGCTTTTCCTCCAAGCATTGGGATGGAATAAGGCTGGAGCCCAATGATTGTTGCTGTTACTGGGGGGTGTTGCCTTAGGGTACTGGCTGCTGTTTTTTTTTTTAAAGATATTGGGGTTTTTAAATTATTTCTTGTTGATGATTTGTTCCTAACCTGGTCTTTCAGGTCTTCCAACAGTGCACTCATCACCACTGTAACTAAGCCTATCCATCTTGCTCATCCTCTTTTTTTCTTTTCCTTCCACCTTTCCCCACATTAGATCCTTCTCCAGTGAGTTAGGAATTTGTATAATGTGTCTAAAGTAGAATAATTTGAGCCTGGTCATTTGTGCCTTGCATGGAAACTCTGGATTGATTCATTTGATGATCCGTTTTTTTTCTCCCTTGGCTGTCCATGCGATTCTCAGGAGTCTTCTCCAACATCAAAGTCCAAAAGTGTCAATATCCTTCCTGCTTTTTCAAAGTCCAACTTTCACTTCAATAGAATGTCATAAGGAATACCATAGCTCGTACAATTCTGAACTTTGTAGGTATAGACACATCAAAGCATTTGGATAAGTTTTCTAAGGCCTTCATAGCTGCTCTAATTTGCAGTGTATTTTTTGACTGCCTGTTCCTTTTCTGTTGATGGTTGATCCAAAAGGCAGAAGCTGCCCACCACTTTGATATCTTCATTGTCAATTCTAATCTTCGTTGTCAATTCTAATGTTGCTATGAGCTGTCCAGAATATAAGATGGGCAGCTATGTAAGTTTCCTAATTAAATTAAATAAAGTTCAAAATGGGGGAAAAAAGAGGATCTGGGTAACCACAGAGCAGTCAGTTGGATATTATCACTGACAAAACCTTAGAACAATTTATTAAATGGATGGTTTATGAACATTTGTAAAAGAAAGTAGTGCCTGGGAGGAGCCAGTAGAAGCTTCTAAAGAAAAGTCATGCCATACTAATCTGATCTCCATTTTTGGTAGAATGAGCAGGAAATGGGGGTGGATATTATGTGTCCCAACTTTAGCAAAGCATTTTACAGAATCTCTCATGACATCCTACTTGAGAAGATGATGTAGAAGATATAGGGAATGGCCTTGAAGCACAGGAGGAAGAGCCACTATCAAGGCAATGATCAGACAAGGGTGGCTTGAGCCCATTCCAAGAAAATAATTTGAGAGGGGCCCCTCCCTAATTCACATGGAGGGAGTGGGAAACACATTCAGACTTGCAAGATTCTGTTACTATAGCTGCTCTAGTAAAAGTGTTTTGGACTAGTATGGCATTGGTTTCTTGGTCTGGTCTACCTTATAGGGTTGTCAGATGGTATCATATAGGCTGGACTATAGTACTAATAAGATGGATACAGAGCTGGCTGGACATTTATACCCAACACATATACATCAGTGTCTCCACTTTAAGGTGAAAGGAGGACCTGGACAAGTGGCATGCCACAGGACTCACTCCTATGTTTTGTACTGTTCAACATATTTATAAGTGACTTGGATGAGGAGTTAGGAAACATTATTATCTAATTTGCAGATGACACAAGATAGAAGGAAGAGCAACCACCTTAGAAGATACGATCAAGATCCAGAAGATCTTAATAAACTGAAACAATGGACAGAAACAACAAGATGATTTTCAACACTCACAAATGCAAAGTTCTTCATTTGGGTAGGAAAAATCCATGATGCTGGGCAATAGTACATGTCAAAAAGGTCTTGGTGGATTACAAATTGAATATGCGTTGGCAGTGTGAGGTAGCTGTGAAAAAAAGCCAATACATTTCTAGGCTGCCTCAATATAACTTGAGTATTAAGTTCAAGACAAGTCGTTGTTCCTCTCTAGTCTGTATTGATCAGACCACACTTCCACACACACAAACATTTATCCTTCCAGCAAAGTTTGTGCTAACTACACACTTAATGAGAGAGGGAGTCAGGACCATGGGGCAGCAAATCAGCCTTTCTTCCCCTTGACTCTTGATATTTCACAGTGTGCAGGAATCTGCTTAAATTTGGAAGGGATGGATGGTGAGTTCAAACTATAGACATCCTGGGTTGGGCCGAAGGTGCATTTGGCCAGATTTGCAGACAGAATACCGCTGTGGCAGAGTTCATTTATTTTGCAATGATTCATACACTTTTGTAAGTGTGGCCAGCGCTTCCTCTTCTCAAGCTAATTGTTTGACTTTGATATGAGATACACTATCTAAGAGGCAAACTAGATACAAATATTGAATGTCTGAATGTGGTCAACATGCATACTTTTTAAATGGAATTAGAAACCACAGGGAACCCTAAGCTTTGCAATTCCAGGACTAGGGGATGGAGAGGAAAGTTTTAATTTTCTCCTCTTCCCGCAAGGGAGTGGAGGGAAGGAGGGGCTTTTAGAGGTGCTATTTGCATTTCACAGGAAATTCCATTCCAAAGGAAACCTTCCTCTGCTCTAATTTTGTTTCTGAGAAAAGTGCTTTTCAGAGAGAAAAAAAATCAAACGAGAACTTCTCTGTAATTGTTGCATTCCTATGTAGATTCAAAAGCAATGAATCAAATTGTAAAGCCCTTCTTCATTTAATCAAAATTATTAAAACAATAACTATCTAGAATAATGTGCTCAGCTGAATAATGCTCCTTTGCTCTCATAGGTCACTGATCTCTCGAGTAGCCCTTATTGATTGTTGAATTTAACAACAATCATTGGTTGCAGAACTTTGTTTCTGCATGCTTCCTTTTATGGCTGACAGAGAATGGAAAGCTTACGTATAAAACTTTAAGAGGAAAGAAAAGCTACACTTTTAAGAAAGAATGTAGAAGAGAGATATTATTTCTTCTTTTTTCTTAAGTAAGAATATCTGCAGGGGGATGGGGTCAACAAGTAACAAAGGCAGCCACAACCCTGAATTCAACCCCACCCACCCCTTTTATATGTGTTGCTTGTGGGCCAAATGTTAAAAAAAAGGACAGGGTTTTCACTGGATGTCCAGGGTCATCATCTTGACTTTTTTCCCCCCCTACCCCTGCAGATAGCCCTGAGAAGCATACATTTGAAAAAACAAATCCTCCATGAATGAATGCAAGATCTTATAGGGAAATCTAGTTCCCAAGAAAACAAAGATAACACGAATTTGACTCACCCATCCTTCCAAAATTCATTGAAAAATGAGAAAGAAAAGAAAAAAGAAAAGAAAAGAAAAGAAAAGAAAAGAAAGAAAAGAAAAGAAAAGAAAAGAAAGCCCCCAAACAAAGGCATCATATAAAGCATCAGTCTTGCAATCACACTGTTTTAAACATAAAGGGTCATAACTTAGTTTTGGGGAGACATATTATTATTATTATTATTATTATTATTATTATTATTATTATTATTATTATTTCAGAACTTTATTACATTTCAACAAAAGATAAAATATAAAGAAACAGAAAAATCTTTCCTGAAAAAGGAAAGATCAGCAAAAGAATGAGATTAAAAGTGCAGAAAAGAAAAAAAAATAGGGAAAAAGAAAGAAGATCACTTCCAACTTTCTTTGGTACAAATACAAATATATAATACATTCACCTTTTACTCTAAAATTTAAACTAATACACAGTACTCATAAACAATATTAATAATCAAATCCCAAAAGTGGTTTCCAAATAGAAACAAAGCTAGACAAAGTCTTTTCTTTAATCCAAATAGTCAATTTTGCCATCTCTGCCAATTCCAACAACTTCACCATCCATTCTTCAATTGTAGATATTTGTGGGTCCTTCCATTTCTGCTCATATAAGAGTCTCGCTGTTGTTATCATATAAAGGAATAAAGTCTCATGTTTTCTTTCGATTTGTTTATCCATCATACCTAAAAGAAAAAACTCTGGTTTCAATTGTACATTGATTTTTAGAATTGTCTAAATTAAAGTATGTATCAAATCCCAGTATTTCTTAGCCTTCTTGCAAGTCCACCAAAGATGATAAAAAGTGCCTTCACATTGATTACATTTCCAACATATATTTGATACTCTCTTATACATCTTTGACAATTTGTCTGGTGTTAAATACCAATGAAACATCATCTTCTAAACATTCTCTTTCAGATTATGATTAAGTGTGAACTTCAATCCTTTACTCCACATATTCTCACTGTTTTGGGGGATAGTTTTGAATGCCTTTTGGTTGGAAGGCCAAATCCAATGGCACTGACTATTCAGCCTCCCATGATCTGTTCACCGGACAGGAGCAGAAGGAAGTAGATAGAGTTAAGGATTCACTCTATATCCCCTCTTTGTCCTCTCTGTTTGCTTTTTCCTCTAAGGTCACTTCCCTCTACCTATGGAGCATGTGCTTCTGATTCGCCTCCTTGTAGGTTGCAGCTAGCTAGGTACTAGATTTTACTTTCATGTAATTCCTGTAAGTAAATATCTTTGCTGTTATAATTAGAAAACCTGCTTCATATTAGGTCATATTCCTGTTCTCAGAAATGCTCATACAGCACACAGAATGCTTCAACTTCACTCTCTTCCATATCTATCATAGTTCAGGTTCCCAAAGAAACTTTCAACCACTCACTAAGCCACTGTCTTCTAATCTTACTGCTACTGGATCCCAGAAGGGTAAAGAAGTATCCTTTGGCATAAAGAGCTTGAGGATTGTAGCCCAAACCATTCATGAGATTTTTTTTTTCCTACCTAAGTCTGTATACTCCTCCTTTTCCTTCCCAGCCCAATTATCTGTATATGCTTCAGAGCTATCCCTGGCCTAACTACCTTGAGCCATCTGATGAGACGCTTCCTCTGTTAAGCTATTCTATTCATCACGAAACCCAGCAAAACCACAGTTTGTATAGCTTCCTATCAGTGGCCCTCCCACACAATTGATTTTTGGTCCCTAATGAAGCACAAGCTGATGGACAATTATTCATCTTGCAAAAATATATGGGACTTTTAAAGTTATGGTACTTGGGAAGTTTTAAAATGTATGCCTTCCAATTTAGTATTAACAATCTTTTTTTCCCCTTTGATGTAAGCAGGGTCATAACAGTAACACTGTTAACCATCAAGAAGAATTGCCCAGTAATGGCCCAAGTGATGTGGTTTTCCCACTATTCGTAGGGAAAAATGCATGGAATGAGTGAAGCTTAGCCATTTGTAAAGCAGGGTGATAACGTTTCTGTTCAAAAATAAAGTTATGTCTCAGAGTATGTTACAAATAAAAATGGTTTTTAAAAAAGAGTACCACAATTGAAATTAAATGTACATAACTTCAATTGAAAAAAAAAGTGTAAGCCATTAAAGCGCACAAAATATCTAATCCACAGATCAGTTAAGATGGATTTGAGTCAATTTAGTCCTTTTAAATTCTTTTGCTTAACAGATTCATTTTTGGCAGGATGGACTTCTTTGAAATGATTCAGCTAATGTTTGAAGGCTGTGTTTTTTTTTTTTTTAAAAGAACACAAGGCATTGTAAATTAGCTCATTTATGAAGTAAGTAATAGAGAGCTAATGCATTTGAGGGGAAATTGTATTTTTCTGGCTAGAACTGGAATTCTTAAGAGATGATATATTACACCCCCTGACTTTCAAAGCACATAGAATAGAATCCAGTTAATTGTATTTAAAAGCTGTTGATTTCTACCACTGTACCTTTTATCAAATACTGCTTTTTTCATGCTGTGATATACTGAGTCATGGGTGAACAAAGTGCAGCCATCCAGATGTTGCTGTACTATGTTTCTCAACAGGTGGAGCCAAGGTGGTCGTGGGACAACAGCTTTAATGGAGGCTTCTCTGAGCTTTTTTTATTTATGTCTCTCAGCATCCCTTACTACAAGCCATGCAGGCAGGGGCTGCTAGGTGTTGTAGTTTAGTAAAATCTGGACGCTGGAGTTGCATACCCAGTTGCATATGCTTGACTAACTCTTTGTGTTATATAATAACATACTCCACACCCCAAATAAACACATATGTATATGGTTTGTTATGGATCTGAAGAGGGGTTTATTTTGCACATATCTTGATAGTCATTCCAAAACTTTAAAGGCTGTACCTTGATTCATGATGACCAATTCTCTGTCAGAATGGAGAACCTGCCCACTGGGATGTATCTGCAATTAACTGAAAAATGTAAGGCCTTTCTCTTTTTAAAAACTCTTTATTATAAAATAGGTTATTAACAACAAAACCTATGGAAAAGCACATCCATAAGAAAGAAAAATCAGAAAAAATTAGGAATGGCTTCTGTAAAAGCACATTGCCTATTGCTTCATTTTGGGGTGGGGGGTGAGTGGGAGGGAATTTGTTCCCTGGAATAACAAGTTTGGCCTAGTGGTTAAGGCACCAGGCTAGAAACAGGGGGACCCTGAGTTCTTGCCCCACCTTAGGCATCCAACAGTCCCCCTCTCTCAGCCCTAGGAAGAAGGCAAGGGCAAAGCACTTCTGAAAAGCCTTGCCAAGAAAACAGAATGGAAAACTACTTCTCTATGTAGTTCCCTGGAGTCAACAAAACAACAAAAAAGGCACAACAAAACAAAACAAAACAACAAACCTAAGTCGGCAAAAAGTAGAAGAGGTATAGCAGGTAGACCTGCCCACACACTGGTTCACCATCAGCTTCTTTGACATTTGCCCATTCAGTCATTCTGATCAGTGGACGTGGTAACTAAAAGCACTGGTGATGTATTCAGTAGGTATAACTAATGGTGATGCAAAGGGCTAGTGAACATTTCTACAAAAAAAAATGTATTGGTGTCCATAAGAAAATAATTTCATGATTATGTTATTATTGGAATAGTCTGGGGAGATTGGTATTACACATTTCACTATTAGCCACATTGTTCACTGGGCAATCGTGGGCCAGTTACTATCTCTCAACCTGACTTACTTCATAGGATTATAGAATGGGCCAGAGGATCATTTATACTATCTTGGCCTCTCTTGACTAAAAGTAGGATAGCAAAATAATAATAGAAGTGGAGAAAATCACAAAATACAAAGACCTGCAGATAGAAGTAAAATGACTATGGCAAAAGAAAGCAAAGGTAGTACCAATAGTAATAGGCACCTTGGGTGCAATCCCAAAACATCTGGAGCACCACTTGAAGACCATCGACATTGACAAAATCACCATCAGTTCTTTGCAAAAGGCAGCTTTACTTGGAACAGTGACAATACCTTTAACACCATCAGACAACAACATCTGCCTGTCCCAGGTCCTTGGGAAGGACTCAATAGATGGATAATAATGCCAAATCCAGTCTAAACCTTTGACTGACTGTGCAACCAACAACAACAGCAACAACAACAACAACAACAGCTGCATGATAATGCTAAACATTATGAAGTAGAGCTAAGAACAGTAATGAAAGATAATGCAAAATATTCAGTCATCCTTAATATGCAAATGTATTGATGTTTCCTTGATACCAGAACTGGGACCCTGAAACACTTGCCCTTCTGTCAAAACTGTGATCCTCAGAGTAGACCAACTGATTTTAGAATTGTTGCCCAATACCGCAATCTTATACAAATCTACTCAGAACAAAACCCAGGTAACTATACAAAGGATTGTATTTCTAGGTAACTGTACAAAGGCTTGCAGCTCAAGTAAATTTGTTAATATGCACATATCTACACAAACATAATAGTATCTAGGCATGTGGTCAGATATTCTGACTGGATTGGCTCCAATCCAGTATAAAGAGCCCAATAAAAATGCCCTAGTTAAGCTATTTCTCCTACTCTGTTTAAGGTTGTTTCTGACATTTGGTTCATCAGGTTTTAATCTCTGGCCTAAACTAAGAAAGTTTTGAAGCTGGTTTAACATTTGTATAATCCTCAAAATGAGTGGATACCTCTAGAGGGCAATCCACTGCAATGGTTGTAAAGATTAGGACTGACTTTACTGATTAGACAAATGTACAGACTGAAAATAATTCTAATCCTGGGTCCCTTGAAGGAAAGGCAGGATATAAATGTCATTTAGAAACATATTCTGTAATACCCAAGACAATTTATTGAAGGCTAGATTTACTGCACTTGGCCTTTTCAATATTCTTTGTTGTGATTGGCTGATCTGAAATACACTATTCATATCATTCGAGTCAATAAACATGGTAATCTTGAGCAGCTGGCCAATCAAACAACAGAATATTGAAAAGGTCAAAACATGGTGGTGATTTATATTGCCTACAAGGAAGTGCAATTCTAATAGTTCATCCACTTGACAAGACCAGAACGAAGAAAATAAAACAGCCAAACATGAATCCTCTGTTCTGCCAACAACATGAACAAGGACAGAATATGATACAGAATTATCATTCATACCATTATTATTTTAGAAAGATTTTGCAAAAGACATGGTTCAAAAGTTTATTTTTTCAGGCCTCTTAAATCTACTCTGAACTTGTTTATCTTGTTTCTGTAAGCAAAAAAGCTCACACTTTAAAAACATTAAATCTTATTTTTCCCATTTGGCATATTTTTGTTGTTGTTACAATTAAATAACTTGAATAGATTTGCAACATAACTGTAGTATAAACTCTATAAAATCCTGAGACAAGAAATTACTTAGATCAATCTACAAAATTATGGTAATACTTTTCTAAAGTCTGGAGATTAATATAATTCTAGTCAACCTGCTATCTATGTTAGTAGGACAATATTCTAGTTTGTTCATTTGTTAATCTGATTTTGTTCACAATTTTCCATAGCATATGGAGCCTTTGTATGTAACTTCCTCATGTATACATCATCGTTACCATCAATTCCCTAGGAAGCCTGTGTTTTCAATGCAGATTTGTCTCATCTTATACTTAATTGCATATATTATTTTACTGATTCATTTTTAAGTGCAAATTTTCCCAATGTAAACTTAAAAAAAACAAAAAAAAAAAACAGTAACAACTTCTGTATTACTCATATGAAACATACATTCTGCTCTAGATGCATTTCCCACAATTATATAGTGGGTTGGGAGTTGATTGGAATTTTTGACCAGAAAAAGATTGACCTTAGTGAATGCCATTCAGTGCTGTATCTATGTTGCTGGTGGGTTCATTTGGTAGATTGTCTAAACCCATTTACATATAGAAATCTCTATGGATTACTTTTTCATCTCTAGTAATCTCTAGTGTATTTGTTTGTTTATTTGTTACATGTAAATCCTTCCTTTCCTCTAAGGAGCTCAAGGCAATATATGTAGGACTACTCCATATTTTATGCATACTTAGAAATTTCTGGCTTGTAATTATCCAGTGAGCCACACAGTTGAATGGGAGCTTCAGTCTAAGTGTCCTGAGATCACTGGAGTTTAGCCACCTCACTATATTGGCTCTCAATTATCTCAATAACAGACATCTTCTGGCAGCTGATACTATGCTTCAGTGCAGAAACATTCTGGATAGTGGGTAGAAACTCACCAGGAGAAAGAAGCAATGGCTGTTAGATCAAGTTCTTGAGGAGCTTATATCATAGATGATATAACTATGCTTGTTTGGATGCTTCTAACATCCACCTCTATATGGTCATTTACCATCTTCTTACTCTACTGCTGCAGTGAAAAAATGCTTTGTATCCAGCATCACAGAGAACATGTCATTGTGTATTTTCACCTTTAAGAGCCTGATGACCATCACATTCAGCATCTGCAGAGTTGGCACAGAGACCTGGTAAGGAGAGAGTGTGGCCTGCATCCAGCTGGTCCCCAGCAGCTTCTCATCAAATCTCTGGTCAAAAAGAAAGGAGGAAAGAAAAGCCTACTGGTACAACGACAGTAGAAGCACTGATATGCAATCTTCATGATTCAGCTAAAAGCCAACAAGTAGAAACTGCAATGAGAAACCCAGTTTCTTTTGGCACTCTTCCTTTTCAGAAAAGTATATTTTGGATTGCAGGTATCTTTGTACAGTAGAAAGAATGTTTAGAGAAATGCTAAGTTCGGAATATAACTTTTGTAGGAAAGGCTGGAGTGGGGGGATTCAGGCTTTTGTCCATCTTCAGTCATGAAAGTTCACTAGGTGACTTTTGGCCAATTGCTCTCTCTGAGCCAAATCTACCCCACTATTGCGGAGACCAATGGGAGAAGGAAATGCTATGTATGCTGCCTTGTGCTCCCATACAAAAGTCATATATATAGTATATCAAGTAAATAAATGAAATATTCCCTTCTTTGAGCTGATGCCTGAGATGCTAGTGTGGCTGTGGTCCACTGGACAAAGCATTCGTGCACCTACCTCATAAGCTGGATAAATGCAAGCAAACAACAATCTACACATGATAATTACTCTTAAGTTGCCTTCTTTGGAAAACATTTTTGGGGGCCAGACAGCTCAGTACTTACTGTGATTTTTTTTGGGGGGGGGAGGGTAGTTGTGTGTGTGATTCTGAAAAAAATCTATGTCCCAGTGGATTCATTTTGCTTCCATTTCTGTCAGCATGAAGGCACTAAGTTTATTGTTACAGAGTGAGACTTTACACACACACATATTTATCAGACTACATACTTTTCCATTGCAGAATGTATCCTCCAGAGCTTCCCTGAAAGCTAGTTTTCACACCTTCCTTCCAAAAGATTTTTGCACTATGGCTATTTCTTTCCTCCAGTGCTCCTTCCCACACACAAACCCCACACACAGATTGATGCCTCCTATTTTTAATGCCTTCAGTTCTTAATCTAGATGTTCCCCTAAATCCAGTTTGATTGATCTAGCATATCCAGCCTTATTTTCTGAGAAAGTGTGTATCCTTTGCAAATGTTGCTGTGCTGAATAGGATCTTATTCAAAGTCATGAATGTAGCACAATACAGTGGCTAAATAGTCTCAAGTTTAAAAAATCAAGAGAGGTTAAGCATGAAAAATATGATTTTCTTTGGAAGACTTTCTCCTGAATGTAGCAATATATGTGGAACCATGTAGAGTGCTTAGGAAGCAGATAGTAAAGATGACTTGGAGATACACAGGGGCCGGGGAAAGGTTTGGAACTACCTAACAGAAAGTGACCCAGCAAATTGTAGAGAAATGGGTAGGGTGAAATGGGTAAAGTGAGGTGGTGGAAGCAAAGAGGACTTCTTTTCATAGAAATGAAAGCACCTAGCCAACCTTGGCAGAAGAAGGAGGAGGAGAAGAGGGAAAGTCGGGGAAGGGAGGAAATAATTAAGGATTGTATCTGGCCAATACTTGGATGGGAGGCCCTCAGAAAGCCCAGGGTTCTAGAGTAGGCTGGGAAGTCAAAACAAGACGTTGTCAGTGGAAAATCACTTTCATGCTATGGCCAAGCAAACTTCAAGAAGGGTTGTAGTTTGTCCCTATGGAATCGTTCTTTTTTGGCCTGATTTTTAAATAGCTGCAAACAACACTTGAATGCTTGATAGCATCCCAAGTTTAGTTGATCAGAATATATTATGTCCATGCTTCCCAAACTCTCCTCATCTAATTCTTCCTTGGATTAGGTAGTTCTTCTGAATCTTGTTTCCAAAGTTAATCTGATGCCTTTTACTTTTAAATGTCTTTATTTTGCATGAAAAATGATTGCATTCATCATTTGCCATAATATTCTGTTCTTTTTAAAGTTAATTGTGTTTGTTTTTAATAAATGGGGATTGAAATTACACATATGGTAGTATCAAAGTTGTTTCTCTGTGGTGCTTTTTGCAAAGGGTAGAAGTGTTTGAATGCCATAGAAAAACTCTAAATAACTAAGACTAACAGATGCACTTGAGCTGAAGAATCTGAGAGCTATGGTGAACACTGTGTTTTCCAATTATAAATTCATTTTGCAAACCCTAGTGAAGCTGATATTGTGGAGATGTAAAACGTTGTCCTCAACAAGGATGGGAAGCCTTGAACCACCAACTTGCCCCTTCCTCAAAATCTGATTGTCTGGAACAATTGCCCCTTGCCTATCTGAGAATAAAGAAAGAAACATGCTTCCTTCCATGAAGTAAGGACAGGATTTCAATATGGACAGAAGAGTGGTGGGACTCATGTTACTGATGCCAGGTTGTCCCAGTGGAAGTTCCCAGAAATATCTTTGGCCACTGAAAAGTTACTCAACTTTGAGTTTTATCAAAGTACAAAATGTGTGGCTCACAGGATGCCTAAGATCTGCTCTTTTTGTGGCTCCCAGAACCCCCAGTCAATGGATTCCCCAAAGCTGATTTTTTTGCTATGAAAGGTAGATTTTTAAGTACTAAAATGAGGACCTTAAGCCCTACAAGGCCCACTATACGCACCAGCTTTTTCCATTTTTACAACACAGCCTTCAGCAGGCTGTACAAAGAGCAGTGCAGCCCTTGACCTAATGGCAACTGTGCACACTTGCTCTACATAATCCTTGTCTGAAGCAGGTAAGCAAGAGGCATACTTATCTGAAGAATCTAGCTGTGATGTGCAGTACACAAAGAAAAGAACAGATTTAGATGCTCCTTAATTTGTTGGGCACCCCTGAGGCCAGCTTGCAAAGCAGCTGAGTAAACCTGTGCAGCGCTACTAATGTCTGAGGCACAAAGTTTTAACATATACCTGACAGGTCTTAAGTGATTTTTTTTGTGGATTTCTTTCAGACCCAGCCCTTGTGTGGCAACAGCTTTTTCTTTCTTGCCCAGAGCAGTGAACAATGCTGATCCAGAATTTTGTTTGAGGTACCTAAAAAGAGCCTTCCTGCACTTTAGCTTTTGCATCAAAATGAAGCTGGTAGACTATAGAGTGAATCCTTGTCTAGTTTGCCAATTTCATTGTGCTGCACTTCCCTTGAGCATTTCATTTACTTGATTTATTAGTTGCCCTATAACACTTGTCCCCATTCATTTGTTCCAAAATATAATCAAAAACATCACACATTGTGGCATCATGGATGAGAGTAGCACAATATTGATTCAATTGTTTAAAAGCAAAGAATAAAATCATGGCAAGATTAGATATAACACACACAGGTAAAATCCCTGTGAAAATACTGTGACAGAGTATTTTGCCCACAGAGTTTACATGACTTGTGAGGAAACAAAGACTGAAGAGCATTGAAGTAAGTATCCAGATCATCAAAGGAGATCCCACCATACCAGCTGGACAACCTATCAGAGATGCTGTAGTAGTAGATTCTTGTACTGGACAAGGGATTGGACTGGGGGATCTCCAAGGACCCTTCGAGCCCTTACATTCTATGATTCTATGAATCCCTCTAGAATCCATTTCAGTTATTAGTTTCTGGGGATAATTATCCTGATATATCTTCTATTCCTAATTATCCCCATTGAAGTTGTCATGGAAGGCACTGAATCCTGAGCTGCTTCAATATTGTGTTGGAAAGAATATCAGAAGTACCCCAAACTATTTAAGTTCACCTGAGCTCAGGCAACGAGTCTGGGCTGGTCAGGAGAACAGTGGGGGGGGGGGGGGGGAGGACTCTAAATGTCACTGTTATCAGTTTATTATGAAATCTGAGCACCATTGGAGAGTGGCCTTAATGCTTAATCAAGGTATATTCAGTTGTCCAGAATTTATTTATTATGGATGCTTTCATATTTTTGGGAAAGTTATTAATTTTCCTGTGCAAATTGGGCAAGGGATTATTCTGGATTTTGTGATATATGCTGGTATCTTGTACTGTTTCTGCTTTGTGAATGTAGTCTTTTTAAATTCATGATGACAATAGACAGGATTGTTACATTAGGTTGTGTTTTTAGTGGCTATCTTCATGGCCATGGTTTCCTGCATCCTTATTGGAGGAAGTAAGAAGTATGTAAATTGGATTCTATTGTAAATATGGTAAATATCTGGGGAGATACATAGTTCAAATGTCCACTGATGTATTGATGTCCTTCCATGAAAGCCCTCAAGAAGTATTCAACTTAGTCCAATTATCATATCTAATTTCCTTTGTTTATTTGTGACTAATAATTATAGACCCCAAGAATATAAAAATACGATTTTAAATAGGGTTCAAAGTGTTATTTATATTGGGTTTCTTTAGTGTTTTCATGTGTTGCTTATTGGCATTTGAAGGGATCAAACAATTTTCCTTGATTTATAAGCCTCTCAGAGGAACTTGACACACCTTTAATTCTTCCCTTTGGGCATATGTGTATATAACATGTAGGCCTTCTAGGGTCCCCTGAAAGCCATCAGGGAGCTGAAACATTCCTAAATAAAGAAAACTAAATAAAAAGGAGCATCTTGAATTCTGATCTTCTTCTTGCCTTGCTGGAATCAACCAGGTTATATCAACTGTAGAAAGTATGAGCTTTGGGCACTAACTTTCACTGGCTAAGGTGTTAATATTTTATATGAGCCTAAAGCATACCCAATTAAAGCAAGATCAGAAACACCTACAAGTAGATTCAAGAGAAGCATTGCATGTTTTAGACCACCATAAATTCTTATACCCCTCCCCCCAAAAAAAGCTACAGCAGAATAACATTAAGAGTCTAGCAAAAAGAAGAGAAAGCCTTTTTCCTGGGAAAAAAACATCCCAATTTCTTTATCTTCTGCCAAGTTCTGTGATATACTAAAAAACAATTGCCGCTAATCCTGTGAAAAGTTTAGTGTGCCTAAATGTTCAGGGACAATAGATGTAAAATGGACTGTGTGCACCTGGATTAAAAAAAGGAGGGCAGATGTGCATCCAGAATCTTTGCTGTCATGATAAACCATTTCTGGTGATAACCCCCCCCCCCCCCCATTGTTGTCCTGTGCTTCTTCTTGTTTCCATCAACAGCAAAATGACTACTTTTTACTTAATTGAAGGTCAAAGAGGTAAATAGAGAAAACAGACACAGAAACTCGTGTTCTTACAGATATATCCTTGAGGGACTCTCAGCCAATTTATCACTGGCTAACCTAATTTCTGTTTACTATTACCTGTGTTTCTTGATCCCAAAACTATTTTGGATGTTCCCCTTCTATCTTCAACTGCCTTAATCCTCTTTTAATAAATGATGGGTTTTTTTTTTTCCTAACTTAATCCATGTAGGTAGTCTAGAGATCACAAAAACTGTCTTAAATTTCAGCTGCTTTCAAGGGTCAGGGAGGAAGAGGAATTCTGTGTGTGTATAAACACACACCCAGAGTTGCTCTTTGAGTGAGATGAGCAGTGACTAAATTTGAAATGTATGTAAGTAAGTAAGTAAGTAAGTAAGTAAGTAAATAAATGCTCATTGTAAATGCTGTCCATAAGTATCCTAATATCAGCATGTGCCTAAAGCAATATCTTTCTTCACTTCCAATTTTATAACCACATCTTTCTCATTTTTTAAAAAAGTCAAGCCATATTTGCAATCGAATATAATCTACGATATATAAATCTGGAATAAATATTGAATAGATACCTGGAATTGCAATGCTAGAATTCTTTAAAGTCCAGTTTCACAGCAATTGATAATTTTGCAGATGTCACAGATTGTTTGCTTCTTTTTCATTCTTCTTAATAGTTTCCAATCATGACTTGTTTAGGGTTACATCCAAACCAAGATTCCTAGCTTTTCTCTCAGGACAAACCACTCTGTCAGGAGGAAACAAGGAGGAATGATTCAACAAGTGTGTTTTACCAGGCCAGCTTATTTATTCCAAAGAGTATCATAGTCTAAAACAGTACACCATGTTAGGCATTATAAGAAAATAATGATCCAGCGTTATCTTAAATCATTAGATTTCTTACAATTCTGAAGCATTGTTAGCTTGGTCATCAAGCACTTCACTAAATAAAGTGGCCACGTCTTGAGGACTTTCTTCTTGACAAAGTGCTGCTGCAAGAAAATCTTCTACTTGGAGGTATTTTCTATTTGAAGGGCTACCTATTTTAAGTCCAAGTCGGGCTTAAAGTTAAGCAGCCAGAAGAAGGGAAGCAGAGATCTTAATGTACATGCATATGTGTTGCCAGGGCTAAACCCACTTATTATGGACCTCTCTAAATATACATGTAAGAAATGAGAGATAAGTATATGATTCACCTGACCCTACTCAGTTGCTCTTCTGAAGGATGGAAGGAAAAGGAGATTAATGAAAATTCTTCTGGTTTCCGTGAAATGACCACCATTTAAACACTACTTTTGCCTTTCTGGTCTCATAGGTTATAATTTCCTGTTATCTGGGAGAGGGTGTTTTAAGCAGCTTTTTGTAAATGATTAGGTATTTGCTGATCATTCTGGACATTTTACAAAGATAAATATATGTTAAATGGTTTTCTTGTTAAGCCCAATGTAGAGGTAACCCCTCAAGGCCAGACAGTAATTACTCCTAATAACAAATTAAAGCATTACCTAGTTCTTTTACATTTTTCATTTGAAGGGGAAATTACCCTATAGAACTGAACACTGTAAACTGCAGATTCATATATTTTTATAAAGCCTTCCCTTCCCTTCCCTTCCCTTCCCTTCCTTTCCCTACTTCTAAAGGTAAAAGAATGTGCTTATGGAAATAGATGGATTGCAAGACTTTTATTTATGAGGTAATTCAATTTAACTTTTAATGACCCTACAAAAAGATCCACTAGTTCTACTCCCTTTACAGAAATGCTAAAGGGAAGGGTTGTGAGAGAGGTTACATCTGAGCAGAAAAAGCAAATAAATGGCAAAGTGTATCCACTACCCTTAACAGCATTAAAGGAGCAGGACAGGTACTGCCGCCATGCACTTTAAAGGCAGCGTGGCTATAAAAAGGACACAGAGCTGCAGGGAGTTACATATGGTGGGTTTATGCTTCAACTGGGTTGCTGAGTGTGTAGTCATGTATGCACACAATGTGTAGCCCTCAAGACATCACAGATCTCCTAGCATCCTTCATTGCTGATTATATTGTTTGGTCCACTGCAAGAAGTAGTCAGCCACACCTGAATGCCTGCACATTGGGCACCTGTACAAAGAAGTGGTAATGTCATACCTCAAGATATTTATTTATTACTATATTTACAGACCTCTGACTCCACGTGGTCTCCTGGAAGTTTACAGCATAACTGTAAAACCATGAAAAACCTAAAACCTTCCATTAAAACTATAAACAACAGTAAGTCTCTTGGCACTCAGAGAAACAGTGGCATTATTGATTAAAAGCTCTGTAAAACCATTCTGTTTTAACTGTTTGCTTGAAAACTGTCAGAGATAGAATCTGAGGGTAGATGTTTCATAACTGTAGAACAAAGACTAAGAAACATTGTTTTCTAGCTTTACTTCCCAAATCTTACAAAGGGAAGGACTTCAACATCTTGATTCAGGATGCACATACCAGATGGATCAGATTCAGATAGCCAGGAAGGTACCAACTCCTGTAGGCCTTTATAACTAACTATCAATACTTGGAAATGTACTCTGAAGCTACTGGCAAACAATCCACTACTTGTATCATCAGAGTTATACGATTATGGTGGTTGCCTGAACCAGTTGTAGCTTCTGGTAGTCTTTAAGCGTGGCCCCATGTGGAGGGCATTCCAGTAGTCCATCCTGGAGATGATGTACACATGACATTCAGTCATGATGTGCTAATGATGTAAAGATAACGTTGGCAAGATCTCACCTCTCTATAGGTCAGAATATTTTCCCACAATAGGCTATGTTGTCTTCATACAGTTATTAGACTATTGACTCAAGTGGAGGATACTGGAAGACAACAGAACAGTGTCACCTTGCAGAACCCAGGAAATGTGCCTTCTTTGTTATGGTACCTGCCCCCTGGAATGATATTCCTCCAGAGATTCATATAGTTCCCACCTTAATGATATTCATAAAGTCATTAAAAACTAGATTGTTCTCCCAGGCCTTGGGATAGCGTGGTTGTGGAGTCCCCATGGTTTCTGTTTTTATTGATAGTGTATAGTCTTTCAGTCATGTGTGTGTGTGTGTGTAATCACCCAGCATCATTAAGGAGTAGGGTGGCCTCAAAACTGGATTAAATAAATAAACAATGAGAAAGACATTAAAGTAAAAAAGTTGTATACCACGCAGTCTAGCCTAACCTACCTCAGAATGGTGCTCCATTACTGTTCTTAAAAGGAAATGCAATGGCCAGACCAGTATAGTTTTGCATATAGGTGAGAGAGGGCATCAGAGTGCTTCAGGCTGCCAAACAGCAAGTGGAACAAATTTATGTTTGGGATTGTTATTTTATGAAAAATCCCAGAAATATAATGGAACGTGTTTCAGTTACACTGTTTAGGAAAATAACAAGGGAAAAAAATCAGGCATCTTCGTCACTGACTTGCAAGTACTTACAGGACAAAAAGTTTTCAGTAAATGATAATTTTCACCTACAACATGATCCTGTCTGATTGTAAAAGACTACAATATATGCTTATGCAATTAAGATGCTTAAAGAGTGGGTTCTAAAACTATGTGAGTGTACATCCTCAAATACACAATTTTCCTTCCCTCACCTTCCTTCTGCAAATATAACAAAATTTGCTCTGGGGAGTTGAAGGTGACGGGGGGCTCTGTCAGGCAAACCTTGAGAATTTGGGATAGCTGTCTAGTGAATGGAAATTTCTCACAGAAGTAAACCACTGGATTCTACCTGATATATTTATAATGTTCCAAGATGGTTTCCACAATCCATCCATGATGGGAACCCCTGAAGGCCATGGATCATATCAATCCAAAAGGCATTTCTGAGGCATTTTCATTTTTGTGCAATAGAAAAAAGAATTGCATGAATTACATACATAAAAATAACATCTGTCTCCCTCCCCAAAAAGCCTTGTGACACCTTTAAAGACTAACATATATAATGAAGCATGCTTTCATGGACTTCCATTAGCCAACTACTATGATTAACAACTTACTGGAATCACAGATTAAAGAACTCTGTGGATTACTTTCAGCTTCTATCTTGTCTTTTCTCTTGGCCTATATTAGCAGTGGGCACACTGGCTCAGTCTCACACAGAGGATAGTTTTTATTTTTTATTTTTTTACCCTTCCTTTTCAAATGTTCAGCAGATGTCTTAGGATAGCAGCCAATTCTGGCTATAAAGAGCATAGCAAAAGAAACTGGCCAGAGGGAAGAATCCTAAGGGTTGTAAAAGAAGAGATAAGTTCAGTCACTAATCATGACAATTAAAGACTTCCCCTTTTCTAATCATCAGTTCATTTGGAAATGTTACACAAAGATGTATGTCATCCTCTATTGATAGATTTATCTGACTTCCTGTCAAAATCAATGTGCATTGACAAAAATCTATTTTGTTGTTTTTGCCACAGAAATCTATGCTGGCATTTTTGCCCATGGAGATTTGGCTAGTCATTGTCAGCATGAGGTGCCAGCAAGAGCTTTTTACTGTTTTGTTTTTTGTTTTTTGTTTCTTTTTAATGATGCCAGCTGCTTCCCTGGCTTAGAAATTTTGGTTCAGATTGTAAATGCGGGTGAAAAATCCATATCCACCTCAGCCTGCTTGGTGGAAGGCGACAGGGATTTGATTTATGAATTCTTCTTGCACATCTAAGAAGCAGGGGCAGTTACTGAGAAGTTCTGAACATCAGAAATGAGAAATAGGGAATTCTTACAGAGGATAATCTTGGCGATTCTGGGACAGTAGTAGTGACCAGTTGCTGGCAAAATTGTCAAACATATCGCACACCCCTGTAGCAAATCACAGATGACATTCTGGCTCTCCTTTTTATTGACATACTTGATGTTTAGGTAACTTTGATCTAAGACCTGGATATTGACATCATAATGTAAGCAGTAACTATCCTTTAAATCAATCATTGTCAAATTATATTTCAGGAAATTCTGAGGTTCCTTGGAAAACATTCAAAGCTCTCTTAATAATATCAACAGTCATGGACAAAATAATTCCCCTTTAAAAGCAGCTGCAACTTTTACTACTGGCAATGTACTAGATTTTGGGGGGGGGGGGGGGGTTGCATTAATATAGGGCCATATAAGATTTTGTTAAATCTGGATTTTGAAATATATCAGTCTGATCCATTCCTCCTGAATAAGTAGTGGATTGGAACAGTTATCCTTCAGATTTTGTGACACAGTTCTTATCTCAAAAATCATACCAAAATAGATCTGGGAATCTAATAAATAACATGTTTTATTTCTGTTTTGAGAAAATGCACAGAAATTGTGAAATATGAGGTTTCATTCCTTTTATTAAAAGCCATCAGGTTAATGTGGACACAGAGAGAAACAGATTTAAGAATAAATATACGTGAACATAGCATAGACAATGAAGGGACTGCTCTCTGCCCATTTTAGAACAGAGCTCTGCTGAAAATTTCTTTGCTATCACTTTTTAATATCCTCATTCCTTTCCCTGGAGAAATTACTTGCCCAATGTCTCTGTCCACAAGTTTGGTGCAGAATTTCAAGGAGCCTTTTATGTTCCACTCTCATACAAATAGTCCACCTACAGATATGCTTTTGGAGTGATTTTGGGCTTCTATCCCTTGACTTTCAGGGCAAGCAGAGTAGATGTGCTGGGCCTGGCTCCAGGAATCAGATGACTCCTCTTCAGAAGTGCCACAGATCTCAGTAATTGTATCATTTTGGAACCCTCATGAAAGAACAAGAAAGTCAAGATGGCCACCATGATTAAAGCGTCATTCCTTGTTGTGGAGGGTGCGCACGGTGCCTGTGATGCACTTTAGGCAGGGCTTTGATTGCAGGGTCATGGCAATCATTTTCACTTTTTTGACCACCTCCTTCACCCCATTCCCCCCAGCCCCACCCCCATGGATGCCTCTGGAAACTTGTTATATCAATTGCTCTATTCCTTTATCAGGTTCCCTGATTTTGGAAGTCTGCATTTGAAAACATTTGAATGGAATCCAAACATTTGAACCTTTCCTTCCTAAAGTACCACTATGTATGTGTGTGTATATATGTGTATGCGTGTGTGCATGTGTGTAAAAGTTTATTTTATGATGACTTAATTCCTAAAAGTGCAGTGATATCAAAGCAAGTTTTTTTTTTTTTTAAAGAAAACTATTGTAATTGAACAATATCAGCAGGTGAAACTGGCTTTGAAACAGCAGTACACTAGACAGTGTTTGTATCCATTACAATCTTCATTTCCTGAATTAATCCACATTCCAGAAAGCAATGTTTGTTTTGTTTTGTACTTCTCTGAATTTGGCAGTATGGAATTCAGTTCAAAAACCATGTAAAAGGACAAAAATGCAAAATTTACCTGGATAAAATGCACTTTTGCTGGTCCTGGGAGAACATCTTGATTAAAATAGCAAGAGGAACAAACCTAGAGTTTTGATCCCAACCACCATGGTGAAACATATGTCATGACATAAGAGCACATGCTCTACTCTGCTGTATTTGGGTTGCAACATGTAAGCCTATAACAAGTGGGGTTTGCATTGTGATGTTGTGATACACATTTCATCACTTGCATCCTGTAGTCCCTCCCCCACAGGTATCTATAGGAACAAATAAAAGCAATACTGTTGTCTGTGAATTCTATCATCTGTCCAACCAAGCAGAAGATGTGGATTTGCTGGAAGACTTTAATTACCCCGATAGTTTGCCAAGCATTGTCTTCCTAGGAAATTCTAGATTTGTTTAATTGATAACTTCTAGAAGGTAGAAGAAGCTGAACAGGACCAGCTATGCTTGATGTGATATTGATTGATGGGAAGACTACTCAAGAAAGTGGAAGTAGCAAGAACACTGAGGGAAAATGATAATGTAATGCTGGAGTTCTTGATATTAATGGAGACTAAAGCAAAGTTGAATGTTGTCTTGAAGTTTGAAAAGTCAGATTTTAATGAACTCAGAGAAATGTTAAGTAGAATTCCATGGCAGGAGAAGGAGAAGTTAATGGGAAATAAGAACTCAAGAAGAGTAAAGGATGTAAATAGTCTGCACAGAAAACTTACAGAAGGTAAAATAAAAGGACACGCAGAGAGGATGGAAAGAATGACATGTCATGAAGGAAGAATACATACATGTAACCCAGAATTGTAAAGACAATATTTGGAAATAAAACTTTTATTTATATATTATACATTTATATAGCTGTCCAGAGTCACTTTGTGAGATGGGCAGCTATATAAATGTAATGTATAAATAAATAAGTAAATAAAGCTGACTTTGATTTCTAAAGGATAAGTCTACAAACCTGAATATATCTCCTTTTTTTGACTGAGTAACTTCCTTAGTAGCTTGTAGCAATGCTGTGGGTGTAATATGTCTTGATCTCAATAAAATATTTAACATAGTAAAATTCTGGGCTAGATCAGCAACTTTCAGTTGTATGGACCAAATCCCAGAATTACCCATAGATTTGAGAGTTGAAATCTATACAACTGGAAGTTACCAAGGTTGGGAAACACTGGGCTAGACAGCATGACAATGAAGTGGGTACATTATTGGCTTTAATGCTGAAAGAATGCTCATCAATAATTTTAATTATATTGGAGTGAGGTTTTGTGTGTCATACTGTAAAGTTCTATCTTGGGCCCTTTACTCCTCAATTATTTTATTAACAAAACACATGAAGGGAAGGGAAGGGAGATTTTGCAGATGACACAAAATTGGGTGGTAAATAAATTTCAGAATGATCTTGATAGGTAAAAGAAATGGGCTGAAAATAACAGAATGAAATTTAACAGATTGCAAAGTTTTTCATGTAGGAAGAACTACATTTTTAAAATTTATATGTTTATTGTTCTTGTTGTTTTTAATTGCTGTGAGCCACTCAGAGTCACATATGTGAAATGGACAACTACACTAATTGAATGAATGAATGAATGAATGAATGAATGAATGAAAATTATATGCACAAATAGAGACTGAGAGTACCTGTGATGATCAGGGGACCTGAACTGATCAGGGCAGTAGAAAATATGTCCTGTGAAGAGAGATTGAAGGAACCAGAAATGTTTAGTTTTGAGAAGAAAAGCCTGATGGGAATGGATATATGATAACATTCTTCAAAAATTTGAAAAGATATGCCATAGAAGAACATGAAAAGTTCTTGTCCATCATTTCAGAGTGCAAAATAATATAATGGATTTAAGCTACAAGAAGGAAGATTTCAACTGAAAATTAGAAAAAAAAAATCTTCACCATAAAAGCATTTGACATTAGAATCAAATACCCAGAGAAGTAGTGGGATTGCTTTCACTGTTGTTTGATCAGCAGCTAGAAAGTCATCTGCTGGAGATGCTTCAATCTGGATTCTTCCACTAAGTTGGGGGTTGGACATGATTGCCTAAATAGTTCCCTCTGATTCTATAATTTTAAACTTATTTTTTCCATTTAAAAAAAAATATCACTTTTTTAAAAGTAAGCCCTGCAAGATAATTGAAAAACCAAATCATATCTTCATTCTCATTTGCACCTTATCACTCTTCAGTCCAGAGGGTTTGGAGTTTCTTGGGACACTCCAGAATTGGAGTAGTTCAAAGACAGCTTTTGTTGCTATTCCAGCACACGTGTTGCCATCATTCTAAAGACACACAATGGTCCCTGTATGTGGAGGACAACTATTATATCAGGTGTACCTGCACTAAATCTCACTCAATGAAAGAACAAGCATGCCCATATACCTGCCCTCCACAAGTGTATTTTCTCTGTGCAAGAAAATTAAGCAATGCTATTGGATGAGGAGAAATTTCACTGGATAGTACATCATAACATTCAGACGCATCCCTTCTATGCAATACACATTTACTCAGATGTTACTTTTTGGGGCAGCTGTTGCATGCTTCTACATAATCCTCTATCTGTACATAATACATAATCCTACATAATGTATTATGTATTTTACATAATTCTACATAATCTTCTATCTCTGTCTGTAGTATCTTCTGCTGCAAAATGAATGGAAGAAAAGGTCTTGAAATGTACTGAGTCCTATCAGATGCAGAGAGTACTGTATATCTTGTGGCATTACCTGCAATCCAGCAATGCTACATCACAAGCGGCCAAAATGTCCGCTGCTCTGGCAACCACCAGGAGTTGTCTTTCTTTTTCTCCTGCACGTTGGCATTGGGAGGAGCAGGTACAGGAGGAGGTGGTGCATTTCCTGCCCTTTGTGTTTGAACTGGAGAAGCTCCTAACCACATGTCCTACCCTCCAACTTTGCACTTTAGGCCGTAGCAAGCTCCAGAAAGTGTTTGGAGGAAAAGCAGAGGGAGTTGGAGAACAAGCAAGTTGCAGTGTGGCAGGACTTATTATTTCTGCCCATACACTGAACTGAATGATGAAGTCTTTCAGTTGAAACCGAACTCCATAAAATATAATAGGACATAACTCTGAGTATACATAGATCATACAGGTTGTAGGAACCAGATTATGCCAATAATGGAAACTGTGAAAAACTTCCAACCCAAAAAGAAAGAAAATGTTTCCCTTAAAATTTGATTCCAAGTTTTGTTTAATCAGCTCTTGCAAAAAAAGAAAAGAAAAGAAAAGAAAAGAAAAGAAAAGAAAAGAAAAGAAAAGAAAAGAAAAGAATTGAACACTGGGAGGGGGAAAAAAGCTAAGGAGTATTTAAGACCTAACTGTAATATGGTGTATGTTGGAACCCAACATGAAATTTCATCGAGAGCACAGTGATTTTATTGTTATGGTCTCTTATTGTTTTGCCAAGACAGGATTGCACAAGGAAATAAATCTTAGGTATGATTAAACCTGATGGGAGACCTGCACTCTGTCTTCTATTTGAAACCAACATAACATCAAAGGGCCTTATAAAATTATTTTAAATAAATGATAATTATACTGGCTGAATATTACAATCCTACATATGCTCAATTTGGCATAAGCCACACCTAGAAGTTTGGATACAGATTTCCATAAGCAGAATTCCACTCATAAGGATGTCTTTACTGAAGAAAGTCAAATGGATAGTAAATAGATAGTCAGTCAATGGATAGCCTTTACCAAATCGTCCTTCCTTGTGATCTGAAAGATTTTTTGAACTTCAAAAACACAATAGGACAGAGGTCCAGTGCCTGAAGTGCTAGGGACACAGCCTTCAGAAACCATGGATGTGATCCTAGAAAGATACCCAAGGAAGTATTTATGGAATGGAGGTTGTTAGATCTAGTGCCACTGGATTCAGATTGAAAAAAAGGTTAGGCTGTGCCAGAATCAGCCCAATCAGAAATGACCCATTGTATGACCTTGCCATTTTGTGATAAGGTATGGCTGTTCCTAAGGTACAGGTAATCACTTGTCCCCAAGATGAAATGGATTGTCCTCCCCATCTTCAGAGAGGGAAATAATAGCATAAAGCTACAGGTTTGTGTCAATCCCACAAGGAAGACCAGACTAAGAAATCAGTGCCATATGGGTCAGGACTATTTTATTGTAACCACCATAGTAACAGAATCTTGCAAGTCCAAATGTGTTTCCCCCACCTCACTTTATCTTTCTGTGCATTAGGGAGGGATGTTTTCTTAAATTATTTTCTTGGCCCGGGCCCAAGCCCCACTTATCTGACCATTGCCTTTGTAGTAGTTCTTCCTGTTGTCCTTCAAGGTCATTTCCTATGTCCTCTACAGTTTGTTAACTGCCTCTGTTCCCCAGTTTGAACCACATGATATTTCACAATTTCAGCAGCATTTTTTAAATCATGGATCTAGTCTCATTTTCTCATATTTTGCACTTTTGGATACTTAGATATCAGTTACTTGTATGGGTTGCTGTCAGATCCCCCCTCCCCCCCCACCAGAAAAGCTTTCTTGGCCTTGCCTCCATCAGTTGGTGTTTCTGTTTCATTTCTACCTCCTCTGGGGGATCTACAGGGGAGGTAAAATAAAGAGTGCAGTAGCAACCACAGGACTGAAGCCACAGCCATTTTACACATGCCATATCCAATTGCACTATTGCGGCTGCCATCTTGACTTTTTTTTTTTTTTACACACACACACGAGCATCCCTGACTTTCTCTGTGCCTTATTCATGGAAAGAGCTTTTGTGATTTCCAAAGCTCCAAAATTTCTAAAGCTCATCCTAAGCCGGTGAAAATGTCCAAACCCTAGCACTAGAAATGTTATAGATGACAGTATTTTTAATAGCTCTGTACCAAGGGCTGAAAAGCTCTTTCCATTTCAGCTATCTCGGTGTTGTTATTGTCTCTTCAATAGCTGTAATGATTTTGCATAGTAAAAATCCCTCATTGTCTTTTTATTTTTTTCCTCCACAAATTCTTACCCTGCTGAATCCATTGCTTTATTTGATATACAGCATATGCAGGCTTTTCCCACCTCTCTCCTTCTATGTAAATAGTCTTTATAAGCTTTTCCAACTACAGTGGAGAGTTTTAAAAACAACTAAGGAAAAGGAAAAAACAAAATAAAACTCCAAACACTTTGTAGTTTCATTTCACCTCTTCCTTATTTGTATTTTTATAGAAACACTACAAAGAGGAACTTTGAATTTCCATTACCAGGAGAGTCCAGTGTTGCAACATCAAGTTAACAACCACAGAGTTTCTATTTAAGCTTACCTGGCACACTCAGCTCTGCCAGATGTAGGTCTGCTATCACATCATTTGATCTGCTGACAATGTGTGCTTGACTTGGGAAAAAAAAAAAAAGGAAAGGAAAGGAAAGGAAATGCCTAGGTGACTCCTATCCAAATCACACATATTCTTTTGGTTAAGAATGAAATGTGAGACTGAATTTAGCCTTTAATTACATTTCCTTCCTTACCTCCAACAAACAAAATTTTATAACCTTTCCAATGAAGAAAGCCATATTTTGTAAATTACTTGCTTGGAATCTTCCCAGGAGCAAAGTTACTTAGGAAAACATTCTATTATTTGGATTAATCAAAGGTAGAGGCTCATTTTCAAGTATTCACTCTACTCATTTTGTCCATTGGGCAGTGGCGGATGGGCGCATCAGAGGATTTTTCCTCCTTTTTCTTTGCAAATTTTATTTCACACAGCTACCTGGCCAATGGGAAGGATTTGTGGAACATAAGCATTACTTAAGGCAATGTATATATAGTTTTTGGAAGGTAACAAATGATATACAGCAGAGGTTGCCTTTCATTATAGGACTGAACAAGCTTTAAAAATGGAGACACATGTCTGTGATTCTATGAAGAAATAAAACAAGATTGGTTAAATTATTTTTTTTTTCCAAAATGTAACAATTAAATTTACTTTCCCCAGTAACATTTGGCTATCATCTAATCTCCACCCATACCCTGGTTTAGTTCTAGTCCTGATGGTTATTTTTTTGTAAGAATTAAATTATGACAAATAAAAAAAAAAATCCACATGTTAAGATATGACTAAAGACACAAGGCTAAGTAATGAATCTGAGTCCTCTGTGTCTTGAGAAGCATTTTCACAAAGGAGAAGATATTCTGTCTGCGGTTACAGATCATCCATTTTTCAGAACCTTTTACATAATACTTATAACCAGCAACCAAAAAGACTATCACATCTTCAACTTTTGATACTGATTTGTAGATGGCAGTAAATATTTTAAATAAGCAAACGGCTTTATTCAAACAAGGTCTCCGTGTCTCCTAATTTCCCAACAGTAATACCTTATTGACAGACAGTTTCATTTAGTAGTTAAGGTGCAGAAGTGGGGAGTTCTAGGCCCGCCTTAGGCCCAAAGCCAGCAAAGTAATCTTGGGTCAATCACTCCCTTTCAGCCCTAGAAAGAAAACAACAGCAAACCACTTCTGAAAATACTGACTAGAAAACTGCATGGACTAGTCCATGTAGTTGCCAGGAGTCAAGACTGATTTGGCGGCATCTTGTTAGACTGGAGAGCTCCAGATTTTTCTGTAGCACACAGAAGGCACAGTTTGGATGTTTTAAACTCCGTGGGTTCTTTGCCATCAAGTTCAATGCCATGCAATGCCTGTCACTTTTAATTTCCTGCTCTTCAAACCCAAGTTGAGTGGGGTAAGAAGCCGTTGAGCAAGCTGGAAAAACGGGATCATTTCACACTTTTTAGGAAAAAGGATTTAATTAGGAGCAGATGTTCAAGACAATGTGAAGGCAACTTGTAATATCCCTAGCAGTTCAAGCAGCCATTCTTCTGCTTCCCTACTTATATATCGTATTTCTTGACATTCTAAACCAAGGTCCATGGGACACAGAATGCATATTTTAGAATGGTTCCTACTTAGAACAAGAAAAGCAAACAAAAGGTGACAGACCTAATTATTGAGGAAGTAGAAGTCATGAGAAAGGAGGATCAAAGAAGGGAAATGGGGTTTGGCATTAATTGAATGCATTTATTTAAACAACCCCTAGTCTCCTCCTCTTCAACTCTTGTTCCTCTTTCAAGCTCCTCCTCCATGTGACACTTACTTCTGAGCTAAATATGTACTGTTATACTTCAGATATGTTAATCTTCAATCTTCCTTGGTCACTCTGGCCAGAATTATGGGAAGTAGTACATCTGAAGGGACTGGGTTAGAGAACACTGGTTAATTCACAGTACACATCCACTGTACTGTCATACTTTTTTATTCTCTTGTGCTGCAAGCAAAACCACTTTTATTTTCAAATCATGAAAACTACTTAAAGCACCATAACAGAAAGGAATCTGGCAAGAGGTTTTCTATCCTTTCAGAGAAACTGGCTGAAGTACCTCATATACGAACCATTTAAAGTCTTGATGCATATGAATTCCACAATGCTTCATTTTGGAAGGAAACTGAAATCTTTATATCTTTTGTTACAACCACAGGTATGCACTTTTACTCCACATGCATAAGTTTTTTTGTTTTTTTTTTTGGTAAAGTCACATGTCTTTTAAGAGCAAATTCTAAATATTGGGAACTCCAATCATGTTTTGCTTGGGATATGGCTAAAACTATAGTTTCCAAAGCAGAAAGCATAAAATCATAAAAAGAAAGAAAGAAAGAAAGAAAGAAAGAAAGAAAGAAAGAAAGAAAGAAAGAAAGAAAGAAAGAAAGAAAGAAAGAAAGAAAGAAAAGCTTTATCTACAAAAAGTCACGAGAGGTTGCTGGGAAATGCCTAAGAATATAATCTAAATTGACAATACAATTTTTGAGTCTTTCTGTTGCTGAAAGTCTGTACCTGTTTGCATCTTACAGTCACCATTTCACTGATGAATAAGCAGGATCAAGTCCTCTTTCCCTACCCCAGCATGCACATCAGAGCCAGGGAACCTGGGGTCTTCCAGATGTCACTGAACTACAATTCCCAGCAGCCCTAACCAGCAGGGACATGTAAAGAATGCTAGGCAAAGGAATGCTTAAGGAGCCCATCTTAAAGCTTAAGGCACTTACTTTATTCCTTAAGGATCCCCTAATCTCCCAAAACAAAGAAGGATCCCAAATGTTTAGCCCCATCTACCAGAGAGAAGTTCTAAAGTTCCCAGTGGGGATGCTGGCAAGCCATCATTTTTGTACTTCTTCCTTGACACTATACAAATTGAATGGGAGGAAATTATTTAGATTTTCAGAGTATGATATGGAGGATCCAAACCTGCCCTGCTTCTTCACATCCAGTGGAATTCTGAAAGAAGTTCTCTCTGATATTTAAACATTCAATCTAGACATGAGGAAGATTCATGTGCATTCAGTGCATGAAATTCACATGGATAACACATTAGAATGGATACTAGCACAGATTGGGAAAGAAGTTGGACAAAGTCTCGGCTCTTGCAAAACCTGTTAACCTATCAAGCAAAACAAAAGAATGCATTCTACCACTAGATATCAGGAGCATATGAGGGGAAACAATAGGCAGGGACAATTGTGTTCACATCCAGCCAGTGAGGTTGCAAAGGCCACTCTGGGAAACTTATTTGAGATAACAATTAAGCCATTGTGAATTGAAAAATCTGGGTGTTAATAATTGTTTCTTGATAGATTGTACGTCTCAGTGTGCAAGCTTGGAATATGGGCAAAGCCCTATCCATGGAGGTCAGTAGTTAGAACTACAAGCAGATTTTGCCCCAGTGAAGCATATTCTGGCTATATCTAGACTAGATTATGTACTCAGCTCCTTGGCAATGGCTTAAAAATAGCAGTCAGTTATTCCAGCAATTTTGCATTAGTTGCACAGTCTATTCTTTCAATTCCAAGCACAATGCAAGGTGCTCACTTTGATCTTTAAGACTCTAAAACATTTTTGCAAGGTTATTTGAAGGATTGCCTCTGTCTACATAAGCTGCCAAGATTCACATTCTGGTTTATAATGTTATGTAATTATTAAATGTATACGCTGTCTTTTCTCTGGAGTTCAAGACAGTGCCCAGGATTTGTTTGTTTGTTTTGTCCCATGGTTTAGTCTTACAATAACCCTGTGAGGTAGGTTGGGATGTGAGGTAGGGGCTATTCCAAAATTGCCCAGCAAGCATCATGGCTTAGGGCTGAATTGATCTCCCTAGCTCTAGCCCAACACTTCACCAGTACATTAAACTGACTCTGAGATATTCTCTGGCCAATGAATAATTAACTCTTATTAGTGGACTTCCAGGACTATTAGTAAAGGTTCATTATAAATTGACAGTAGCAGGAACAAAAACTCTTTTTGTAGTCTTTATTCCAAGGAAAGGATGTATGGCCCTATCTTTCCTGGTTAATAATAATAATAATAATCCCTAAAAACTCTATTTTAAATCATGCTTGTTGATATACTGTATGAGCTGATGTTGTAAGATGTGTGAGGTTTTTATACTTTTTTTTAACTGTGACATATTTGGGCATTTTTCAAGCTTTACTTCTAAACCACCATGTGAATACAAGATGTAATGTTCAAGGAGGATGGCTTTTTTGTCAACTTGCTTAAAATTGCAGCCTGAGATTTTGATGGTGATCTCGTCCTCGGGATCATTCAAATTGCTCCTCAATCTGGCATAAAAGAACACGCATATGTCGTACTCATTATCAATTATGATTAAGCCCCTTAAGATAAAAAGCCTTTGATCATGAAAGAATGTGAAGATTTACAAAGAAGTAAGTAATCCAGACTTCTTCCTCTTTTCTCTTTCTTTTTTAACAATGCCAAATGTCATTTCTTTTAAAAGCAACCTTCCCCCCACAACCCTACACACGCACAGACTCCCAAAACTTCTATGGCCTTGCCAGGTTCAATTCACGCATCCTCTCAGGGAAAACACAGCCGAGCATTTTGACATTTTTGATACCTGCAAAATAACATAACATGCTGTCATCCTTTGAAATGGTAAATGGTAGTCATTTAAACCAGATGAGTGACAGACTACAGAATTATTGCACCTACAACACAGGATATACAGTACTCTGCACCTATTTCAAGGGAACGAGAGTGGGTGGCCGGAAGACAGAAAGGTTTTCCCCCATTTAACCTGTAATTTGACAACATCTGCAAAGAATTAGCCCTAGCACTGGCATGCCAAGTGTTGTCTCTAACATCAATCACTAGGGAGAGGAGGTTACTTTAAATAGATGTTAGCTGCATAACCAGTTTCAGAAAGAAAGAAAAAGAGAAAGAGAGAATTAGATATTTAAACTGGAAAGGAAATTAATTCCTTGAAATGCAAAGCTGATTCCAAAGAACTTTTGAGACCAGTAATATTTCTATGCATTCCCAACATTTTGGGATCAGATGCTTTCACCACTGAAAAGTGTGGTGCTTCTGTATAATGGATGCATATATGTATTAAAGAATATTATTTACCTACTATCCCTCTATTTTACACTCTCTCTTTTTCTTGTTCTTTTCTCCTGTTACCTTCTTTATTTCTCTATTTCTTTTCTTTATCTTCCTCTCTCCAAGTTTAGGAATTCAAGAAATGGTTTAACTGATGTTCCATCAGAAGAAACCCAGAAAATAGATCCAACAGAGGATCTCAGTTAGTCCTCCTAGGAGTAAGTTTCCAGTCCCCTGATCATCCTACTTGCCCTTAACAAATTCAACTTTATGAAGAAGTCTAATAACTTGCATTGTTTCATGATGTTTACAGATTGAATTATTTTCTTTAATCTGCTCTAGAATCTTCTGAAGTAATGGAGATAAGAACTGGCTGGTTATTATATTCCCAGATCCTTCTTCCCCTTCTTGTGCCCTTTATGATGTGTGATTTTGATACACTTCTACTATATCCCCCACCCTTACCTGCTCTCACTGAAAGCTTGAAAGCTCCGATTGCTGCTGTTTTTTTTCTTGCAGAGAAATACCCCAGTATTTCTCAACCTCAGCAACTTTAAGATGTGTAGACATCTGGGACATGTGTAGACAGTTGAAGTCCATGCATCTTAAAGTTGCTGAGGTTGAGAAACATTGCTCTACCCCATTAGATATTTTGGCTGCGTTTGGGTAGAAGCTCAGAAATTTCACATTTCAATTCTTTACAAATCTTTCTGTGGCTAATAACTGGAGCTGAGGGTTTGTTTATTTTTGAATTTGTCAGTTAAGCTTATAACTTTATTCTTATTAGTTCTATTTGTCTCTGTCTGAAAAGGTTAGCTTAGGCACATCTACTGTATGTTCTCTGCAGTGAAGACAGAAGCAAATATGTATTTTGTATTTTTTTCTGCAGATTTGTAGTTCCACTGTCATCTAAGGGTCAACAATTTCTCCTGCTTAAAAAAAAAAATTAAATCCTTAATATTTGGATTGATTGATTGTTTGTCAACATTCTTTTCCTTCTTGAATTTAACTTGTCAAACTTTATGTTCTTGTTTGTTTTCTTCATTTGGGCAAAGCTTCCATGTTTTCAACAAGTCTTCTTGCCTGTGATAGCTTCTCTGTCCCTGGCCATTATGGACTATAACATACCATTGATCTTTGGGGCACCTTTCCTGAGCAGAGATCTTCATTCCTGATAAACATCTATTATTGTATCTTTGAATCATTCTTAAGCATCCTGGAGAGACTTCTCTCTTGTTTCACTCTTTCACATTTCTTTTTACTGCTTTTTTTTTTAATTTGCTCTTTTGAAGTCAGATGTGACTTTTTCAACACTTGCATGCATGCTGAATGTAATAGAACTATAGTAACTGTTTTCAATTGGTTTAATAACTTTTGCATCTTGGACAAGATCCTAAGCAATAGTTAGGATTAAATCCAGAATTGCATCCCTTTTACTTGACTCCTTGAGCAGCTGTTCTAAGGCACAATGATTTAGACTATGCATTAATTTGGTGTCTTTGTCATGTCCAGAACATGCATTTTCCTAGGCTATGTGAGAGTGAATGAAGTCACACACTGCTTTTTCCAGGGTTTCTCTGATTTTTAAAAAATTCTTAAAGAAAAAAAAAATACAACTATAAACAGTGCAATAAAATTCAACACCTACATGTAAGAGTTAAAAAGGGAGACAAGAAAAACAAGTCACAAAACCACATATAAATAATTCCTTAATATTCCTCCCACACATTAATATATTTGTCCGACATAAAACAAGTATGGTTTTCCTGGTTAGCATGAGATATACAATTAGACCGTATATTTGAGAAGGCTTTAACTTTAGCTTGTCCGGAACACAGGTGAAGAACATAGGCCAACTTCTTAGCTATGGCTATTTATTTATTTATTTAATTTATTATTAAATGTGTATGCCGCCCATCTCCCCCAACAGGTGATTCTGGGCTTTTGAATGTTTAAAAAAGACCCCAGACCAGAAGGAAAAGACATGGGGACATGATCACCAGAAGTGGAAATAAGTTCCCCTTTCTTCACAACTATTCCACTAAAAAGGGAAGTCCCCCCCCCCCCCCCCCCATGCATGCTGGTCTCTAAGGAGTCATATACCATCTATGGAACAGTTTCAGTGCATCTCTGATTTCATGCTCCAATTGAAAAATCAACGTAACCTTCTTGGTTGGAGGTGGGAGTAGAAATTGATAGCATGATTCCAATACTTCATTTCTTATTGTGAATTTGTTTGGATACCTATTGTGGTTCTGTAGTTTACTATATTCATGTATTTTAGATTGTGAGATTCTATGCTGTCTTTAACATTATACAGCAAATCCTAATTGGCCCATTACTGTCTTGCCTATTCAACCTGTATCCAAAGATAACAGTATCCACTTGTTATCTCCATTCCACCAGATTTCTATGCATCCTCTCCTTGTTTCATGACTGCAATCCATTCCAGCGACTTCGTTGTTAAGCGAAATGATTGCTAAGTGAACACATGAAAGAGAGAGAGAGAGAAATGCTGTGAAGATCCTGGTTGCTGCTGTCTCATTCAGATAAAGTTCTCTCCCACAGTGTCCTGTCCCTGACCTGTTTGTTTGTTTTCCCATCACAGGGTGGAGAGATTGCTTAAACAAACTATCTCTTCCTGATCTGCTTTTCTTTGCAGAGCAGCACCTCCCTAAAAAGTGCTACCTGCAAGTTAACAAGCTCAGCTCTGTGACCTTAATTGGTTGATTAGAACCCTCCAGCCAGCTCAGGCTGCTGCCTGAAACTGACCAGACCTTAAACAGTTTCACACTGAAGGCTTTTCGTGTCAGGTGCACAAAGTTTGGTTCTAAATATATGCACTGGTCAGAAAATGAATTTTTTATTACTGTTTATTGCCGTCGTATTTGTGAATGGTCTCCAACAGAGGTAGTCATTAAATGAGAAGTGACTGTAATCTTTCCTATATTTATATCCTTTTCTAGCATTAAGATCTCATACGTCTTCTACTCTTTTGCTTTTCTATGGCATGTACCTTTTCCTTAGTTTGTGAATTTCTTCACTGCAGATTTCTGCACTGACTATACTAACTTTCTAGAGCTATGTTATCACCATGGAATAATCAAAACAATTTTTATCCTTTCTTCTGTTGCTTCTGTTTATTTGAAACAAATGGTATCCTTTAATTGCTATACTCCAATTATTTGGATCATCCCACCAAGTCTTGATATGTCTATCAAATTATATTATATTGAATGAAGTGCTAACATCCATCTTGTTTATTTTCTTTTGACAATGAAGGTCATGAACATTATATGCCAATGTTTTCTCTGATTTTGTTATTAAGTGATTTAGCTGTCACACACATATAAAAAAAGGGGGTGAGACTTCAGTCACCTGGTGATATCCATTAGCTTAATTCCTTTAACCCTCCCTCTGGATGCTCCTGATTTAATATCCTTACTGAAAATCAAGAATATGCACAATGTATATAAATGAAGTTGAATTCTTATTTTTGATACTGCTGTTGATAGCAAGATGTTTAAAAGAAATAGTTGAAAACATCAGAAGTATTGGTGTATTTAACTTTAGACTGGATACATAATCAAACACACGAATCTACAGATAATCAGAAGAAAGGCTTATTTAATTCATGTTCCACTTTTCAATGTACAACATATTTGTTATACCTCAACAATCTGGATATAGTGACTGCTGTCCAAGCCTATCAGCATTATCTCAGAATAAACATGAACGTTTGTATCCCCTCTAACCAACTAGTGGTCCATGCATCTGTGTCTCTTATAATAATGTATCCTATAAATGATTGTAGAATATATGCCAAGATCTTATTATGACTGTAAATTGCAATTACATCTTTCAGTATCCCCAGCCCATTTGTAGTCATTGTTGTGAGAACAGTTACTATTCAACTTGTAGAAATCCCCATATACTTGTTGCATATACTGTAGCAAATGGAGAATAGAATTTCAAATAGACTTGCCACTTACTGGAGGTGTCTTTTAGGTTTCAATCAGAGGTGTCATGCAGACATTGAACAACCATCAAGGTGGTAGGGAAAAATAAGGCCCTACACTTCCGAGGACCACAGAATCCACATAATAGCCCCCAGGATCAGAGCTGTGCTGAGGTCCAGATTCAGACGATGGTTGAACTGGGTTGCCCTGAATTATCTGTTCTAGTTGTCCTATTTTATATTTGGGATTTGTCCAAATCTGATGCATACACCAAGTCCATGTTATGACTTTTGTGTGAAACTGTTATGTCCAACCATCCATCACTCTTCCATAACTGCAATGAAGCCATATAATTTATCTAAAATAAATGTTTGTGACAATTCAGTACCTTAGTACCATTGAGTACCTTGTAGCTTTTAGATGATCATATTGCATAGATGACCTATAAAACAACTTTTAATTAACTTGGATAATAACATGCTACTATTTTAGGAACAAAAACAAAAAACAAAACTGTAAAACCTTTGCCTGAGTGCCTAGTAATATCTGGGGTTCAATTAGAATACAAATATAACTGTGAATTTTCAACTTCATAGAAGCCGTACCTTCTACTTTCTCTTATGTGGAGCCAAGTCACTGTGTATCTTCCAATCTTCTGCAACTAAATAAATATATAAGAAAATATCATTTTGAGATTTTCATAACATGTAATTTCAAGGACTTTGAAATTATTTTGAGAGTTGTTATCCTGCTGGTCTTTTAGACTTTTAGAATCTTACAACTTAATTGGAAATAAGCCTGTTAGAACTCTGTACAATCCATTTATTCATTAATGTATAATATTTCTATAAAAGACATTTAATGATACTCCAGTCTTTGAAAAGGAGGACTTAAAAAGGAGCCCTCATCCAAGGCCATCTCCAGATTTACGGAGCATTCAGACTTGTGTTCGTAAGCTAGAACGGAAATGTAGAAAGGACCCATCTACTGTCAGTAAGGGATTCCTTTCATACAGCTCTCACCAATCTCTTCAGTTGCTGAAACAAGTCAAGCAATTATTATTGAAATTTAATTTCTGCCCAAGCCAAGTTCTCTACACAATTTTTTGCTACATTCCAAACTCTATTAGCTTAATCTTTGGCAACAATTGCTATCAACAGTTCTTCTTTGCTTATATCTGAGGGCTTTGAAAGATATTTTTGTCTACAATTGAAATGCTGCAGGCTTCTGTCCCTGTGAAGGACTCATGCACTGCTTCCATTGCTCCAAATTGATCATCATCCAGTTTTTTGTTTTCTCCAGTCACTGAACCAGTATTAGCTAGTATCTGAAATAGTTTCAGAAGCTCCCTGTACTACATGTTCTTCAGATTCATTTGCTTCTTTCCTTATGCATCTCTTTTTCCTTCTTTTCTGCTAGTCTCAATTAGTTTGGTCAACTGTTCTGTTGAGATAGACTTTGTGAAACATGGCTACCTTAATCTCATTTTTAAAAACTCTTCAAACCCTCTATTGAAGGTTTTAGTTTGTTCTGGTTTTCATTTTCTGAGTACCACATTTCAAGAGAGTTTAGAGAGGGTTCAGAGGAGGGTATCAAAGATGATACAGGGGTTGAGGACAGGCCTTTTGAACATAGTGTAGAAAGTAAGGAAGAAGAGCTTGACAGAGATATACAGGAGCTGTTGTCTAGGCAAAAGGCTAAACCATTTTTTAAATCCACAACAGCCAGTTAGCATTCAGAATAACCCCAGAACCTCCCTAATTAATTGGAATATAAGAAAGAGGAGAAGGTACAGCACAATCAGACTTGCAAGATTCTGTTATTATAGCCAATCTCAGTAAAAGTAATTTTAGCCTTCCTGTAGAGTTGATTTCCTGGTATGGTTCATCTAGTGGGGTTGGCACATAGGCTGAAGGAACCTGAGATGTTAACTCAAAAAAAAAAAAAAGAAGAAGAAGAAGACAGAGGGGAGATATGATAGGTAGGTTTAGGAACATAAAGGAAATAGCAAGGAAGGTGTTCAAGAACTATTGTCCATGACCACAGAAACTAGCACCAAAAACAATGGGTATAAGTTGTAGCTACTTAGATTTCATTTAAATGGAAAGAAAAACTTCCTGGAAGATGTATACAGCAGTGGAATTGTCTACATACTGGGGTTGTGGGTGTTCATCTATGTACAGTAGGTTCTTAAAAATAGGTTGGACAGCCATCTAATTTAATTTGTTTCCTGCACACTGCAAAAGGTGGACTAGATGGTTCTTGGATTTCATTCTTTAGTTAGAGCTTGATTACGCCTGTGTAGAAGCCCATATGAGACTCTGCTGTTTTAAACATTGGCTGCAACAAATATTTGGGATAGTTCCCTTACCCAGCTCATCCTGGTAGCTAGATATCCTGGTAGGAGTATATAACCTCTGACATGGCCTGATCTCGGCTATCAAGTTATCCTCTGCTCATCCTCATCTAGAAAAAGCCATGGCTGACATTAAGCAGAGTGTGTTTGATTTGGATTTATTCAACAATAGATCTAAAATTATGTATCACAGTTACAGACATCTTTGGTGGCATCCCTTCCATTATCTCTAAATATTTTTTTTTAATAATACTTTCCCTGTTCCTTGTAGAACATGTTCACACTGGCAAGATTTGAAGGTCATGGAGGGGAAATTCCCTTACCAGGAACACCTATAAATGTTCTTGGAGGTAGAGGTCAAGACAGTTGAGCATATTCTATTGAGTTGCCCTTTATACTTCACCTGCTCTGCTGAGCTAATTTCTCCCCTTATTAACCAATACTTGGCTCCAAAGGGAGGCTATAAAGTTTTTTTTATTAAGGAATCAGTCTAGCAAAATATCTGATAAAGCTGTATTATCTTATGCCATGACAATTGTTAGTAGAAGGCGCTGGGCTTCTACTGAGCTATGCATAGCCAAGAATAGATTTTGATATATACGCTGGTTTATCAAGTCTGATTGTCTTTTATGATATCCTTGTTAAATTGCTTTCAGATACGCTGTTCTGTTTTTGACATTAACCTTTGTTTTATGACTATACAACAAATACATAAAATAAATATCAGTGATGTTAGTTTATTCTTCTGTTGCCACAAGACTTCCTATTTTTTAAAGGCATTATGCCATTTGGTCTATTACATCTCAAGTATTCTGAAACATGGGGAACTGGGGAGGAAGAGATCATCTAAATAGCAACTGAATTTGTAGAATCAAGAGGATGATGCACAATTTCCCACCTCTCCTCCAAAGCATGCTCTTTGGTGCATGAAATTCCTTTATTGTCAAATACTGTACTTACATCCCTCTCTGTATTTGTATGCAGGAAGGACAGAATAGATCATCTATCAAGTTTCCAACATACAGAAAAACAAGACAACCAACTTATTTTTTCCAGTTCATCTTACTCCCACCTCCAGATAGAATATTACTTTACAGTGCATCATGTACAGTACTTCTGAATTATGCTGGATTAGGGTTTCAGGTTAACAAACACTTTAGTTTTTAATGTTTGTTTTCAGTTTCAGGTCTGTAACCAATTTGGCCACATAATATGGAGCTGAGACCTCCATTCTGACAGAGCAACTTACCCAAGATCATGTTTGTTCATCACCATAGGAAAGGTATACCCTTGGAATGATTTCAGTGTCACTAAAGTATCAACCTTCATCCCAGGTATCTGTGTGTGCTAGGCCATAAACCCTTTCAGTTCAGGGTTGCATTGCAAGAGTAGAACATGAACATATTGCTGTATAAACAGAGGATTAGGTTTCACTCCTGGGTCTCCCTTTTAAAGTGAGTGCACAAGGAGAGCCTGCTATTCTCAGCTATAGAGCCCACCTAGGTAATGCACTTTCAAGTGTACTTCATTTATTTACTTTAGATCATTTTTTTGGCTCAGCCTCATCAAAAATTACTGTCTCTTGTTTCATTCTGCCTTTTCTGAAATTGTCCAGATTGTGCACTCCATGTCTACAGGCCCAGTAAAGAGCCAGACCAAGAGGGAAAGCTTTTGAAGAGTTCCCACAGCTGTGAAAACATCGGCCTCAGGCTGTGTGTTGAGTTACTTCAAACAGCTGCTTCAGGTGACTAAACACCTTGAATCTCATTCATCAACTCTTGTTTATACAGGCTGACAGACCAGACTTGGAGAATTAAGTCTGGATAAAAAAAGAAGAAGAAGCTGTATTAGAGACTAAGTATGGGAAAGGAAGCAAACTCCTCATACTGTATTTGAGAAGGTCAGAAAGAAAACGACCAATCCTTGACAGAATAGTCACTTGCTATGAGTGGAAAAAGCAGGCTCATCCATCTGCTTTTACACCGAATTGTGTACACACTGAATTGTCCATTTCTGATCACTTACTGCACATGCCAAATGTGGCGTTTGGTGATCTGCTTTGATTTTGTGGTTTTCTTTGAGCACATCTCCTTGCCAGCCTGCTGGCAGCCTGTGGTTCATTGTGTGCTTGCAAAGTTCTCTGGATCAAGGAGACTGCAATTTGGAATGGCCTCCCCAATTCATATGTTTCATTGCTTTTATAACCAGAGGCCATGGTTTGGCATAAATTAGCACACTTATGCCTGTTGTAATAAATTGGCTTAAGGGCTTTTAATTCTCTGTTCAACTGTGTGATGCAGGGCTGGTGATTTCCTCCATTTACCACAGTGAAACTCAAAGTATTTGGAATGATCCCTTCATTGTGTGGATCAAAAAGCTTTATGTTCATTACTAGCCGTAAATATTGCATTCCTTTAGAATGAGTACACACACACAGAGAGAGAGAGAGAGAGAGAGAGAGCTTATACTTATTGGCTAATTCTAAATATTCTTTCAGTCCCCTCATACATGGCATATCATTATACTGGAGATAACACCATTTCAACATTTATGCGTACAAGAAGGTAACAGAGTCAGATATTTACAGTCATGTAACTGCTTTGCAACTGATCAAAAGAATGAAAGGAAATGATACAATTCAGCCTCAAGTGAAGTACAACTGGTTAAGTAAGCTTTAAATATTAAAGAAGATTGTTAATATTTCTGTTTCATCTCAAAATCTGTCGCTTTTTAAAAATTGTTGCTAACAACATTTTCCATGATTTCAAAAACAGAAAACTATCAGGTCATGACCCACATAATAATTTGTCCTCATACTTTATCATCTCTACCAGTGTGGATTCCAAGGAAACAAGGCTGCTTTCTTGCCCTAAAAGCTGGTGATGGTTTAACAGCCTGGTGCTTGGGATTCTCATTATTTTCCTTAGCAGTATAGATGTTCATTCTTCCATCAGCTGGAAAAGAATAGCACATTCCTGATATCTTTGGGAAAAAAGAGCTTAGTTTACAGAGAGTGAGGCTATGCAGATTTTGATCTCCAGGTATACTGAAAATACATGCACAGGCCTGCATGGTATGTAGATGTCAAGAACAGGGAAACGTGAAATTGTATATATCCAGAGCCACTGGGTGGGGAGCGGGAACTTGATTTGCATGGTCCCATTCACTACAATTATTTCCCATCATTATTTATTTATTTAAACCCAAGACACATTGCGATGATAGTAATTAGTGGATCTGTGATACAAACATCAGGGTATTTCATGTCATTACAATCACCCTAGGAATAAGCTGGATGTGAATCCATTCATCCATGACATCCAAGACACATCAGGTAGTAAATCACCACAGAAGGGATGTGTCCTCTCTTGTTTTATGAGAGGATTGAACAAAACTGTAATCATAGCATAATCTGACCACTGCTGGAGGAGGCTGTGAGGAAGAGGATGTGATCAGCACATTCTCAGTCCTTTATTATTTAAAAGTAGGGCCTCGTTTATGGGCTACTCCAAATCCTTGACACAAAGCTGACTTGTGATGTTTTGCTGTCTAAGGCAGAGAAATAAATAGTGCCCCACACCTCCAAGTCAATCTTTGTTGTACTTGACACTGGCAATGTGATTTTAGCTACTTAGCTGAGGGGAGCAGGGGGAACCAATAAGAAAATGATGACAATAATACATTCAGCTATTGAAAAGTAGCCCTTTTGTGACACTCAAATCAATTGGGAAAGGGTAGAGCATGTGGAAATCATATATGGATGGGGGCAAGGCTGAATCTGCTATTCCTACACCCTGCATTCCATATAAACTGGGCCAACCCAGCTTTTACTTACATATTGAGTATAAAGGTCTGAAAGGAGAGGCTTCCCCAAGCTGTTCACCCAGAGACAGTTTTATGTGCAGTAAACTGAATGGGATAATAATATCCCTTGAGATTTTGATAAACACCACACATCTAGATTGGAAGTAGAAGGTTGTTAGGAGTAACATTTTTTTCCACAGCCTCCAAGTCTTCATCACACGGTATGTCCACACCACTTGGGATGGGGGGTTCCCAGGGAGGGTGGGTCAACATTATCCAAACAGCAGGCAAGCAGGCATCATGTGAGGAAAGACTTGCCCCTTTGTACATGTATGCAATGCACATTAAAAAGGGGTAGGGCTTCAATCATCCCCACCATTTTGACTCTAATGATTCTCCCCACCCTATGGTTACCCCTGATGTGGAACAAGGCTGTTAGGGCTCTTGGATCCAGCCATTGCCACTGTTTGCTTTAATCAGGATGTCACCAATTCAAGCAGAGGAGAGTATCAGACTAGAAAGAAGAGTCCCCGTTTCAAGTCCTTACTCAACAATGATACTCACAGGGTGATTTTTAGCCATTATTGTCTCTAAGGCTAACCCATTTAAAAGGATAGTTGTGAAGATAAAATGAGGGGAAGACTAGTATGTCTTTCATCCTGAGACAGGATATAAATGCAGTGTACCCACCCACTAACATGTATATACAAGAAGGGTATAAATGCTGGATTCATTATCTTCTACACCAGCCAGTGTCTTTTTAAAATGGAACCAATTTAAATAATAAAGGAAGCATATAATCCAGAAGCTGACAATCAATAATGTAACACGTTAGAAGCCATTTAAACTTGAATTATTTCTTGTGTTTCCTTTTCCATATTCAAGATACAGGGAAAGAAATAATTTTTTTTCCTGAAACCCCTTGTACCTAGTTGAAAATTATCTTACCTCAGGGATGGGAAACCCATGGCCTTTGGGTGTTGCTTGTGGTCCTAGCATTGCTTGCCACCCACAAGCCTTTCTAGCTGTAGGTCACAACATCTACAGAAGGCAAAAGGTTCCACAATCTTCCTTTATATTGATTTATTACACAGTTTAAAGCAGAATAGAGAGATTGAAATAAGTGTTATTTATCAGTGATGAGACTCAACTTGGTGACAAGCCCAGATGGTCCAAGCAGGAAATTAAAACAGGGTGTACTTGGATATCCCAGATGCCCAGAAGCCTTGATGTCATTGCCTAGTTTGCTCCCTTTCCAAAGTCATTGAATGTTGCAGCCATTGAGTGAGCTGAACATTAGCAGAAGGAGGGAACAAATAAGATCCTGGACAGAAGGCTTGGGATGTCTCTAGAATAGGTGAGAGTGGTGAGAGCTCCCAAAAACACACCACTGGATCAATATTGACAATATTCTCTGAAATCTCTCTCCCTCTCCCTCTCCCTCTCCCTCTCCCTCCCTCCCATTAATCTCTCCTTATGGAAATATTCCTGCTTCTGATCCTAGTCTCCTGGGCTGTGAGCTGTAATCACTGTTGTTGCTGCTTTGCGGAATGAGTGATTATCCTTTCTCTACACATCCCATTTCCTTTTGCTAGGCGCCAAATGTAGACACCTCTTCACTTGACTCGGGTGATAGAGCTGCCAATGCTGCCTGCAGAGAATCAAACTCTCTCCAGGTCTTTAACTTTTTGCAAAAGGAAGGAATCTAAGACAGATATTGTTGTGAGGTGTTTGTCTGATAAACAAATCCCAAAGAGATATAAGCAGAACTTTTCAAAGTTCACTGAAATTGAAGATGGTCCTTTCCCATTTTCAGTCTTACCAAGCAATACAGAAATTAACATGGCAGCTAAATGTAGGGGCTAAGAGACCAAGCTGAGAAAACTAGGGTTGGGGGAAACCCACACAGAGATTAAATTACCTCAGTGCTATGACCTTAGCGTATGAGTTTAAGCAAGCTGCTAGCTCTGTCTTCCCCTGCCCTTTACAAACTGACTTGTCTTTTGGAGTTGTTATTATTGGGAAATTATTGTGGGTAATTTCCAGTTTAAGTTGCCTCCAGCCCTGTCAATCCCTATATTCAGAGCAGGGCAAGCAAAAAATACAGCTTGATGTTTATGTATTAAGCATCAGCAAACATCAAAACAATTAACTGGCAAAATGGGATAAAAGACAGGCAAAAGCTGGGAGAGACAGACGTGAACAAGAAGCAAAATTAACATCTACATATCTCTATATTTATCTATCAAAAAGAACAGAATGTTCCAGAGCCACTGGAAACAATACTGTGGTAATTAGCATGGACACTCCTAAAGGGAGTGGCCTTTGGTAATTCCAACCTTAACCCTTTCATGTACATAATGGCAGCAGAAGAAAAGTGGGTCACCAGGTGATCTCTCCTTTTTGGGTTGATGAATCCAACATTTATAAGGATACTGAAGTATGTATAAACAATGTGTAAATAATAAGACAAACAATCATTATGGTATCAACATTAAAAGTAAAAATTAATATTTTTAAGGATACCACTATTTACTTGGGTAGCTACATTTAGAAAAGGAACAGAAAATGAATAAAAAGGAATACCCCCCCCCCCAAAAAAAGGAGTATTACTATAATGTAATTTATTAAATGTATATGCCGCCTGATTCCCAGTGACTCTGGGTGGTCTTGAATTATCTATCAGGAATAGGAATAGTAGTAGCAACAGTGTGCAATTGTCAGTGGTAGCAGTGGCAGTAGTAATAAAATGTAGGTCTCCCAATTCACCAAGAATGTAAAAAAAAATAAAATACATTTTTTTTTCCTCTTGGCAAAGATATTTTTTCTACAGTCTCATAATAGATATACTGGGTCTGCTTTGTTCAATTAAACAAAATGCATTATTCTGATTATACCTGAGTGCAAGGGAGCCTGAATCAAATAAGTACCACATGAGCATTTCTTCACCCCAAAGCATTTCTCATTTATTTTATGCTTTAAAAGTTTATTTTGGCTAGGATTGAAATTTAATTTGATTTTCAAAGAAACACAACAATGGAAATATAAAGAGGAAGCTTTTGTTCTCTCCCTAGGAGTTCTGAAAGGTAATAATTATGGAATGATAAGATTCCAAATGAAAATGTCATTTGCAAAGGTTGAGGTTGAAAACAGCACAAGCCCATGTAATGCAAGGAAATGTCAGATTTGATTCATGAACATAAATGTAACCAAAAGTATTTAATTTGAAATCATATGATGATTTATTGTCTAAATATTAAACTATTCTGAGTGGGAGAAAAATCCTCTAAGTATGTCTCACATCAAACCCAATGCAGCTTTGAAAAAACAGGGGGCATTGATATTAATAATAAATACTTGTACTAGACATATTAATAAGTTGCCTAAACTGTGGCTAAAATGTTCCCAGCCATTTTAACACTATAGAAAACAAGAGCTTGGCCATTCATCAAAGCAACTCCACTCACGCAAAGCCATGTCAGGACCACCTCACCAAGGAAAGATGATGTTTGGAACTTGTGGCAAGTCTGGGAAACACTTGTAACTCTCCCAGAACTCTCATCAAGGTTCATCATGTAGGTCTTCAACCCCAAACTGAGTTCTCACCCATGTGTACCAATGTTTACAGCCAAGTTCAGGTCCAGTTCCAGTTCTTCAGGTCTAGAATATTCCTCCAAAAGCTTCCTTGGCCTAGGATGAATTCTGTGAAGATCATGTCCCAGTTGAGGTTCTTTGCATTAACTGAAGTATCACCATGAAATCCATGTAACTCAGCCCATATCATTTGAGGCAACTGAGAGAATCTCTTTGCAGCCAGAGATGATTAATATTATCATTATTGATAATAAAAGTAGCCAATTATCTGGGTGGATTACTGTACTTAAAAACCTGAGAACAGTTTCTATAGACATTAAAAATACCACAGTTTGAATTTTGAATCTTTGTATGCAAAGCACATGTTCAGCTGTGAAACTCCAGCTTCTCTTCCAGGGATGTGCATTTTTTTTTAAGGGATCTCTTACATTACACCCAGAATGATGATTGTTATTATTTTTTTTTTTTTTTCCAGAAGAGCAGTAAAAAGCAGATAGCATTAGAACAACAGCCAGTGGCTATCTGGTACCTTCTAACATTCATGAGTGGGCAGATTGGATAAGCCAAGTGCTTCAAGAAATACCTCAAGCCATCAATAATTCTTGGGAGGGGTTTTTTTATAGGTAATTCTTCATTTAGAGGAGAACCAATTTTATTGGCCACTTATCAAACAAGCTGACCATGCAGGTGAGAAGGCTTTTCCTAATATCCTTCTGGAACATGAATGTTTCTTAACAAAATATTTCTGTTTATTGCTGTGGTCATCTCAAGATTTGGCATAGCTCTTAAACTTAAGAGTAAGATGGTCTGCATATTGTTATTCAGGACATCATCAATCATTATTATCAATTTATTTGAGTCTCTCTGAAGTATACAGATACATAAATGGCTGCCTAGTATTCTCAGCATTAAATATTTTTATAAATGCCACCACCTCACTTCATTTCATGCTGTTGTTGTATATTAGCATCACCTTCATTGTTACATCCTTGCTCTGTTTGTGTTTCCTTCCCAGCAGAAGGCATGAAATGACATTTTACTTGGGGAGAATAAAAAAAAAAAAAAAGGGAATTGCTGACAATCCTCAGTTACTTTCACTGTATCTGCTAAACTATTATCCCCCTGAGATATAGTCTTAATAGAGAAAGAAGGATTTAGGCCTATAGGAAGAACAAATACAGCACCTAACAGAATAATATTAATTTCTGTTGAAAATAAGCTCTTCCTCACCACATTTTCCTATTGGGCCTGGGCTCTCTTCATTGAAGGCAAAACGTGAAGATATCATTCAGGATAGATTTGGGTTTTTGCTCTGATCCAGAATTATAACTTTTCATGGAACTGATTTGTTTCTGAACAAGAACATGTTCTGATAATTTGTAATAGGTTCTGCATCCATAGATAAGACATCTTCCACAGTGGCACATAAGCCCCTATTAGCATGGGCAGAGACATGGAATTGTGGGAGTCAAAATGCAAAATATCTGCAGAGAAACAGATTGCCTGTCTCTGAGGGGAATGTAGCATATGTATATCTCTAATTGGGGGATTATTATTGGGGGAGAGGAATCTTTTCATGGTCAAGGACTGCATTTAACACATGAGGGAAGAATGATAGCCACAGTGCTCTGGGAGTCCCTTTGAAAGTCTTTAGGGGTTTTGTTTGTTTGTTTGTTTTGTCCTATTTTCAGGATTATGTCATTTGAGGGACTTGTATAGTCCCTGATGCTGTTTTTCTGCCTTCTAGCTTCCTCCTATCACAGTTGTTTAAAATCAACAGCACAGTTTCCCACCATCTTGAGATAGGGTAGGGTTCACACAAACTGTAGCATAAAGCCAAAATAGGCTGAACAAATTTGAGCAAAAAGGGTTGGAGACACATTTCTCCCATACTCAGAGCAAGACAGAACTTCCAATTCCACCCATATTTATATGGTACCCCTAATGGTTTTATCTCCTCTCACCCAACGTGACTTTTCCCCTCCACCAAAATGCTAAGTGTGGCTTCCACCCAACTCAAGGGCCCATCCCTGGCTTATACTGCAGATTTTGCATGCCCCACCTCAAAAGGGCAGACCATGATTCCACAAATGTTCAACAATAACAGAATAAACTTTTAGGAAGCCTCAAAAATGGGTTTTAGGAAGTACAAGTTGCTTATATTTTAGAGGCAGCTTTTAATCCGGGAGTCTTCCAAGGAACAAAAATAATTCAATGTAACTCACTTTTCATTAGAAAGAAGAATATTGATTAATATTCAATCATTGCTTGTGGGGTTGAACTAACAAATGGAAGAGGAATGTTAACAGCAGCTTGTACGGAGAAAATCTGACTCTTTCTCATAGTCACATAACCCAGCTGGAAAGGTGATCTTGGTTTCTCCTTGGGTAGATTGATCGGTAGAGACTTCTTGTTCTTATTCAACCAATACCACTTTATTCAACCTCTTCACCCATTCCTAATTTCCTAACAGGGACAAATTGTCATTGGAATTTTAGGATTTGCTCTCTGTAAATAATTCAGTTAATTGACTTTGTTAGCAGGGCAGGAAAAAAGGGCACCAAAAAGGAATAACAGTAATTCTAACTCTCCAGGATACTGTTTCTCACAGCCTTAAATGTTTTCTGTCTTCTGCCTCCTATAGGAGTATCCTGCATCAACAGGCTACATTAGATAATTTAATTAGGCTGAAGGGAGGAGGTGTGACTTCCTTTCATTCCAAAGATAGCTCACAGGGCTTTGCCAATCACTGTTTTCAGAGGCTCTCTGTTCCATCCAGCTCTGGGAATATTTTCCACCTTGGCAATCCCTGTGTAAACAAAGAAAGAAATACAATAGACTGCTGAATAATGTCCTCTCCTCCCCCCCACCCCGTTTTGAAGAAAAAAGCAGAGGGTGTTTGCCATAGATGGCTCATTTGCTGCATTCTTCCTAATTTCTTGATTGAAGGGAAGATGGATTATTGTTAAATACCAGTGTGATTTCTGCCTTAAAGAGAGATAAATTCCAGGGCAGATAAGAGAATGGAAACAGAGCGGATCCTTTAGAGGGATTTTTCTTTTGCTTCTGGTTTCAATAGACTGGATCCAAAGTTTCCCCTCTGCACAGGGATTGGTTCCTTCCATTTTTGAAAAACTGGGATTCAGCAAAGGCTTCTTATAGATTTCCCATTCCTCCAGCAGCTCATAAGAACATAAGAACATCCCTGCTAGATCAGGCCAAGACCTGTCTTAATCCAGCATTTGTTTCTCACAGTACCCAACCAGATGCCTCTAGGGTGCTCACAAGCAGGAGATAGAGACATACCCCTTCCTGCATGAAGTCTTCAATACAAATAGCTCTTGAGTGACTTCTCCTTTATGAATGTATCCAACCCCCCTTTAAAGCCATCCAAATTAATGGCCATCATCATCAATGTCATCAGGATCTTCTTGCATTCATCAGAAATACGAAAGCAGTGAAGTGCTGTGCAGCACAAGTTCTACTCCAGTGGGACACATTTGTGATATTGTGACAAAGGTACAAGAGGTGCAGGACTTGGGCTGGGTTGCTGCTTTTGTCTGTTGACTCCTCCTGCTCCTCTGTAAACACCACTGGCCATTGTCATGATTTGTGGCAACAAATTCCACAGATCAATTATGTACCATGAGAAGAAGTGCTTTCTTTTGTCTGTTATAAAGTGCCTTCTAAACAACTTCATTGAATGATCTCTGATCCAAGAACCCCTGGTCCTAGAGAAGAAGGAAAACATTTCCTTTGCTACTTTCTCATGCCATGGATAATTTTACAGACTTTGATCATGTCTCCATTAGTCATCTTTTCTCAAAGCTAAAAAGCCCCAAATTTTCTATTTTTTTTTTCCCTTCATGAATCAGGTGCTTGAGTCCTCTGATAATTTTTTTTCTCACAAGTGGAAAAGGGAGGATTTTCTAGGCCTTAGGTCTTTTTTCAAAAGTAGTGACCAGAACTCTATACACAATCCAGATATGGAGGTACATTTTATATAGATTTTATATCAAGTTTTTACTATCAGTCCTTTGAGGTAGGCTAGATCAAGAAACAGACACCACAAGAACTAATGGAATTCTGCTTTATTGCTATAGGATATAATAACAGAAACCTGAAAGCCTGAAAGAGATTTCCCTTCCCTCTGTCCTTTACCAAAGAGTGTCAAGGTGAAGGAATCTTGAGTGTCTTCCTCACCCCCTCCTGTCTTTCTCAGCCAATCTCATGTTTTCATAATGCCTGCTGCATTCCTTCTTCAAGGCCACTTCCATAAACTGAACTGAATTTGCCATTTGGTTGACCATTCACCCAAATTCACTAGCTCCTTCTGGAGATCTTCACAGTCAGGTTTTTTTTTTTTTTTTTTTATTGTTTAATGTCATCCACCAATTTACCCCTAAGTCATCTTCCACATGCAGAAGGTGAAATCAGCAAAAATCTACTACAGTGCACCTTCCTTCAGAGTGAGCAGATCTCTCCTGAGTGTAGGTCTATGTCTAACTTGCTTAATGAAATTCCAAAATCAAAGAATGATGCTGAAATACATCAAGAATTACGGCACATTTTCTTCATGCAATTGCTTTCCCTCATAAATACCTAATGTTCTTGAAAATTCATCCCATTCTTTTAACAAAAACAAAAAAGAAATTTACAGTCATTTATATGTGTCCCATGTTACTCAGTAAGAGCACAAATCGGTCCTCTGATTCAATATGAGATGAGCAGAAACTTTTCAGTTTCTGCTAAATCAGGTTTCAAATTATATCTTGTAATCAGTGCTCTTCCTTAGGTTTTTTTTATTACAATTTTTTAAAGTTCCCTTAACTAACAAGCTATCTTACTTAAGCAAAACAATTGCCTATAATAAACCTTATAATTGAATATTACCTTTACAATCTTATGAAGTCCAATAGGAAATCAAAAATTAGAACATTTAGCCAAACATTTCAGCGAAATATTCTACTTGACTGCTAGCCAAACATACGCAACGGATATTCTATTGCTGGAAATAAAACCAGTGTAGCCATTGTATTATTTTTAGAAATCATATGGTATACTATTTGAAGTTATCAGTTATCTAGAAAAATAATAAACTCATAGCTAAAGTTCTGAGTAGAATGTTGTAAGTGGATAAGGGAGCTTTATAACTGAATGCTGGACTGCAATAAATATTGGCACCATGGTAAACTATTTCATATGATCAACCTTCATTCTTTGTAATATTGCTTATGCAATAATTAGGAGTTACTGTATAGTTAAGCAGCAGCACTCTAGTCATATAATTCCTTTCCTTGATCTCCAAGCATACTGTATAAATGAGGGGCTGTGTACAGCATGATATTGGCAATATCTGTATCTCTTTTATCAAAATGCATGTTAAAAAGTGCACACAACTACTAGTATGAATTCCTGGACTTCACCATCTGCTCTGGATCTTTTTCAATACCAATTAAACACAGCAGGTTAACTGACATTTGGTTCATTAAAATAAACTATACAGAGAGTTTGAAACATCTAATGTGGCTTTGTCTATGTTTCAAGTGAGGGGTGAGGTCGATGGGAAGGCAGATGAGGCTGAGCAATTGTAATAATCAATTGCCAGTGCCACAGAGTTTCTGGGAACTGTTGAAGAATTCTACCTTTTCTTCCATTTGAAGTAGCCATGCTTTTAATTAAGAAAACATTATTAGCCACCCTATGCATTGCATCCATCTGTGAAAGGAGCAGAGCTCAATGGAAGAGCACATTTTTTGGCATTATGAAGTTGGGATTGGAAAAAAAATTCTCCACAGATCTCTTATAACATATAATACCCTGAATTTACTAAGTGGACTCAACCATGCATGGATGGAACCAGCAATTGGAGTCTCTTCCCAAGATTAATTTAGGAAAGCTGCATACGGAATCCAAGTGAATTTGGGAAATTCTGTAGCAGAATGTATGTTAGCACTACTGAATTCAAACAAAGCATATAACTGGGAACACTAAGCCATCAATTACAGACCATTATGTAGGTTGCATAAAAAATACATACCAACTACATTGAGTGAATAATCCAAAGTCGATACTACAGAGGATTTTATTTTTGGACATTAACAAAAACAAAAGCCACCAACCCTTCACAGAATAAAATAATGCTCAGCACTGACACAGATCCTGCACTACCTCAACATGTGGACAGCCCAACTGAAAAAACTTGATCGATGATATGCCCAAACTTTCTAAACTGTACCAATAAAAGCTGGTGTTCTTTTATCCAAAATGATGTCAGAGAATTTTTGAGTTCATTTAAACTGGACACCAGCACACCTTCATCGAAGCATAAATAGGTTTATTGATCAGTGCCAGAGGCAAAGACAATTCTGAAGAAGGAAATGGTTATGATCTCTCTGTTTGTTTGTTTGTTTGAAGATTTATAAGGCTGCCCTACTCAGACAGTGTGACTCTGGACAGCATACAACATAAACACACAATAATTTTTTTAAAAAATCTAACAACAGACAGACAATATATAAATACAAAATATAAAATGGCAACCAAGCACACATATCAAATATATTTGATAGACTTATGCAAGTTGTAATATACATTTAATTTGACATTGATTCATTGATTGGGTTTCAGAATGTGCATGTCAATCTGTGTGCTGATAAGGTCAGATGGGTGAGGTTATGTGTAATCTTGAGTACTATTGGTTGAAGAAATCATATCCATATCTGTATGTAAATCAAATGAGAGAAACTGCAAAGCAACTTGTAGGGCAAAGCATCCATGTGGGGTGCGTGCAAGCATTTAAATGTGTATCAAGATATCATGCACAAATGCCATGACTTACGTACTTGCATCAAATGTCAGGTCATCAGTCTGTCAAGGCAGGATTTGTGATGTCACATGTAGGCCATCATTTTGACATAATCTCAGTTTGCTGCAGACACTTATGCTTGGAGAAGTAATTTGACCATCTGAGCCATGCAATTTATCTCTAGTGACTTATCTGAAGAAACAATTCTTGTAGTGCTGCCATGCTGGTGAAAGAAGAGAATGTTTAACGGAGCCAATAATTTGATCCCTATGACATTGTTAGCCTCCAGAAAGCTGGGAACAATAACTCCACCTGAATTCTTCAGGTCAAGTCCAAAATTAAATACAAACAAAATTAATAACACACCAAAGAGACAAAACCCCATTGCACTGCTGGACTTAATTCCAGGTCAGCCATATATTGCATGCATTGGTACCTCCTGAGCATGAACCTGTTGCCAATTGCTGGAATTTGATTCCAGCATTTTGGTGGATTCTAGCAATTTATTTATTTCTTACTAACACTACTATGCTGCTCCACTCCAGGTAGCTCTGAGTGGGACACAAATAAAGATTAAAAACATCAAAGAAAAAACCACAGTATTAGTCATGATGGTGCTGTCTGCTGGGGTGGGTCAAACCTTAACATCCAGCTCCCAGTTTTCAGAATCCTGCAGAAATTGATCAGAGGGGAGTCAGTGTGTATATATGAGGGCAAGGTGTTCTGGAGGAAAGTCATTATTATAAAATCCGTTTCTATTACAGTTTCATTTCTAAATGTTTCCTTGATCACCTTTTTTTTTTTTTTGCTTGCAAACCTTAAATGCTAAACTTTTCTTCATAAGAAGGGGATCCATCCACCAATTATTTCACTTTTTTAAAAAATCTTTTCCCTTTCTCTTGTGTCTTTGAGAATGGGTGACTAGGAACTGTATCTAAAGTTCTGCAGATACTTGCTATTTTATTTTTCAATCAATTTCTTAATAATTCCTAACATAGTTTTATCTTTTCCAAAAAAAGACAGAACACAAAAGATATAATTTTTTTAAAAAGTGCTCTCCTAGGAAAATTGTGTGCCTGTTTCAGAGAGTGAGATAAACCTTGAAATCAGTGGTGTGCAAAATTTTCTTTTACAATTTGCAGTTATTAAAAAAAAAAAAAACAACCCTCAAAGAAACAATAGAATGTGAAGATGCTGAAACATGTTATCTTGCTATAATACTCTTGTTAGTTATGTGTTTTCATAATGTTTGCTAATAGCTGCAAAGTGCTTGAATTATTTCTAAAATATTTTTTTCCTGAGCAAACAATAAAAATGTATGTGCTGACAAAAAAGCTGCTTGCAATATGTTTGTATGGAAATTAATCCATATTATTTGCTAAAGTCTTAATAATGGTATTATTACACTAGAAACTATTATGACTCTTTTGTTCATTTGTTCGTTCTGGTGAATTACTGCTAAAATATTTCAAGGATTACATATCAGGGATTACTGACATTTTCATTATGATTAAAATCACTAAATCAGTTTTGGTTTTGTAGGGAAACAATGAAATATTCAGATCTGACATGAAATCAAGGTGTAACATGACAAAGTAAAGGGAATTCTTAGAACGGTGGTCCTGAATTGCTTTACTGTAAGTAAAATCCATTTGTTTGAATAGTCTAGTAGAATTCACTTTTAGAATGGATGGATTTCATTCTAGTGATGTGTTGCAGGTAAGACTGAGCTGTCAATTCTCTCCCACCCCCCACCCCCCTGGAATGCCTCTTGAAATGATACTACATAGCAGCTGGAATCACAGACAAGTTGAGTTTCAGATCTCCCTGCTCTTGAATTTCATCTCATATTTGACAATTGTCTTGACTGAAGCTATTTTTTTCAGTGATTTACCTTTCACATTTTGCATTTGCTTTCGAGACTCCCAAAGCACTTAACATCACCTGTTTAAAAAAATCATATTCTTTTAAAACCGCAAAACAGAGGCAACACAGCAAATGCTACATTTTAAGCCAATATGATAACTTTTCACAATCCCACCACCTGTTAGAACATATAGGTTTTCACTTGGCAGCTAAATGACATTATGAAGGGAGCCTGATGCATTGTGGAGGACATAGCCTGAAAACTGCTCTGCAAAAGGCCCTCTTCTGCATTTCCTCCCTTTGGTAATTGTGGATGATCTTTCATGAAGTAGGATCTTCTCAGTGAGGAGGGGGGCAGGTCATCAGAAAAATGGTCCTTGGAGTATTGCTATACCTCATCAGTGTAAGGCTGTAAAGCTGAAAAACTAGATGTTCTTGTGAGCTTTTGTTTAATCAGAAGCTAGGCAAGCCAGAACAACCACAGACTGAAAAAACAGATAGATCGATGGATCGTATACGTGTGGATTGAAATAACCACTTTTTTTTTTTAATCCTTTTCTGAAGCCTAATCTTGATATCAGTAAGCCCCACAGAACCATGACTGGGTTTTCCTTTTCAATAAACAAGAATAGTTAGCTCACTCTGAAAAAGTCTGGGAAATTCAGATATGCATATCAGTTCTCACAATAAGCATCCAGGCCAAGCCACAGTGACATCTTGTACATTTTGATGTCATCATATGAATGATGCCAGTAATGTAAGTTGCACCAGTCACATCATGATGCAACTGACAACTTGCATAATTGGCATCATTTGCATGGTGACATTATAGCAGATATGATGTTACTTGCCCTTGAGGACACCCAAGGTTTCATCTCTGTTTCTCCACTTACAATGTAGAGCAGCTCTATATATAACTAAAAGCCTTCCTTAACATGGATGCCGTCCATATGTGTAGATTTCTATTCCCAGAATTCCCCAGCTGGCATGTCCATCACTAACAATTCTGGGAATCAAAGCCCAGACACCTGGAGAATGCTTTGGTTGGAGGAGGCAGACAATGTGTTATGTATGTAAAACACTATCTACTCTACAGAAATGAAAGTAGTATCAGAATATGCAGAATATCCCAGTGTATATTGGAACAAGCAAGTTTCCATCTTATACTCCAGTTGCATTTATCCTGACTTCATTCCTCTGTAATAAACAGAAACAATATAGTAGCTCTAGATATTATAGGGAATACACTATAACAATGCATGTTGAGTTAGGAAAACCACTCATGTGCTCATGTTTGCCCTATAAGCACAAACGGTCTGTTCCATTGGACAAGAAATGACAATAGAATACATGTTCTTACAATATCACAAGTGTCTGCATTCCTGTTTGCTAGTAGAAACCTAGGATTTCTTGCCTTCAGTGTTTTAACAGGACTGTTTGCATGTTCTGCTAAAAATCATTGTGAGAAGAATACAAAAAACACCCACTATAATTAGTTTAGTCATTGCAGATTAGCTTTCCATCAAATAAAATTGGTAGTGGAAGTGCATAACCTTTTCTTCTGTAAATTATATAACTTTATTTACAGATTTCCTTTTCTCTCTTTCCTATAATTCTGGGACACTTTTGCTTCCCACAAGGAGCTAAAGTCTACCTTGTATAGCTTAAGCTTTGTCTTCTTAGTTCTCCACTCTGCTGTTTATTATATACTTTTTGTCTACCTTTATTTCTACCCTCTTGCTATTAAGGATCTAAATCTTCATTTACAGGATTACAGCTGTAGACTCCAGCACAAAGATCATGTGCTCAGTACTGTCTTGTAAGTAGGGTAGGATCATATATCATATTAATTTCTCTGGTGCTGAAACCAGCACCCATTGACAGCTGGCCTCATCAAGGTTGCCAGAAAATGGCCAAGAATATCAAGTTATCCTGGGATCTGATTATACAAATAGTTAATGCTTACAAATTTCTTCAGTGGAAAAGTACTGGTTTGTTTTCAAGGAAACAAACACACTTCTACCACACTCCAAACATTTTTAACCATTATTTCTATAATCCCCTTCCCCTACTCTTTGAAAAGGGAACTTCTTAAAACTGTTTATTTTCATTGGAGATCCCAGCCACATTACTATTATAGGCACATTTCCTCACACACTCTCAACAAAAGGTGACTTCAAATTTTATTGTCAGGAGGTTTGATTAAATCACCTCAATCAAGATAAATACATAGGCTTCATTTTTTTATTATTGGAAATAGTCATTTTGATATATTTAGGCAACAATAAATAATCCTTAGTGTGTCTTGATATGAAATAAAATGAGAAAATAACAGTGAATCAGCATATCTGACAAAACCACAACCAATGGTCATATACTTTACCTACTTAGAGAGGTAACAAGATCCCATCTAAATTTTACACAGTATGCTTCTTTTTAAAAATTAATTTGATTTCAAAAATATACAAACAAGGGGGAAATACTACATCAAAACACAGAATAATATATATGAAAAAAAGAAAAAGAAAAATAGAGAAAAAAATTCAAATGAAAAACTAGCTAGTTAGCTAGCTAGCATTAGATACATGGAAACAGTCTTTAAAGAACAAATTAAATCTTGACCAAATGGAATCATATTATTTGGCCTTTCAGTTATGTTGATTAAGAGCCATTTCAAAGAGAGAGAGTAAACAAGTCCAGGATTTTAAATCCAGAGAAGCAGAATATTTCCAACAAAGCAGAACAATTTTTTTTGATACACTCCATGCGAGTTAATTCCAAAGGTTTTCATAAACGAATAAATTCTAAGTTTGGATACCTAATTCAACATCACATTAATATACTCAAACTTATTTATTCTGGAAATCAAATAAAAATGATGCGAAAATTAACCAAAGTGGAAATATCTGCTTTTGTTTTGTATTCTGTAAGTTATCTAGCCTCTTTTACTTTTTTAAAATGGCATTTTTCATACAGTTTTCTCACACACATTTTGTATGCATTTTTACTTAATATATATATTCCTCTACGCAGCTTTCAGTAATAGTCACAGTCTTTGGCACATACCATATTTTTCCGACTATAAGACGATACTTTTTTCTAAAATCCTTACCCTAAAAATTGAAGGGCGTCTTATTCAAGGAAGTCAGCCGAAAATCGCGCGGTTGCAAAACTGCCCATACTTTGTTTCTGCAGAGAGGCTTCCTCCTATTGCTAGCCTCCAATCACGAGTGAAATAGCTTGTCTCCCAAACAGACTTCCTCCAATCACGAGCCTTATGTAACTGACGTCAGCTGATGCTGAACAAACCAATTAGAGGAAGTCTGTCTGCAGAGACAAGCTATCGGCAGTTTCACTCGTGCTTGAATGGAATCAGTTATGCAAAAGAGCCTGGAAATAGAGCTGCAGAGAGACGGTTTGGACCTCCTCCCACCGAGTGTAGCAGGTCAATGTTAACTAATTACTAAATAAAAATGTGTTCTGCACTATCTTTAAAATATTGATTTCTTAATTTTGGGTTGGAAAAATGGGGGTCGTCTTGTACATCGGGGCGTCTTATTGTCGGAAAAATACGGTACATTGCAAAATCCAGTGCAAAATGTGAAGACTATCTTGTACATCATTATCATCAACTTATTCATTTAAAAAGTTGAAAAAAGTTTTCTGATGTTCCTAAATAAGATAGATAAATTGATAATTGCTTAGATGGATGGAGAAGTGAATGAACAGATTGATGGGCAACCAGATATGCACCCTCTTTGGGGACTTCTGGGGAAGGAATGGTGAACTGAAGACAGCTCCATTAAAAGTGGGCCTGATAACTGGTGGAATGAATAGCCGGTGAGTAGACCATCTCTTCATAATTCTTCTCTGGACAATGAGAGGACTTGAGATCACCCACAAGTGCTCCATATAGTTGTTCCTTGTGATGAGACTGCAAGACAGTGGTCTCTAGAGGGTTTAGAACTCTGGGAGAAGAGGGAATAACCATCTTGCCCAAACCTCGGTTGGTGCCTTTGAAAGGACACTAGGTTTACATGCTTCCTTTTCTAATATCTTTTGGAAATTGCTTGTTAACTGCTTTTCAGATATTAGGAACCTTTGGATTGACACATTTTACAGCTCTGGGTGAGTTTCCTTCAATCCTTAGTGAAAGAAGTTTAAACACAAGTTTAAGGACTTAAAAAAAAATCTTTTGGAATAAACAGCAAAAGGGTGATTAGAACTTTGATTTTGGAAAGTTACAAACAGACTAAGGTCTATATGGATTTGAAATAAGATTTTGGAATTAATTATAAGAATCTTTCCTGTGGGAAAATGCTTTTGTTTTGAATTCTCTTTAAAAAAAGGCATGATAGGATGGAACCTTGATGGTTGGACACTAAAGGGAGCCAGAAGGAACTAAAGATTACAATTAAGGGAGAAGAACACTTAAATTTGACTTATTAATAAAGAATGGAGCAAAATAACTTAACATTGGATGTACTGAAGGATATTTTTGAACAATGGACCCAGAAGTTAATTTTAAAAAATCTCTGCCTCTATAGATAGACTGTGTTTAAAAGAAGTTATGGAAGAGGAACAAATTTTACTGGACAAGACTAAGACTGATCTGAAAGTAAATTTTAAAATGACAGGCTACAAGAATGATATGGAAAAAGATGCTACACTGGATATACAAATGAAATCAGCTGATGTCTTAATAATTAAAGGGGATATACAAATAACAAATCAAAAGAGTGACCTGGATAACTTTCCTGTATTGGATTTACAAAAGAGACTTGTTAAAGCTTTGAAGAATTTTGTGAGAAGGGACAAAGAAAAAATGAAAAGAAATCAAGTTCCAGAACATTATTTGAATGGATTAAAGATCAAGATTGTAAAAAATAAAAGGAATTATAAAGTTGGTTTATTTCACCAAGGCTAAAATAGATGTGTTGTTATCTCTGGTAACCCTCAATGGACTTTTGCTGACATCAGGACTGAAATGACAAGGCTTTAAGGATTTGTTTATAGATAAGAGATGGGATACGGGAAGAAGAGATCATTTGTTGTATCTTGTGATAAGGTGATAAGTTACAAAAATTGCTTATACTTCTTGTGATGAAGGGGGAAGTCATTTCTTTATATATTCATTTTCTTTTTCTTTATTATATTCTTATTTTTTCTTTCTTTTCTATTTTTCTATTTTTTCATTTCTGCACTATTTTCTTTTTATTATTTTATTTTTTGGTTCTATTACTTTTTATATTTTTAATTGTAATTTTTAATAAAATTGCTAGAATTTTTTTTAAAAAAAAGAAATTAAAAAGATATTAACCCTCCTTGTTTCTTCAGTGCTCTCAATGTGTGAAGAAGACGAGCACTGGAAGTTCTGCATCTTTGATGATGATGATGCTTATGATATCAAAGCGTCAATGCATCATTGGCTTGAGACTGAAGATGATTCCTCTTACATACAAGCAGCAATTCCCATCTCCATGGTTTAAAGTAGGGAACACACCTATAGTCCAGAGACCTGTACAATTCTCCAAAGCCTCGGAGATGGTCCAAGAGCCCTACTAAAAGTTGATACTGGATTATAAAGTTGCATGTGACAGAAGAGGGAAAATATTATATATCTCAGAAATAATCCTATCAATTCATTTTCAGCTACAGTTAAGTTGAATTGTAACCTCTTAATTTTTATCCTGGCCTGCACTTGCTTTTTGGTATGTGGCCCTCGGGCAGAACAAGGTTACACATTCCTGTTGTAAGCAGCATGCAGAATTAAGGCAGTTCTCTGTCACTTCAGGCAACTTGCAATTAAGGAGGCAGAAATAGTTTTGGTGTTCTTTCAGCTCATTCATCAATTTACAGATGAACTCTTCTCCTAAATGTTGATTTGTATTTGTAGAATATCCTCAGATTCACCTCAATATCTGCACTGTGTACTGTAGATATGAGACTGTTCTACAAGCCATGCTGTGCAATTTACAAGAGACCTATTCAGACATGAATAGGATTTACTTTCATTTAGGTCTATAAAAGATTGCTACCTTAGGCTACAGGCACTGTCACACTTACCTAAGGAGTAAATGCTATTTAATTTAGCACACATTACTTCTGAGCAGACACTTAGAAAACTGAACTGTAAATGTTTTATAATCTGACCTAGATAGTCACTGCAGATGATCAGGAGTATTAGGGAATCTGCTGCTGAGACAATACATTTTTAACACAAGAGTTTAAGCATTCCCACCATTATTTTTTATCTCTGTCAATACATATTTTATCTAAATGATTTGTGAAAGGAATGGATTCAACTGACTGTGCCACTTCTAAGACCAGCAGGAAACAAATCATCCTAATATTGAATCTCTACATCCTTTTCACTAGGGATGATTAGCAGCTTTGTCAAGTGTTTATTTGACTTTAAGAAGAATATGGAATTTTCTGGCAATACTCCAACAGATTCTCTCATGCTCTCCTATTTTCCCCTGTTATTTTTCCATTTTCCCCTTTATATTTACTTGATCTGAGCTATTCTTATCAATTTACAGTTAAAGACAGAGAAAGGGCTGGTTTTTGTTGTTGTTGCTGCTTTTGTAGTTTAAAATACCTATAATCACTTTACCTTCTAATTCATTTATACTGGATATATATTTTAAAAGGGAGCAACAACCCTCAGTTTATTCAGTTACTATGGGCTGCCTGAAAATGTTGTAAGTCTTGTAGATTCACTGGCATTTATTCTTTTGGAAATCCCAGTAAAATCTACAGCAGAAAAACCTACTACTGGCTCAAGTATCTTTTGTTTAATTATTATTACATTAAATCTCAGGAGGCAAGGTGTTCCATAGTGTGAGGATGCAGGGAACAAAAGAGAAAACAGCTTTCTTCTTATTCTTAAAAATGATGTAAGTGATCATGGATTTCTCGGAAAGCAAAATAGTGCATCCACCAAAATGTCTATTTTACCACAGATCAGCAGCAGCAAAGGGAAGAATGTGTCATGCTCCTATCTACCCCCCCAAAAAAAAGAAAAAGAAAAAGAAAAAAGAAAAAAAAAGGAAAAGGAAAAAGGAAAAAGGAAAAAAAGGAAAAAAAGGAAAAAAGAAAAGTAGGTTGGGGGCAGATAGTTAAGGAACATGCATCCAAGAAAGGGCATATATCTGGAAAAGTTCTATGCAAAAAGCATGTGTTGGAGGTTGTTGCATTGTTGAAAAGAGTATATTGGAGCAGTTGCACTCTACTCTGCAAACAGGCAAAACAGAATAATAGGTGAAAAGTTGCCACTTTGACATGGACCAGGTTTAGGCTATTCTGCACATCCCTATTTCTGAGTCATGTTGATCAAAATAGGAGAAGGTGGAGGATGATTATTCAAAGATGTTGCGGTTTGCATCTTTAAATGTTTTCTGATGCTCATCACACACCATTAGAAATTAAAGTATCATCATCATATAATTGCGACAAACTGTAACTGTATACTGCATTTTAGTGAATTTTTAAAAAATGACAATCATTCCAACTGAGGTAGAAGAATATGGATATATTTCTGATCCATAAAAAGAGAAAACGTTTCAAAGGTTGGCTGGAATCCAAGGATGCTGCTTCAACAAGATGGACTTTTAATTATAGCCAAAAAAAAAAAAAAGTAGTAAAAGCTTTGAAATAGAGGAGAGTGATAAATAGATTCCATTTCTGTAAGGCTTCAGCTGTGGCTTTTTTGTTGTTAAAAATATATAAAACTTGCACTGCAGACTATTTTCTCTGTGATTCAGTGGCCAAAGCCTACGTACCTAAAATTGCAGTATTTTAATCCTTCACAAATAGGGTTCAACAAGGGAAAGTATTTGAAGGTGAGTTGTGAACAAGTTCTTCTGAATTTAATGAGCCATTGTTAGGAAACTGGTGCACAACAATTATAGTCAAGGAAGAGACACATGTAAGCTGTCTTTGGAAGAAACCATAGTCAAGCTGAAGACTATAAAGAGTGCTCAGCTTTCTCCTTGAATTATTTGGCAAAGAGGAGATTTGCACAGAATGATAGCAAATGAGATCTGTTTGGGTTTTTTCCCCCCCTCTCTCTCTTCCTTTCCTTCTAAGAAAGAGAATTAGGCCTTAAATTTAACTCTATAAATCCTAATTTTAGCCGAGGAGGAAAAAGCCAAAGTCATGCTGAAAAGCAAGCTGTCGCTTTGATGGTGGATGGAGGCAGAAAACTGCATATGTTTCCTTGTTCTTAAGCAGAACATTCTGTGAAACTTTCCTAACCAGAGCAGCTTAACGCAGATTTTTTTTTTTTAAATAGCACAATGTGGCGGGGAGAGGGGGGGAGTGAAATTATAGCAAGCTGCTTCTTAAACCAGGGCAGATAAAACATTCACTTTGTTACCTAGGAGGCTTCAAGGTAAAAGTCTGGGCTTCTTAGGCAATGCACTCACTTGGTGTGCTTGTTAACCTTGGGCAGATGAGTTTTAAATAATGTATCCTTTTCTTCCCTCTGAAAAGGCTGTTTTCACTATTAAAAGTTATTAGTTTATCATACTTGTGTAATTTTTTCAGCCATAGGGCTCTCCTTGCTTTGATGTGCATTTTGGTTCCAGCTGGTTTCCCTCCACTCCTGCTGTCTCGTAGCCCTGAGTAAGGTTTCTTCTTTTGTTGAAGCTTTTGCTACTGATTTGTCCTCAGCGTTTGCAAGAGAAGCTTTATTTCCATTCTAAATAGGATGTTGCTGAGATCATTCTGGTTCCTCCTGCGAAGGGAGGGTTCCCATTCATTTTCCCCTTGGTCTCTTTCCCATTCTTCTCTTGCTTTCTCTCCCAGCGATCTACGTTTTTGTTTCCTTGTGACATGATTATTTTTTTTTCCTTGCTGGGGTGATGAACAAAAAACAGCAGAGCCAGACTATCCATTGGATCAAAGTTGTCCAATAGGGAACTAATTCTCACTTCCTGAAAGTAAACCCCACTGATCTTGAGGAGATACACTTTTACAAAATAGGCATTGGTTGAACTTTGGCATTAACATCCAATTTGGATGAGTCTAAAAGAAATGGAACATCTGAAGAATACAAGCACATCAAAAGAATTGTGATTTTATAGCTGGGACAATTTTTCCCAGAAAGTAATTTTTCAGATGGAAAAAAAATGGGAAAAGGGCATAGATTGATAAATGTCTGCACATTTCTCCCCTTACAATTTTTATAGATAGTGCTCTCCTTTATATGAACTAAAAATATATATCTTTATTCAATAATAACTGGAATGAATTAAGGGAAAGGTATTTTCTAATTTTATTTTGTCATGACATTGAAAGAAGAAGAAAGGAAGAAAGGAAGGAAGGAAGAAGCTCTATTGAAACTAGGACCCATCAAACAATTATTCCATCCTTCCTTGTCTGGATTTTTGGTAATATATGTGTTTTGTTTTCTCGGAACAATGACCCCACAATACTCAGAGTAACTGAGATAATACTCATTTCTTGGGAAGAAAAAGAGGTCATGGTGTTTCACTGATACTACTCGCTAACATGTGCTTATTTTTCAAATAAAAGATAGCTGTGATGTAATCAAAATCTAGTTCAGAAACTAAACAAAGTTAAAATTATGACTTAAAATATTCAAATGTGCATATAACTGAACTTTGAAAACGTTGTTATTGACAAACACTCAGTTTAATACCCCTAGTAATAGAAAAAAACCTTTGAAAAACCTTAAAGGCAAGTTGTCCTGAAAGAAAATGACAATCTTGTGCTGCATTTTGTTTCTCTGGCCTTAATTATTTACAGGATGGCTTGATATGACCATACTTCAAAAGTTGCCAATTTAGAATGCAGAAAGTCATATGCTCCATGCTGCTACTTTTCCCATTCCATTAAATGAATATCCATGAGAAGGATTCTCTTTTGTTTGCTTGTTTTGAGACAATTTGTAACTAAATCTGGGCTTTTTGTGGCCAACTCAGTTCTATGGGTATTACTCGTCTTCTGCAAATACTTAGTTAATCTCTATTATCACGCAGTCTTCTCAAACTGCCTTCAGGAATCTGGAATCTTGATTATTTCTATTTAAAGGTCACAATGGCCTTTTGAAGTCATCTGTTCTTGGTTGATGACTCTACTATGGGCACACCGCAGAAACATTTGTTTTACATTGGATCTTTCATACATGCTTCCCTCCAAAAATAAGAGTCAGTCCCAAAAAATTAGTGAAAAGGTTTAAATACCATTTCAAAAAAAGATTGAACGGGACCATGAGTTTCAGTCATGCCTTAGGCACAGAGCTAACTGGGTCCCTCTCTCTCAGCCCTAAGAAGGAGGCAATGGCAAACCACTTCCAAAAAACCTTCCCAAGAAAACTGCAGTCACCAGGAGTCAAAAACTGACTTAAAGGCACAGGTTTTTTTAAAGTAAGAAAGGTGGGATAGGCAGACGTTGTTTGATGGTGTTAAAGGTATTGGCGCAGAATGTAGGTTGTTCCAAGTAAAGCTGCCTTTTGCAATTGACTGATGGTGATTTTGTCAATGCCAATAGTGTTCAAGTGGGTCTCCAGATGTTTTGCGATTGCACCCAAGGTGCCTATTACTATTGGTACTATCTTTGATTTCTTTTGCCACAGTCGTTCTATTTCTATTTGCAGGTTTTGTATTTTGTGATTTTTCTCCAGTTCTTTCTCTTCTATTCTGCTGTCTCCAGGTATTGCAATGTCCACTATCCAGACTTGGTTGTTGTTGTTACTACTACTACTACTTCTGGGGTCCCACAGACACCATCTGAGAATCTTCTATGGGCTATGGGGCTTATAGGTGTGCTGCCAATCCCTGCTTTATTGGAAGAGCAATCTTATACTTCATTAACATTCTAGTTGCCATTTATATGAAGACATTTAAAAAAACTGAAAAAAAGAAGAGGTGGTTTTTAAAACATAATTTCTTCATTATTTTCAAAAAGATCAATGCAACACATTCAGGAGATGAATAGCGTATTATCAAAATGTGTGTGAACAAGCATTTTTTTATGCTATGGAGCCAGTCTATTTTAGGCAAAATCAGCTTCATGACACAAATGCTAGCAACAACTTTAATGCCATGCAGTCTAATTTTAGACCACGTACCAAATCCTACATGGTCTTGCACAGGACGTTGAAGGAACTGCAAGGTCAAGTGGTGTTTTCATCAATTCTTCCAAATGGAGGGTCATGGCCTAAGAAAAGAGTATGGGATCCTGGAAGTAAACAATTTGGCTACAAAGATGGTGCCATTGAGAAATGTTTGGGTTCCTCAAACATGAATTGTACTACCTATGTGAAGAGTTCCAAGAATTCTCCTTTCAGAGAGGTACATCTCATGAAAACTGAGTAGCAAATCCAGTGGAGGTGCCACTCAAAAATCTCTCTTCTTTCTAGGGAAAATCTCTAGGAACAACTTGAATTCCTAATACAGGGGGACAAATATGATGTCATAAGCATCACTGAAACTTGGTGGGATGACAGAAATGATTAGAAGATAGTCCTGGAAAGCTGTAAGTTGGTCAAAAGGAAAAGACTTAATAGAAAGGAAAGGGACATTGTGCTGCACATAGAGAAACTATATGCTTCCACAGAAATTCATGAATCAGAGTATGGAAATCTTTCTGAGAATAGTTGGGTAAACATATAAGGAGATGTATTTTTGGGGTATATCAAAAAGTAAAAGAAAAAGAGCAGCATGTAGGCCTGTTGCAAGGAGAAAAGGGTGAACTGGTAACGGGTGATGTGGAGAGGTCAGAATCTCTTAACTCGTATTTTGTATCTGATTTCTCTCAGAAGGGAAACAAGCCCTATTTGTCCATGATTGTGCCCAACCCTGTTAACCTCTCACAAAGTATTGAAAACTTGACTGTTTGCCTAGGCATTTGGGTCAGGTAGGTAGATGAGCTCTGTTGTTGTCAATGTGCTTTTTCTGTGAATGGAGTTATTGTTTATCCTTGCATGCCAGGGGTTATATGTTGTGGGTTTCTGTATTTTTAATCCTTATAAGCCCTCCATTTGTGCAAGATGGGTGGCTACATAAATCATACAAATCAATAAATATAATTCATGAAAGGAGGGAGCTGCAGCTCAGAATAGAAAAGGAGAAGGTAAAGAATGCTTTTACCAGCAGGATGCCTAAAACTGCAGTCCTACTCTTACCTGGAAATAAGTTCCATTGAGTTCAACAGAATTTGCTTGCTTTTGAGAACAAGTATATAAATTTGTTCTGGTGTGTGTGGGCCCGATGTCCTTTATACTAGCTGGTGATCTTTATCTAATAAACTATGGATTTGGCTCAAAGCTGTTAACTTATCAGAACTGACAATAACAGGCATTTTCTTTCTTTTTTTCCCCCCATATCAAGACCTAATTAAATTGGTGTTACTTTTTAACTGCAGTCATGTGTCACTTCTTCCTTCCTCCACAAGTACCAAATATAAAGGCAGACCAACTTTCTACCATTTTTAATTTGCTCTACTTCCTGTCCTGTTAATAAGTACCAATGACTGGCTCAACCCCTATGGTTTCAGAATCTAATATTAGCAAAGTGTTATTTTTCTGCTTCCCCCTTCCTTATGTTTCTGCTAATCTGCAGATTGTCTGTCTTCCTGTAATGATGTTATAGTCTACAAGAAGGAATTAAAGAAAGAAGGAAGGAAGGAAGGAAGGAAGGAAGGAAGGAAGGAAGGAAGGAAGGAAGGAAGGAAGGAAGGAAGGAAGACTGACTGACTGACTGACTGACTGACTGACTGACTAAGGTTTAGTGGAACTGATTGCCCATTTACTTCAAGGTCTGGAATGCTCCATTGTACAGTGATCAATATTGAAAGTAATATGGATGTCCGTACTTATGGAACTTCATGTAGACATCAGAATCCCACAGAGCTTTTGATCATCAGATGCTAAACTTAGAGGGGAGACAGCTTTTAGCAATGTACCAACAGTACTATAAAGCAACAGCATTTTGTAATTCTAGTCATTCACATCCTTATGTGTGTTCAGGCAAAAATGTGAAAAGCAGTTCCTTATTGTTGAAGATCACAGGACTAGAGGAAGCGAGTGTAAAATACATACAAGGAGATAAACACATGGATTAGATATTAAGAGAGCATCCCAAATGCATAGTTTCCCTAAGAAAGTTCTACAAATCTTGTAACTGAAGAGAATTAAGGTAGACAAGAATAGCGATAAATGTAAGGAGAAGCCGAACAAAAGTAATGAAAATGAGAATTAATTTTATGCTAACAGTTTGCATCTAAGTTGATAATTATGAAGGAATTTGAGGATTGAGAATGTGTTTGACTGTCTTATTGCAGTTACCCCAGTCTGATTCCCTCCAGAAAGATTGCAAAATTTTGAGTAAAAACAGTATAATAGCACTGCCACTCAGCCAGGTACCTGCCAACATCTGTTTACTCTGTGAATCTATTTTTTTTCCCTTTCCCTCTTTGTTTGCAACTTTTTATTCTCTTCTGTTTGTTCTGAACTCTTTTAATAAATTGTGCCTCAGCAATGATATCCAAAAACGATGCCAACTCAAAATTTTTCAGGAAATAAAGCTACAGTAAATTATGATTTCATACAACTCTTGAAAGCATTTATTGAAGTGGTATTCCATATTTTCCTGTTTTCTGCTGTACAGCAGATGGGCAGAAAGATCACGGTCTTTTCTGCAGTAGCACCTAGATAGTAGAAGGCTTTGCCAAAGGAAACAACTGGCACCAGCCTTGCATATTTTTCAGTGAGCTCAGATGTTCCTTTTGATGGTATTGTTGCTTCATGTATTTGAAATCTCTGATATTGTTATTTGCAGTGATTGTGACTTCTTCATTATAGAGGGTTTTTTCCCCCAATGTACTATTATTGTATGACTGTCTCTTTAGTGGACAAGAGCATTGCAAAATTCAGAGGAGTGCATAGTCTGGGGAAAAAATAGTGTAAATGATGCAGTCACAACATTCTCCATGGTAGTATGCCACCCAGTAGGATGCTGGCAACTGCTGTGGCCCATGCCATCCCAAGCTTCTGCTGCCCTCCCTAAAGGATAAGATGTGCTGTCAGGGACTTTTCAGTCATAGATATTTGGAGAAGCCTTAGCCTACTTCCAACAGAGGATATTCATGAATGCCCAGTGCAATGTGTTGGTTTGTTCAAAATCATTAGAAGATGATGTTCCTTCTCCTCCTTCTGATCCTGGCTTGGGTTCTGTTCCAGTTCTTGGCATGGTGTGTGTGTGTGAGAGAGACAGAGAGAGAGAAACCTAGAATCACTTCCCCTAATGATTCATCAATATTGTTAATTGGAGTGTGCTTAACAATATCTATCCTAATTTCTATAAATAAACTTCAGCTATCTCCCTAAAATGTAAAAGCTTGAATGTTGCTGCAGGGTTAACTATACCTGTCATCTCATTCTATCCCAACCCAGCAAACATAAAAGGCACTTTTTAAAAAATAAAAGGGAAAGAAATCAGAACTGAAGCTAGCCTAGCTACAAAATCTTTCTGTCTCAGAAATATCTAATGGTCCTGCCAATTCCATCTCATTTTGGCTGCCATTTTTATTTTTCCATGCTGGAGAAATAAAATGTCCCTTTAAATTAGGTCAAGTCTGAAGCAGGTAGCCCCTGACTCTACTTGAGTCAAAATTGGCTCAGTGACTTAAATCAAATTGGGCTCTGAACTACTGGCACATTTTGACTTTTAGATTCTTTAAAGTTATGCTGATTTTTGTTGTTGTTGATAAGTATGTATATTGGTATAAATAAGGGCAAGGTATTTTTAGCTGTCCATATGTTCCAAAACTTCCAGTCCCAGCAGCCCTGACTAGCATGGCCAATGGTGAGGAATGCTGGGAGTTGTTTGGTACATCAGGAAGGCCACTGGTCTCCACCCTTAATATACAGTTACAACACTGGATGCCTGTTGTATTCAATAACTTTGTATACCAAAGTTGAGGGATGCAGAAAGCAAGGCAACAGACAAGTTGGACATCTTTGCAGGAGCAAAGAGATTCCTCTAATACCCTTGGAATAGGCTGAAATTGCAAGCATTCACCCATGCAATCATCAAGAATCCAACCCAACTAATTGCAACCAATTAACTATGGAAGTTCTTGTACATAGTTATGCTTAGAGTACTTTGCATACCACTGCATGTTCCTTATGAGCAATCCAGAGATGTCAGGAACAAATTGATGGAGACTGAAATGGGAGAAACCCACCTGTCAGAAGATAAATGAGGCAAGTGTGCATGATCTGAACCATGGCTGACAGCAGCAAGGTGGCATCAAAGAATGAGCAACTTTTCTTCACAACTCTGACCACTGAGGATCTACAGGATTATCACCAGACAAAATAACTGTGAGTAAAAGGCTTACATACACTTAAATTAAACACAGCAGGGTTGTTCATAATCTCTGTTTGCATTTTACTTTCTGTTAAGAAGGAAATTGCTTGGACTTGGAACATTTCATTTAATGGCATTTTTAGTTACCTTTTGTACTTCTAATGCCATCGACTAAATTTGCCCCCAAATTGCCCTGTAAGGCATAGGAAACTTTTGTCCTTTATTTGTTAATTGCAGTGGCTTCCTTACCATTTTTTCTAAATTCAATGCATTTTAAAACATCCCTGTAGCTGAAACCTAATTATCCCAATCTCGTGATGAAGTATAGCTAACAATGCAAACCCCATTTATGTAATTTATTTGGCAAATGGGGATAAATGGAATGCAGTTGAACTAATGATATACAGGTACACGTTTCCATTTCTAGTGCACACACTCACACACACATATACACAAGCACACAATCCCCCTGTCTTTCTTCTAATTATACACATAAACTGCATCTTCTAAAGCAAATGCTTTGAAAGAACACATGTTACAATATGTAGCACATTGACATATTGCTTGCCTTGTGAGGCAAATTTTGTATCCACTTTATTTATTGGGAAGTAGCAGGGAGAACTTTTGCTTCTCAATGCTTGCAGACTTAATCGTGAATGACAGTTATGGGCCATACCCAACAATAAGGCAGAAATGATGATCACACCTGGTCATTGTATGGCTAAACTACAATGAATGTAATGTAATGTAATGTATGTACAAGTTGAGCGTTCTTAGCATGCCCCAATTTAATCATTTCAAACCACTCGGTCCTTTGGACTTAATTCCAGCATGGAGGTAAGTTTGGCATTTAGGTACATTTTGACCAGCAATTTTGTTCAGAGTCATCAATCAATTAATCGATCAATCAGATCAATATAGTAATCTATAGCTGATTACCTGGCAAGACCAGCATCTACTGCAATTGTTCTCCTAACTCTCCCTTGGCCATATTTACATATCCAGCTATTAATTCTCCCACATACCCTATTTTTCACCATGGCATGAAGTAACAGTAGAGGCAGGACCTTCAAGTGAGAGATGAACAGCCTGAGACTCTTTGCATTCACATGCAGCCATGTGTGAGTGGCACTGGGAAAGTGTGAAGCATGATGAACTAGATAAGCCCACTTCTTCCCTAGTGCTCTTTCTATTGGATTAGCAGCTGCCTCCCCTCCTTTGCTATAGGCCAAACATACTTTTTTTTTTTTTTTGCTTTCCAGACAAAGAAGCAATTTCAGCAGCAATTTCAGATGGATTTCTCCAGGTGACCTCAATAAGCAGCTGAGACTGTGCAGAACATGGTGACTGTTAGATAACTTTGGCACACACTATTTGGGCTTTAGAGGTAATCCTTTGTAAGATAGATGATATAGATATAGATATAGATATAGATATAGATATAGATAGATTTCTGCCCCTGATTGAATTTTACTACAATTTAATTTGAGTTAGCCTGGAAATAAATCTGGTCTCTGAATTCTGAACCAACAAAACTTTCTAGATTATATACAAAGATAGTTCCATTAGAACACATTGTAGATGTTGATTTTTTTTTCCTTCTACAAATGGACAGATCTCACCTATCAAGCCAGAGCTGATATAAAATGTCCCCAGTCACTGCCTCAGCCAGAGGTATCAGAGAGTCTCAGAAGCTTTCCTAAATGTCATGACTGCTCCATCTGTATCCAGAGTAGGAAGATCCAGCTACAAAATTATATCCAGAGAAAGAAGATACATCGCTCCCTTAGAATTATAGTTTCCCCTTACTGTGCAGATGGCTACCATCACTGATGATATCAACAACTCCTGGGGGTGAAAAAGAATTGACAGGTTCATGTCCCCTCTGCAATTTCCAGTGTTACAGTTCCTACACCAGGTTGACAAAGGCACTGTCAGTCCTATCACTCACATGGAAACCAGTTGGAAATGCTTACTTTAGACTGCCTGGAACTGGAAGCCAGTGCAATCTCCTTGTTCAACTATGAGAGACTGGAAACCACTTCATTTATGCACTCAATATTGGTCAGGCTACTGGCCATAATACCCAATGTCCAAATTCCCAGTAGCAGTGTAAAAATAGTTGTAATCGAGGTTCCTATTCACATGGAGGTTCATATAGAGGTTCCCCTCCCATAGAGATAAATTTTGTGGAGGTAGCCCACAATGGAGATGAATATTACCACTAGAAAGAAACCCTCTAATGCTTTTACTGCATGGAAGGAGGAGTGTGTGTGCTGAGGGGAGAAGCTTTCCATTTGTGCACTTTTTCTTCAATAAGATTATGTGTTGCATAAGCCAAAGAATACCAAAAAGTAGTCAATGTGTGCTCCATTGACTATAGAAAGGTCTCTGATTATATTGACCCTGTCAAACTGTGGAATGTTCTTAGGAAAATAGGAATCCTAGAATATCTCATTGCCTGAGGAAGCCAAAGTCCAAAGAGCACATGGTGAAATAGACTGGCAAAGGAGTAAAACAAGGCTGTATACACTCTCTTTATTTATTCAACCTATATGCCAAATATATATTGAAGGAGGATGGATTGGAAGATTAACGTGGTTTTAAAACTGGAGGAAGGAACATCAATAACCTGAGCTATGTTAATAATACTACTCTGACCCCTGAAAATGCTGCTACTCGACAAACTCTAATAATGAAAGTTAAGGGACCCAGTGGAAAAAAATGGGACTACAGTTAAATATAAAATGACTAAACTGATGACAAGAAGTATAGCAACCAAGTACAGAATTGATAGTAAAGACACTGAAGTGGTAGATAGCTTCTCTTTTTTAGGATAAAAGGTAAAGGAATCAGCAGTCAAGAAATATGCCACAGACTAGCACTTGGCAGGAGAGCAGCGAAAGCATTGGGAAAGATATTCAGATGCTATGACATGTCTACACCTACAAAGATTAGAACTGTATAGGCAATGGTTTTTCTTGTGATATGGATGGAAAGAAAAAATATTGACGCTTTTGAACTTTAGTGTTGAAAAAGACTCTTCAGAATACCATGGATAGCCAGGAAAACAAATGGATCATTTACTACAGTATATTAGCCCAGAGTTCTTACATGAAGCACAAATGACCAGGCTCAAACGATCATTCTTTGTACTCATTATGTGAAGATCCATCTCTGTTGAGAAGTCTATAATGCTGGGGAAAACTGAAGGAAGGAGGAGAAGCAGATGAGCAACAACAGGGAGGATGGATTCAATTATAACAGCAACAAATGCATCATTGAGAGACCTAAAAGGCCTGGTTGAGGACAGATCATCTATGTGGTCCCTAAAAGGTGACACCAACTTGATTATACCTAATAAAAATAATATTCAGCTGCAACCTTATTTGAAAGGACAAGATGGTGATGAAGACAGGGAGGCTAAAAAGCACCCTGCTGACAGTTTGGCCGGTGAATGACTCAGCTGTTAACACCTTCACTTTTGCACTTCACAACAGCCTTCAATAAGACTTCAGTAGCAGTCAGCCATGGGGGCTTGTAGCCAACCACAAAATAACACTTTTCATGAATTTGAGCTGATGAGGTGAATTGCATTCTTAAGTGTCCACAAAACAAACAAACTTAAGAGCACATAAGTCAGTCCTTTTATATATAAACAAAGCAGAAAAATTGGGCCATTCTGTAAGCCTCTGTAAGGAAACTAAATATGAGATTGGCCAATAAAGCTTATTTGTCAAATAAAGATCTTAGATAGAACACCTCGCCCATTACAAAAGAAATTACATTAATATTTATGAGAACAAAAACCCAGTAGCTAAAATGGATTTATGCAGATCTGAAGAGTTTCAACTTATCTTCTCGGGTTTGCAGACAGTTAAATGCATTATTAGGAGATGTGACTGTTCAGCACACCAACACTCAGGTATCACCCAACTTCATTACTACCTGATTAATTAACCTGTTTAAAGTGTGAAAGTTGACACCTTGTCATTAGAATCTATATATGGGAATAATTAATGAGAAACTATGAAATAATTTGTTCCTCAATTAAAAAACCTGAAGGAAAAGGTTTTATTTTATCTCATTATTCTTGTTTTCTGTTATCACCTATACAAAGCCAGGAGGAATTTGTAAAACTTACTGTCTGGAGAAAGAAGGGAGGGAGGAAAATGCTATGTAACATCTCAGGAAGCAAATCTTTAATAAAATGTAGTGTTATCCAACAGCAATAGATAACTCAAGAAGGTTTCAGGAATAATCAATCCAGTTGACAGCACAAACCTGAATATTAGTCCTTCCTTTCTTCCTTTCTTTCTTTTTTTTAATCTGATACATTCACTTTTGAAATGAACAAAAGGTTCAAAAACATGGGATAAAATAAATGATGGTATAGCATAAATATCTCAATAGATAATCACAGCACTGCTTGTGATTTTTCCTAATTATATGCAGGAAGCCAAACTTGTAGCTTTTGTTCAGGAGTTCACCCAGCAAATGTAAGAAAGCAATGTCAAAGTGCTCACCTTAAATGTTTGCTATTTTTACATGAAAATTCCTGGAAATCAAGAGGACTTTTGAAATCTCTTGTATTTTAGGATATATCTGTATAGGAATTCTACCCTATTAAGCAAATACTCCATTTGATGCTCCATTTGAGAGCTTGCCAGTTTTGTTAATGAACTATCCATCCTACTATCTAATTGTCTCTCTCCCTGGGCTAACTAGGATGATCTGGGGTATGATGTTGGATTAGTTAAACACTTTTTCTCCCACTCTGTGAACACAGACTACCTGTCCTCTAGTCTTCTGCACTTCCCCTGTGTTCCAGGATGTCTTCAAGACTTCAGTCAGTGGCTCTGAGATGATATATGCCAGTTCCTTTTGCAACCTGGAATGCAATCCATCTGGTCCAGGAAACCTGAATTCATTCAAAGTAGTTAGCTGTTCTTTCACTAATTTCTTACCAATTTTGATATGCATTTCTCTTCTGCCTCCCATGGTGCAGCTTCCGACAGTCAGACTGTTTTGTCCTTTTGTGAAAAGACAAATGCAAGGTAGGAATTCATCCTTTTATCTGTTGCTTGTCATCTTCTTGCCATCTTTTCCAACCAGTGGGGCAACCATTTCTTGTCTTTCATAGGTTCAATAGGTACAGGAAACTAGGAGAAGCTAGGAGAAATGCCATCAGTATTTGGGTAACTCCTAATTCTACCACCTCTTACTACCCAACTCCAAGAATGCAACTGGTTTGCTTGAACACTGCCCAAGTTTGATAATGGGCTTAATGAGGGGAAAGAAGCTGAAATAAAATCCAGACAAGATAAAAATCCTCATGGAAATTCAGCTTTGGATAGGGTTGCATTCCCCTTAAAAATCCAGGTTTCCATTCTGAGATGTTTATTGATCTTCAGTTCCCATCAAATTCAGAAGTAGCAATTGTGGCTAGTATTTCTTCATTATGGTTAGAGGACCAGCTCAACCTTTCCAGAGTGAGCCAGATTTGATGACAATTACTAATGCCTTGGTCATATCCCCCTTGCACTATTTCAGTGCGTTTTCTGGGGCACTACCCTTGAAAGTGTCCAGAAGTTGTAACCAGTGCAAATGCATCAGGTGGGCTGAAAATCAGTGCAGGATATAGGATCATATTATGTCTGCTTTCTGGGCACAGTTTAAGATATTGATATTTTAAACTTCTAAACATCTTAGGACCTGACTAGGAGAGACCACCTCTCCTATTTTTAAGCTGTCAGGGCGTTTAAGCTCTCCAGATCTTAAGAGGCCCTTCTAAAGATCTTCACTGTGAGATGCTCATTTATCTGGCAATTGTGGGAGGGCATTTTATTGAACTGCTGCTAATTTCCTTTGGAAATTGCTTTGAGCCCTACATTTAGGTTTAAAAAATCTGTAAAAATGGATCTCTTTCATCAGGCTTTCATATATATATATATATATATACACACACAAACACACACACACACAAGCTTTCTGCATTTTCTAACAAATGCCACCATGTATAAATCAATTAAAGAAATAAATAAGTCATCTGTTGGGCTTTGATTTCTGAAACAGTCTCCTTATCCTTACCCTCCTTAAAGAGTTAGCATGGCCAACAATTATAATTTGTTTTTCTCACATTGAGTTTTACCATCTGTCAATAATCTTTTTCAGGTGTTTAGAAGCTAGAAACCCTCACCACATAAGAACTCCCAATAAGACCCAGCTTTGCCAACAAAGAAAGAAACATTTAAAAAAAAAGAAAGAAAAAAGAAAAAGAAATAATCTAGAATCCTAGAGATAATTTTCCCATCCAAACCCATTATTTGCTCACTGCAGGAATGCAAATGAAACCAATCAAGACAGATGGCTTTATAGTCTCTGCTTCAACATGTCCAGTGAAGGGGACCCCACCACTTTTCTGAGTATTTGGTTCCACTATCAAACTACTCTTCCTGCTAGGATTTTCTTCTTAACATTGAAGTGAAATCTGCCTCCTTGTAACTTAAATAGATTCTTCTGTGTCCTGCACTCTGGAATGATGGAAAAGAGATTTCAGTCTTCTTCTGTTGGGCACATTTGCAAATATATGAAGAGAGCTATCATTTCCTTTCTCAGTTTTCCCTTTTCAAAGCTAAATATGCTTTGAGGTTCAGATCCCTCAACCTCTGTTAACAGGGTACAGTAATAGTTTCTAGCCCCTTGATTATCCTCACTGCCCTTCTTTTAATCTTTTTCAGTTTATTCAAATTCTTTTCAAAGTATGGTATCCAGATCTGAATGGAATATTATTATTCACAAACATAGTGGTCATGCTTGTGATGGGAAAGAGTTCCTGCATGACTATAAAGGCATTGACTTTCATACAACCAACTACACTTCAGTGTCCTTCCTCCATAGAGAAGGCCATATGAGTACACTAGCACATGCTGAGGCTTTTCTCATGTAGATGTTCATGCAGAATGTTTGAATAGGCTGGGGAACATGATGTTTGAAAGGACAAATTGAGAGAACTAGTGCCAGAGTGCTTGAAATAAGCTATTGGGAAGTACAGAATCTAGATCTTCAAAGATTACTTGTGGGCAGGCCCTAGTTTTGTTTTGTTTTGTTTAGAAAGGAGTAACTGCCTTGTACCCCAAACTTAAAGTGATCCCATCAATATGTAATTCAGTACTTGAAATAATCAGGTGGGTTTGTTTATTTTGTTTTTTAATTCTAGACAATACATTTCATTAATGAAAATATAATCAGTCAAAATATAGTTGAGTATTTGAATTTCCCCACACATCCCAATTCATGGGTCACTGACAAAAAAGGATAAAAACCGCACAGAGGTAGGTTACAGTGAGAAGTTGGGAGGCATCTCAGAATCTTTGGAAAGCCTTCATTCTGAGATGGACATGCTGATGTCCCCACAAAGATTCCCTGAGTGGCATCATTCATTTCAGAGGACAAAAGCAATCTGCTCAGGTATGAATCTAAGAATGTATCTTGGTACATTCTTTTGAAAGGAATGGAATCTTACAAGTCCAGGAATCTCACATTTATCTCTAAATGAACAGGAATTTTGGACTGGATTGTGTATTACCTGCCTGTATCTCTATATTTGTGGGAAAAAACTGACTTCCTGTCTTAAAGTAGCCCCTTGCTTTTAGAGTTGTGCTGTCAAAAATAATTTATTCTACAAGTATTCAGAGCTAGTCTGAGATCTGAACTAGACATTAACTGAAAGAAAGTTAAATGATCAATCAACATAACTTATAGTCAAGAGAATTGTCCAGGGTTCAAAAACCAGTTCAACTTTAAGGTCTGAAATCCAAAAGCAAGCAAGCAAGCAAGCAAGCAAGCAAGCAAGCAAATAAATAAAATAAAATAAAATAAAATAAAATAAAATAAAATAAAATAAAATAAAAATCAGTCCCTTGCCTGCTTTATGCAACATGGTTGTGATTTAGGACAACCTTGCAAATGTACATTTTTCTCTGAATTTTGGAAATGAGGGGAAATAACTTGTTTTCAGATAAGTACTCAGTAAGAGGGATTCAGGAGAATTCCAAGACAACAGTGGTAATAAATTCCACTTGTAACCACAATATTCCAAGAGAGAAAATTGTAAAAAGTGTTCTCCATAGTTTCAGAGATGTTCACAAATGTTACAGTCCACCCCAAATTGCCACTTCATTTGCCAGTAAGGACAGTGTTAACACCTTTCAATTACTAGTATGGTCCTCCTCCCCATCCCATAATGCCAGTCAGGCATTTTCTTAATCTGTCATTTTTCCCATTTGGAATTATAAGAGATTAAAGCTATTGCCTTTCAGAGAAGCTATTTAAGGGCCCCTCAAAACAAAATCAGCTGCCTTCCATAAAGGCATTTCTAGCAGAAGAAATGTTCTATAGTATGAAAAGTTTATTTAACTTGAATGGCATTAAATTAATCTGTAAGGAAAGTGTTTAGTTCTGGATCTGGAAGTATAATATGATGGAAATTGAGTACATCATGCAAATTTATGAAGAAAATAAAGCCAGAGTGAAAGTTCAAGTCAAACTAATGCTATTTCTCCAGGCCACCTTAATGGATTTAAAATCACAAATGCTGTAGTCCTGTGTGCATTTACTCAAGAATAAATGTAATAGCATTCAATGTTCTTTAATTCTAGGGAAGTATCTATAGGACTGCAATCCTCTAAAAATATTATCAGGCAGTAAGTCTCAGATAATGGGGTTTACTTCTAAGTAAGTATATATAAAATTGCACTCTCACCTCTGAAGTCTGTACATGTGAGTTTTGATCTTGTGGAAATAATACACTTTGGCTAAGCCACAATTTATTACTAGGTTTCCCAAGACGAATGTCTCCATTCCCAGTGTTATCCAAACAGAACGGGCTTTGGTCAGTCTGATTGTTACTCAGTCCTAGGGGTCTCTTGAGTTCAAAGGATGGTCTGTGGTTTTTCCAAACCACTTTTGCAATCTGAAAGTTCCATGTCTCCAAAAAATAAATCGGTGGTGTCTTAAAATGGCCTGTAACAATATTTTGAAAGAAGAGAGCATGAGAAGGCATTGCAGGCTTCCATTCTCTTTCAGGACAAATCACTTGTATACTGGAAAGCTTTGCACTGTATTTTTCTTTTCTATATTGGCAGTCTCTGAATTGATGTCTCTCCATCTTACAGTTCTGCATGGATAAAGACCACTGATACAAATAAGGAACATGCAAATGGAAACCCTCTCCATGTATTTTCCCAAGTCATTCCTAGTGCTGTGTTGAAAATGTAGTCACATTTTTCAGTTTGATGAAAAACAATTTCCTTTAAATTTCTTTAAGGAAAAAATGGTGAATTTTGTTGAGGTTTTGATATGTTATTACAAAAACCATGAGGAGGAGAGAGGATTCATTCCTACCAGGTGGAGAGCCATGAGGAGGAGAGAGAGAAAAATGAGGGAAACAGGAAAAAAAGGCAGCTCCAAGCCCCTCCCACACAAAGCAGCAAAGCTAGGCTGCAGTGGAGCTGCCCCTCCCTTTGTGCTTGTGTGAGACAGGCTTGGTTGAAACCTCATATTTTCCAACAAATTTTTCATGGGTGGGGGTGAATTTGGCAGGGTTGGGGTTCTTCCTGAAGTTACCTTGTGGCTGAGTGGTGTGTGTGGGTTTCTTGACTCCAATCCTCTCTCCATTAGTCCACAGCCTCCTTAGCACTCCATGTTTCCATTACATCCAGACAGACAATAGGAGCTCCCTCCCTCCCTGACACATTATCAGATTAGGAAACAGAGATAGCCCACTAGGCTTCAGAATGGTAGAACAACATCTAATAAGAGAAATCGAAGTCAGAGTAACTGGGAGTTGGGTGGCATATAAATTTAACATCATCATCATCATCATCATCATCATCAAACAAAATAATAATGTAGGGTAAATTTAAAAGCACTATAAGAAAACAAAATCTGAAAAATAACAGGATGGATGTTTGTACAATGTTTATTATAATGATGGGAGAGAAGTCATAACCATTATTCGGTGAAACCAGCCAAGAGGATTTTAAGGGACAATCCAATTCATTAAAAGTTTGGGGAAGATTAATCTATAAAACAGTAGCTGTTAAACCAACTTTCTGTTCTACCACAAGAGACAATTGTTTTATTTCTAATTTTTTTAAAATAATTATATCCCACTTTTCATTTCAAATGAAAAATAAATTAATAAATTATAATTTATTACAATTAGTTAAAACAAATTAATAATTTTAATTGAAAGCGAGGAGATAATTCAATTAAATTTGGGAAATAGTGAAAAGCAGCTACTTTTAAAAGAGTTACAAATAAAAATTAGTAATTCAATAAACCCTAAGATTTGGGTCTTGATCTATCTTAAAAATCTGCAAGCTGTTCACTTGCCTTATGCAGCTGGAAATCATGTCCTGAAAACATTTCATTTTTCCCACAAGGAAGTTCACTGCAAAATTTTCTAAAAATGAAACCTGAGGATAAAAAGGAATATACAGGAATTTAAGGATTAGCTTATCTTGTCAAAACACCTTGGAACCTCCCTTTTGCTTGAAAACACATTTTTAAATGGAAACTTTGGCTGAAATGTTGGCAGCAACTCTTTGGTGACGTTCTGAATCCCAACTTAGATACAATGCCAAGTGTCATTTCAAAGGCGATTCTTGCATTTATTAAAGATTTTGTCGCAAAAGCCCTTTTACATTGTTTTGTAGAATAACTATCATAGGATAGACCAGGCTCTCTGTCTGGGGATCTTTCTATCCAATGTCCAATGGGTCCTGCTGAAAAGCAGGTGGAAGCCATGGCCAGGACAACCTCTGCACACCTTTACCTGGAACTAGGATGCACGGCCAGGATAACCTCTGCACAGCTTTACCTGGAACTAGGATGCACTATGGACTATCACTCACGCTTTTGTCATCTCACACAGATTACCGTAATTTCCTTTACATGGGGTTCTCCTTGAGGACCATGTTCTCACTGGCAAATCTCATTATTGCATGTTACATTGCTGCTAAGGGAGCTCTGTTGGCTACCAGTGTATTGCTGAGTGCAATTCAAGTGCTTGTTATCATCTATAAAGCCCTCATATTACTCAGGGCCTGGTATCTAAGAGACTGCCATTCCCTGATAGATTTTTCCCACCTAATCCAGGCAGTGAGGGAGCTCCTGCTGAAAGTCCCTTCCAACTGTGAGGTGCCACAGAAGGGGCCCCAATAGTGGGTATTTTTTGTAGTGTCTCCCTTCTCTGGAACATCTTGACCCCCAAGATGTGGGTGACTCCTACTATCATGGTCTTCCAAAGGCTTGAAAAAAACTTGCTTTGCTGGATGGCTTTTGGGGACTAATTAGTACAGTCATGGATGACCGGATTAACAGTTTGCGTTATGGGTATTAATTGCATTATTGTTGTTTGTCTAATTTGCATGCTGTACATTGCCTAGAGTTTTTGTTAGACTGAGGCAGCAAATAAATCCCATAAAAAAACAAAGTAAATAATGCAAACATATTCAGTCTTCCAAGATTGAGTATCAAATTGTATAAAAAGGATTTTATTGTACAAAATTGTCAGTTAAATCACTTTAACCCCATTTAAGATTGAGCAGTAGCAATTTGCTTGTCATAACATTTAATATAAAATGAATTGAAACTGCAATGTTTTAAGATTTTTCTGAAAGTTGGAAGGAAAGAATTTCAGATCTATGAGACCAATATTGACCCTATGCTGTTGCCTGTTCACATAACATTATTTATTGATTGCTTAGAAAGCAGGGCTTCAGTAGCTGATCCTAAAACCCTGTATATGTGGTCTTTCAGAAGCCTGATCCAAAGCTGTCTTTAAAGGCTGCTCCATACTGACTATATTATGGTAAGTAATGATGGATACAGCCAGTGGATCGGTATCACTGAGACAAAAATAATTTTCCCCAGATACAGCTATAGCTGGGGGATTAAATGAAGCTAGCAAAAAAGAGTTCCTGGATGTCATCTGCATAGCCTCAGACATGCAGTGCATTTCTTTCAAAATCATCAGATTTTCAAACCCACAGGATCTCAGCCTTGTTATGATTAAGGTTTAATTTATTTACCTTTATCTAAGGTAAAGGAAAACTGAAGGGCTCATGCCTGCAGAAGCATCATTTTAGGAACTCATTCTTCCAGAAAAGATAAGAAAGCCATGAAACCTGGTATATGCAGAAGGGAGATTATTTCAAAGGACAGATGCTGCCTCAGAGATGCTCGGTGTTTGTATAATCTCTACCAGGTTATCTGCATGTCACAATTTGGACAGTAAGAACCAAGGGTTGCCTCATGTAGAGCATTTTGGCTTAATTCAATTTTTAACTTAGAAGGGCACGAATAACAGTGGACAAGCTATGCTTATTAGGACTAGGCACAGCTGGTACATCAACTTGAGTTAGTTAAAGGTGCCTTTAGGCTAGCATCTCTGGTGACAACGATTGATCCAAGAACAATTTCAAACCATGGATCTGTTTTTTGGGTTTTTTTTAAATTACTTCATACGAAACTCATTCAGAGTGAAACCGATCACAGCTCTGATCCATGACCAGCATCTTGCAGTTGTTCCTATTCTACTTATCATTGATCTGCACGTTGACAAGAGTTAAACAAATAAGTGAGCGCATGCTAATTTAACCTCATAATCGAAAGCAAGGGTAGTGGAAATATGCTTAATCTATCGCAGTCACTCAGTAGAATTACCTTCATAAGCAGGGCCACAATTTAATACTTATTCCACAAGCAAGAGAAGAGAAAGGAAAGCATGTTTCCTTGGGTTTCCTTGGTTTTTCTTTTTTTCTTTTTTTTTCACACTTGAGATCAGGCGTTTATGGTACAAATATAGATTATTTGTGAAAATGAATCATTAGGGTGGAGGTATAAGCGTAATATTTGTCTTGGCTAATTATAGTTAAAATAATAGTTACAGGCTGCATAACACCACTCCAAATATTTTTATCATCATTCAGCTGACTTTGAAGCATTCTTCCTAGATTGCGTGAATGGGGGCAGACTAAGCTCTAGCACGTTACCAGGCATGTCTACTTAGGAGTAAACCCAACTCAGCTCAACTGGACTTAAGTCTTAGTACTTGTATTTAGGATTACAGGTCTTGTCTGTCACACTTACCCACCTGTACTACAGCCTTCAGTCCAGAATAACATGAGTTCATTATAAACTTCAGCCATAGTGCTAGACCCACCTTCTCAGAGCAGTTTTTCCAATACCTGCCCATTGGAAGGCAGAGTTGAAAACTTTCCATTGTGTGTTACTTCCTCATCTCTCTTGCACACAGAAATCAGAACCAGCCCCCAGCCATTACACTGCCAAAGAGCCCGACTATCAGGCAGAATTTATCTTCTCTGAGATCAGAAACAGCAATGGCATGGCTATTTAAGACCAGTGAAATAATGAGCAGAATTTCCATGTCAAGAGTGGGAAAAAGACCCAAATGGTTCTAAAAGCCACAACCTGATAAGAAGTGAAAAGGAACTGTTATTGTTTACTTACTTGCTTGTTTTTGTTTTTTGTGTTTATTGTTGTTCATTACACTTACAGTATTTATTGTATTTATATCCTTCCTTTCCTCTAAGAAGGTTACAGGGGAACACCGTTAACTTTATAGCATGTTGCATGAAGTGAATATTCCCAATGATCAGTAACTGATGCTGCCAGAAGCATCCTAAACACTGGGGTAGCATTTAAGTCTGTTGAAACAGTGAAGGCTGGTACATCCTTCACCTTGTAATGTAGCTAACCCTTTCCCATCACAACTGTTTAGACCAGTGTTTCTCAAACTTGGCAACTTTAAGATGTATGGACTTCAACCCCCACAATTCCCCAGCCAGCAGAGTAAAATGTGTAGCACAAGTTATAATGCAAAATTCCCATTGATGTAGTTTCTATGGAAGGACTGCATGACTTTGCCCATATTGATCCCATAACAAGTTCAATTCAGATATAGAACTCATATACAGTAGCAACACCATGGCAAAATGGCACAGATCAGTGATTATTAAATGATTTAGTTTAGAATCAATATGATGGAAAGTGTTCCTGTATAAGTGAACTGGCTAAAATAGTTTCAAATCATATCCACAAACCCTGTATTACTATATATGTAAACTCTGGCATAAACATTTAAAACTGATTGCCATCCAGTAAAGGAAAACCAAGTTTCAGAATTGAATTATTCTGTGTTTGTTCTATAGAAGGGTAATTATATTACATGTTCTAGTTTTCAAGAACAAACATACAAACAGAATGAAACCAGATTTATTTTGCATCTGGATTTGTGCTCTTGATCCTAAATAGTCTGTTTCAAAAGGAATTGGAATGCAAATGGTTAATACACATCAAGGAGGAGCTTTGACCATTTTAGCTCTCAGATACAATATGACTGATGCATTTCTTGAGACCAAGTTCCCATAAGTATTCATAATTTTACACACACAGGTATCAACGGCCATTCCAGGAATTTCTGGAATTAGAGAAAAGTGGGACAGTCACTTGTTCAGTGAGCAGAAGAGTTTTCCCTGAATTTGATCAATGAACTCAATTATCACTCTGTTGCAGGACTTCCATCCTGGGCTTACAATGATGCATAGTTGCCACCCTACCTGACAATTCTCTTCAATAAATAAGAGCCTTGACTCTCAGCTTTTTTGTTGTTGTGTTGTGTTTTGTTCTCTCCCCCCCCCCCGCATTTTTTTTATTCTTTCTTTGTCTTTTTTTTTTAGCAGCCCTTCTGGGTCCCCAGCTGATTTTCTTCACAAGGTTAGTTGCTAATACATTCCTAGCACCCATGCATTATTAATGCTCACCACTCTCCAAGGTGGCAGTGACAAATCGGGAGCAAAATTCACTGACTAGTGGGGAATGTACTTTTTAGTCATGCTTCAATTTTTCAATCCATTCTGCTTGTGGAGGATTTTTCAGGAGAAGTACTGTAGCAGAATATGATCCCCCCCCCCCCCCCCGAAGCACTCTAGTAACCAATGGAAAGATTATGAGTCAGGGTTTTTCCCAGGAGGCCTTGAGGGGGAGTAGTATAAAAAGTACCTTTGATGTTTCCAGTAGCACGGAAGTCATTGTTTTTCATCCCATGTAGTAAGTGGCAGTTTTGACTCCAAATCGCCTGTGCGTGCAGTGAAGTAAATTATAATATTTTAACTAGGCTATGCGAGCCAGCTGTAGCATGCCCAGAAATAATACCAAGGGTGTATCATGAGCCACACTGATTTTTTTTCCCCCTTCAAATGTGCAGATTTGTTTCTTCAGAGAGAAAACACTATTCTTTTTTACAAACATAGAGAAGCATTTGGTGAACGACATTCAAGCAACAGTTATTCACTACTATAAATCCTGCCAGAGTCTTAGTCCTACACTTTCTTGATTCCAAATCACTTCAATTAATATAGCATATTGAGCACCAATGGTGCTGCAGAATATTGTAGCAACTATCTTTTCATTGTAATGAATACTTTTAGGTAAATAAAAGCTGAATTACTCATCTGAGAGCAATATAGGATTGTGGTATGGATGCTTTGCTGCTAGGAATCTCAGTTATAAGCAAATGGAAGTAGATTGGGGGGGGGTATGGGAAGACAAGGGAAGTTTCAAACTTGCAGAATATTGTAACAACGGATTTTGGTTAGTCTTCTGCAAATTCTTTTACCTTCTGAAATTTTAGTCACTTTTTAACATCTACCTAGAAAAAGAGCAGTTGGTTCAACATCCAGAAGGAAGAAATAATATGCACATAAGCTCTTAGACACTTTCTTGTAAACCATCTCAACTATAATTGGAGTATGTATGAAAAATGTGGCTTGCCAGTTGCTGTCTTGGCATTCCCTTAGTGTTAAAAAAAAAAAAAAAGCAGATCAGATCTGGTTATCTCTGTTTAAGAAAGCATATTTAATACATAGGTATAGAGCATGGACAGGAAATGTGTAGCTTTCCAAGTTAACCATGCTAGTCGGACACATGGCATTTGGAATCCCACAGCATTTGAATGGTCTCAAATTGAGCACCCGACCCCCCCCCCCACCTTGGAGTTCCTGTGTGGTACCCCCAAGCATCGGTGTGCCTGTAGATTCCTCCCTTGGTATCTATCAGGCCCCCTGCCCCACCCAACTTCCTAAATTTTAGAATGATTCTCTTCAGTTTAAACAAAAGTTAAAAGGACATGCAGTAAAATAATGCACCTGGCACCAAGTAGTTCCAAGTGTGCCCTTGGAGTATACATGAGCCCTATAGGTATTCTTAGAAAAAAGAAATGGTGAGTTTCTTGCTGAATGAATTCCCTGAAGGACTAGAGAAGATAGTTTGCTGTCTGGTAAATGGAGGCTTTCTAACTAGCCATACCCACTACAGTATCCGCTCTCTGAAAGGGAACAGCCCCATGGCAGCCACCATCTTTGCAGACTCAAATGCCAAGTTGCCCACTGGCTCCACAAGGTTAGAGTCTCTTGCCCTAGTCAGTGATTTCTTTTAAAAGTTCCTGGTTTTAATTAAACAAAAGCACTGTTACACCAATATGGTGTAACAAAAGTTCACAGTGTAAGTAGCCATAATAGCCATCATTGTGATTCTGTAGATTTGAAGGCAAAAAAAAAAAAAGTGCTTCAGAACACCCAAGGGTGCTCACATAGCACCCGTTTGCAATTTGATAAAGTAGCTGTGCCTTTTCCTGGGTTTATGCAGCTGCATAATCCTGGCAAAAGTTGCATTTGCATAGGAAAGTGCAGACAGGTGGTACATGAATGTGTCCACCTGCTCCAAAACACCTTTTGCCTGTAAATCCAAAGTGCTGCACAGCCCTGGTATAAAAATGTAAAGTGATTCTGATATTGAGCCCTTGATTTCTTCTCTCTGTCAAGAATGTTTTCTCCCATTTATAAAGCTAAGGAGAAAATGCATTTGTGCCATGCATGTAAAAAAGGATGGGGTTTTGTGAAGTCATAACCATCAGGTTGACTTTTTTGGAACCCCCCCACCCCCCAAGGATATTCCTAACTTTTATTTGCCTAAGAAATCCAGGAAGTCTACAGATAATAATAATTATACTGGAACTTGCAGATCAAAGTTGAAAGCCGGTGAAAAAAGAAATCCGCTGTTATACCAATCATGATTGGACCCCTTGGAGCAATGCCTAAAAGACTCCCTTAATATTTGGAAATTTTGAATTTATCAGACCTGAACACCCTAATTTAAAAAAAAAAAATGCCCTGCTTGGAACTGCCTATATCCTCAGATGCTACCTTAACAATTATTAGATCCTTGGTTAGGACTTGAATTAAGTTTCCACCAGTCTTTAACTATGAATCTAATTGTAGATTACTACTATTACTACTAATAATAATACCAATAGTTGTAGGTGCCTTAGGTGCAATCCCAAAACATCTGGAGCACCACTTGAACACCATCGGCATTGACAAAATCACCATCAGTCAATTGCAAAAGGCCGCTTTATTTGGAATGGCTTACATCCTGTGACAATACCTTTAACATAATCAAACAACATCTGCCTATCCCAGGTCCTTGGGAAGGACTTGATAGATGGATAAAGATGCCAAATCCAGTCTAAACATCTGGCTGACTGTGCGACCAACCATAATAATAATAATTTATACTCTGTCCAACTCCCAGTGGTTCTGGGTGGTTCACAATTGTTAAAACGTTTAAAGAACAATACAAAAACCACAAAAACAGCACAAGACAAAAGAGCAATGATGGCAAAGAAAACAAACCCAGAGGGAAAGGAAGGGGATCAGTCATCCTCTTCAAAGGCCTGGGCAAACAGCCAGGTCTTTAAGACCCCTTAAAATACCAGTAGGATGGGAGCCACTCACATTTTGAGGGGGGACCTCATTCCAGAGGGCAAGTGCTGCTCCAGAGAAGGTGCACTTCTGGAGTCCAGACCGAAGGCATTGCTTAATTGATGGGACCCAGAGTGTGCCAACAGTTCAGCCAGACTGAACTGGCTGGGCAGATATTATGGGAGAGTATCTGCCCGGCCTCCCAACCTGCCAACTGCCTTCATTTCCAGGGCCTCAGTTTTTCCAAGTATTATTAAACTGAGCTTGCTTGTTTAAAAATTACACAGAGATCAGGAAACTCCCGAACATTCTTTCTCAATGAAGTGATGCTCTCCGTTTTTTTTTTTTGTTTTTTTTTTTTTGTTTTTCCCACAGTGCAAAGCCATGTACCAGAAGAGATCCATCTCCATGCCTAGCAAAGCGAAAGCATTAACACTAAGTCTGTGTCAACCCTTCCAGGTAGGCCAGGTCAACAAACAGGCAAGGCAGCGGTTTCAGGAAGGTTTTTATTGTTGTAAGGTAGACAATACCTTCAACAAAATCTTGAATGCCTGTCCAGTTTTCTCGGTGTCCCATCTGATATCAGACAAAATCAAGGAAGGATGATTTCAAGTTCCTTTCTCTTTTCTTTTCTAACCTCTTGCTCCTTCTTTCCTATTTCCAGAGTCACTTCTAAATTCCTGTATGGGTTGTTCTTTTACATGTTGTTCAATAACTTCTAGGAATCAAAGGACTACAGAACATCTCCCTCTCTCTTTTGGCATTGGGTTTTTTCCCCCTTCTTTAAAAAATGTAATGAAACTAAAAATAATTGCAGACTTTTGTAAGTGCCAAGAAGATACTGTCTTTAGAAGATGAAACCGTGGCTGCTTCCATCTGTGACTGCCCCCTTTTCAGAACTCTGAGCTGGCAATTGCAACCATGCTCAACCTGATCTGTAGGCAGCCATTCGCTTCTGTCTTCCCCTGACCCCAGAGCTGAGATGAGTTTATTTCTATGCTTATATGTGCTACTGAAGGAATGAGAGAAGCAAAGGCAGATAAACAAATAAATACAACTGAACTGGGAACTTCCACTAGTGTCAAAAATGCGGGAGACTCACCCCAGTCATTTCAGCTAGGACTTTCCAGCTGGAGGTAGTTTAAATAGTGCTGTTAACTGTTGTTATGGTATTTGAGCACTTTATGTTGAATGTATGAATGTATGTCTTGATAGCATCCTCTCCCCTAAATGCCTTCTGGGCAGAAAGGCAGGTTGTAAGTCATACACAGGAATACATTAAAATAGGAAATGAAACTGTCCTCCTTCTTCAAAGCCTGGCACCATGCTTGAAGAGGACCAAGTGGGCTACCCTTACTAGAACTGCAATCTATGGCTTGTCATTGGCTTCATTTCTGGTTGCTCTGAACACAAATGGTGGCTGTTCCAATTCAGCCAATTGTGGTTTAATCAAGCTTAACATGGTTTAATGGGGTGTATGAATCAGGTTATATTGGCTGTGTTCACATAAACACAGAAAGCCATAATGGGGTTTATTTGTGGTCTAGGGTAGTGTGACTGTAGCTCATGAAGAATCACTTGTTTGCAGCAGGAGCCTCAAAATCAAATAAATATAGAACTAAATTGTGATTTCTTCTATAAATAAAGAGAAGCAAACTATAATTTAACTATAACTTAGCAAAGGGTTTATGCTAGGCCCATTTGGAATTCCCTACTATTTATTTGTCCCCTCATCTCTGAGTTTATTCTACTGTTTTTTTTTCTTTTTATTTAATTGGCCATTCTGTTTTAAATTGTTTTCCTCATCTTCTAAAGTTTCCAACTGAAAATTATATCCAGTGGGATTAATTCACCAATGGAAGAGCATCTACCTTTAGAAGAGATTCCATTTTAGAGGCTGCCATTTCAAATGAGGCCACAATGGCAGGCACAACTGCATGACTGAAGCCCTGCCCCTTCATACGTGTTGCAATGTGGCGCACATGTACAAAGTGGTGGAGGCTTGTATCGCATGGTTATACCTGCCCCCTTGCCCTTTTGTCCCTACCCCTCATCTCCTATGGACAGCTATGCTGCCCTGGCAAATATGTTCCAGAGATTTGGAGGAACTTTCTGGAACAGATTTGGGGAACTCAAAAGCATGAGTCAAAAAAAATACAGTCTCATCACTGGAATGGAAAATTGTTTGTGAATTTCTTTAATGGATTATTAGCTATTTCAGATGGATTTCTTGGTTTCTAAAAACAGAAAGACTGGATGAAAAGAAAATAGGTAACAATTTGTACATTTACTCACAAATCAGGCCTACAATATTCATCAGATCTTGCTGTTAATCCTAAAAAAAATAGGAGTACTATGAGGTAAGTAATTAAGCAAGTCACTAAAGTTTTGTGGACTGCTAATCAAGTTCATCAAATGCATTCTCCTGGAATGGTCTGCTTCTTTGTGAAAGTTAGACTAAAAGGAAAAAAATATTTTACTAAAAGGAAATGAACCCAAGAAGCAGCTGAAGCAATAGCATCGGGATTCAAAGCTAAGCAGAGGATTTTCTTGCAAAAAAGGAATAGGCAGTGGCTTCATAGACTACATCTCCAATATCTGATGGTCCCATTTTTGGGTTACTTAGGTGAGATCTCAATGGACTGTATTCCTCAATATTTCTTAGCTTAGGGCTTTTTGCAAGATTCACATTGATATCTCACAGTGAATATTAAAACCTTATTCATGACTTGTTCAGAGAGAAACATCCATTGCCCAGATTCATTTATTCATAAGCCTGTGACCCAAATTCATTGTGCTTCCTGATGCAACCCTAATGTTTATGCAATTTGGCCCATGCTGCCATCCCACTTTTTCCAAATGTCTGGTTATTCAACTTTTAGAGCCTTCAAATTGCCCTGTAGTTGAAGCAATACTCTTCCACTTTATGTGGAAATGAAAGATACACACCATTCCTCATCCTTCTCTTAAAAAGAAGAAACAATAAAACGAGAAAGTTTATTCCCATTTTAAATCTAATACATCATTACCAATCCTGCATGAAATACTTCCATGCAAAGATTCCTTTTATGATGGAAATACTATCTGACAATAATGGCGATAGCACTTTAATTTATCTGTGTTGAGTACTTTCCTTTGCATCTCTTTCTCTTCGACTAATCTGAATCTTTTTGCATCTGGCACTGGGGATCTGCACTGTTTTCCTTCCTTATGAGTTCAGTATCATCCGACAGTGACTCCGCTTTTCCTGGTTTTTTTGCACTCTGTCTTCAATACTCACTGCCAATTTTCCACTTATTCCAACACCCACATCTCAGATGCTGCCATTAACCTCCAAAGTGGAAGCTTGTCAAAAATGCTTTCAGGATGCAATATTTTTCCTTAGAACACATGCCATTTCAATCAGAAACATTTTTATAACCAATGCTGTAATATTTTACATCTCAGCCTCTGACACATTTGACATACAAATATTAAGGGCCTAATCCTGGCAGGTAGTTCATCATTTCAATTCATTGGAGATTCTGAGGCATTCAGAAATTCTTATGCCTGCTTTCCTAGAAATGTAATTGAAGGTAGAACACCTCTGATACATTTCTTCAAATATGCAATAACAATAGGATAGGATAGGATAGGATAGGATAGGATAGGATAGGGTAGGGTAGGGTAGGGTAGGGTAGGGTAGGGTAGGGTAGAGTAGAGTAGAGTAGGAATGGAATGGAATGGAATGGAATGGAATGGAATGGAATGGAATGGAATGGAATGGAATAGAATAGAATAGAATAGAATAGAATAGAATAGAATAGAATAGAATAGAATAGAATAGAATAGAATAGAATAGATTTCTTGAGAAATCACAGAATTTAGTTCAAAAGCACAATTCTGAACAGCAGTGAAAATTGATTGATTTAAATCTCAGGTATACTGCTGTACAAGTAATGAAAGGGAAATTGTACTGATGAAAAGAGTGGTAGAAATCCTTCTGTGAACAAAATTCTTCTTTTGTGAATGAAAGTATTTTCTATTCATGTCATGAAATGGTGAGTTCAAAGCCAGGGCTAAGTCTTTTCTTCATGACTTGAAGTTGCTCCCACTAGGTAGGTGATGACAAGTGTTGCTCCACAGGTGTGTGTTCACAAGCAAAATTAATGGTGAGACTGACTTGGTATTACAACTATTTTAAAAGTTTAAATGGACATTTATATAACAGTTAGGAGAACAAAGTCTTTCACATATACATTGCCTTTCAGCTACCATTCAATTGAATGGATAAGAAAGTGATAGCAACAATATTCATTATGAAGAACGATTGTATACATTATTCAGAAGCCAATTTGAATTTGCTACCAAGGGTGCCTGAGTGATCTTAAAAAGCTAAGCAGGACAAATCCCATGAGCACTTGGATGGGAGGTGGCCAGGGAATCCCAAGGACTAATTGGGAAGTTGAAACAACATGGATATTTTATTTGTTTACTTGTTTTTAATTATTCTGATTTATTAGGCACCCCATTCAACATGCAATTCTGAGTAATTTAACAGCAACTGAAAATAACAGCAAAAATGTGAAAAATAACATATCACACTTGGGATAACTCCAAACATACAACAACACCAAGATGGGTTTATCCAACTGGTTCAATCCCCAGGGGAAGAACTTCTGGAAGGCCAGAGGGGTTGGGGGCCATCTTCATCTCAGGGGTTATGCTGTTCCATAGGGCGGGTACCATGACTGAGAAGGCATGCTCCTAGGTCCCATTAGATGGTGATGTTTGATAGAAAGGACTCAGAGCATAATCACTGTGTCAGACCTCATGGGATGAGCAGATATGATCGAAGATAGGTGATACCATAAATAATCTGGCCCTGTGTCATGAAGGGTTTCAAATGTAATAGCAAGCATCTTCAATTTCACCTGGGAGCCCTCTGGGAGCCAATGTAGCTCATGAAGTAGTGTTGTATGGGCATACTAAAGCATACTCATAAATATCCACACCACTGCATTCTAACTAGCTATAGCTTCCAAGTAGTATTCAAAGGCAAGCCCATGTACAACACATTGCAATAATCCTGATGGGAGGTGACCAAAGCATGAGCAACAGTGAGTAAAGCCTTTTGGTCCAGGAATAGGTGCAACTGGACTACCAAGAGCAGAGAGTCCAGGCAGTCTTCCAAATTATACACCAGCTCTATCTGAGGGAATACTACCCCATTCAGAACCAAAGATAGCAAGTCCGCAGATCCAGGGGTGCCAAAATCACAGCCACTTGGTCTTGCTAGAATTAAACCTGATCCTGTTCATTCCCACCCAGGGGCCCAGAACCTCCAGACGCTGTGAAAAAACTTTGGCAATATCACTTGGTTGGCCTGGGGTAGTGATAGATAATCGGGTAGCATCAGCATACCCAACCCTAGACCTTATCAGATGACCTCGCCCAGCAGCCTCGTACAGATGTTAAATAGGAGTGGAGAGACAGCAGAATCCTGCAATATCCCATATAGCAGGAACATAGGACTAGACATCTCCCCTCATACCAACACAGACTGGAACTAACCCTGGAGAAAATAGGAGAAGCACCACAACATTAGGCCTCCTGCTCCTAACCCTTTGAGTCAGTCCAGAAGGATGCCATGATATGTCCAGAAGCAACTAGGAGATGAATTTGAAATTTACTCAGCAGAAAAGCACTAATCATAACTACCAATCCCTGATTAACATATTGTATGATAATATTCTAATTGCTAATTGTATGATGATTTGGCATAATACGTTATGCCAAAGGTTTCTTCTGAATTCTTCTGTATTCTTTTTAATAATTCTTATTCAACTTCATGCCACGGAAAAGAAAACATTGATGAATTCCTCATGAGTTGGGTGTGTGATGCTCTTGGACTTATTGTCATTACAAGATGACAATAAGAGGTGTGTATGCCTTTCATTGTACAATCACCCCCTCCAGGAGCACTTGCAGGAGAGGATCAATGATACACAAATGGTGGGTGTGACCAGGTGATGGAAGTCCTGACCCTTTTTACATGTATACAATGCATGTAAAAAAGAGGCGGGGCTTCTCCTGCCTCAAAATCCCCAAAGAAGGTTTGTTCATGGAACTTTTTCAGATTGGGAAGCTGGGCAGCCACAGCGTATTCAAAAGGAACTCCTGGGCAGGAAGAAAGTCAGGCATCCTCTTCCATCTTGCAAGGAAACCAACCCACTGAGAAAAATTATAAAAGACCCTGTGAGCGAGATAGAAAAACAGGAAAACTTTCAGGAAATTGGAAGTCAGATTTTGGCATCATATTTCTTAATTGCATTTACTTTTTGGTGCACATTTACAGTACATAAATATAAGAAAAAATAATGCGATACATATCCAATACTTGTACCATTCAAAATGGTGCTGTTAAAATATAGAGAGAGATAAGAACCCACAGTGGTTGGGTTCACAAAAGATACTAAGCCAAAACCAAAGCAAACCATATTATGGTTTTAGCATGTTGTGTGAAGCAGGGCAGTATATACAGAAAAGAGCGACAGCTCCACTCTTTTGAGAATATGGCTTCCCTGGGCTTATATCTACTTACCGTATTTTTCTGACTATAAGACGATACGTTTTTCTAAAATCTTTATGCTAAAAATTGAAGGGCGTCTTATTCAAGGAAGTCAGCCGAGGAGAGAACCACGCGGTTGCAAAACTGCCCATACTTTGTCTCTGCAAAGAGTCTTCCTCCTATTTCTAGCCTCCAATCATGAGTGAAATAGCTTGAGTCTGCAAACAGACTTCCTCCAATCACAAGCCTCCAATCATGAGTGTAACTGCCCATACTGTCTGCAAACAGACTTCCTCCAATCACGAGCCTGATGTAACTGATGTCAGCTGATGCTGAACAAACCAATTGGAGGAAGTCTGTCTGCAGAGACAAGCTATCGGCAGTTTCACTTGTGCTTGAATGTAATCAGTTATGCAAAAGAGCATGGAAATAGAGCTGCAGAGAGACAGTTTGGACTTCCTCCCACCGAGTGTATCAGGTAAATGTTAACTAATTACTAAATAAAAATGTGTTCTGCACTATCTTTAAAATATTGATTTCTTAATTTTGGGTTGGAAAAATGGGGGTTGTCTTGTACACGGGGGCGTCTTATTGATGGAAAAATACGGTACTCTAGACATACATCCCCCTTTTTACACACTGGGCCCCATCATGAAAATATGTGTGAATGTGGCATCTATTCTCTTTTTCCTTCTAGACCTAGTAGCTGAAATGTTTAAACTGCATTGGACGTGCAAGTCAGCAATCAGATATCATAATCCATGATTAGGGCAATCCTGGCTCAGAAGTCACTTACATTCTTCCAGCAACATTGCTTTTGTGATCAACATTCAGTGGTCTTTATAAAAATAAAATAAACTTCCAAATCAGGGCATTATGCCTGCCATAGTTCTAATAAATTGAAGAGCAAAAAGCCCCCTGAAAATTTGATACCATGCCCCATCTGCTGATATTCTCATATCACTGCCACAACCCATCTGGCTCTTGGAAGGAAGAACAAAGGGGTGGGGAGGGGGGAGAGCAAGTTACCCAACCCATCATAAGCCACCCACACCTCTGTTATTGCTAAGGATGTTTCATAGTTTAAGAGAAAAAGGATAGAGATCTCAACTGAATCACAAGGTTACCCCCAGTGATCTAATGTAGTTGTCCAATATGCCTATCAGCTGAGCAGCCTCTCAAATGTAACACTTTGAAGTGGAGTCAGCTTACATGTTCAGCTGCTAGTCATCAAGTTTAGAGAAAGTAAGTGCTCTACATGCTTGTATGAATTAGACACTAATGTCTTCTGTCAAGAAAAGAAAGGAAAAAGAAAGAGATTTAGCCTGCAATCTGATGCAGATGTTCCTGGGAGTAAACTGCATTGAATTGCCCAGTCAAGCTTTCCCCCAAAAGTAACAATTCCAATTAACACCACTAGGCAGGATCCAGTTCATTGTGGTGACAACGGGTCAACATGACATCTTAAATCTTTATTGCACTGTCCTGTTCAATAAGCATAATCATTGCCAGCATTATTTTGACCTCTGCAGCTCATTTAATGCCAGGCAACTGCTCCTCAGTGCTGCCTTTATGAACTTCTGTTAACATGTTTCAGTAATTGCTCAGTGTGGAGTATTCTGGAAGAGTATTTCTATCAGACTATATCAGCTTTCCCTAACCTGCTGTCTGCATTGGAACTACAACTCCCAGATCTGTTTTGGACAATGCTGTCTGGGAATTCTGGTTTTAAAAGTAGAGTCCAGATTAGCTCCCAAAAAGGGAGCTAATGGGCTGAAAAAACCTAGATTACAAGAAGCTGTATCTGAATTAAGAAACTTGAATTCTAGGTACCAGGAATGAAGATGTGCTGGGTAGCTAGCTTTCAAAGAGGCTTTAGTCAGGAAGAAAGCAATGCCATGGCAGAGGATCATGCTATACTTTCCAAAATGTCAATTCTTATTGTTAAATATAGTGCATCTGTTTTACCTCTAGAACTGGCAGTTGTGTAGAGGTGGGACCAGACCTGCTATGAAAAGCAGATTTCATTTAGGGACACTAATAGCTGACCTTTCTGTTATGACAATGGGTCAGGGTACTGAACTGGTGAAACCTGCTAGTTACTGTGGTTCAAACTTCCAATGATGGGATAGATCTGGACTCCATTTGTGGATGAACAGCTTCTTCTGCCATGCCTTGATCTAACAGAGGGATGGTTCCCCTTTTCTATATACACCAAGGACAGATTTCATATTGTTCTAGATGATTATTTAATGCTTCAGAGCAGATGCAAGGAGCTATAGAGAAACAGAGAAATCCACAAAAGTCACCTCCTCTTTCATCAGTGGGCACATCCCTTGAACAGTTACATTTCTGTAGGCAGGACCAACCCATTGTCAATTTCTGAACCATCCTATTCCAATTCTTCATTCTTCATTTTTAATTTTTAAATTTAAATTTTTAATTTTTAATTTAAACACCTGGGAGAATGTGGTCATCAGAATAAAACCAGGAACAAAGTATAATGCACCCCAGAAGAACAAGAAGAAGAGGAAGAAGAAGAAGAAGAAGAAGAAGAAGAGAAAAATAATGCCAACAAATACTGAGAAAGTCTACATTCTGAAATGGTCAGTATAAAGTGCTATAAGGAATGTATCAGTTCCTCTTGAGCTGTCCATCTTCATCAGATCAATAGTCCTTCCAAGCATGGGATGTTCAGGCTTTCAGCTTGAGAAATTGAAGTTCTCAAAATAAGTCAAGGTTGCAACACAAGTGCATCATACTATGTCACAGAAATGAAATAAGTTGTCTCCTGTTCGATTGATGAATGACACAGAACAATGAAGGAAATAAACGAGACTTTCTTTTCTTTAAGTTGCTAGTATACTTCTGTCAGAAAGTTTACACTAAGGGATCCATTCTTTGCTTTATAGTTCTGCATGAGTCCAGATACCAATAATAGTGAAAGTGAGAAAGCAGTAGCAGGGGAAACAAGAGAGTGCAGGGAAGCAGAGAAATGGGCAGGAAAGACCTCAAGGGGCATACAGACACACATACACACATGGTAAACAACTCTAGCTGAACTGTGTTGCACAAATTCAAATTCAGAAAGCAACACAAATATGCTCCATTTACCAAGACCGTAACAATTAGATACAATGTATGAACTTAACTGCAATTATACTGCAACTTTCTAAATATGGATGCAAAATGCTAGAACCTAAACAATTCTGCTACAAGATGCCCACTAGCTTAAAACTGCTTTGAATAATATTACAAAGTCTGGTTCTCTTTAATTGGCTATGAATAGGAGCAAGATCCAGTTCAAAATGTGTAAGTAGTTACAGTGCTGGTTTGTTCTGCATATTACATTAGTAGTAGATCTTTGGAATTATCACAACACCATGCCATTGTGTGGTGATGGCTTGTTCAGAAGGATGAACATCACGGTCTCATGAGACCATGGCAGGACCCTTTCAGCATTGGAAATACAGACTTAAGAGAGAAAGGTCCATAGTTCAGTGTTAGAATTCATCCTTTGCATGCAGAAAGATCTCAGTTCCACCTTTGCCATCTCAAACTATCAGGTACAGGTGATGAGAAAGACATTTCTCCTTGCCAGCTAAAGTTCTCAGTCTTGAGCCAACACTTTGATAGGTAGCTTGCTGTGTGTCTATTGGGTCAACTAAACCTCTGTGGAAAATTAAGACTTGTTCTCAGCTGTTGTCTTACTTCACATTCCAAATCCATCATCTCAGCTCATACATGTGAAATCATATGCAGGACAGTATTTGGAATCCTGATTAATGGACAGGTGGAGGCAGAGATAAATAATTGGCACAGCTTTACTTGTCTGATGTCTGGAATATAAAATTATGCTGCAGATATTCAGAACATTTCTGTTTCCTATTATTCCTATTAGTTAAAAGCACTCCTGCAGAGTCTACAACAAGGCTAACAAAATCAATGCTAGATGTCATTCCTAACTGAGTTGTTTGCTGATGTCAAAGAAAGCAACTTTGTTACCCCCAAAGAATGTGCATCCTTCTATTACAGGACTTTCAAAGTGATTGAACCTAAAATGTATTTTATCAGTTTACATTCGTAGCTTTTCTTGCTACTTTGAAGACTTGGGAGACTGTAAAATACTATAGCTCCCTTATAAATGGCCTATAGTAATAAATATGGATATAGAACCATTTATTATCTGTTAATAATGTGTTTGGAAATGATGTCACTAAATTCCTGAAATGTCCCATTGACTAGTTTTTCTCCAAGGAAACAATGAGTTCAGTCATCTAAGCATCTATGTAATCGTACCCAAAATAAAACTGCTACAGTAAGAAATGGACTTATGTAGATTAGAGTTGTTAGTTCTTCAGACATCTAGGCAAAGTACAAAAGTAAATTCTTCATTTTAAGGAGGATTTTGCTTTTAAATAAAAACAATAGTGAAACACCACATGGTGGTTCGTGCATATATTTCCCTATCAATCACTATATTGATTTAAAAAAAAAAGTTTAATAAAAATGCAAAAGAGCTGCAGAAATTACATTCAATGGATTGCTGATATTACAGGTGCCACCCCTCAGTACAATACCAAGCCAGCTTCTGTTATAAATTTGTTTTTTATTTGTTTGCTTTAAAGATTTTCCCAACTTGGTAATTTGCAAATTTAGATTTGTGGGTGGGCTTTTATGCAAGGCCTGCTACTACAAAGTTAGACGCACCCTTTGCATGCAGTACTCTTGCAGCTATTCAGATATTTTATGGAACAGACTCAAAAGGCACTATATCTGTGTGCAAGGAAAAATACGGTACTACCCTCAAGATCATGATACAGTGGAAGACATCTGTTGCTCAACAGGATATCTGGTCAGCAGGTTCAGTCATCCAAATTGTTCTATGATAAAAACAGGGAAATCAAAATTATAATTCTTTTCATCATAAGAACATAATCCTGCTGGATTGGACCCTGGCCCTTCTAGTCCAGCAGTCTGTTCTCACAGTGGCCAACCCACTGCACAAGGAAGCCTACTATTCTCCCAGCAGATGGTCTTCAGAGGCAGCCACACTGCCATCAAGGCTAATAACCATTGATCCCCATGACTTCCATGACTTGGTCCAGCCCTTTTCTGAAGCCAGCCACGCTGGTAGCCAGTACCCATCACGTGGTAGCTAATTGCAAAGTTGAATTACGTATTGTGTAAAAAAAATGCTCCTTTGTCTATCCTGATTCTTCCATGATTCTGTTTCATTGGGTGATCTCTGGTTCTAGTATTTTGGGAAAGGGAAAATAATTTCTTCTCTCTCCTATCCCTATGCACCATGAATGATAATGAAAGCAAATCTTATCTGTCTTATAGGTTTGCCTCAGAAAACTTACCCAAAACAAAGAGAAATAGTAACCACAATAAGTGATTATTCAATTACATTAAGAAAATACACTTTATGGTTAACTAACAATATTCTCCCCTTCATGGATCACTGCCTTGTCGTGGCGAAGGGGCTTGTGTAACTCAGTGAAGCCATGAGCTATACCGTGCAGGGCCACCCAAGACGGACAGGTCATGACAGAGAGTTCTGACAAAATGTGGTCCACTGGAGAAGGAAATGGCAACCCACTCCAGTATCCTTGCCAAGAAAACCCCATGGACAATGTTAAAAGGCTAAAAGATATGACGCCGGAAGATGAGCCCCTCAGGTCGGAAGGTGTCCAATATGCTACTGGGGAAGAGCGGAGGGCAATTCCAAGTAGCTCCAGAAAGAGTGAAGCGGCTGGGCCAAAGCCGAAAGGACGTTCAGCTGTGGATGTATCTGGAAGCGAAAAGAAGGTCCGATGCTGTAAAGAACAATATTGTATAGGTACGTGGAATGTAAGATCCATGAACCAAGGCAAGCTGGATGTGGTCAAACATGAGATGACAAGATTGAATGTCGACATCTTGGGAATCAGCGAATTGAAATGGACGGGAATGGGTGAATTTAATTCAGGCGACCACTATATCTACTACTGTGGGCAAGAAACCCTTAGAAGAAATGGAGTTGCACTCATAGTCAATAAGAGAGTGGGAAAGGCAGTAATGGGGTACAACCTCAAAAACGACAGAATGATCTCAGTGCGTATCCAAGGAAAACCATTTAACATCACGGTAATCCAAGTCTATGCCCCAACCACTGATGCCGAAGAAGCTGAAGTTGACCGGTTCTATGAAGACCTACAAGACCTTCTAGAACTAGCACCAAAAAAAGATGTCCTTTTCATCATAGGGGATTGGAATGCTAAAGTAGGAAGTCAAGGAGTAATTGGAATAACAGGCAAGTTTGGCCTTGGAGTACAAAATGAAGCAGGGCAAAGGCTAATAGAGTTCTGTCAAGAGAACAAGCTAGTCATAGCAAACACCCTTTTCCAACAACACAAGAGACGACTCTACACATGGACATCACCAGATGGTCAATACCGAAACCAGATTGATTACATACTTTGCAGCCAAAGATGGAGAAGCTCTATACAGACAGCAAAAACAAGACCAGGAGCTGACTGTGGCTCAGATCATGAGCTTCTTACTGCAAAATTTAGGCTTAAATTGAAGAATGTAGGGAAAACCACTAGACCACTCAGGTATGACTTAGATCATATTCCATGTGAGTACACAGTGAAGGTGATGAATAGATTTAGAGGATTAGATTTGGTAGACAGAGTGCCTGAAGAACTATGGACGGAGGTCTGTAACATTGTACAAGAGGCAGCAACTAAAACCATCCCAAAGAAAAAGAAATGCAAGAAAGCAAAATGGCTGTCTGATGAGGCTTTACAAATAGCTGTGGAAAGAAGGAATGCGAAAAGCAAGGGTGAAAGGGAAAGATATAAGCAACTGAATGCAGATTTCCAGAGAATAGCAAGGAGAGATAAGAAGGCCTTCTTAAATGAACAATGCAAAGAAATTGAAGAAAACAATAGAATGGGGAAGACTAGAGATCTCTTCAAGAAAATTGGAGATATCAAAGGAACATTTAGGGCAAAGATGGGCATGATAAAGGACAAAAAAGGCAGGGACCTAACAGAAGCAGAAGAGATTAAGAAGAGATGGCAAGAATACACAGAAGAACTATACAAGAAAGATCTTAATGTCCCTGATGTCCATGCTGGTGTGGTCACTGACCCTGAGCCAGAGATCCTAGAGAGTGAAGTCAAATGGGCCTTAGGAAGCATTGCTAACAACAAAGCTAGTGGAGATGACAGTATTCCAGTTGAGTTATTTAAAATACTAAAAGACGATGCTGTTAAAGTGCTGCACTCAATATGCCAGCAAGTTTGGAAAACGCAACAGTGGCCACGGGATTGGAAAAGGTCAGTTTACGTTCCAGTTCCAAAGAAGGGCAATGCCAAAGAATGCTCAAACTATCGCACAATTGCACTCATTTCACATGCTAGCAAGGTTATGCTCAAAATCCTACAAGCTAGGCTTCAGCAGTACGTGAACCGAGAACTACCGGATGTACAAGCTGGGTTTCGAAGAGGCAGAGGAACTAGAGATCAAATTGCCAACATTCGCTGGATCATGGAGAAAGCACGAGAGTTCCAGAAAAGCATCTACTTCTGCTTCATTGACTATGCAAAAGCCTTTGATTGTGTGGATCACAACAAACTGTGGCAAATTCTAAAACAGATGGGGATACCAGACCACCTTACCTGTCTCCTGAGAAATCTGTATGCGGGCCAAGAAGCAACAGTTAGAACCGGTCATGGAACAACCGATTGGTTCCAAATAGGGAAAGGAGTACGACAAGGCTGTATCCTGTCACCCTGCTTATTTAACCTATATGCAGAGTACATCATGAGAAATGCCAGGCTGGAAGAATCACAAGCTGGAATTAAGATTGCAGGGAGAAACATCAATAACCTCAGATATGCAGACGATACCACCCTAATGGCAGAAAGTGAAGAAGAACTAAAGAGCCTCTTGATGAGGGTGAAAGAGGAGAGTGCGAAAGCTGGCTTGAAACTCAACATTAAAAAAACTAAGATCATGGCATCTGGACCCATCAATCCCTGGCAAATAGAAGGGGTAGAAATGGAAGCAGTAACAGACTTCATTTATTTGGGCTCCAAGATCACCGCAGACGGAGACTGCAGCCATGAAATTAAAAGACGCTTGCTCCTTGGGAGGAAAGCTATGGCAAACCTAGATAGCATATTAAAAAGCAGAGACGTCACCTTGCCGACAAAGATCCGCATAGTCAAAGCTATGGTTTTTCCAGTAGTAATGTATGGCTGTGAGAGCTGGACCATAAAGAAGGCTGAACGCCGAAGAATTGATGCCTTTGAACTGTGGTGCTGGAGAAGACTCTTAAGAGTCCCCTGGACTGCTAGGAGGTCAAACCAGTCAATCTTAAAGGAAATCAACTCTGATTGCTCATTGGAAGGATTGATAATGAAGCTCAAGCTCAGATACTTTGGTCACCTAATGCGAAGAGAGGACTCTTTGGAAAAGACCCTGATGCTGGGAAAGATGGAAGGCAAAAGGAGAAGAGGACGGCAGAGGATGAGATGGCTAGATAGCATCACTGAAGCAATGAGCATGAAATTGAGCAAACTCAGGGAGGCAGTGAAAGATAGGAAGGCCTGGCGCAATATGGTTCATGGGGTCACGAAGAGTCGGACACGACTTAACGACTAAACAACAACAAACAATATTCTATATGATATTTCTGATAGCTTTTAGAACCCAGGTTCCTTGTCTCTGGAATGGTAAGCCTTTGTACTGTGTTGTGCATTTATCTTAAAATGAACAAAATCATACAGTGTAATTTATATTTCTAGAAATTGGCTAGGAAGGATTTGGAAAAAGGAAACATTGATTATGATTATGTTTGTGGAGGATGAAAGAACAAAATAAATAGATTCTGTTATAACCAAGTTGTAACCAAAACCAAATCAGAATATTCTGCAGCTGATAGCTCATGGGACCAGTTCAGGGAACAAAGTAAATTTTACCTGCCATCCCACCTTTATAAAAAGAGGAGTAAAGATAATTATTTAATTGGCCCATTGTTTAATTAAATAAAATGTTTTCCAATTGTAAGAATCAAAAAGCCTTTTAATTTATATTATCCACTTTGATTTTTTTTATGAATCATGCATATGATGTCCAAATGTAAATACATTAACATGAAATGTTTGATAACTTTATGATTAATGAAATTGCAAGATTTTATTATAGAGCAAGTGTGTGAAACCTCTTCTTACCCAAGGTTTGTACTTGACCATGAAGGGTGTGCTGGAGGCCCAAGGCTTACATCTTTTTTTGGGTGGAGGGGCTTCAAATCAGTTTTTAACTCCTGGTGATTGCCTGGACTAGTTGCTGTAGTTTTTTTGGCAAGGTTTCTTTTTTGAAAGTGGTTTGCCATGGCCTCCTTCCTCAGGCTGAGAGAGAGTGACTGGCCCAAGGTCCCCTAGCTAGCATTGCATCTAAGGCAGGACTAGAAGTCACAGTCTCCCAGTTTTTAGCTGGATGCCTTAACCACTACACCAGATTGGCTCTGCAACTTATATTTAGGTGTAATTAAAATTAAGCTGATATGACTTGTGGAGTCATGGTTTTCACAATTTTCTTTTTCTGCCACATTAAAACTACAATCTGGTAATGACTTGGAAGATCTTTGGGGTTCAACCACTGGAGATGGGTGGCCAATAAATGTAAATAAATAAATATGAAAATATATCATGCGGTCCTAGGCTGTGGAAATCTGCTGGGGAGTCTGCAACTGTGTCCTTTTGCATGGGAAAACATGTCCTCCTTAGGAAAGGAAGAGCTCTGCGAAATAGAGGAGATGGCCAGATATCAGTCTAACATGAATGGTTAAAAAAAAATTACAAGAACTACTCATAGGTCCATCAGTCTGAGAAGTATAATTAAGCAGCAATTTATTCCTGTCCAAGTAACATGCAAAGTCTTTCTGCTGCTGGATATCATGCTGTACCCACGAACAATTGGCTCTTCACTGACATTACAGCATGCATTACCTGAACAAGAATAGGGTCCACATGTGATCAATTCCTTGTTCCTCATAGTTCACAACTTAAATTCTTATACACATTCCATTAGTTGCTACATTTCAGCAGCTTCATTTACTGGAGGGGAAAAATTATTATTATTGTTGGTTGCACAGTCAGCCAGTTGTTTAGACTGGATTTGGCATTTTTGTCCACCTATTGAGTCCTTCGCAAGGACCTGGGATAGGCAGATGTTGCTGTTTCATGGTGTTAAAAGTAGCATCACAGGATATAAGCTGTTCCAAGTAAAGCTGCCTTTTGCAATTGACTGATGGTGATTTTGTTAATGCTGATGGACTTCAAGCGGTGCTCCAGATGTTTTGGGATTGCACCTAAGGGCCTATAACTATTGGTACTATCTTTGCTTTCTTTTGACACAGTTGTTCTATTTCTATTTGCAGGTCTTTGTATTTTGTGATTTTCTCCAGTTCTTTCTCTTCTATTCTGCTGTCTCCAAGCATTGCAATGTCCACTATCCAGACTTTTTTCTCTTTCTTATCAACAAGTATTAAGTCTGGGGTGTTGTGTGACAGATGCTTTCTGTCTGAATTATAGTCCCAGAGCACTTTAGCTTCTTCATTTTCTATTACTTTGTCTGTTTTGTGGTCTCACCAGTTCTTGCTTGCAGGCAAATGGTATTTCTTGAGATATTCCAATGTGCCGTTGTTGCTACTTTATAATGCTGTTGTTTGTAGTCAGTCTGTGTGATCTTCTTGCAGCAGCTAACTAGGTGGTCCACTGTTTCTTCAGCTTCTTTGCAGAGGTGGCATTTGCTGTCTGTTGCTGTCTTCTCAATTCTGGCTTTGATGCATTTGTTCTTAATGCTTGGTCTTGTGCAGCCAGAATTAGCCCCTCTGTCTTTCTTCAACTTTCCTGCTCTTAGCCATTGCCAGGTCTTGTTGTTATCTGCTTTGCCTGCTAGTTTTTCCTGTATACTGGCCATATAATACTTTGCCTTGCCATGTCTCTTTTCTATTCTTCATTTGGTCTTTCTTATAAGCCAGCTTGGTCTCTTCAGTAGTCAGTAAGCCTTCATGGTGTATTAGCTTCACTCCAACTTCTTCACTGTCCTTCAGATATTCTTCTAATGCCCTTTTTTCCTTCTTCAGCTGTCTGGTGTACTTGCAACATTCCACACCCACCTATGCTCCTTGGTAAGTAGAGTCTGTCAACATTGCTATGTAGATGAAGGGCATGATTCATTGTCATTATTTTTCTGGCCTTCCTATCCAGGGCTTCTAGTTCTGCTTGAGTCCAGTCCACTATTCCAGCTGTATATCTAATGACTGGAATTGCCCAGGTGTTAATTGCCTTGATGGTATTTCCTCCACTGAGTTTGGACTTTAAGTTGTTGTTGTTGTTGTTGTTGTTGTTGTTGTTGTTATTGCCTTGCTGATCTATGGCAAATAGCCACTGAATTGTTGACAACTTGCAATTGCCCCATGTACCATTGCTCTAGATAGTTGTAACCTTTAAAATCTCATCCTTTGAAAGGACTTCAATATTTTTGAATTAGCATTCCACTTATTTGCAAGGAATTGTGCATCCACTGCTTGAGAGAGAGGGCATGAATTGATACTCTATGCCAACTTCATGGATGAAGGAAGATGTTTACAGCATTATCTGTCACTTTTTCATTAAATATATAAATTTTTGTAGGCTTCTTCAAATATATGAGATTTCTTATACCAGTGTTACAGAATTATGCTCTAAGTACAAGTATAAATTAGTGTTCATGAAATTAGAGTAGGGATTTAATGAAATACCCTTAGAAGCATAAAATGCAGCAGTTCTACAGTCTTAATGAGTTCACACTGTTTGGTGAGATTACATATTTGAAAAATGTGATTTAAAATAAAACATTGTTTTAAGTGATAACAGGATCTGCTCTTGCTCCTGGTTCACTGGTAAAACTGGATAAGCTTTTTTTTTTTTTGCAGGAATTGAATAAACAGGAATCCAAATGAAGATTCTTATTTTATTTTTTATCAGAACCTACATTTACAGCAAATAACAATCCCCAAACCCTTCTTCCTATAAATCATCTTTTGTTGGACAAGATGAAATGTCTGGATACAGCTGCTAGAACTCCTACCCTCAAGTCTGACAATTCCTGGGATGTTGTTGTCCTTTTCACACATGATGAAGTTGGAGTGGTTATCTACAGAAAATAGCCAATGAAGCAGGCACTCTATGGTTACAGAGTGTTTTCTCCCTGCCTTCTTTGAAGATATCTAAAGGAATGGGCAAGTTGCAGCTGCTAAGTCTCATGTAGCCTCTGGCCTAATTTCCAGCAATCCTTAGCTTACTTGCCCAAATCCTTTGCAAGCCATCTATTCTTAGTGCTAGTAAACATGATCTGTTCTTTCCCTGACTGCCAGCCAGCCAGATAGGTAGGTAGGTAGAAAGGAAGGGGTGTGCCAGAAAGAGAGTGCTCTGGCCCCATTTATAGTTTGCTCATCTCCATCAGCATGAAATGTGCATCCTGAAGAATGACACCAATTGGAATGTGACCAGGCTCCCTAGTATCCTAAACTCTAATGCCAGGCTTACAACACACATAGTGGTGATAGCATGACTAGATGCACAAAAACCTTTTACAGTGGTGTGGAAGGGAAAATAGCAAGAATTGTAATTCATACATTAACTAAACATCTTCTACACAACTTTCCCTTGTTCAGGAGTCCTTCTGCATTTAGCCACGGAATATTCAAACGAAACTTCTGAAGAGAGGTTCTTTTCTTCCATCAATTAACAAGAATAATAGAGAGTAACTCTGGAACATCAAGGAGAAACAGGATGCAAGACATAATTGGTAAACGATGAGAGAGATAAGGAGCAAGGGCACCATATAATAATTGCAGTATGTGGTGTATCAATGACTTATTCTGTCGTTCCTCACAAATGAAGTACTGTTTGGCACCAGAATCCAAAGTAGCATAAGTTCACTTCAGAATTCTGAAAAATTTCATCAGCTCAAGCATTCTCAGAAGAGTCTTGATTTCCGTTAGACATGTTTCATGTTACCAGTAATGTTGAAAGCTAAAATTTGGTTACTAAATCATTGCACATTGAACTTTTTAAAAAAATCATGCATTTATATATATATATATATATTAGTAATCAGATACATCCTGTCTGATGGAATGCAATATTGCTTGCTTGTTTTTCACAATGTCAGTATCAGCATTGGTGCTTCTGTGGAGCTTCAGAATATTGAAGGCTTGCATGGTTTTATAATATACACCAGTAGTTGTATTAATTGTACACTATTATTTCACAAATGGTTTGTCCAAAAATAGAGCTTGAGTTAACATTAAATTCTTCATGGGTAGGGCTCTGAGAGATACTGACATAGCTTGGCAGGCACTGTCACCATTACAGAAACACAATTTAAAGCTTCATACTAGGCATTAAATAGCCAGTAACGGCACACGTATACAGTACAAAAAGATGAGAAAATTAATGTACCTCTGTACCATAAATTCCCTTCCTTTATCAACTGTGTGATGTCAGCTGCAAGTCATGGCCAGAGGAAAAACGCATGGCTTCTGGATACCCATTAAAAATATTTTTCCCTCTTCCTCCAAATTGAGCTACTGCAAATTTCTCTTTTACTCTTCCCATGAAAAGGGAGAAGGGCTGCTTAGGACATTCCTTGGCTAACTCCAGGAACTGGATTTTTGACAGCAGCAGCCAAGGCTGGGGGTAGGGAGTAAGCTGAAGAGTAGGAAAAGTAAAAAGACAGAGGATCCATGGCAAACTGGCTATGGCCATAAGAGAGAGAGAGAGAGAGAGAAGGAGAGTGAGAGTGAGAGTAAAAAAGAGAGATAAATGGATAGATATGCAGAGGTTGTGTGAAGCTTCTGCAGTCTCTGAAAACAAGGTGAGGGGTTCTGCAAGAAGCATAGGCACAGAGTCTATTTTTATTTATATATTTTATTTATATTTCAAATTTAGAAACTGCCCATCTCACAAAAAGTGACTCTAGGCAGTTCACAATAAAACAGCAATAAATATTAAAATACAATAAAACAATATAAAATACAGTAAAAACAGAATAAAAACCAAACACATACACAAATAATACCTTCCAAGATGTTGATGGTCAGTAGTGTGATGGAATGGAATTATGAAGGCCAGACTCAGGGAGGGAAGCATCCTCTTTCGTCTCCTGAAGTGCAGGGAAGAGATAAGAGGATGAGGCTGGCACCTCCCTGAGGAATTCATGCTGTGTTGACTGACTGATCCTGGGAACTAGTTTCAGTCTGGGAAGATTCTTGATAGAGGTTGTAGCTAATAAACATTGCTGAACTGAATCTGCATGGTCTCCTGGAGTTCCCTGGGCTAGGCCTGACAAGTAGGAGGTTGACATATGGGAGAATCTTCAGGGTGCTAGCCACCCCCAGGGTTGGTTGCCCTTTTTTTCACCCCATGCCAGTTGGCAGAGCCAGGTCTTGACTGCTTTCTGGAAGGACAAGAGAGTTGGGGCCTGCCTCACCTATGGGGGGAAAGTATTCCATAGGGCGGGGGCCACGACAGAGAAGGCTCTCTTTCTGGACCCTGCCAGTCAACGTTCTTTCATCGACGGAATCCGCAGCATACTCTCCCTGCCTGACCGGGTGGGATGGGTAGATATAATGGGGGTGAGATGGTCCCTCAGGTAACCCAGTCCCATGCCATGTAGGGCTTTAAAGGTGATAACCAACACCTTGAATTGGACCTGGAAGCAAACTGGGACCCAGTGCAGCTCATGTAGTAATGGTGCAACCTGTGCCATCCTTGGGGCACCTAAAATTGCCCGTGCGGCTGCATTTTGAACCAGCTGAAGCTTCCGGACACTTTTCAAGGGTAGCCCCATGTAGGGCGCATTGCAATAGTCTATATGGGAGATGACTAGGGCCTGAGTGACTGACTGAAGGGATTCCCAATCCAAAAAAGGGTATAACTGATGCACAACACGTAGTTGGAGAACATTGTTGGTTAGTTGGAGAACATTGTGCGATTTTTGCTATATAATCTCTAAATAAAGCTCTTGAATACTTGTATGCTGCCAGTCATGTCAGTTCAGGCAAGCTATTGGTGACTAGGCACCACACTTAACACTTGCTGAGGAGACAAGGACAAAAAGAAACTGATCAATGATCCAAAACCAGAGCAGGTAACCCTCCCTCCCTTCCTTCCTACTTTACCTCAGTTTATATGACAGTTTTCACAGGTTTTCTATCCCCAGATGGCAGGAAACCATGGAGAATTCTGGTTCTTTTGAATTTTAGCTCTTAAGCATGTCTGCTCATGATTGCTCATGTTTCATGGCAAGGTTTGCTTTTCTTTGATCTCTATTAGGCTTATAGGACTTTGCATGCCGAGCTCTCTCTGTGTGTGTGTGTGTGTGTGTGTGTGAAGATTCAGATTGAAGTTCAAGGTAGTGTACATAGCACTCCCTCTTATTTTTCCCCATAACAACAAAGCTGTGAGGTAGGCAGGACTGAGAATAAGTGATGAGCCCAAAATCTATCAGTGAATTTCCATGATTGCAGGTGGAGTGGAACCTAGGTCTCCCCACTCCTGATCCATCACCTTAACCACTACACTACACTGACTCTTTGTAGCAGTTATGTGTTTCCATTTCTGTTGTAGAATCCATTATATCTTAACTCTTTTTTTCCTGCCAAAATTTAGCCAACCCTGCTTCTTATTTGTCACATTTGACTTCAGACAGCTGAACAGCAGGGAAATCAATGAAACAGCAGAGCAGAGTAGTAACAATGGAAAGAACTTATCAAAAATAAAACTGTCCACGACACCCATGTGATGCCCTTTCGCACTGAGACACTTTATTGGACAGCCCTCCTGGGATCATATAAGACATGATTTTCCATGATAACAATATAAAATCTGGAAAAGTGCAGAGGGCATAACACTAGACCACTGGTGTTATGAGAGAAACAAAAGTATCGTGCTCTTTAAGCAATGCATGAAGACACATCATTCTAAATCCTGGGAAGAAAGCAGGGGTTGACAGAAAGCAACATTTTAAACTTTTTTGCTTTATAATGTATATATGCTCTTCATACTGGTCATGGTGTTTTACTGGACCTGTCGTTCATCTTATCAAAGATTATTTATGGAAAAGTTTTCTAAGTCTGCCACAAGAAAGTCTGTGCAATCAATTTTAATAGACAATATCAGTGGATGCTTAACTCCCTCCCAGTGAAATCAAAAAAGCAAGCTGTGTAATCCAATTCTTGCTTGACTTTACCTCTTCAGGCTCCATGTGGGAAACCAACGATCTCTGAAAGCTCTCTGGTGTGTACCAAGGTCTCTACAAACATAATGGCTAAAAAAATATCTCTGACATGCATGTTTCATTTCTCTGAAATTTGTTCAAGGCCAGATAATTCCATTTCTTGCTCTAGTTTCCATAACCATGCTGGTGCCTTGGGTGTGTGTGCATCACCAATCACTCTGCTGTCTGTCTATTGATGTATCTATCTCACTTTCCATGCATCAGCCCCAAACAGTCTTTGAATAAAAAAATAAAATAAAATGATTAAAATATAACAATAGCATTATAAGAATGTCTTTGATGTGAAATAGACTTGAGACTTGAATTTAATAAGTTATTAAATAATTATGTATAGTATACAATTTCTTTTAAATCTGTTATAGCAAGTCATCAAGTACGGACTACAACAGAACTCATAGATGGTTCTATAGCTTCCTAAAATTGCATCATATTTAACTAAGTCTTTCTAGATTGTGTTGGAGGAATTGTAAGCAAAGTGGAATATCCCACCCTCTTTGATGGCAGTCTTCAATAATCAATATTAGGGTAGATTTATTGTCCATTTTTCCCATGATACTCAAAGTGGTGCAATATGAGAAATTAATTCAATTTCTCTTGTTAACCACCAGATTTACTGTAACAAAACAGTGGAAAACTATAGTATATTTTTCCTTGGATCAGTGGTGTTTAAAAGTGTGGGAAATAGCATTACTTGAAAAAATAACACAACAGCAAATACCCTTGAAGAATTCTTTAATTAAACATTGTTTTATTCACATTTTGTCTCCATGTTTAAGTACATCAACTAAGTAATTCCTAATAGATTAATTTCCATCTATATAAGTGTCCTTTTGACAGAAGTAATGAATATATATGCTTAGAATTTTGTAGCCCTCTTTAAGATTACAAGTGGATTTATTTATATTACAAATAGATTTATACACACACACACACACTCACTCCCAAGATATATGTGTGTGTGTTACTTTCAATGTTTGTTGATCACTATATTTAAATGTTTTTTGAAAAAAATCACACCAGCAAAATTATAATAATTTAAGAAATAATTAATATAGAACATATGCAATAAATAGCTTTGATTGGAAAAACAGTTACTCATAACTTTCACACAAGGAAGGTCTAGATGAACAGATAAATCTTATTATCTCAATAGCTACTGAAACATATAGATGACTTACAAATATTATGTGGATTACATTTCAGAGACCAGGTTTCACCACAGAGAAACTTGTCTGTGAGGGACCTCAAAGTGACCTTCTATAAATTGAGGCATAGATGGCCAGATCTCACCTGATGATTTTAGTAAGTGTCCAGATCTATAGTGAGAGAGCTGATCTACCAAATATCCTGTGCCCTAGATACATAGAGCAAAAATACAAATTTGAACCTGTCCGGGGGATGAATGGTACTAGCTACGTAATTGCAGCCAGGGTAATTACTTCAATATAGGTATAATGTGTGTGCATGGCTAAGTGCCTGGTTCAATGTCCTGGCCACCTTGCTGTGTACCAGGTAGAGCTTCCAGGCCAAACAGGATAACCTGACAGAAAACACATTAGAGGATGTCACACTTGAAGTTACCAGTGCATGAACAAAGTTAGGGTAGTCCTGTCCAAGAAAAGATATATTTGATATAGAAGTTGTCAACTCTTTGATGCCCTTTGAGCCTTCAAGGATAATAATTTTAGGAACTGTCCTAAAGTAGGATTGATCATTCCTCATTCTGGAGGAATACAAGCTTATTACAATTAGATTCTCTAATTCTTATTCCCAAGACTCACCCACCCACAGTGCAGTGTCTGACCTGCACTGGTCTAGCATACAGAGGCCAGCTTGTTCACCTAATTATCATCTGCTTCTGATTCAAAATGCCATCAGTGGAAAAGAGATGTAGAAAGAACCATCTTTCTTCAGCCGATATTAGAATATGGCACAAAATGCCTCTTCAGCTTATAAGGCACATTAACTGCCCATTCCTCATTCATTCAGGGATCGGAGGATATGTGCTAGTCTTAGTACGCCCTGCTTGGGGAAGACAGGCATTTATATCCTTGCATCCCAGCATCACTGCAGAACTGGTGTGTATCTCCGTGCTAGGCCTCACCATGCCATTTCTCTTTGGAAGGAGAGAGATGCCACACTTCAGCACCCATCACTGCAGGGCAGCAAGGGGAAACTCAGAAGTCCATCTGCCACAAGTGTCTTCATAATCCTGGTTCTTTGTGAGTAAGAGAGCTTCAGGTATTTTTCAAAAGTTGCTTATGCCTTACACAGTCATTTGCTCACTGAACTAACCACCTCTAGGCTTTAAAATAAAGTGAAACCTATCCACAACACCCAGATCCTTGATAAGGGTAAGATATTTCATTTCCTGATGAGCTGCTTCATGCCAAAAGACCTCCAGCAGATCGATGTGTCTTCAGGATTGTGATCTATATTTACTTTTCCAGGAGTTACTGTGCCTTTGCTTTCAGCTGATTCAGCTTATGTTTCAGGTTCCTTGACCTCGACTGTCTTCCCATTTACTCCAGTGCGTATTGCTTAAGCACTTACTGATGAGTGTCCCTCTGGCCATTTTGAAAGGTGTTTCATCACACTACAATAAATGTGAAATACTGATGCACTCAAAATGGCAAAAGTAAAAAAAAAAAAGGGGGGGGAGAGAAGGTGAAAGCAGCAGCTGTAGATCGACATGGGACCAAACAGAGGCATTTATTACACTTCACTTTCATACTATTGTCTATCTTTGGCAAAGGAAGATTGTAAGTGTCCCTGGCGATCTGAGACAATCAATACTACATGGGAGTTAAATTAGGCTTCAAGTCAAGCGTATATCCACCTTGGCTGAGATACCTCCAACCTAAATTTACATTTTTCCACTAAGTTAACCAATAAGAGTGAAATGAATGAGAAAAAAAGCATCTGTCTTGGCTGCATCTTCCATTCTTTTGAAACGGCCATCATCTAAACTTCAAAAACATTTAAAATATCATTGCATAGTTGCAAGAACTATTTGAAGCAATCATAGGATTCCGCCAGAAGGTTTCAAGCAAAAATGATGGAGTGATAATTACATTAAAAGGGCTATTAGCCTAGAAAAGAAAGAACTTAAGATTTCATAAAAAATATAGTCAGCATCTTAAAGTGGGGGTGACACTTACTTAGGCCTAATCTAGATATGCAGAATTCTGGAGCCATAGAGCGGATCATGCCACTTCAGGGGGCAAGTGGCTCAGCTGATGCTACTTTAATAAATGTCATTCTTTAATCTCTGGATGACAGTTTTGGTGTTTCTCATTTCCTAGTCTGGTTACATCAGTTTGAGAGCCTTCCCCCAAGTTAAAAAATGCGTATTTGGTGCTCCTATTCTAACATATGCATTTTTGTAAGCACAAATTAATTGAAATATATGTTTCTCAGTAGAATGCATTATTTTCATCATCTGAGATATTCCTCAACACATGTTTGATTGGAGAACTTCTCTGCAAAATTCAGCCAATTATGAATTTTAAAAAATATATCTGAGTTAGGGTTCTCATGTGGGTTTGAAATGTGAAAGATATGAATTTCATCCCCATAGCAGACACTAACTCTACTACATATGAAAGCCAGGCAATTGGAGATACTATCTAGCAGAACTACATTCAGGGGTATAATATCTTCTCTTACTTTTATATTATTAAGGAATTACCTTATTGTGGGTATTCAGTCATATACTGAAGACTTTCTCACCAGGGATTTTTAGTATTCTAATATAAGTTGTTCCTTATTTTATACCTGGATATATCTATGAGCAATGATCTGTATACCTTTAAACTTTAAACATCTATATACCTTTAAACTTTCACATATATGAAAGTTGTGTCATCTAAACCATCCTGATTTTTTTTTTCCAAGTTCAGCCTTCCATTAGTAGCATTAAGTGACTGAGTCTAGCTAGCATTTTAATTTTAGGGCAATATGTAAAATTATAATGATGCCATACACACAAGGATTCTCTGAGTGAAATACGTGATACTGAGTATATAAAAGTTCTGAGTAAACTGTTTTAAAAGGAGTGAGATTCTGAAACTGATGGAAAATAGCTGTGACTCAATAAGAGATTGGTCTTGCTGGTCTGTCATATTTCTCTAAGCTTATGAACAAAAATCTGAAAGCAATTCTTCCTAAGCATGTTTTGGGTTTTCCAATACTTCAGGGACTTTATCCAGGCTAGATCACTAACTACAATTCAACACATGTTTGAATTTTGAGAATCATCTAGATCAGAGAGAGGGTTCTTGACAATCTTAAGACTGTCTTTTTTAAAAAAATAAACAATTATCATATTTCTAAAATACAAGTTAATGAATGTCAGTTTCATGATTTATCAGTGCTATGACCTGTCATGATCTTTCAGGCAATAGAGAAACCACTCAGAAGCGATCCTTATTTACAGAAAGACAGAACTAACACATTCTATCAGTTTAAGGGAACATACCTTTTATTTCAATAGTAACTTTTCTAATTAAAGCTTCTAATGCTCTGAAGTAATACAGTGGCTGTACAAAAAAGAATAGATGCTGATTTAATAACTTTGCAATGAAAAACAAGAGGCATTTATTTAGCTCAGATCTTTTTGAAAGTGAAATGGAACTTTAATACATTGTTATATTGCTTTACTATTGGCATCAAAAGCAAAAGGTGATGCATTCTATAGAGGTAAACACATTACTAATATATTTAGTTGACATTAATGTATGAGTTTGTATGTCCTATGATTTTAATACCTATTTTAGCATGTTTAGGACCAGTTGGCCACACAAATCTTCTGTAACAGATTTGTGAAAAGAAAGGGGGAGGGGAAAAGAACTCAGAGGCATTGATCTTCTGAATGCACACTGAGGACGACTTCTTCTAGAAAGGAAGAAAAAGGGCCTTACAAAGCCATTTGTTGGTTGAGAAAATTATTCTGAATATGAAATAGGTAAATCTTAGCATGCCAGATGTCTTTCTTGTACAAGCAATTTAAATTCAATTTGGAACAGAGAATGCAGACACTTCTGGATCAATAAGGCTGCATTCACTGGAACTGACATACTACACCTGACCCAGCCAACCTGGCAAGAGTCCTATTACTCATACCTGAGGGACCTGCTCTCACTTTTATCAGAAAGCAAATCTCCTAGGATTACAGGTACTTAACACTAATTAGATCTGCTCTATTACCTGCTGTTTGAAAGGCTTGTGTTTCCTCACTGCCAAGCTGATTTTTTTCTATTTCAATGAGAGAATTGTGGGTGCTTTTGCTGAAATAAAGTGGTCTCTTTGTATACACATATGCCCTCTCCCACAGAGCCCTCCCTTCCCCCAAGAAGAAGGCGCAATGACAGTGCCATACAAAGCAGGGGCAGTGGAGTAAACTTATCTGATTTACTCTGAGGCTGGCTTAGTAGACCTCTGCCATCAAAGAATATGATTATGTCATAAACAAGAATATGTAAGCAAGTGCCACCTTGCTTCTCAGACATTTATGGTGATGCGCATTACAATTCCTGGTTAGAAGCAGAATCAAGACTCCATTTGCGTTAAAGGGGCACAGGATTTTTCCTTTAATAAACCTGGGCTGCAAAGAGAAAACAAAACAAAACAAAACATCTGCAATTATAGACTTTCAAATGCTGCTGCATATCTAAAAAGACATGTGTTGACCAGATGAATGGAAATCTGGCACCCACGCTCTACTTGATGCTATCTACAAAGGGGCCAAATTGAAAATTTTACTCTACGTTGCTATCTTTAACTTTCACTTAAAAATGTCAGCATGCGCTGCACAGACTTGACAGGGAAGATGTATATATTTCATGATGCCGTTCAAAGGCTGCTAAGGTTTGCATGCAGGAATAGATCCTGTGGCACCAAACACTGGCAAGGTTATCCAAAGTGGGTTAAGTTTTAGCTTGAAGCTAGATTGCTATCAGTAGCTAATGGTCTGGTTTGTACCTAATGCTAAACTATGATTTGCTTAAGCATGATTTATTGAAGAAAGCATGGTTGCATGGATTCATATAATGTGACAAGCCATAAACTATGATTTACAGACAGCAATGTTCACAAAATTTGAGAAACTGGAACAGATGACATTATGATTTACCACTATGTGTGAACTCAGCATGGGTGGGTGAATGGGTGATATCTATAGTTTTAGTTATGGAGTGGGACATCCCAGGAGCTCTATTCTAGCATTATGTTCTTGTGTTCCATCAACGTGCAAGGGGCAGTGAGCAGCTCCTTCCCAGTCCTTGTGCTTATGATGTGAACATTCACACACTCTCAATATTTACACAAATTTTCTGTGGCAGGGAACCCAATTCTACCTGATAATGGAGGGGGCTGCTCACTGCTCCTCACATATTGGGTTGCGCACATGAACATATGAAGATGGCACCTGACCTGCACCATGGAATTTGAAGAATGCAGATATAGAATATTCAGATGAGGGCTGTGATCACCACTTTTCTTTTCAGTGAGAAAAGAAATTGTAGGAACTAGATCCCTCTTGCTGCTTTTTGGAAGGTGAAAATGAAGCAAGAGAGTGCCAAACCCTTTTCTTCCTCCCTAAGTGATGAGAAAAGAACATGCAGGATCTGGGTCTCCTGCTGACATTCTGTCTTCAGAAAGACAGTGCTAGTAAGGCACAACAAAGGTGTGTGAGGTGTGTAGGGAGGAGGAATGTGGAAACAGCTTGATTGCTATCCTTTTCAATTCATCCAATGTGCTATAATTGAAAGTCTGGCACTGTGGAAACGCAGTTGAAGGAGGAAAAAATAGGAAGACAATAAAAAGGACACCATAAAGAATTCAGGAGAAGAATTGAGTTTTCTGGACAAATCATGCTTCCAAATCAGCTGTAACAGGATAAATTATGCATCTTCAAGTACAACACTCTAGATCCTCCCTGGATGGTCAACAGCTGATGCTCTGTGACTCCAGAAGCTCAGTGCTATTTTCTTTGTATTTTCAAAGCTGAAAAAAATTGGGAGTTACTTATACATGCTGGATGAAGGAAGCAGAAGTGGTCACAAAGACAGTCCCTTGGCTGTAAGGGTTGCTTGCTCATGATAGAATTATAACTGGAGTGATTTTGCCAATGTTGCACCCCCATTTTTTTAGATTTTTTATCCCACCTTTATTATTTTTACAAATAAGGCAGCGAACATACCTAATACTCCTTCCTTCTCCTATTTTCCGTACAACAACAACCCTGTGAGGTGAGCTGGGCTGAGAGAGAGGGACTGGCCCAAAGTCACCCAGACAGCTTTCATGCCTAAGGTGGGACTAGAACTCACTGTCTGCTGCTTTCTAGCCTGGTGCCTTCACCACATGCATAGAAGCTGATCTTACTTGAATCCTAGTGAATGGTCAGTTATTCCATTACAGAGTAGTTGTTTACATCAAGGTGGAGAGCCCACCTTATGGCCCACGTAATTTCCTTTTTCAATAGGAAGAAAGGGCTTAAAAACTCAAGAAGTAAACTAGGGAGCTGCTGCTGTTGCTGCTGCCTCCAGTGTCATCTGCTGACTGAGGCAGCTGCCCTCCCCGATTAACAATGAGTTCATCCTGCCTAATGGTAGAGCTGGCCCTGATTACATGGGAGGGATTTCTTCATGCTCATCAACTGACTGGTGGCTAAGGTACTTCAGAATGGAGAGGAATATTCCCTCAAGGTCTACTGCTTTAAACAAGCAGGGATATCATCCTTCATTTTTAACTCATCTGTTTCCCCAGTTTCAGCCAGATTTTACTAGGATTAAATTAAGTTTTGATCATCCCCAACATGCCAATAGGCTCACACGTTGGATATTATGCTGCTTATAAATGTTTGGTGGACTTTATGCATAGTTTTCAGCAGCAGCTTACAGTGCTCTAGCGACAACTAGAAGTTCTCTGGTGGGCTGTGAAACAAAACCAGCTATACAAAGGGAAAGTCTACAAGTGATTTAATATATATTTGTCGCAATGTGGCTGGCTTTTATTTGAATCAGTAACTACCGTAAGCCCAGCCTGCTGCTGTCATGACCATTTTAAGCTGCTACTGGTTTCATCGACAAATGGCAGTTCTTGATTCCAGCCTTCCCATGTAAACTAATATTTTCAGTTCTAACATGCAAATTGTCCCAAATATGCGGGGTGTAGGGCTGAGATTTAAGCAGATTGGCATCTATAACAAATAGTGGGTTAAAAAACAAAATAATAAGAGTGGCCTATGCAGGAACACAAGGGTGGTCTCGTTTTTGAAGTGAATAGCTGATTTTGTTTCAATGAGTTTGGAAAGTAATCAAACTTCTCTCTACTGAGGATGTGATTTTCCAGGAAGCACAAAACCGTCCCTGCCCAACGGGTTACCACATATTTAGAGAAACCTGAACTTTTCTCAGCTGGTTCAGCTTCTCTCTTTGAAATCTTTCACTTGCTGTTTCTTTTTTAAAGGTGTTAGAAAAATATGACTGTAATTAACAACTGACAAATATATCTGGGCTTGAGCTAAAGTGGGAAATTGCAGAGGTTACTTATTTTCTCATGCATTTTCCATTTGTTCTCTTTTTCACCAGGAAGTTGAAAGACCTGAGGTTCAAACTTAATAAGGCCCCATACTGTTTCTAAGAGTATTTACAACTTGCAAAAAAATAAAATAAAAAAAAAAGCCAGTACATTTCTTATATTTAAATTTGTTTTCATTCAGCTAAGCTATTACACAGTAGGCCATCCAGAAACCTTTCATAATAAGGAGTACATGTTTCCCAGACAAGGAGAAAAAAGAAACATTCAGCTAGTCTAGCTATTTGAGACTGGAGAGGCAACAAAACATTTGTATGCATCCAATCCACACATCACAGGAACATGAAAGCAAACTGCCCACAGGATATGACTTGAACTGTGCATGCCTTAAGGACCAATCAGCAAAGGAGAAGCAAGGGGATCTTTTCAACATTCCAACTTCATAGCCTGCAATTGAAATTCCACATGACCAGAAGGTCTTATCTGTTATTTCAACACTACCTCCGAATTGCAAGCACTTGGCAAAAATCGATTGTCTGACACAGAAATGCATGCCATTTGTCAAGGTTCTCCTTGAAATGCAGAAAGTTGCTCTACAAAATCAGACAATTGGCCCATTCTCTTGGTACTGTCCACAATATCTGACAGTGGTACTACCTGGGCTTCAGAATTTTTTCAGAACCTATCAAGGGATCCCTGGAACTGAAGAGCGCGTTCTGCCCATGAGCTTCAGCCATTCTTCATTCCTTTTCTCCTCCATGCACATCACTTTTACTTTACTACTAATCAGAGAATAATCTGTACAGTCTTAGTGGGATAGATTGTGACAAGGCTGGGAAACCAACAGAAAGTAGATCAGACATACACAGTTAAGAGATAGAAGGCAAGTCCATTGGTATCTAATCTTATAAATGGCTACTCAGCCCAGGTGTTGGGCAACTTGGGAAGAAGCATTTCAGATCATTCAGAATCTCTAACTAAATGAACTCACTGTAAATAAGGATTAGAAATTCCTCTTGGACTTTCAAAGATTTTGTCTTTATCCCAAGACTAATATTAAAGATATCTTACTGAAGTCTGTGTAATTCTTAGTTTTTTTATCCTGCCCAGCTGAGTGGAGCTTGACAATAAATATGAAAGGTAATACATTGTTGAACAAGAATACTGTCAGTAGTTTATTTTCTGCCCATGCAAAGTACAAGCAATACAGATCATATTGGATAGGCAAGGCTTGACCAATTCTGTGAATAAAATGTATGAAATATGAAGAACAATGACTCTGATATCTATTTTCCTGGACAATTGAATGATTATGACTTCTCTAAATGGTTATGCAGTTCATTACATTACACACAGATACCTCACAAAGTTTATTATTTACAGCCAGGGACTACAATACAATTACATATGTGCATACAGCTAAAGAACTTAAATCAGGCATTTCTCAAATTACAGTATCCAGCCAATGTAGTTAACAAACAGATCAGCAGGACCACAGGAATAATCTTCTATAAAACTGATCCACAAGAGTGGACTATGCCACTTGTTGCCTGTAGGTCCTACCTAACACCATTCAAGTACATCATCAATGAACTTTCAGAGATTGGGTGATATATTTGCTTATAAGGAGCCACACAACTACTCTTCATCAACAACATACCCATACTAGAATGACATAAACACAGGATCCAAACCCTGAGGCAGACATGGATACTAAATCTGTTCATGTTTCTCAAAAGCTAAACAAAGACCAAAATAGCCTATCATATCTACATGACATACATATTGCTGCTTTATGAATGATTGAAATAGGTATTTCTCATTACCTCCCATCACTTCTCCATGCCCCACTTCCAACTATCCCACCAACAACAATTTTTAATAGATAATATTCTTTTCTCAGGAGTATACTCCATGCATGAAGTAGACTATGGTGATCCATGAAACCCTGTATCATAATAAATCTGTTAGTCTCTAAAGGTCAGTGTAAGAATCTGATTGGGAGGAGGAACCTATCCAAAATCTTACATTTACTTGGAACAAAGGAGAAATAGGGTTGATGTTCATGTGATAGAACAGCTTCCAAAGGGTACCTAACCTATTCTTTTTACTGCATTTCTACCTATAAAAGGGCTTAAAAATACATTGACACATGCCTGGTTTGGTTCTTCTGCCTGTTGAATCCTGTTCAAGATTCAGCATATGTTCAGAAAGCATACCTGTAAGGGTACTTCCTTAGTTCCTTAGGCTAATTCCAGCACTGTTCTATACAGCTCAAGATTAGGCAAAGGTTGTTGTGGAGCATGGGTGTATGTAATGAAAAGAGCCTCCACCCTCCAGAAAAATATCTCGCAAATTGGATTCTATATAGTAAGGCCATAAACTCAGTAAGGATTCATGTTCTGGGAAATGCTATTAAAAAAAAAGGGAGGGAGGGAGGGAGGGAGGGAGGGAGGGAGGGAGGAAGGAAGGAAGGAAGGAAGGAAGGAAGGAAGGAAGGAAGGAAGGAAGGAAGGAAGGAAGGAAGGAAGGAAGGAAGGAAGGATAAATGATTGGAATCTTGCCTTCCTTTGCATCTGGATTGCTTAGAAAATAGCTCCGGCAAACAGTAATGAACGCTAAGCTGACATTTTTGTCTGATTTACTGTGAATTTCCACTTTTAGAAAGGAACATTCATATTGAAAGTTCTGTTAGCATGGAATATCTAGCTCAATATTGCAAAAATTAAAGAAAACATTTCCTTGTGCATATATTTGCCATGGAAACCTTGGAATAAACAGTGCCTTGAGTCATTTCAGAAGTGAGTGGGCACAGAGCAGTGCAAAGGCTCCTACTTGCCAATCTGAGCTCAGCAGAACTTACTTTTCATGTGAGGAAGAGGAGGACACCTGCCCTGGAACACCACTTGCTGGGCCAAAGGTTACATTACCAGAGATATGGATCCTTGGCAACATGCAGGCTGCAGTTTGATCAAGGAAAACATGATTAGTCACATCATTGCAGTTGCCAAGAGAGATTTTATTTTCTTGTTTGTGGACAATTTGAGCACTTTCAGTTTTTGGCTAGCAGTTATGTTTCTTATTTATCTTATTAATATGGGAAGAAGACTAAACAAAATTGTTCTGTTTCTTCTTGAAGACAGCAATAAAACATTTCTTTCTTTCTTTCTTCTTCTTCTTCTTCTTCTTCTTCTTCTTCTTCTTCTTCTTCTTCTTCTTCTTCTTCTTCTTCTTCTTCTTCTTCTTCTCCTCCTCCTCCTCCTCCTCCTCCTCCTCCTCCTCCTCCTCCTCCTCCTCCTTTCCTTCCTTCCTTCCTTCCTTCCTTCCTTCCTTCCTTCCTTCCTTCCTTCCTTCCACTCCCTAAGCCTATGACTCTTGTTATCTCAGTTTAGGAATTCAATTTCTGCAGAAATTTCAGAAAGGAAGGGCTAATTTAGAGAAGTCATATCATATTACACAGCTTTCTATGAGTACCAGAATAATTACCAGCTATTAATTATGAAGGGATACTTGGATGTCTTTAGGATGCTGATGAAATGCTTTGCAATACTTCTGCCACCTATACTAAACTTTTCACACTGTTCTTCCTATACTTTCCTCCTCACTGATCACCTTCATTGACAAATACACTCCAAGGTATGTGAAGTGTATGTTATCGCAGACTAAGTTCCATTGAACTTCTGGGTTAACATATTTGAAGATTTAAATCCCTTCTTATCTATCTCTAAGCTTTATAGTGACAAAAGGAGATCCTTTGAGAGCAATTAGAAGTTTGGTGTTTCTATATTCCAATATGAATTGACTTGGTGCACATCTTATGGACTAATGATTCAATCAGAAGGTAATTACTTAGCAGCTTTTGCTCCTCTGGAACATTCTGTCTGTTTATAATAATGTTTTTATAATAAAAATAAAAATACATATAAATAGTCATATTTTCTAACAATACACATTTGAAAATGAGTATTTGGGGGCAAAAATACATTTTTTAATACCTACTGAGAGGAAATGTATTTACTTTCAAGGCTGTTCTCTCCCATTTTCCATTTAATTTGTGATTTAAAAGAAAGCTGTATGGAGATTTGCACTCAAATAAATTACTAATTATGCATGTGAATGCAATTTTGGTATTATTTTTATATAAATCACATAATTGACTTAAGAGTAACCAATAATGAAGAAATAATAGAAATATGTACTCTAAGCACATGGCTAACAATCTATTCTTTATATCAGTATAGGAATAGGGAATCTGTGACTCATTACATATTGAATAATGAATACTGTGATTTCTGACCATTGGCCTTGCTGGCTGATTGGAGCTGATGAACATCAGAATTCAACAACATTTGGAGGACCATCAGTTCCTTATCTGCATACAAGTTTCTCCTATATGTAATTGTTATATCTTGCTGAGGCCTTAATGCCTCAAGATGAAAAACCTTGAAAATACCCATTTACATGTATCACAGTTAACAGCTGAAATGAACTGCTTGCCATATTTCTTGTTATCAGATATAACAAGCACTAGAGACAGATGGTGTTGTTGCTAGTAACTCAAATTTCTTTTGGAAGGGGTAAGGTGATTAGAATTTAAAAGTTAAATACTTAAAAACTTCATCCATGCACAGTTTGGGGAAATTAAGTCTTAATTTGATACATTTCATTTTATTAGCTTCTCTATTCATGTTCCATAAGTGTAGTTAGGAAGCAAAAGCAACCTGTGATCTTTCTGAACAATAAGAGCTGACATAACAAAAAAAGAAGATAAGGACAAAGAAGGTAAAATATAATTTTGTCAGTGAGTTTGTTGACAGTAATCCACCAAATGCTTTGGTCAGCCACCTAAAAAGCATAGCCAAACCTCCAATATTATATGATACCATAAAAACATTGCTCCCAGGCTCACCAAGTGACAGATTTAAAAATAGGCACCAATAACTTTTAACAGGCAACTTTGTTCAGGACATGGTAAGTCTCTAAGGATTCTGCAGTATGATCTTCCAAATATGGGGCCTAAACAATTCAGCCTTGCAAGGGCTAGAACACAAACTCTTTGCAACCAATTTCTGAAGAAGGAAAGAGCTAATAGCGTATTTCATGATTCCTAGAGAATCTGAAAGGAGTGCGGAGTCCTTGGTGCTCTCTGAGCTTGATTGTTGGCTTGCAGACATTTCATTGCCTGACTAGGTAACATCATCAGTGCCAGTGAATGTGTCTAGCTCACTGAGTGTGCCACTCACTGGCACTGATGATGTTACCTAGTCGGGTAATGAAATGTCTGCAAGCCAATAACTAAGCTCAGAGAGCACCAAGGACTCCCCAGTTCAACTCTGAGCTACAGATATTCTCTTCTATTGGAAGCTGCAAGGAGTTTTTGCACCAACTGTCATCTTCACAATCAGAGGATTGGAACAGCAAACCTAGTTCTTGCCCTATACTGTATTAATAACAAATTTACTTGACATTGATGTTATTTAGCACTGTTAATAAATGTAGAAAGAAGATGACATTATCAAACTTTAAACCTACTTTCAAGGTTAGAGTTTCACCTACACAACTTCTCACCATACACATAAGTAATTGGAAAGAAATACAAATAACTGTTTCACTTCTAAGTCCATATTTCATAAAATGGACCAAACTGCAAGCCATTTTTCATTCCTCTTGTTGATGCCCCGTAATATAAGCTGCTTCATGGGACAAAATGCAACTAGGCAGTGAAGTATGTGGAAGAATCCATAAAAAGGCTATTTATTTCTTGTGCTCCTGGCTCTTGAACTGAGACAAGATCCAACCTATCTTATATTCTAAGAACTACAAAAGATAATAGCAGCTGATTTTAATCTTTATTTTAATGGGCAACAGTGAGAGAAGGTTGTTATTTTCTGAAATTAGGGAACTTCAGGAAGGATACCAGATGCATTTAGACGAATATTTTGGCTAATATGCTACATTTCTAATACTCCCTTCTAGAGGTATGCAATATGTTCTGAATTTGAAATATTTCAGTGTTTCAACATTTCACATGTCAAGTTTGCAATAGGTTGTTTTGACCATTCTTGATGTGTTTCTAGGGTGAGATGGTCCCATTTTGAGTTAAAAAAACCTGTTTTATACTTGAGGTGTTTCTAACTTGAAACACTTCTATAATAATCAAAACAGGTCATTCGTAACTTGAAACAATTGTTATGAACGTGTTTTCCAACTCAAAATGGAACTTTTCAAGCTTGAAACATTTTGAATTTTAAATTTTTACACATGTCTATTTCCTGCCTAGTGATTGGTTTTAATCGGCGATGAGTAATTATCACTACTTGAAAAATATTAGCTATATATGCCATTATGCATATTGAGCTCCCCATTTTAATCAATTTTTTAATTCAATTAGTTTAGAATCTCAGAATTCCAAAATTATATCATTATTGGGAAAAGGGTTCTGATTTAAAAAGAGATTGTTTGTATTGCTTATAAAACAAAAAGTTATAGTGCATAAAAGCAGCAATTTTCTAGAATCAATGGAATTCAGGGCTACATTGAACTGTTTAATGCTATAAAATTATCAGTCAGGCTTATCTGCTTGTTTTGTCTTATGGATAAACTTTTAAGCATGAAAGCATTACCTACTTTCCATATCTGAATAATAAAAATGGCTGGTTTTTATTTTAAAATGAATGAAAGAAACTAACACATTCATCTGTTGTGGATCTACTGAAAATCGATCCAGTTTGTTTTTTTGTTTGTTTGTTTGTTTGTTTGTTTATTTATTTATTTATTTATTTATTTATTTATTTATTTATTTGGCTTGTATGCCGCCCATCTCCCCCAACGGGTGACTCTGGGCGGCTCACAATAAAAAACACAGTTCTCTCCAAGGATGGCTAAAATCTATAAATAATTAAAAAACATATTAAAAATGCTCTAAAAAACCTCCTCTGATTTTTGGCCCTAAAAAACCTGTAAGATGCTGGGGGGGGACAACCCATCATCCCATCAGCCATTTCCACAGGTGCGGGCCCCCCTCTGGCCCCCAGGCCTTCTGGCAGAGCCAGGATTTAATACCTTTCCTGAAGGCCGCGAGGGAGGGGGCACACTGGACCTCAGAAGGCAAGCTGTTCCATAGGATGGGCGCTACAGCAGAAAAGGCTCTCTGCCTAGACCCCACCAATCGAAATTCCCTGACTGGTGGGGTCTGCAACCTGCCCCTTCTGCTGGACCGAGTGGGACGGGCTGAAGTGACCAGGGCGAGGCGGTTCCCCAGATAACCTGGTCCCGTGCCATGAAGGGCTTTAAAGGTAATAACCAACACCTTGAATTGGACCCGGAAACAAACCAGTAACCAATGCAGCTCACGCAGCAGCGGTGTTATATGTGCCCTCCTAGGGGCATTAAGAACTGTCCACGCCACCACATTCTGCACCAGCTGTAGCTTCCGGATACTCTTCAAGGGTAGCCCCATGTAGAGCGCATTACAGTAGTCCAACCCAGAGGTGACCAGGGCATGAGTGACCGTGCAGAGGTCCCCCTGATCCAGGAAGGGGCGTAACTGCCGCACCACACGAAGTCGTGCAAAGGCCCTCCTAGCCACGACTGCCACTGCTCTTCGAGCTGGAGTCGTGAGTCCAGGAGAACCCCCAGATTATGCACCGGGTCTGTCTGGGGTAGTGCAACCCCGTCAAGAACCAAAGATGACAAAGTCCTAGCTCTTGAGGCTCCCTGTATCCACAGCCACTCCGTCTTACCAGTGTTCAGCTGAAGCCTGTTGTCCCCCATCCAGGCCCCCACAGCCTCCAGGCACCACGAAAGGGCAGTCACAGCATCACTTAGGGCACCTGGGATGGAGATGTATAGTTGGGTATCATCAGCATACTGATGATACCTCACCCCATGGTGCCAGATGATCTCACCCAGCGGTTTCATGTAGATATTAAATAGAAGCGGTGAAAGCACTGACCCCTGTGGCACCCCACAAAGTAGGGGCTGGGGGCTAGACCTCTCGCTCCCTATCAACACCGATTGGGTTCGGCCTTGGAGAAAGGAGCTGAACCAGCACAACATAGTGCCACCCAGCCCCAACTCCTGCAGCCGACCCAAAAGGATACCATGGTCGATGGTATCGAAGGCCGCCGAGAAGTCAAGAAGAGCAAGGATGGATGCACTCCCCCCATCCCACTCTCGCCAGAGAGCATCTAAAAGTGCGACCAATGCTGTTTCTGTCCCATAACCGGGCCTGAATCCTGACTGATAGGGGTCCAGGATCCTCTGAAGCTGCCACGCGACCACCTTTTCTACCACCTTCCCTAAAAAGGGCGACACTCTGAGGATGCAATAAGAGCAGAGAAATATAAGTTTGCTAAAACATTCTTAAGGCACTAAGTTGATCAGTTGAAAATAAGTAAAGTATGTAATCTGGTACAACATCCTTGATCAGTTGACAGCTGTACTAAATACTCCTTAGTTTCTAACTACTGCAAATCTTCCTCCTAAGAATCAAAATTACACTGTGACATAGTTGAAATTTAAATTAACTACTGAATGAAGGGCTGAATGACCAACAGACAGCCACTTATCTATAAATTTTTAGTTAAGATGTACCAATAGAAGAGAATATGTGTAGCTCAGGGTTGAACTGTGCAATCCTTGGAGTTCTCTGAGCTTGGCTGTTTTCCTCACTGCACTGAAGATGTTACCTAGCTGGGTAATGAAACATTTGCAAGAAAACAGCCAAGCTCAGAGAACTCCAGGGACTCCATAGTTAAGATGTAATAATAGATAAGTGTGTGGAATATAGTAGGACATGATATGAGTTGGGTTGAATTTGAATTTACACCACAATGAGATCTATATAATCCTGATAGGAAAGCCTTCAGATTTTCTGGTAATAAAGACAATAGCCCTGCATGTATTTATTGAGCAAATTCCAGTGCAAGATTTTCAAGATACAAAGTCTCTTTCTCTCTATACCCCTCCCCCCCAAAAAACTAAGTTTAGTTTTATCATGTTAGGTTTCAGTGGGTCTCCTTGAACAATTGGCTTGGCTCCTGATCAGCAAAGCTCTGTTCACAGGACACTCCCAATGAATAGTATCATTCCCCAAACTCCTTCTTGCCATTACTGTCCTCTGTATCAACTGATCATTTCTGAATGGCTGGGGGACTTTTCAGTGTGATACAGGGGCTAAAGAAGGAAAGGTTTTCAAAAAGACACTTTCCCATTTCTGTCAGTTCTAATTTTATTTTGATATGAGATATCATCAACTTCTTTTAATTCATTTGCTTATGCCCATTTATTTATCTCAAGGAAAATATGTTTCTCAATGTTGGTCCCAGTGCAGGGTTTTATTTTAGTCTGCTCTGCACCACCTTGATGGTTTTTATTAGTAGCTGCAGCAGCTGCACTCACAAAGCATCCTGGGTAGTCTTCTTCCACACTTTCACATGGCCAACTTTCTCTCTCTCCAAACTCTTGGAATCAGGAATCAGGTTGTAGGTGATCCCTGATTATCTTCCTTTTTGCCAAGCTAAAATTCTGGGGAGAAAGGAGCAAAAAGGAAGACATTGCCTCATCCTGAGCTGCTTCTGGTCCTATAGCCAGAAAAATCCTCTCACCAGCCATTCCACTCCAAATGACAGAGAGAGAAGGAAACTAAAATGAAGAGGGGAGGGGGGAAGCCAAGCAGCCTGATGCTTAGCATCCCAGCTGATAGGTGCTGAATTGAAAAGGAAAAGTGATAACACTCTTGTCATTTCCACCCCTGCTCATTTTGTCTCCTCTCCTGAAGGGAAGCTGCAATGCCATCAAGCTAGCATTTCATTTTCAGCATCTGAAGCTCAGGAGGCAGAAGGAGAGGTGAGGCAAGGGTTCCCTCCAACATAAAAATTGGGAAGGAAGGAAGCAAGGAAGGAAGGAAGCAAGGAAGGAAGCAAGGAAGGAAGCAAGGAAGGAAGGAAACCAGCCAGCCAGCCAGCCAGCCTTGCAGTAACTTCAACTAAACTGCAGTGGAGCCAGAAATCAAACCAGTATTTCAATGCTGCTGATATAGTAGGACTAGTGAGGTCCGAGATCCTTTCACAGTGGCTCAGAATCCTTGGGTGAAGCTAAGCAGTGGCAAACCTGGTTAGTATTTGGCCGGGAGACCACCAGAGAACCCTACAGCTATAGGTTAGATTGGATAATGGAATATATAAAAGAATTAAAAACTTTTCATCCCCATCCATGAGGGAGGGAGGGAGGACAAGCTGTCTCCCATCCTCACCTCTCTGGCCATATATGAACAGCTGTTACAGAAGGGATCAATACTTCTGTGAAGGTACAATTCCTTTGGCTTCAATGTTAAAACAAATCTCGGCTAGCTGTGACGCTGGAAGGATAAAATGACAGCCTTTTGGCAGCCAGCTGCGTTTTCACAACAGTTCTAGCCAGTGTTGTAAATTGCAGCATAGATCCTCTATGCATGGGGGTGGCGGTGGGGGTGGCAGTGGAATAATGACTGGCTTGAACCTGGAGGCTGAAAGGTGAGTGAGGAAAGTAGTGGTGCAAGCTGCTTCAGCAAGAGAGTGAAACAAGTTTGTGAAATTAACTAGAAAGTGAGTAAAAGGATAACATGGGTCTTGCTGATAGAGTTTTCTACATTTTTTCCAAAGCAGAATTCACTTGTAGAGGGAAGCTGACCAAGGCTTGCTTCCCACCAGAAGCTAGAATGTATGATAAAGAAAGAGCATAACTCTGGTTTCATATAAACCAGTGCAGTACCAGAAAAAAGTCTGCTTCAGCTCTGGAAATATGCCAGATTCATGGAGGTGGAAAGTGCAAAGACAGATGTACATGGCACAGCCCTACCTTTGATAGCTGCCTGAACTGAAAGAGATTTCACAAACATAAATGTCATAGTTCTCTTTAGCAAGTTTTAATAATAAGAAGATAGCAGGGATACAATAATTCCAACAAGTGAACTATTTTCAATTTAGAACCCATATATCTATATGTAAAAAAGGCAGGATCTCTCTGGATCTTTTTCTCACAGCCTTTCAGGGCACCAGAGAGGAGACAGGTCTCTTCTCTGACACAGGAGGAGTCTGCAACTGTGGGTTGTTTATATAAGTTACTTGAATTGTTATCAGTCTTACACTTAAATTGTACCAGAAATGCCCTAAATTAACTGGCACACTCAAAAACTCATATTAAGTTCCCTAACTGATCTTCATGACACACACTAATTTTCCTGGGGTTGTTCTTGGCCTGATTAGTTTATTAATTTGTGTTTATTGGAAGTATTCTGGTAAATGCTTAATCTTAATTACAATCTCAATGCCAGCATTTTAAATATGTTTATGGCAATATCCAATTATTTCTACTGTAGACACTTCCAACAGAACTTAGATTTTTGAGTGCCTTTGTATACATTTAATTTTTATCAACTCCAGAATATGTAACCATGGAAAGATGAGTTCTATTATAGCTTTGTGCATGATTCAGTGACTGGTGCTCCATGGCTAAAAATAGTTTTCTTCATGTGAGTCAGTCCAAGTATATGTGCAAAAAACTGTAGTTCTGGCTCTTAAACAAAGATTTTTGAGTATCACCACAGAAGCAGCTTCACTGTTACATGCATTCGGTTTTGCATTCCACCTATATTGGAGATTGTAATACTACTGTAAGCATCTCTTTTCCTCCTCTTACCAGTCATAAATGCAGCAGAGATATGCTGCTCCTGTTGGAACAATGGTCATGGCAGGTTTGGTTAATGAGATCTTACTAGACACACCCTGCGAAATAAATGAGGTCAACAACTTCCAAAAAGTATGTGGTTCAGAATGTGATTTGCCTGTCTTATCATGCTTAGGTATAGAATCTTAAAACGTAAGTGTCACTTGTGGAAAAATGGGGGGTTGGGGCTCAGAAAGCAACAGGAAATTCTGCAAAGAAAGTGTCATCATTCAGGTTTCATCAAGCTGCTTCACTTGGACGTGCCAGACAATTCTGGGCAAAGCAATCCTGCCAGATGTTCTGGAGATCCTCCAGTGAATCCAAAGTCTTGCCAACACTGCAGAAGGAAAAGAAAGCATTTCCATTTCCCCCACCTCTTATACCTTTTTTTCTCCTTTTAATACATTCCCTTTCTTTGAAACCCATGGAAGGAAACTGGTCAGTTGCAGAAGTGGCATAGTTTGGTACTCAGTTTGAGAGCATGAATGGGGGCCAGGATAGTAGATCCTGAAGAATCCATCTCTCTTTCAGACTTTCTGAAAATAACAACTGGAAAAGTTTCTGAGTGGCCAAAAGGAATATTTTGAGGTTAGATCTCGTCCTCCATGGATTCACCTTTCTTCCTTCAGCAGGAAAATATGAAAACCAAGAAAATTTGTGACTCTGGGATCCCCTTTTACGAACTGTAATTCTTTTTCATGCTATACACATATTTCTAACAAATTGCACACTTTTTTCCATTACCTTCATTAACACTCTCATTTATTAGTATGAATTTATTACTAATATTACCTTTATAATACAATGTATTCAATCACTAAATCATCGGAGGGTAAAGATGTGTGCATGTGTCTAGATATTTGTAGGGTACAGTACTATAGTTTCCAGGGAATGCAGAATGTAAGCCATTTCACACATGAAGTGAAAAAGACCAGCTTTTTCATAAGAAGGCACACAAAGAGTTGCAATCGATCACATACTCCTGACGTACTCATGCAGGCATTTGTTGATTCAAACTTCACATTTTAAGGTAACCACTTCTGTATATTCAGCATGCATCTCAACCCAGCATTTTATATCATCTATAAAAGTCAACAAGCCTAGCACAAAGTGCTGACTTACTCTTGAATCTCTGGTCTAGCCTTCTGAATCACAAAGATGTGAGGACAAGCAGTCCTTTGGCATTCTTCATCTTCACTGAAATCTCTTTCTTTGAATTTCTGATTCCTTCTTTCACTGCATTCTCAGCATTAACATACCACTATCATTGTCACAAAAGCACTCCAGTTTACAAAATGGCAATGAAAAGTATGTTGTAAATTATCCACCATGGACCTGCTAGATTGCTTAAACAATTCAGATGGCTCTAACTGCACAATCCAGGGGAGATGCTAAAGCTTCCACAGACATTGTTTTGTCATGATATCATTCTATGTACAATTTATTTTCAGAGTACTATTCAATGTGATATATCAGCACCAGAAAATAGCAGACTGCCATAGATTGAGCCCTAAAGAGAACTTTTGAAGTACTTTCTCAATTGATCACTACAAACACTGGAAGTAAGAAATGAGCTAATAAGTTAAAGGAGGAGAAAGAAAGCTTGTAAAAGTTTTCAAAGAAATCACATTAAGATCATTTCTGTAGAGGAAAAGAAATAGATCTGAAATTTGTTAATGTCCCTCTTTTATATTCCAACAAATTTATCCCATTAGATAGAAAATAATGGTAAGACTACTTGCCTTTGCCTAAATACCTACAGCTTTAATTCTAATATGCTTTAAAACATAACAGAATTTTATATGGAAACAGGAAAACACCATCTTACACATACTTACTTCCACAGTGTATAAGCAGCAGCATAGCATGAAAGTGTTAGGAATGTGTGTTTCCGACTAATATGTGCCTTAAGAACATTCCTTGACTGCAAGATTCTATTAGGGCCCCAATTTGGTCTTTTGGAAAATAACCCATTTTTTTCTGAAGCACCATCTAAAGCAAGAAAAGACTGATTAGCATAAGAGAGACATAAATGATTGTATTCCACCGTCCCACCCCCTTCAAAAGAAGGCAGTCTGATTCAAAGAAATAGATACAGGGGTTTAGGAGCTAGGCTCCTTTAAATTCTTTCTTTCTTTCTTTCTTTCTTTCTTTCTTTCTTTCTTTCTTTCTTTCTTTCTTTCTTTCTTTCTTTCAGAACAGTGCCTGTAAATAGTTGTCTTTGAAGAGAAATACGTGACATTTGCAGTCATTGTTGCTCCTAATGTGGGAATAAATCCTACCAGATAGATTGAGGAAGGTTATAAAAAGGAGATTTACACAGAGCACGAAGTGCTACAAAACTCCCTAACTTTCACAGTCCTGTGTCAGTTTGGATTAGTTCACAGAGAACCCTTGTCACTTCTTAGAGTCACAGAACAGAGTAAGTCTGAAATAGGCTAGTTTGATATGTTATTTGGGATTCACTGGAATCCAGTCCACATTCCTATCCTTAAAGAAAGGAAGTCTCTCAGTGTTATATTAGGGTTTTTTGTGGAGGTCAGAGAGAAATGTGGATTTCCTCTGGAACCACCAGCCAAAATCCAGATAATATTTGATCTCCATACCATTGAAGAACAAATAAGTACAGGTGCTGATGCTTTACATAATGTTTGTATTAGAAAATTATATATAGAATTGTAATTGTTTATTGTTGTAACAACATATTATATTTTATATTTTTTCTGTCGTATTCTTTTTACTTATTTCTTTTGAAAGCACTTGTGTATTTTTATTTGACAATGTATGTATTTTTTTTGTTCCATTTATTTTCTTTTTCCATTATTTTAAAAGCAATAATTTTTTTTTAAAAATGAAAAAAATATAGGTGCTGATGCTGAAGTATGGTAGTTGTAGTACTTTCTAAATGTATGGTGTGACTGTAGGATCTCTTTTAAAAGCTTTTGAACTGCAACTCTGCAGCCTTCTTTGTTTTTATCTGGCACTTCCTAGACTGATCATGTGAAAGGCACTTCCTGGAGTGATCATATTACAAGCTGGCTTTAGCATTCTGTGGCTGCCTGAATGCTCATGATCTGTACATTGGATCATGTACAAATTAAGTCCTTTGTTGCAGTCAGATCATGATTTTATCAAGATCATAACCATCTCCACAAGGCTGAAGTTCCTATTAGAATGTTCCACTTGCTAAAGAATTATGACACTGTTAGATTCTGGAATGTTATAGAGAGTTTGTAGGTCTTCTGATGTCCTAGCTATTCATTCAGTCAGTTAGTCATTCAACTTATATGCCAGCCAACTCCCGGTGACTCTGGGCAGTTTGCAAAATGTTAAAAAAAAATGTAAAACAAGAAAACAATGGGGGGGGGGGAAAGATAACTAACCCAGATGGGAATAAGGAAAAAGAAGAAATGGGGGCTTCAATCACACTTGACGAAGACCTGGGCAAAGAATTGCTGGAATGAGTGACTCATTTACTGATAAAATTATCCTTCAGCCCAATTTCATAGAACCCTTGTTAGATGCTTCATTGAAGAATTATTGGAAGGCAAGTGGGTTGGGAGGTTATTTGAACAGAAATTGGAGAAAAAATATGCTAAATCTGATCAACCATGGCACTTGAAGGGTATAAGTTGTTAATAGAAATGAAGATTTTTTTTTCCTTCTGCCAGATTGCATCTGCAGAATTGCATCTAATTAAACTATTTGGGGTAACATGAGGGGTGCTAGGGAAGGAGTTTATACTCATAGCCAACATTTATATATGTTAGTTTCCTTTTTTTTTTCTTTTTTATGTGTATGCAGATTTACTCCCAAGGGTGTCAGAATGCATGGCTGATGCAATTACTTAGATCAGTCTTGAATTGTGTCTTTCAAAGATATGGAAGTGTGTAGTTGCAAGGGCTAATATATATAAATCCCCCTCTCACCCCTATGGGTGGTCTGTGTCTTCCTCAATCTTGAGTCCTCAACCAGAGTCCTGGGAGTTTGAGGGTTCTGCGCAGTATCTGAGCTGTTCCCAGCACTGCACTCTTCTGGACAGAGAACTTGGATGTTGTTCCTGGGATCTGTTAGAGCCATGCTCCCACCTTAGGAGTCACAGCCCCGAGTGCTCCTACCACCACTGGGACCTCTTTGGCCTTTATTTTATATATATAAAATTAAATTAAATGTGCTTCTGATCCTAGGAAAAGCAAAATATCTGTCAATTAGTTACATATATATGCAAGTTAATCAGTTGTGAAGATTAAAAAAAATACTTCTTGGATATCAAATCTGGAATAGTAACATTAGTAAAATCACTGCTATTCTAAAATGTAAATAGGTAACTTATAGAAAATGGAAATACAGCTTTAGCAACAGAGGCTGCTTTCTGTTGTATAACTACACTTTGCTTCTTTCCAGCCCCACTATTCTGAAAAACAAGAAACAGCAGCACATACAGAAGCCACTGTATTATGGCTATGGCTACAACCTATAACCCAACCCCCCAAAACAGGTAATATAATACCAATTTAGTGCATAACAAATTAGCACGGCTGAAGAACAGGGATGTAGCATTATTCAGGAAAAGTTGACTACTTAAGCAGTGATAACTTTTTTCAGACTCTTAACGCCTGCAAAAAAAGATGTGACTGACATCATGGAGAGCAGAGAGGTTCCATGATTGTGCAAATTCCCAAGTGTCTCTACGGTATGACTGACTGTATGAAGTAAAAGAATCTTGACTAAATGCAATAAAATAACTGAGAAAAGGGGGGGGGGGGGGAATGAAACAAAGCAAAAAAATGCTTAATGAATTAGAATAGGAAATAACAACAAAAGAAGTTTGTCATTTGTTCTCTGTATATATTTGAGGCATCACAATGTGGTACAAAGAACTGTAGATTTACCTGAATTTTTGGTGTGGTGTGATTTTCATTGTTTTGGGTTTTTAATTGCTAATTTTTCTCAGATACTTACATTTTTGTATATAGTACTGTGGGTTTTATTTGTGAAAGACTATCCATAGATGTGTGAGAGAGAGAGAGACAGAGAGACAGACAATAGTCCTTCCCCTCAATTATGTTATCTTTTGGGGAGTGGGGGAAAGAGAGAAGAGAATGGTGCTCATAGGTGCAGTGAACTCAAATGTGCAAGCCGAGCACACAGAGGCTATAGATTTCTACATGAATTTGACATTGATTTCTAGGATAAACAAGTGGTTTTAAGTCTTTACTTGCCGAAAGCAAGATCATAATATTCTGCATTTCAAAGTGTCTAAGTACCTTTAAAGTGATGGCTACAGAGTCCCGCAAGGCACAAAATGGATAAAACCTTCTTTTAAAAGTATTTTGCTCACCTTTGTTTTAAAAGGAACTTGGGGTTTATTGAGTGAAAAGCTTCATTCCCATAGTAACCAGTGCAGGGCTAATATTGATCCACGGAGTCAAAAGCAAAGCCCACTGACAAGAATAAAGAGTGACTATATCTTATCCACATATGTATTCCTCTTTCTCAAGTTCCTGTAGGTTGCTAACATGTTACAAACACACAAACACTACACAGGCGCTCTGGAGGTTCTTGCTTTTATTTACTGTTAACCAAATACTCAAGGAGGTTGGTCAGTGATGCTCCCCAAGTGCTCAGGACGTGGGAAGTTTGTAAAGCCTTCTTTGATAAATTTATCTATCCAGACAAAGGGAAAACAACCCTCAAGTGCCTCCGCATTTGAGTTTTGCCTGAGTCGTGAAGCCGTTGCTGTTGCAGAAAGCCCATTAGCCTCAAGAAGGATTTTCTTGACAGAACACATTTTGTGCCACGGAACCATATGGCTTCTGCCTCGTACTCTGAAATACTGAACCGACCAGAGGCAGTATAATTCCCTGGCAAGTCGCTGTAAGGCAAAAGAAAGAGAAAAAAAAATGTGGTAAATTCCAGCTGCCTTTTCCTCCTGAACTGTCCATTGGCTAAGCTTAGTAATGTCACGACTAAAGGTGCCAGTGCCTTAAACTGCCCTTGATCATCCTACTTTAAAGAAAGCCTGACCATCAGAAATTTAGCAAGTGATTTTTCCCCCCCTTCTTCCTTTTCATCACTGCTCGGACATTGGAGGGAGAGGGGACTCAGCTGCTTAAATTCTTTGTGCTAGGGAGTCGCTGAATGAAACTGAACAGCAAGGTGGCCGCAGAACCAAAAGTGAACCACTAAACCCCCCCAATGCAGTTAGTTCTATTCCTGAAAGTCTGTTCTAAGGAGAAAAACATTTTCCACCCTGCAGAAGAAACTGAAACAATGCTGTGGCCCATGATCAGTTTGGGAGGAAAACTGAAGCGGGAACACAGCGGGTTGTTGTATTTAGTTGTGAAAGTAAAGTCCCTCTGAGCCGGGAGGGAACTGAAGAGTAACAGAAAGGAGCGGGGGGGGGGGGGGGAGTTCACCCAGGCCTAGAGAATGAGTAAATCAGAAGTTTTCCAGTCATAGTGATTCTGTCAGGATGCATTCACCCATCAGCAAGCCTTACTTAATTCCATTTTAAGCTAGATAGAGATTTTGAAAAAACAAACAAAACAAAACTGCTCAGCATTTGCATTTCTATTTCTGAATGTATTTTTTTCTCAGCATACGTGTAACGAAGGCTACTTTTTCCTTGAAATGTGAATTTATAAATGTATGTATGTATGTGTATGTGTGTATGTATATAAAAAGACCTATGCATTTCTTTTCAAGATCACATTACAGAATTTATGACTTTACACTGTAAACCACCTTTCCAAATCTGGTACCCTTCAGATGTGTTGGGAGTTCTGGGAGTTGTTGTAAAACATCTGGTAAGCAGCATACTGGGGCAGGCTCCTGTCATCTGATTAGGGACATTATGAAGTTTTTCATGGTTGATGATAAAAACATATTGTATTATTTTGAAACATCTTGTGAGCTGAGAAGTGGTCAAAACATATTGAAGTGTGAAAGACAGGGGTTAGCTCACTTGCAGTCTCTTACTAGTTTAGTTTGCACCCCGTGCACTCCCAGTCAATCCCTACATTCAGATCAGAGCAAGCACAAATGCCACTCAGTTCAGCTAGCAAAAAAATACAGCTTGATGTTTATTTATGAAACATCAGCAAACATAAAAACCAGCAACTAGCAAAAAGGAGACCAAGAGCATACCTCCCCCGAAAGGGGGTGGGTGGGTTGGAGATAACAGGCAAGAACTGTATATCTTAATATCTATATCAAAAGGGCACTGCACTTTCCAGAGCACTGGAAACAACACCGTGAGTAATGAGCCTGGATAATCCCTAAGGGATTGGTCTTTGATTATTCAGTTTTAACCCTTTTATGTACAGCAGTAGGATGATAGAAATAGAAAGTAGGACACCGGGTGATCCCTCCCCTATTTTGCTGAAGGAAAAGTTGCAATCTGGTGGAGGGGGATGATGTATCTCATAGTCAGCACTAGTTTGAGGCATCCATTCTGACTCTGAGTTCCTCAAACCATTCTACTTTACAATTAGAAGGACTGCATATAGCTGCAGAGAAGAGCAGAGATAAGAAAAGGTGACAATATTGTATTTATAACAAAGAACATTGTGACACCTGAAATACTAACACATTTATTGTAAAGGGTTTCATGAAAGTGTCCAATGATCAATGAAAGCTTGTGCAGTAATAAATGTATAAGTACGTTAAGGTGCCACACAACCCTTTGGTGCAGAAGTCTAACAAAGCTACCCCACTGAAAACATTTGACTTCCTAATTCAAATATCTCTGGATCTCAGCTGCAGTTCTCCACTTTGTGAATTTCGAACTATAGAGGGAATGGCTTTAAGGTCTTTTTTTGCACAACTCTTAAGATTGTTCCTTGAGACTACCTGATTATATTTTGAACCCTTTTAAAAGATTTCATTAGGTATAACAAAATCAATTAATGTCTTCCCTGTGTTAGGACTACTGTTTTTTGAACCACAAAGTACTGGTGAGAGGGCTTTTGAAGGCATTTTTAGCAGGAAGTTCAACTAATGTAACATGCCTTCAATCCCCATCACAGTTAGGTGATTTCCAGAATTCACAGCTCTATAAAAATGAAGAAAGGGGAGCTAAAGAAGGAAAGAGAATCTTGCAGAGCATGATGTCACATAATAAATAATGTTTTTCCTCTTCAAGTTTGATATTTTAACAAGCTTTCACATACTTCTAGGCAAATAATAATCTTTTTCGCTTCTCTCTTCTGACAAAGTGCTTTAAGTTATGTGTGTGTTGTGTGTGTGTGTGCTTTTTTATCCCCAGACAAGACTGATAGATAAGCGAGCCAAAATTTAATAACCCCCCAAGTCTTCCTCTCTAATCCTTTTGGTGCATGTTTAATGTTTCATTCTCCCACTTCAATTACCCTGCCTGCATTATGTCTTTCACTCCATGCTTGAAAAGTTGTTAAAATAGAATGCTTCTTTCAGAATGTCACAGCTCCATTATGCAGGCCTATACCTGCACAGGCAGCATGTTAGTCTTCTCACTTCAGATTGCCTTTGGTTGGGAAAGCGATCCCTGCTGTGCAGCTGAGCCTGAACTTTGGAATAAAATTAAATCCAGGGTGCGGGCATTGGATAACTATTGTAAACAGGGCAAAATCTGACATTTGGGGCATAGCCTTGGCCCTCCCGTTTCCCCTAAAATAGCACATCATGGTCTAGTATGCACCATAGCATGCCAGAAATTAAAGCTCAGTATTGTGATTTCAGTTTTGGAAAAGAAAACAGATTCTTGCTGTCGTATTGCCTATGCTAGTTGCAGCTAAACTCATAAATGAAGCACAGTCTTCCTATCTTTCTAGGTACATGTACTTTAGCAAGGATTTTTTTTTTCCCCTGGCAGAAAGCTGATCGCTTGTTTCTTAGCTGGCTGTTGGGACTTTGCCTGATCTGCATTCTCATGTTTTTTGAAGAATCTACTCCCACATTTTTCAGGCAAAACATCCAACAGTTGAGTGTTCCCCAGGCAAAAAAAAAAAAAAAAAAGTATTTTTGCAGATTTTTATGTGGAGAGAAATTTGTGTTCAGAACTTTCAGAAACCCACCTGATTCTTCAGTTATAAAACAAAACAAGAAATACAATGCCTGTGATTTGGGACTTTTTTCTAGGGGTAAGGAGTGAAACTATAACCAGTTTGGAGTGTAGTTACCTTACTTTACAGAGATAAAGACTGAAATCTCTCTCATTTTTTTATGCTTGAAAAAAATCTCACTGGTACATTTCTAATCTCCCAGAACTAGTTCTATAGTATTATTTTCTATGGCCTAGATTAAGAACCAGATTTTCATGGAAAGTTCAATCATTTTCTTTTCTTTTCTTTTAAAGACATGTGTTGTATCGGTACATCAGGGGCAATCAGTATCTTCCTTAGAAATTCTCTCACTTCAGAACTTTATTTCCACACATTTCCCACCCAACTGCTGAAGAAGATTGAGGCAAAAGATTTGCCTCAGCAATAAAATAATATGTAGCAGGATCCAGTGAAAGATGAGAAAAGTCACATTTATGTCAATGAGGGCTAGGTGCTACTTCATTCAGGCTACAGCCCCTGGGCTTCCAAAAGTCTGTGTGAAAATTGAAATATAGCTATAGCTGGAAGAAGCAACCAAGACCTGGGCTGGGAGGAAATAACTATGTCAGTAGGAGGCTTTTTCTGTCATAAGAAAGGCCATGATGCTTTATGAAACTTTCATTTTCTACTCCTCTGCCAGCTTGCCTGCTGAAAGTTATTCTACTTTTGTTCCAGCTGCTGTGAGTTATTCTACAGAAGTAAAGATCCGTCAGCTGAATGTGCCTTGATGTACGTAAAATTGTATGCACCTGGAAAAAAACTCATTTTTATTTTGTCTCCATTCCACTGCTGTCTTTTTCTTCATCTCTTTCCTCCAATTGTTTCTATTTTGGGGGGGGGGGGGGGTTCTATCCCTTCATTGATGGTTCTACCCATTCATCGATAGTTCATTTTTCCTGTCTTCCATTTTGATTATAGAATAGGTGACTAAAGGGACAAATTCAGAGGAAGCCAAACCTTACTAACATTTTCTGAGCTGGTCTAGGCAGTCTTTTTCGCATTCTTCATACGAACATGCTCCGGTTCCCATTTAAAAAAAAAAAAAAACTAAGGGTGAAATTGGAGTATGGTGTGTTGGTCCTCAATAGATTGGATCCTGCTTTTCCAATTTCCAATTCTGGCCTTGCAGTGTATTTTTTCTCATCTTCAGTCCAATGAGATGAGAGAAAGTGCTGAGGGAGATGAAATACAAATTGCAGTGGTACCTCAAGATACGAACGCCCCATCTTACGAAAATTTCAAGATACGACCAGCTCCGGCCGCAAAAATTTACCTCAACATGCAAACTCCGCCTCAAGCTACGAACCGGATCCGCGGCCATTTGCCCTGCTGCCACGTGGTCGCGGCTTCCAAGAGGAAGTGCTAATGAAATCTGAGCGGGAGGACAAAAGCCCAAGGAAAGCAATGCAGAAAGAGGAAGTGCTAATGAAATCTGAGCACGCGGGGGGGGGGGAAGCTCCCGCTCCGGGCTGTGCGTGCGCGCTGATATTGCTTTCACTGTGCTTTTGTCGCTATGGAGAAAGGAAAAAGGAAAAGGAAAAGCCATTTGCCCTGCTGCCACGTGGTCGCGGCTTCCTGTGGGCGAGATCGCGGTAGCAAGGAGGCGTTCGGTGAGGCTTGTGGTGTGTTTTGTGGCGTTTGGAAGGTTTTTGGTGTGCTTGTCAGCATGGCTCCAAAGAAAATGCAGAGCGGGCGTGGCAAGAATAAGGCTTTGCAGCTAAGAGGCAAAGAAGAGAGGAAACCCCTGAAGGAGATCTCCCCGAAGTCCCTTTGGAGGGGGACTCTCCCTCCAAACAATAACTGCCTCCCCACCCCATTCTCCCTCTTCATACTGTGCTTTTTTCATGTTTTTGTGGTTTAAAAATAAAATGCATATGTTTCAGAACTGTTTGTATTTACATTGAACCTTATGGGGAAATTTGCTCTTTCCTTTGGCCATAGCCCTTGGCCTGGTGATTGCTTTCACTGTGCTTTTGTCGCCATGGAGAAAGGAAAGAGCGTGGAGGAATCGGGGGGGGGGGAAGCTCCCGCTCCGCTGTGCATGCGCGTGACATAAGCCTTTCCCCCCAGCACGCTGATTGCTTTCACTGTGCTTTTGTCGCTATGGAGAAAGGAAAGAGCGTGGAGGAATTGGGGGGGGGGGAAGCTCCCGCTCCCAGCTGTGCGTGCGCACGACATAAGCCTTCCCCCCCATTGCTTTCAGTGTGCTTTTGTCGCGCACGCCAAGGGCTCTGCACAGAGGAAAGAGCGCAGAATTAAGAAGAATCAGCACGGGGAGTGGGGGGGAAGCTCCCGCTCCTGGCTGTGCGCACGGGAGCCTTTCTCAGATTTCATTAGCACTTCCTTTTTCTGCGCTACGGCTGACTAAAGCGCGCCTGGGGAATTTCGTAGCCGTGCAACGCAGGCTGACACATTGAACCTTATGGGGACATGTGCTTCAGGATATGACCAAATTCGGAGGGCGGATTAGCTGTATTTACATTGAACCTTATGGGGAAATTTGCTTCAGGATGCGACCAAATTCAGAGGGTGGAACGGATTAACCATATTTACATTGAACCCTATGGGAAAAAATGCTTCAGGATGCGACCAATTCGACTTGCGATCAGAGTCACGGAACGGATTAAATTCGTATCTTGAGGTACCACTGTACATACATCTTTGGATCATTCACAAGGGGGATTTTTGACCCTTTCTGTCCACAGTGTCAAAGTAGTTTTTGCAGCTCTTATGGACCAATCTACTTTAATGTGACTTCCTCCAAATAGGTTGGAGTATTATTTCAAATTTCTTAACTGTTATATCCAACACATTTGGGGGGCACTCAGATTTGAAGGAGTGGGAATAATCACTAATATTGGGCAGACAGCTGATTATCAGTACTAGGGCCAAAACATAAACATCCCCCATTAAGCTACTAACTAGGCATATTTTTAAAGATACATTTCTTTTTCATGAATCCAATTCTTTCCATGTCTGCTTAGAAGTAAGCCCAATGGATGGGAAATAAGTAACAATAGGACTGCAGCATTTGTGTGCAATACACTGAAAGGAACCATGTATATTGCAAGAGATTAACACTGTATTAACAATTTGGCAATGACATATCTTTTTAGGAAGGAACTTCATCACCATGTTGATCTTACTAAACCATTTTTAACAGGGAGATGGTGAAGAACAAAGTCATCTCAGAACAATTTAGTGCTGACAGATGTTAAATAATTATCTCAGTGAAATACCAGTAAAGTAATAAGCAAATTAGAACTACCTAGAGATAAGAGGATTTTAAGGTCTGGCCATATCTGACAAGGGAAAAACATTTTTGTAACAAATGGTAATTTTAGGTTGCTGTCCTACATTGATTTACACATTTCTCTCACCATTGTGTTTGCTATATATTACAATATTTTAGCATTGTACATTTGAATTTGCTTTATATTCTAGGAAAAAAATTTTCATATTTCATCAGTATCAACCATTTCAGGTTATTTACAGATGCTTACTTATATAGGGATTCTAAATTTCACACATTTCATTTTAAAGGCACAGAGAAAATAGTTTTTTTTTTTTTTTCTGATTAACTGACACCACAGTTAGTGTAAGAAAAGATGGATTTTACTATTGTAAAAAAAATGAATTATTCAAGATATTTGATTGTTCTTTGCATATAGTACTTTGATAGCAATTTTTTAAATAATTCATCCTTGAAATATAATCCATGCATTATAAATCTTCAGGCAGAAGCCATCAGTCCAAAAGGATCCCTAAATTTCGTACCAAGTCTGTCTGGGGCAGTGGAACCCCATCCAGAACCAAATATGGAAATTTCATAGATATAGGTAACCCCCACCCAGTCTTCCTTGGGTTGACCTTGAATCAATTTTCTCCCACTCAGATCTAAAAGTCTTTAGGCACTGGGACCAAACCTCAATGACATCACTTGGATGTCCAAGGGTTGAGATATATAACTGGATACCTTCAGCATACTGGTAATACCTAATCTTGTGCCAAAGGGTGTGAAAAGGGGCAGGGAGATAATCTAGCCCTAAGTAGGGTTAGCAGATATGTGAACAGGCAAAGGAGGACAAATGATGGAAAAGGAGGACACACTAACTGTTTGACTTTCTTGGCATCCACGACAAAAATTACAGTGAAAAACTGCAAAAAAAAAAAAAAAAAAAAAAGCTATTTAGGCCTACATGTATATGAAATTAGTTGTAATTAGCACTTATTAGGGAAGTGCTGTGCTGCAGAGGAAAGCTGCTCAGGAAGAGATACTCAAAAAGCCAGACAATATTTGATTTTAAGGCTGTGCCTGCCAGATGAAGGGCATGAGGACAAAAAGGAGGACTTGTCCTCCTTTTGCTGGATGTCTGGTAAACCTAGCTCTAAAGTACCCCACAGAGCAGGAGCCAAGAGCTGGACCATCACCTCCAAGATGTTACTGCCTGCCCATACTTCCAAATCAAACAACACCTCCCTCCCCCTAATCCTGCCATCTTTTCCCCAGGTCCAAGGATCCCATATAACTCCCAGATGTAAGCCAACCACTCCCAGTTCTGCTGGTACATCAGAATCCAAGGCTCACTTCTGTTCACACACTCATCAACACCTCAGATTCAGATAAATAGCTGCCTCTCCCACCATACATACTGAAATACCAGGTTAACAATGACACCATTTGAGGGAGGCAAGATGGTTGCTGCTTAGAATGAAAGACTCTGCAGAGGCTACAGGGCTCAGACCAATACTCAGTCAGCCTGATCTCTCTCTTGGTCCTACTGCTGTTCATTCATGGGCTCAGGTGTCCTAGGCCTCTGGCACACTGAGGCCAGGTGCATCTGGGTCTCTGATTCCAGAAATGCACAACAGTCAAAGGAGAAATAGTGGTTAATGAAGCCATGTAGATGTCTGCCACCACTGCTAAATGCTTGGCACTGCCTCTTAACATCACAGTACCAAACAGCTGATCCAGAGTAGCATTTGGGTCCACCCAACAGCTGATCTGTGGCATTGCTGAGGTTCATACCAAACAGCTGATCCCTGGGACCAGTAAAACAATTCCATCTCTAGCATCTTCTCCAGTGTCTTCTCTAGCTCCCAGACCGGTCCCAATCACATCCAGGAAACTGCTCTCCCTGGGTCCACTAGTCGCTGGCTAAGCTAGAGGATCTGATCACTTCAGCCTCCACTGCAGATAGAGTTCCTGAAACCTGACAACAATTCCACCAACACCCGAGGACACTCCAAATCTTCCATATTCCTCACCTCCATTCACCAACCTTTGCAAACATACTAAGTCAACAAGATTCTAACCTTGTCACAAGTCTCCATTTCACCTTGGTACCATGGCAAAATAATAACAACAATAACAGCAACAACATAAACCATTACCTGTGTATTTAACATTTAACAGTTAAATACATTTTTAAAAATTCAGTTAAATTATGTGGCACTATACCTCAACAGGCCTATCAAAAGCTGGTGCAATGTTCAGGTTAACAACATGGAATAAGGCCTTTTCTGTAGTGGTGTCTCAGTAACTGATGCTTGCTTGGTATTTCATTTAACTAAGATCTGTCTTATGTAACTATTTTATGAGTTGTTGGTGCTATTCCAATGTGATTTTATTCCAACTTTTAACAGTATATTTTTCGGATTTGCACTACATTCTGCATTAAGCAACATGTTAGAAAATAATGATAATACATAAACAATCTATCCACACAAGTTGTGGGGGGGGGGGAAAAAAAGGTTTAGAGTAGTGGGAGGCAAGTGAGGAGGAAGGTCAGCAGAAATGGAGAAAAGGGAAAAATTAGGGATCTGTGTCCCAAGAGACACCTGGCATGTTCTGTGGAGTATTTCAAGAAGCAGTTGCACTACTTGAACCAGAAGATTGCTGGCTCTGCTTTATAAAATGGGACTCTGTCGCCTTTCTCCCCTACGTCCCATTGGTGAAAATCATTGAATATAGATTGAAAGAACTGACATGTACTCTTTTAAGTGTATTGTCTCCCTGATTCCAACAAAGCTTAAAGAGAGGGGCTTCTGTTTGTGTCAGGTTTTGTGATGGAATGGAATTATGAAGGCCACACTCAGGGAGGCAAACATCCTCTTATCTCTTCCCCGCCCTTCTGGAGACGAAAGAGGATGTTTGCCTCCCTGGGTGTGGCCTTCATAATTCCATTCCATCACAGGTTTCCCCCAGCAGGCATCCATGCTCAGTGTATGGATGCCAAGTGAGGAAAGTATTTGAACTGGAGATGTGAACTATTCAGAAAACAAGGCTGAAGTTCTTATCTGAAGTTCATAAAAACTACCCGTATATCATTGAAATATGTACAAATTAAGGACAACTTTTAATTTAGCAGAAATAGATTCTGTGGTCTAGACTCACTCATGAGTTGGCTGTCAGGAAGATTTTAGATTTTCTGGACCAGGATATGGAATCCAGGTTTAATCCTCTCCCTGTTTAAACTTGGGGATCCGTTGTCACTTAGTGCAGATAATGGTGAATGTGGTGGGTTAATCATCTGGTATAGTATAAAGCAGGTTTATATGTTTGCAGCATATTAATATTAAACAAAAACAATTTGAGAACATTAAATCATTTCCATATGCCCTGATGGTTATTGGTTTAAAGCAAAATTAAATTAAATTGTGACGTCCTTTCTAAAATTTATTCTATGGTGGTTTTGAAGTATGTGACATGCTTACACTTTGTTTCTGTTATGAAATGCAATAAACATGAATTTAGGTGTGTATATACATGTGTGTGTATGTATAGACACACACACACATGCACATGGGAAAGAAATGTAATAGAAACTGACATACAACAAACCCAAAGTATCTATGTTTTTGTTTAAGGAAAAGCCAGGGATAGCAGTTCCAATGCACTTTAAAAAATGTTCAAAGAAATCTTTCAACTTGCTACAGATTTACTCTGTGTTCTTAATAAACACCCTTCATATGCTGCTGTTGAAATGCAACCTTTTAAGCAACACACAACCTAGCTAAGCCTCTTTATGTTGCTTTATTTCCTTCTTCCCACACCAGCACTACTATTATCACATGGTGTGTTCCACATGATAAGCCATTCATTAAAGCATACCCTACTGTTTTTTTCCTCCTCGGTACCAGCTAGAACATGATCTCTCTCTGCATGAAGACATTGGACCCCTGACCTTTTTTGTAGTTATTTTATGCAAGAATAAAAAATAGGGTTCACCGAGTTTGTGTAAATCTCTGATCATGTTTACTCTGAATTCCAAGTGTTCATCTCAAGGGAAAAAAAAAAAAAAAAGCTGATAGTCTTTTTTCCTTTCCCCACCCCTGAAATAGATGTACAAACTCTTACTGTTAAGCATTCTGTAATAAGCTCTTTGGCAATTTATAGTAAATTAGGTGTTCCCACTAGGGAGAGAATTCAGCAAACACATGGAATGACAGCATGGTGATGCATGAAAAAAGATGCATAATGAATGATGACAACAAAACTGTATCATTGTTGGTCCAAAGGATTTCAGAAATATTTCGTTCCAGATTTTCACTATCAAGGCTGGTATTCAGATGCAGCTGCATAATATTTTTCTCCTAAAAACCTGTCCCTTTAGGTTAAAAGTAATCGTCGTTCTGTGATAGGAGATCCCTGTGAAGTTTGCATATATTCAACAATCATTGGCCCACTTAACTTAAATAAATAAAAACAGTCAAGACAACAATAAGAAAAGAAATTCACTGATAATTTCTTTACCCTAATTCCAATTGGCAGATTATATAAATTTAATGAAAGGCTTCATCATTGTACAGCTATACACTGGCACAAGAACATCAGACCAAAGTCCAGCTTATTTCCAGCTACGGCCAGACAGATACTTCCAAGGCTCAAGGAAATCACCTTTCATCAAGGCTTGTCTCTATCACCAAAAACAACTGGTACTCAGAAGCATACCTTCTTTTTGTATAACAGAAGTACAGGATACGGTTGTTTTAAATAAAGAAAAAATAAATAGAGCAGGGTCTCTCTGAATATGGAGACTCCATCTAGCCATGATGCTGAATAGCTGCTAATAGATTTATGCCCTGTGCATTTTTTTTCAGTTCTCTCTTTAAAGCATCTAAGCTGGTGACCATTGCCACCATGAATTAATTATGCATTGAGGCCATGAATTAATTATGCATTGTTTGAAGATCATAGGAGTCTGATCCTGGCACATCATTCCTAATCCTTCTGTGCTGTTGACTCCGTGTTCCATGGGATAGGAATAGGAGAAAGATTTGCAATAGATTTAAGCCTCTGGAGAAGTTGCTGGCTTTGCTACAGAAAGAGCACCATAAGGCCTCGGTTTCACGTGGTATCAAAGTTCAAGTATCAGGATCACATTGCTTATCATATAGCAGTGTTCTTCAGTCCTTCCATGGTCTTCCAACCAGGGTTCTCAAAGGCTCATGGGAAATGAAGTCCATCATATCTAGAAGGTACCAGATTGAGTAAAAATGCTCTGTAGGATCCACCCTCCAGATACAAAATCACAATGAGTTTTGAATGAAGTACTATTACTTAACTCAGAGTTTTCAATCTTAACCACTGTGAAATAATCTCCCTCCCTTTCTCGCTTCCTCTGTGTATGTATCCATTGGATATCAAATCTTATACCAGCATAAACAATAATCAATTGATTATTTTTTAATCCTATACTTTCCTAAGGCAGTCAATATCATATTTTACACTGACATACAAAGATGTGGAAAAGGAAGTTTTCTGTGGCCTTCCCACCAAATAGAACTATTATATATTACACTTTCCACTTTTATATTCCCAACTGTTCAGAGTTTTATTGATGGTTCCTCTCCTTTTTATTAGTAAATGGCATTCCAGTCAGCACTGAAGATTCCCATGCATTCCAGAAAGGAATGTTGTTTCAAATATGTTGTTACCCAGAAAAGCTTGAGAGAATATCAGACTAGTTCATTTATCTCCTGCTTTTTTGCATGACCTATTTTTATTGACATGATCATTACATTTGCTAAGGATTTTTTAAAATCTTATTTTATTTTTAATTTAAATCAAATGATGGCAAGAAGCAGAAGCAAAATTGCAGAGAAGTCCTCAGACAAATGTATTTAAACTTTATTTATTTAAATTTGTTATAGCCACCCACTTGGGTAGACTCATGGTGACTTACGAAATCCAAAAACAATAAAACTGTTAAAAAAACACACAATGACATACATAGCCTTGACTAAAATAACTATCATAATAAGAAAGAATCACAACAGGGGCCCCACATGACATTAACCCCCGGCCTGAGACCAAAACCTAGTCTTGAGGACTGTTTGGAACCACAGGAGAGAGAATGCTATATTTTTGGAGAGATGCTGTTCTGGGGGAGCGGGGTCAGGAGTGTGGTGTGATAGAGAAGGCACACTTCCTTGGTTTTGTAACATGACATTTAATAGAAGGGATCTGGAGCACACTCACTCTGCCAGAATATATTGGGTGGTCCGAAATGATTGGAGATAGGCAGTCCTTCAGGTATCAAGGCCCTCTGCCATACAGGGCTTTATAGGTAATGACCAGTACCTCAAATTGCACTCAGAAACTGACTGGCAATCAGTGCAGCTCATGTAGTAGTTGTGACACATTGAGATACTGAGAAGCACCCATTACTGCTTGCACCACTGCATTTTGAACCAGCTGTAGCTTCCAGATAATCTTTAAGGGCATCCCCATATAAAGCACATTGCGATAATCTAATTGTGAGGTGATCGTGTGTGAGTAACTATCTATAGGGCCTCCCAGTCAAGGAAAGGGCAAAACTGTCATACAAGATGAACCTGTGCAAAGGCCCTCCTAGGCACAGCTGCCATCTTCTCTTTGATCAGTAGCTGTAAGTCCAGAAGGACCCCTAAGCTGCATACTAGTCTCAAATGGGGAAGTGCTACCCCATCCAAGACCAACAATGATAATGGGGTCCTCAACCCTGGGGGTGGGTGGGGGGGCAAACAGCCACAGCCACTCAGTTTTGTCAGGATTAAGCTGAAGTCTATTCTACCCCATCCAGACCCAGCAGTCTCCAGACACTGGGTGAGTACATTGACAGCTTCCCCTTGCAGCCCAGGGTTGAGATGTACAGCTGTGTATCAACAGCATACTGATACCGGACCCCAAACCAACAGATGACTTCACCCAGCAGTTTCATGTAGATGTTAAACAAGAGAGGGGAGAGCATCAAGCCCTGAAACACCCCATAAGTCAGAGGCCATGGGCATTATTCCCCCCCCCCCATCAACACCCACTGAGACCAACTACTGAGGTAGGAAGCTAATCACTGTAACACAGTGCCTCCCACTCCCAACCCTTGCAGCTGGACCAGAAAGATACTGTGTTTGATGATACTGAAAGCCACTGAGAGATAGGAGCACCAGGATGGATGCATCACCATCACCATCCAAGCTGCACCACAGGTCATCAACAAGCACAGCCAATGTTGTCTCCATACTATACACCAGACTGAATCAGGTCCAGATAATCTGTTTCCTTCAAGATCCCCTGTAAATGCTGTCCAATCACCTTTTCCACAACCTTCCCTATAAAAGGAAGATTGGAGATTGGACTATAATTGTCCAGAATGGAGGAGTCTAGCAAAGACCTCTTGAGGTCTCGAACACAACAGAACAAGCTTCCTCTGCTTGAAGAAGATGCAGAATCAGGTCATGAGAAGTTTCCTACAGGGATCTGCCTGTAGTTCTGTTTGAGAATTTTGTGTCTTTTAATGGCCAGGCAAATGCTCCTAAGAATAGCAGGTCCTATTCAGTAGTTAAGGATGAGCAAATTGGCACCAGTCCAACAATTGCTACTCAGAGCAACATCAGACTCAAAGTAGAAGGTGGAAAGGAAATGATTGGACCAAGTTATATTCTCATTGCAAGTGGTAGGCACTCTGCTGCTTAGCGTGCCTTGAACATCTCAATATTCTGTGTTCAGGATCAATGGAGAATGCTATCCCATAATCAGGATGAGAGGAAGATTCAGCTGCAAGCTGGACATCCTTTACAGATGGGCTGGGTGGACCATCTTGTCTTTTGTTCCAGGAAACAAACTTACAGGGCATTTAGAAAGGAAGGTGGCCAGAGGCTTTCCATCATGAATTATTGGAAGCTTATCTGATAAGATGGAAAAAATGCATAGCATTCAGCAAACTTTTCTCCTTGGTGTATGTTTGGAGTGAACTAACATACTGTACCTGTTGTGTTTCCCAATGCGCTGTTGCCCATAGGTATTGTAAAGCAAAAACATATCCTTCTATGCCATATTTTAGACAAGTACATCTGTCAGTTGTGGATGGGCTCTTGATTGATCAGAATATTACACAAAGGCACGATGTAGTTCTTGAGTATAATGTAAAATGGAGTATTGCTTCTGTTATTTTATCCAGTTTGCTTTATATGACAGGGTTTATTGTGCGTTATGTTGTAGTTCATTCCTCTGCTCACAATGCCTACTGATGTGTAATTATGACTTGTCTGAAGTGTAAGAAGGAGCAGTAAGTGAAAGCAAATCTGCAAGCCCACTTGATTTATGAGCCCTGATACTATATTACAGTCTTAATCTGCCTGCTTAACTTAGCTCCAGGCAAACTTACTGTATAACATGCTTATGATTAGCACTGCAGTATGTTGTAGAAGATTTACTCTGTAGGAGCTAGAAAAGAGAGAGAGAGAGAGAGAGGAAGGAAGGAAGGAAGGAAGGAAGGAAGGAAGGAAGGAAGGAAGGAAGGAAGGAAGGGGAATGCAGTGTTCTTTGCTAAAGTCACAATGAAGGAAAATGGTCTTGAATCAGCTGAAAACCAAAATGGGCCAGCTGTTTGTTCCTGTCCTATTGTCAAGTATGTTAATAAATTAAATACTCTAAAGAGAATTTATGGAACAAATATATTGTCATCTAAGCTTTCATGAAACTTAGTCCACTTTGGTGACAAATGAAACTTTATGTAGTGATAAATAAGATAGCAATATTCTTGGTAACTTAAATACGTATTTTAAAAACTTATTTTTGGTCAAAATATGCAATTCTAAATATATTTTCTTTCATATGATAGTTATTTATATTCACATTCCCTACCACTGTGAGCCAATAATATCAGACTATCTGGGATTTGTTGATCAGATCAGCTTGTACTGGACTCTACAAAGGTTGAATTTCTTGAGCATCTTTATCTCACATGCCTCCAGAATATTTGTATGTATAGCATGGAACTGTGGAATCACATATTCTTTTTGCCGATGATCCGTGCCAATTTTTGAATCATTGTCATATTACCAGCAAATGTCCACCACTATTTTTCATACCTATTGACTAAAGATCTGAGGAAAGAGGTGCATTTTCCTAATGTAGCTTGTACCAATTAACTTTCCCTATTCTGCTTAGTACTCTTTAAGCTTTGTATTGTAAAGGTTAAGTATTGATTGCTCTCAAGCTTGACATAAGATCTGAGATCAAAGGCAAAAACAAAATATGCACTGTGCAATTTATTCTTCTTTAGATGCTGAATCTACACAAATCTGCTTGGAAGTTGAATAATTAATTATCACAAAGTTAAAATCATCAAGAAAACAATCATAATCACTTGTGAAGCAGTTGGTTGTTCCCTTCCACTTCTGACAGTGATTCCTCAGTCTTTTACCATTTGTCATTACATAGACCATGAACTACAGCCTGAGGCAAACTTCTTATTTTGCTTGAAACAGAGATGCATCTAGGACCCAGGAACTGTCAATAATTCTTGTGAATTTCTGAGAGATAAAAATACACTCGCTAGCAAGTTTCCAAGAAAGCTAACATTTAGGAATGCTAAATGTTATGATATGAACTTAAATCCAAAAGAACTAACATTACGATATCAAGCTGAAAGCTGAACAGATTCACCAAATAATAATGACTTGAATAATAAATTATTCCTCTTCTAACATAGCCTTACAATGATTTCAGAAATAGATTCAGACAGGCAGTTCTTTTTTGCTCCTTCCAATGAATAATGCATTATATAAGAGGCCAGGTGGTTGTAGTCAAATAGAACTGAAGGCCTGCTTGCTAAACAGGGTTCCCCACACAATCACTGCACTGCCAGAACAGAAGTCACAGGACACTCAGCTGAACCATCCCCAGGCAATTACAGTATGTTTTCCCTCATTTATTCTTTGAGGAGTCATAAAATGTCCAATAAGAAGAAATGATAGAGTGCGAATATATTCAAAATCAAATAATCTCGGTGAAATGATTCCATGAGATCATCACAAAAATGCTTGGGAAAGTATGATAGTTTTCACTTGATGTTGAATAGATGCCAGGGTTAATGGCTAACAAATATTCCTAGATTGTACAAGTGGAATATCTCCTTGAGATAATTGATGGGGGAGTGGGCAGAGTGAAATGAGATGTGATTAAAGGCAAATCCACACAGCTGCTTCACTGGGCTTCCATCCCATGCCAGAGTCTGCAGGATAGCCTGCAGCTCTGTCATTTGGGTCTCTATGCAATGAGCCCTCATTGGTGCACCCTGAATTGGTTGGTGCAGCACTGCAATACTGTAGGGGCTGGTACAGGCTCAGCATGCAATACTGTAGGGGCAGCAATAAGTTGTTCCAACTAGTACCATCTTACTACATTCCCTATTCCCTCAAGTGGCTCCTTCAAGAAGTAGTAGGAACACTGCATATGCTGCCATTTTTTTCTTCTGATATACATCATCACTCTCTTGAACACGTGGTTTGGAGAGCCATCATGGACTAGTAATGGGTGGACTAGTAAACTAATTGAAATGCTAATTTAAAGCAAGCATTTTAAAGCCACACTTTAGTTTTGGACTATACCAGGGTTCCCCAAAGTGGTCAGTATCAACCTCCAAGGGTTGATGGGACTATCCATTGTTGCTGTTGTTGTTGTTTGTAGTACTATTAGTTAAAGTAGCATTTATTAAATTATTTTCATATAATAAATGTTTGGGGGGTGTTGATGGCCAATCTGAAACTTCATGAAGGGGTCAAGGAGCTGAAGAGTTTGGGGACTACTGGACTATACAGAGAAATGTGCTCATAGCAGGCACCATCTAAAAAAGGAGACCACATTAAGCATTCCAAACCCTGAGTTACATAGTTCTACTTTTTTATTCATATTCCACCTTTCATCTAGAAGCTCAAGATGATCTACACTGTACTCCCCCCTACTTTTCCCTACAATAGAAACCATAAGAGATAGATGAGGCTGAGAGAAAGTGATTGACCAAAATCAGTCCATGAGCTTCTGTGACTGAGGTTGGACAAGAACCTAGGTTTTCCCACTCTTAATCCAACACCTTAACCACTACACTGTACTGGATCAATGGATGTGTGTTTGAGACAACAACAGTTGACTCCTCAACCAACCCATTGAATGAATAGACTGTGGACACCACTGATCTAGTCTGCATAGCAGCCAAAAGAGAACTGTGGGGTAGGTAAGGAGGTCAGGGATTTGATGGAAGAAGGGAGCCCCACTGGAAACCAACAGAAGATGCAGGATTCTTGGCATGAACTATGTCATTTTAGCCCAATTCCCCAATGTGGATCCATGTGTCCTACCTGCAGCATCTTGAGCTATGACAGAAGGGAAAACACCACTTTTAGAGTAGAATATCTTAGCCCATTATCAGTGTGGCTTAGCTATGAACAGATATTTAGACAGAGGCTATGGCATGAATACATGTCCTCAAGAAATGGATAGTGGCCATCATTGCATCCAGATGAGGAAAATGTGTGGATATGGCCCCTGTGGCTGCTGTCCCACTGTCCCAGTATCCAAAGACTGATCTGAATTTTGACAAAATATTTACATTGTTTCAGATTTTAAAAAGCTAAAATTTCTACTGCTTGAAGAATATTTGAAACCATGTTGTGTTGCTGCAGACCTATTTTTAAAAGATATCTTAGCTCAAACTTTAATACAATTTTAAGCATATTAGATAACATATACCTAGCTATTTGCATCATGCCAAATCATGGCCAATATGGTGCCATGTGTACATGTAAGCCTGTAGCATTTCTAACAGGTGTTGGGAAAAGTGTACTTGACAGAAATATTGACAACAATATTGGTTGGAGAACAAAGATCCAAAATATAAATTAAAGATTATGCTTAAACTCTCTTGCATTGACACTGTAAATAGATGTTGTTTCTGTTTACATTTAGAGCACTATACTGGGTAGGTTATTCTTTAGAGAAGTTTGTTCTGTTTAAACAAAAAAGAAATTAAAATCATGCTCTAAAGCAAATCTTTAAGATATACAAGCCAAATAGGAAAAAAAAGTTTGAATACCTTCAAATGAGTGCTACTTTACAATCATTTTTAAAATAACAAACTCTGTTTATCTTACTATGTTTTCTGCTAAGCAGGTTTCTATTACAAATCTCTTCTAAATGTCTGTCTGTCTATCATCTGTCTATCGTCTATCATCTACCATCTATCAATCTATCTATAAAGTGTGTGTGTGTGTAAAACTTTGTGGCAGAAGTATAATAATGTTAGTTCTAGGTATTAGTCTTTCATTTTCCCTATGGAAATTGAGGACATGAGACAAGCTCACCAGCATTTGCCCCATAGATGAGTAACACAGGTGACTGATTCTGTAACTTATAAGAATCTATCCAGTCAATAATCAGGTACATTTGGGTGGTAATATGGAAAAATGGGTAGTGACCACACTCTCAAGGCTTAGTAGAATGCTACAATAAAGATTTACCAAAAAGCTAACCTACAAACTGTAGTAAATCACAGTGTCATGAATTGCTGGAGATTACCTTGGTCAGTTAGGCCACACATGGAATGCTGATAGATCCAAAGAATGTCAGAGTCAGAGTGATTCTCCAAGAAGAACACAGAAGAAAAATTATTCATTTGGTGTCCTACAGTAAGAAATAGAAGCTGACAGTAAGAAAATGTTCATATGCTCTGTGGTTGATCTCTCAAATGTGAGCTTTAATAGCAGGACAAAGTCCTGGGTGTGTTAAGGATTAGTCTGGGTCATTTTCAAGTCTTCCTTTTTTGATAGTGTTAGCCTCCAAGATATTGTCACATGGAACAATTTTTCCTCCCGTTTGAAATGTCATGCAAGACTGCCAGCATTCTGTTCAGCAGGATGCATTGATATTGGATTGGTTTGAGAAAAGATGGTCTTGAAAGCACTATAAAGCATAATTTGCTGGCCACTCAACATACAGTATTTTAAGGCAGATTTTTTTCCCCTCATTTTAGTTCTAGATAAACTTCTGAAATGCTCTTCAATTCTCAGTGAGGCAAACATTTCAATTTTCTGCAGTATTAGCAGGGGTAACTGTGATGGCTAATTGTTGCCTGTAGTCTTTCTCTAGATCTGCTCATGCACTTCCAGTTACTCTGGCAGAGACAGCATTTATACATTTTCTGGTCACTAAACACTCAAGTAAAATTCTAAGTGATCAATTTACAGTTGGCCAGCAACGCATTAAAGGAACACAGCAGCCAAAGGATGCCTGTGTGTGTAAATGCAAGCACCCAAATATGCTTCTATAGACATGCTTACTATTTTTTTTAATCTTCTAGTTTAACATGCACATGTATTATAAAAAGGAAATCAAAATGTTTATTCTTTCTGCTGCAGAATGTTTTATGTTAGAAAATTAATTTGTACAGTCACCCTGAACTGGGATCAAGGGTTCAGCCCAATGACAGCATACCTCAAAGCCTGTTGAACTTTGTGAGACTTTCTGCTGCATGGAGTGTTGTAGAATTGCACAGTCAGTCTTACTCCACTCATATCTAACATTGTGGAAACCTGATCCTTCTGCTTCCCCACATTTTGCTTTTGGGCTTAAATTATTGTTCCTAGATGGTGGTGGTGCTCCCCTTTCTTTTAACATATCATTCTATCATCCTGCAAACTCCCTAGCTGCTCATACTTCCTGGGGAGGGAGGAATTGTTTCTTGGCCCCTTTCTTGGATCTTGAAATACAGGAATTGGTTAAGCTGTAGAGAAATGCAGAAGGGAAAAATCAACATTGTCCTACATACATTCCATTTACTCTTTTCATTACATTCCACTACATTTACACTTCACCTTATCTCTGCAAATAAAAAAAACTTTGGTTCAGAAGAGAATCTTTGGTAGAGATGTTGTGATTTAACTTGTCAGCAGCTGGCACTTTCTCGTTTCTGTTGTTTGTGTATCTTTAACAACGATCACTTAGAAATATGGAATTTGACTGGCTTTTCTTGATGTAATGAAAAGTGCGCATATGTGGAATATGATAGATTGGCCACTCTGGCTCCTTTGAGCAAGGAGTCCTAGGCCTCTTCTCTTCGTTTCCTATTGCACCCTCTTGGGGAGAGGCTACTCAGTACACCAGTGTTTCTCAGCCTTGGGAACTTTAAGATGTGTGGACTTCAACTCATGCTGGCTGGGGAATTCTGGGAATTGAATTCCACCCAACGTAAAGTTCCCAAGATTGAGAAACACTGCAGTACACTATAAATGAAAGTACCAAGATTCAACTCATGCAAATGGTATCCAAAAGAAATGCTACAGCAGGCAGAAGTGAAACATTCAGAATATGCTGAAGGAGTACTCTTCAATTTGGAGTCGGGTGAGACTACAATTTATATATGTTGGAATATAATTCCCATAATTTTCATCCAGTGTGGTCATATTTCTAACTTTCTTCTTCACTATGTAATGTTCTGTTAGCCCTGATGAACTTGCAAAGTGAGAGCAAAGCACTGAAAGAAACCAAGACAAAGTCCTGGTTTCTCTCTCTCTCTCTCTCTCCCTCCCTCCCTCTCTCTCTCTCTCTCTCTCTCCTTTTTTTTATACCAAAGTATTTTTCCTTTTTTATACTACAATTGAAAATCTGGACATATTTTATTCAGGCTTCAACTTACATCTGAGACAATAAGCAACATTCCTACAACAAGTAAATGTCATATTAAACTACTCTTCCAGCAGACAGAGATGGCAGACCTTAGCAGTGGCATACAGATAGGTATAACCAGTCTATGATAGTTCTATTCATATGTTTAATAGAGGTGCGCCGTGATGTTCTCCAGGAGTTAAAGGTGTTTCACATGATGATATTTCGTTATACCCACTTCAAATCTGTGAGTCAGCTTGGGCTGAGAGAGATTATTGGTCCAAAATTATTCCATCAGTTTCATGGCTGAAGAGGGACTTCTATCCTTGTCTCCCTGATCATAGCACAAGATCTTAACCACTACACCACTTGGAATGATAGCTGAAATTATGAATCTTCTACTGATGAGAATTTTCCATCGCTACAAACTGCCTTTGGATGTTCTACCATAATGCATTTTAATTTATTCTTGGTTATTTATTTAATCTGGTATAGCACTGAAGACGGGGGTGCTTGGCAGTTTTCATCAAAACCAATTTAAAATCAAAACACTGAAAAGAGTTAAAATAGCAAATAAGGCCAATAAAAATAAATTAGAAATGACTTCAAGAGTTAAAGCCCTCTTCAAAAGATGTGCTTTGAGGGCCTTTTGTAAGCTAATAAAGATATTGGGCCCCTCAACTCAGAAGGGAGTGCATTCCAAAGAGCTGGGGTGGCAACGCTGAAGGCTCAATTCCCAGTCTCCATCAGATAAGCTCATGGTAACTGTAGGCAAGCCTCCTCAGATGATCACAGTTAAATGAGGAAATTTGTATAGAAGGAGATGCTCTGTCAAATAGCATAAACCTAAGCCATTTAAGACTTTAAAGGTAATAACCAGAACTTTGTATTTCACCTAGAAACAAATTTGCAGTTAGTGCAGGGCTTTAAATATTGTGTAGTATGTGTGCGTGCACGCATGTGTGTGTGTGTGTGTGTGTGTGTGTGTTTTGCATCCTTCCCAGGCCAAACTGACTGCCAAGTATCGTATCACCTGAAGCTTCCAGATTAGGCAGAAAGGCAGCCCCTATAAAGTGCATGACAATAGTTGATCCTGGAGATTACCAGCATGTCCACTTTTTAAGATAATTTTCTTCCACGAATGGATAGCATTGGCACATCAGCTGAAGCTGATAAAAGGAACTCCAAGGAAACTTAAAAAAGATTCATGCCAAATTGCACCCTTCTTTCTTCTGGAAGAGTATAATCCCATTTAGAAGAGGCCGATCTACCACCTCTCAGGATTTATGGCCATTAAACAATGAGCACTACTGTCTTGTCTGGATTAAATTTCAATTTATTATCTTCATCCAATCCATTACCGACTGCAAGCAGACCCTCAGGATAGCTACCCTATTTTCTGAAGATGTCTCAGAGAAATAGATCTGTGTGCATTTTGATAGCCCACAACTCAAATCTCCTGATTATCATCTGCCTCATCAGCTTCATGCTCATGTTAAGAAGCACTGGAGACAGAATGGGGCCCCAAGGTACACCATACCATACTTCCTATTTTGAAGATGAACTGCCTTCAAGATCTGAAAACTACCTGAGAAAGAGAACTTCAGGAACACTTTGAATATGATTCTGTTTCACCTTGTACAGGAAGAGTCTATTCTTTGATTGGAAGGTGGGGCTGTAGGGACATAGTGCTTTGTATTGTTGATATTTCTCTTTTTGAATATGTATGTATGCATATATTTTGGATTTTCCGGATCTTCTATATGTTTACTCTGTTAGGCCCTTAGAGTTTACGGGAATGAGTGGCATTTGCTGTTGTTCAGTCGTTAAGTCGTGTCCGACTCTTCGTGACCCCATGAACCATATTGCGCCAGGCCTTCCTATCTTTCACTGCCTCCCTGAGTTTGCTCAATTTCATGCTCATTGCTTCAGTGATGCTATCTAGCCATCTCATCCTCTGCCGTCCTCTTCTCCTTTTGCCTTCCATCTTTCCCAGCATCAGGGTCTTTTCCAAAGAGTCCTCTCTTCGCATTAGGTGACCAAAGTATCTGAGCCTGAGCTTCATTATCAATCCTTCCAATGAGCAATCAGAGTTGATTTCCTTTAAGATTGACTGGTTTGACCTCCTAGCAGTCCAGGGGACTCTTAAGAGTCTTCTCCAGCACCACAGTTCAAAGGCATCAATTCTTCGGCATTCAGCCTTCTTTATGGTCCAGCTCTCACAGTCATACATTACTACTGGAAAAACCATAGCTTTGACTATGCGGATCTTTGTCGGCAAGGTGACATCTCTGCTTTTTAATATGCTATCTAGGTTTGCCATAGCTTTCCTCCCAAGGAGCAAGCGTCTTTTAATTTCATGGCTGCAGTCTCCATCTGCGGTGATCTTGGAGCCCAAATAAATGAAGTCTGTTACTGCTTCCATTTCTACCCCTTCTATTTGCCAGGGATTGATGGGTCCAGATGCCATGATCTTAGTTTTTTTAATGTTGAGTTTCAAGCCAGCTTTCGCACTCTCCTCTTTCACCCTCATCAAGAGGCTCTTTAGTTCTTCTTCACTTTCTGCCATTAGGGTGGTATCGTCTGCATATCTGAGGTTATTGATGTTTCTCCCTGCAATCTTAATTCCGGCTTGTGATTCTTCCAGCCTGGCATTTCTCATGATGTACTCTGCATATAGGTTAAATAAGCAGGGTAACAGTATACAGCCTTGTCGTACTCCTTTCCCTATTTTGAACCAATCGGTTGTTCCATGACCGGTTCTAACTGTTGCTTCTTGGCCCGCATACAGATTTCTCAGGAGACAGGTAAGGTGGTCTGGTATCCCCATCTCTTTAAGAATTTGCCACAGTTTGTTGTGATCCACACAATCAAAGGCTTTTGCATAGTCAATGAAGCAGAAGTAGATGCTTTTCTGGAACTCTCGTGCTTTCTCCATGATCCAGCGAATGTTGGCAATTTGATCTCGAGTTCCTCTGCCTCTTCGAAACCCAGCTTGTACATCCGGTAGTTCTCAGTTCACGTACTACTGAAGCCTAGCTTGTAGGATTTTGAGCATAACCTTGCTAGCATGTGAAATGAGTGCAATTGTGCGATAGTTTGAGCATTCTTTGGCATTGCCCTTCTTTGGAATTGGAACTTAAACTGACCTTTTCCAATCCCGTGGCCACTGTTGCGTTTTCCAAACTTGCTGGCATATTGAGTGCAGCACTTTAACAGCATCGTCTTTTACTATTTTAAATAACTCAGATGGAATACTGTCATCTCCACTAGCTTTGTTGTTAGCAATGCTTCCTAAGGCCCACTTGACTTCACTCTCTAGGATGTCTGGCTCAGGGTCAGTGACCACACCAGCATAGACATCAGGGACATTAAGATCTTTCTTGTATAGTTCTTCTGTGTATTCTTGCCACCTCTTCTTAATCTCTTCTGCTTCTGTTAGGTCCCTGCCTTTTTTGTCCTTTATCATGCCCATCTTTGCACTAAACGTTCCTTTGATATCTCCAATTTTCTTGAAGAGATCTCTAGTCTTCCCCATTCTATTGTTTTCTTCAATTTCTTTGCATTGTTCATTTAAGAAGGCCTTCTTATCTCTCCTTGCTATTCTCTGGAAATCTGCATTCAGTTGCTTATATCTTTCCCTTTCACCCTTGCTTTTCGCATTCCTTCTTTCCACAGCTATTTGTAAAGCCTCATCAGACAGCCATTTTGCTTTCTTGCATTTCTTTTTCTTTGGGATGGTTTTAGTTGCTGCCTCTTGTACAATGTTACAGACCTCCATCCATAGTTCTTCAGGCACTCTGTCTACCAAATCTAATCCTCTAAATCTATTCATCACCTTCACTGTGTACTCACATGGAATATGATCTAAGTCATACCTGAGTGGTCTAGTGGTTTTCCCTACATTCTTCAATTTAAGCCTAAATTTTGCAGTAAGAAGCTCATGATCTGAGGCACAGTCAGCTCCTGGTCTTGTTTTTGCCGTCTGTATAGAGCTTCTCCATCTTTGGCTGCAAAGTATGTAATCAATCTGGTTTCGGTATTGACCATCTGGTGATGTCCATGTGTAGAGTCGTCTCTTGTGTTGTTGGAAAAGAGTGTTTGCTATGACCAGCTTGTTCTCTTGACAGAACTCTATTAGCCTTTGCCCTGTTTCATTTTGTACTCCAAGGCCAAACTTGTCTGTTATTCCGATTACTCCTTGACTTCCTACTTTAGCATTCTAATCCCCTATGATGAAAAGGACATCTTTTTTTGGTGCTAGTTCTAGAAGGTGTTGTAGGTCTTCATAGAACCGGTCAACTTCAGCTTCTTCGGCATCAGTGGTTGGGGCATAGACTTGGATTACCGTGATGTTGAATGGTTTTCCTTGGATATGCACTGAGATCATTCTGTCGTTTTTGAGGTTGTACCCCATTACTGCCTTTCCCACTCTCTTATTGACTATGAGTGCAACTCCATTTCTTCTAAGGGTTTCTTGCCCACAGTAGTAGATATAATGGTCACCTGAATTAAATTCACCCATTCCCGTCCATTTCAATTCACTGATTCCCAAGATGTCGACGTTCAATCTTGTCATCTCACGTTTGACCACATCCAGCTTGCCTTGGTTCATGGATCTTACATTCCACATACCTATACAATATTGTTCTTTACAGCATCGGACCTTCTTTTTGCTTCCAGATACATCCACAGCTGAACGTCCTTTCGGCTTTGGCCCAGCCGCTTCACTCTTTCTGGAGCTACTTGGAATTACCCTCCGCTCTTCCCCAGTAGTATATTGGACACCTTCCGACCTGAGGGCCTCATCTTCCGGCGTCATATCTTTTAGCCTTTTAACATTGTCCATGGGGTTTTCTTGGCAAGGATACTGGAGTGGGTTGCCAGTTCCTTCTCCAGTGGACCACATTTTGTCAGAACTCTCTGAGTGGCATACAAGTAACATAAACAATAAAATAACCTGACCCAGTCTAACTACACAAGGGGAATTACTAGACACCCCTATAACTGACTCTGCATTGAAAGAGGCATCCGGACTGGCCCAAACATGAGAGATTTTAAGCACAGAATCATTGACAGTTTTACAATGAATGGGATCATCTTTGGAGTGGGTCAGTGAGGGTGCTTAGGAGTGGTTGTGTTGACCATCCTAGCAGGCCCCTTTTCCCAGATAGCAAACAGGGAATAGATAGAATCACTAATGGAACCAACTCCAAACCCTTCCAAGTCCTCTTGGAATCCACCTGGGAATCCACCTTTTTGAGCAAACTAGCCTCATAAATTCCACTGCCCCTTCAGAAATGAGGTGTAGCTATTAATCCAACCTTAACTGGATGGTGATCCATCTATGACAATGGGGAAACCTAAGCCATCTCCAGCCACAGAACAAATTCTTGAGCAGAACAAAAATCAATTTGAGTGTATGATCTACATCATTTGTTGATTGTGCAACCAACTGGTTTCAACCCATAGTTTTCATGTCTTCTAGAAACTTGAGCTCTTCCAGATAAACCTGCCTGAGAGCAGGTATTGAAATCCTCCAACCCCATGAAAAGTGAAAGTACTTATATATTCTGATAAGGCATAATTTATATCCAAACTGCTCAATTGTGGCTTTGTTTCTGGATAAAACAAGCAAAAAATCAAGAAGCCATGTAGTTATGCCTGTCCCATCAGATCCGGTGGTCTGTGTGCATGCAGTGACACACCCATTTCTGAAATTTGCCATGCATTTCTGTTTTTGTTGGCATAACATTTATGCAGCTGAAAGAGTTATTTTTCGATGGGACACAGAAAATGTGTTGGATTGGATTTATGATTAAACCCATGTGAAACTGACACAGACTGCATAAAAATGGATGAATGCAAATCATACTGAGCCAACTGAAAAATCTAAAAAGGAAGAAAAACTTGTAGTAATTTGTGGAAGTAGATTGTAATTTCTAGGCCATGTATGGTTCCAGCCAAAGAAGAAATCCATCTACCTGCAGTGAAGCAGAGTGTGCCACTCAGTCTGTGCTTTAGGGCTGGCTAAGGAAAGATAGTGTAAACATACCACAGAAATCTAATACTCAGACTTATTTGTTTTCTTGAAGCAGTTTAACCTCCTCTAAAGTTTCCCAGAGAAACTCTTTTGCCTTCGAGTCAGCCTTGACTCCTGGCAACTATATGGACAAGTCTATCTAGTTTTCTAGGCAACATTTTCTTATTTAACTAACTTTATTAAATTTTAAAATAGAAACAGTAAAAACTAACAAAAACTAATATTAAAGGAAGAAAATAAGAAAAAGAAAGGAAGATTAGGAAAAAAAATGACCAAGGTCAAAAGTGCAAAAAAAGGAAAGAAAAAGAAAGATTAAAGAAAAAGAATTGATTTCCAACCCCCTCACAACAGATATAAGTAACAATATACATCAATCTCTTACTCTACGTTTACAACATACCTTTAATTATTAATATAAACCCATATTATTTCTAATAATCAAACCCATACAACATAATTTCATTTTTTCTATTTCCCGCAGAAAGTCCAAAGCAAGTTTCCAATTAATATTAAAATTACAAATGTCTTTTCTTAAATCAAACATCAATTTCACCACCTCAGCCAACTCCATCAGCTTCACCATCCATTCTTCTATTGTAGATAATCCTTCTACCTTTATACATATAAAAACCTTACTGCTGTTATCATATATCATATCTGAGGAACCGCCTTGCCCTGGTCACTTCAGCCCATCCCACTCGGTCCAGCAGAAGAGGCAGGTTGCACACCCCACCAGTCAGGGAATTTCGATTGGTGGGGTCGAGGCAGAGAGCCTTTTCTGCTGTAGCGCCCACCCTATGGAACATCCTGCCTCCTGAGGTCCGGTGTGCCCCCTCCCTCATGGCCTTCAGGAAAGGTATTAAATCCTGGCTCTGCCAGAAGGCCTGGGGGCCAGAGGGGGGCCCGCACCTGTGGAGATGGCTGGTGGGATGATGGGTTGTCTCCCCCCCCCAGCATCTTACAGGTTTTTTAAGGCCATAAACCAGAGGAGGTTTTTTAGGGTTTTTAATATGTTTTTAATTATTTATAGTTTTTAGCCATCTCGGTGAGAGCTGTGTTTTTATTGTGAGCCGCCCAGAGTCACCCGTTGGGGGAGATGGGCGGCATACAAGTTGAATAAATAAATAAATAAATAAATAAATAAATATATAAATATGAGAACAAAATTCCATAAATGTAGTAACAAATGTATTTTAACCTTAGTCAAAAATAAATCCTTTTTATAATCCACCTTATCATTTTCTCTAAACCCCCCCCCCCCAAATCTCTCCCTCTTTATACACAGATCCTTAAAACCTCATCATTCAATCCTGATCACAAAAAATTCCATTAGTAACTACCAAAAACCTCAACATATATATTAACCATAATCAAATAAGTTCACTTTATAAACCTTTTGTTTACTTTTAAAAAGCTTAATCTTTAATCCTTTCAGATAATGTCCTACAAGTTGATTCCCCAACATTCTCTCCTTGTCTTCTCCCAGAAACAGCCCCCATAATTTCTCTCTATCTCTTCCCAGAAACAGCCTCACTGGTTCAACACTTTCCTTGTGCAAATCCAAGATAAAAAGTCTTTCCAAGTCACTCTTCTTTTCCATTATTTGTATGTCCCCTTTGATCATTGTAACATCAGTTGGTTTCAGTGTAAATCTGTTCTGGCATCCTTTTCCGTATCACTTTTACCCTTTGGCATTTTTAAATCCATTTTCAAATCCACAGCATCTTAGTTCATACCACCTTCACAATCCAGCATTTTTTAAAACTCCAAATCCATTTTCAAATCATTCTTTACCTCCATTTCAAAATTAACCATCTTATCTAATCTTTTCTCTATCTTTTTTTACAAGAGATTTGAATTTAGCTCCTAATTCATCAAACATTGATTGGAGTAAACTTAAAGAAGTTGTTTTTATCTTCTAACAGCTACTCCAAAGGGCCTCTTCTAGCCATTTTTCCCCCAAAAGCAAGCAACTGTAGGTATTCTATAAATGAAAGTAGGCAGACAGTTCATGCCCTCTGGTGCTTTTCATGCTGTAATTGCAGGTATGCTTCAGCAAAAAATACACAGAGGGCTCAAATTACTATCTTCTTCTGTTTTGAAAATCCAGCCAATCATCAAGCAGATCATAGGAAAAAAAAATCCCATAGAAAAATCAAATCCAATTAATGCAGATGGAGTTTCATCTTTTAACACATAGATCTTTCCCTTTCACCATAAGTAACTTTTATATCTTTTTTTTTAAATATATTCTCCTTATCTTCCATCTTTTTTGGGAATCGTTCAAATTGCAATAAAACTCTAATTCTTCTTTTACAGTTATAGACCCAGAAATAACGAAAAGAAATACCAAGAGAATTGCTTATCTGTTGCAAAGGAAGGTCTCTCTTAAGTTGAAAAATAGTTATATCCCAAAGTGATTTAGAAGTGGGGTTCAGCCGGCTCTAGTGTCCATATTTGGGCTGCACCACAGCTGTGAACAAAGATGGATCCTCACCTTCCAGCCGCTCATTTGCAAGCTGTTCGCAGAAGCTTCTGTTTCTGAGATTAGTTTATGAAGAATGGCCATCCCAAGACCGAATTGGTTGATTTCTCGCTTTCTCCTTAATTTGGAGCAGGTTGGGTGGCCAGCGCTTGCTGCCAGCTACCAATCCAGCTGCAGTGCTGTCTCCCCTCTCATGGAGACGACTAAGCTATCATTGTCCCCACCAGAAGTCATTTCTCTAGGCAACATTTTCAAAGTGATTTGCCATTGCCTTCTTCCTAGGGTTAACAGAGAGTGATCCAGTTGGTTTCCATGCCTGAGGCAGGAGAAGACCTCAGCTTTCCCTGTTCCTAGACTAGAGCCTTAACTATGAATATAAGATAGTCCTTGACCCAGGCAACCTTAAAGGGATGACACACAAGGTAAAGGGATATGGAGAGAAAAAGAAGCTCCATTTCTTAACATTCTGATTCTCAGCATGACAAGTTGGGATGCCAACAGTTCAGATAGCACGATGGGACTGCAGTGAACTATATGACAGCTGGGAAGAGCCCAAAGCAACTAATCTGGCTGTAAAGATGATAGAATTGCCCTCCTCTCCCCCTTGGAAGCAGTATGACAGAATGGCTGCCCGGTAGCTGATCATTGAGGCTGATCCAAGGGCAACATCTCTCAGCAGGAACAGTGGAACAGCTTCTCTTCTCTTCTCTCCCTCTGCAATCTGCATCCAGATTACAGGGAGAGCTGGGACCCAAGCTGAGTAGACAGGCACTTGGGCAGGGTTTGGTTTTGGTTTGTTCTGAGCGCACCCCGAAAATGGTGAACAGAAGGGCTCTGTTGATTCTTGTATTCAGGCCATGCAGCGGGCTAACATTGGCTGGGTTCTCAGTTGCATGGCCACATACATTTGAATCCTAAGACATGAGGACACAAGCATTTTGATGACTTCTCCTATGCTGTTGGTGTCAGGTTTTAAATATTTTGGTTTCCATACGTTCAGAACTTGAATGTTGGACAAAGTCATTGTAACTAATCAGATTCAAAACTTGGGTCAGCCATATGCTTCAGATATGAGATGGAGGAGAGACCTATTTTGAAAGGATAATTCTCCAAGATTTGCCTCCTTCTGAAATTATAACAATGGAGTTTAAATTCCTGTTAGATTTTAGCTTCTGGCAGCACAGAAATCACACTGTGAAAGTATGTACTGTAAAGTGATTTTTTTTTTCAAAAATTGAAGTAAAAAACAAAATGTAAACAAATCTTAAAAATGCTGTTTGTTTTTATTAGATGGTATTTTATACTGACCTGGATCTGTTACATTTCAGCATTATATATCTGCTCATACAGCCATCCATGGTGATGGATGGATGGAAATGATGAGTTAATAACAGAGAACAACAGAAGGCATGTTATATCCAATGCTTGATATGCTTGTAACACATCAAGCAAAATGTAACAAATAGACTGCATACCATTATCACTTTTATAAAACTTACAATTCCAAACAGGCAGTAAAAATGGGCAGTAAAAATGGGAAGAAAGTTGCTGAACATGTGGGTGGCGAAGATATATGGTCAGCTGGCCTCAGTTGCCAAGAGAAGTTGAGTTCCCCTTCTCTGGATGTATTCACAGAGGCTAGGCAACCTTCTGTCATGGATGCTGTCATCTGCATGCCTGCAAGGAGCTTGGGGTTGGACTCTATGGCCCAAACAGCTCCTTTCAACTAGAATCCTAGGATTTTCTTTTCAGGTCAGAAGATGGATAGGGCTGATTTAAAGCACAGTCCTGCACATGTTTAATATGTTCCATTAAGTTCAGTGAAACTTGCTCCCAGGGAAAAGATGTATAGAAAGGATAGACATCACTGATGTATGAAGCTGCCATTTTAAAATCTGCTATGGAATTAAAATCAGTGAAACAGGAAAATAAAAACACACTAAGTGGATTGAATTTGAGATCTGGGACAACATATCTTGAGAAAGAAAGGGAGAATCTATATACATCCCTGGACTAAGAGGCCTTGGTGACAGTAGCACTACCCAATTGGACTACTGCAATGCATTTTGCCTTTGGAGATGACTCAGTATGGGGGTGGCTCTTTTATGCAGAGAGGTGGGGACTAGGTAAGCAGTAGCAAGTATCAGAAGGGAAATGTCAGACAGATCAAAAGAGTGGGGAGATTAATTTATTCACACCTGCCTTCATGGGCCAGGGCTTTAAAATAAGTAGAGTCTCCTTCAAAGCATCAATCTGTCAATTTATTTCAACAAGTTATAAACTCCAACCAAGATAAGATAAACCCTCTTGGTGGTAGAATTTTCTTTGCCCCCACACTCAGCTCAATGTCCTATCAAAGGAGTGAGTTGTTTCCAGACTAGGCCTCTTTGAAGGGAGTGGGGAGTTTTATAAGGATGGGAAGAAAAGTCCCACAGCAGGTAAACTTTATTCCACCATTTGCTTTTTCTTTAGTGTTAGCTTTCCCCGCCCCTTCTCTCTTTTTTTTGTGCAGAATGAATCTGCTTATCTAGTGGGGCCTGCTGAGGGTTCTTCCCTTCCAAGTGGTAAAAAGTGTGTGTGGGGGGGGGGAGGGGTGTGTGTGTGTGCAGAAGGTAGGCCTTCTTGGTGGCTCCAAGACATCTGTCCAATGATCAGCTTAATCCCCTTGCTCCTGTCAAAATCTTTCTTTTAAGATAGGCCTTTGAATCTGGAAGCCAAACTGTTTACACAATTATCTTTTCTTTTTGTACTTGCTATATTAATTGGTGGGATAGGAGATATGTTGTGGGGCTTTCTTCTTGTGATCATTGATGTAGCCAAGTTTTGTGACTGGGATAGTTCAGAGATGTTGCTAAATAAATAAATAAATATTTTCTATTGAGATTTGAGCAGACCATCCTTCTGTTAGTGCCTATATGCAGGGAAAATTCAGATTAGCAGTGCAAAATGGTCGCACATCTTCACCTGCAATGTTGTTTCTGCACATACACAATGCTTGCATAGAAACCACTGTTTGTTTGGTGGATTGACCAATGGAGGTAGATTGGCTCTTCCTGGACTGTTCATCAAGGCAATGTGACAGAACTTTATGAGAAGAAATGTCTCATCAAGATAGGTCTGCTGCAGTCAACACATCCCCAGTCTTTTCCTACATAAGCATTTTGCATATACCACCTTTTCAAAGATACATTTTACTTTATACATATTTTATGCTTCCCCCCCCGGCCCCACAATGCAACATACACAGTTTTATGCTGAGAAATATTCTGAGATGGCTACCAGCCCAGATTTTATCCAGGTTCTGTTTTAGAACCAGTATATGTCATTACATCCATCCAAACATGCCATACGTTTATTTACAAACTTTCAGGTCACTGGTTGAAAAAATAAAATATTCTGCAAAAAATGGAATATTCTCGGAAAATAAATAATAATATGTATGACTTGTAAAAATCTAATATCTAGGAGCAGAAGGCATTGTATGCTTCTGGCAGGTAAGAAGGTGATGCAGTGCCACTAAGGCAGAGAAAATGATGAATAAGCAGAATAAGAGCCCAGGAGATGTGTGTGTCCAGGAACAGTGCAGTCAGTAACTTGAGAGATATATTGCCCAAGCTTCTTCTATTTCATTTAATTAAAACACTATTTTAAGTCATCCCATCCTTCACAGAGGAGGATTCCATCACTTAAACATCTCTCACAGAAAAAACCAACAACTAACCATATTGGTCCATTGTCTGATATTCTGCAGAAAATCAAAATCAAACCCAAAAGCTTTTGTAACTGCAAAGCAAAAAATGTTTCTCTCATAGCTAAAACAATCTTTGAAGTAATCATGCTTTCCAATGTTGGCTTTCTAGCCAGAACAGACATTCTGTATAATACATGAGTGCAAACATGCACCATGGCTAATCTTTGATTTCCTTTGTAAAATTATCCTCTTTAAGTCAATGAAAGGAGAAAGAGGCATTGTTATCAAGAATAAGCAGTTCCTCAGTTTTCCAGCAACATTCAGGTTTTGGCAAAAATGTCATGTCTAACTTTCAACAAACTTCTACTGGCACCTAAAAGGATTTTTAGGAGGAGTAGAGAGAGTAGAAGGAGAGCTTTGGGTGAATCCTATTTCAAGTCCAAAGACAAAACATTTCTATCACTCTGGTTAGCGTGTTAGTTTTCTTAACCAGAGGGTACTGTTTCATTTTCTTAAACATCACTTAAATACTTCTCCTACCCCCTACCAAAAAAGATTGTCAATGTTCTTTCAGGGACTGTATAGCTCAGAGGTTTAGAAATGAAATTCAGAGATGTTCACCTTGAGGTCAATGGCTTTGTTCTGGCCTAGATCAAATCATGACAGCTCATTCTTAACTAATGTGCAGTGGGTTAAAATAATCTTTGTTCTCCTTCCAGTTCTTTGTATCTGCATTTCCCAAAGCTCGTGTTAAACATATCCATCATTTCCTCCATTGGAGACACCTTGAAAAATTAGTCCGGGTTGCAATGGAGGCACAACTGTTCTCTTGTAGCATATCTGCCTGCTGGTACTTGAAGCAAGGCAATCAGCTGGAAGAAAGCTAACACAATGCATATCTGAACCCTATAGTTTCCTTTAATGCAGTCAATTCAGTGCAGGTTTTCAAGAAATGCTGGCAGAAAAACGTTCTTTAGAGAACTTGGCACTGCTCTAAGTTTGCCAAGCTTTCTCAGTGATTAAAGAAAGGAAAGTACCTCATAGCTACTTTCATTCTGGCTAGTCTTCATCTTGCTCATATTTGAGAGACTGAAATATTCTATTTCATTCCCACTGGGATTCCAGCAGGACTTAATTTTAATCCCCAATGAATATATACCCTGTATTGTTAAATAACTTCTCTTAAAAGATTCTGTATTAAAAAAAAGAGTGGTGAAAATAATATCACCGTAATTTTGTAGCTACAGTTAAGCTATATTGGTATTTTTCCTTCATTTTTTTTTCATTTTTAATAAAAACTGAAAGTAAATGCTGAGGCCCCTGACTGGAGTGAGATCACTATACAAGTGCAGAAAGGATTTACCTTTAACCCTCCAGATACTCCCCAGAATTCCCCACTAGAAATAAGTGGGAAGATTAAAAAAAAAAAAAAATCCATTGACACTAGTAGAAATTTTGGAAAAAAAATCTGTCCTGGGAGGGAAGGAATTTCAGAGAAGTTAAAGCCTTTCTCATGTGTTGTGTTCCTAATTCATACTGGGCTTTGTGTCCCTACGCCCAGCATGAAATGTATCAGATATTCAGTTGCACTCTAAATAATTACCAAAACATGAATCTTGATCTTGAAAGGATTTCAAGGGGGGGGGGGGGGGCGGGATCGGTCCCTCCATTTTGGTTATCTCAACCCAGTCAGTATGTTGGGGATCCTTATAAATAAATAAAGACATGGCCCTTGAATAATCAATTCTACTTGTGTCACTCTTTATTCTATGGTTGGAACAACTATGCTAAGGACCTAAGCTTTTGAAAGATTACTTCCCCCAATACCATCCAATTCATGCATTGAGGTCATCTGGGAAGAGCTCATGCTTGTGGTCCTGTCTGTGGATTCAGCTTACAATATGGCCACCGGAGCAGGTTCTTCTCAGTGGCAGAACTCCAGTTATGAAACTGTATCCTGAGGTGATTATGGTTGCTTCTCAGTGTCTTATTTTAAACAACTGAAGACACACCTAATGATCCAAGGATTTGCAGGGTAACAACAGCCCTAGTACTTGATATCTTTCAAATTGTCTTTTTAAAATGAATGCTCTTTTCATTCTTGCATCTTTATTATCTTGTTTTAGAATATGAGTTTTACTGTTGATTATTTTATTTAATTGTTTTCATTGAATGTATTATTTCTATATTTCTACTCTGGGATCCTTTGGGATGAAAACCAGTACAAAAATGAGATGATAATGATGTCAAAAGGAAAAACACAGAAAGTTGCCAGGTAAAAAAATGGGTGGCAGTTTCAGCCCAAATCTTAGGAGCTCTTTTGGATAAGCTCTATTCCCCCCCCCCCCCCATTACTGAGATGCTCTCCCCACTCTGGTCTGCCTTGTTGGAATGGTTATTCAGCTTTATTTATTCGCATACATTTTGCAAATTTGCTGATTGGCAGAAATCTTTGCTGACATTTTCTTGAGAGGTTGCTCTGAACTTCTGCAATCTCAGCCCAATCTCAGTTTTACAAATGAAGACCTTTTAATCTCTCGTTTGCAACTGAACACCCTTTCATCTCTTGTTAATATATTTCCATTTCTCTTGCCTCCATAAACATAATTTTACATGAGTCTGGAGTCATCAGGGATTCCAGTAAATTACCTTGTTTGGAGCTGCAGAGGTGTCAATTCAGAAAGAACTGTAGAGCACGATCTTTTCAAAATTACCTATTTGACCTGCTACTTCCATAAACCCTGTCATCAGATAACAGCTTTGCCACCCAGTGAGATTAAAAGTGGAGTCCCTTTTTCTTCAAACATAATTCAGAGAGGACAGGCCAAATATGTAATTCTCTACCATAATATATAGCAATGATAAACACTCTTTTGCCTATGGAAAGAAAATATACCTTGACTGAGGTATGTATATATGCAACAGCAAAAAAACAACAAGCAAACCAACAAACCCTAGAACAATTGGATATATATAAATCTGGCAAATAGAATTCAAATGACTCAAGGCAGTCCTGAGCTGAGCTACTGATTTTTTTAAAATTAAACCTCCTGTTTGGCATCATCATGGAAGCAGGTTACAGTCTGATATCCCATTTCCAGGTGAATGCCAAATGCAGAAGATTAACTTTAAAATCTTGGTGATGCAGCCCAAGACTAACTTAACTAATTTGAAATTCTCTTTTCTCAATTTGCCAGATTTCCATCCAACTATTTTTTTCCCCTCTTAAAAGATCCAGTTCAATGTAAAGCCAGTATAAGTATAAGGCTATTGAATAGGTAGGACTAAGCACCATCTCGTGGTCTTCTGTTTTTATAGTAATTTTATTAAAAGTTACAATTAGAAAGATAAAAACTAATACAAACTAAATATGTGTGTGTGTGTGTGTATGTATGTGTGTATATACATGTATATATATCAAAGAATAAAAAAAAAATAGGAAGTGCAGAAATGAAAAAAAGGACAAATAGAAAAAGACAAATAAAAATATAGTAAAGAAAAAACAGGAAAGAAATTACTTCCTCCTTCATCACAACAAGTATAAACAATTTTAGTAACATTTCACCTTCTCTTAAGATACAACAAATGATCTCTTCTTCCCTTATCCCATTTCTTATCTATAACCAAATCCTTAAAACCTCATCATTTCAGTCCTGGTCAGCAAAAGTCCATTAAGGGTTACCAGAGATAACAACATATCTATTTTAACCTTGATCAAATAAACCACTTTATATTCCTTCCTTTTACTTTTCACAATCTTGATCTTTAATCCATTCAAATAATGTGGTAGAACTTATTTATTTATTTATTTATTTATTTATTTATTTATTAAATTTGTATGCTGCCCATCTCCCCCAATGAGTGACTCTTGATTTCTTTTTATTTTTTCTTTGTCCCTAGACACAATATTCTTCAAAGCTCTTCCGAAAATCCAATATAAGAAAGTTATCCAGGTCACTCTTTTGATTTGTTAACTGTATATCCCTTTTAATTATTAAGACATCAGCTGGCTTCTTTTGTATGTCCAATGTAGCATCTTTTTCCATTTCATTCTTGTAGTCTGTAATTTTTAAATCCACTTTCAGATTAGTCTCAATCTTGTCAGATAAAACTTTTTCCTCTTTCATAAAATCTTTTAAACACAGTCTATCTATAGAGGCAGACACTCTTAAAATTAACTTCTGGGTCCATCATTCAAAAATATCCTTCAATATGTCCAACATTAAAATATTTTGCTTCATTCTGTATTAGTAAGTCAAATTTAAGTGTTCTTCTCCTTTAAGTTTAATCTTTAGTTCCTTCTAGTTCCCTCTAGTGTCCAAACTTCAAAGTCTCATCCTATCATGCTTTTTTTTTTTTTTAAGAGAATTTAAAACAAAAGCATTTTCCCATGGGAAGGATAATTAATTCCAAATTTTTATTTCAAATCCATCTGGACCCTTAGTCCATTTGCATCTTTCCAAAATCAAACTTCTAATCACCCTTTTTCTGCTTATTCCAAAAGAAAAAGAATTCTTAAGCTTGTAGTTAAAACTTCTTTTGCTAAGGATTGAAGGAAGCTCACACAGTGTCAGGATTAGCCCATGAAACTCCAGGAGACAGTACAGATTCAATCTAGCAAGGTTTATTGGCTTCACTCCCATTACAGAAATCTTCTCAGAGTGAAAGCAATTCCCAGAGTCACCCCACAAACATCCTGCATTCCTTAGGGAGGTGCCAGTCTCATTCTCTTATCTCTTCCTCTTTGTTCTGGGGATAAGAGTACGTGCTTAACCCCTTTCGCGCTAGTTCTCACACACAGTAATGTAAAACATGTCAATCCAAAGGTTCCTAATTGCTGAAAAGCAGTTAACAAACAATTTTCCAAAGCGATTAGAAAAGGAAGTATGTGAACCCAAGTGTTCTTTTGAAGGCACCAACCATGGTTTGAGCAAGATGGCTATTCTTTTGTCTCACAGAGCTGTAAACCTGCTGTCTTGCAGTCTAGAGCATTTGTGGGCAATCTCAAGTCCTCTCCTTGCCTGGAGAGGAATTATTAAAGAGCCAGTCTACTTACCACTGCTAGTCTTGCTGCTACAAACAGCAATTAATTATTATGCTGTAGGCTTATTGACTATCACAATGAACACACTTTATTTATTTATTTATTTATTTTGAGAAACAGACAAGAGATTGGGTTAGTCTGAAGGAAATAATAAATAAATAAATGGTAGGGAGAAACACAAGGGGCACCAGAAGCTCCTTGCCAAAGGAGTGGCAGAACACAAAAGCATTTACAATTCACAATTGTTGTAACCTATTATATTGAACTGGAATGCCCCCCAAATTGAGTTATGGTGACAAGGAATACTTGGTGCCAAGGAACACTTGTATGAGAGGTGAAACGGCAGTACACAAGTTGATGTGGTGATATGGTGACAAGGAAAACTTGTACGGGAAGAAGAAATGGTAGTACACAAATCAAAGGATTGGAGGGTGCAAAGACTTTGTAACTTCAGTTCAAATCCTGCCTTATGATGTAACCTTATATATATTTGAATTAAACTGTATGTTTCTAAAAAGATTTAGTGGAACTCTTACTCTTGGGTACAAATATACAGAGTGTAAAAGTTCCAAGACTGCATTGAGCTTGCTTCAGCCACCCTCTTTCCACACAGCAGGACATTTCAGACTTAGTTGTTACATCACCAGTTCCTTGTGTAAAAAGTCCCAGAGCTCTCTGCAAAGATTCCACTTGGATCCCAATTTGGCAACTGAGATTCAACTCAATTCAAATCACAGTTTGAAAATCCAAATCTTTATTTTTCAGTGGAAATTAATCCATGGATACAACGTTTTTTTTCTGTTTTACTGAAGTAGGTGACATGTTCAGAGATATTAAGTCCATGTAATGGGAATTACAATACCATTCTATGGGATTCTTAACTAATAAATGCAGAGGAACTTGTGTTAATTGCCTTTAAATGTTTATTTCATTATTTGTTATTAAAGGAGAGGTATATAATACTGAAAAAAAATGGCAGAAACTGCAGGATAATTCAAATTATTATTGTGTCTGCTTTGAAGAAATTTCACTTTGACTTTGATGTCTCCTGAATCTATTTTAAATCATAGTGACTTGGACTGGGATTCCACTAAATTCTATGGTCACTTCTAATTTTGATCACTTATGAGTATGAAAAGAAATACCCAGACAATGCTTCTTTTAAAGCAATTTCATAAACCAAACAGCATTATCTTGTAGGCAAATGAAAGAAAAATAGAAAATATTGCTGAATATTTTAAACATAAAAAATTTATTGACTTGGATTCTAGTTTCCCTATAGAGATCAGATTTGCAAAATATGGCTCTTCTGTCACCCTTTTCCCTCTGCAAGCCACCTTCTTTTAAGGTCTCCAAGAAGAGAGATACAGGTATTACATTATGTCATGCCCTCATGTGTGATGTTTTTTACATGATTTCCACACACCCTTTTTGGAGGGGTGGGTGGGAATTTCTCTATTTTTACACAGCGTACAGTATATCTTGTGAGGTGTCTTCAGTTACATGCCCTGTAACCCCTTGATCCTTATGCAAGTCTGTTTCTAAGCCTCCACCCTGATATTTGAACAGGGAAACTTGCTCTGTATTTCAAAGTTCTCCTTGTGGTTTAGAACTCTGATTGTGGAAGATTTAAAAGTTCAGAGGGATTCTGCACTGGAATTGTAGAAGTCCTGTGATCTAACTTTCTTCCCCCTTGTATATGTGTGTAATGGGTGTGGGAAGGGATTGATAATATTGCAACAGTAAAGATGAGGGCAGGGAACGATGCTAGTCAAATTAAACAGGGCTGTCTTTTTTCATCTCTCTTCCACACATTGTGAAAGAGGTTGCCCCATGGATGTATTATTTCCAGTCTTTATTAGTTTTACCCAAATTTTATAGCTCAGGATGGCTCCTGTGTGATGATACATCCATGGGGTGGGGGGTGGGGGGTGGGGGGTGGGGGGGCATGGGTGTAACATTGCAAAGCAACTTGACACAGAATTGACTCCAGCATTAGCTGCAACCAGAACAGGCAGCCTATATAGGAATGCTAGATTTGAATTGTGACATTTCAAATAATACACCCTTGCTTGGATCAGCACCTTTCTGAAAGAAGTTATCTGTCAAAATCTGAAAATAGAATCTCATTCAGATTATTGTGCACCCCAACTGGCAGTTTAATTCACAGGTGCTTAGCCTAAGCACTCAAAATTGTTTCTAGATAGTAATTTTCAATATGTCAGAAGGGGAAATTGATTAAATATGCAACTGGATAATCATATTAATTATATCTAATTTTTAATAGATATAGATAATTAAATGAAACTTTGAAGTGCAGCCCTAGCGCATTTCCAGTTACCTTTTGGAATGTGGCTTTTGACACATCATTCAAAGGACCAGGAAGGCATTATTCCCCTACAAAAGCTTACACCTCTGGCGTAAGTTCACTATCGCAGTTTTAAACTAATTTTATCTATTTCAATTTTACAGGGTTGAACCAGCTTAAAGAAACCAATAGTTCAGTCTATTGTTTGATAATTAGTGGCTCATCTTTCCCTTTTTAACAGAGTTAAGTGTTTAAGTAGTTTTGAACTATTAACATTACAAATTCTGGATGCTATAATGTAGGCTTTTCTTTAATAAAATAACGTGTGTGTCCCAGATTAGAGCAGAAAGTATCATGTTAAGAGTTTTGCTCCTAAGCCCTATTACAGTAAATCACATTTTATATACAGACATTACCATTTCTTCTTTTAACTGTAATGCCCTTTGAGTATTAAACTTCAGATGCACCCTGAAAATCCAATAAGAGTGGGCAGAGACAGTATGAGTTTTACTTGGATGACATAGCTTGCAGGTGACAAGCATTAACTCTCCAAATCTCAGCTAAACACGGGATTCTTAGTGTTCTTAATTCATTTGGAAAGAAAAGATAATAACCTGAATTGAATCTCTCTACCCATGTGAAATGGACTCCAGGGATTCTCTTGCTGCAGATTAAAAGGCACTAAAACATCGGAAAGAAGGCTGTGCTAATAAATCTGTGCTCGCCATCTATATCAAGATTGGAAAACAAAGCCTGGAGCAGATTAGAGACAGAATGGGTTTTTAAAGACTGGGGATGCAAATTCTCTAAGTCAGAAAACAAATGGCTAAGAATTTGCGAGCACAAGGAAAAAAAGGAATGTGCCACAGTGTGGGATGAATGGTTTTGACAAGACAGTCCTCTGGTATAACCAGGAATGAACTAGGCACATTGTTGGGTACAACATCTCCATTCTTCACCACATTGTTTCTTTCACTGTGTGGAACAGGGGAAGGATCACTTGGTGTCCTACTCTCCATCTCAATTCTGCTACTGTTAAGTACATAAAAGATTTAAGGCTGGAATCACCAAAGGCCATTCCCTCTAAGATTGTCCATGCTAATTACCCACAATATTGTTTCCAGTAGCTCTGGGAAGTGTGCCTTTTCACAGATACATATAGAGATATATAGATAATATTAATTTTTTGTCTATTGCTCATGTCTCTTTCTTTCCCTGCTTCTGCCTGCATTTTATCTTGTTTTGCCAGTTAACTTTGTGATTTGACGATATTTAATAAATAAGCATCAAGCTATATTTGTGCTAGCTGAACCGAATGCTGTGTATGCTTGCTCTGATCTGCATGTAGGGATTGGCTGGGATTGGCTGGGAGCGGTCCTACTAAGGCAGCGTGGGAAGGGGAGGCAAACATATCGGCCTTTTGTCAATAGCTCTAGGCATTTCTTGTTTTCCTGTATACATTTTTAAAAAATGCATAGGGTTTCATTAAAGAAATATCAAGCAGCATCCTGATAGGTGTGGGGAGAGTGTCAAAAGTGGTGGGGCTGGCATCATGATGCCATTTCCGTCATCTTGCCTTGACACTCCCCACTCACCTCAGCCCCTTCCCATGGTGTAAATGACTCTGGCAATGCCCAATGCAATTGATACTATATTAAAAAGCCATGATTTATTTTCTTTTAAGAAACATCAAAACATCATCAATCCATTATCAGTTTAAAAAAAAGTCGGTTAAAGACCATCAGTTTCAGGTGAGACTAGAACCCTTCCTATCAGGGTGTTGTAATGCTTACTACCCTTCACTTGGGGCTAAAACAGGTGATGATATCACAATAAGGATCACACGCATCCATGAAAAATGGTATCTCAGATAAAAGAATGGTTGCCAATTATTTCCAAATTCACACTAGGGCTAGGCAAAACCTTGAAATGGGGTTTCTCTTCAATGAAGGTTCTGAGAAGTTGCTTTCTGACACAACATGTCCCCTTGTTGCTAAACAAGAAGTGAAACAGGCACATCACTTTGTGCACCTCTGAGTCCTTGTGCAATGGAAGGTTCCAGAGGAGACTTGTGCAGCTTGACAAGACAACTGCATGGCTGGCGTGGCCTGAGGTGTCATATGGAGGCGAAGATGTCCACCTCAAACACCCCTGATCCACATGGTCCAAATCTACAAACTACAATGTACTGTATTGTAACAGCTGCTGAAATTACATTCTAAAGGCCATCTCACTGATCTCTCCCGCATGGATTAAGGACGGTGCCTCAAATTATATCCAAAATGTGGTTTTGTAATTAAATATTTTCCTTTCCTTTCTTTGATACATTTCTTGGCCATGTTTCAGTGCTCTGCTCTTCCCAAGAGGGCTTACAATATAAAACAGTAAAATTCATTGCAAAATGATAAAAGAACCTTCAAGTTAAACAATCTTAAAATAAGCCACTTCAAATAAGATGCAGCTTCAAATACCTAGCAGCAACATTCCGCAAACTCTTTTCAAAAGCAACAGCAGTGGTAACAACAGCAACAAAAGTCACAATGCACAAGAATGTTTTAGTTTCAAAACAATTGTTTCTTGCTTTTGAAGAGGACCAAAACCCACTTTCTTGGATGTGAAGCAGCTCCTTCCTTGAAGGGGAGTTAGTTCCTGCCATCTCCCCTCCTTCTGCTTCCCTCGCTGCCACCGCCAAAGCCTCCACTGTCCTCATTTCATGATCCCCCAGGTCTTTTTTCCTGCTCTGATCTCATACAACTTTGCTATACTTTCTTATCAGCCAAAGTGATCTGATGCACTAAGAGGTGAGACTTTGTTCCCTGAAGTGTTGCAAAAGGAGACAAATTCAACATGGGTGGATTTTTGTCACCCTACAGCAGTGTTGTCCAAACTTGGCCACTTTAAGATGAGTGGACTTCAACTCCCAGAATTCCCCAGCCAGGAGTTGAAGTCCACTCATCTTAAAGTGGCCAAGTTTGGACAACACTGCCCTACAGTGTTATGACGATGGCTGTGGTAATGGACAAAGATCAGGCAGAGCAAGTTCCATGAATGAATTTGAGCCAATCTCTCTCTCTTTCAACCAAATGGTGCTTTTATGGGAGGAAAATGAAAGGAGATCCTCATATACAGTAAGTTACTCTGAGTTCATGAAGGAATGGTGGGATATAAATCTAAAAGACAGATGATAGATAGATCACACCCACCAAAATTCCCCTCTGTTAGAGGCCCAGAAGGCATTTATCTTGCTTCTGAACCACCTTGACCTTTTTGTAACTCATTATGCTGAAAATAGCCAGCCAGCCACTCCACAGAAGGTTGATCAGGTTTTCCTGCCCTCTCAAATCTGGCAGTATGGAATTCATGTTTACTTATAGTTAATTTAACCATAATTAACAATTTATACAATTTTCTGGATGTGCAGTTCACTATATGCTGACCACACAGAATGGTTTTGCACAACGCATTAGGTTTAAATATGGCTGGTTCACCTCTGGTTCAGTGTGAACATGGCCAACCTATGGGTTAATTAGTTTGCTAAGTTCAGCAAACACAGTTTATATTTACATGACATTAGACTGTATGTAAATTTTTGGATGAGCACTCTGGGTAAGTCTGCAGTGGCGTACTTTAGAGTCCCATCCCTAATTATTAATGACATATTTTTATTTATCCACTTCACAGGCCTCACAATCTTCTTGCTTATATCTTCTTCACTGGCAATGGAGATTTGTTTATGTTGCTTAGCCACTCAGCTGATGTAATTTTATACAATTTCCTGTTTTATCTAAGTGGACATATCATAAATGCTACCCAGGTACCTGCCCACTCACAATCTTCTAATGTTAACACCCCCCCCCCCATCTTAATATTAGGATTGTGCAGAAGCAGAAATTTGATTCCCTTATAAAAAGTCATAAATTTGCTCAGTGTACATAAAAATTGCAACATGAAGTACCCTTAAACATTGGTTCAACTTCGTTTTGTCAGATAATTATACTGATTTGAAATAAATTCCACTGAATTTAGTTGAGTTTGCTTCTGATTAGATATATTGAATTGCAGCCCCCCAAAAGATGGCCTCTTTAGATCTTTAGGTTTTATAAGATGTACTTTTCTTGAAAAAGGAAAAAAAAAGATCTGTCCAAATGCTCATAAATAAAACATATTTTAAAATAAAATGATGTGGCATGGCATCCTGTGACCTAACATTTTAACAAAGAATGCTTCCATCATTGTCCTCCTTTTGCAGAAATGTGCCACACTGAATTTCTCAATTAAAATAGAAATTGGCTGAATGATCACCCCACATTTTAAAAGGGTTTTCTAACAGTTGTTAGTCAACTGCTATCCATTATCATGACAGCTGAAAAGAGCAGTAAAGGAAGACACCATTTTTAAATATGGCTGATACTTTTAATGTACCACAAAGGTGGGAGAAAAAGGGACAGGATAATATACAGGATGAGAATTTCATAAAACAGCAGCAGCAGTACCACCACCAATGGATCTCTTTTCATAATTAATAGTTGCTAAGTTTTGTCCTAGTCTGCCAAGACAGTTACATTCCTATATTTCCAAGAAATAGATTTTGCTTTTGAGTGCTGATAGATAACATATGTGCGTAAGAAAGTATTTATGAGAAAGGAAGGTGCACTTAACATTCAGTTAACATAACTGAAAAGGTAAGTGTAGAATTATTCTGTAAAATGAAAGTTACAGGCAATGCACATTTAGCAACCGAGCAACAGATCAAATTAATATTAAAGCAGATATGTATATATCAATGAGCATGATTTTTCTTACCCTCTCTCTCTACATTGTTGCAACTCCTTCAAAGAATCATTTCTTCTTTTATGATTTTTTTAAAGAATCCCTTCAAATTTCCTACTTTCAACTGGATCCGGGTATATTATTCGTTGTTCTGCTCAGTCTTTATTGTGAAGACCTTGGAGTTCTACAGGGTTCATGAATAATTAGAAATGTTTTATTCCTGAGCTTCAAAAGAGTACTAGAAATAATTATAAGCAAACATTTTGTATAATATTTTATATCAATCCCATTCTTGCTTTATGTTGTTTGTACTGAAGATAAGAAGCTAACAACATCTTGGTTTCAGCTCGGTCAACAGAAAAAAGGTAGATGTTCACGCTGTTCGCTTTTGTCTTCATTCTAAATTTCACTTTCTGGCCAAGTTTAGGATATTCATGTCTCTTCCCAGTAAGTGTTGCTCAGACACTTAGTGTCACAAGGGTATTATTAATTGTTGATCTATCAACATAAACTTTGGAATCCTGTGATATGGTAACACTTCTTGTCCTTGTTTCATTCTCTCTGTTCTCCTTCTTCTCATCCAGCGTGGCTTCATTAGATTTTCTTAGTGGTTCATTCACAGTACTTAATTTCAGGCTAAAAGGGACAAGAAACACAGGTATTTTTGCTTCAACACAGCAAAGCTACACAGTTAGAAAAATAGTGAGTGTGCATGGAAATTTGGTTCAGGTGCCAGATCCAAGGTAAGGCATGACTTTATTTCCACAGGAGTTCACTCAGTTGCCTTCTCCCTTGGAGAAGTTCTGTGCATATGCATCTGTAGAGCCCCTTTGAAGAGTCTCCAAGTAGATGGGAAGCATAGTGGCCAGATTTATCATAAGGTGAAGTAGATGTAACCAGCACAACCCCTGAAAATGTAAACTGAAGGAAAGCATTAACAAAGTTGAGAGAACTTGCATATTTTGTTCAAATTCTTCTCACATTACAACTTTGTAATAACAGCCTCTCTTTTTTCATTTCCATTTGTATGCAAAGAATGGATACAAATTATCCTCAACATCAAGATATCTTTTTTTCAATTGATTGATTATATGCCATCAAATTGGTGTCAACTCCTAGCAACCACTTATATGGATCTATTCCAAGATGATCTGTCCCCAGTCTGGCCCTTCAGGTCTTCCAGTGCTGTACCCATCTAGCTAGCTGCTGGTTGCCCTTTTCTCTTTTCTTCCACCATTCCTACATGATACACTTCTCGAGATATTATTTCAAATGGAACTATGAAGGAAAAAATATCCCATTGATATTCCTGTTTGGAATAAAGATGATATGTGGACGTAGCTGTGATTTAAGGCCATTGGTCTTTTCCAAGCCACTAGTATTAAAAGCCACTAGTATTAAAACATATTTTGCCATTGCTTCATAGTCCTGCATGGTCACTGTAAATAACTTACCTACTTAAGTTTTATCTTGTCCTCTTTACTTTGCCTGGCTCATGTACAGGAAATAGACTGTATTTAATATTGATAGCTCTCTGTGAGTCATTTAATCGTCTCTATTGATTGTATTTCATCAGAGTGTTGGACTTGAACAGGAGCTTTGATTATAATGTAAGGATTCTTTGCAGTTTTCTGTTACGCAACACCCTATCAATTCACCTTGTGGTCTGATATCACTTTCACAATCAATACCTGGAAATAAAAGAGGCCTCTAGGAAAGAAAGAAAGAAAATCTGCTTCTAACTCCCATTTTGCACATCGCTTAAGCACCTCAAATTGAAAAAGGTTTATTGTATGTTTTAATAAAAGAATGTGATGGGAAGTAGCAAGTAAATCTGAAAAGAGTCTCCATGGATGGTTTGTGCAATATGACATCCTTTTTTATTTAGAAGAATCATGTTATTAATTGCAATCCAGTCTGGTATTTGGGAAGGAATTATTTAAATCACATTCCATTTATTCCTTTTTTTTTTTTTTATAGTAAGTCAAGCATGATTATTACTACCTGGAACCTGAAATATTTTAAGAACCTCACTCAGACGTGCCTCGCTGTCTGTGTCTATCCATCTGTACTTGTTAGGATTCCACAATATACAAACATTCACATGTTATAGTAGAAATGCAAATCCTGGAATGATATATGAATGCAAATATCTTCTTGAATGAGGCCTCTTCCTACCTGATCCTAGTACAAATTTTAATGTTAGAGAGATGCAGGCATGATTCACCCACGAGCTGGACAGAGTCCACTAACTAATTTCATACAGATGACCCAATGGCCACCAGATGGTAACAATCCTCCATAACTGCCAACCTGAGCTAGCGCCAAGCTGGTGACCTGCAGGTGAAAGAGTCCAAGTCCTGCTAATAACACTGTGGCCAGTCTAGTCTTCAATAAATGATTAAAATGTTGTGAAATATACTCAGCAGTCTTGGATTGGATTCTGTGTCATATGGCTTTTTGGATTAGTTTGATCATCTAGTTACATGACAAACACAATTCAAATTGAACTTGAATGATATTCTTCCAAGATCAAGAATGTGATAGTGGTGGTAGCGCTGCTGGTGGTGGTGGTGGTGGTGATGATGATAGAAACACATTGCTAATCCCTTTCTTCTCAGCAGATAAGGTGCATTCTTTTGTCCAGCAGTTCAGAATAGCAAAGGTTATAGCTAGAAACTAGTAATTTGACAGTCATGGACAGTCACCTCATAACTGTGTTTTAGTATACCTTTGAATAAGTCAGCATTCAAAGACTAAGGAAATAGGTCCTTGCTGTGCCTGTTGCTCTGAGTCATTTGAAGTAATAGGCTTTGTCAGATGTATGTTTTGAACTTCGGAAGTATTGCTTTATTACTATAATCAGATATACAGTTTTTAGTTTTTAGGAATGGAATTTTCTCACAGATGTAGATGTCTGCTTGATAAGGCAGAAAACAGACAGATGTGTCTCTATGCACTAGGGATGAGGTGTGGAGAAGGAACAAATGCAACTGCTGAGAAAATTCCAAGATACAATGTTGAAGTGTTTCTTGGAAGAGTTCCCAGTCAGAAACATTTTCACAAACAAGCAAGTTTATGTCTGACAGTAAAATGTGTGCCTAGTATTTACTTACTACACTAATAGATACATTACTTACTTATTTGCTTATTTACCTATTTAGATAATTTACACGCCACCTTCCCATCAAATACGTGCAAAGCGAGTGACAGCAATACAGCATACAATAAAAAGTGAGAAAATAAGAACTATAAAGCCACTAAAAATCAAATAAGGGTATAAGAACAAGCACCCAGTTAAAACATCTTTAAATTAAAATACAGGCTAAAATTTATAAGAGAAACCACTCCTCTCTGTAAGTCAAACACCTATATAAATGAAAATTATTTTTGCTAGTGATGTACAGGGATTAGCTGGTTGGGTTTAGGGGCCCTAGTTGAAGCTCCAGGAAGGGGCCTGTTCTGCTTGGAATCAAAGGATGCAATCAAACCTGATTAAATTCTAGTTCTAAGATTCAGGGAAACACTCTCTAGCAAAACAAAGGCAGGTGCAACCTTTTCTGTGTTTTTTTCCTCGGCAGAATGGGGTGAGGGTTGCAGGTGTCTCACAACTTTTTCACCTGGCAGCCTTCAGCTGCTTGTCTACTGTGTGTAAACCACTAGCGTGAAGGAAAACAATATTTTTTTTTTGGATTTCAACCCTTCCATCACTTTGTCCATGACCACAGTTACCACAGCCTATTTTGGTGGATTTCCCACTTCTTTACCCTTCTTATCTATGACTGGAAAGCCAGTACTAACTGTTTTCATTTAGTTGGGCATGTCTTTTGAGGACTAATGAGGAAAAAAAAAATACCATGATAGTTTTTACATGGTTGTCAAAGGCCACCAACAAGGGAACTAGATGATCCTTTCTTGGCTACCTAATTTGAGTGAGGCCACCAGCAAGATCTTTGCTTGAGTTTCCACCAAATATGCAACAGGAGTTGATGGAATGAAGGGAAGAGTTCTTCATATCCATGGAGCAATAATATAGCACCCTTGTTGATGGTCTTCCTACAAGAAGTAATTACTAGGAATTCAGGCTTCAGCTAAATCCAGATTCTGAAATTGAGTGGTGCAATTTGGTTTGTACAAGAAAAGGCAGATTTGTGTAAGAGAAGTAATCCTTCAAGTAACCTGCTTTTAAATATTTTAAGGCTATAGGTCATAACCAGTAATGGATAGCAGCCAGAAATATATTGGCAGCCAATTTAACTGTCAGTCTATGAGTTTCATGCTGTCTATAACCAGCATCAATCAATTTTCTGGCTTCAGTATTCTCAACCAGCCAAAAATTCTGAACAGTCTTCAAAGCAGCCTCTCATACAGTGTTCCAATCATTCAATTAAGATATAATTATGTATGTACTTAAGACATATATATCACCATGGCCAGGGATGGGTATAGGTGATCCACAAGTTTCAGTAGAACAAAAATTCTCCTGGCCATTGCTAAAATCTGGGCATTCAGATCTAGAATTACTCTAAAACCATGAATCTGTGTGTTTGTTTGTTTTTTAAGATTTTTTTTCAATCCTATCCAAAGCAGCTATATCTTGACTTCACCTGGGAAATCTGAATTATGAGGACTGTTAGCTTTTCATTTCTAATATATATTGTAAAGACATGCTTCAAAATTACAAAGAGGAATCCAAACAAGCAAAAAAGTAAAATGTATCTTCCTTTATTATACACTTCAAAAGTCACCTTTTCCTCATATACCTGTTTTTTATTTGCATGCAATAAGTAGATTAAATGGGTCAATGAGGTCTTAAATAGACCTCAAAATCAAGCAGCTATATGCATCATTTCCTCAGTTTCCTAACAAAACCTATATTAATTTCTACAGAAACAATTGCTTTTGGAGAATCATGTGCATACAGTTTCTGACCTAATATTAAAACTTTGGTTTCTGTATGAGAGCATTTGTTTATTGTGAGAGGACTGTATACTGATCCAAAGGTTTATACAGATTCCAAAAAACATAGAATTAATTTATGCTAAGCTCTGATTCTGAAATAACTGGTTATTTTATTTGGATAAGCATGGAGCTCATAGCTTCCTCTGATGGAGAAATGTCATATACCACCCATCCCTTCTTCCAAGCAACTAGTGTTAGTAGCTTGATCTTTGTCTTCTATTATCACTTGGTTGGGTTTGGAACCCTCCAGCTGAGCAATGATAAGGAAACTATCCTACCATACAACATCTAGTGAGGGACTAAATATGCATCCCTCCCAACACACACAAGTGTAATTCTTTTTGGAATTATGGTCTTTCACTGGTTCCTCGACTTCTCTGAGAAAAATGGCATTGTTTCAGTTCTAAGCCTTCTTCATCCTGGATGCCATGAAGAAGCATGGAAACCATTATCAAGGAGTCGAAATGTTGACTCCCTTAGTGCTCAGTTTTAGTTATGAGATTCATGTAGTGAGTTTTGTATTTTGGAATTGCCCTGTTATTCCCCTTTTCTTGGGTTAGAGGACTAAGCCTCTAAACTTTCTTGCTCAGGGTCAAAGCTTTTGGACCCTTTTCTGGCCTAATCCCCAAACTGGCATATTCTGGGAGAGGTTTCCAAGACCTCTGGAGGGTAATAAGTTGGGGACGTTCACTATATTGCTTCTAAGAAATTTGCAAGTGCAGACTTGAGAAGTTGTAACATTTTATCATAATGATATGATTTTGGCTTAGTTGTCACTAAAGCAGAAAACTTGTACCTGGCCTGAACTATCACTTCAAATTGTGAATGGAGGCATACATTAATTGAATGTAACTTCTCTCTCTCTCTCTCTCTCTCTCTCTCTCTCTCTCTCTCTCTCTCTCTCTCTCTCTCTCTCCCTCCCTCCCTCCCCATGCATATGAGAAATAAGCTCATCAGAGAAAAGCCCTCCTAGAATGTTTCCCTTAGAAATCTAACTTTCTTGACAAAGAGAAGTGTTTTTGTATGTAGAAGTATTCAGTCATGTCAACTCCCACCTGCAGTTTCCGTGATAAGTCAAGATACAGAATGACCACCTTGCAAAGACCCTAGTGCATAACAAAACAACAGGTGGAAAGCAATTGTTAATGTTTTCTCAACTTGAGATCAAGGTCAGCCATGGCCCAGTAATTTAGATGACAGCAATTTAGAGTACAGTGAAAGCAGAGGAGCAAGCTGGCAAATCATAGCATTCTTAAACTAATTAACTCCCCAGATAAATGAATATACCATTGTTTCAGGGTACTTCAGTACATGTTGTGCATCAATAGGAAGGGATGATAATTTTATCCATATAATTTTATACGATTCATATCTCATATAGGTTATCATACATATGTAACTTGATTTCAATTCAAAATTACTGAGATATTACAGAAAGCCTTTCCTTCTGTTTATTAAGATATTTTATCTGGTTACACACATTAATTTATTTTAAAAAATAGACTGATCTGTGCTCTGCTTTTATATTTTAAAGCACAGCAGAATGTAGAAAAGTGACAGAGGAAAAAGTAGATTGAAGAAAAATGGAATAACAAAGAGCAGGCAACTACAATAAAAGAAGGCAGGAGAATTAAAAAAAAGAAAGAAAGAAGAATGCCCATGTTTACTCTCTTTACTTTACTCCTCTTAGCGTTCCAAAGGTTAATTGAGAAATATATAGTCATTTCAAGGTCCTGACAAAATGAGTTAAAAACTGCAAGATCTCTTCATTCCTCTCTCTCTCTCTCTCTCTCTCTCTCTCTCTCTCTCTCAACCTTTTTTCCTTTGGTATCATAATTTTAAAGTTTTTTCAAGCTGCTCTAGAAACATATCACATCCATTTAACACTAATGTTCAGCATAGAACAGGGCACAAATTGTCTTTTGAAATTCTCCACCAGTTCCCCCCCCCCCCCCCCCGAATGCAATTTCAGAAGCTAATTCTCTTTCATAGACTGGAAAGAGAACTGGGCAAAACAAGGCAAGATAATTTCTTTGGGAGTACATTTTGGTTTTGAGATCTAGATCTAGTGTTTGGAGATGTCCAAATCTCAAATCTTTAATTTTGGTGCAAAGTCCAGCCCACAAATTCAGTTTCTAGAACAGAACTCAAGAGTTCCTCCCAACCTTTGTAAATGAGACTCTACAACTTCATAATCCAAAATTTGTACTCTGCATTTTAATTCTGAGAACTACAAATATAATATCTTTATATCTATTGACTATTTTTAAGATAGTAATGGAGCACCTTTCTTGCTAAATAAATCATTTAGGCTAAGCAACACTTCAGATTAAATATCAAAAATATGCTTGGGAGCACACAGGGACACAAACATAGCACCTCTTTGCAACTCCTTAAAGCGGCCTCATGTTTTCCTGGGGCTGAGCATCTATGCTCCTCACTTGATAGGTGGATCTGGGAAAAGATATGGTTGCTTTAATGAATTGTAGAATGTGCTCTATTTCCACCTACACATGCTTTGAAGCACCTTTTTGAAATCATATGTGAAGTCCTGCACAGCTCCACAAATTACACATATGAACTGAACTCATGTCCCTGAGACCTTATTTCTGTTGTTAACTCTCCTCATGTACTGCAAAGCCTACCCCTCATGCCCAACAAATGAAACTCTTGATGGCAAGAATCAGCTAAAAACATATGGAATAATATCAAATTATATATGTTTTAGAATTCTGAAACATATTTAGCAGCTAGTGCTCCTTAGTCTATCAGCTACATAAAAGGCAGTTTTTAAAAATAGTGCCTAAATACATATTTAACCAATTGACCAGAATGGCATTGAAGCAATTGTAATGTATTTTGAAAAATTGCCTAAATACATATTTACCCAATAGACTGTAAAAGCTCATTCAAAGGCTTTCTGGTCTCTTGGGTACATAATACGTGTTTTTCAAAACTGCCTGACTATATATTTACCCAATAGACCAGAACAGCTCTCAAGTAAATAATACACATTATATAACACTCTTTCAATATTTTTTTCATCCTTCCTTCCAACTAGGAAACATGTAGAAATAAGCCATCACAACAAGAAACAGCAGCTACAAATTCTGAGTGAATGACGTGTCTTGGAATCAGTATCCTCACACTGCATATGCAGGAGATGCTGCCTAAATGCAGCGTGCATTGCGCGCTGCCTCCATTTGCTGACCAGCGAAGGGATTGTTTGCAGCCTAATGTGAAATAATCATCTAAAGCCAGCTATTAGTAGAAAGGAACAGATTCATTCAGTTGATATTGGCATGCAGACTTATCTCTTTGTCACATTTTCAAGTGAACTGAAAGTTGGTGTTCCTTCAAAATGCCCACTTCTCTAAATTTTGCAAAGCAGTTCACCAATTTTAGAGAAAACCTACATTTGAAAAAAAAGTGTATTGCACCAAAATGAATGCATCTATTAAAATAAGGTATGTGCCTGTATTACAACAGATATAGATATAGATATATAGATATATTGTGTTTGTTTGTAGCTTTGTTGTATGCCGCCCAGAGTCGCCTGTAGTGGGATGGGTGCTATACAAATTGGTTCAATCAATCAATCAATTGGGTTCCAGATCCTAGATACATTAGGAAAAGTTGCAAACAAAAATGCTTCTAGGAAAATAGTAAGAAAAATGCATACAATTTTTATGAGCTACTTTTTAAAAAAGTTTCTAGCATGGGAATGGAGCAAACTGCACTTACAAAAGAGAGAGTGAGAGAGAGAAATGAAGAAAAGCTAGCTTGAATAGATCTGTTTATTCCAAAGACAGCCAGTCCAGTGCTTCATATATTTTTTCTCTTTGTTTCTCTTTTTTCTCTTTGCTTATGTTACCTAAAGAAATATGTGGGAGGAATCCAATGGAAAGTGACATTTCTGTGGAAGTGACAGTCTCCACTTTTATTGACAGTTCACATCATGCTAAAGAAAATATGAATGACTTGGAAAAAAGATAGCTATGCATATACCTTCAAATCTGGCAAAAGGATTTTTTTTTTTCAGGGCAAAAAATTTGCTTTATCAAAAGCACAAAGAGGATAACCAATATAATATTCATGCCCCCATGATGAAGTTCCTTTTCTGTATAGTTATCAAAGCAATACACAATAATTTATGTGCATTTATTCATTAATTCATTTATTTACCTACTTCAAGAGCTATAATTCTCTGTGAGATATAGAAATCAATTAAGACATATAATAAAAAAAAGATAAACGGTACAAAAACTAAGCACGGAAAACAGGACAATAAATAATAATCGCTTATCTAAGTGCCTTGCTCCTACTTTAGAAAGCAGTAAGTGCTACTGGCAACCACCATCCACCAGTTACAGCTGTTCTGCGTGTTTCAATCCAGATATTCAAGAAGATTAAGAAACTGAATGGGTGGGGGGGGGGAGGGGAAGAAATAACACAACTCAAGAAGAATAAATGGGGGGTGGGGGAGACACAGAACAAACACAGATGAGCTTCCGGCAGAGGAAGATAATTTCATAGTCAGGAATCATACTTTTTATCAGATGTCCACATCTAAAACTTGACTATGTGGAGATATTTGTGTCTATAAATCAGTGAAGTCAAAAACTGAGATCAAATATCAAGACTGATCATTTCTTTCATTGATGATTTCTATAACAGGCTGAGTTTCCTCTGTGTGGTGTGTATCTGTGTGTGCATGTGTTTTGTTAATAAATATAATTTACAAAATAAACTGGGGACACTGTCCCATTTCACGTAAGCTGTAAAAAAGACCCTACAGATGAATGCTTCAATGTATTGCTAGCCTCGGCAGGACATGATATACTATTCTGCAAGTGAAGGCTTCTGTATCCTCTCACCATCCCTACTGTTCTTCGAACTCCCATTTCTGGGTGATTTAAACGAACACAGGAAATATTGCAGGCATTAAATTTAAGGCAGAATGAATGTAGGATATTTAAAGAACAATCATATTGGCTTTCAGTAAAATTGTAATGACGTATTTTTAATTTTTTTAAAAAAAACCAGGAAAATGAAAGTATTTTCAGAAGGATTTAAGTTTTGTTGTATCTATTCCAAGCTTTCTATTCAGTGCTGAGAAGGCTTCCTGCAAGACACAAAATTCATTGTGTAATATTTTTTAGCAGGAGAGTAAAAGTATACACTGCTTCCTTCAAAAATGGAATCATCTTTCACAGATGTAGGCATGCACTTGTCATGCCAAGAAGAGACAGATGTGTCTCTATTCACTGAGGGACAGGTGCGGAGGAAGAAGAAATAAAACATTCGTAGAAATATAAGCAACTGTGTTGCTGTCAAATAAATAAACTGGATGCCAAAACAGGGGAGGGGGGAGGATTTGTCTGTGTGGGTTCCACCCTGAACATTTATTTTAAACAGTAATTCATTAAATTTCATATTTTTATTACTGACATTACCAAAATTGTAATATTGATGTGATGGTATTTGTATGGTTTGCATAGTACTTGTCAAGTTTTCTAAAATGCCTAAAGCTACAGATCTTATTGCCTACTAATTAAGACCTACATTCCAGGATAATCCCATTTTACATGGACTGATGGCTAAGATTTCAATGACTGATGAGTCTGGACTTTCCCTTTCAATTACATTTAAAAAAATAGACTATTAAAAAAATAGAGATAGAATGGAAATTTGTTCTCTTCTTGAAAAGTCCAGGGAAATACTATCCCAGAGATCAATGTTTTTACAATTCACAGGATTCATATATCATCCCACTCCCATCAAATCTGCCCTTCCATCTGATGTCACTTATGACTATACAATCAGGTCCTCCCCCATGCATACATCCCATCCAGGAATGAAAGTCGTGCATTCAGCCAAAATGTTCCCAGTCTTGATATTAAGGATGTGTTTTTTTTTTGGGGGGGGGGGGAACACACACGCACGTACAGTTCAATTTATCTTCATTGTCCTTTCTGCACAGCTATAACTTTACTAGATTCTCAGTATGATCTGCAACATGCTGGCTTGGGGACTTTTTCCTCCTTTTGTAGCAGAAAGAGAGCCAATTTTAGAAAATAATGAAGAATCCTATGAGTTTTGTTCCTTTGACTAGATGGCAGTACTGTATGTTCCAGTGAAACCATGAACAATCAGTAAAAAGAGTGAAAAAAGGTAATTCACTTTTACTTTAAAGAATGTGATGGATTAGCATTCAGAGCATCCCAACCTTGGATGAAGAGTGGGATGCAATCCTTTTGCACACAGACAAAGTCATTTGTGTAGTAATATACTGAGCATGTACAAGTCAGGCATCTGTGGTTCTGGTCAGTCCACTCAGATGCAAACGGAGAAGCAGAATTAGCAGGAAGGCCCTGCACACTGAGCAGTACACAAAGTAGCTGTCTACATTTGTGATGAATGCACATTGGGATATAAGTTTATTCCTGAGATGCCATTCCTCCCATATGCTTCAACTAATTTTACTATCCTGAAACTACTTTAGGTTTATATTTAGAGCTATAAATAAATGGTATGTTGATGGTAGTACTCTGCCCGCCGGCCCCCAATACTCTAATTCTCATTCCATTTGCTTTGGAATTTCATTCAAAGGAGAATTTCAGTAAATTTTTCATAGATAGTGGGTGACATTCTTGCATTTATTTGCTTAGAAAGGGGCCAAGGAGTATGAGTGATTGACTTGTATCTCATTGTACAATCCTCTGGCCAAAAATGTACATTTTCCATTTCCTTATACTTCCCAAGGGAAGACTTCAAGAAGAAACTCTTCCCATTGGGTGTTTTCAGATTGGGAAGTATGGGCGCCCAGGAAGTTTCAGAGCAATGAAAAGACATGCAACAGGAAAGTGAAACACCAGAAGTAGTATCAGTGGTGTCTATTTGGGGAGTCAACATCTGCAAGATGACAGGTGTGGCATCATGATCCAAACCCTTTGGTATGGATGTGTGACATAAGAGTGGGCTGCAGTCATGATGCTGGGCCCACCATACTGCACATTTTGACACAAACACACACTCTGGATGCTGCTGAGTAACATGCTCTAACCACCTCCAATAATCACTTAAGCTAAAAAAAAAAAATAGTGAAAAAGGTGGAAGAAAATCTCATGCTCTCTGAGAATAAGATTTAAGAAAATGTTTATTTTGCAGAGAAGAAAACTTCTGAGAAATTAAAAGGCAGATTTTAGTGCAGCAATAGTTGAAAACAGAAGCATAAGCACATTGGAAACTCATTTTCCTGTTAAGGGGGAAAAAAAAAACCTAGAAAAGGATTGTCAGTTATGGAGAAGTAAAGCAAGCATTAAAAATGCTTCTTCATCACAGTAGCTAATTATGCATCTGGACAGGATTAAGTAATAGTTCAGGAAAGAATGGGGTAAGATAAATAAAAGCATAAACACATGAACAGAATGTAGCCATTGAGGAGATATAGTATTCAAACTGTAGTTGGCTCAAAAAGGAATGGTTACTTTTGGGGTATAATAATAAACCAACCCTAGTCTAGAACTTTCCTCCTAACATTTTATATTTTGTGCATATATGTATAATACAGCTTGGAATGAGCCTTAAGACCTTTTATCTTTGTTTCAGAGTATAGGACGTGGAAGGATGGATTTTAATTACAGGAAAGCAGATTCTGACTGAATGAATATTAGGTGGGGGCGGGGGCTTCTTAACAGGAAGAACAACTCAATAGTGGATCCAATTACCCAGAGATGTGGTGGATCACCTTCACTGGGGGTGTTCCAGGGGATGCTTTAATTTAGATTCCTATGCTGAGTGAGGGGGCAGGTCCATCTCCATGATTCTGTAATTCTTCATCATAAGCACACCTCATATGAATTTTTTGCCACATTGTGGCCCAGCAACAATTACTTCAGAGGAGACTCTTTCTTTAGAGAGCAGGGGAAAGTCAGAAACAGCATGGAAAGTTGATTGCTAGGAAGTTAAAAGAAAAAAAAAAAGGCTGGTTTCCCTTGGATAGAAAAATAAGGTGGGGAAGCAGTCTTTCCTTCTGAGATATTTCTGAGTTTGTTGGGCTCTGTTTGTGAAACTGGGTGTGAGGATTGGCAGAGTTATTATTTTTTAAAGGACCCACTTCAAGAGCCTTATTAAGCTTGAAGATGAGCCCAGATGGCATCCTCCTTCTCGATAAGGTAAATGCTATAAAAGTCTTACCACTCCCATTCCTATATCCATCTCTTGGTGCCTTCTGAAGCCAGTAGCTTGATTTGCTGCTTTGTTTTCTACTTCCCCAGGCCAATCTATAAAAACTATGGGATCGTCCAAAGCAGACATCTTTCCCTGAAGCTTGGATATGGCATATAAAACAGATCTACAGGAGCATATTTTTATTTGATATATGCTTATACCGAAGCATAGAATAAACAACAATATCATAGCATTTGGCGTGTGTGTGTGGATACACACGCGCAGACACAATGTTATCTGGCCTGTACCGGTATAAAGCAACAAAAAGGACCTGAAAGGACCTGAGAAAAAGAAATACTTTAAAGGCCTTTTTAAAAACCTCACGAGCTCAGACTCCAAAGACAGATTAAAGGAAGTTGATTCCGAAGAGAAGGTACTAAACGGGCTCTGAAAGATGAAGTGGCCATTCTGACAGGTGGAAACACTAAGCAATCCTGATAGCACAATTAAGCCAAGCATCTAGGAACATGAATTTCAATCAGATTATTCAAATAACTGGGTGTTTCTGTATGTGTGACCCAGAAGATCAGCTCCAGCTGTTTGAACTGGTAACACTCCCAAAGACCCAGCCAAGGGAGAGTCTTACATCTGCTCTCTCCTTCTCTGTGCTGATATACATGGTGAACTTTTAGCCCATTCATTATTTCTGTTCCCCATTACATATTTCCTAGACATTCTCTCACAAGAGTTGGATTTATTTATTTGTTGATATGTTTGGTTTATATTCTGCCTTTCCTCTGAGAACTCAATGGGGCATACATTGCACCGCCTTCTCCAGTTTTCCCACAGCAATTAACCCTGGGAGGTTGTTTCAGCCAAAAGGCCAACAATACTCTGTGAGCTTCTCCAGCTGAATGTGCTCTCTCCAATCCTAATCTAACACTTCAACCACTATGTCACTCAGATTCTCAAAAGGGTCTCAACTCTATAGTATGCCCTCTTGCTTCATTATGACATGAGACTGTTTTCCTACTTGTCATTTATGGTGTCTCCTAAAGTCACCCAGAGGTTGCTGAGGCAATAAAAAGCCTGTCCCTATTATTGTTATATTGGCACAAAAATGATTAGATATTAGTGAGGATGCTATGTATCACTAATGCAATTGGACAGCCAACATCCTTCAGACGAGCTTCACAGCCTATTCACAAGAGGCTCTGTGGATCGGTTCTTAAAATATCCATAAGCTATCTGGCAGAGGACTTCTCTGTGTATGTCTCTGTGTTTGTGTGTGCACAACGTCTCTGTGTATGTCTCTGTGTTTGTGTGTGTTATTGCAAAGATTTATTTTCCTGTCCCACTTCTAAACAACTCATTATTTTCATTTGTGAAAGAACAATTGGTTCAGTGAGGATGCTGGAATGATGTTGGAGGAACTTTACTTCTACATTTCTCTAGACCTGTCAGCTTGAAATGCTTTGAGGCTGCCATTCTCTAAAAATTAAAAAAAGACAGAGCTGGTTTGCTCTGCATTCTTTTTCAAGTGTATATAATGTCACTGATGAATCCAGCTTAACAAAAATGTTTCTCTGCGTGGAACAAAGATTTTTGAGACTTTTCTTACTTTTATTGTTCAATTTAAAGAGCAACATCCTTGAATTTGAAAAATCATAAGGGTGGGGGAAATGTGAAGGAACAATCAAATCTCTTCTAGGTCAAAGGCACCTATTGTTCAGTGACTTTCACACTGCATTCTAGCTCATGCACGGATATATTAACAATTGTGTCAAGAAAGGAATGTAGACATAGTTTTGCTGAAAGTAGAGAATTCATTAAAAAATGCTTATGTTTATATTTGCAGCACCCCAGCCTTGATTTGCTCCTTATTTAAGCAACATTTTTTTTGATAAATTAAAAAAGCGGCAATAGCCATTACTGCAGGCTATATACAGCTTCTAATATCACTTAAGCATATTACAGAATATAATATCTAGTACTTAACGACTAACTTGCATATGAAAGCTCACATAATGTCTCATAAAACCCTTAAAATGGCTTCAGTTTAAGAGTCTCCCTTAAAAAAAAAAAAACACCTTCAGGGAATATCTTAAATGAAGTAGCATTCTAGCCTTGGAAAAAAATTCACACAGTTGCAAAAATTTTTAATATAAATTGAACACATTAAAAATTAATTTTGCATGACCATTTCGCATTGCAGTGCCAATGCCTAGTTAAGATAAGGCCTTAACTCTTCTTTGTTTAAAGTATCATGGAATCTTCACTTACTCCTGGACTTTCCCTTCATCTTTATCTGTATATAATTATTATTTTCATTCATCAGAGACTGAAACTCCTTCCTCCTCTGACAGCCTCAGCTGGAGTTGAATGAAATCCTACCTGTGTTGCTGGGGCAACTTCTGGAAAACTCATTACTGAAAGGTGGAACCTAACAATTAGTCAGGCCTATGCTAAGCAATGACCATATTTATGCTGTAATAGAGGCACATTGCAGAGAAACAGAATTCACCAGATATATACAGTAATTGTACTTTAAAAGTAGGTTTGCTAGCTCTATTCTGTTTCTAACTTGATTTATCCAACACTGACAATTGTCAGCCCAGACCTAAGTGCAGTTATCTCTGAGTGCACAGCTTGCATTAAGATATTAACCTTTCTGTGGAATCACACTGTTGTTGTAGTTGTAGTAGTAGTTGTTGTTGTTATTTTCCATTTGTTAAGGCTATCCAACTCCAAAAAGACTCTGGGTGGCCTACAAAATATCAAATATGTAATTAAAACAAAATTAAAAACATAACATAACAAAACATAACATAACTGCCCAGACAAGAGAATAACAATAACAGTTTAAAAAACATGACAAGGGGCTCCATGGGCACCCTAACCCCAGGCCTGGGAACGCAGCCAGCTCTTAAGACACTTCAGGAACACTTGGAGAATGGGAACCATATGTATCTCTGAGGGGGATGCTATTCCAGAGGGGGCTGCGACAGAGAAGGCATACTTCCTTGGCCCCAAAAGATGAAAACATTTAATTGAGGGGATCTGGAGTGCAACCACTCTGCCTGAACATATCAGGTGGGCAGTACTACTGAAAACTGACAGTCCCTCAGATAACCAGGCCCAGTGCCCTACAGGGCTTTATAGGTGACAACCAGCACCTTGAATTGCACCTGGAAGCCAACTGACAACCAATACAACTTGTATAGCAGTGATGACACCTGGGCAAGTGCCTGTTACCCCTCATGCAGCTGCATTTTAAAACCACCTGAAGCTTCCAGATGGTCTTCAAGGGCAGGCCCATATAAAGCACATTGCATCAGTCCAATTGCAAGGTATCCAGGGCAAGAGACACTGCCTGAAGGGCCTCCCAAATGAGAAAGAGCCCACGTTCTGCACAAAATGAGTCTGTGCAAAAGCCCTCCTAGCTAGAGCTGGCACCTGCTCTTTTGTACCAGCTCTGCCTGGGGGAGCGTAACCCCATTCAGAGTTAATAATGGAAAATCACCAGATATGCACCAGTCTCAAATGGGGAAGTGCAACCCTATCCAAGACCAATGGTGACAACTTCCCTGACCCAAGGGGCCCAAACAGCCCCAGTCAGTCTGTTCCTCCCCATCCAAACCCAAACAGACCGAAATGTATAACTGGGTACCATCACCATATTGATGATACTGAACCCCAAACTAATGAATGATCTCACTCAGCACTTTCATGTAGATGTTAAACAGGAGGGGTGAGAACATCAAACCCTGAGCCACAGTGCCCCCAACTCCCAACCCCTGTAGGCCATCCAAAAGGATACCATAGTTGAAGGTACTGAAAGCTTCTGAAAGATCAAGGAGCAGAAGGATGGATACTGTACTCCCATTCCAGATCTGCCAAAGGTAATCGACAAGCATGACTAGTGCTATCTCCATACTATACCCTGGCCTGAAACCCAATTGAAATGAGTGCAGAAAAACTGTTTCCTCCAAGATTCTCTGCAATGGTTGCCTGATGACCTTCTCTACAACCTCCCCCACAAAGGGAAGGTTGGAAACTGGACAATAAATGTCCAGAATGGAAAGGTCCAGCAATCAGCTCTTGACCATCAACTCCTTCAAGAGGCTGATATCATTGCATGGGCCCATCCACTTATCATTCCCACCACCCACCCAACCAGGCCACTTTAACAACTCAGGATGGGCCAGGTGGCCAAACTTAGTTTGGAGGACCTTGTCCACTTTGTCAGGAGTCACAGAATCAGTACAGATAACATCACACGACTATGCCCTAGGTAACTATCTTGAACCTGCCCAGTCAGAGTCCAACTCTGAGTGAATCTGAGTAACTTTATCCACCAGTTAACACTATATGAGATACATTTCTGATGAAGACCTATGACACTAATGAGTTTAAGATATAGTTATTTACTATAGGATCCCATAAAACCAGAAACTTCATAGTGTCTCTCTGATCTCTCAGCTGCTACAAGATTTTCTAGAAATATCACTTGAAATTATGGAAACATAAATGTCTTATGATTGGGTTCAAGTGCATCTTTCAAAACACTAGAGATACTGGAATACTGAATATAATATTTCCAGCATAACAGTTGGACATTACCAGGTAATAAATTAGTATGGATTTAGCAAGGTTTCTCACATAATAATTTTAACAATTGAATGATAATATGTCCAATGAATATCTAAACATAAACGCTAAGTCGAATGTTCAGTGTTTCCCCTATTTCTCCCCCCCCCCCCCCATTTTCCTTAGGTTGCAAGCTTATATCTTTTAGCAGAAATAAGTCCTACTACACACTGTGGGACATCCTTCTAAGTGTGCGTGTGTATGTATGTGTGTGTTTGTGTGTGTGTGTATATGTTCTCTTTCCTCCATTACCAACGCCAGAAGTTTCCAAACTTTACTTTTATACAGATCACTACATCATAATCAAAAGCTTTTTGGAGCAACCAAGAGTTGACCACACAGCACCAGTAGGCATCATGATACACATGTGTTCAAAGTTATTCATGTGGTCTGCAAATTAAATATCATGATTTAAAAATTAAAAATAGCAATTCTCACTGATTACCAAATCACACAAGATTTAGTGGTCTCACAAGATTTCAGCTATTTTTTTAAACTAGTTTTATTTTTGCTTGTTGCCCACACCACACATCACCTGCAATATTCTCAGCAACTGTATTAAAAATCACTGGAGTGGTTTAACTGGCCACATTTGTGCACATCAGAATAAATGATAATGCCCATCTCATATACGTGACTCTAGACAGCTTACAATTAAAGCAGAATAAAAACAGTAAAAAACAACCAGAGTTAAAAAACAACAAAGATAACATTAAAAGTAGCAGCCGAGAAGACGAACAAGCTCTGATGCAGGCTCACTCATGCTATTGGGGCCCCAGGCTTAGTGGTAAAGACAGGTTTTCGGTGTCTTGTGAAAGGTCAGCAGGATCGGGGCAAGTCTAATTTCTGGGGGGATGATGTTCTAGACGGCAGGCATCATGGCAGAAAAGGCTCTCCTCCTGGACCCAACAGATGACATTTTTTCGCAGATGGGACCTGAAGCATGCCTCTCCTGACAGATCTAATAGGACGGGTAGACACCACTGGGGAGAGAAGGTCCCATGAGTTACCCAGCCCCAAGCCTTGAAGGGCTTTAAAGTAACCATCAACACTTTGCATTGCACCTGGAAGCATACTGGTAGCCAATGCAGCTTGTGGAGCAGAGGGGTCACATGTGCCAGATGTCCGGCACCCATAACTGCCCATGCCACTGCATTTTGTACCATCGGAAGTGTCCAAATACTTTTCAAGGGCAGCCCCTGAATATTCTTCAAGTTGCAGTAATTCATTTAGGAGGTGACTAATGTGGGAGTGACTGTGAGCAGGGCCACCCCGGTCCAGGAAGAAGGTCTTTTGCTCCTTCTCCTGAGTGATGGAGCAATAAAATCATCCATCCATGGGCTATACATGTCATGCAACAGTTAAAGGGCAAACCTGTAGGGTTTTGTTTTGTTGTTCTTGTTTGCATTACCATTGTGATCAGCGTGCCTAGAAGTAAAATGCAACTTCCCTTAAATTAATGAAAAATGGATGGGCAGAAATAGCCATACTTATGCTAACTCGTGGCTATAATTTAGTGTTGCGTGAATGCAATGGGTTCAGATGTTCTGCTTCCGGAAATGCTTGTAGGATTGGAGGCTTTTGCCAAAATAATGAAAAACTGTGTTGTAACACTGTACTGCAAGCTCCGCCCTCTTCCTATATGTGTGCTACAAAATGGTTGGCACTTTCTTAGGATGGCACAAAGCTGCTTTCAACATTTACACCCCCTTGATCCCCCTCACTATTGCAATATAATATTGTACATACATTGTCCATTAATATACAATGTGACATTAAGAGACAATGTTATTGTCATGCTGCTAGAAGCTGAGCAGGCTATGGATGGATTTGTTTCTCTCCACCCCAAACACTGAGTCCATTTGGTGTAGCAGGTGGAGTGGGCAGGGCCATAAAGGGAAATCCCTTTGTAGATGTAACCCAATGGCACTTCCATAATGCTCCATCCAAGTTCTGCCTGTACTGTTGAGTAGCTTAGTTAGTCCATAATAGTTAAGGAACAAAAAACAGCTGGACAGCTGGATTGCTAACTGAAAAGCTAGGGTTAGCAGATCCGGTCAAGAGCTTTCAACTTTTTTTTTTTTTTTTAATATTATGTAGCAGTTATTTGGATTTTTGCAGCCATTATTTAGTAGGCCTAATGCAACAGCATAAAACAAGGAAATCATTTTTGGATAACTCATTCAGTGTCAAATCCTTCCAGACAAATATGTTAAATGCATATTAAACAATGAAGTGTTGCTCTCTAAAAATATGTTTTCAAGATTAGCAAAGCTGGCAATTACGAAATCTGGGAGCAGGTAAAGTAAGATTTTCTGGTCAGTTTATTGGGTTGTGCAAGAAATTTAATAACAGTGGTGCATCTGGAAACAGCTTCACTTCCTCAATAAAATATGAAAGATTCATATATTATACATATAAATGATAAATAAATTATACCTGTGGACTATCTATGCAAGTATCCCCTTTCTTAATAACTAGTGGGGATGCTATCTAGTGAGCATTGCCCTTTGACCTGTATAAGAATCTTAATGACATTGTATGAAAAGTACACCAGTTGTATTGCTTTTGTTCCCAAACTTAACTATCATGGACTAATTAAGCTCCTCAACAGTGCAAGTTAAATTCCAAAGCAGCCAAAGAAAATAAAAATCAGTGTGCTGAATAAGCACAGGGTGTTAACAGAGTACAACAGAGTGCAAACAATGCCAGCATTGCCAAATGCAGTTCTGTTTCCCCCAGTTCTAAAATGAATACACTGATGCAATTAATTATAAACAGGGTGTCATTATGTGTGTGTGTGTGTGTCTTTCAAATATTCATATCATTTGTACTGTATTCGTCTCTGTGGGTGTATATGTGGAATGGGACTGAGTCTAATTTCTTGTTTTGAAATACCGACTCTCATCAAGCTTTACAGATATGTCTAGGCCAGGGACACGGATGAATGTCTGGCCTTCTAGATATTGCTAACTACAGTTCCGACCAGCACCCCATTAACCTGGCTTCCTCAGGATGTTGGGAGTTGCAGTTCAGCAACATCTGAAACTCCACTGGTTTCCCTAGTCTAGACAATTCAGACCCCAGTGTGATAACGCAAGCCCAGGGGTGAAATAAAAACGGAACAAATGTGTTTTGAAAATTCAAATAAATGAAGCAAGGTCAAAATAAAACTGTCCCAGAGAATAATTCAGAACTTTATTTTTAATTAAAATCAAGAAAATAAATAGCAGGGGTGGGGTGGGGTGGGGGAGTGAAAGTAATTCTCCAAATATCATTAACTCATTAGTTGAAGAACACATAGTAAGGATGTACCTTACTGAAAGAACAGAATGGACTTCTTTCTGTACTCCAAGCAGAAAGCTGCTGCACTGGCAGCTTGGTGCTTTTATCGCTATTGCTAAATCGGAAGTATGGATAAACAATATTCTTCAGGAGGGTGTTCAGTGCTGACAGTGATTTTCCATGACTGGAATTCTGGTATTCTGTCTGCAATTAGGATCGATACAAAAGTGGTGGTATGGCCCAGTTCAGTCATGGATGCCACGCCCTCTCAGCACAGTTATTGTGGAGGAAATGGAAGGAAGGGGCAACTTTGCATGCCACCTTGAGCAGGATATAAATCTAACAAGGAAATAATAAGGTTTAACATTGCCCCTTCTACTTTTTGTTATTGTTTTAATGTTTATTTTATAGTTTATAGTGCATTTAATGCAACCTTTTAACAACATTTAATGAATTGTTTTAACAGTCTTAATTGTAAACTGCTGTGACTTTTGTTATTAATGGGAAGCAGTATACAAATATTTTTAAATAACTGTAAATATATAATAGTTTAAATGTCATTAAATAATGTAGAGATCAGGTGCCTCCAACCATCACATTTCTGCCTTGAAAAAGCTAGGACTTCAGTTCTAATATTGGGCCATACTCTGCTTCTAATTTCAGGCCAGTGCTCTTTGCATGTAAAAGAGGTTCCTGTTTACCTCCCTCATTCTCAGGTTGTTTTGAAGTTTCTTTCACATTTCTTTCTGAACGTTAAAATGTACTTTATTTTTATGAATTGGCAGTTGATTTTGCCATGGACTTCCCTGCTGCCTTTCCTTTTCTATCTGAAAAAGGCTAAAAGAGAAGTTTGCTGATGGTCACTTCCCCTGGAGTTGAATTGAAGTGTGTGCACTCAGACCCCACTTGTAATAAATCACCAAAAAGTTTTCAAGGAAGGAAGGAAGTTCTTTTCCATAGCTTGTAGGAGAGGGGAATAAAAAATGCAGAAGAAATTTTAGAGATAGTCCTACTCAGCATTACTGTAGCAAAGCATACTGTTTATGGAGAACAGCTGTAGTACTGAGGAATGATAAATTACAGAGTCTTTTATTGCTAGTCCACATTTGCAAATGATGTTCTCCTTCTTTAAAACATAACTTTTAAATGGGGATTGACAATAAGAGCCTTGGTATGTTTTCACTCCTGTGAATTACAGCTGTTCTTTATAAGTATCTCAACAAAGCATCCGAAGTGGAGGTTTTCAGGTGAATGTTGAAAAACAATGAATGATCACATTCTTTCTTCTTTGCCTCCTGGAAATCATTTTGGTGGTAGTTTTCCTTATCCGCTACAATTTGCACTAGAAGTTGTTTTAATGTATGTCTTGAACAAACCATGACAGGTTTATGCATATTGTACCAAACCCACCATCTTTACTGCATTTTGACAGAATTTAACAGTTAATAGTGATGGAGGAGAAATGCATTTATCTGAATTTTTATACAAATATAGCCAGTTCATAACTCCTGAACTGATTCATGGGTCAGATGACATTTGTACAAACAAACAAACAAACAAACAGACATTTTTCCAACTGTTTGCAATCAGGATCATAACTCAAAAAAAAAAAATGCACAAAATTGTATCCTCGAAAAAGTGTTCACAAAGAAATAAATCTATTTGGAGAAAGAATACACAAAAATGGATTAGGGTGAGGAAAAGTTGCATAAATTGTTACTCACTGGGAAAAGTATACCCTAAACTGCATATGTTAGGGGAAATACAGACCAAAATCCATATCAATTTCCAGCAGGACATTTTTTGCTAAATGTACAAACTAATGCAAAAATGAGCTGAAACAAACTTATGGTTAGGTAAATAACAAACTAAGTGAAACCAACATGGATTCACCTGTTTCAAAATACTTAGTCTTCCTTTTACCAGTTAGGGTGAGAGCTGTATAGATATGCTTCAGCCTACCTGAAAACCAGCCTTTTGCTGCAGTCTGTATCCGTGAAGTCAGGAGCACGTCCAGCTGCATCCAGAGATGCAGAAAGACTCTGATACTTGCAAATTCAGACACAAATTGCCCTGACCTGATCATTCAGGCCAGTACATTGATCAGCATTTAATTATTCACTGGCTTTTACTGTTCCTGAATAATACATCATGTTGTTGAACTCAAGAAATCATTAAAATAACTTCTAAAATAAGGACATATGTTATGAAATTAGTATTTGTAGCTAAATGCCTCCATTTTGTACTGCTGTCTTCAATGTTGGGGGTGGGGTTGTAATACTCTTTTATTATGATACTACTTTATTAAGTATTGCAAAGTCTTGTGGGATACTTTTAGTTCTGGTTTAGTTTTGGTCTGTTGTATATCTCCTGATATCTTAGGATGAATGACGGGTTGCAAGCTCTTTCACTAGACAAAGAAAGGTGTGTATGGAGGAGGAATGAAAGTGGATATGGACCAGGGAGACCCTATTGAAATCCTTCATGGGGAAGTAGGAAAAAGAAAGTTGGCTCCTTCTTTACCGCTTCAGGGCGCTCCCCCCTCACCACTATGCCAATATGTTGCTAATATGAAATGCCAGACCTTTGATGACAGGGGAATGTGGGAGAGGTGGCTTTTCCTCTGCCAGGAAAATCAAATTTCAGATAAAATTTGATTTTCGCAGATAAAGAGTTGGCTCCCCCTCTCTCGGCTTTACCCAAGATCCCACACATGCAGAGAGGTAGCAACTGTCAGCTCTATTTTGAGACTCTTTTGAACTTTTTCCTAGAAGGTTGACAGGTGTGAGGTGGCAGTTGTGAGGTGAACTGGGAAGAAGCCCCATCCCTGGTAAGGTTTAACTGGGCTACTCTGAAACATAGATTCTGTGTTCTTTGGAAAGCGTGCTCCTGAGTATGGCTGAGCTTGTAGAGTAACAGCTCAAAGTCTCAACCCTCCTCCCACGGAACCCCTGAGGGTCTTCATATCATGGTTGTACCTCCTGTTTTGGAGTTTATGATTTGATAGTTCTTGCAGACTGCACCTATCCTCTTCTTCCAGGGGTTACCATCTATCCCTAACCCTGCTAGTTGAGTGAGATCTGGCTGTTACAATCTATGCTGCTCTTTTGTGATAGCATTATATTGTGATTTTAGGTCACAATATAATACCATTTCCTGGCTATATAGTGCAGAGCAGTGTTTCTCAACCTGGGCAACTTTAAGATGTGTGGACTTCAACTCCCAGAATTCCCCAGCCAGCAACACAACTTAAAGTTGGCAAGATTGAGAAACTCTGGTACAGAGTCATTGGCTAAAAGATTCAGACCTTCCTTGAGAGAAAGACCAATCTTACAAGTGATGAATAAAAGCTGTCTCAGCCTTATCTTCCTTACAGAATTCATTTTCTGAGGAAAAAATGAGAAGTTACTCCTTCCTCCCCCCTCCACCATTTTTCAGTGCCACAAGCTCTCAAAGGAAAGGCAAAATATAAATATAAATAATATAATAAATATAGTACAAAACAATACAATACAGTATTCCTGTGCTTTTTGTGCTTTTCTTTTTTTAATGTGGAAAACAGGTTTATGGATAAACATGCAAATATGACTGATCCTGAAAGTAGATTTATTTCCTTTTATTTCCCAAATGATTCTGAAATGTAACTAACTTTACAAGTGAAGACAATTGTATTATAGGCCGTATGCAAAGAGGGAAGGGGCACGGTAGTCTTGAAAAGTTTTCATGGTGGGAACAACTTGAAAGATCAGAAAAAGGCTTTGGATACCTGTTTTAGCGAGGTCACTGTAGGGTGAAACTGTCTGTTCCATAGTGAATTAGAGACATGCGTTCATTACCTTCCAAAACCTCATTAAGAGGGCTTTAATGTGGTGACTAGTCATGGGCAGACAAACCTTTAATCTTGAAAACATCAGACACACCTGTGTTACATTTCCTTTTGGGGACAGTTAGCAGAAACAGGTTAACTTACTATTTAAGCCTCCAGTCTGCAGAATTAATATGGAAAGCAGACTCACTTTGAACTCAAGTGCACAGGGCACCCTACTAATTTGCTTTCCTTTTTAAAAAACTGCAAACTATTATTGGCATTTTAAATGATCATTTGGACCTGTGCCCCTCCCCACACAAACACATCCCCATAATATACTATTTGAAGGTTATACTTAAATCTCTGGTGATTTATTCTCCCCCCCCCCCCACTTCTTATGATCTTGATTCAAATTTGCACTGTAAAGTAAGTAATAAATCCCCATTAAGGTTGTAAAAGGTGAGGGTTCAGTCAACATTCAAGTCATTTAGGAATAATGTAAAATTGAATAAGTTTTTCAGACTGTGGCAAAGGAAAAGCTAAAAGAAATTGGCAAATTCTGATGGGATTTAAAGCAAAAACAAAAATACATGTTCTGGTTGCTTAAAATTTAAAGCCATTATCCAAAGATGGACCTGGTTGGTGCCTCTGTCTCAAGTGAGCCAAAGTATTCTTGGATGCTGTTGAAACCTGGGCATTTAGGAAAACCCCAAAAACTATAAATATTTTCAAGAAAAGTATAGTCCCTTCCAAAGTAGCTGTATCCTGTTTGAGCTAAAAATCTAAGTTTTGAGGATCTGTTCTTTTATGTTTTACTTTTGGATGATAGAAGTTGCAAGGATACCTTAAAAATAAGCTACAGCATTACAAAGAGAAATGCAAGCAAGCACACACACAAAAGCATCCTTCACTGCACACAGCAAAATACATATTTTATTTTAAAAAGTAAAGGTTCCCTTGACTTGAGCTCTACTTTGGATGGTTATATGGACACATTTGTGTAATTTTCTTGGCAATCTAATGGAAGTGGTTTGTCATTACCTTATTTCAGGATCTTTTATATATATATTGACTTAATTTTATATTTTTAAAACTTATTTTTAAATAAATATAAAATTTTAAATTTCAGTACAATAATAGCATAAGATATTAAATAAAAATACAACAGCACTGCAAACACACATAACCAACTAAAATTTAAGAAAAGTATAGCAGAACCATAGGGTGTGATCTTGTATTATTTTATTGAATTATTCATTATTGGAAGATAACTGTAAGCTTATAGATCACCATTCATGTCTTTACCTAAAGAGTTTCATTAAGTTACTTCTAATACTTAAGCTAACAATGTCCGATGAAAAGAATCTATTAAAGAAGATATAAATGCTTCTTAAATAATGCTTCTTCAATGCTTTCTTTCAACTTCCTGGTTCAGCTTACAGTCCCACATGCTTTCTTTCAACTTCCTGGTTCAGCTTACAGTCCCACATTTTCTGGTTATTTCCCATCCAAATACTAGCCAGATCCACCCTGGCTATTGTTGTTTGCAATCAACCTAGGTTGACTCAGAAGACATCCTGTCCCATCCCATAACCCAGCTGGAGCGGCTCTGCTTGAAGCTCTTCAGGTGAGCTGGATGCAGCTTTCATCAACCTGGACAATGATGAGAATTCAGTACAGCTCAAATTCTCCCTTTTCCTATGACCAAGCAAAGCAAATCTTTTACATGAGAAATCTCTATTACCCTTTTTCTTCTTCTTCTTTCTGGATTGCAATAACTGGCTTTTTCAGGCACCCATTCAATACAGGTAGTCCTCATTTAGTGACTGCCTTGTTTAGCAACCATTCACAGTTACAACTGTGATGAAAAAGTAACTTGGCAACCAATCCTCGCATTTTTGACCTTTGCAGGTTTGTAAAGCACAGGAAAGCTGAAGTAAGATCATAAGCACAGATACAATTTCACTTAACAACCACTTCTCTTAACAACCAGGTTGCCAGTCCCAATTGTGGTCGATACAGAGATTACCTGTATCTCTGCCTTCTCTTTCTGATTGACATCGCTGCTAAGAACCAGGCTCCAGATAGGACAGAGAAGGATGCTTGCCTTTTCTCTTGTCACTCATTATTCATTCAGGAAAGTAAGAAATCAGAATTGAAGGAGGTTATTCGCAGGATCAGCAGTGGGCCTTCTGCAGCTGCTCAGTGGTACCAATCCTTAATACTGAAACTGCCTTTTGGGGATTGCAAAGGAATCTCTTGTGGATTTCTTTTTGATCAAAATGCTATGACCCAGCAAGGCAGACTTCAAGAAATAGCCAGGATCTACCATATTCGGTGAGAAATTCTAGTAAAGCCAGTGTTGTTTTAAAGAAACACATACAATGTTATATACATTAGGGCCTTGTTTCTATAAAATGAAGTACCGGTTATTAAAGTTTCATAAAAAAGAGTATTGATTAGATAAAGTTGCCCATAATAAAAGCAAAAAGAGCTAATGGCTGTGTGTGAACCCAAAAAAGCCTATATGGTACTCATTACATAAATTATGTAAACCTAATATATGCAATATATAAAGATATGTACAAAAACCATACAACAATGGCTGTAGATTTCTACTCTATAATTAAAACAAAACAGAATAATATCTGAGTGCACATTACATTCACAGAAGGTCAGACATGCACAGTATGTAGTCAGTGGCTTGTATGTCACAATATTTGCAGGACTGAAATTAGTAGTACTCCAAAAATTAAAGTGGTTGCTACCTCCTTCTCCATGATTTTCCTGTTTTCTCACAGCTTTCCTTCAGGCATTCAAGATAACACTGGAAGACCCAACCCAGAATACATTAACAAAATAAACTAGGAGATAGTCCAGACAACAGGACAATCCTGGTAGGAGGGAGATCTCAGCCCTTTGCTGATTGTTTGGTGCTGTAACTGGAGGATTACAGCTGCAAGCAAATTCCACAAAACTAATGTATTGTCGAAGGCTTTCACGGCTGGCATACAATAGGATTTGAAACACAGAGATACTGGACAACACCAACAGCCACTATACCAGGCTATACCGGGAAGCCATTGAGATTCACAAACACCAGCACAGTTTCAATAAAAAAGAGGAGAGTCTAAAAATCAACAAAACCTGGCTACCAATCCTGAAAAATACAGCCTGCAAAAGGTCAATGAACTCAGCTCCACCACCAGGACGTGTGAACAATTCACACAATGAACATGCTAATCACCCTCAGCAGCCACTCGTTAACAACTCAATAGAAGAAAAAACCCTGCCTAACCCACAGGAAGATACACAGATATTCTGATACCAAAACAAGCAGCTACTCATTAACCCACCCACCCACCCACCCTAGCCTCCCCAAACCCCCCCAATCCCCCCCTTCAGATCTCTATAAATACCCACAAAAGGGTCACACCATCCTGGGCACAGAAAGAACTGCTCCTGTCTGTGCTCCTGCCCTCTGAAGATGCCGGTCACAGATGCTGGCGAAATGTTAGGAAACAGAACTTCCAGAACATGGCCACACAGCCCGGAAGATCCACACCAGCCTCCACAAAACTAAGTTGAAACTAAGGAGAGGGAAACACTCTTTCAAGATAGCAGATGCCACTTCAGAAGCTGCAACGTATTGGTGTCATGTGCTTCAAGGGGCAGTATTTGCCACTGTTGGAATGGCACCTTTCTCTGCTTCCCAGATCTGGAATTCCCATTGTAACAGTGGCTGGCAAGGTAAGGAAAGGAAGCCCAGATGCTGAACTGTCATCTAGCATTAGCATTTTGAAGGGAACTGAGGTTTTCTGTCAAGGAAACGGGAAACTCTTCTGTAGTTTTAATGGATTTATTTACATTTTTTACAAGGCACCTCTTCTTGCAAAGTTTCCCCTCTAATGTCTGCTGGATTTTGTCAGAAAACAAGGGAGTAATCTTCACAGAATTATGGAATTGAAAGGGGTCAAAAGAATCATCTGAAGTCCAGGGGTCCCCAAACTCTTCAGCTCATCGACCCCTTCATGAAAGTTCAGATTGTTCATCAACACCCAAACATTTATTATGTGAACATAATACTACTTTAACTAATAGTACTACGAATAATAATAATAATAATAACAACAATAACAATAACAACTCAAGGCCGCTCTTGCTGGCAGCTGACCATCCAACCCTGGGTAATGCTGTCTTGCTGCTAGCCACCTCACCTTTAGGACTAGGGACTGGTGTGGAGCTCTACAGAGACCCCAAAAGATAAATTGACCCCAATCAACCTTCCATCATTTATTTATGACCTATTGCCCCCCCATCGAGACATTGATCAACCTTTTGGATAGTCCCATTGATCCTTGATGGTTGATATTACCACTTTGGGGAACCCTAATCTAGTCTAACACCCTACAGTGTGGAGGAAAACAAATCATTATTGTGAGGTGGATATCTAGGCAGTTTTAAGTTCCAGTTGTGGGGAACCCACAACTTCTGCAGGTAGTTTGTTCCACAGATCTTACCATCAGGAATTTTTTCCTTGTATTTAGACAAAATAACGGTAGTAGCAAGGTTGGTCCAGCAGCAATGTACACAATAGGAGAAGGGGAATGCTAATGTTTATTTTATTCTGTGTTGGAGAAGGAGAAGGAGAAGGAGAAGGAGAAGGAGAAGGAGAAGGAAGGCTTCCTTGTTTCCTAGGTCTAGACCTGGTAAAATCTGAAGGATTTTGACATATCACTCATTGATGGATAACTTGAAATTACAGCACCAACTGCTGATTGGTGCTGACAGTTTCTCATATACTCTACTCACAAATATAGAAATATGATCATTCTACGTTATGTCCAGAAGAATGTTAATGTCCAGAAGAATCTGCAAATTGTTAAAACAGAGCAGATTAATCTTGGTTGCCTTTCAGATTGGATTGAGAAGAGTGAAAAGACAGAGTGTTTATCTGGAAATCTCAAAGTGGCCAAAGGTTTTACTTATGTATTCAGATAAAACATTATCATATGTATAATACAAGTAGTCCTCATTTAGTGACCACAATGGATGGGCAACTTGGTTGTTAAGCAAAGTGGCTGCTCAGTGACTGTGCTTATGATCTTACTTCAGCTTTCCTGTGCTTTACAGAGCTGCAAGGGTTGTAAATGCGAGGATTGTTCACAAAGTTACTTTTCCATCACCACTGTAAGTGGATATTGTTGCTAAATGAGGCAGTCACTAAACAAGGACTACCTGTAGAAGAAAGTATATTGTACATGTGGTTGAAATCTCCCTCATAAAACAGAGGTATCAACATGCTTCCAGAAGCTGTGAAGTTTGCAAAAGTATAAAAAGTGATCTAAAACAGGGGTCAGCAAACTTTTCCTGTAAAGGGCCAGATCCCATTCTGCATCCACGGCAGGCAGGTTAGCAGACCAAGGAACACAGCAGCATTGGATAGGTTGGCCCACCAGCAAGGAGGTTGCTGATAGGCTGCAGCTCAAGACACTCCACCTCCAACTCTTGGCCCTGCCTCTTGTCCCAGGAGCAGAGCTGAGGCTTGGGCCTGATGATCTCCTGTCTGTCTGCCTACCCACCCATCCATTCTTATCTTGAGGACCAAAGAAAAAAAGTGGCGGGCCAGATTTGGCTCTTGGGCCAAAGTTTGCCAACTCCTGATCTAAAAAAAAAAAAATGTTGGAATGCAAAAATTGAGAACTGAGCATGCTTAGTAGGGCTTTGTAGCTCTCTAAAAAGAAGCATCTCTTTGTGGAGGGCTCAAGAGAAGCATTCATTCAAAGCAGCTTTGCAAAGCAACAAAGCTCCCTCTCGTCTAACAGTAAAGTAGCTATGTTGTTTTGCTGTGCCTGCCTCCGTGGCATTTCCAAAAGCCAGAAGAAACTTGTGAGTATTGGCTGCACATCTGCAGATGCCTTTTGCAGTTCTTGCAAGTGCCAGGCAAAGCTGGGCAAAGTGATGCAATGCATTTTGTCGAAGCAAATTGTGTTGCCCCTGCACTTCAAGGAAAAGAACTGTATCTGCTGTTCATTGAGGCAAGTTCACACTTCCTCACTTGGAGCAGAGAGTCTTGAACGACCATTGCAAGATGAGGTACACAAAGAGAATACAGGAAAAAGGCAGTAAGGAAGAGGAGATGACAGACTGGAATAGTAGTTAAGAATATTCCTTTCTGCTACCTTCTGCTCCATGTTTTATATACCGCCAAACTCAGTGGGAGCATTTACATTCCCTCTACACACACACACACACACACGTACATGAAGACAGACAGAAATCTAAGAAATGTGCCCTGTGTCAGTCCAATGTGAGTGGGATTCTTTTTTTAACTAGCTATAGAGAGCATTAGAATGATTTACAGAGACACAAGCTGAAAGTAAATTATGTTGTAAATGCTGGTCCCTTGAGTCAACAAAGAATCAGAAGGAAGGGGGGGAAAAAATTACAAGAAGCTTGAAATTCCCAACAGCAGAGGTTGACAGGAAAATATGGTGGTGTTTTTTTATGAGTAAAAGTAACTTTTGTACCTTGTTTTCCCATGAGAAATTATAAACTTTCAAAGGAATTTTAGTCTCTTGTAGGCACACATAAGAGCAATTTATCTAGGACTGCTCTCATGGAAATGCCGGGAAGACTTTAAAGTTGTTAGGGCTATGGCTGAACTTCATCTAGACTGCTGCTACTTATTTGTTCTCGCTGCCTTGTCTTGTCAAAACATTTACTCAGCTTTCGAAGAGTTGCAAGTTGGCAACGTGTTAATAATATTAGAATGCATTTGTATCGGCCATGTGGCTGCAACATTTCAGAAAATTCTTCACTTATTTAATGAATAATGAATTTGAAAGAGTAGCTATGGAGACGAACCACCATATGTAGTAAATTAAACATGGACTCGTCAATGTATAGAAACATGGAGTGTCACCAAAGCAATTGTTTCTATTTTATGATGTCAATCAATGACAGGCTTCCTTTCTCCTGGCTAGCTTACATGCATTTTACACAATATATGCTGCATCGCTTCAGCGCCATCGTACTCACATCCTCCTCTCCTTCTCTTCTCCCCACCTACTCTGGGTCTCCTTTTTCATTATTTAAATGTCCTTTGAACAGTGTATAGAATCAAAGAAATAATGGGGAAGGGGTGAGAAGGCACATTGCAACAAAGAGAGATCCCTGTACAGGCAGAAATGGGACTTGTAGAGACAAGGGTGGCAATCCAATCTGTCTCGTTTAGTTCAATATTCCCTGTGCCTCAGCATGACTACCACATGCATTTACTCAGCTGCCCTGCACCTCCTTGACTCCAGGACAGTAAAGTCGACTTTAGAAAGACAACAGGAATTTTAATTTTCAGAATTAAAAAAAAAAATACATTTTTTTCCTAAGATCCAGTTTAAATTTAAGAACTGTTCCCCACATTTCTCCTTTAAGAAAATGGCCTCACCCAACAGGCGGAAAAAAAAAATCCAAAAAGATTTTCAAGTCTTTATCCAATGATATAGAAGAGTCTTCTGATGACTACAGCAATTTGGGCAGGAGCAGGAGGCTGCGGCTCAAAACAGGCACAGCATTGTGATCCAAGCTATCTACCTTTGAACATAAGTCAGCTTTGCATGCACATACAAAAAGGTGGGGCTTTCATTGTGGTGCCACAATTGCTGTCTTGCTGTTTGGGTCCTTTTTACTATCCTTCTCAAAATATTCTAGCAATATTTTCAAGCAGAGAGGCAGTATCCATATAATACCTATTCCAGTCCCTCTCTTCCTGCTTACACACAGACATACATATGATCAATCTAGCACCGCTGGCGACAAGGCCCACATTTACCATACTGGGAAAACCGAAGGCTGCAAACTGGGTGGGACCACTTTACATCAAAGGTGGGAGCACATTTTAGAGGTTTAACTGCATGATGCTTATGCTAGAGTATACGCTACAGATTACACCTGTTTGCCCCTCAAAATGATCAAGAACAGCACTATAAATTTTCTGTAGCCAGTCCCTGAGGACCACAAAAAGGGCTCTTGAAGGCCATATGTGCCTGCAAGGCAGCAGATTTCCTCACCTAGCATGAGGAGAAAGAGACTGGTTGCTGCTGCTTTAAGGGACCCATTCATTACAGCTAGTGAAGCTCTTAAAGCAGCAGCCCCTTTTTTCCAGCTTATCCCCAGATGTGGAAAATATTATGTTCATATAATGAACAATAGAAAGGTCCTGCACTCATGTGAGGTCTGAAGCACTTCTGAATTATTTTCTAAGAGGGCACAGCCAAGTGGTTATTTAGAAGGGCAGGAAGGTACCCGCCCCCCATATTTTCAGGGATATTTTACCACTTCACCTAATATGACCAATCAACTGTGTATCCATTCATTGATTCTTCATCTTACAGTTACTTGATGAATATTCATAGCATCTGGAGGCTTCTGATGGAGAAGACCACACTCCTTTACATTCTTAAAAATCATTCAGGACCCCAAAGAGTTTAGTTAGTGGGTTATTGATATTTACTGTATTAGAAATCAAAACTGAGAAATTTTAAAATATTTATTTGACTTTGTGGATCCCCTGAAAGGGTCCCCATACCACACTTTGAGAACCATTGATTTAAAGAATTTTTTATTTGATTAATGTGTTTTTTATTTGATTAGTGGGTTAAAAAAGGGCAGGGTTTACGTGTTTTACTCTTTTTTAATTTGGCTGAGAGTGCCAGGTTATTATAGATGTATACACACTCAGCTCTATCCCAGGACATTGTTTCAAGTGTATCATTGTGTGTTAATATTTATTTACTGGGTTCCAAGCTAATTATATAGGATTGATTTGTAATTATTGTGTTGTTGGTTATTGTTTTGATAAGTTTTGTACCACACCTTGGTAAAGGCATATAATAAATTATTATTCCAGTTCGCTAATTGTATGTCACAGCCCATATTGGCTGGTTTTCTTCTTCATAATGCAAGCCCTACCTAAGGGCTTGGGAATTGTAAGTATAGTATCTAATTACATGTAAGGTGCCCAACAGTGCTGTGGTTTGTAGTTGAGCTGTTGTAGGTTGTTCCAAGTTTAGGCAATCCAAATTCTTTCTAAGTCCTCATGGTATTGTATTTAGTGCCCCTTAACAACTGTTGCCCCTAACAATTTCTTCCAAATTGTTGAAGACAAGGGAGACAAAAGGTTACAAAATATGAAGGTTTTGTATCATGCATGGTAAATACATGAGAAGGAGAAGTCCTAATCTTTATAACTATAATTAAAAACTTTTGTTTCAATCATTTTGTTAAATAAAGTGCTTCCTATTAATTATAACTTTTAAGCTGTTTGGAAAGGAGGAAAGAGGAGAGGAAACATGAACTAAAATGATTATCCTTTAGCTAGTATTGAAGACTGAATCTACTGTAGATGCCATAATATTATGAATTAGCAAATCATAAAGTTTTTATTTCAGCCCCTGTTTAGACAGATGTTGTTTAAAAATTCCAGTCCGTCATGAATTTTGTAACATATATCAACATGTAAGAAAGTTCTTCACAAATATTGGCTTGAGTTGTCCTGCTTTGCATCATGTGATGTCATCTAAAATGGTACAACAACAAATAGATGAGGAAAGAGAATGTGACTCTCTTTTTTTCCACGGTGACATAGTATGACACACATAATTTAATCTCTGACACCAGTGAAACTTCTTGGAACATCATAATCTCATCAAATGATTTAAAGAAAGAATAATTTGATGTTATGACATTTTTATACTCTTTCATCTCACACAAAATGTAAAATAAAACCTTTAGCAAGTTAAAATGCTACATGAGGATTATAATTCCTTGAAATCCAGCAGTGTACAATCCAGATATAAATCTTTAATCCCTGCTCAAGTTGATGATTGCTTTTCATGTGGAAAACATAAAACAGCCTCCCAGAATAAAGTTGTGAAATATGTAATTCAAGTGGTAATTATGTTTTGTGTAGATACTAACCTACCTTCCCCTCTCATCAGGACTGGCAAAGGCATACTTTTCCAATTCCACAGCATTTTCAAATCTGGAGTTTAGACAATTGGCAGCCTTTCATCCACTGGACTATTTCCCATCCAATACAGAATAGAAAGAACAAGGGCATTTCTAAAGGCAGCAGGAGCTTGGTTCCATGAAGAGGCATGAAACATGGTGGGGCAATCTATTGTTTTGGGCACATAAGGGAACCCTGAAATGTCATGAAATCTCTGTTTGATCTGTTGTCACTACTGTTAGTTGTATGAAGAATTAACATATTTAATTAACTGTCTGACCAAAGCAGCTGTTACCTTATATAAAACTTTCAACATGGATGCCACTTAATGCTTGAATGTGCCAGGACAATAGAGGTTGAGAACTACTGATTATGTTTTTACACCAAATGGCTCAGCATGGCTCCACTTTCAATGGCCCCAATCAAGATTGTTCTTAAATTTATAATGGCACAAAGCAACGCTTCCACTGAAATGGTATAATGATATCCAAATTTCAGTTTGCCAAGAGGACAGTTATGTGCACCAAAATACAAGGTTTGGCAAACCAACCACTTCCCATGTCTCTCTGATCCTGACACCCAGCCATCTATATCATTGATGGAGTTGGCATGTAGTTCCCTTTTGTACAGTCCAACCATGAATTCATTTATAGTCAATTTCTACCATGTGTGACCCTGGTTGATTCTCTGTTGTTATTGTTGTTGTTTTAAATAATCTTTTACCTGTGAAAAGGCAAATGAATGAGGCTACTTTTAAAACAGCACAAATCTTTTTATAGGAGGTGATGATGATGATGATGATGATGATGATGATGATGATGACGATGATGATTTCTATCAACTTGTATATTACATCTCTCTCTCTCTCTCTCTCTCTCTCTCTCTCTCTCTCTCTCTCTCTCTCTCAGATAGCTAGCTCAATTTATAGGACCAACTCTAGGTTGTGAATATACAATATACAACATAAAATAAAACAACAACAGCAAAACCTGGGTTGAGGCCATGTCATTAAAAACACAAAACACCTACCACATACATTCATGCCAGAGCATCCAAACAAGCCACTTAGCCCCAGTGTCTGGGGGAAGAGCCAGGTTTTTGCAGCTTTCTGAAAGGCCAGTACAGCTGTCCATATCCCTCATGCCATGACAGAGAAGAGCCACTTCCTAGTCTCCACCAAGTGACGTTGCCTCATTGGGGGATTCAGAGTATGCCCACTCTGCCAGATCTGGCAGAAACCACTGTGGAGAGGCAGTCCCACAAGTAACCAAGTCCCGTAGTGTGTAGGGCTTTAAATGTGACAACCTTGAATTCCACATAGAAGCCTATTGGGAGCCAGTGCAGCTCACATAGCAGAAGTGTTACATGGTGTATCATGATGCACCCAATACTGCATGTGCTGCTGCCTTCTGGACCAGCTGAAGCTTCATAATGCTTTTCAAGGGCAGCACCATGTGCAGCACATTGCAATAGTCCAACTGAGAGGTCAATAAGTCATGATTAACCATGAGCAGTGCCTCCCAATCTAGGAATGGGCACAAGTGGTGCACAAGATGTATGCTGGCCACAGCTATCAACTATTCCTCAAGCAGGAACCATGAGTCCAGGAAGACCCCCCAGATTTGGCACCAGTTCTGCTTGAGGAAATGTAATTAATTCAGAGTTAACAATAGCAAATCACTAGATACAGGTAGTCTTAACACCAAAAGCTGCTCAGTCTTGTCAGGGTTGAGCTGAAGCCAATTCCTCCCCATCCGGACCTGCTTAGCTTCCAAGCACTGGGAAAACATTTCAACAGCATCACTTGGACAACCTGGGGCAGAGATGTACAAGTGCGTATCATCAGCCAGCTCATGAAACTTCACCCCATGTTGACAGATAACCTCATCCAGGTTTCATGGAAGTTAATTAGAAGTGAGGAAAAAGCTGAGCCCACCAGAGTTTATCCACAACCACAAGTATGATCAATGCCATCCTGGTGCTATATCTCAGCCTTAACCCAGATTGCAAGTGGTTCATATTAGGGTTTAAACATAGCAAATAGAGATAATATACTGTATTTTTCCGACTATAAGACGATACTTTTTTCTAAAATCCTTACCCTAAAAATTGAAGGGTGTCTTATTCAAGGAAGTCAGCCGAAGAGAGAACCGCCTGGTTGCAAAACTGCCCATACTTTGTTTCTGCAGACAGGCTTCCTCCTATTGCTAGCCTCCAATCACGAGTGAAATAGCTTATCTTCCAAACAGACTTCCTCCAATCACGAGTCTTATGTAACTGACGTCAGCTGATGCTGAACAAAACCAATTAGAGGAAGGCTCTTTGCAGAGACAAGCTATCGGCAGTTTCACTCGTGCTTGAATGTAATCAGTTATACAAAAGAGCATGGAAATAGAGCTGCAGAGAGACGGTTTGGACCTCCTCCCACCGAGTGTATCAGGTAAATGTTAACTAATTACTAAATAAAAATGTGTTCTGCACTATCTTTAAAATATTGATTTCTTAATTTTGGGTTGGAAAATTGGGGGTCGTCTTGTACTTGGGGGCGTCTTTTTGACGGAAAAATACGGCAAACAACAAACACCAAAATTTAACAATACTTACAAAACATTGGGGAAATAAACCAACTCCATCACTACCATTATGTATCATAAAGTATCACAAAACACTCTCAGGAGGTGGGTCACTTTGCCATACCCCAGGGCCTGCTGAAAAAGCCACATTTTTACAGGTTTACAAAAGCCTAATAGAGTCTAGGCCAGATGGATGTCAAGGGAACACTGTTCCACAGGTAGGTGCAGCTAAACAGAATGTATGCTTCCTAGATCCCACAATATGCTAAAACTTTATAGCTGGAACCAAAACATGCCAATTCTTCCAGAGATTATGATTGGGCAGAAATGACAGGAGAAAATCCTGAAGCTAACCAGGTCCTAAGCAATGAACAGCTTTAAAGGTGACAGCCAACACCTTGAATTTTTACCTCATAAGGTGGCAGCATCTAGCTGACCTTGGCTGATCTCCAAAAAAGTAAGCAGGTCAGTCATGACCCACAGTTTTCATCCCCCCTGCTCCCCAAAAAATACCCAATTACCATAAAAACAGATATTTGTCTTGGATCCAATTAAAATACAATGATTATAAGAGGAGATGGAGTGATGGAGGTTGTGTTAATCCTCCTTTCATACATAAAATCAAAATTAAAATAATAGAGAATAAACAGCCTGCTTATTTTGGAGGGAAATAGTATGCAGTATGCAATGAAATCTTCTCTGACTCATGGAGTTCAGACATCACTTTCCATTCTGTTCAGGATAATCTTATCCTCAACTAAATCTACTTCTCTCATTATTGCAGTGAGCCTAGCAACAACCATTATGACTTGGTCACCAACCAAGCCACCCAATGAAGAAAAATGTAGGCCATTCCACTAAAGCTACCATATTTGGACTGCAAAAAGAGAGTTTTCTACCTGTCATTGCTGCCAACTAGTAGTCTGGATTTATGAAACCTACAAATGATAGCTCTAGTGAAATGTCCTCATCTTCATTTTCTCTGAAAGTGAGATAACACTGATCACTTTCTCAGTGAAAGTGTATGAATAGGGAGAAGGCTCTTACAGACATAAAACTGGGAACATGGGTGGTCCTTCTATGACCCAAGACTTAAGCTTTTGATTACAAATGTCTTTCTTCAAGCATCCTTTTTAACATGCGTCCATCTGTCATGTGATATTTTCTACTCCAGGGTTAATATGTAGAAATATCCTCTCCTTCCACTTTGGTAGTTCTCATCTTTAACTCAAACTAGAGTTGAAGTGCAACAAACAGGCTTCCACAGTTTCAAATATTAAAGAAATTAACTGAAATGTGAAAGACCCAAAAGAAAGGAAACAAGGGGCAGCGCAGGGAAGTTATTGGGTAACTCCAGGGTTCACCAGTTTGAAATCATCTACCTCAGGAAACAAGCATGTGTTTTTTAGCTGCCAGGCTTGATTTTTTAAAGAAAATTTAGCACTTTCTCCAGAGAAACCCAGGTGAAATTCATTAGCTTGTTTGGATAAATTTAGTCAGTTGGTTACATTCCTCCTCCTCCTCCTTCAAAAGTTTCTCTGGAATTATGTGATTGGTGGGAATATAAAAATCTGGGAATGAGGAAAATAAGTTACAATTTACATGAAAAGTTATACACAAGGATTTTTTTTTGGCATTAAAGCATAAACAATAACATTTCTTCCTAGTTATTGTTCACTTTCATTCTTTAAAAATTAATTATTACTTGAAATATTTGGTTAAATTAGATTGGAGTGGAATACCAACATCTAAAATCTGCCTTCACTTTCTGACATGCATCTCTATTATAGTTCTATAGTTATTAAAGCAGGAGATCGATGTCTCTCTACTTTGGCAGTATACTGTTGTTGAATATCTGAGAATTTAAATTAACAAACAGGGGGCAGACAATGTTTTTCCAACAGGGGATCATATTTTTTAATTATTTATTTCCATTTCCAAAGGCTTCAAGGGATGGCAGTGATGTTGTAACACCAGCAGGGAGTTAGAATTGAAATTTTGGGACACTTTTTTTTTTCTTCTTTTTTTAAAAGTACATTTAGGAACATTACATCTAGCAGGGGTTTAATGTTAGACAACTGAGAACATGACTTCCCATCTAATTCTGGTAGTGCTGTTCCAAAGATTGTAAATATTGAATTGGAATCATGGCATGCCAATAAAATTGACAATCTGGTTAGAACCAAAGGAAGCATTCCAGTAGTTTCACCAAGTAGAGCAAAACAAAACAACAGAAACAAAACATGATTATTAATCAGCTTGTAATGTGCAGCAAAAGATAGCGGGAATAATTTCACCATTTCCCATAATATGATAAAGTTGGGGAGAACAGGATCATAGCAGAAGCCATCCACAGCTTTACATATCCTGAAAGATTACAGCAAGCCTTTTTTTTTTTTCTTACCATTTTAAAATCTGATTTGGATTGTTGTTGTATTTAAGTTGTATGAGCTGTTCTTTGTGTGACAAGTTTGGCTTCCTGATTGATTCTACTGAAATCCGGGATGAAGGTGGGAAGTAGGTTTTTTTCTGGCAGAAATTTTCTTTTTACTCATCTTTGTAGCTTGGGGATCTCAGGCCAAAAATAGAATTCAAGTGAACCAAACAGCTTGAATGAAGCACTCCTATTTCCACAGTGTTTGAAGCATACTACCCAAATAATGTGCTAAATTGAGGAGGGAGGAGGAAAGACTGGCAGAGTTACCCTTTTTCTCACACAGTGGAAGAGGAACTTCTTTCAAACACCATCTTTAATGCTGAGTTCTCTTCCTCTTTTAGTGCCATCCTGAAGTCCTTCAGATGAACATCTCAGTACAGAGCTGAAACACTCAGATCGGTTGCTCAGGAAGCTAAGGACAGGCCATGGTGTTTCTAATTTCTATTTCTGTTTGGTTTCTTTTCTATAATTGGATATTTAGGTATAGGAAGTAGTTTTGCATGTTTTGATTTTACTATTCAAGACAAATTTCGGGTCCCTACCAAAGGTGGCTTGGAAGGCTCTGTTTAAAGTGGCACTTGAGTAGCAGAGAGGAGAGTTGGCTCTAGCCCACAAAATCTGTCCCAAGTACCAAATAAATCATTTCTGCTTCAAAATCAATCTGGATGGGAAAGCTGTTTCAACAGCCAAGTGGAACTGTTTAAATTGGCTACTAATGCAGTAGTGGCTAACTAATCCACTGCATGTAATATCCAGGTTTCTCCTTTTGTCCCATCGAACAAAACAATGCCAGCAAACCTACAAGGAAGGGATTTTAACTTCCTCTCTCCCTTAGAAAGGGAGGGAATGGGGCATGTACAAATGATTTCCTGAGAGACGCAACATATATTTCAGCAAAATGTTCAAGTTCGCAGTGTAATGCTCATTCTGCTTTCCATCAGAGAATATCATCCAATACTTTTTTTTTTAAGTTGTTATTGTTTACTGGATGATAACACTTGGTTGATTAATTACTTCAACTGATTGTTGCTTTAATCAACTCAAAGGTACAACCTGATTATTCAAGCAGTAATTGAATCATCAGTACCTTACAGAGATGAGGGGCTGTGACGGATGGCAAAAGGGACTAGTTCCCACTCTGATGCCTTGCTCTGAGGGCTAAGAGTAAAACATTACAATGATCATGTAAGTGTCTGGTATCACCACCTTCTCCAGTGCCTCTCTCGGAGGAATCCTCAGAGCAAGGTTTGGGAAGCAAATTGCTCCAAAGAGCTACACTTGCCTTAAAATGGAGGAAGCTTCAAAATGAGAATACTGTCAAGGCAGGGGATGACTTTTGTTTACTTTTTCCCTTCAGGATAGAAACAGTTCAAATGACAAATATTAATGTTAATCTACTCTTTTTACTGTGCAAGGAAGAAAGGAATTTTCCACCTCAGAGGCCCAATTTCTGCACTTTCACTTAGGTGAGGGCAACATCTATTCTTCTGCTCTGGGCAGAAAATGTCTCCCTGTACAGGAAAGGCAGCCACAAGAGGAGATAGAAGTGAGGCTAATCAGGATATAAGATATTCTGAAGAATTACATGAAATAGTCATCTGATTAAAGACAGCTGAGGATTTTATACCTAAGACAAAATCCAGTGTTGTAGATGGAGGGAGTTGTTGTAGTCCAACAATTTCAAAGTGATACGTATATACTTTTGATTTGATACTAGACAGGCAAGTTCTACAGTGACAGAACAGTATTCAGAACCAAAACTGTGGATTACTTCTTCTTCTTCTTCTTCTTCTTCTTCTTCTTCTTCTTCTTCTTCTTCTACTACTACTACTACTACTACTACTACTACTACTACTATTGTGTTGTTGTAAATCTTATGTTGTTTCAATACAATACAATGATATGTGTACAGTATTGATTGAAGATTGTTAACACTCTAATGTTTAGTTAACTTAAAACTGTTGAGGATAAAAAGAAGAAAGAAGTATATCAATATTAATTACAATTTAGGATGTCAATGTTAATGAGTGTAAGACTACTTGGCTTTTTCATCCAGAATTGAATAAAACATTTTTTTAAAAATACCCTGCAGATTGCATCAACATATTTGTTGTACAATAAAAGTTTCAGCCTTAAACTAATTACTTAATGTTAAGGTCTTCATTGTATTGTTACTTAATGTTTGTACATGTTGAGAAAGAAATAAAAAGAAGATACACAGAGCAAATTTGACAACAATTAAATACCAAAAAAATAAAGAAAAAGAAAAAAAGAAAAAAGCTACTATTACTATTCTAACAGTAAGTTAGAAACCCAATAGTGGATTACTTCTGTTGTGGAAAATTTAGAAGTACAGAGCACAACAGTGAGGAGAAGAACCATGTTTATTGCAAGGATCATTGGGTGCCTGCTTTATAAGAAAGAGGGACCCCAAACAATGTTCCAGACAAGAAGCATGACAATGAATACTAGCTCTATCTTTATTGTAAGACTACATTAACAGAATCTTGCAAGTCTGAACATATCCCTCCCATCCCTCCCTTTTCCTCTCCGGAAAACTAGGGAGAATCCCTTCTGAGAAGCTTTCTCCACCTCTTCCCCTTCAGACTGAAATTTCATTTATCATACTGTTGTCTAGGCTGTGGATCTTCCTCCTATCTCCCAAGGTCATTCCCACATACCATTACACCGAGGCATGTCCTTGTCAGTATATCTGGGGTTATTTCTATTGTTAGGCAAAGCAGCTCTTTCAGGAGGGCAGCAGAGCTGGGAAAGCCCATTGTGAAGGAGGTAGAACGTTGAGGTCCTCAGCTGATGGAAGATGGAAGGTTGGGGTTTCTCTATGTTGCTATTCCCTTGTGAGCTGTACCGTGAGCTGGTGAGGAAGCTTCTATTCTATGGTTTAAATGTGATTGCAGGGGATTTTGTCTGAGGGCAGAGAGGATCAGTTTGGGTCTGGTAGGATTAGGCAAGGATATGAACTCAATTTGACCCTGGTCACGTCTAAAAGACAGAGAGGGAAAGGGTGCAACCTCCATTTTATTTGTTAGATTTATTTTCTCCACTACACTTATTTGCAGAATGGTAACATTCTTTAGGCAGGCAATTACCTTAAATGATTTGCCTTTCCAGTTCCAATGAAATTTGCACACTGTGTGTGGTCACATTACCTCCTGGCACACTGGCAACTGTAATGCCTCAATACCTCTTTCTTCCCTGCTCTCAGTTTCTGTGTCATCAGTTACTATGCACCTCATCCTCACACCAAATTTAAAATCACTGCATAATTCATTTGAAGTAGGAATTCATTTTACCAGACTAAGTTTACTGAAGTGGTATAAGAAGTTTAGAATTTTGAATTCTACCTTTTTTTGGCAAAGTCTTTCCCCCTTCTTTATATCACTTTCCTTATAATCAGATCCCAAGCATTCAGACCAAAAGTCCTTTCCCTTTGCATACCACAATTTCTTCCCATAGACATATTTTTGAGTCATGAAAAAAGGTTTCTATTTTAATGCTCAATTTAGATTTTCTACATTTCTGTAATTACATCATGAATCATGCTGGGACTTTTCTACAATATTCCCATCCAACCACCTCCACTTGTTGCTATTTTGATTAACAAAATATCCAAACAGGAGAAGGATCCTACAAAGCCTGCTGAGCATTTTGTAACTTTTTATTGTCCCCAATAACATTTTTATTATCTCAGTGTTTTTGTTGTCATTCCAGGGAAGTAACATTTTATAAATCTACTGATTCAGTTTTATTCATCAGGAGGTTACTGCTGGGCAGAAAAATTAGCCTTCATTTTTTAACTAGTTATTATTCAATTTGATGAAAGTTATTTATTTTGTGCCTTCAGGTCAGTCTTGGACAAGTCCCTGCAGTTTTCTTAGCAACATTTCAGAAGTGGTTTGCCATTACCTTCTTCCAGCTGGCTTTGTGACTTAGGCAAGGCTCGAACTCACCATCTTCAGGTTTCCAGCCTGGTGTCTTAACCTCTACACCAAACTGGCCATGCTTTAAAAATTTTTGTAAAGAAGAATTTCAGAGAATTGTTACATTTGTTTAGTGACAACATGGCCAAAAGGTACATATGAATATCCTTTCAGTCTATAATTATTTTTCCAAAGGCCATTGATTCTATCTTGCCTATTACTGTATGCTATTTTAATATCTACTTGAAACTGCTGGGAGTGAGGAAAGGTTAGGGTAATTTGGAGCTTTGATTTGGGTTGCAATCTATATGCTAATGATACCCAACACTCTTGTTTCCTAACTCCAAGGAAGGACTCAATATCTTTGAACCCTGCTTACTTTCATTAATGGGCTGGATAGTGGAGAACAACTGGAAATTAAATTCAGACAACACAAAGGTGCTTTGAGTAAGGAAGAAACTGGACACTGGGATTCAGGTGAAGCTGGTTCTGGATGGGCAGAAAGAATAGATGTGCAGTTTGGAATGTTCCTTCAGCCCTGCTCATACTGTATTGTGGGTGGGTGCTCTGGTGAGGAGTTAGTTTGTGCAAGTCCTGCTTATATAGCAACTCTGACCATTCATAAGCCATGTAGAAGCTAGGCTGTTGACCTGTGCAGCTTACAAGGAATGTGTGATACATGTACTAAAAGATATGCACTGGCTATCAATTGTCCACCAGACACAATTTAAAGTAATAGTGTTGACTTTTAAGTCCTAAATAGCTTAGTGCCTAGTTACTTGTGGGTTTCTTCTCTTACCATGAACCTGCCCAGTCACTCAGAGCAGTAAGAGAAGTCCTTCTGAAGATGCCTGTCCACTCTGGAATCTGGGCTGTCAAGCATATAGGAAAAGGCCTTCTCCTGCAGAGCTCCTAGACTGAAGATGTACTTCATCAGGAGGTGCGTTTAATTCCCACTTTCACCATATTTAGGAACATGGTAAAAACACACCTCTTTCACCAAGCTTTTAATTATTAGCTGTTAATTGTTTTACTATGATTGATCCATTGAAGTTGGGCAGCCAATAATTTAAATAAATAACTGGATTCATTCTGTTATGTGTATGCTCTGTCTTGTTTTGTAAACCATCCTGATAACTAGAATAAAGAGAAAGATGGGGTGCAAAATCATATCTGGAAGAAAGAGAGGGAGGCACTTTTTTAACTCTGGCTCTGACCATCACCATGCTGCTTTGGTCTTGTCCACTGTTGGCATACACTAATACCCTCCAGGAGATTATTGCTACAGGGACATGGCCCTCACAAGATAAATCATGATATTTATTTATTTATTTATTTATTTTTCACCAGACTGTTGCATTTTTCTACTTATTGCAGTAAATGGATTTGGACTACTGTCGTTATTGTTTGGTTGCTCTAATCATTACTCTCTGATTGTTTTCATAGTTTGATATGAGTTTGCTTTAATTGAGTAGTTAAATAAATAAACCCAGTATTGGGACTTGCATTCATGGAGACATGGCACATACACTAAACACTGCAATTCTCTACATCATTAATCTATGTAATTCCTAATGACACACAGCGCAATCTTATGCATGTCTATGCAGAAGTAAAACCCATTGAGTAAGGTAATTCTTATATATGATGTCAGTTCAATCAATTTACCTAGAGAATAAATGAAAATAACTTCTAATGTTATTCTAAATATGAATATGACAGAAATATAGACAATCTGGACTGCATAAGATTGCAGCTTTTTTACTAGATTCAGTCTGAGTAAAATTTTCAATTTTTCACCCTTGGTAACAATTTCCTTTATACAGTAGTATAAAAATATCCAATAGTTATCTGTTTTCAGGGGCATCACCGAGGGAGGCAAAAAAGTCAAGGTGATAGTGCTGCATGCTTGTAAAAAAGGGGTGGGGCTTCAATTGCCTGCTTGTGCCCTGCAGACACCCCTTTGTGCTTTGTTTATGTAATAAACATAGTTTATTCCAAATAGAAAATAACACCAATAATAATTCTATTGTTTTCCTCCTTAGATTTTGCTATCCAGTCTTCCCTCCAGAAACACTTTTTTTTTTTTTTTTTAAGAGATAGTAGACTAGTTAGGGCCATCTATTTATGGTCAAACTCTCATGTCTGTGCTACCCATATGGCAGATGATTCAGAAAGACAGAATATAATATTAACTTGCTAATCTGAGGCTAACTTTGACTATCAGTTTGAAGAATGCATCTTGACTCATTATACTATATCAAATTCAGATACCTACAACACCAAAAATGAAATACATTTGAATAAATAAAACAGGTGAGAATGTGTTTGAATTGGGTACAACACAATGAGCAGCAGTTTCATTTGAAATGTGTCAAAATAAAATATCACAGAGAGATTGTATGTCTTACTGAATATCTCATAATAGGCAACCCAACCAAAATGTGTGAAATCAGATGAAGTTATTTTAAAAAAGAAGGAATATGTGTGTTTTACCTTTCAAGGGTAACTACAGCTGAAGTTTGCTATTAAGAAAATTAGAATCACAGAGGACCTAATTTCTATAAAATGTTTTGATCTATCACCAACTAACTATTCTTTAGCCACTGAAAAGAATCAGACACACACTTACAGAGCATAATAAAATATTTGCCATAATTCTTTTTTTCCTCTCTCTCTCTGCATATGTGTCTGTGTAACTTTAACACTTTTGTGTGATTTTAACTTTCAGTGCATGCACCCATGAACCATTGTCATCTTGTGAGATCCAGTGGCAATTTTGGTTTCCTAAAAAGTTAGGAAAACAAAGATGAAATCTTCTGGAATCACTCTCACAGGGGCAAGTAGTTTCCTAGCACTGCTATCTGAAGCTACCAGCTTCAGCGGTGGAAATAAATATGATTTGGTGAATAGATACAAGAAGAAGAATAGCAGCAGGAAACCAACATCTGTTTCTTACTGGATGCTTATTACCTAGCCTACAAGAAAGTCAAGAGGACTTTTTGAGTTCCAAGTGCTGCACTTCTTACAAGTAAGTGGACTTCAACTTGTCCACTCATGCAGCGCATTGTTATAATACCCTACTGAGGATGTTAAAAGCTTAAGAGATGGTGTGTGAGCTTACTTGAGAAAGCTGTATTTAGAAATGTTAGAAAGTAATGGCAACAAGGAAGATTTTTTTGCAAGCACCACAGTCATAATATAGGGCTTCAAACAGGTTCTCAGCTGTTTGGATTTGATACTCCTCTTGAGTTTTCCAAGTATACTCTAGCAGTTATCCTTGCTGCTTTATTCTCTACAACATCCTAGTAAATAATGACATAAGACCATAAGAATAGCCCTTCAAGCCAAGGCCCACCTTAGTCTGGAATTTTGTTTCTCACAAGGGATAGCCAAATGCTTCTGGGGTGTTCACAAGCTGAGGAAGAGCCAAACCTTGAATTATTTCCCTGAAATTGGTATTTGGAAGCATGCTGCCCCTGTAGCACTGAGGATATAAGGGTTAGGACTAACAGCCCTCAATAGACTTATTCTCCATGAATGTATTTGCCCTTTAAAGCCTTCCAAGTTAGTGGCCATCATCATGCCCTGTGATAATGAATTTCACAGGTTAATTGTGAGCTATGTGAAAAAGTGCTTTCTTTTGTCCATTCTGAATTTCCTCCACTCAGCCCCCTTGGGTAACCCTTAATTTTGGTATTTTGAGAGATGAAAAATCTCCTCCTTAGCCATGTTCTCCATGCCATGCATGATTTAATATACCTTGATCATACCCCTACCTCAAGTCAGTTTTTTCTAAGCCAGAGTCTCAAACTTTCTAGTTTTTTTTCCCCTGCAAAATCATGCATGGCATAGAGAAAATAGTCTGAAAGTTGGTTGCCCTCTTCTGTACTTTTTGTAGCTCTGTTACATCCCTTTTTAAATGTGGTGACCAGAATTGTACAAAACATTCCAGAGACATTGGCACTATATATTTGGATAAGAATATTACAAAGTTGGTCATTTTATTTTCAGTCCTTTTCTTAATAATCCCTAGTAAGGAATTTGCCTTTTTCATAGCTGGCCTGCACTGAACTGGCACCTTCTTTGAGCTATCCACTATGACCACAATATCTTATTCCTGGTTAATTACAGACAGTCAGATTCTATCAGTGTGTATGTGAAGTTAGGGTTTCTTGCATAATTTTATCCTTAGGAAAATGCAGTTGTGTTTGCCATTTGGTTGACCATTCATGAAGTTTAAGGAGATCCTACTAAACCTCTTCACAATTACTTTTGGCTTTCACCATCCTGCATAGTTTGGTATCATTTACAGGTTTGGTCACCTCACCAAAATTACTCCTAAATTAAAAGGCAGATGCTTGAGCTCTGTTACACTGCACAATACAAGTTTTGGGTAAGGTTTTCTTCAGTTTTTAACTGGAATTAAACCAGCCTGATACTCACATGAATGTGAAGAAGCTGAAGCTTTCTCTGGCATGGGATACTAAGGAAGAGAAAACTTCACTTGTTTAATTTCTGTGTATGAAAACCACTAATGGGGATAAAAGTAGTCCTGTCCCCAGGAACAACAATTACAATGCTTGGTGCTTATGGGAAATGAACCATTTGTAATGTGTATATACACACACAACACACACATTTTTTTTTTTTTTTTTTTTTGTACACATGTTCCCTTTGTAAAATGTTGGGCAAAATGCTTCATCTCCTGCCAAAGTGACTTGCCACAATTTACAACAATGTGCTGACAGCTGATCTTGTGTCCCACCAGAAGTGTCTAGCCAGAGTTCCCAGAGCTAGCCGTCTCTGTTATATCACTTGGTCTACCCGTATTAGCCTTCTACTAAAAAACTGATTATACAAAAATTTCCCAAAGAGGAAAAAAAGTTAACTGCAACTTCTTCATTACACACCACAACAATAAAAAATCTCTTTCCTCCATCTATTTGCTGGTAACAGAAATCAACATCTAGTTACAGCAATTCTATAAATTTTTGGAATATTTATCTGCACACTTCTACCAGTATAGACTGTCTCTCCAGATTAAAATAAGCAAGCAAGCCTTAAAGATCTATGATGCAAATGACTCCTGTTTGGAATGGCAAACAGATATCTCTGCCTATTTCAAATAAGCTAATAATCACCATATATGACAGTGAAATACAAATTTCTCATATTGGGGGAGGGTTATTGTTATATATATTCCTGCTTTAAACTGGAATAATTCCCTTCAAAGTTGGGGGACAGAGAACTTCTTCTATTCTGGCTCAAAACAGAATGGCCTACTGCTATATGTGAATCTATGTATTTGTGTCAGCATTGTGACCCTGGCTCCATGATAACCCTGGCTTGATTTTTTTTCCCCTGTGTGTGGCTGATGGCATCCTCTGAGTTGTTTGAAAGGAGTGTTTATGACAGTTGGACACCTTTCTCATTTGAGCTTGAAGCAGGGGAGGGTTTTTGAAGCTCCATGGCTTATTGGGAGACAAGGAGGGGAAAGGATAAGTGTTTGCAAAGGAGATAGTTGACAGGAAAATCAGTATTAGCCTCCAGGACAGCACAGCTAGATAAATCCTATCCTCCTAGCTCTTCTGACAGAAACAGTGCAGCAAAAGAAAAAATAAAGGAACGGGAGGAAGATGGACAAAGAGATGAACACCTAATCGTTTAGTACCTCAGATCTTGAGGTAAATAAAGGGGGAACATGTGAGACTTGAAAACAAGGACATAGAAGATAACTTATGTGGCAACTCCTAGTGCTGAACTGTGCTTCTGAGCGATGCCTTCATTTATTAAGCTGTTTAAATGTTCTTATTCATTCTTTGGCCTGGAGAGCCTCAAGAAGTCTATCTGCAGCCAAGTAAATTATATGATACTAGTGACATACACACATTCTGTAATAATTGCATCATGGTAAATATGAAATATTTAGTTTTTAAATGCTGGGATGTAAGGATAGGAAAGGAGAAGGGAAATTCTGATATAGCTATTTGAAATCCTGTTCTCTAGAGAAAGAAAAAAGTGCCTCAGGTTTGTTTGTTTATATATATATATATATATATATATATATATATATATATATATATATGTATGTATGTATATATATAGGCACACTTGGAAAATTAATAATTTAATGCTCTAATATTAGCTGTCATCTAAGCTATGATAAAACTAATAATTTACCCAACTGAGATTCAACGAACAGTACCTTTTTATTGTAGATAAAAAGCATTTTACTAGATTTTGGAACTGGATAGCTTCTTTCCCCTCTTTTGCTTAATACTTTCCAATCCTAACTCTGCAGAACAAGTAGCTGTTTCTAAAAGGACGGAAAACAATTTCTTCAGAACCCCCCTACAAACATGCAATTCCTGAATAGATAATTACAATCCCAGGGGTCAACACTGACTTGAAGTCTACCCCCCCCAAAAAAAACCAGGTTTTGCCTTTACAAATGTGCAAAGTATGTGTGCAAGTTCCTGTCGATATTTCTATACATGTACACATGAACTTCTGCGTTTCATTCAGCAGTTGAAAATACTATGAAATAAGGATGAGCAATGCTCAGTTCTGATTCTTCATATCATAGTACTTTCTTGCAACTCTTTTCTCTATATGTACATTCTATCTATCTATCTATCTATCTATCTATCTATCTATGTAAGTATGTATGTATGTATGTATGTATGTATGTGTGTATATATATACAGTGGTACCTCAAGATACGAACGCCCCACCTTACGAAAATTTCGAGATACGACCAGCTCCGGCCGCAAAAATTTACCTCAACATGCGAACTCCGCCTCAAGCTACGAACCGGATCCGCGGCCATTTGCCCTGCTGCCACGTGGTCGCAGCTTCCTGTGGGCGAGATCGCGGTAGCAAGCAGACGTTCGGTGAGGCTTGTGGTGTGTTTTGTGGAGTTTGGAAGGTTTTTGGTGTCCTTGTCAGCATGGCTCCAAAGAAAATGCAGAGCCGTATGTATTTACATTGTGTAAGATCTTGCCCCGTTCGTCAAGAGAAACTCCCGTGACACGTGTAGTTCACAAAAGAGGCAAGCATACTCAAGCATAATGCAACAGTTACAAGTAAAGCCAGGACTGGCTTGGTACAATACATTGGTTCCTTTATACCTCCCCTCCTTCAGGCTGCTGATTATCAGCACCCCAGTGATCCCCCCTAATTGTCCAGATGGCAGGTTCAGCCTGAGTCCCATTGTTCTTTAATTGTTGTTAGCCCTTGGCGTGGTCATTGCTTTCCCTGGGCTTTTGTCGCACACACAGCCGGGAGCGGGAGCTTTTCCTCGCGCGCTGATTGCTCTTCCTCAATTCCGCGGCTCTTTCCTTTGTCCATAGCGCCCGCGGCCCTCTGGCGTTAACAGATTAGTGAAGAGGCGCCAGGTGGCCCTTTCATTAGCACTTCCTCTTTCTGCGCTAGCGCTCGAGCGGTGAAACTGACTAAAGCGCGCCTGGGGAATTTCCTAGCCCTGCAATGCCGGCTGACACATTGAACCTTATGGGGAAATTTGCCTCGTGGTGCGACCAAATTCTGAGGGCAGATTAGCCGTATTTACATTGAACCTTATGGGGACATTTGCCTCGGGGTGCGACCAAATTCAGAGGGCGGAACGGATTAACCGTATTTACGTTGAACCCTATGGGAAAATTTGCTTCAGGATGTGACCAATTCGAGTTGCAATCAGAGTCACGGAACGGATTAAATTCGTATCTTGAGGTACCACTGTATATGTTGTTGTTGTTTAGTCGTTAAGTCGTGTCCGACTCTTTGTGACCCCATGAACCATATTGTGCCAGGCCTTCCTATCTTTCACTGCCTCCCTGAGTTTGCTCAATTTTGTGCTCATTGCTTCAGTGATGCTATCTAGCCATCTCATCCTCTGCCGTCCTCTTCTCCTTTTGCCTTCCATCTTTCCCAGCATCAGGGTCTTTTCCAAAGAGTCCTCTCTTCGCATTAGGTGACCAAAGTATCTGAGCTTGAGCTTCATTATCAATCCTTCCAATGAGCAATCAGAGTTGATTTCCTTTAAGATTGACTGGTTTGACCTCCTAGCAGTCCAGGGGACTCTTAAGAGTCTTCTCCAGCACCACAGTTCAAAGGCATCAATTCTTCGGCGTTCAGCCTTCTTTATGGTCCAGCTCTCACAGCCATACATTACTACTGGAAAAACCATAGCTTTGACTATGCGGATCTTTGTCGGCAAGGTGACGTCTCTGCTTTTTAATATGCTATCTAGGTTTGCCATAGCTTTCCTCCCAAGGAGCAAGCGTCTTTTAATTTCATGGCTGCAGTCTCCGTCTGCGGTGATCTTGGAACCCAAATAAATGAAGTCTGTTACTGCTTCCATTTCTACCCCTTCTATTTGCCAGGGATTGATGGGTCCAGATGCCATGATCTTAGTTTTTTTAATGTTGAGTTTCAAGCCAGCTTTCGCACTCTCCTCTTTCACCCTCATCAAGAGGCTCTTTAGTTCTTCTTCACTTTCTGCCATTAGGGTGGTATCGTCTGCATATCTGAGGTTATTGATGTTTCTCCCTGCAATCTTAATTCCGGCTTGTGATTCTTCCAGCCTGGCATTTCTCATGATGTACTCTGCATATAGGTTAAATAAGCAGGGTGACAGGATACAGCCTTGTCGTACTCCTTTCCCTATTTGGAACCAATCGGTTGTTCCATGACCGGTTCTAACTGTTGCTTCTTGGCCCGCATACAGATTTCTCAGGAGACAGGTAAGGTGGTCTGGTATCCCCATCTGTTTTAGAATTTGCCACAGTTTGTTGTGATCCACACAATCAAAGGCTTTTGCATAGTCAATGAAGCAGAAGTAGATGCTTTTCTGGAACTCTCGTGCTTTCTCCATGATCCAGCGAATGTTGGCAATTTGATCTCTAGTTCCTCTGCCTCTTCGAAACCCAGCTTGTACATCCGGTAGTTCTCGGTTCACGTACTGCTGAAGCCTAGCTTGTAGGATTTTGAGCATAACCTTGCTAGCATGTGAAATGAGTGCAATTGTGCGATAGTTTAAGCATTCTTTGGCATTGCCCTTCTTTGGAATTGGAACGTAAACTGACCTTTTCCAATCCCGTGGCCACTGTTGCGTTTTCCAAACTTGCTGGCATATTGAGTGCAGCACTTTAACAGCATCGTCTTTTACTATTTTAAATAACTCAGCTGGAATACTGTCATCTCCACTAGCTTTGTTGTTAGCAATGCTTCCTAAGGCCCACTTGACTTCACTCTCTAGGATGTCTGGCTCAGGGTCAGTGACCACACCAGCATAGACATCAGGGACATTAAGATCTTTCTTGTATAGTTCTTCTGTGTATTCTTGCCACCTCTTCTTAATCTCTTCTGCTTCTGTTAGGTCCCTGCCTTTTTTGTCCTTTATCATGCCCATCTTTGCACTAAACGTTCCTTTGATATCTCCAATTTTGTTGAAGAGATCTCTAGTCTTCCCCATTCTATTGTTTTCTTCAATTTCTTTGCATTGTTCATTTAAGAAGGCCTTCTTATCTCTCCTTGCTATTCTGTGGAAATCTGCATTCAGTTGCTTTTATCTTTCCCTTTCACCCTTGCTTTTCGCATTCCTTCTTTCCACAGCTATTTGTAAAGCCTCATCAGACAGCCATTTTGCTTTCTTGCATTTCTTTTTCTTTGGGATGGTTTTAGTTGCTGCCTCCTGTACAATGTTACAGACCTCCGTCCATAGTTCTTCAGGCACTCTGTCTACCAAATCTAATCCTCTAAATCTATTCATCACCTTCACTGTGTACTCACATGGAATATGATCTAAGTCATACCTGAGTGGTCTAGTGGTTTTCCCTACATTCTTCAATTTAAGCCTAAATTTTGCAGTAAGAAGCTCATGATCTGAGGCACAGTCAGCTCCTGGTCTTGTTTTTGCCGTCTGTATAGAGCTTCTCCATCTTTGGCTGCAAAGTATATAATCAATCTGGTTTCGGTATTGACCATCTGGTGATGTCCATGGGTAGAGTCGTCTCCTGTGTTGTTGGAAAAAAGTGTTTGCTATGACTAGCTTGTTCTCTTGACAGAACTCTATTAGCCTTTGCCCTGCTTCATTTTGTACTCCAAGGCCAAACTTGCCTGTTATTCCGATTACTCCTTGACTTCCTACTTTAGCATTCCAATCCCCTATGATGAAAAGGACATCTTTTTTTGGTGCTAGTTCTAGAAGGTCTTGTAGGTCTTCATAGAAGCGGTCAACTTCAGCTTCTTCGGCATCAGTGGTTGGGGCATAGACTTGGATTACCGTGATGTTGAATGGTTTTCCTTGGATACGCACTGAGATCATTCTGTCGTTTTTGAGGTTGTACCCCATTACTGCCTTTCCCACTCTCTTATTGACTATGAGTGCAACTCCATTTCTTCTAAGGGTTTCTTGCCCACAGTAGTAGATATAATGGTCACCTGAATTAAATTCACCCATTCCTATCCATTTCAATTCACTGATTCCCAAGATGTCGACGTTCAATCTTGTCATCTCATGTTTGACCACATCCAGCTTGCCTTGGTTCATGGATCTTACATTCCACGTACCTATACAATATTGTTCTTTACAGCATCGGACCTTCTTTTTGCTTCCAGATACATCCACAGCTGAACGTCCTTTCGGCTTTGGCCCAGCCACTTCACTCTTTCTGGAGCTACTTGGAATTGCCCTCCGCTCTTCCCCAGTAGCATATTGGACACCTTCCGACCTGAGGGGCTCATCTTCTGGCATCATATCTTTTAGCCTTTTAACATTGTCCATGGGGTTTTCTTGGCAAGGATACTGGAGTGGGTTGCCATTTCCTTCTCCAGTGGACCACATTTTTTCAGAACTATCTGTCATGACCTGTCCATCTTGGGTGGCCCTGCACGGTATAGCTCATGGCTTCACTGAGTTACACAAGCCCCTTTGCCATGACAAGGCAGTGATCCATGAAGGGGACCACTGTATGTATGTATGTATGTATGTATGTATGTATATATATATATATATATATTTATGTACACACACATACACACACACACACACACACTGTATACAGCTTATGAAAATCCCAAATTCAGAATCTCAGAAAATTAGAATATTACATGAAATCAATAACACAAGGATTGGAAATAGAACAATATCGGACCTCTGCAAAGTATAAGAATGCATATGTACTCAGTACTTGGTTTGGGCCCCTTTTGCAGCAATGACTGCCGCAATGCGGCGTGGCATGGATGCTATCTGCCTGTGGCACTGCTGAGGTGTTATGGAAGACCAGGATGCTTCAATAGCGGCCTTCAGCTCCGCTGCATTGTTCGGTCTCATGTCCCTCATCTTTCTCTTGGCAATGCCCCATAGATTCTCTATGGGGTTCAGGTCAGGCGAGTTTGCTGGCCAATCAAGCACAGTAATCCCATGGTCACTGAACCAGGTTTTGGTACTTTTGGCAGTGTGGGCAGGTGCCAAGTCCTGCTGGAAAATGAAGTCAGCATCCCCATAAAGCTCATCTGCGGAAGGAAGCATGAAGTGCTCCAAAATCTCCTGGTAGACGGCTGCATTGACCCTGGACTTAATGAAGCACAGTGGACCAACACCAGCAGATGACATGGCTCCCAAATCAACACAGACTGTGGAAACTTCACGCTGGACTTCAAGCATAGTGCATTGTGTGCCTCTCCATTCTTCCTCCAGACTCTGGGTCCTTGGTTCCCAAATGAGATGCAAAAGTTGCTCTGATCAGAAAAGAGGACTTTGGACCACTGGGCAACAGACCAGTTCTTTTTTTCTGTAGCCCAGGTAAGACGCTTCTGATGTTGTTTGTTGTTCAGGAGCGGCTTGACAAGAGGAATACGACATTTGAAGCCCATGTCCAGGATCCGTCTGTGTGTGGTGGCTCTTGATGCACTAACTCCAGCCTCAGTCCACTCCTTGTGAAAGTCCCCAACATGTTTTCCTGACAATCCTCTCCAGGCTGCGGTCATCCCTGCTCCTTGTGCACCTTTTTCTCCCACACTTTTCCCTTCCACATAACACTTCCACATAACACTTTCCCTTCCACATAACATATTGATGTGCTTTGATACAGCACTTTGGGAACATCCAACTTCTTTTGCAATTACCTTTTGGGGCTTTCCCTCCTTATGGAGGGTGTCAATGATGGTTTTCTGCACCACTGTCAGGTCAGCAGTCTTTCCCATGCTTGTGATTCCTACTGAACCAGCCTGAGAGACCATTTAAAGGCTCAGGAACCCTTTGCAGGTGTTAGGGATTCATTAGCTGATTAGAGGGGGACACTTTGAGCCTAGAATATTGAACCTTTTCACACTATTCTAATTTTCTGAGATTGTGAATTTGGGGTTTCATAAGCTGTACGCCATAATAATCACAATTATACCAAAGTAAGGCTTGACATATCTCGCTTTGCATGTAATGCGTCTATCTCATATATTGGTTTCACCTTTTGAGTTGCCATACTGACATAAATTAACATTTGCACGATATTCTAATTTTTCGAGTTTCACCTGTATGTATTTGTAGAAAATCAGGGAGATTACTTTGAGGGAAATAGGCAAATATTATATAGGCAAAGAAGGCTGAAATATTAATTAAGTCCTGGGAAATAAGATTACATTTGGAAGAGTCTCAGGCAAGTTCCTCCCTGGTTCACTAGAATATAGGAGGGAGGGGAAATAAAGCACAAGCAGGCTACAAATTTATATTATTATAATCTGTCTCAATACAGTATAGTTCTAGTCTTCCTGTGGAGTCTGTTTCCCAATCTGGCCTACCCTGAAAGGTTGACAGTATCTTTCTTTGTATATGATTTTATCCCCCAGCAATCATTTTTCTCATCCACACCCTCTTGCACAACTTCATTCCACAAGCATCCTTTTTCATATTTTCCATTAGAGTCACACACTTCTGTGGCACTCTCTGTCATAATTTGTTTCATTCTCTTCCAAGCAACTTCAGTTTCTCCTTCTTTAATCCATTTTTATTCAGAGTATCTATGGCAGAGTATCTATCTTCCAAAACCTTTTTATACAAGGCTCATATCTGCTCTTACTACATTCATTCTATTTTTCCCAAAGATTCTCTCTTGACACTAATACACATACACACACACACCTGTGATCAGCCTGTTATCCTTTACTAATTTTCTCAGTCTTTTATCATAAACAATTATATTTATCATGCTTTGTAATTTACATTTATTCTTTGCCAAGTTATATATGAATAAACTTATGTTTAAAGCACATATTTAAAAGAAACAAGCCTTTTTCTAAACAGACAGTCTTCAGATAGTAACCATTTCTAGTCACTGTTGGGTTTCTAAAGGACTCAAACACTTATTCTGCACTCTTTCACTCCCATGACCCATTCATATCACCTACTGGAATAATTCTTCCCTTTTGATCTCACTGATTCAGAATGTGGCATACTTTTCTTAGAACACGTATGTCTGATTCTCCCATAATAATCTTCCCCAGAATATAACATGCAATTATCCCAACCTATGGATTCCTACTTTTATATGCCTCCACATCATCCTAGATGACATTGATTCATAGTTTCTGCCATGTATTTGGCCATTTCATTCGTAATTAAACTTACCCCTTCCTACAAGTATTAATCAACTATATTCCACACCATCAGACCACCCTCATTCAGATTTATTTTATTCAATTTATTTTATGGTATATGTGGGTTTCCCTCTCCTGCCATTTTATCTTCATAAAGTAGAATAGATCAGAAGATATTGAGTGATGAAACCAATGACTTGGTAAACCAATGACTTGGACTGAATGGGAATTTTAACCTGGGTCTCCTCCATACCACACTTGCACAAACACATTGTTAACTGCCTCAGAGTAGGGGGAGCAGCTGTAGATTCAAGTCAAGCATCTTGACATCCATAGTAGGATACAAATCTTATACGCTGCATACTTTTCAATAAGATGTGCATTCTTATTTACATTCTTCTACAAAGCTAAGTTACTAGGTTGGGGTTAAGTCAGGAAACACCACCCATCTCCCTTGCAATGAATATATTATCCATATTATCCATTCATTTCTTATACCCTCTGACATAATTTGTCATACAAACTCCTCTTAACATTTTTTTAAACAAATTGTTAAAAAAAGCTATATGCATGTATGTATGTACTGTATATATAAAGAAGTTTGGGTGGGGGAGGTGAGAAGATGTGCTGGAGAGAAAACATTTGTAATGTACTATTTCTCTGTCTGCTTAGTATTACATTGGCTAGGCAGATCTATGGAGGACTGATGGGTGAATTTTCCTGATGTTTGGATGAAGGATTGGACTAAATGGTCTCTCAATTATACTTCCCATCTCTTCAGTTACATGAACATCTACTTCTTTAGCCACATTTTCTTCTCCCTTGTTCCTACTTCTTAATAAGATCACAGTGAATAATCAGCATTCCTTTGTTTGTGAATTTGCTTGTAAATGGCTCAGATAATTGGTAGATGTTTCCTTGGTATCATAGAATGTAAGGGTTGGAAGTGATCTTGCAACTCATCTAGTTCAATGTCCTGCCCAGTGTGGAAATCCGCTATTATTACTATACTATTACTATACTACTCTCCACTATTTCTGCTTAAATGCCTCAAGCAGAGATCCATCACATCTAAAGGCCATCCCACTGTTGAACAGCTCTTACTAATAGGAAATGTTTCTTTTTTAATATTTTTATTAAAATTTTATGATATAGTAAGAATGAAAATAAAAATGAGAAAAAGAAAAAAAAAGATAGAAATTAAGAACAAAGAAAAAAAGTGAAAAAAAAAACAATTTTAACTTCGGCCCTTCTTTCTATCATGTAATTGCCATCTACTTTTTCTTCTCCATATTTGACCCTTTTTAATCCCCAAATCCATAAATCATCAGTTCAGTGTTTTCTTCTTTCAGCAAAAAGTCCGTATAAGGCTTCCAGTCTTTTAGAAAAATCTTAATCATTTTTCCTCTGACCAAACTGGTCAGCTTTGCCATTTCCGTGAGCTCTGTCAATTTTATAAACCAATGTTCTACTGTGGGTATTTCATTATTCTTCTATCTTTGTGCATATAATAATCTTGTCACAGTTAGGAATTTTTTCCTGATCTGCAATCAAAATCTATTTCCCTGTTTAAACCCATTGTTCCTTGTCCTGTCTTCTAGGACAACAGTGAACAAGTCTTCTCCATTTTCTGCATGACACCCCTTCAGATATTGGAATATAGCTATCATGTCACCTTATTTTCTTTTCTTTTCCAAGCTAAACATCCCAAGAACCTCCAGTCTTAAAAGGAAGAAATTATTGTGAAATTAACAGATAATTTGGGTAAGATGTATTTAAAGCATTAAGTACTCCTGCACACACCCATACACACACACAAAGTAATGTTGGTTTCAGACTACTTGAATTATGAACAATGGTAATTATATTAAAGGCAATAAATTGATTTATAAGCCAGGACAGAGTTGGATAAGGAACAGCATTGAATTGGGATGTGTGAAGTGTTAAAAAGCTGACCACTTTACTATCTAAGTTGCCTGAGTAGTATTTCAGTCCTGAACAGGGATGTGCCAAAGTGTTTGCCTGAAATTCAGTAGAAGCACGCTAGTACAATAAAATAGGATTCCAAACAGAATGAAAAGTCCATCTTAGGTTGAAGTGAACAGGACTGCAGCATCCCTCTTCAGATGTTATTGTTCATTACGCATGGTCTGGAGAAAAAAGAATAGGATTGGGGATGTTGGAGACATAGATCTATGTAACACTGAAAGGAGCAAAAGCCTAACATGTAATAGGAGCAATACCAATAGTATGTCTAGGCTTCTTTGCTATATGACTTTGGGAACTATTTAGACTTTGAGCCTTAATTTATGGCTCAGTTTATGGCACTGCGATTTATGACAGGGATAAACAGTTCATGTATCCTGCTGAGGTTTGGCTTTAGCTTCTACCAATCCTAGCCAGAATGGCCAGCAGTAGTCAAGAGTATCCGAAGAGTGCTAAGCTGCATGTCTGTAGTTTATTAGATGACTGGCCATTTGGATGGATGGATGGATGGATGGATGGATGGATGGATGGACAGACAGACATCCTGGATAATGATAGCCAAGTTTAGAATTTCTTCTGAAATGATTCCTATTTAGATATGGATTTTTCTTCATTTTGAAATTTAAGACTAACATATTTCCTTTGTGTGTGTGCCTTTTGAGTGTGTATGTGTCTGTTAACTCCTGGTGACTGCCTGGTCTAGTCCCTGCAGTTTTATTGGCAAGATTTTTGGAAGTGGTTTGCCATTGCCTCCTTCCTAGGGCTGAAAGAGAATGACTTGTCAAAGGTCACCCAGCTGGCTTTGTGACTAAGGTGGGACTAGAACTCACAGGATCTTGGTTTCTACCTTGGTGTTTTAATCACTGCATCAATCTGGCTCTCAATATATTTCCTTACTGGCTGTATTTTCACTGGTATCCAAACAATGTATTTAGTTGCATAATTTGGGTGGGTAGGTGGGTTGGTATTAATATGAATTGATTTGCAGGATAAATATTGACTTGTCTACTGGACATGACCTCACTTTCCCTCTATACTTACTTCATCAGTCATTAGGGTTGCAAACTGATCTGACAGGAGTCAATAATGCTTTGAATTCTAAAAACTTTGCTGTCAAGGAACAGTTTCCTATTCAGCAACTAGTGCTAGAAGCAGATTAAGAACCTTAACAAATGTAACAATTCACTTCACTTAACCCTGAAGGAAAATTGCCCTGTTTGGTAATAGCTTCAGCATAAGGCTCATACAGAGACCATGTTATGTTAAACCAAGAGTGCCATTTCAGTTCCAAAAATGAGATTTGTATGACTGTATCTTCCCTATGCTTTACCAACAGGATTGACAAGATATGTGGAAAATGTCCCACCAGTATAGGCTGGCTACACTGAAATTTGTAGCCATTGGCATAATATAAGTGTAACTAGAGGGTAAAGTCACCCACAATCATAAGAACCTGCTCCCCTCCCATCTGCACTTCCCCCACCCTTTTCTTTTGGTAAACTCAAGATAGTTTATAGGTAAGTAAATCTTAAAGTGAGGGCCAGTTTGGTGTAGTGGTTAAAGTACCGGGCTAGAAATCAGGAGACTGTGAGTTCTAGTCCCGCCTCAGGCACAAAGCCAGCTGGGTGACCTGGGGCCAGTCCCTCTCTCTCAGCCTAGGAAGGAGGTAAGAGCAAACCACTTCCAAAGAACCTGGCCAAGAAAACTGCAGGGACTTGTCCAGGCAGTCACCAGAAGTCAACACTGACTTGGAGGCACCAAAACAAAACAAAACAAAAACCAAAAAACCCACAAGTCTTAAAATGTCACTTTCTATCATGTTTCACTGCAAGGTATTTGCTTTTTCTGTTTGATCCAGAAATGTTGGCAATGTTTCTGCCCTTAAGTTCATAGAGGCTTTACACTTATTTATCTTTTCATTGACTTTACAACCACAGGAAATGCCTTGGTGCCCTTTTAATAAAGACTTCCAGCTGTGTGTCCTCTCCCTTCTTTCCAGCTTGTTTAGAATGCAGATTAGTTTTCCTTTTCTGATAGTAGCACAAATGTATCTATTAGATACTGCGAACTGTAGGTTAGAAGAGGCCATTTTCTAGTCTTGTTAGAATGTCACGTTAATCCCTTTTCTGATGATCGTCATGTTTTTCTTTGCTTTTTGGGCTAACAACCTGGACCTTGGAGCCATCTGCATAAAGCTACACAATTGGTTACACATGTTTATATTACCTAATCAGGTTTGAACTTATTGCCTTTGTGCTCTGCAGGATGGCAGACTGAATTGATGGTCTTCTTCTGGGAAAAAAAAAAATCTCTGGGCAATTTTCTTCTAAGGTTCGGTAATCTCACACCTGGTATGTTCTTGGCAATTGAGTTGATAGCTCCTGAACTTGCTAGTCTAAGCCACAGAGCAGTATACGATCTGATAACAATAAAATGTTAGGGCCAATTATTAGAATACCAACAATAGAAAATTCATAAGTAGGATGAAATGCTTAATGCTTAACATAATGAAGTAATTGATTGTATGTCATCTGCACATAATCTGTTACAATTTGATAGTTGGAGATCTGGGCCTATGATGGAGCAGATGAGTCTGTTCCCATGCCCACATCTGAAACAAAAGTCATAACAACAAAAATGTGATGGATTTGTTCTAAAAAGCTAGCTTTCAGATGATCACATAAATTAGCTCTGAAATAATTATGATATAGGATTCCAGGACTCGGTTAATCGAATCATGGGACAGTGTGGCCTGAAAACATAACCATCTATGATGACTCTTGCAATGGAAGATGTTTTTAGAAGTAGTCTCCCTGGAGATTTTGATTATGCTGTTCTTCAGTTTGTGGTGGAATCATTGAAATATAAAACTTTTTAAAATTATTCTTGGTAATACAGATGGTGGAGCCAGTAACCTCTCTTCATGAATTCAGTAGAGGCAACATCTATTAATCTTGCCTTGATCTTCCTGGCTTGTAGCTCATTATGTAATCAGCTATGTGATACATGTTCCAATACAAAATGCTTGTAATGGACTCCTCATAGGAACAGCTTACCCTGTATTTGCAGTTTACAAAGCTGTAATCCATGAAATTACCTATATTACTATTACTACAGTGTGTGTGAAGCAGACCTAAGGAAGTGATGGAAACAGGCTGTTGGTTTGCTGGCTGCTTTTGAATTGTATTTTAGGTCTCAGGTCTTATAACTCTGATGGGCTGAGGGACAGGCTCAAATGTAAACAGAAGAGTAGGAAATTGTTTTGAATATTACAGAGAGTCTTTTTAAAGCATTAACTTAGGATGGGGTGAGATGGGATGGGAACCATTTCTGAGAAGGAACTTAAAGCTTTCTGGTATCCAAGTGACCCAGAACACTGAAGTCATTAAAAAAAAATGCTCTGGGATAATGTCCCTCTGATTGTTATGATCTTGTGTTTAACCAGGCTGGAGAGGTGAGATATGTGAAAATGTCCAAAGTTGGGTGCTTGATTTTTGTTCCATTACTTGAAAAGGACATCATAGAAATTGCATCACCAAGTTATTCAGTACAGTGGAAAAAATACACAGAAAGAACACCCAAACACTGATTGGTTTGTTTGTTTTCATTTTTAAGACTATTTCATTTCTTATACACAGAACCTCCCTCTTTTTGTATTAACAAAAAACCCTCTGTTTTAATTATTATTTTAGGGATTTTTTAATGTAAAAAAATCACAAAAAGAGACAATATGCTAAAAATATGCAGTGAACAAATATCATCTGTACAGACTGGAAGAGAACCTTCATAAATTAACCTTATTAGTGCATTACTGTAAGCGAATGCCAAAAAAGCTCCTAATTTGCATTAAGATAGATTTTTCAGGTTGGCTGCATGATTTAATTAAAGAAAAGATTAAGAATCATTAAACAAGCTGCTCTACCTTGCAATAACAGAATTCATATCTGATTCAGGTTAACGAAAACACAGATGGTGATTCTGTAACTGTTGAGTTGCTGTAACAGAATGAAAATGATTCCATTAGTTCTCTGGAAATGTGAGGGAATTTGAAAATTAGTATGCAGATACATTGTATAGTGCTAGACAGCTTGGTCTGCTTGGATCATCACTGATTACTCTTTGTTTGGGTTGGCAACACTGAACTTAATAAATGAAAAAATGTTCCAGTATACCACAGTTGGAAACTGTTCAAGGTTGAAATAGGTGTGCAGACTTACAAGAAGGGAGAGCTAAGTAAACAAATGTCAATCATTTGGGGGCTGGCAACAATTCCCCGCCCCCCATGAGGACGTCTGTTCTTTAGAAGCAGAGTGTCATCACACTGAAACACACACACACATTCATATTCCTGCACACATGCATATAGGCATTGTCCCTGTAGCCACATTCATACAGCATTTATCACTGCAAATGCGTTTTGCATGTGCTGAATCAACTAGGAGTGCTCTCTGTTCAAAAGAAAGGCAAAATGGAATCCACAGAAATAGAATCAACCCTGTGGGGGTTGTAAAACACAAATACATACACTTTACTTACACCTACAGTGTAAGATAGAATTAATTTTGAAACTTACTACCCAGTATTGGGAGGCCTAAGTGTTACATCTTGTCAAGGTGAAGTTCCATCATCCCTAACCATTGGCCATGCTGGCTAGAAGGTGATGGGATTTTCAGTCCAACATAAGGCCTTGGGCTGCTAATATTAAATCCCAGGGCTGTGTATATTAGATCTGTGTGCTGGGCTATCATATATACTGAAACGTGGTTGAGGGGAAGCAGCCCTAGTCAAGATCTATCCTTTTGAATTTCAGGTGTTTCAGCAGCCACAACTTCAAGACCAAGAAGTGGGAGACAGTGATGATGATCATACTTTTATTTTATTTTATTTTAATTGTTTTATTTTATTTATTTATTAGTTTTTAATATCGCTGTTCATATATGAGACCACTGCTAATATCAAGTATCCTGCCTGATAGATCACTGGATGTGAATCCACATGTTTGAAGCTGAGGTCTAAAGACAAGCTAGGATAATACCTTTGAACCATCTAATCTGCTACCCAGAAGTATTCCTGTCTGAGCTTCTCTACCTCATCACCAGATTCTTCCCAACTGATGGTGCTGGGGGATTTCAGTCTCCGTGCTCTGAGGATGGGATTGTGTTTAGATCAGGAATTCATGGCAACCATAGGTTTCTTCCTGTTGATAATTGGTCCAACTCACAGGTGATCCCTTCCTGTCCACTATTTCTGAGTGTTCCTTGTCCCACCAAGTAGATGCAGGAAATGAAGCAGAAGAAGAGACACCTAGAACACCAATATTGGAAGATGAAGAGTAAATAAGATTGAGCAAAGATACACATCCAGGTTAGTACCTGCACTGTAGCAATAATAGTGGTGAAGAATCAGTATTTCATTCTTATTGCATCAGTAGAATGTCATCCACTGACATTGTTTAAGGTGGCCAGTACTCTGTTAGGGAGGGATAGGCAGGAAAATGTTCCTGTAGCCTACTGTGACATCTCTGCAATGCATCTTGTTGATAAAATCACCCATATTTGCTCTTGGTTAGATGAGCCAGTGAAATCATCTATGATTCATTTCAACCTGTAGAATCTGAAGATGGAATATAAATGGAGTAAATGCTTCCCAAAAGAAGGGGAAAAAATAATTATTTGAAAAAAATAAAATAAAGCAAGACATTATTTGCCTACAAGAGACTCATATCAGAAAAAAAGATATAAAATACCTGACCTATAAATCTTTGGGAGAATAATTTATTTCAGAAGACACCAAAAAGAGAAGTGGAGTTGTTTTGTATATTAACCCTTAACTAAATCCAGGACTTGTATTAACTGATGAACATGGCAGATTTGTTGGGGGCAGAAGTTAACTTACATGGGGTTAAAGCTATGGTGTTGGGAGTTTATGCCTCAAATGAGGACAAAGCAACTTTCTATAAATAACTTATGGAGAGATTAACCGATTTTTTGTATGAAAGATGGTGTTTGTTGGGGAATTGGAATGGTGTGGTCTCCCCCCAGTTAGATATAGCTTCTGAGATCAAGTTTGTATTATAAGTGTTTAGAGGATGAATTTTTACAACCATTACAAAGTATAAAGAATTCCATTCTACAGGGAGGAAAGATACCAGAGACTTGGAAAGAGGCCAGTGTAACATTAATACCTAAAGAGGGACAAGATTTGACTTCAGTAAGAAATTACAGACCAATATCATTAATGAATAATGACTATAAATTGTTTACAATGATTTTAGTTGAAAGATTGAAAATAATTTTGCAATAATTTATTCAGGAGGATCAGTGTGGGTTTTTACCTAAAAGACAGTTGAAAGATAATGTTAAAACTGTGTGTGATATTTTGGAATATTTGGAACAATATAATGAAAAACAAGCCACGTTGATCTTTTTAGATGCAGAGAAGGCTTTTGACAATTTGAACTGTATTGTTTTATTTATGGTTTTGGGAGGTATGAATTTTGAGGAGAATTTTATAAAATGGGTGAAATTGATTTATATGTTACAGACAAAAATAACTAAATCATGTGAGATACAAAAAGGAACAAGACAAGGTTGCCCATTATCTCCTCTTTTGTTTATTTTAATTCTTGAAATATTAAATAGAGCTATAAGGCAAGATGAAAGAATCTTGGGTGTAAAGATTAAAAAAAAGAGTCATACAAGTTAAGAACTTTTGCAGATGACTTGGTTTTGATTTTGGTAGACCCTTTAAAGGGAATTGAACTCTTTACAGGTAAATATTTATATCCCATCCCAATCCTGATGGACTTTGGGCTGATAACTACAAGATAAAGCATTCAGTACAAACATGGAAAATAAATAAGGTAAAACCACACAAACAAGGCACCAAAGTGGACAATTATGAGCCAAAAGAACATTTAAAAAAAAAAGCTTTAATAGTTTGCAAAAGATAAGCAATGTTGGAGCCATCAGAACATACCAGGGCAAGTATTCCAGATAGTGGGGACCACCACTGAGAAGGTCTGTCATCTGGTCTATGCCCCTTGAAGGATGGGAACCCACAGCAGGCCCACTCTAGAAGTCCAAACTGGAGAGGCAGATTCTGATCTGGCAAGGCAGTGTCTGATATAGCCTGGTGCTGCACCATAGAGGGCTTTAAAGGCAATTAGACAAACCTATGACCTGTTGTGTCATTCTCTGAGAGAAAGGTAGTGAAGTCTGATGTGCCTAGAATGAACATTAAATTTTAGGCTGACCATATATTTTTTTAACCCCAATGCTGAATGGTCTGGTTTTCATATAAGATCTATCATAAATAGAAAAATAATTGTAGTGGCAAACAAATTTCAATAATAAGTCAATATTTACTTACCAAACAGATAAACAGAATGACCATGGGCAGGCAAAACAGTGGGAACAGGAGGAACTTCCAACTTCTTGCTGGCTTCCCCATTGACTTTGCTTGTGGGAAGCTGGCAGGTAATGTCAGAAATCACAATCACATGATTGCGGGGATGCTGCAACAACCACATCCTTGTGAATAAAACTGGTCTGAACATTGTGAAAACTTCAATTCCACAGGAGTAATGGTTCTGGATTTTTTACACATTCTTTAGGTTAGCAGATTTTAGGTACCTTGATTCAAAAATTGTTGCAGTATAATGCACTGTTTGGGCTAACTTGAGAGGACAAACAGACAAACACAATGAGAGTTTTAGAGACCAGGGCAAGCTGCAAGTCATGGATTACCTTCTCCAGAAGGAGATTGACCCCCTCCCAAATAACCCACAACCAATGTTATTGATTTCCATTTTTTTTTTTTTAAACAATGTACATCTCTATCCCGGTAGGATTGGATTTGAACTTGTTTCTCGCTGTCCTCATCTTATGGCCTCTATGACTTTTCAGGAGGTTCAGGACATTTATTCCAGTCAACCTGGGGTGGTTGGATATAGCTGGAAGTTATCACTATGATGTAATGGGCTGTAAGAATAACCTAGAGGAGAAGGAGGATGAGCCACAACCAAGAAAATGGTCAGATAAGAAAAATCTGAGTCCAAAGCAAGAGTGCAATTTGAGAAAGTGTCTCAGATGTAACCCTCCCTAGTTCTCTTGAACGTAAAGACAGGGAGGGGAAAGGTGCACAGATTCACAAGATTCTGTTATTGTAACCTTTTAATAAAAGTCATATTAGCTTTTATAACTTTGGTTTCCTGGTCTGGACCACCTTGAAGGGCTGACACATACTGATGACACCCTGAACCAACATCTGAACTCTGCACTATTTTCATAAAATAACATGAAGGAGAGCACCAAGCCCTGAGGAACCAGACACTGGAGCTCCCAAGGCTGTTCCTCCATGAGTACCACTGGGCCTACCTACTCACGTAGGAGTAGAACAACCACAAAATGGTTCCCCAACTCCAAACTCTTGCAGAAGACCAGAAGGCTTCCTATGGTCAATGACATTGAATGATGCTGAGAAGACTAATAGGGCCGTGATGGGTGTACTCACCCCATCTAGGACCTAATGAAGATCACTCAACTGAGTAGGACCCCCTTCAGTAGATTTGCTGCCATCTACTCAAGCACGTTCCCCCAAAAAGTGATGTTGGAGATAGAGCAAAATGTATTAGACACAGATGGATCAAGAGAGAATTTATCCAAGGACATCTAGCAGCCTTACAGTCTCCCTTAGAGAAGGTTTAACTATCTCCTTGATCCAGTCACTCATGTCCTGCCTGGCAGCCAGGAGGGATATGTATCAAAAGTGCTGGTCATAGAGTTCAAACTACAGAGGAGACTATCCACTTTCTTCTGTTCCACAGATTTCAAAAGAATCCCAAATTATAACACAAGAAACCAACTCACTTTCCATAGTGGGCTCTGATTTTATCTGAATTGATTTTAAGAGTTAATTCATTTGATAGCTTTAACAATTATCGGTGTTGTATTATCTTGTTATGACTTTGTGAGTAGCCCAAAGTTTTGTGGGTATCACATCGATTTTTGTAAATAAATAAAACTGAGAACCAAACTTGAAAATTATTGATGCAAGATACTATGATGACCAGGAGCTTAACTAATTTTTTTTAAAAAAAAGACCAAGCAAAATCATGGAGAACAGGCAAATTGATAAAAATAATCCATGACAGTTGTTTGTAGTCTTTTATTCCAGAGATGGTATGCCAGAATTATAGATATAGGGCACCAGCATGTTCTTAATAAAATATCACCAAAATACAGAAATATTCTGAAACATTGGGGGTGGATAGGAAGGGAATAAATGAAAATATTTTCTCCAGAATTGGAGAAATGTGTTCACCACTCACAAATTTTGCCACAAATTTGCTAAATTAATTGTTAATAGCCCATAGTGGTAATGATTTACATATTTATTCTTCTTAATGTCATTTTTCTAATGATAAAAAATATAAATATGGATAGTCTAGCACCTATTACTGATGGAGAAACTAATGCCATCAAAATTTGTTCAGCAGATTATGAGATGTACATTTTATATTTGGATATAAATTCTCCATTATCACAGGGTTTAACAACTGTACAGAATTATGAAGTAGTCCAAGGATTTTAAATCTTTGTCTTCTTTGTTATTTCATTGTATTGTAAAAGAAAAAAGGTACTTTGTGAAGTTGGGGTAGAAATATGAACGACATTGTGCCTGGCACTTCTACCTATAGGTCCATGACAGAAGACTTTCATTCTTTCATTCACTCCATTCACTCCATTCAGTTCCTGGAACGAACATCATGTGATCACTAAGCACCATTTCAATTTATTCCCCTTTTATAAATTAATAGTGAATAAACAGTGTGTCCTTGTCTCTCCTTTTAACCTAAAAGAAAAAGAAAATCATATAACTGTAAATTATATAACTTCAAATGCCAACCTATTCCATCAGTCAGAGATAATTATGAACTTCCAGTTAGTACTCATTGAGCTGAAGGGGTAAAAAAGTAATTTCTACCCTGCCCTCAGTACACACTTCTTTATCCATTTTACCAGCCACTGAATTACAAAGCAGGTTCCATTCTGTTTTGCTCAAATGTGGGGTCTTCATGGAACCTGCAAGCCTCATCTCCCTTCCTATTTTAATCAAACCATGATTCTCCTTCATGTTTTCATGAATGTCCTTCACATTAACTACAAAAAAAAAAGAGAGAGAAAAAAGAGTGGCAGATATTGCCCTGCCATTCCAGATTCTGCTCTGAATAAGATTAGCTTTATAAATACATAAGACACATGGCATTTAATTTTTAACATTTAATCCCATCCTTCCAACAAGTGCAGGGTGGCATATAGAGTGTCTCCAATTCCATGGATAGACAATGTTTTTAACCTTAAGGCCTCCCCAGTTTCCAGATTGAGGGGGTAGGGATGGGGTTTGCATGTCCACAAACCTATTCTCATGTGCATGCAAGCCCCTCCCCCAATTTGGAAATCAGAGAAGCCCTCAAGGTTGAAAAGGTTGTCTACCCATGGAGTACCCTTCTGCACACGCATGGTGTTGCACCACAACCCTCTCTTAAAAACTTACTGCAAAGTGCTGGGGGAGGAGTTGCTGTTTTTAATGGTTAGGTGTCTGATGGGGATCCTACTTCTTGTTTTAGTACCATGAATGGTGGTGAGAAAGGAACTTTGCTTTTCCTGTAGTCCCCACCCCAGATCAGATGGCTGGGTGAAAAAATGGACTTCAAGGACAATTGTAGCCACAGGTTTCTGTTCCATACACTGCTACTGGAACTTCCTAAGAATAGGTTGAATTGAGAATGGCCAATTTAGTCATCCATAGGATTTGTTGCTGAGCAGATGTCAGCCCAGATTGACATCAAACAGTGTGCTTTGCCCCAATATAGATTTAGAACTTTTCATGAAGTCCTATTGGACCAATTTAAGAGATAGCTTCATCCATCCTGCCAGATGTTTAGTTCTGTTGCTTTTAGCTCTTGGATTCTAGCGCAAGGCTGGCAGCTTTCTAATGGTATTTTATTTTATGTTATTTATGGTTATAAATATCAATGCTTTTCTTGTATAGTTAGCTATATGCTTGGTATCTTCTCTTTCATTTCTGCTGCTGCTGTTTCATATAGAAGGAAAACCAAAGTGAAAATTTAATATTAAACTGAAACAAATGGACAGCAGCACAGACCATTGAGGTGGCAATTCATGTTTAATTTATTGTTTGCTGGCCAGGAGAATACACACACACTCATAAAAAAAAATAAACACCTACCTGCATCATTTTTCTATTTGGGTATATAAAAGGACAAGGGGAAATTGTGTATCTGCCATTTAAAACTGCACTTTTTCTGCTATGCACCGCAGCATGTAGTAAAGGAAAAGAAAAATGGGAGCTATTTTTCCCATGCCCTCTGTTTGTATATTGTGTATGACAGTATAACTGAAATATGCTAGGCATATTTACTACACCATATGAACACAACCCATCATGCTGTTCTAGTATGATGACAGTAATAACACGTTTACCAAAGTGTATAGTCTTGCTATACAGAAGATTCCCCGTCTCATAGTTCTGAGTGCAAACATTAGGCATGCTTTGAATCTCCCCAGCAATGAAATATGGACTTGCCAGCATTATTTTCTGCTGTAATACTTAACTACAGATTTGATCAATTGGGGAAAGAGCTTAATTCCTCTTCCTCCTCCTCCTCTCTTTGTATTTTGACTTTTCTTGTGACATGTTGTTGGGCTATGGCAAAGCATTCAGAAGAAATGCTTTTAAAGTGCATTAGCATGAGCGAAGCACTCCTCAACATTAAAGCAGCGGAATTCTTGGGAAGGCTTCTCCAGACGCTTCACAAAGGCTATTCCCAGTGGACGTGGCTTTGCTCTGGGGGCATTCCCATTGGAAGGGTGGCCTGTTCAGTTCAATTCCAGTGAGCTGCTTCTGTGGATCTTTTCCAGTGGCTGTGCTCCTGTTGCTGTTAAGGGAAAGTCCCACCCTTGAGAAACAGCTGCAAATGTCTTCCCTTGGAGAAATTTGGAGACATCGCCAACCCAATTTCCCTCCCTGATGTTTGATGGAATATTTCAGTAGGCCATTGGTGCTCAGCTTTGGTAAAGAGTATTTCCCCCAATGTCTGTGCCTTTGTTGTAAAGCTGAATGTGAATAAGTAGCCCTTGAAAACAATTAACAAAAAGGCATCAAGTTTCATACTGCAAGCACACTAGAGTGACTGTCTTCCAAGTACCTAAGGCTGGCTATGTTAGCAATGGGCACATTTTACAGATCCCTCCACACTGCCAGTGCAAAAAAACAAAACAAAGCAAAGCAAAAACCCTTTAATTAAAGAGTCCCCTTCTTCCTTCTACCCATCTCTCATTGAGTTCTCCTTTGCTTTCCCTGCCTTTAATTGTGCCATTCGTTCGGTCACACTATAGTTTATTTTATTTCATTTTTTTCCCCCAGAGCATTAGTAGCATTCAGAAAGGTCAGTATTAAAGTTGGGCTGTCAAAAGATGTTGCTCAGCATCTTCCCATGGCCAATGGCTGAGAGCCAGGTCTGTCGACTCAGGACTTTGTACTATCTGGGGGAGAGAATTTGATTCTTCAGCAGCATCTAATCAGTTTAAAACAAATCTGGAAGATGTTACTAAACGACTAGATGAGTTCCAGGCCACGGCAACCTCGGCATACAAAGGAGTGAGGGATTTAGTTTGAGAAGTAAATTGAAGATGTGGAGACAACACTTGACAGCTTCAACATGATTACAGCTGTGAATAACAAGAAGTGCACTACTGTTCTAGAAATCAGATTACAGGTACCTGGCAAATGATGCTCAGAGATACCTTGGCTCTGGGAGAGGAAGACCCAAGTGTACAGATTCCCAGAACAGATAATTTGCTCTTCTAAGCACTTCTGATGTTTTAAGACAAGCATCTTTAAGAGCAGACAATTGCAAAGAAAACAATAGTATAATAAACTTCAAAGACGATACTGAACGATGATGCATTGGTGTACAAACAAGTTCCAGTCCTACTCCCCAGTCTGTCATAATCTCAAATTCCCCATTTTTCTTTTGTAGTGGTTTAATGCACAGGAGTCCTAATGCATGAGAGAACTCTGAAAGGAATCCACACTGATTAGGCTTTAAGGGAAACATATGCAATGCCTTATTTCCGAGTTGCTGTGGTGAGGTTCAGGCTGTGCTATTCCATGAAGGCACACATCGGAAAAGAGCTACTATCATACATCCACACAAAATATGGACTTTGTAGTAATTGCAACAGTGTTTCAAAAAAAAAAAAATAGAAGAAGGTTAGAAAGTGATGACCAAGAAAATGTTGTGTTTGTCTTATTATCAAGCCAGCCAGTTCCTCTCTGGCTCAGTTTAAACAAAGTTCTGCTTCCACCCCTAAAAGGGGGAGGGGGATGTTGAGATAATCTGAATTAAACTGGACCACATTTGTACAGACATTTTGTATCTCCTATTCCTTCCCAACCTCTTTCATGAGCATTTCCCCATCTTTGCACATGTCTTGTTAGCATTGCTCTGATTGCACAGCAGCCCCAGGATGGAGGGGATGGGGTGGAAAAGGTGGTTTATAAAAGTGAAAAACAGAGTAAAATATCAACAAACATAAAAGCTTTGAGAATACAGGATGTGTTATAGCAAATGTTGAACAAATGAATGGGTGAATGAGTTGAATTCCATTATAATCTAAAATGGAAATTGACTAGGGGTACAGAGAGACGAGAGAGCAGGGTAGAGGCACCATCAAATGTCTTATTCCATCAAATACCACTTTTCAGCCCCAGCTGGAACCATCAGCACTCCACCCTGAGAGCAAGATCTCACCTCCTCTGTATTTCTCTGGAAACATCTGTGCAATTGCTCAGTTGAGCATTCTACCTGGCTTCTTAGTTGTTTGAGTTATATAACCCCTTAATTAAATTAGTTGCAAACTTGCTGCTGTGTGATTGCTAAGCCCAGAACATGGTAGATGGTGAGAGGACATTCAAGAAGAAATACTAATAACACATTCCATCACTGTTGACCATATGTTGTCATAAAGGACCACAAAAATAAGTATACTTAAATATCATCTGTGTAACAATTATACTAAATTTGATGCCATTTTGGCCCAAATGGTACCAAACTACCCAATAATTTTGGTTTGAACCAATCTCATTGCTTATCACTCAAGGAAGCAGACAAAAACCTTGAATCAGTTGCCTGTCAACCCCACTTCCCTGGTTTGGCTTGCTTTATGAGGGCCATTAAATACAAATTATTTCCAATTTGATTTCAGACTCATGGAATTTCTGGGGGTAGACACAGAGGTAGCCTTGGTTAGCCTGACAGATGTTTTGTTCAGAGAAGGAGGGAGGGAGAGATGGAAGGGAAGGAGAGTACAATTAGAGTGATGCTGTTGGATCTCTCAATATCTTTGGAATCCATTGATGATGGTGTCCTTTTAGAGCATCCAAGGAAGTTGGAGGTTGGAGGTGCCACTTTTTGATGGTTCCATTCTTATCACCCTAGTTACTATCAGAAGGAAGCAAGCATTGGGAGACATCTGATTGGAAATTTCCTGGAGTCCTGCAAGATTATATTCATCTCTCCTGTTATTTAATATTTATATGAACCTGCTGGGAAGGATCATATGTGGGTTTCCAGTAGGAATTTACAAAACATAGTGTTTACCCCCAGAAATTCCATTCCTACCCCCACCTCCAGAACTGTGAGTTAGTACATTTCCTGAAATGTATTTTCCAGAAAAGGAAATAGTTTATTGTGTCATAAATGCAAATTGGCGCATTCTGGGGATGGTGAAATGGTACACTCTGGAAATAGAACAGCTCTGTTTTGCATATCACTCATTTGAAACTAGTAGCTCTCAGCAGGATGGTGAAACTCATTGTATTTCCCCTTTCTTGCAAGTTCAGTATTGGAGGTCTTAAGAGACTCTGTGTTTCCACTCTGGGAACAAGGGGAAGCTAAATTCAGACAGGATTAAGCTATTGCTGATTCCAAAGTTGGACTTCAGGATTCAGATGACATAATTTTTCCAAGTGTGATGTACTCCTGTTTAATGGAGAGGGGATCTTTTATCAGCTATAGATGATAAGCCAGCAGTACCCCTGCCTGGAAGAGAGGCCAGCTATTTGTGACACATGAACTGGTAACCTCAAGAGGTTTTTTTTGGGGGGGGGGATGCCTTCAAGTCATTGACTCCTGGCAACTGCCTGGATGAGTCCCTGCAATTTCCTTGGCAAGATTTCAGAAGTGGTTTGTCCTTGCCTCCTTCTTAGGGCTAAGAGAGTGAGTGACTGGCCCAAGGTCACCCAGCTGGCTTTGTGACTAAGGCAGGACTGGAACTCATGGTCTCCCACTTTCTACCCTGATGCCTTGGCTGCCAACCTCAAGGTTAGATTATCGTAATATATTCTTTGCAAGGTACCCTTTGCAGCTGACCCAGAATTGCAGTAGTGTGGGTGATAAGTGTCATCTCTCATGTTTCACATCACCCATGTCTTGAAACATTTGTTATTGGTTGCTTTCTAAACCCAGTTGAAGTTGCTTACTTAGATTAACAGACTTAGACACACTTAGGTCCAGGTTACATGCAGCACCATCTGCTTCCATACAATCTGCCCCATGTGCTGAAATGTTGATGGGACAGCTTTTCCTGCTCCAAGTGTTCCTGCCCCAGATACATTTAACATCAACAAGCAAATTCTGCTTCTTCATAGTGCAACCTTTCTTAAGGAATAAAGTTCCTTAGAAATGAAGACAAACATCCTCCTTGTTATAACTTAGGAGGGGTCTTAAAAATATTTCTTGACTTAGGTTTTTTTTTTTTTTTTAATATTGCTAGTTTAATTTGTGTTTTTAATCTGTTATGCTTGTTGTTTTAGTGAATAAGGGAGTGGATAATATATAATATTTTAAAATATCAGTCCAGTTTGGAAACATCAGTGTTTATTTACTATTCTTATAGACTACCATAATCAAAACAAGACTCCTGGAGGTTTACAACATTTCTATTAAAATAAAGAAACTGGTACATAAAATGCAACCAATAAAATCGCAGCTCCTTGGCATTCCTACTCAGAACAACCTTAAAATTTAAACGACCTGCACAACAGCTCAGTCTTAACCACTTCTCTGAACATCATGATACAACTCTCTTTAGAGACTGTTCCAAAGGGATGGAACCATAACTGAGAAACTGCCCTTTGCAAACCTCATGTCATGGGGAGGAGACCCTCAGCATCCTTACCTGAGATGGATGGATTGGGCAGCTAGGTTCTACATGAGTCATTACTTTGTGGCACAAATGATTTTTGAACTGTCTTACACTAGTACAGCCGCAGAAGATGTGTCTGTTCCACAGGCCTAGGAAAAGGCTGAACTAATTCGGTTGTTTCAGTTTTCTCACTGAAAATTGTCATGGGAGAAAAATGGAGCTCAAATTGTATTTAGGAGGCTTTTTCAAGAGAAGCAGTTTCAGAGACATGAAACCATAAAATTCCTAGTCATGTCTCAAAAAGGAACATTTGGAAGAGATCAACAGCTTTGAACAGAGCTGTATAATCTCCAGGCTTAACTATGGGGAACCAGTTCAAACCTCACAAAACTGTTTCCTTACAAAATGGACAACTTTTTCCAAGATGCTGGAGAAAAGGTGGAAGATAAATCTAGCAAATATATAAATAAGCACATTGGAAAAAGAAGAAAAGGAAAAATGGGGAAAAGTAAAGGATCATTGAGCAGGAGAAGTGTATCTATTGGAGCAGAAAAAGGAAAGTTGAGGGAATGGTATGGAATGGAATGGAGTCTCCTGAAAACAGTATGGAACCAGGCTGCAGTAGGAAATGAAGGCAGCATGCTGGATTTTTTAAGTATTCTACTTGTCACAAATATGTTTGAAGATATCACAAAAGAAACACTTGAAAATAATATCTACTTATCAAAATTGGGGTGGGTGGATTAGCCACACTTCTATGCTGCCTGTAGCTTATCCAAAACAAAATTTAAAAAATCAAAGACTTTATATAGCTTTCAAGATTAACGCATGTTGTTGGTAACAACCGACCTTACCCATCAATCACTGCATGAGTAAAATCCAACAGTTTAGACAAGTACCTATCTCTGCATGATTACTCAGAGGAAAGTAGCCCCATCTTCAGTTAGGACTTATTTCCAAATCAAATATGTTTACAGCTAATCACTACATTTCCATTTACTTGCTGGTACAATATTAGGCAATGACCTGTGGTTCTTGTAACACTTCATTGGTTGCACTGAAGGGTTTCTAAGTGGTCAAAAGCACTCCAAGTATCCATCTTTTGAAATCTTAGTGACCTCATTGTTTACAGATACATTTTTTTTTAATTTGGTTGGGTGAGGTATAACATCTGCCATGAAAGGTGCAAAGAAATATTCTGCCAATGACTGTGACTCAAGGAGAACAAACTGTCTGCCAGAATGTTAAAGAAGCTGATGGGTCAAGCAGAAGATACCAACTCTTTGGATTTCTGTACTAGATGTTGTAAGCTACCATCAAAGGCAGATTATTCAAAACGCAATTAAAACTTGCAATTTTGATCCAAGTGGATGTAGAAGCTGCCCCCCCTAAAAAAAAGGAAAAGGAAAATGGACTGAAACAGACATACCTGCATAAGCCAGTTTTTCCTGTTTCAACAAGAGCAAGCTGAGTATAGAGAAAAGCAAGCATTAAAAGCACGTGCATTTCTATTTTATTATTGGGTACAGAAGAGGTCATCTACTGTTCCTGTATCCACATTTTTTTATTTTCCAGATATCCAAATGTAAGAATGCATATTCCACCATGGACATACCTCTAAATTAAGAGCTTTCCTAAAAGTGGCTCAGATCATAGTATTTCCCAGAATTGAAAACTTTAGTTAATGCTACTGTGGGATAGTTTATTATGATAAAAAGGGTAAAAACTGGAAACACAAACAGATAAAAAAACAAAAGTGATGAAATAATATAAGTAGACATTGCTCTGAACTACTTAATCTGGTGTTTTCTACTGCCTAAAAGACAGACTGCCTCACAACTGAAAGACACTTATTTCTCATCAAAGAAAATACCTGGTTCTTGTCCCCCGGTGCCTTTCTTTAGTTGGTGGCCCATATTACCACATCTTTTACCAAATTACCACATCTTATGTGGAATCTATGAAGGAAAACATTTGGAAGTAACTAAATGTAAACAAAATTTGCCCCCAAATTCAGAATTCAGTGGTTTTGCTGTGGAGCACAATTTATCTTCTGACCCTTTCAGCAGAACAGCCCAAGAAATAATCCAATATTTGTTACTTTCCAGAAAACTAATATGACTCTTTTCTCCTGCCCCTCCCTAACAGTCCTTCTTTCCTTCCTATGTATACCCTGTAGACCCTTGAACCTCTCCCAGTCTGTTTCCTTCCATCAAACTGTGCAGTTGAGGACAATCTTAGTGAAGAAGAAAGAACAGAGGTAGAGGAGACCAAAAATGAAGGGGAGAAAAGCCCAGAAAGGTATTAGAGGATAACCTGCTTGTGCCTCAAGAAATCAGCAAATAAATGGCAGTACATACTTTTAAATATCTTACTTGAAACAAACTGAATTATTCATGCTTCGAATCCTACAGCATTACAACACCTGTTTTCAATCATGCATAATGTAAAATCACTCATTACCTCACAAGAGCCTCTACAACTCCAGCAATCAAATAGCATTGAATGAGCAAAACAGGTGCCTGGCAGGTGGATCCAAGCAGATGTTGGGAGCATGCATGTCTTTTCTTGTACAGGTGTGATGATCTTGTTTTCGGCAGTGTAATTTCTATTTAAGTAGGTAATGCTTAATTCTTACATGCTTTAATATTTATTTTTGCTTCTTCAATTCCTTTTCTTCCCACTTCGCAAACTGCACCGGCTTGAAGCTGTTTTGGCAATGCGCGAAAGCTTTCAATGAGCTTTTTGGCAGAGGAAACCTAGCTCGAGACGGCCTTACTTCTTCCTTGCGTTTTCATCAGGCAGAGTCGGCCTCCCCTGCTTTTCCTCTCTCTGTTTGTTTCTCTTTTTTTAAGTGCCCCTCCTTGCTTCTGAGGAGTAAAGAAAATGTGAAAAGAATTTCCCTGCTCAATAGAATGATCCCAGGATATTATATCGGTTTCTAGATAATGAAACTTTCAGAATTATTTCCAGGAAATCACATCCATGAAAATTGGAATAGGAATTTATGTCAGTGTGTAAATTTGGGAACAGGATACCAGAACCTTGAAAAACCAACTGAAAGCTTCAATTTGACTTTTCTTTAACTATAAATTTTAGACTAATACCACCCCCCCCCCCCCCACACACACACACACATTGTTACCTACAGAAAGCTCACCAACCTTGACCAAGACAAACTTTGTTAAATGGAGCAGTAATGTGCTCAGGTAAATTTTACAGAGTGGTGAGAATAGTGTGTAGCTTTTAATATTCTTTATTTAAAACAAATAAATGGTGTACCAAATAACCTAGCAAAAAGGAAGGCAGGCAGGCAGGCAGACCAAAATATAGATTGTGTAGAGTATGTTTGATGTGACATTACTTAGTTAACAGTTCCACATGTGGAAGTTCCATTACTTAGAAACAGTTCCACATCTTTGAATAGAAGTTCATTTTTTAAGGTTTGCTTGAAATTGCTTAGATGATAAAACAAAATGTATGTACTTCTGAAATGTAACTATCAGGTTAGGATATTAAAAAGGAGTAATCAGATCGTATGACAGTACAGAAAAGCTCTGTAAGCTATTTAAACAATTGGCAATCTATTTGTTCCTTTATAGAAACTCACAATCTTCAGCAGCATTCCAAGGAGAAGCAGCTTACATGGGAACAATAACAGGATCATTCATGTGAATTTAGTTGCCCCATAATCCAAAACTTGCTGAAGAAATTAGCTGAGTATAGTAAGAATTGTCCAATATATCTGGAGGATCACAGGTTGAAGAAGACACTTTCATGGTCCCAGAGAGTAATATCTCTGAAAACTGCATTTTTCTTACCTCATATTTGCTTAGTTATTTCACCATCCTCTACTAGCTCATAATATGCCCCCTTTTTTCAATAAATAATATATGTAAAGTTGTGTTTTAAATTTGTATTTATGGAATGACATAATTGCCAATGATCATAATAAGTGCTGATCAAAACTGATTGAATAGCGTGATGCACAATTACTGCAATCAGTTCTCAAACTGGTGCACCTATGAGGCTTACTATCAGTTAGTTTGGGAAGATTATAAAGAACAGTTACAGGAGTCAGCTCACCACAGGCATGATCTGAAAAAGCCTGTTATAAAACCCATTGCTAAAAATAATATTTATGTGACACCTTTTGGAGAAAAAAACCAGACACTTACTTTCTAATGCCTCTGCCAGCATAGGCCATTCTACTAGGAATCTAACACTGCACCCCATGATTTTCTTAAACTCGGAATGTGAGTTATACAGAAGAGCTGGTCAGGAGCTATTGAGGAATATCAGTTTTTGCTGATCTGCTGAATAGTATCAGCGTGAACAATTCTTTCCTGGAGAGCCTACTCAGTTTTCCCCATGGGCCATCAGTCAGTCATCCTTCTGCTTTCTTCTCTGCTTCCTGCAGGTTTCTCCCATTCATAAAGGAGCATGCCTTTAGCTCAATTGGCTTCAAGGCAGTTTTATCATATTGGCCTCTACACTGCCTGGAGGCTTAACAGTACTTAGCTAAGTGAGGCACAGTAAAGCAAACAGGCAAACAAGTACACGTAAGGAAAACTATTAGTATTTTCACTTGAAACGTAGACCTAACAGTCACTTGTGGCTTAAATGTGTGCATCTTCCTGAGGTATTTACTGTGACGGAGTAGACTAAACCACTGTGATTCATTTGAAAACATCTGAAACTAGACCCAATTGCCTGTATATCTTCCTCTTCTTCCCCTCCTCCAGTAAACAAAAGCAATTTACTGAGATAGGTAAATAGGCAAAAAGTCTTCTCCTCTTATAGAAATAAAATATTTGCTGACAACTGACAGGCTTTGAAAAACTGATGTGCACAGGAGCAACAACCACAAAAATCTATTACATGTCATCGTGCTTAACAGGGATCCATCACTTCTAGTATTGGTTGCATATACACATACACACACAGAATTATTGTTTCATCCACAATCCAGAGTCATGCACTTCTGCCTGCCCTTGATACTCCTGTCACTATCACCGCATACCTAGCATCGCCTGCTTGTCACAGACAGTATCTGTGTTTGATGAGAAGGCATCGGCTAGTCCTAGGCAGCTCCCCCCGTCCCTTTTCAGGCTGACAGCTGCATATCCCAGGTGGTCTGACATTTGAGATTGAGGCTCTGGATAAGATTGAAGGTGTTTTAGGGGAGAAGAAGGCTGTGAATAACACCAAGCCCTCATCCAGATGGAATCGTTCACAAGACAACCTGAGATACTCTATTACCATCCATATGTCTTCTAGGTCTCTAAAGGCCATGCTCTATTGATTTATTAGAAAATCTGCTTTTTTTTTTTCTTTTTTCCCCACCAGCAATGGCCCTTCCCCAAACAGAATATATGGGCTGGCTTGCAGGGCAGTGCTCAGCTATAAGAATATCGGTGATCATGAAGTTACTATTTTTACGGATATATTGCCACTGCTTAACTTATTAAGTACTTTTCATTAAATTAGTTGCAGCAGGTTGCTGTTATTTGAGAAACTGAGAAATAATGGAACCCCTTTCTTTTATAATGATTATTTAATGTTTCTGGGTGTTCCCCTTTTGTACAACATTTTCTGAGATCAATCAATCCATCAGCTAATCAGGGCTAGTACCTGGTAGCAATTCAATCAAATGTTGCAGAAATAATATTCTGCTTATAAATCTTGTGGTTTCCCTCTCTGAACAGATAAGCTCAGAAGCATTTATATTATTGTTTTGGGCACCTAAAACAGTTGTTAGTAGTGTGCCTTATTTATAGACAGTTCTTGGAGGCACAAAAATAATATAGCAAAATATCAGTTCTTTCATCATGTGGGTGAATTTAATGAACCTGAAGGTGTGTGTTATTTTAGCACTTGCTGCAGCTCCTGTGAAAACCCAGTGGTGCTAAAATCTGTAAACCTGTCACTGCTTAAGTAATAACCTTGTTAAAAGCATCTTCTTTTAACTGATTTTGGCATTTGCAGGAGGCAGGTTTTATTTTATCCATAAAAGGAATAGGTGTTTCCAACCAAGCCACTTACGGTAAATACATTTAATTGTATTTCATGAATTTATCCCTGTGGTTCTTTCTTCACTTAGTTTGAATTAAGTGTTAGCTGGAAACAAGTTCTGATTTCCTGTGTTTGTGTATATGTCTGTGTTAAGTAGATTTAATTTTCTTATAATATCTATATAAATAAAGCTACATATTGTTTTATATTCTGGAAAGTGGATGTTGAACCATAAAATCCTCTTTGCAAGCTTGTGTGTCACCAGCCATAAAAGACAAAGGTCTGTGGAAATTCAGCTTCCAGCCACTAAAATCACTTTGTGTGTGTGTGTGTGTGCCTTTGAGTCAGTGTTGACTCCTGATAACTGCCTGGACTAGTCCCTGCAGTTTCCTTGGCAAAGTTTTCAGAAGTGGTTTGCCCTTGCCTGCTTCCAAGGGCCGAGAAAGAGGGACTGGCCCAAGGTCACCCAGCTGGCTTTGTGTCTAAGGTAGGACTGGAGTTCACAGTCTCCTGCTTTCTAGCCTGATGCTTTAACCACTAAACCAAACTGGCTCTCACTAAAATCATTATGGAATCTGTATTTGGCTTTTAGGAAAAAAGATAAAATACAGTTTTTGACTATACATTTTGTGAATGGTTGACTTCACACTATGAATTCAATACCAGTGTCTCCAAAGAACATTCAGAAAGCTTCTGATTTAGTCCAATTAGGGACAAAAAATATAGGCACCTTTTGAATAATTACTAACAGTTCTGAAATAATGATATTCTGTATTAACAAACAGATTCACACTGAATCAATGGATAGATCTCCCTGGTTTACACTTAAAAGGTGAGTGCCTTTTCTGAATACATGACTTACTCCAGTATACAGATTAAATTATGTTAGTGAACAGATTTTTAGCAGCTACTGTACAGACTGCATTTATAGTAAGTTCTATTCTAATAGGCAGGATAATGCACAGGTACAAAGGTAAGTTAGGCAACAGAATGAGCAAAACAGTATTTTATCACCTGAACAAGTATTTGTGGAACAAGATCTGAATAACCTCTGCTTCAGTATTTGGAAGTTCTTGATTCCAGCAGCTTCATTCTAAGCTTATCTACATGGAACTTTGATTCCAATTAAAAAAAAAAAAACTCAGCTGGGACTGGAGTCAGAGATTCAAATGACCAAATACAATAAAAAGTGCATAAATCCTTCAGAATATCAGCTAATACAACCACTTGGCGCTTTATGTCAGCACCAAAGTATGGGTGTATATTTTTTCCATGATTTGTTTTCTTTTATAAAATGTAGCTGCGGAAATTGTAATCTAAGGAAAAGATTCAGTTCGGGAGTAGATTAGAGGAACATTTTCTTTGTATTCCACCATCATCAAAAACATTTAGCAGACTTGGGGGGAAAAAACATTCACAGCTTGCTTTGCTTCTGCTTCTGCTCAGATATGTATTATGTCCAACTTTGGATTCAATTTGGATTCACCTTGTTTTGTTTCATTTTCTAAAGATTTTAAAATCCCCTAATGGATCATAGTAGAGAAATTGGAGAACTCAGTACTCTTCATTTAAGTAGATCTGGTTATATTATTAGGTTTGTTTGTTTATTTATCTTATTTTTCACTCCTCCCAGGAGCTCAGGGAGGCATGGCCATATATGCAATGGAATTTTATTTTATTGTGATATCAATCATGCGCAGGTTGTTTTATGAGTGATTATTTCATGAACTTCATGTTTGAATCGCAATTTGAAGGATGTCTCCGAAATCTTTGCCCAACGGTGTGAACGCCATATTTCTTCTATGCCATCCAGAACATATGGCAGATATACTAAGATTTTGAATTTTTTCAACCATCTATCTAAAGGTATTAGGGTGAGCAGCATGTTTTGAGGCCAAAGGCCATATCAGATTTCCCCCCCCCCCCCATGTGTTTACCCAATTAGGGAAGAAACACTCAAAAATCTAAAGTGATACACTCAGGTTCAATAGTGTTACATTAAAATGGAAACTTACATCCAGAGTAGAAGGGAACGTATTAATATGTCATTTTTTGTTCCATAAATAGTAGGAGAACCCAAAGCATCTCTGCAAGATTGAGGAATTTAAACTGAACTTCCTCCCAGGTTGTAATTTGTATTTTTAGGGAAGCTTTCGATTATTTTCTTTCCAGCGTAAATGGCAGCAGCTTGGGAGGACAGCTGGGGGGAGAAATTTCCTTTTGAACTACAATAGTGAGCACAAAGTTCAGATTTTCTCTCCTCAACTTAACGGTTCCATTCACGCAATAAAGGTGATACCAAATCTGTTTGACAGGAAGCTTTGATTTATGCTTTGACTTATAAAATGATTTTGCAGACACACTCTTAATATATTTACTCAGAAATAAATCAATGATATTTAAGTGGACATTTCTTATAAAGTGCAGTTAGTAAGAATGCCTTAATCTGCATATTTTCATTAGCGAAAAGGCATTATTTTTCTTTAGACCGTTTTTTAAAAAAAGGTTCCTAGATCAAAGTTATAATTTTATTAGCCAATCAAGTATTATTGAAAAAAGACTTGTTAATTATTGGAAAGATTAGGACACCAGAGTCATACTGCCTGGTCACTTAGTGCAGTTTTTAAGCAAAATAAAATCTAATGGAATCTTTCAGCAGCATTGACTACAAAGATCCACTAATGTTAGAACAATTTAATGAAATTCCCATTTATTGCAAGGGATTTTTAATTAAATCTATTGGTTGTTGCCATCCATAAAGCTTTAAGAATAAACACCTGCGGTGTTTTATTATGTAAAGGTGGTTTAATTGCTTCATATTTATCACTGAAAAATCAAGCTCTATTCAGAAGATAATAATGACATGGTAATTGGATCCGTAATTGGTTCAGGATGCTTCAATATTGTACTAATAATCATAAATACTTGTGCTTCTGTACAGGGCTGACTTTATATGGTAGACTGCAAGAGATAATATACTGGATCTGTAATCAGTGACACAGTGTTAGTCTGACCATATCAGTAGTCCCTAACAGATATAAATAAAAGGTAGGCTTTTTTATTTACTGACTAGAGTCTCACACCCTTCATATTATACTTCCTGTTTCAAACTAATGAGATCAAATCAAATCAAATCAAAATTTTATTTATGGTCCAAGATCAGACATAAGGGGGAAAAGAAAAGCAATACAATGAGTATAAAAATAATATATTTTTTAAAAATGTGAGAAAATCCTGAAGCAGTTAATAATTAATAAGATGAAGGAGGAACCAGAAAGCTTCTAACAGCTATAGCTATTGATAAAATTTTTGCAACCTTCTTAGAGGTTTCTGAAGTGTGGTTACCCAGGAGAAAGGTAATGGCCTCCTGGTTACAATGGTAATTAGAGTTGTTAACAATTGGAAGTATTCAGTTCAATCACCACTGAGGGTACAATGAACATTTTACTAATACATGTGAGACAGAGTCCACCTCCATGTCTGAACAAAAGCAAGTTCAGCTTTCATATGGGAGACTTATATATCTACCCTTTGTTGTCCTAATAGGTAGTGCCCCAATTCAGGCCAAAGTAAATAGTCTCCTATGAGGAGCAGATAAGGTGTTAAGGAAATATCTAGGAACAGTCAAAGGAAGAGGAGCAATTGAGCTATAAAAGGGATGAGAAACACTGGCTCTGTCATTTTGGGTATCTAAATCCCAAATTCTCTGCTTCAATTCAGCCAGAGTTTTATAATGCCCCAAAGCAGGTAGTGCTGACAAGGTAAGTCCACAGTATGTCAGACTGTCATTAATCTGTCTTCTTAGGGTGGAAGAGAACCTAGGTAGCAAGGTGAAATGGACTAACAAAGTTCTCCAATAGATTTGCTTCAGCCACAATCTAAGATAGCAAAGAGAGAGAAATACAACCTAATTTCAGTCATGTTAGAGCATTAGGAATTGAATAAGGAACATGCAGGAAGACTTTCAAGAATTTTCATTGGATTGCTTCTAAACTAGGAGTCTTTTTTTTTTTTCTTTTAAGTTTCTTATCTCTTTTTTAGGAATACAATTTTTCATATTAGGGAGAATCATTACCAATACAGGCATTCTTGTAGGTAAGAATTAACTATGCTTTGGCTGTGTTACACTCTTTGTCAAACCAGGAGTTAGATCAATGTAAAAAAGGGGGCTGAACAGGCTGTGCTTTTGAGCAAGGCTAATGATTCTCTGTTAGATACCCTTCTGCAGCATTGCCTAGCTTGCCAGTTAAAGTTTGCAATTTTCCTATATATAAGTAATGAAGATAGCCAAGAGCCTTGGCTTCTGGTGTCATGATGACTCATTCTCCATTGAGACGACTAAAGACCCAGAATATTAGAATTTGGGGCAGGGAGCACATTATCAGCCCAGCCCAATTTTGAGTCTGACTAGTAATGGATCTAGCACCAGACCTCTCTTTTTTCACATCTTTCTTTTCAAAATAGTTTTCAAGATGTGATAGGGAAAGTTGGAGCCCAGGCTTGAGAATAGTGCCACAGCAGAGTCTGGGACAACCAGATATAAGAGGTATCCTTTCCCCATTTCCAGTTCCCTTTTCTGTCTCCTGGGGGATCGATGACTGGGGATACTAGGGAATATGTTCCAAACCCTGACAAATATAGATCTGCTCCTTGAAGAAGTTCTGAGTGAGAATGTGGTGCCACTGACTAGCCCTTCTCATTGCTGGTAAAGTCTTTGCTAGACTGGTATTTCTATGGACATCTAGAAGGCTGAGGAGAGCAGTTTATCCAGGGGAGAGAATGTTTTCCATCTACAGTCTGTTACTGTGCTTTTCCTTCAAGCTTTTTGACACTGCATCACCAGCCTGTAATTCTGTGAACAACATGGACCAACACACAGGCTTGAAGAGGTTTGGAAAACCTTTTAAAGGTCAATACTGTGGCGAGCCATTTTGCTTCCAGTCACTTCACTAACAGGACTAGCTTTTGATTAAAGGTAATAATGCTTGGCCAGTTCGTTTATGAAAATGGAGAGATTAGCCTTCTTCAGGTACACGATCACTGCCCCTTTGGATTTGCTAAGGAAAATGGGTAAGTAAAATATGATATGATTACAATTCATATACAATTCCCTTCATCCATGAGAATTAGGGTATAAAATGAGTGGTGGTTCTCCCACTAGTGCATCCCTAAACTGAAACTGCATTGTAGTTAGTCGCATGTGGGGTCTTACTTACCTTTTGTTGTTTCCAGTAGGAATTACCTGCAACTGTCAACCTGGATACAACCATATGTTTTCTGTACATTCCTGTCTACATTTGTCACACAAATCCATCCTTTAAAAAAAAAAATCCAAAGATGGTGAATTAAAATTCACTCAAATGTACAGCATAGCACAAAAACTGGGGATTATTTACTTATGATGGGAAGATTTTTAGACCCTGCATTTTATGCTATAACATTTCCTAAACATAACAGCTTTACTTGGATTATGGGTGAAAAGAGCTTCAGCAACACTATGCAATATCTGCCTTCTTTTAGTTTCTGGGAAGTTTGAACTCTTGGAATATATTCCAACTAATTCCAGTCTGAATTCCTTCTCTGAGATTTGTTTAATCTAATGTTGTAGAATTTAAAGTGTAGTTGAAAAATTGTTCCAGATTTCTAAGTAATCTCTTTCTCTTTAAAGGATCCATCAACAGCTAGACATATCTGAGCTTTTTGTGGTTTCCCTTGTGTTGTAAAAAGGGAATGCAAAAATATAGAAGAGATCCTACTATATTTCTTATAACTAGTTAAGCCAAATAACAGAAGTATCAGAACAGACTGTGTTGAGAATATTGCAATGCAGAGCCAGGAAATAACCATTAACATATCCCTAACTGACATTTTCAGCAAAACTAGGTTTCCTTTTCATGGCCATAAGCTTCAGTGTGCTAGTGTGTTCATTTCAGCTCTACCGCATGCTCAGTATATAGATGCCACAATTTTCTTAGCATATGCTCAGCTGAATCCCTTACATTACCAACTACTTTGGCTTCTTTCCATGTATAGGCAAGGAGGGATGACTTCTTTGGCAGAAGTCTGGGGCTACAGCCAAAGGCAAAAATCCAAGCTCTGCAGGAAAAGTAAAGAGATCATTTTGATTTCTGAACGTGAATGAAAGGTTTCTGGACACCTGAGTGTTGAACAGCCTGGAGATCTGCAGTGCCTTGTTCCAGAACCACTTCACATACATTGCAAACCCAAAACCCTATTGAGATAAAATATATTGTTGTACAGGTTCTACTAGAAACCACAAATAAGATAATCATCATGATGACAATAATAATAATAATTGCAAAGTTTTTAACAATCATTATTAAAGTTTCTGCAACAGGTAAAAAAATGTAATAGTTAATTTTGATTAAAGCAAGGAAAATTGTATTTGCTTAAGTATTTGATAATGACTTTAAGGAGGGCATTTGACTTCAAATTCAGCGTTTTATTCAATGTCAGGTATTCTTATAGGTAAGTATGTATGTAAACAAAACATAAGTAACTGTGAGAGTCAGGACCAGAGGAGTTAAGAATTTACTCTCGTCGCCAGAGCAACGAGGAACTGATAAGAGGATGAGACTGAACCCTCCCTAAAGAATGCAAGGGAGGTTGGGAGGGTGACCCTGGAATTTGCTCTCACTCTGAGAAGATTTCTGTAACGGGAGAAAGGCCATTAAACCTAGCTAGATTAAATATGTACTGTCTCCTGGAGTTTCCTGGGCTAATCCTGACAGTAACAAATGTTTCTTAGTGCTGCAAATTGAAGTGCATGAGAGCTTGTACAGCTGTCAAAAAGTTTAGACAGGTAGGTGTCTCCTTGAGCAAAATGGGCCTAGCATATGGAGATTATGTTCATTTAGATGTACGTTCCACCTTTTCATGCTCTCAGTAGCAACACTGAGAGGTACACTGGATTGGGAGGGTACATGACTACCCCAAAGGGTGGACCTGAACCCAAATTTCCCTGGTTCTAGGTTCAGTACCTTAACCACTATGCCTCACACTTGCTCTCAGATACAGATGCACTTAAACTGGATACCCACAAATTGCTTCCTTTTCTCAACAAGTTCTAGATATTTGAAACTAAAATGCCATGTTGCTTCATGCAAAGCTTTACATTCAGTGAAGTAATGAACATGTTTTCATACTTCACATCTAGCCTACTTGAGTTGGTGTAAGACAATTCAGAAAACTTACTTTACATAGAGTGATGTGGTTTATGTAAAGTTCCTGTATTCACACTGTTAAAGCTTAATAGTTATGATGATTAAAATCAGATGGATTAGAACCTCAACAGATATAAGAGTGTCCACAACTCATGCTATAGCTGAAAATAATTTTAAAACATTCTTCAACCCTCCTTTACTTACTTGTCTATTCTATATTCCTCTAGCTAGGGGCATCTACAGAGGATATCCAGAAAGTCAAGACAGCAGTTGCAACCACATGATCAAAATCCCTTTTTAATGTGTGTTGTCCCTGTAGTGGAATTTTAAAAAGGGTGGACTTCAATCACACAGCTGCAGCTGCCATCTTGACTTTTTGGCTGCCTCTGCAGACATCCTTGCCTCTTGCTATACCTTATCAGGATCTGGACAGCAGTAAGTTTCACGGAAGATCTCTGTCTCTGTCTGTCTGTCTGCCTGTCTCTTGTCTGTCCTCCACATCCATAGGGAGGAAATGATAACACACACACTATAATTTTACGACACAAAGGATGTGACTTACGTACTTGCGTCAGACATTGTGATGCAAGCACTACGTGACGCACCGTGTGCAATGATGTCATGATGCATCTACTGTCATTTTTAGGTTACTGCAGTTTGGTAGAGATGCTGCTGTCCATACTGGATACCTAAAATGTGAGATCATACCATTTAAATCAACCATCTTGGAAACTACATAACCCAAGGCTCTTTACCCTGAGATATAATCATGAATGGTCAATGATGTCTCAGCTGAACACACTGCTGAGGCATATCACTTTGATTTCTCTTATTTTTGCACAGATGCCCCAGAGAACTGCATTTCCCAGGCATAGGATGCTGCCATAGGAAGCAATCAAGGTGCCAAGAATGGGGAAAAGTGAACTAATCTGAAATACATTCCAAGCTATATATGAACTTTGGGAGTTCATCATTACTTTATTTCTAATGAAGCAATGTATTATGAGCTGTTGGTAGGAGACATAGTCAATCACCCCTGGGATGATTGGAAGAGCTGGGCCTGCCTAATGAATGCAGAGTGTATCTTTTTAGGATAAGGACTCTTCCATGAAATACATGATTGATCTCTTCAAGGAAAATTTGGATTCTGGATTTTCTACATGTTCCCTTCCCTGTAATACACCTGCAGAAGACATAATTACTTGATTTTTAAATCTTCCCTTTTTTGGCAGATGAAGATATAAAACATGTTATTTGACAGAGAGGTTTGATATTCAATATTAGTTTAGTTTCAGTCAAACTAAGCATGTTAATAATAAATCTATCAAATTAAAAATTAATCTTTTGCTCCAAGTCACATTTGTTTGACAGCGAAGCTACCAATAGGGTTTTTTGTGTGCTACAGAGAGACAGAATAATGATATGATTATGCAAGAAAATAATATATGAAAACTCTGCATGGACATGCAGCGTAGTGGAGATTGTCTTTTTCAAGACAATAGGCCGACTTATACACAGGTAAGTAATACCACAGAAGTTACTTCTAAGTGTAACTGTATTGTCTACCCCCATTTTTTTCTTACACTTTTTTTCAGTTTTTGCAGCAGAAAAATAACTAAATAATAGCTAATTAACACAAAATAATGGAAGTCTGTCTATAAGTACTTACCTTGAAATCAAATGAAGAAGACAACCAACACTAACATCTAATCTGTCCTCTGGGGCAGGGGGCATCTTCTAGGTTACAATCAGACAGCAAATGTAGCTAAGAAGCTGTCAGAAGCCATCATGTGACTGGGGGCTGAAAACTAATTAATCTCCATAAAGCTGTAACTGAGGCAGGCAAGATGACTTGAAATCAGATTATATGGTTGCATTTAAAAGGGCGAGATAGCTGCCTGGATTTTTTAACCACCTGAGCCTTTCATGTCATGCTCAACCTTCTAGAAAATAATAATAATAATAATAATAATGTGAAATGGTCCACACAGACAACATCCCCAGTTCATGTAGTAGTTAGAACTGGCTAGCATATGCAAATTTAGGCCTAAGGTTTAAAATTAAGAAGAAGCTTTAATATAATTACAGATTGCATTGGGAACCCATCATTCTGACCCTTTTGACAAAGCTTGGCAATGAATGAAAGATGCTGGACATGTCTGTCTATCTTCTTGTAACTAGAGACAGAGAAAGTGAGGAACTGAAGGTGAAAGTACCAATCTGAAGGATATCCATAGAAAAAAATAGAATGGTCAGGAGTGGGAGAGGAAGGTAGAGTGGTAGACAAATGTTTTTTCCATGTGGTTAGAAATGTAGAAAGAATGTACAAGATTTACACAAATCTCCTAGTTAACATCAGTCTCCTGAAAGTATTACATAGGGATCTTGTTGTTGGAGTGTATTTTAATTAATATTTATTCTATTTTAATTAATATTTATTCTTTTTTACTGTAAACTGCCCAGAGTTGCTCTGTAGTGAGATGGGTGGTGACAAATTTGAAATATAAATATAAATGCCATCCAAGAATCCTCTCATGTTCCTATTGCTTTGGTCTAAATACTGTGCAAACCATTTGTTGTGAGAGTCAGTTGGAAAAAGAATGCATATATTTGTAGAAGTTGTGTGTTAAAAGAGATTGTGGCATGAAAGCTTACATTGTGAGATTTTATGTTTTAAAAAAATCTGTCCAGGGCAAAGTTATGCAACAAAACCATATCAGAGAAATTTGTATTAAAACTGTTGGGAATTATACAAAAAATAATTCTATTAGGAAATATGCAAACTTTTCCCCCCCTTTTTTAAGGAACAAAAAATCAGATGAAAACTCTGCCGTAACATAGACAGTCAAATGGTTCTTGTCCAACCCAGCATAGGAAAGGAAATGGTTGATCTCAAGCACTTTAGGCTTAGGAGGGTTTTGTTTTTGTTTTTTAATCATCTTGTATTCCAGCAAAAGTCTTTATGTGGAGAAGCAAGACAGCTGAAACTAAGAACTCTTAGATACATTAATATATATATACACACACACACACACACACACACACACACACATCCCAAGTTAAAAATTAATCCTTATATATTTTCTGCTTAAAGGTTTGGGATACTGCAATTCTTTTAATTATTATCTATTAACAGATGCATATTCGTGAGGGCTATGGATCTCTCTGTATTTCTATGTGTGATTCTCATTAATTACAGCAGCATCTAGTATGCATAATTTAGCACTTTATGGATTCGCCCAAGTATCCAAATGGAATGTCACAAAATGTCTTACAAGTGCCATTGTCTGTGTTTCAGTGATGAGATGGTTAATAAGAGGGTTGAGAGGTGTGGCTTCGTTTGTTTTTGTTTTTTAACCTGTATTACAAATTGGCAGGCATCTTGCATATATCACTTGGAGATGATTTGTCTTCTGTGAAGGAATTGCTGACAAGGCATAGGGATAACAGCACGTTAGACCCCAAATATTCGGAACTGATCAAGAGCTTCTAAGATCCTCTTCCCCAACCTGGACATTATCCAAGTGTAGGGCCATCCTCATGTGTGAATCCCACTTCCAGAATTCTTAGCAGTGGGCGGGCTGCCCGAGCATCTGAGTCAAGGCAGAGTTCCCAGACACCCCGACAATCAGGAGGGCAAGCTCATTTTTCAGTCGGATGCTCAAGCTGAATTGCAGGGTATGCCTTCATCACTGCTCACCCTCCTCTTAGGGGGCAGCTCATTTGCCTTCAGGGCTACATTAGAATAGATTTAAATAGAACCCGTTTAAATATGTGCAGATTTAAACATATCCAGAGAGGGTGAGTAGGCCCACAGGAAAGAGATACCAATGTGCTGCATGTATGTTTCTGCGTGTGCGTGTAGCCAGCTATGGAAACTGTGGGCCATGTGAATGGCATGCTTTGTGCATTATCCCACACAGCACAGGATGTTCTGGCACTCTGCATCTCACGTATGCTATCTAAATCTTTCGGGTGTCAGAGGTTGGCCAGAAAGCAAGGGAAAAAATGTGTTAAACAAAAGTGCTACTATTGGGAGTGTCGTTCTTTCAAATGTTTTATGGATTCCACATTTTATTGAAACAATTATGCCATATATGGTCAATGTTACGAGTGTCCCCCTCTTAAACTTCACATTCCAAACAGCATCCTTCCCACCCTCTTGGGATTAGACCCCAATGCTGAAACATTCCTCCTCAAACTTAATTGCTCTCATTCTTTTTTGTCCTAATACCAGGGCTGACCTTACATATATAGCGTGTTTTGTATTATACAGCTTGATCTCATAGCAATGAAACTGAAATCTGAGCTCTCGAGATTGTTTAAACATGATAAGCCAAGGCCCTACAACGACTGAGGTCTATGGAGTGATGTTTATAGAAGCGTAATGACACAATGGAACTGTTTCTTAATATGTAGCATGATCAGTTACATGTTGACTCAGACATGTGTTCCAGGGATCGCAATGCCACTGACTCTCTCAATAAGGGCGTACAAGTGCAGCTACACTTGATCTTGTCTTAAAAAAGCCTTTGTACTGTGGAATATGAAAGTGTGTGTGCACACGTGTGCAAGTACACATGCACGTCTTTGTTTTAAAATGAAACCTTTAATGTGTAGATCATAAAACACAGACACATGCAGTCAAATATGCAATTTATTTATATAAACACGATTACAAATTATTTCCAGTGTAGCATGGAATTCTGCTGTAGGTAATTCAAAAAGTAGCAGCAGATTTTGTTTCGAAAACCATGTGTTAATACAATAGTTAAAATATAGATTCTGCCCGAATCTTAAGAAATACACATGTGTAGGTCGCCTATTTAACATATTAAGGTTTTGATTTGCCACAGTATTCTTTCCGCCCACCCTTTCTTCTATGCTTTGTCTCAACAGATGAACTTGGCCCACAATGAAAATAAACTTGCAGAGTTCTCCGTAATGGGAGGCAAGCTTTTACACACTTCTGCACTACAGGGTGGGCTCCTGGGATACCTACAGAGAACAGGCATGCCCACTGAGCATGCCCAGACTATTAAAACAAATTGACATGTTAATACTGACAGAGAAAAGAGCACCAGAGAGTTTGCTAAATTACTGCTCAGTCAGGCACTAGGAATTCCTGAGTGGCCCATCCTTGAGTAAAACCTGCATCAACAGGGGTGTGGGAGGAAAACGGGGATGAAAATTGAAACTTTATTGTCAAATGCAGTAAAACAAACAAAACCTGAAGGGATGCCACGTTTGTAATACACCTAGTCATAAATCATATGGATTTTAATCATACCTGCCACATCAACCAGCGTTCCCCTGAGAAATTCTTTTTCTTTTCTGCTTCTCTCCTTCGCTCGCTTTCAATTATCTGGAAGCTGTTTCATGTGTTTACTTATTTATCTAAAGTTCACATACTGCATGCATGCACAAATTTTCTCCCGGGGATAGGGAGCAGGGAGAACATACGAAGATGTGGCAGAGCGTAGCCACCAACGCTACAAAAACAAAGCAAAAGAGAAGAAATGTTGCTAGACCTGGATGACAAGAAAGGGGAGGGCAGAAAGCAATTAAGAGGCATGCTATGCGCTGCCCAATTATCACATCGTCCTCTGACATTCTATACTTTAGATGCTATAGGTAGGCCTGCAGGATGACAAACCTAAACCTTAAGATGCTTGCTAAGAAAAGCAATGTTGCATGTTCCTTGTGCAGGCCCTCTTTCTCCCCCATATCTATCCACAATGCAGAAATTGGTTATCTATGGTTTTTGCTCTCCATAGGTCCAGAGAATACTGGAGGCAAGATAACCTTGCTTGATTCCCTTAAATTCACATGGTCTTTTCCCTTGCATTAGGCCCTATCAGGAGCAAGCTTAAATGGGGAGGGGGGTTGCAAATGTTTGCAGAGCATGCTGGCAGGGAATACAGCATCTGTAGAGCTGCAATGCCTGGGGAAGGCAGGAGGGAAGGAGTCTGTGCCATGTATGGTGCATGGCTGAGGGGGATGAGAGGTACTTCCTGGGCACCTCCTCTAAGCGGGAAATAATGTGTGGTACCAAGCAGCATCTGCTGGTAAAAATAGTGTGTTTGCTTGGCTGCTTCCATTGTCACTGGTCCATAGCTGCTGTTCCACAGAGTGGAGCAGGAATCTCTGAAAGCCAGGAGGACAAAAAGGTCAAACACCACTTCTTGGGGACAGTTGCCATGCCAGGAAAGAGGGTTCCCCCATTGACTTGCTACCAGGGGTGGGAAGAAGTTCAGATCTCATCATTCTTAGCCAGCTACCTGGAGATGATGTGAGTTGGCACAGTGCAAAAGATCCCACACACAATGGGTGAAAAGGTACAGCGATTGATTGATTGATTGATTGATTGATTGATTGATTAATTGAATGAATGAATTTGGAGGCTGCCCAACTCCAAAATGCCTCTGTGAGGCTTCCAGTTTGTAACAAAAAAACTATATATATATATATATATATATATATATATATATATATATATAATCTAAAGCATCTGAACAATAATATCCCAAATAACAAAACACTATCCAAGCAGTAATAGGAGCAATAGTATTATTTATACTACCACACATTTATTAATGTAGTTGGTCATGGCACCACAACATTTAAGAATTCATGTGATAAAGACTTGTGTAAACTGCATAAGTGCAAAGGTGGGTCCCTCCAGATGTGACCCTCCAGATCTTGGCGATCTGTAACCCACAGCAGCTCCATGGCCAATGGTAAAGGAAGGTGGGACCTATGACTCCAGGGGAAGTACCACTTTGTGATAGTTCTCTTCCTTCCTCTGGGCTGATTTTGGACAGTATTAGGGGCACAGAGGGAGAGAAAGGCTGGTCTCTAAGCCTCTCCTTTGTAGGGGGCCACAAGGGTGCCACAGGGCTCAGGTCTGTCTCTCCTTTTATTCAATAGCTACATGAAACCAATGAGTGAGATCATCTGCCAGTTTGGGGTCCCATATCAGTATGCTGATGATACCCAATTATATCTTTTGACCCCAGTTTGGCAAAGTGAGGTTGTTGAGGTTCTATCCCAGTGCTTGGAGGCTGTGCCATCTCTGATTCAGTCCCACCAAGCCAGAGTGCATATGGCTGTTGGGGCCACCTAGATCTGGGCATATTCCATCTTTAACCTTGGATAGGGTTGCACTTCCTCATTTAATGGTGGTGTGCAATCTGGGGGTACTCCTGGATTCATAGCTCCTGCTCCATGAGCAGATGGCAACCATTGCAACTTAATCAGGCGTGCCAGGTTGCACCCTTTCCTGGATCAAGAGACTCATTTATGCCCTACTAACATCATGGCTGAACTATTGTAATATGCCCTATGTGGGCCTGCCCTTGAAGACCATTCAGAAGCTTCAACTAGTCCAGAATGCAGCAGTGCGGGCAGTGATTGGTATGCCTCAGTATCTCTGAGCTTCGTGAGCTGCACTGTTATCAATATGCTTCCTGGTACAATTCAAGGTGCTGGTTATGACCTAGAGAGCCTTACATGGCATACCCCCTGGTTACTTAAGGGATTATCTATCTCCCGTGGTATCAGCCTGGCTGGTTCAATCTGACAGAGTTGCCATCTCTGGGTCTCAATTGAACAGTGTCATATATGAAGACACCCAGAAGCATACCTTCTCTGTTGCAGCACCTGCCTTCTGGAATGAGATTCTTCCTGATATCAATATGGCTCCACCCTTCTGGAATCCTGGAAAGCCTCAAAGACCTTGTTCTCCCAGGCCTTGGGTTAGGCTAGTTGGGCCTTCTGCTGGATTGTGTGTAGATGTGGTTGACCAGACCCACAATTGGTTCTTGTTTATTCTTTTATCCCTTTATAATTATTGTATTCTGTTCTATGCTGTTACTTTTATTGTACATACCCAGTCCGTTGGCATCAGGTGGTGTCTGAATTGAATAGAATAAATTGAGTTAAATTGATTACTTTGGGGATGTGGGGAACACAGACCCAGAAAGTCCCAAATTTTATTTCAGGTAGATGTGCAGCATGCAGATGTAAGCAAGCTTCCGTCACTCACTTTCAAAACGTTATAATCATTGCAGCATGTCTGCCTGAGGACATCCACTGCACCTAATACAGGGCTAAACAATCTTAGATTACAGGAATGAATGCAGCTTCCCCAAACCTTGAGTGCAGTGCCAGAATCCCTTCAAAAGTTGCTGCCAAACTGTAATTTTGAATGTGAGTGAATACATTACACATGGCTTTTAATCATATTAGCTGGATTGGATTTGATATTGATTTGGACTTTGTCCTGGTCCTGCCTTATTTTTGGAACATGCCTCCCCACACGCACATTTGCAATTTTCTTTTAAAGTTCTCTTGATGGAGTTTTTGAGCTTACTTTGGTGGTGGGAGAGGGGCTACTGCTGGCATAGCTGTGTTACATTTCTTTCTGTCTCTCTGATTGGCTACTCCAGTCTCCCAAAGAGAACAAGGCTCCTGGGAAGAATTCCTTCAGGATGTCTTCCCCTGGGATTAGATTGAGGCATGGGGACCCAGAAAGATGACAAACTGTGAGTGAAATGATTGTGCAATGAAAGAGAGGACATTCACATACCTCTTGGACATGCCCCAAGGGAATTTCACTAAAATTCTTTTTTCTTCTGAAGAAATTTCAGAATTAAATTCTCTTTCATCAAACTGAGTAAGAATCAGTAGTAAAAAAAACCAAACCCTGGGGTTTCCACTTGCCTTCTGTCAATATCAGATATCAGGCCTTGGCTACAATAATTAGATTTCTATCCTTAGCAGAAGGTGGCAGTGCCCAATCCCACAAGTGAAGTGTGGTCCTTAACCATTTCCCATATTTCTTTTTCATAGAGCAAAAGATTAATCCTTTTCATGTTCTCCCTAGGTCATCACCTGATGCCTCGTCAGATCAAGAGGATGTGCAGGACTCCCAAAACAGGAAGAATCTTTGCATGACCTTTGCACATGCTACTTTATATGCATGGATGTAAATTCAAATTATTTGGTTTCCAGCTGATCATTTTAATTGTCTGTCAATATATGTTGAATCAACTTTCACCTGCAATTCTTCCCAGTCCATTCTCTGCAATCCAAAAGTCTTTCACCCCTTCCCCAATTCTTTGCTGTCCATGATAGTTGCAAGAATCCTGGCCCACATGGATATTTGCCACAGAGTTTGCAAATTCTAGAGGTGTAGTTGCAGCACATTTGGAACCAATAGACTGCTAGTATAACTTATTAACCAGTATAAACATATCTGACTCAGCAGGCTTACCCCTGATTGTGCTGTTGAACTTACTGATTGGGTTCACACATCATGCTAAAACAGCCTCTCTCAACCTAAGGGCCTTTTAGATGTGTGGATTTTAATTTCCCAACCAGCACTGCTGAGAATGTTATGTGATGAAGTAAACTACATAGAAGTGACCTAGTACTTTGCTTGATTTTGGCTTCAAGCATTATATGAACCCAGGCTGTGCATTTGGAAACTGGATTTTATGTTAACCCAGCCTATTCTGATTTATTCAACAAAACATGGCTAAACAAACCATGATTGAGCATAAGTCCAGTGTTTCACAGTACATTCAGATAAGCAGTTCCCTGGTGAATTGGACCCCTGGCCCATTTAGTCCAGCAGTCTGTTCTCACAGTGGCCAACCAACTGCACAAGGAAGCCCCCTTCTTTTCCAGCAGACGGCCATCCGAGGCAGTCACACTGCCATCAAGGCTAAATAAGAACAGAATATACATGCCTCTGGGGTAGCAATTCAATTGACTTGCTTCTGAGTAAGTGAATATAGGATTATAGTATCAGATTTTTAAGAAAATCAGTGGCCATACTCTTGTATTCTCTGCTTTTGAATCTGTAGCACAGATTCATCATGACAAAAGAATGGCATTAAACATTGGAAAAGAAAAAAAAAAAAAAATACCTGTCAATGTTTTTGGAGATTTCGAGAGATTTGTTATTGCATTTGATAATAAGACTCTGAGCTGAATTTTTTAAAATTACAATTCTTTGATTATTATTTCTGCACATATTTAAATCTACATGTACCACACAGTGTACCGTTCAATTAAAAGAACATCTAGACAGCTCTCTTGTTTGGAACACCCATAGAAATTAAAAGGATCACAGGGAGTTTGACATTTTGCAAAATGAAGGAATAATTAGTGCACCATATTGGGTTTTTCCCTTTTTAAAAAGATTGCTCAAGCAACCCTTGTGTGGCTTAGCTGGAAACAAAATTTAGTCCCAGTTTCTATTGTATTTTCTCAGAAAAAGATAATAAATAAAAGAAATCATAATTAACTCTCTCATTACCAAGGATAGGATTTTGATTATGCTACTTCTGGTGGAATATATATTCCTCAGTTACAATGCCCCAACATTGTGTTAATTGTAGATGACATTATGCACACCCATTATGTACACAGAAACTCAACCCCAGTTCACACATACATAACTTATAGAAAAGAGAAGCCATAGTTTTAATGAGCTTGAACCTTTCCCCAAATGACACCGACAACTAACTGCATTTGTACAAAGGCATTTAAAGGTGAAGATGCTTTTGAGTCCAGTTCAATCCTGGCCACAGTTCTACTCAGCTTTGGGGCATCAATACCTAAGTGGTTTGCCATTCCCTTTTTTAGGAATGTTTCTCAAATTCCCACCCTAGCATACAGCCTGGTATTCCCTAGCAGTCTCCTATCAAGATATTAACCTTTCTTAGCATTTCAACCAAAGAAGTTGGCCCTTTTTTAGTTAAAAAAAGAAAGACCAACAGAAATTACCTTTCACCTGTCTGCTTCTTTGAGTACCATCCTTACTAATATCTGGATGACAGCTAGGAATTTTTAAGAAGAACTGAAGATAAAGCACTAGGACAAATGTATGTGTTCTTCTGTTCCCCTAACTAAAGTCACTAGAGGTACAAGAGAGCCCTTAAAATATGACAACCAATCACAAATGTCTGACTGCTTGTTCTTCATATCTGTAGCTATCTGAAGTATTAACAGTCTCATATTTGTCAAATGGGGTGGGGTCTTTGCTTGCTCTAGAGTTATCTACAAGCAGTTTTACAAAGATGGTTGATGTTGTTCTCATCTAGACAGCAATTTCTTGCCCACGTTGTCCTGCAGAAATCCTTGGCTCTCTAACTCTAACTGAATTGGCAAACAGTGATGGCCCAGAAGTGGGGGTGCCACTTCTCAAATGATACCTTTGTAAACAGCTATAATAGATGGGTTATGAGGAGAGCTAGTGACCTGTTGCTTCCCACTAAGGTTGTTCTCAGTTTTGTTTTGTTTTGTTTTTTTAATCATAGAGAATAGGTGAACGTAAGTCAGCATTCCCAACCAGCAGAAAAACATTAAAAATCTTGTTCTCTTTGATTCCTTAATCCTGTCTTTCCAAAAACAGTAACTGAAGGCTACTCTGATTGGTTTTAATTGAAGCATTGGCAAAACAGAACTGTACCAATTGGATTTCAGCATCTCAGGCAAATGTTAAGGCACATAGCCTCAGCTGAAGGGCATGGAAATGATGCCAACCTTAGAGGGAGCTCAGTGAAAACTGGAAATTTATGTCTGTCCTTATTTTCTGGAACAGATCAACTATTTCTCCCTCTCCCTACCACCAAATGTTATGTCTCTTCTTCACACAGTACATTTAGAAATAAGCAATGAAAACCTGTCTCCATCATTCTGGATTTTCAAGGTTGTGCCAGTACATGGAAGAAGCATTCCTTGATTCAAAATCATACCCAAGCCATTAGATGAGGGCCTCGGACAACAGCCACATCAAAGAAAAAAAAAGATACGCGTAGGACACTATTCCCCCCCCCCCAATCCTTCCAATTCACTGAATTTTTTCCCAACAACATGCATAGTTTTTGTGTGTTTTTCTTGACAGAGAATAATCATTTGGGCACCCTCCAATTTCACATTCTTTTTCATGAAGAAGTGCAGAAATATTCTTTGTCATTCTAAACAAGGACATGGGAACTTGCTCTTAGCACAACTAGTTTAACAGCATATTTTTACAGTAATTTCCTCTTCTTCTCCTTCTCCGTGTGTGTGTCTATGTGTGTGCGTGACTTTGAGTCAGTGCTGACTCTTAGTGACTTCTTAGACCCTGCAGTTTTCTTGGCAAGATGTTTCAGAAGTGGTCTGCCATTGCCTTTTTCCTCAGGCTGAGAATGAGTGGCCCAAGGTCATCCAGCTGTCTGGGTGCCCAAGGTGGGGCTAAAACTCATGGTCTCCTGGTTTCTAGCCTCGTGCCTTAACCACTACACCAAACCAGCTCCTCTTTCATTCTCCTTACAAATGAGTTATCAGAGTTATAATGACTTACATGTTCTGTTGTACTATACTATCCTGACCTTTTCAGTATGCTGAATTGTGAAAGCTTGACAAGCCTACCTTTGCTTTGCAGGTTAGTAGGACTGTCATGCAAATTGGAGAACAGAGAAGATGAGTGAGCTGAGATTCACAGGCATGGTCTCAAGTTGCTTTATGTTTTAAATAATTTAGCATCAACCTGTCACTTGCATTTCTTTTAAGCGTTCTGTTCTTCTTTTTCCTGGCACCCAGATAGCAGGGACTTAAAAAATAATCCATGTAGTTTCAAGATCAGTGTAATAAGATGGCATATAAGCTTATGGCTCAGAACTGAAGACTCTGTTGAAAGCCACTCTGTGATAAAGGCAATTGCCTACAGCAGTTTGCCTGAAGTTTATGGGAAACATAGTCCAAAACAGGCCACTAGACTGCCTAATTGTGATCTAGAGAACTAAAATTTTCCAGAACAATTCTAGAATAGTGTTGCCAACATTTGAGGGAACACAGGAAGTTACCTTTTACCAAGCTATTGTTCCATCTAGAACAGGATTGTATATATTGCCTAAGTTCCTATTTTAGGCTAAACCATAATGTGGGTTGTCTAGTTTTGACTAACATATTATACAAACCTAGTCCCTGTGGCTTGTAAACTGTGATTTATGATGGGGGTGCACAATTATTTTTCAAACTGAGAGTCACGGTTGTTCTTGGAGTAGTAGCAGGGTTGGACAATGAAGTGAACACAGTGGCGTAAGGGCTTAATGACACTGGAACTTGCCGGCCAGAAATGGTCAGCATTCTAGCAGGTTGAGCACAGCTCCTTGTGATGGTATGAGCTCCCATCATTCCTCCCTAGCTCCTGCCCACCTAGCAGTTTGAAAGCATACCACCTGTGAGTAAATAAATACTCCACTCCCATTTTGGTGGGAGGAAACGCTAGCAGTGCTTTGTGCAGAGAGCAGAAACCGGTGCCGGACCTGACTGGATGCTGGACACGACTGACACCATTGGCGGAAAAGATCAACAGAGGAAGAAAAGCCCGGATGTGCCGATCCCCTTGTGATCACTGCTGGCCATATGGAACAGGTTGTAAAATGTTAGATAGTTAAGATAAATGTTGTAAAAATGTTAGGTTGTAAAATGTTAAAATGTTGTACTATGTGAGCCACCCAGAGTACCCCATTAGGGAGATAGGCAGAGATAAATCGAATGTAATCATCATCATCATCATCATCATCATCTGAAGTTAAGGAAAACTACATGAAATTGATTATGTGCCATCAAGTCATTGTCAACTATTACAACCACATAAGATAGATTTTCTTCATTATGATCTGTTCCTAACCCAGCCTTTCAGATCTTCCACCAATGCACTCATCACCACTGTAACCAAGTCTATCTGTCTTGCTGCTGGTGAATGAACATTATTATTTGCTTTATACCTGATAATTTTGAAAGCCAGTTTGGTGTCGTGGCTAAGGTACAGATCTAGAAAGTGGGAGGCTGTGAATTCTAGTTCTCCCATTGGCATGAAAGCTGGTGGGTACCTTTGGGCAAGTCACCCTGTCTCAGCCCAACCCACCTCACAGGGTTGTTGCTGTGGAAAAAGAGGAGGCAGGAGCATAAAGTATGTATGTTGCCTTGATTTGGCCAAAAATAAATGTGGGATAAATAATTATTTCTTCCTGTCACATTACAAATCGATATTTCATGGCACCTTTCAGAAGGACTTGGGGGCTAAGTTTATTCATCCCTGATTTATAGCTGAGCATGTTGTGTAAATGTATCCAACTGTGGTTATTCAAGAAGCCATGCCATAGGATGGGAAGTGATACTCAAGGACTGCAAAGTGTGAGGGACCATTTTTACAGCCACATATAGACTTGTTAAAGATTGAATCAAATGCCTTTTCTATGGAACTTACATTTATCACAAAACTATTGTCCTTTACTTTTAATCTATACTCAAGTCTTGTACATCAGCTGGCTCTCTAGTCATTAGGAAGTAATCATATGTTGTGGTTCAATTAAACAAGTTTGATTGACTAAGCCACCATTACCCAGATTCACATATTGTCCTAACCATAAAACATAATTTATTAAACTTATTAAACCAGAATTAAACCAGAGTATGGCTTAGTGCAATGTCTAAAACCAGTCAATATCCATAAGCCATAGAAAGCTTCACTTACTGGTTTCTGTATTTTAAGCTACTGTACAGCTGAAGTGCAGACAATATCTGTTTTTTCTCCTATTAGTTCACAGTTCATATTAACAACTTATAATCAGGAAGACATGGGGTTTTGAAAGATATGTTTCTCAGCTGAGCAATGAACCTTCTATAACATTAAGACAATATAATATTTCCTACCTTAATATTATTTCACAATCACCAACACTGTTAAATCTGAGCTCTTGACACTTAAAAATCAGTTCTCTTTCATCAGCTCACCATTAAGGCTCTTCAGAAAGAGCTTCTCCTGATACAACAGTAGCCTACTTCTGAACAACTGAGGATGTTTGACATTTTTTTTTCTTTTATAACTAGTCTTGTTTGCTTTGACTTGCAAATCAACACTGGGACTTAATTCAGTTTAATCAGCATAATACGGTACCCTGGGCTGCCATATTTTACAGGCAAACAGTGCAGGCACAGCTGTGTTCAAACAGGTTCTACTATAAATCATATAAGACATGCAACCACAGCGATGGGGTTGATACCTTTCATTTTTCAACCAAGTTCTTTCACAGCTGAATAATAAGAAAAACTCAGCAGACTGTGACCCCTTTTTTCAGGCAAAGGAAGGCACCTGTTGGATTGCCATTCAAGCTGTTGTTAATGTGGCCTTCTGGTGCCTTCCAGATGTGTTGAACTACATTTTCTAACATTCCAAATCAAGTTACCAAGGCTGGAAATACTGGAGATGGTAGTCCAACAGACCTGGAGGGTGCTAATTTGGTGATGACAGTGACCTAGCTTGCATATTGTACTCAGTCATAGTTTGCTTAATTATGGTTTAAAAAGAAATCACATATGGCTTACAATGGGTGGTTTTACACTAAGCCAACTCCCAACAAACCACAATATGGCTTATCATGTATGAACATAATCTGTATCAATGGTACAGAGAAGTTGTGGTGGGAAACTGAGCCCTTCACTTTTTTGTTTGTTTGTTTTGTTTTGCCCACAGATCTGAAGAAATGCATTTGCTTTATCCTGGGAAATGAAGTGTTAAGGATCCTTGGGTTTATTTCTCATGGATTATTTAGAACACCAGGTGCCTGCAATGTTCTTACTAGCTGGAAGTAGAGAGAAGATGAATCATTGTTGCAGCTGTGGACAAGAGCCCTCTGGAAACTATAAACGAGCAGCTTTGGAAGCTGGTAGAGATCTCAATTTTCTTGGAACCTCTTTTCTGTGTTTGTGTAAATATCAAATGTTTACTTTTAGAAAAAAGTCAAAGAAGATGATTTCAGATTGCTCTGTGGATGTTCACAACTCTTGCCCCGGCTTCTTTTACCTTGTGTTGAGTGCCCTGATATTCTACCAGGGTGGGGGAGATGTTCTATTTCAGCTGTTCTCTTGAAGGTGTAGGGAGGAGTGAAGGTGGTAGGGAGGCTTAAGGTGTTACCAGTGAGACCCAGTTTCAGGGTAATCCTCCACAGAGGAAATTTATTTTGCAGAGTTGCTAGGTTACTTGGGGGAAGTTCAATGATTTCATCCCAATGTATGATCTCTTGAGCTCCTGGAGGAAAGGAGAAGTATAAGCCACTGTTTTCTAGTTAGGAAAGATGTATCAGATGCAAATACAAAGATCTAAAAGCCTTTTAACTCCTAATTCATTTGCTTGATTAACTAGTTGTCATTTTGGAAAAAGAAAATGATAGGCTCACCGGTGACTAAACTAGTCTGATGTTCTCTAGCTCAACAGATCAGAAGGACACCACATTGGAGAAGACTGAACAGAACAAAATGCTGTTCCCAAAATAAACTCATGAGAACAAGACCAACATTTCTACCTTCAGACTGACCTGAAATTGCAAAACTCTTGATTTTAAAGATATACCTGGATATTTTGAATTTCTTTTTTTCCTTGTTTTTTGTAACACTAAACCTGAAGTGCTGTAGAACTGGTAACATTATACATTCTCTTGTATTAATTTGGGTGGTTCTAGTACCTAAAAGCTGTAGATTTTAGAACTTTTCCTTATGGATGAGCATGGCTATGACTATGTTTTAGATATGTTTCCATTGTTTTTCTATGATTTCTGTGAAAAAAAAATAGCATAGCTACACAAGCCACACATAATAAGGTCAAGTATTTTATTGGTTTAGTTGCTATGATAAAGTGTTTGGCTTCAACCCCCATATTGGTACTCATGAATGCGATATTGTGGTATAGTAACAAGATCTGACTTTTTCTTCAGGCACTGGGGGTCAGGATATTGGAGGAGTCTGATAAGTCTGTCCTGTTTTGTAAGATGGGTTTGCAAGGAGCCTCTTTTTTAAAAGATGTGATGCCTTATTACTTTTATATTGTGTTATTTTATCCACATGTTTTGTTAGCCACCCAGAGCTATTTGGCTAAAATGGGTGGCTACATAAATGTGTTACATAAATAAACATTTTCAAAGTCTACTCATGAACTCCCCCGAGATAGCCATCTGGTCACTTTTGGAAAAATAGCATTATGCATCAGGTAATGCATATGTTTTTGTTCTGTTCATCAGAATCCTTTTTATAACCTTTATTTTTCATGAGACTAGCAGAAAGTAGTCGGGCTACATGCAGCACTATATGAATTCTGCAGTTTTATGGTTCTATAAAACATCCTTATTTAGAAATTCAAAATGCATTGATAGAATGTTTTCTGGGCCATCTAAAATTTTGGTAAGAGGTATAATCTAGCTGGCCGAACATCTTTGATACAAGGATCCTATGGAATGTAAGATTGGAATTACCTATTCTGATCCTTGCGTTATTGAAGCCTGGATTATGGAGGTATTATAACATTGTTACTCTTGAAAAAAAGAATATGCATGATTCCTTTCTCTCCTTAATGGATTTATTATCTGGTTAGAAGCCACATGAAGGGTTATAAATGGAAGATGGAGCCTCACCTATCAGCACTCCAATGAGAATGTGGGATATAATCATATATTTTGTAATACGAGCACAGGATCTGTAGCTGTTTAGATAGCCAAACATATCCCTGTAAACATACATGCTGATGTTACTTATTACCAGTAATAATCCAGTAAGGTTTTTCATTGCTTATTAAGACCATGTGCTTGCTTTCAACATATAAATCTAATACATTGCAAAAATTAAAACCTATCAAAACCACTATACATCATACCATTGAACAGCACTGTCTAATAATACTGAGCCCTTCCAGATGATCCTCCGCTGGAGTGGCAAGCATTGCCAACAGAGGATTAAGATTAATGTGGGCTGCGTTATCCAAAGTGGTTTGCAAACTGCTTTCTGGAAGCTAGGAGTCCAGCAAGCATTTTCTCCCAACGTGGAGGCAGCAATGGTCTTCCTAGGGACTGCAATGCAGCTGGAGTGTTCCACTACCAGTCTCTGCCAGCCAGAGTGTTTCCTTCAGGGAGAGGGTTGGTGGCCTGGGTGTGACCAGAAGAAGTGAGATTATCATAAATAGCTTTGAAAAGAGTATTTACTATAAACCAGATCAAACTCGCAGCACTGAACCTGCCTGAGCAAAGATGGTTGGAAATAGTTGTTCCAATAAGCTGTAGATTTCTGGGCAGGTGCCCCCTATTCCTGAGAAGAGCTCAAGATGGCTAAACCAAAAGGCAAAATCATGATTTAACCATTCTCACCATGCCGAATAATCAAACCTAAAGATAGTACATCTTGAATATGTGGGAAAGGCCTATGTAAATGACTTCTGGACATTACCTGTCCTCCGATTCTTGACCTAAATGTGGATGCTGTATGCTTATACTAGTACTGTGCCAAAAGTAACTACTGCATTTATTTCAGTCACTTTTCTCCAATCTGATTTTTTGTGTGCAGTGTAAAGGGGGGGACTGCCAAATTCTCACAAGTGAGGGAGCATTCTTGTCTTTACCTCACTTACAAAATGACTAAGGGATGAATGTGGATGTGCTATCATTAACTGCACAACCCCCTCTGGCAGCCTGAAGCTTCTTTAGTGTCCTGTGCCTCAATTTTCAAAGAATTTAATTTCTGAAAGTTTTCCTCTGAACTCACCTTATCATTTTGAGATGGCAGAGGATTCTGGTCTTGTTTTCTGGTACTCATCTCTCCATTGCATGGCCTCCCTGGCTGGCCCTGCTTCACAGCTTGAAAAGCCCCACGAAAGGACATTTTCCCTCCTAAACAATCCAAGATGAATCTGCTCAAAACCTGGAGCATACAATGCACCAATTACTTCTCTCCCTTCAGCTGACCAATAAGAACCTCCAAAACCTGTGTTAAATTGATGTTCCACTCAAACTACTAATTCTAATATATATTCTCTTCTTTTGGTATCATTCTAGACCAGCAAAACAGCATTCTTACCCTCACTCCACATTCCAAACAGAATGAAAATGATGTGAACAGTTAATACTTCCTTGGGGTCTCCAACGCATTTTGTCCGCCCTTGCTCATCTCTAAAAGAAAGAAAAGAATACAAGCATTTTTAACAGGAAGAAGCTGCCTTAGTACACCATCCTCATTGCTCCTGTCTTAAACATCTTCCTGAGAACTGAGGAGATAGAGGATAATCATATCATCCAATTGGCATTTTCCTAAATGCCTCTAACTATGGATGGAGAAGGGGGACAGTAATAAACCAAATGGTTACTTTTTGGCACACAGGAACTCAGTATAAGGGTACTTTGAAAACCATCATACTTTTTGTTCCCTGGAGTAACCAAATCTCCTCACACCTCCACACAAAAGGGAAAGAGGATAAAAATCCCAAGAAGTCAGGTGATTTGTACACCCACTTGTGCTCTGCCAAAACAAGAGAGAGAGCAGATAGAATTTTTGCCAATTTACTTGTTGCTCAATTAAACCTGCTTCCCTTTTTATTACAATTTAGGAGATGGCTAAAAACATACTTAATGTCATAGTGTTTTAATGGTCCTGTAGTTTACATGTCTTGTTTTTAATTCTTGTTTTTACTGCATGTAAAACAATAAAAATTATTTTGCTGCATTTATCAAGGGCTCTGAAAGACTGGGCAGCCTCTATTTTTGCTAAATAAATAAATTTTCTTCAAAGGAATTGCTAGAGTGGATGAAGCTTAGAAGCCAGGAGGACGGGTGAAGTAAAGCTTCCTCCATTGGCGAAATCAACCACTCATAAGCTCTACAGAATTTCCTTGCTGTAAAAAGAAAGAGCGCTCTTGTGTGTGTGTGTGATTTGTTATATATCACAGCTGAGCTGGAAATACATCAGCCCTGCTGAGTCATGGGATCGTATGTCCCCAGTTGCTTTTGAACTGGCAGAATTCTCCTGTGGATGTGCCCTGTGTTTCTCCGGCTTTCCTCTTGCAGCTAGACAGCTGCTCAGTTTGTAACAAAATTCAGTGGCGCTTTATGATAGCCTGTGTACCTGTAAGCCAACTTTTCTCCTGCAATCGCCCTGCATTTGGAGAAAAAAGAGAAGTGTATTTTCCTCCTTGATCCCAGACAGCTGCCTGCCACTGGGTTAAAGCATGTCAGTTGCTGTTACTTAACAAAAGGAAAGGAGTATAAGGGCTGTGGAGAACAGTTCATCCTGCCAGCGAGTGAGCTCAGGTAAATGAGATGCTTTGTGCCGAACTGAAACACTTAGCACCATTTACTCAGCAGTAGCGTGATGTACCACAAGCTGAAAAGTGATCATTCAGGCAGCAGGAAATTTAGAGGTTAGGAAGCACTGTAAAGAAAGCTGCTGTGATGTTAAGGTAACAGATGTGATGGAAGGATTTGGACTGACGTGAATAGGAGTGAAAGAGAAATGGTTTGATTTCCTAGTAGAGCTGAAGTAATAGCACTTTTCCTCAATCTGTGCATCATAGTCAAGCATTCATTTCCTCAGAGGACTATTTAGCTTTGAATCAGGGTCTTCTGCCCAAGAAATCTGCCCTAGATGCTCTATAGGACTCAAACCAATTACGGTTGTCAAACTTGCAGCTAACAATCTGAATGTTTGTCAGATGTGCTATTCAGCTCTGCACCATGTAACTCCCTACACATTTCTCTGATTTTCTAAATTAGAGAGGAGAAGGTGGAGCTTCCCACTTCTGTCCTTTTTATTAAGAGGAAATATTATAGCAGAAAAGAATCAGTAAGTTTTTATTATTATTTTTAAAGGATAGATATAAAACCCTTTAAAATAATTGGCTCTCATCTTGTCCTTAGCTTCCCTACCTTGATGTAAATCTGGTGAGGGATATACCTTCTTCCAATGTTATTAGGTTATAATATCAAATTAGCCATGTTCTGGCTTGGCTTGCAATTCTGTCATTTCAAGATTTTTAGAAAGTGTGTTTGCAAAAAACATCAAATTTTCAAAATGATTTGATGCATCAAATAGATCCAGCAATTTGAATATTCAGTTTGAAAATGTAGGATTTGATTTAATTGCCTTAGGATCAAGGCTTTGAATAGCGGTAATTATTGCTCTATAAAGCACCATACGTTAATATATTGATTTCCTGGCATTTTTTTTTCCTGTAACACCTACAATACAAAACATTGCCAATGTTCACCACAGGAAAAAAGCTCAGTGTGTATATATCACATGAAAACATCCACATTTGCGTGATGCACAAGAACAATATTTATAATTTACTACCACCTTGCTTCCCTTTTGCCACAATGAAGACATGAGGTGAAGTATATCTACCTTTATTGGAAATTGATGATCTGTGTGAACTAGATCACGGCACACATCTACAGACAACAAGCTTGTTTCACCTGTTTTCCATTCAGTGTAAAAAAGAGAGGGGGGACTCATTGAAATAAACACACATGCAGAGAGACCCATATCTAAAAAGAAAAGAACTTAATACATTTTTTTTTCAGTGCAAGTAGAAACAGATGGGTTATATAGATCTGATTTGAAGACTTCCTTGAGTCAAGCTTGATGCCAGGTGACTACATCTACATTGGTTTTTAGGTAAAAGTATAGAAGTGATTTGAATGTCTTTTGGAGAGATTTTTTTGCAAGTCCCCAAATTAGTCTTCAGCTCTGAGCTTTTGTGGTAGTTTACCATCCAATCGCTTCCTACTTAGCTTCTTGAGATCAGTCAGGTTTAGCTGAATGCATCCCAGTTCTCAGGAGCCACAAAGATTATCTGAACTTGTCACTGCCCATTCTCCATGAAGATAGGTTGAGAGTGGCTATGACTCCCTGTGGGTCAGTAATTAGTATAAATGTTAGTGTCCAAGGAAAGCATGGATGAAAAGGAAATCATAACATGCAGTGAGAATGTTGGACAATGATAAGGCTGCAGATGTAGGCGGTGTAATAGGAAAATGGATGTGGTTTGCCTATAGAATAGCTGTGTGACTCATTCCATGTGTATGCAAAGACTGCATCTCTGCCTGCCATTTGGAAGAATGCCATTACTGTTCTCTTATTCAAAGGGAAAGGTAGCAGGAGGGAATGGAAAGTTCCTGGGAAAGTGTTTGATGGAATTCTGATGAAAAGGATACCAGTGACTAAAATTGAATAAATTATGTTGAAGTTTAGGGCAGCTTCAGGCCAGGCAAAGGGTGTTCGGACTAAATTTTTACTCATCCGCAGTTTTTTGAGACATTAATGTAATGAATTTTATTGCACATTTGTTAATTTAGCAAAAGCATATCGTAAAGTGTGTTCACTTTACGATATGCTTTCACTAAATTAACAAGTGTGCAATAAAATTCATTACTCATATTACAGAACGTTTTGAGTGTACATGGAGCTGACATTTCATCAGGAGGAACTTCCTGATTGTATGCGCTGTTAGCCAATAAACCAGGATGCCACATGAAGTTGTGAGTTCTCCTTCCCTAGATGTGGGAGTGTGGAGTAAGGGTGTGAAACATGGAATCTCATCCCCAGAAGAACGAACACGAGATAAGAGAATGAGACTGGCCCCTCCCTAAGGAATGCAGAGGATGTTTGTGGGGTGACCCTGGGAATTGCTCTCACTCTGAGAAGATTCTGTAATGGGAGTTGAGCCAATAAACCTTGCTGGATTGAATCTGTATTGTCTCCTGGAGTTTCCTGGGCTAATCCTGACACTAGAGGTCCTCAGATAGAGGCTGAATGGTCGTATGTCAGAAATGCTCTAGTGAACCCTGCATTGAACAGGGGTTTGACTAGAAGGCCTGTAAGATACCTTTCAACTCTATGATGAAATTCTCTTTAACTTCTTTTGTAATCCCTACAAATGGGATGTTTATCCTGTTCTGACCCCCTTGAGCAGTTATTAGCCCAGCCCCAGCAAAAAGCCCCAGAGCCATGGTGTGTAAGGAAGCCCCTTTGTGCTGTGCAAATCTCAGCCCCAGCAAAAAGGACCCAGAGCCACAGCATGCCAGGAAGCCTCTCTGTGCTATGCGAAGCCCAGCCTGACCCAGCAGCACAGTGCAAAGGGGCTTCCTGGCTCCCACTGCTTCCCCAGGAACCTCACCCCACCCCAGGAAGCCCCAGCAGTGTGGCACAAAGCAGCTGACCCAGCCCAACTGCCCTCACTGCCCTGTACTCCAAGACCCCTGCCGCCCTGCACTCTACCATCCCAGCTGACCTTCGCCATCTTCTTGCTCCCGCTGCTGACAAGGCATGCCTGCCCTGACCCTTCATAAGGCAGCTGCTGGACACATGAGGGCCTCAGGTCTCAGAAGGAAACTACTGTGTGCAATCTGGGAAGAAAGCCTCGTGTGGCCAACAGCTACCTCATGAAGAGTCAGACCAGGCATGCTTGGTCAGCAGCAACAACAAGAATATGGCAAAGGTCAGCTAGGGTGGCAGAGGCCGCTGAGTGCAGGGGGCCAAAAGGGCATAGATGGGGGGGGAGATAGGTGAGTAGGGGAAATTGAACTGCCCATGTAGTCATAAGTGTGAGCGGGCTGCCAAGCGCCCCAATTTTTATCACGTGACCGTGGGGGCACTGCAATGGCCATAACTTTAGGCACCAGTTGTAAGTCCCTTCGTTCAGCACTGTCATAATTTTGAACGGTCACTGAATGAATGGTCATAAGTCAAGGGCTACCTCCACCTGCATATGTAGTTGTGAGGAAAAATTAAATTCCGAAACACGTGCGTTAAAGCACAGAGATCTTGGCTAACCACAATGTGTTTCTCTTTTACCACAGAAAACATGTTTTCTGTTTTTATCATGGGCACCTAGCTCAGCATTTGTAAGCTTAATTGGCTATGGAGATGAACCCCAAGGTAAAGATCTTATCTTCCCCATCTACATGAATGCTCCTCACCCAATTTCATACATTTAATATTAGTCCTCATGGAGCAGAAACACTGTTCGCTCTTCACCATACTATCTTTCCTGCCTTTTTCTAAGGACTCCATGTCTGGATCAGCTCAAGATATTTTGTTGCCTGAAATAAAGAACAAGATAGTGTGCAAACCCATCAGAGTCTTCACTATTGACAGTGAAATCACACCTTCTGCTAGTAGTTGAGGTGTACAGAGCAGATCAGGTTTAATGCCAGCATAATGTTCTGGTCTTCTGGAATCTGCCATCTGAGGTGACTATACCACTTTGTCCAGTGGCAGAGCCAGCCTGCACAGTGCTGCATCAGAGGATAAAGGAGAACCAACCAGCAGGATTTCAGGAGGTGAAAAACATATTCCCCTTCTCCCAACTTGGAAACATAATGTCTGTCTCTTTGGGGGGGAAATGCAATTCATTTTGTGTCAGAGCAGCCTCAGAAATTTCTTTCAAAAGATTAGCATCTAGTGACATCATTACTCACTGCTGACCAGGCCATTTACTTGGCCACTTTGTCCCAACCACACCAGATCCAACCATTCAGCACTCCAGCTTTCCTTATGTATCTGTTTTAATGGAAAAGTGCTATGAACCTGAAAGTAGAGTCAGGGCCTGGAGCTGGCAAGGAGAAGGCCAGCCATGGATCCAATGTGAACACTGAGCCTTGAAACAGGAATGGGGATTTACATAATAATTATCTCCAATGGACTTGGACAACTCACTTTCTGTGCCATCACTGCGGATGATTCCCCTGTACGCTCCTAAAAAATCTGTCTAGCTAACGAGTCCAAAAATCAAACACCTGTGTGTCAGAGTGAACAGCTGCACACTTGCTCCTGCTTTGCTGTCAGGCAAAGAGGCCACATGCCAGTTGCTGTACTTGGAGTATTTGGGGAGGGCAATCCATTAGAGAGAAAACACCGCATAATTAAGAAGCAACATGTTTTCTGCTTCCTGCTGCCTGATTTTTATTTTTTTTTCCTTTTTGTTAAAATGTCTTTGAGTTTGTTACACAGTTTCAAGACAAGCAGCCCAATTTGTACTGCGGGCAGGTTCTCCCTTCCAAACCAGGCTGGATAACTTTCACCTGAAGCTGCAGCATTAACCCTGTCCCTAAATATAGTAAGAGTACCAGGGCCAGGAGCACTCTGAATCAGGACCAAATAATTACTAAAACCACACTTTCTCCCAAATCTTTTTAAAAGGAACATTATCCCAAAATCTAAACTGGAAATCTTTATCGCAAGATACACATATTGAAGTTTAATTCAACATCTTCCAGAAAGCAAGGCTAAGGATGAAGAAGTGACATAATATTGACATGATTTAATGTCAGTGGGTTTGTGTGTGTCAAAAGGATATGCTTTAATTCATGTCGTTGTTAAAACTGTACATCAGTATAGATTTAAGCGCTTTCTTTAAATTGCATGTTACTGTCCTCTAAAAGAATGTCTTCTGATTTGAATTAATGTTACAATTTATTTCTTTCCTTATGAAGAATTGACGCTCAGATTCTTAATTTGTCAAGCATAAGCTCTGGTACCTTTTGTATGCTCTTAATTCTCTTGGGGCTACCTATAGTTTTCTTCCTGCACACTGGATCACCGCTAGTGGAAGCCTGGAAAAAGCATCTCTAGGCATCTTTAATTCATGTGATTAAAAATTCAAAAGGAGCCCTTGTACCAGCTGTTAAACTATGTTAGTAAGCTGTAATTCAGAGTTCAAATCCCAGCAAATTGAAGGTTAGGCTAACAGGATCATTCAGTGGAACTGCATCATATCGTAGCAACTGGAACAGTAGGTGGACTGTTTTATACATGCTCATTTGCAGCCGATCAAGTAACGATGAGCAAACACAGTGCACCGCAAAGCCTTGCCACTGGATTTGATCTCCTCCTCCCTTATTTTCTTGCAGCAGGCTTTCATTCCTCCGAAAAGAATGGCAGACAAAACTAACTGTGGGCTTTGTTTAATCTGTGTGCAGATAGGAACAGAATAAAAATTAGCAATGGAGTGTTTTGTTTAAGATTATCTGGAACCTGAGAAATATGTGTTTCATCTCTGCGACTAATTAGTTTAAATAGAACAAAGGTGGAATGAGTTTGATGGTCTTAACTCTAATGCACTTTCCCCTTCAACTGCACGGAAATTATCTGTATGAGATGAAAAAAACCATGCTATTAGCACAGTTTGACTTGATTATTCTTTACTCAAACTGCTCCCAAGATAAATTTCTGGGAAACTTGCACTGCTATTCCGCATCTTCATTTATTTTAGCTTCCAAAGGGCTTTGTAGCTTTGGTTACAAAGAAATGGTGGCAAGAGGTCTATTTGGCAAACAGATCAAGGGCATTTCAGTGCTGCCCCACCCAAAGCACTAAAGGCACAAAATGCCTGCTACAGTGTTGTGTAAGAGTTATTCCAAGAGAAAGTAGTGCACCCTGGAGCACATTGTGGTGAGCCATAAATTCAGCCATTATGGTTCCTAAACCAGGGTTCATGGAAGAAGGATGCACCTTTCTTTCTTAGCCACGGATCACACTTGGCCTTTGAATAACATGCCAGCGGCCATTCTGCACATGCTAATGAAAGGGAGCAAGACCAAATGTAAATCTTCTTTTATTTTATTCACACTATATGTCATGAAAATATAATGTAGAGGATAGGAGTGCTCTCCCGTCAGGATTTAAATTTCCTTTAAAGTCTCTCCATTAAACCGCTTTTGGCAGCCTTTAGGAGTAGAATGCAAGATTTCTAGGAGTCCCATGTGATCTTTAGCCTCAGGTCATCCACACCTGGTTTATAGCTCAATGAACTTACCAATTATGGTTCATTCAGTACACAAACCATGACTTAGCACAGCATCCATACCCAGCTGCAATGTGCTGTGTTACCTAATCATATCTCAGGTTTTGTAGAGACAGCCAGCAAAACTAACAGATACTATCAAAGCTTTGTTGGACTGTCATCCATGTCTGGGAGCCTGTGTTGAGCATGGTAAATGTTCTCCTCCAGCACTAATCATTTCAGCTATGTCAGTACAGAAGAGCACAGTCCAAGTCCAGTCCAGGGTTCATAGCATAAAGGTTGAAATATTTTTGTCATGTGGTCAAAGTCCTTGCAGAGATGAGGCCACTTTATCAGAGAAGGAATGTTTTCAAGACACGTAACCATCTAGCTCAGAATCACAAAAGTTGTCCTGACATTTGAGGATCCAGTCTTTTATTTCAGAAACTTCTTAGCTGATCTTAAGATTGAATAGTGCTTGCTGGCCTCTTCAAAATAACAGCCAGTTTGAGAGTGGCAGTAAGGCACTCCTCCTGGAAATCTGGCATTCCTCCATTTCTCTGTTCTTCAGCAATTCATTTATGAATTTACTTATTTGACTGCCATAATCTCCAAGGATTCCTGGCAGTTTACAACAATAACAAACATCAATAAATATATAAAATTAAAGTATGCATAGTAAAGAATAAAAATGAAATGCTTCAGAGTCTGAGCCCTAAGCTGAAAGGTTGGAGGTGGAGCCTTGGACAAGGCCTTGGCTCCTCCAAACTGCTCTTTTCAGTGTCTTTATCCTGCTCTTTCTCAGAAGAAAGCCTATCTGAGGGGGCTATGTTAATAGAAGGATGGTAGGCAAAGCAGTGGGTCAATCAGATGTTCAGCAGGCTGGCTGAGTCACTTGATTTTCCATTAGATACCTACAAAGACTAATGTTGGGCCTCCTACAGGCACATTGGCATGCTGAAAGCTGGTGAATAGTTAGAGGATGATGATGTCATTTGTCTGCACTTTGCCAAATCTAACAATTTGTATTAGATTACGAGATAATGCTACACACATCCTTGCTGGCATGGCAGGATGTAAACCAACCCGTGTAGATTACCTTGTTGCCCTCAATGTTGCAGTCAAACTAAGTCACAAGTCTTAGAAGATATACTGACCAACTTCTTAGGGTAAGAAGGCATTTGGATTCCTCTTTAATCAAGAATGAAGTAATAATTCCTCCTTCTCTTCTTCCCACCTCTTTGTAAAACATTGGTCAGCAGGAGTAGTCTATTGGTAAGGGTTAAGTCAAAAGACATAATAGAAAATCCGTGAAACTCCACTACAGCTCATGCTTGCTTTGCCATGTTCATATGCAAAGGATAGCAATACACTTACAAATAAGCATATTATTAAAAATGCAAACTGTTGAAAATGTCATCATCTCTTTGCACCTATGAGCCTATTTTGACCAATAGGGTGAATGGAGAGAGATAGGGAAGGGGAAAGGTCTTCACACACTGATCCCATGTGTTTTTTTCTCACCTGACCTATTGCTAATTTAATGAGATTCTGTGTTTAAGAGAAGAATGGGAACTTTCTTTTTCTCTCTCTGTTTCTTCTAGTTGTAGTTTACAGAATACAGAATACAGAATACTTTAATGGCCAAGTATAAAATATATACAAGGAATTTGTCTTTGGTGATGAACAGCAACAACAGTTTAGAAAGAAATGAGACTTTTCTATACTCAGGTATCTTTTGCTTCAAATACAATGAAGGTCTGTTAGCTTTCAGCGATTCATAATTTTTTGTTCAAGACAACTATGTTATGATTTTTCCTTTCAATGGGACTTTCTGCTCCTTGATTAATCAGGGTTTTGTTTTGTTTTGTTTTGTTTTTTGTTTGCACTCTACTTACTATAGGTTCAGAATCACATACTCTAATAAGGGCTTCTGTTAAATTCAAATCTCCAACATGAATCCATATGCCCCTGTGGTCCATAACAGTGCAGTGAAACAACTGATACTGACCTTCTATGTTCAAATGCATTATACTTTGCAGTTGTAACCAGGCATTATTTTGTTTCACAGGAACTGTATTAATATTGGATGGATGGATGGATGGATAGATAGATAGATAGATAGATAGATAGATAGATAGATAGATGGATAGATAGATAGATAGATAGATAGATAGATAGAAAGATAATGTGGCATCAAGTCATTTTCAACTCCTGGCGACCACATGGATAAATTTTCTCCAAGACAATCTATCTCTAACCTGTTCTGTCATGTCTCCCAATGACGCACTCATCACCTCTGTAACTGAGTCCATCCACCTTGCTGCTGGTCATCATCATCTTCTCTTTCCTTCTACCTTCCCCAGTATTACAGCCTTTTCCAGAGAGCTGGGTCTTTGCATGATGTATCTGAAGAAGGATAATTTGATTCTGGTCATTTGTACCTTGAGTGAGAACTATGGGTTGATTTGCTCAATGATCCATCTGTTTGTTTTCTTGTCTCTCCATAATATTCTCAGGAGTCTTCTCCATCACCAAAGTTCAAAAGCATCAATACACTTCCTAACCTGCTTCTTTAAAGTCCAACTTTTGCTTCCATAGAGTGACACAGGGAATACCATGGCTTGCATGATTCTGATCTTTGTAGGCATATTGTAGGTATTGAATATATTCCAGTGACTTAATCCCTTACCTTAGAATACTAGAGTGTAATTGATGGAAGGGTATGGGTCTCTGTCTGCTTTGTTTAAGAAAGGATTGCCACCGGTCTGGAAAGACAACTGCTGCTATGGTGGAGCTTAATGTATATCCATGATAGGGATGCTATTAATGAGGTCATTTGAATTGATGTCTATGAAAACGTAGCAGCATAAGCATGTCTGCTTGGACATTTTGTAGTGAAATTATTTGGTGTTTTATTCATGCAGTGAATCAGCCAGACTATTTATTTATTATTTTGTTTGTTAGAGGTTAAGCTGGGCTGAGAGAGAATGACTAGCCCCAAATCTCCTCGTGGGATTCTAATGGCTGAGGGTGGGCTGGAATCTGAATTTCCTTTGTCCATATCCCATACCTTAACTATTGCTCTGTTCACCAATCGGTGAACCAATTATCATCTTTTGCCCCTGATGAAGTGATGGGGGAGGGGGGATATGGGACAAATATCAGGTATGATGGCTGGTGTGGGTCTTCCGGGCTGTGTGGCCGTGTTCTGGAAGTTTTGTTTCCTAACGTTTCGCCAGCATCTGTGACCGGCATCTTCAGAGGGCAGGAGCACAGGCAGGAGCAGTTCTCTCAGTGCCCAGGATGGTGTGACCCTTTTGTGGGTATTTATAGAGATCAGCAAGGGTGCCTGGGGGGGGGGGGGGAATTGGGGGGGTGTGGGATTGGGGGTGTGGGGGGGTTGGGGAGTTTGGGTTAATGAGTGGCTGCTTGTTTTGGTGTCAGAATATCTGTGTATCTTCCTGCGGGTTAGGCAGGGTTTTTTCTTCTATTGAGTTGTTAACGAGTGGCTGCTGAGGGTGATTAGCATGTTCATTGTGTGAGCTGTTCGCATGTCCTGGTGGTTGAGCTGAGTTCGTTGACCTTTTGCAGGCTGTATTTTTCAGGATTGGTAGCCAGGTTTTGTTGATTTTTAGACTCTCCTCTTTTTTATTGAAACTGTGCTGGTGTTTGTGAATCTCAATGGCTTCCCAGTATAGCCTGGTGTAGTGGCTGTTGGTGTTGTCAAGTATCTCTGTGTTTTCAAATAGGATTTTGTGTCCAGTGTGCTTGAGAGCATGTTCAGCTACTGCAGATTTTTCTGGTTGCTGTAGTCTGCAGTGTCTTTCGTATTCTTTTAGCCTGGTATGGATGCTGTGTTTTGTGGTCCTGATGTATACTTGCCCGCAGCTGCATGGTATGCGGTATACTCCTGCGGTGGTGAGGGGATCCCTTTTGTCTTTTGCTGATTTTAGCACTTGTTGTATTTTTCTGGTGGGTCTGAAGATTGTTTGGAAATTGTGTTTTTCCATCAGTTTTCCCATTTGGTCCATGACCCCTTTGATGTAGGGCAGAAATACTTTGTTGGTGGGTGGCTGTTTTTATTCTTCAGTTGCATGTTGTTTTCTTGGTTTGATGGCTCTTTTTATTTCATTCTTGGAGTAGCCATTCACTTGTAGGACCCAATTAAGGTAGTTAAGTTCAGAACTCTGACACCAAAACAAGCAGCCGCTTGTTAACCCAACCCCCCCAACCCCCCCCCCACACCCCCAATCCCACACACCCCCAATCCCCCCCCCCCCAGGCACCCTCGCTGATCTCTATAAATACCCACAAAATGGTCACATCATCCTGGGCACAGAGAGAACTGCTCCTGTCTGTGCTCCTGCCCTCTGAAGATGCCGGTCACAGATGCTGGCGAAACGTTAGGAAACAAAACTTCCAGAACACGGCCACACAGCCCAGAAGACCCAGACCAGCCATCATATTCCAGCCATGAAAGCCTTCAACAATACAAATATCAGGTATCCTTAACATTTTCATATTTTGTTATGTTTTAATGAACCTCTTGCAGAGAAAATCAATGTAGTAACACCTTTTGCCAGATCTCAAACAGTGGAAAAAAGTGAGTATCTGCAACTAACTGACTGAATGGATACAAATGCAAGTAAGTAACATGAAATATTAAATCTATGTAACCTAGTAAACATTCCCTGGGCAAAAATCCTTAGTTTTAAAAATAATCTTTTGTACCCATACTTTCTGCACTTTGCCATTACTTACTTTGAAAGAGAATATAACATGTTGGGTTTCTATCCAAAACATTCCATTGTAGCATGTAACTGGCAGGATCCTACATGTTCACCCTCCTTTTTTGTTTCTCTTTCCCTCTTGTACCTAAATGAAACCTTCCACTTTTGACCTGTGTGGTGGATCCCTATTAACAATAACCATGGTTATTGACAAATAAGCTTGAAATAACTGTTTCCATCTATTGTTGCAAATCCTGATCTGAACCCATTATGTCATAACTCATTCTTTACCACAGATAGTTCTAATATGGGAAGAGAGGTGGGTCAGGTACAAGGAATAAGAGCCTTCAAGTTATTCATAATCCTAGTGATGGGAGATCCGAACAAATAGGCCTAGCCTGGGCTAGACCTAGATGAGCAGAGTGCCTACTGACATCCTCTATTTTTGCATTTGCCATGATAGTCATGTGTGGCGTGGGCAAACATGTAGGATGTTAGCCAATAACATACCATAATAAGCTTTTTGAATATAGTTTGAGAGTTTGTGTCCCTTTTTCCTATTCCTTTAATAAACTGAAGTTGCATTCCTCACTGGAATGCCAGTATATTTTAATAATTTAGCATAAAACAAACAATGAAAATATTAGTAGAATTCCAAATATGTTTTCTAAAGTAAAACCCATCCCTTTGGGTTAGAACAATAGCACTGTAAAAATACTATCATCCAGATACTGAATCAGAGTTATTAGTTTTTATTTTTCCTGACTGTAAAGCTTTGCAAAAGAGCTTCATTTTTAACATTTCTCATGCCAGTGTTCCACCAGAATTTGGTCTCTGAGTCTGTTGCCATGGTTTTGGCCACACCTCCTTTTATTTTATTCAAATTTTGCACTAAGTCAATACAAGGCCATTGGCAGCAATAACTCAAGTGTAACTGTTAAAAATAATGTACCTGGGCTGAAAAACTCCAGATGACCATATGATGGCATCAAAGAGATACAGAAAACTGTGACTCTTCATTACCATCTCATGGTTCTTCAGATGTTTGCAGCCCAAATATGATATTCCTAGTTACTACAAATGTCACCCTTTGCTTGTCTGATTTTTGCTTGTTCATTTCCCCTAGCCACCCATAATAGTTTTTATGGGCTACCATAATCTAGAAAAACAATGTTCAGATACTGCTGAAAACATACACATAAGGCCACTGGGGTCCACACAGTGTGGATTGCACAATAACCCATTAAAAATCAACATTTGCAACCGCAGATAGCTTGATTAAAATCCCCGCTCTGATACAAATAACATCTGGACAGCTTTTGCATTGCATCTTCCTGCATAAAATACCTGGGGTGGAGGGAAGCAGGAAAAGACAAAGGTACACTAAAGATTTTATTATGCTTTGGGTGTGGTGCCATACATTTCATGAGAGTCAGGGAGCTATTGCCAAACCTGAATTTAAACAGCATGTTGTTTTTGAAAGCTGTAATGTTGATGATGAACAAGTCAGTATTCTTACATAATTAATCCAGCGTGAAAAAAGGAACTGCAAAGCCATCCAGCAGTTTTAAAATAATTCAATCATTTATAAGATCCCCAGAACTATAGGCTTTAACATGAAGGCACAGGAAGTGCACATATCCTAGCAGTAAGCAGACTGCATTCATTCTGTAAATGCTCTATAAAGTCAGCTTAAACAAGCCAGCTTGCACAGTGTAGAGGCAGCTTGGTGATTTCTTAACAAAGAGTTTAGTGACCCAGTAATTTCTTCTTTCTCTCCATTCCCCCACTCCATGACACTTTAGGATCTGTAAATACCAAGAGATGCCTTTAAACAAACAAACGCAGGAAAACACTCAGGAGAAGTAAGGAAAGCAATGTTGGAGAAAGAGCCTTGCAACTGATGAATAATGGAGACCTTAAAACAGCATATCGTAATAATGCTATGACTCTGAAAGCTTTTTACATTTTACTGTTTGTTTAGTCATTAGCCTTGTTTCATATTGACCTGAAACAGTGAAACACATGCATTATCACAGCTGATAAAAGGCAGCTGTGAGTCTAACCTAATGGTCAAGTAAATAACTAAAGGAAAGCTTATTTAGAAAGTGCTCTGGAATGTCACCCACACTGATCTTGATGTGTTTCTTCTTAAAAACATTCCTCCTCTTCCTCCTCCTTGTCTGCAGTCACAAGATCTCAAGTTGATGGCTATCTGTTTAAGAACAAGAAGCCTTGCAGATATGTTCCCCTTGCTCCCTCTATGTCAAAGAGACGTTCATCACAGGCCTTCATCAGCCTGCCCGTTTTTTATTCCCTTCCCAATGTAAGCAATAATTCTGTTCCTGAGTGAAACTTATACATGTGAATTATACCATGGGCATTTCCTTCCACAGCTTGCTAGACCTTGTAGTATGTTACATGTGCATGCACACAAACACATAAATGTTTTGTATGTACTTCTTTCAGCAGACTGCTAGTCTACTGTATTTATTCTGAACTGGGCCTAAGGAGCACTATTCAAGGTGACAAGAAAACTGCACTCCAGGATCTCTTCTTTTTTTACCAATTTAACTGTTGGTGTTTGGTTAGGCTGAATATAACCAAAGTGTTGCACAAATTCCAGCTTTCCTACAAAGGACAGTCTGATGGAGCACTGACATATTTCTAAAAGAGGGTCAATCCACCTCAGATGATAATAATTCCCATAGTTTCCTGTGATTGGGGAATGGCACAAAATGAAGCTGAAGATGGCACAACAGTCTTACCAATCTATTAAATCTCTTTCTTTCTCTCCAGCTTTACATGTATTTAATAAGGTAGAAATGGGCTTCTGAAAATTTGAAAGCAAAGAAATCAGATAGATAGTTCCTTTGAATTTCTTCAGGGGAAAGCCTCTGTTGATTTCTCAAAGACAGATGTTCCTAGTTGTCAATAGTAGCATTGCTACTGAAAAAGCCCAATGGGAAGAATTTCCCCATGATGTCTTATTTTGGGGACTGAAATGAATTATGGGAAGCCAGGGAGGCTGCAGGTTGCTAGTGACATGGATGTACAATAATAGAGGATTTCATGCACATCTGCCTTGCAAATAAATTGCATTCTATCTTTTTTTTTTCTGGAATGTTCATCTTTAAAAGAAATGTCCAAAATAAATTCTTTCATCAACTTGAATGAGAACTATTTAAAAAAAAATACTTGGCACTAATATAAAGGCTCTAAACTAGATGGTAAAAATTTACTCGTTAAAGATACTTGGCTTATGTGGTTGTCCTCTGCAGTGATATGTGTTTTTCTATATAGAATGGAACAGAACGGAACAGAACAGAACAGAACAGAACAGAACAGAACAGAACAGAACAGAACAGAATAGAATAGAATAGAAATCTTTATTGTCATTGTACTACTTGTACAATGAAATTAAATGCCACCCCAGTGCAGCTTTAAAAATATAAAAACCATAGAACACATAAAACACATAACACGCATGAAACATAAAACACAACCTTCACATTCCATATTGCACAACCCCTGATGCTGCATTAATACTGCACATATATACTGCACAATATAGGACAGTTAACTGTTGGCTGTTGGGCATCTGGTCTTCAAATGAGATCAGCTGTTCTTTTCTTTCCACAAAGATGGCTGTTGCCACTGGGCGAAAGCTGGTTGAGGCTACAAAGCAAGTTCTGCAATGCCAGGGGGATTCTGGAAGTGTAAAAGAGGGCAGAGTGAATGCTGGGGGAAGGAGAGGAAAGCCTTAAAAAGGAGGATGCTGCTTTTGATTTATCTTCCGGTTAGGCCTGGCACAAAATAACAATGATTGTTTCAATGTAATTGAAGAGTGGTTTTCAGTTTGGCTCTTCTTTTACTAAATAAATAAGAATCTCTTGCAAAAACTACAAAGCAAAATTAAAGAGGATAAATTATTCAAAAACAGAGTGAAGGATTTAAAAGGCATCCGATTATCCCCAAATGCCCCTTTTTGACAGAGAAGTTGGTGTGTCAGAGAGTGATCTCCTACGTGTCTTATAAGCTGTTCAATTTCTTGACGTAACAGAACTTCCTCCTAAATAACTGTGGTAATGAATCACCAAAGAAGTTAATGGGGAAAAAATAGGAGGATTTGGGAACTGTTTCTTTTTCAACTGTTGGGCATCACAGAAAAAGCCAACCAAGAAAAAAAAATGTCCCATACATTTGGGGTTGGCCTAATACATTTTGTGTCAGCAGGTGCTAGGACCTGGCCAACTTTGTCTTGCTTCAGACTCTAAGTTAGGTTAGGGCTGGTTAGCTTGGATGGAGACTCCCAGAAATATTGGGGCTGTAGACCAGTAAAAAAATATCCTGGAAGAAAGCAAGGGGCAAAACACTTCTGACTACTGCCAAGAAAACAATAGGGATGTTTCTATGGAGTGCTTGGTTTGGCATGCAGGAGTCTGAACTTTACTCATAGGTGTTTAATAGATATCAGAAGAGTTACACAATGCATGTCCAAATTTCAGCTGTTGACTTGAATGAGTTGATGGTCTCACTTCTACCTTTTTCAAGAGTTCTCATCCTTCAGTCCCTGCATTTCAGGATAGCAATAGTTCCCCCACTGCTAAAACATTTGCCTTTGAAACCTTTATACATTTTTAGGCTTGAGGACTCCTGAACAGTGGTTGAGTTCCCACAACATGTTAGGCTAAAAGCTGTTAGCTAATATGTGGCTTGGTGTGTTGTGTGAACCCAGCCAACTAAGTGAATTTGGTAAACCATGCTTCAGTTAACCATAGGTTACCATGTAAAAGAAGAAGCCCTCTGCAAGTATGGTTGTACACATGTAGCATTTTTATGCCTTAACACAGGGTGGACTCTGCTATGGCAACACCCACTCCTTCTGTGTATTTATTTTATCTGCAAAGAATTTGTATCTGTCCCCCTGCTTACAGGAACTGATATAAAGAGTAGGCTGTTTATCTAGAAGCAATTCAATTATCAGAGATTCTTTCTGGGAACTGGGAAAGTTCAGCAGTGATATAAGGACCATTTTGGAAGTTTCTACAGCCACTTTTCCTTCTCACACTGCCCAGGAATTCTACCATATTTCATCTCCACCAAGAACAGATGTTTTCCAAGGCAAGTTGAACTTTGGCTTGTCTAGTTCAAAGTCATCCCCAAGTACTTTGTTCCAGCTTATCTGCAAAATAAATCTCAAGGCAGTATTCCTCTAGTGACTGGCCCAAAGGCATGCAGATAGCTTTCATGGCTGAGTGTGGGCTTGAACATGAGTTTCTGAAGTCTTGGTCCAACACCCTAACCACTGCATTACGTTGGCATTCACATCACAGAGGGATAGTGTAGTGCATAACAATCTTTTGCAGCTGGGAAAATTCCACCTCTTCTCCTCCCAGCTACAATATATCGTAGCGCACTCCCTGCCCTGTGAAGATTGCAGCTAAATTCAGAGGCAACAGATGCCAACATTACTGATAATAAACAAGTCCCAGTGCTTCATCCCTGTGAGTTTTGGCTCTACTACAACACTGATCATCAGTCATTTTAATCCAACGTTGGCTATGTCAGGTTTTGATGTAGTCCCTACATCAATTTTACAGGAGAAATCTGTTACATGAAGTTGATGTTTGACTGGGCTGGCTCAGATTTTGACAGGAATTACTAGATTTGTATGTGGCTGCCCACAGTCTGAAAAAAGTGAACATCAGGTAGAAACCTTTTCACTTAAGAATCTTCTGACTCTGGGTTCAGCCCTCTCATCCATTCAAGCCATTGAATACTTCTACTCAAGCATGCCTTTTATATGCTTCCGATGCCAACTGAGAGTTTTAGAGTTGCGTGTTCTTTTTGGACTCTCTTGTTTTCCCACATATTTCGTTATTCTTTATTACAGAGTTGCTCCTTGCTCCTGCCTCCTATTTTTCTTGTTTTGGGTTTGGTTGCTCCATAGCTTGTTCCATAGGCCTAGTTCAAACAGCATGCTAACATATAATGTGGTTTGCTTGCTTTTTGCTTAATCACATTTGCTTAATCACATTTGCTTAATGTGAACCCATCCCATTATGGCTTATTTAAGAAGCCATATTTAGGCAAACCATAGCTTAATTTGATATAGGAGCACAGAATGTGTTTCATGTCCCAGGAATGAGACTAGCTTTCCTCATGGTTCCCATACTTTTCTTACTCTCCATGAGGATGCTACAAGAAGTTTGAAGTATTAACTTCTATTTCAAATATAGCTCAGCTTGTTGGGTTAAGCAAGCTCAGTGGACTGAGGTAATCTTAATTGTTGCTTGAAGTTGGCTTATTTCCATTAAACAAAACTTTTTGAAGCTGCCTTTGTCTCCTAAATTATAGCTAATTAAAAGAGAAAATAGAAGATTTAATAGTCCTTTCAGCCATGCTAGAAAGTGTGTGATTCTCCAGAATACTTTCTAAAAAATACCCTCATGTAACAGTAAACCGCAGTTTAATATATCCAAATGTTAGACCATTTAGTTATCTATCTTCAACAGTCAATCATATTCAAATCATTAAAAGGAAAGCAATGGTTCTTATTGCCTTTAGCTTCTTTTTTCCAGAAGTATCAGTATCTTTCACCTCACTCTGAAATTACTTCTCTGAGGGTTCTTCCTTTCCTAATATTTTCCAGAATGAATCTTTTGCATTTAGCATCAATGGGCTTTATCCTATCCCATAAAACATCTCTCACAGATGGGAACAGAAGCTCTACATATGGAAAACCTGCATGATTATAGTATGGGTACAGAAGAAACTGCATGTAGCTTAGGGAGGGCTTACTTGATGACAATACAAATCAAATTTAATTAAAATGCTCTAATGTGAAGTACTAAATTCAACCCTTATCTTATCATTTTGATTGAATAGGAATACCACAGATGTCCATGGGTCTGCTTCTAAGTGAACATTGTTTAGATACTCCTGTGAATAATTGTCCTGAAGAAACTCCAGGATACCTTTGTGTCTTTCAGAGGGCACTATTGTTGTGTACTTGCCACCTAGCCCTTTTGAGATAATCTTCCTGAACTGTGAATTCACCCATATTATCCATTTAGGCTTCATACTTTTCAAACGGCCAAACGTGGCTTACTTTTGTTTACTGATCCAGATGGGTTCTCCTGCATGTGCTTTAGGATTGGGATTCTAGCTTTATAACTCTGACCAGTTTGCAACATGAAATATGAATGAGTTTCATTTTTGTGGCATTCCACAGGCTTATCGTAGCCTATGCTTCTGGGGCTACCTCTTGCTAATACTGCTAGAACACAAGAGTGCCCTGTGACACACCCCTAGGCCTGAGATCACGCTGGAGTGGACAGATTGCTTAGAAAAGCACATCTCAGTCTCTTCTGCAGTCAGTGTTTTCCCCAGGGAACTTGCATACAGTGAGCTTTCCCATTTCTGAGACAAAACCAAAGATGTTTCTGATAATGAGAGCAAGCCTGTCATTAAAATGATATGGTGGAATTAGAATTGGAAAGGTTTAAAATCATATTTTATCGAACTGCTATTACAAATTATACAAGGCAGATCTATCACAGCTGGAAAAGAGGTTATCTACTGAAGATGGCAGCTGGCAAATAGCTCTGCATGATGTATGCCCAGAACCAAGCCTTCTTTACTTAAACCATGGTTTATTAAAAGCCACAGTCTCTTATGGAAATAAGCAAAGTAATCCTGGCTTGTTGGTCAATTCATGTTTCATTTTCTTTCTATCTCTGGGACCAAAACTTTTCTGGTTTCCAGGTATGCCATCTCTTCCTCCTCCCCACCCCCCCAAAAAAAAGTTTTGATCACACAGAATTTTGAAACTACCAAAATCTGGTGCGACCTCAGTATTTGGGACTGAGATTTCACAACATTTCATGGCATTTCAAATTCCAATGATTTTAAAATTACTCTATGGGGGCATGAGAGATGCCAAGCATTGCTTCATCTCTTCTCAGTATGGATATGTGGTTTGTGCACAGATATTCAACATGTGATAGCCACTTTGATGATCTGGACAAGTGAATGGATTTGTGTAAATACCTGTGAGTAGTAGTGCATGGAAATAATGCTCCTGCCTTTTAGCAAATGCAGTACCTGGACAAGTTGGTCTTCACAATGCATTACTCCTACAAATTCCACATGTTTGTGGGGCTGAAGCGAGAAGGGGTTGCTTTTCTGTTGCAGCACCAACCCTGTGAAACAGCCCCTTGGTGTTGCTAGCCATCTCTTTGTTTACTTTCAGAAACTGTTGAAGATGCAGCTCTTTCAGCAAGCCTTCCCCTGATTTTATGATACCCTTTAACCTTCGTTTTTATTGTCTTTATTGTTGTTTTTGGCCTTTATTGCTGTTATCTATGTTTTGATATAGTTTTACTTTTTGATTGTGACAGGATAGAAATGCATTTAATAACAAACTAGTGTCCACTAGTGTATTAAATATGGCTATTCCTGATCTCCCAAGGATGAACCAAATTAATATGTGTATCTGTAGGTATGTATTGTTGGGAGATGGAGGGCATTCTTAAAGTTCTGAATTATATTTTTAACAAATTTATGCCTGAAGGAAACAATCTTGATTTTAATACCCAGATATGCACATATACATACCCATAAAATTTAAACAAATCTATAGAATAACCAATTCTTTAAATTATCTATGACATCTACTTTAGAATTTACTATCTAGTGGTATACTAGAATTGGTTTCATTTAAAATTGGCCTCAGTAGATGTTAGATCTACAGCAAAATCTTTTTTAATACAGAGGATGCCTAATAATTGCTAGAGGCCAATCACAGACTACAGAGGACTAGCCCAGTAAAATACATTCAGAATTTTGATCCTCATTGTATGTCCATGTAATTTTCTTGGTAGAACTACAGAAGTAATTTGCCATTGCCTTCTTCCAGGGCTTGTTTATTTAAATTTCAATAAATGTCAATAAATAAATAAAATAAATATTTAAATAAATTAAATAAATTAAAAATATATTTCCCAGCCTGGTGTACTGTCAGCCCTACTAGGTAGACCAGACCAGGAAATCAACTCTGCAGGAAGGAGAAAACTATTTTATTGAGATTGGCTGTAATGACAATTTTGCTAGTCTGATTGTGCTGTACCTCCTCCTCCCTCTTATAGTTTAGTTAATTAGGAAGGTGTTTGTCTGATCCACTTCCAAATGTTATCCCATTGTTCTAGACTTTAAAAAGTGCTTCATCCCCTTTTGCTTAGGCAACAGCTCCTGCATATTTATGCCAAGGTCATTTTCCTTACTCTCTACCCATACAGTCCTGGTATTTCCTGAACATTTCTCACTTAAATGCTAAGCAGATGACCCTTCTTAGCAAATTTGGTTAGGTGCTTCCATTTGCTAAGGCAAGAGCCTGGGAGGCCTTTCCCAAATGTATGTGAAGTCATTTTTTCTTCACATTGCCTTACCTAGACATTCCTAGTACGTTCTCTTCCCATGCATCTCATCCAAGTCCCAAGAATGGAAAACAAATGGAAAAGGACAAAAGAAAAGAGAGAACACACACACACACACACACACACACAAATATGTTTTACAGCACATAATATTTGCATATATGCCCTGAAATCTTTTGAACATGTTGTAACACATATGAGGTCCATCCAATGTAAACTAGAGGAAATGGGGAAGTTTCTTTAACCTGAGGAAATTTGATGCTACTCTGTAGGTGCTTTGGGACATCTATAGGTAAGCGATCATTTTTTGTTGACAAAAAATTATCAAATTGTCCTCCCAAATATTCTGGCATTGATTTTACTTTGTTCTGGAGGAATTAATTCTTGACTTGAAATGTGCTGATTTCTGTATTCCATAAAGCTGAAAGAATTGACGGTTGTCAAGGAAGAGAGCATCCTACTAGTTATATATTTGACATATTTGTAGCCTGCCCTTGAATAAACAAAGCTCCAAGGCATCCCAAAACTCTTAAAAGCTTAAAACAGCATTAAGGCTTTTGGTGCACCGTGTGTGTGCGTGCGTGTGTGCGTGTGTGTGTGAGCCCCCAAAAAACAACACTGAAGCCAAAATGTTTTTTTTAAATAAATCATAAGTAAATGCAACATTAATGGGCTTACACAAAAGAAATATAAAAAGAATACCCCAAAAAATTACTTAAGAAGGAAGGACAGAAATAGGATGTTACAGATTAGCTGGATCCTTTCCTCTTCCATCTCAGACTAAAGTAGACAAAACTGTCTGGGAAATAACCCCACAGAGAGCAGAGGACTGGCTCAAAATGGAATTGCATAGCATCCTCCCCCAGGCTCCCTCATCAAGTCAAGGTGCATAAAGCATAGGCAGAAGCTCTTATGCGATTTGCCTCCCTCTAGCAGCAAGTAGGCCTTGTGGTTGCCTTGCACAGAAAGAGTCAATGACATTACTAACCATTTGCCTGAAGCAGCCAACTCACTCTTGCTTAATGAAAGGGTCAGTCCTGGAAAGATAATAGCTTGCTTCAGATCACCCAGAAAGTTTGCAGATGAGCTCCACTTATAAGTCTAGCATTTCAGCTTATAGAAAAGTTTATAATTTGTGTGCACCAAACAGCAGCTACTTCTTACAATTAGACATACACAGCTTACAAATAGGAGAATGTTTGTAGACATATGTGTGGCTTGCTTGTTTAATGCTGAAGTTTGTCTCTCCAAATTAAAAAAAAATAAAAATAAAGATGAAGCCTTTAATCCTTGCTATTGAACCAAGTCATTAATACTATTAGCCACATAAGAATCAAGCAGAAAGGGTGAGGAGAGAAACTTTACTGCATAGTCATAACAACATTTTTAGATGTCAAGGTTTATATAGGCATTATTCTTGGAAGTCAAGGTAATTCGTGAATTTCAAGAAGCCCAAGAAAACTCTTCTGATCTCTCCTCTTGCCCCTCTCAAGTCTTTTTTCAGAGTGACCTCCACCTTTCAACCCAGATTTGAGATTACTTCAGGGGTCCTAAGGGGGAGAGGAACACATCCCTGACTGATCAATAGTTGTTTTTCATCCTTTAGCTGCCAGAAAACACTCGTAAAAAAGAATCTACATATAATATAAACATTTGTGAAGACCAGACAGATTAGATTAGTATATAATAATATAGTAGTATATAATGTTAGAGACTTCATTTTCTTCATATTTTGAGAAAATTTTGTTTGCTTACCAGATGGAGGGAAGAAGAAAGCACCACACCACAGCAGGCTAGAGGTTAACCTTTCATTTTGTAGTTCTGTTGCCTCTACTTATTAAGCATAAGGATACCAGGTGACAAAATCTATGTAACCTAACTAAAAGCATCCTTCCTTCCTTCCTTCCTTCCTTCCTTCCTTCCTTCCTTCCTTCCTTCCTTCCTTCCTTCCTTCCTTCCTTCCTTCCTTCCTGTACCATACCATAACTTTTGAGTTTCTTCACCCAGCATTATTTGTTTAATAGAAATATTTTCCAAACCACCTGGTTCTGGCACAAAGTCAAAAATTTGCATTTATATGAGCTAGTTTATCAAATATAACATACAGAAGTCTGTTAAATACACATTGCATTTTGTTTGTGAGAAAATCTGTTCATATTTAATGTCTTTTTTTTTTAAATTAACCTTAATGAAAGCTTCTGAAAATTGTTGTTCTAAGCATTTGAAATATGCCACAAGAACTGGTGCAAGACATAAACATGTTTTCCATTATATGTTATCAGATAGCCCAAAATTACTTCAAAGAAGAAATGTGGGACTATGTTAAATGAGAAAGATAAGAAAGCATTTAGTTAAAAAGCAAAGGTTTTTAGAAGAGTAAAGCATCTCACAGTTAACCCCAGCATTTTGTAATCTCCTACTGGGTGGGACAGAAATGGGATTGGGTGGGGGGGTGAGAAAAGAATGTTGTTTTCTATATGTAGACTCATACATTCTAGATGGACAAAATACTCACACATACAGCTAATCAGATATACCCAGAAAGCAGAGGTACTTTGCTCATATCCAGCAGATTCCAAATTTAATGATTTGCATATGTGTAACATGGTCACATTCAAGCTGGCTGAACATTGAAGCACATGCCTGTACAGAGTTGAGCAAGAGCGCAGAGAGATCGGCTCATCAATGTAGCCTGGTGCTTCCATACCTAGTTTTTCCCCTCAGTATTTCATTTTACAAAGGTTCCTCATACAGGATCTATTGGTCATTCTCTGCACGTTTTCTATTTGAAAAGCCCGATATAGTTAGAAACTAGTTTTAAGAAAACAGTTATGGGCTCGTGTTTGAAACCCTGTACTTTTAAAGAGCAGTTTAAAGGTTTTGGAGATTGCAGCTCTGAGAGAAATTGAGGTGTGCAAAAAGCAGGTGCTGCTGTATGCTGCTTTCTCTGGTTCTCGGCTCCAAGAGATGCATAGAATCTATACGTACTCGATCTCCATAATTGTATCTATAAACAAGAGCATGCTCAGAATATTCACTCTAGTACTAAACTTTGCTGATGAGTGTCAGCAGGACTAGAGACAAAAGAGAGGTGATGTGGCATAAGCGGAACTAAAGGCTGAAGAAATGCCAAACAGCAACGTTTTCAGGAGAACCCAAATCCAAATGGCTACATCATTATATCGTTACTTTACATTAATAATGTGAACATAATGATAATGTAGATTTAATAATATTAATTAATAATAGCATTATTAAATTGTATGATCATTGTATTAGAATACTAGAATAGGGAAGGATACTGGGGTGAGGTGGCTTGGAGAGGGACATGACTGACTGGAATCCTAAACTGGAGTATTCTAGGTCACCATATTTTGTTACTGGGTCTATATGCCCTTCAGGATTAAATTGTTGCTGTCCTGGGCTGCAGGCTATTATGGAACCCCATTGGTCATTTCACTGCTGCAGTTTGCCTCCATTCCTGTTGCCAAACTTCTTGCCCTCTCCACGGAAGGAAATGTGTGCCTTTTTTCATTACTTTATTGCTACCTCTCCATTCAACACTGAAATGGGCAACAGTCATGGAGACTGCTGTTCATGTTAACATTTCACAGAGGAACTCTCTTTGTTTGCTAAAACGGTAAATAACTTAGCTTTTTTTAATAAACATAAAAAAAGCTTGCAGAACTGAGTGAGAGTCCATGTTTTAGTGATCCACCAGTGAGTTATTAAAAAAAAAAATGTTCCATGGCCAAACAGGAGCAGATCACAAGTTGAACCTCAAGGTACAGAATGGCACTGCAGTATGGTAACCATGTGAGGAGGTGAGGGGGTATCCTGGGGCTCAGCACAAAAGCCAACTAACTGCTGGGATTATCCTACAACAAACTGAAGCTTGCCACCCAAAAAAGAGAGCGTGGCTTTTAAATTTTTTTTTTTACAAATTTATATATATTTATCTAATGCAATATTATTCAGATGCATATATGTTTCTAGTACATTTGTATGACTATCATATTTTTTTAACCTACTGTATTTTGTATAAATGAGTTCCATGTTTCATTATACTTGTCCATACAAAGCCTATGTCTATAGGTAATCCACTCATTAGTGGCAAGAGCAATCAGGTCTTCAGTCCATTGATTCTTAAATGGGGCCATACGTTTATCTTTCCAATGCTGCAATATCAGTCTTTTGGCTATAGTAAAGGCACGGAGCATCCATTTACACTGTCCTGATGTCAAATTCCATCTACTAGGTATATAGTTCAAAAGAATATTATCCTCTGAGAATTTTAGCTTTTGTCGCACAATCATATTTATATAGTCTACTACTTTCTCCCAAAACTTAGTAAGCATAGGACATTGCAAAAACTTATGCTTTAAAGAGGCACGGTTCTTATTACAACAAAATGCTGGTTTTGACAATCCTTTTCTATACAAATGTAGTAGAATCCAATAAATTCTAAATATTATTTTTTGTTGTATAAGTCATAGATTAAGGTCCATTGACACTCTTGCTATAGAAGTTAAGACACTCTCTCATTGTCCAGGCAATATAGAAACCTCTAATTCTTTATTCCACTCATCCCCTAAGATCAAATTGTTTTATTGATGACAAATATCTATAAAAGCTAACAGTAGGGCTTTTTTTTTTTAATTCTAAAGGATTTTACAAGTTGTTCTAGTATCTCGGGTATATCTAATATATCGAAGAACCCCATAAAAATGTTCTAAACAAAGATTTTATTTTCTGAAAATATTTTCCAGATATTTGAACAGGAATTCCTCTCAGAATGTATATTAATCTAGGAATAATATTCATTTTGAGAACATTCACCTTTCCCCAAAGGGTGAGATTTATTTTTCCCATCTATTAATATCTAAAAAAACCTCTTTACATATTTTATTTATATTAGATATTACTGAGTTATATCTTTTGGAATGCACATACCTAAATATTTAATGGATTCAGTACAAATATGAAATTGATATTCCTTAAATGGATGGATAACTAAATTTTCACCTAGTGGCATCAGTTCTAATTTGGACCAATTAATAGAATATCCTGCTTATTTTACTAAAGGCAACTATCATTTACATCAACACTGGAATTGTAGTATGAGGTTTAGTAATAAAAAAAAGAATATCATCTGCAAATAAAACCAATTTGTGTTCAGCTGAATTATGTACTAGTCTGTAAGTCTTCCTATGTTGTCTAATAGCACAAGCCAAGCAGATATTGAAAAGCAAGTGTGAAAATGGGCATCCTCGTGTAGTGCCTCTAAATAATGGGAAAGTAGCAGAAAGAATACCATTAACCTTTACTTTAGATGTGGAAGACTCATATAATATCTTAATCCATTTTATAAATTTCAAGGGAAATCCAAACCTATTTAACACTGCAAACATGTACAGTCTATATATTTTGTCAATTTTTTCCCCCCATATCGCAGGATATAATTACGAATTGGTCTTTATTTTTATTCAAATCTATTAACTAACTACAACTAACCTAATGTTGTCAGCTGCTTGCCTAGTTTTATAAACTCTGCTTGATCATTTTTAATAATGTACAGTATCACTTGCTATAATCTATTTCCTAGCACTGCTGTTAAGATCTTTGTATCAACATTAATCAGAGAAATTGGATGATAATTAACACATTGAGTATGATCTTTATCTGGTTTTGGTATAATTGCAATATAGGCCTGATTAAATTCCTCTGATAATATTCTCTTACCAAGTATCTCATACAATTGACAGAGGTTTGGCACTAAAAGATCTATAAATGTTTTATGCCATTCTACAGGTAAAACTCGAAAAATTAGAATATCGTGCAAATGTTCATTTATGTCAGTATGGCAACTCAAAAGGTGAAACCAATATATGAGATAGACGCATTACATGCAAAGCGAGATATGTCAAGCCTTACTTTGGTATAATTGTGATGATTATGGCGTACAGCTTCTGAAAACCCCAAATTCACAATCTCAGAAAATTAGAATATTACATGACATTAATAACACAAGGATTGGAAATAGAACAATATCGGACCTTTGCAAAGTATAAGCATGTGTATGTACTCAGTACTTGGTTTGGGCCCCTTTTGCAGCAATGACTGCCGCAATGCAGCATGGCATGGATGCTATCAGCCTGTGGCACTGTTGAGGTGTTTATGGAAGACCAGGATGCTTCAATAGCGGCCTTCAGCTCCGCTGCATTGTTCGGTCTCATGTCCCTCATCTTTCTCTTGGCAATGCCCCATAGATTCTCTATGGGGTTCAGGTCAGGCGAGTTTGCTGGCCAATCAAGCACAGTAATCCCACGGTCATTGAACTAGGTTTTGGTACTTTTGGCAGTGTGGGCAGGTGCCAAGTCCTGCTGGAAAATGAAGTCAGCATCCCCATAAAGCTCATCTGCAGAAGGAAGCATGAAGTACTCCAAAATCTGCTGGTAGACGGCTGCGTTGACCCTGGACTTAATGAAGCACAGTGGACCAACACCAGCAGATGACATGGCTCCCCAAATCAACACAGACTGTGGAAACTTCACACTGGACTTCAAGCATCATGCATTGTGTGCCTCTCCATTCTTCCTCCAGACTCTGGGTCCTTGGTTCCCAAATGAGATGCAAAAGTTGCTCTCATCAGAAAAGAGGACTTTGGACCACTGGGCAACAGACCAGTTCTTTTTTTCTGTAGCCCAGGTAAGACGCTTCTGACGTTGTTTGTTGTTCAGGAGCGGCTTGACAAGAGGAATACAACATTTGAAGCCCATGTCCAGGATCCGTCTGTGGGTGGTGGCTCTTGATGCACTAACTCCAGCCTCAGTCCACTCCTCGTGAAAGTCCCCAACACTTTTGAATGGCCTTTTCCTGACAATCCTCTCCAGGCTGCGGTCATCCCTGCTGCTTGTGCACCTTTTTCTACCACACTTTTCCCTTCCACATAACCTTCTATTGATGTGCTTTGATACAGCACTTTGGGAACATCCAACCTCTTTTGCAATTACCTTTTGGGGCTTTCCCTCCTTATGGAGGGTGTCAATGATGGTTTTCTGCACAACTGTCAGGTCAGCAGTCTTTCCCATGCTTGTGATTCCTACTGAACCAGCCTGAGAGACCATTGAAAGGCTCAGGAACCCTTTGCAGGTGTTATGGATTCATTAGCTGATTAGAGTGGGACACTTTGAGCCTAGAATATTGAACCTTTTCACACTATTCTAATTTTCTGAGATCGTGAATTTGGGATTTTCATAAGCTGTACACCATAATCATCACAATTATACCAAAGTAAGGCTTGACATAACTCACTTTGCATGTAATGCGTCTATCTCATATATTGGTTTCACCTTTTGAGTTGCCATACTGACATAAATGAACATTTCACGATATTCTAATTTTTCGAGTTTCACCTGTATAGGAAATCCATCCAATCCTGGTGTTTTACCACTTGCCATTTTTAAAATTATTTGTTTAATCTCTACCTCAGATAGTGGAGCAAATAAAAGTTGTTTTTGAGTTTCGTCTAGGTGTGGTAGATTTATATTATCTAAGAAGGTTTCTATATCCTTATTCAATATATTCTCTGGTTTGCTATATAATTCTGAATAAAATTTTAAAAATTGACAATTTATATCCTTTGAAGTTTTATATATTTCATCTCTTTCACTTCTAATAATTGGAATCATAGCCCTATCTTTCTTTTGTTTTAAACAATTAGCCAGAATTTTACCTGCTCTTTCACATTCTTCCAATATCTCTGTCATAAACATGTTAGCATGAATTCTGTCTTCTGTGAAATTATAGTATTTAATTCATATTTCTTTTTCTGTATTTCTCTGTTCAAAGTATAGAGTTGTGGCTAGGAGGACCTTCACACAACTTTGCGTTGTGCATTAGTTACGCCTCTTCCTGCATCAGGAAGCCCTCCTCATGGTCACTCATGCTGGTCACCTCCCATTTGGATTACTTCAATATGCTCTACATGGGGCTACCCTTGAAGAGTATTCAGAAGCTACAGCTGGCCCAAAATCATGGCATGGATAGTTTTGAATGCCCCTAGGGTGGTACATATAACACCTCTGTTATGTGAGCTGCATTGGTTACCAATTTGCTTCTGGGTCCAATTCAAGATGTTATCACCTTTAAAGCCCTTCATGGCACAGGACCAAGTTATTTGAGGAGCCGTCTCGCCCCCATTATATCTGCCTGCCCCACTCAGTGCAGTAGAAGGGGCATGTTACCGACCACACCAGTCAAGGAATTCCAGCTGGCAGGGTCTAGGAAGAGGGCCTTTTCTGCCATGGTCCCCACCCTGTGGAAGAGCTTGCCACCTGACGTGTGGGCTGCCCCCACTCTCCTGGCCTTCCAAAAAGGTGTAAAAACATGGCTATGCCAGATGGCCTAGAAGCCTGATGGGGGCTCACATTGCTGGAATTGACTGGTGGGATGATCAATACTGCTCCCCCCATCATCTTGAATTGTATATTGGCTTTTTTTATAGGATTGTTACTTGTTATTTATATTTTTATTGTTTTTATTGCTTTGGATTTTAATTAACTCAAGAGTTACCATCTGGGGGAGATTGGCAGCATATAAATTGAATGAATGAATGAATGAATGAATGAATGAATGAATGAATGTAATAGATGGGTTTCTAACCATCTGTGCCCATAATGTTTCACTTCATCTTTCAAATTATTTTCCCTTTTATTTTTAATCTTATTTTTATATGATGCATAAGCAATAATTCAACCTCAATAATTCAATAGCATGGCTTGAAAAGAACAAGAAAACTTGTCCAGAAGTGGCTATTCCAGAAGGTGGGGGTGGGGGTGTGTGGGAGGGTAAATACAGAATGACAGTATGCATGCTTGTCCTCAAAAATGATTGAAAGTGCATTCTGGTGACTGGGCAGTGTAGATATGCTCACAGTTTAAAATAACCAAGCCCCAAAATATAATTACCTAAAAGGCCTCTTTCATATAACTTTTGAATGAGTAACACACAAGTTACAGCTATAAGTTGCTTAAGAGCATCTGCCTGTGCTTTCAGTATCAACAACAACCTGATACAAATAATTGTCAACTAGTAGTATCTCTAAGGTTCTAGGTTATGGGTTAAATCTAGATAAGAGCCTTGAGGCCTAGTGTTTGTTCAAGAATCTAGAGTTAATATTGATAAACCCTTGAAATGAGATCACCACCTGCTTTTTGGATTGCCAAAATCCATCTTGCATAGATTCAGTTTAAACCAGATGCTTCTTTGGGAGGTTAGATTAGAAGATTAAAGTAGGTAATCTATTTTTTAAAAATTTTAATTATGGTTTGGATCTCTTAAATTCTTTCTTACCGAGATCATTTTATATTTAAAAAAAAAAAACTTTTTTCATTGTAATGCTAACATCAACATGATAGTTATGCTTTAGAGAAACATAATCCTTGAACATTTAGTAGCTTGCATATCCATGTAAATATGTATGTTTGCAATATTTATCCTTGAATGGTTCTACGATCAAATTCTAGTTTCTGTTAAGAGTTAGCCGAAGTTATTGCTTGCTCTAATCTATAGTCTGAAATTGGTATAGAAATGTGTAGTATTTGTGTTTTCTGTATGGATTTTTATGTTTCTGTGTGTGTGTGTACATGAATGAAATTATATATGTTTAGTTCTAACTCAGTTTTATGATTTTACTACAGCTGTGGGAATAGGAGATAATGATCCATATTCAGTGAGGGTTGTGGTTTTTTTTAGTAGCACTTCCAGTGTCTAAGATTACTACTGTGTTATCAGATGCCTAAAGTTTGAATTTACTACATATACATTTTGATAAGTGTATATAACAGCTAATCTTAGGCCATTGATATATTTAACCTTGTGTAGTTTGTAATTTTTAAACATGTTATGGTTTGAAGGTCAACTTCTCTGTATTACTGTAAAGAAAAAAACAAAAGATAAAATTAGAAAGAATTAATTCTAATTCTAATAAAAAAGTTTATACAAATCAAAACCCTGCCATTTCACACTGAGAACAAAAGAAGCATATTAAACACCAAAGTTTATCAAGACAAATTAGGTCCCAGTTTCAAATTTTCTTTAATCTTTTGCATCTGAACTTTTTTTTTGCCTCATACTGTTTTCACTAGTTAAATGTTAAAATGAATTCTAGCCAATACCATTGACTCCCTCCTTTAAAAATATTGAGACACATAATAAAAAATTAATTACTTCCCCTAATTTCCGTGTGATTCTTTAAAAAGATGTAAAATTCATTTAAAGTAAGTAGTGACTTTGTCTTTGAAGATCACGACAATTAACATGGATCAAAGCGTAAGTTCTGTAACGATGATAGCTTATTAGCATAATGAAATTAACTTAGAGACAAGAATCTTTAATAGGTACAACAAAAACGCTTTAATAATACTTGAAGAAAATTATGTATTTTCTAGAAGTACAATTTCAGACTTTCGATCCAATTAATAAGTTGTTAATTAGCTTTTTTTTTTTCAAACAATGTGCACTTTAAGTTAATCTGGCCATTGGATAATGCTCTTTAATGGTACATTTTTTGAAACAGTCCATAGAATTTTAAATCTATTTTATTGGAAATGCATGTTGGGATTTTACATGCAGAAATAGATCTTATATTCATAGTTAATTTTCTTCTTCATCCTAGCCAATTAAAGAAGAGGATTAATTCAGTGATCTAGTGAGAGCAATGAGAAATGTCCTTAAACTGCAGCTATAGTATTACTACACTCAGCAGTTCATATGTTTTTATGCTGTGGATCTATGCTAATTGATACAAAATACAGAATAAATTTGGAAATACAAATGTAGCCAGTTTCAAATATCTGGATTTTTAAAAAGTTATCCTTTATGACTATTATTATCATTGTCATCAAGATTACATTTCTTTGTCCTAAATCACAATCTATTCCACTGAGTGGATCAAAATATTTTGGATGTAATTCACTCCCAAAACAACACCATAATTTAGCTACTGTCTTGGGTACATTGTTGCATGGACTCAACATTTCTATCATATGCCCATCCTAGTATATATAAACACTGCCTTGGAGGCCTAGAGGCATGGCCCATGCATTCAAAGGATACATCATCTTATAATATCTGTTTGTTACACATAGTTAGGGATAGCTTCTCCAAATCAGATCCCACACACACAAGATGTGTACATGATGAGGACTTTTGAAGAGCTACATTGATCCCCCCCCCCCTCACAAATAGATACAGATGTATTCTTTTCTATTTGAATAAATGAGTGAACTAGTCTAGACTTAGGGACTCCTGCCTCCTGTATTAGATTCAGTTCATGGAGAGCAAAATGGCTGGATTCCCTCAGGTCATTACATGTCAAGAATTGGTACCTAAGTCATTATTTCCTTTTCCCACCGTTATCCCTTTTTCCTTTTTGTGTTGTCTCTTTTTAGCTTGTACGTCTAAGGCTGGAGACTGCCTCTATTGATCTGTCAGCTACTTTAAACCCACAAACTAACTCAGCTAGCCCTCTGAAAAATAAAAACACAAGACACAACTTTGAAAGAATTAAATGTATCGTCTTTATTATTATTATTTCTGAGCCTATCCATACAACCATGGGAAGTTTCTCCGATCAGCTTAGAATCAGGGACTATGTCTCAAAAAGAGGTTGATTCAAATTATTTTAGCTTCATTTCACACTGAATTTGACTGACTTTGATTGAATTCTCATTTATATCACTAAATAATGTACATCCTTGGCCACCACTGGCCTGTTAAGTTCAGGGTTCCTTTTACTGAGCAAAAAAAGCAAAAACTCGTTGGGAGCTAATGTGTTTATGTCTCTCTCTCTCAGAGATATGATATGTTTATAATTAATAAGTTCTTATTTTTCCCCCAAAGGATGTTTTGCCTTTAACTTTACAATATAACAGTCTGTGTGTGTGTGTGTGTGTGTGTGTGTGTGTGTATATATATATACATATGCACACAAATACACACACACTATATATGTGTATGTGTGTGTGTGTGTGTGTATGCATACACACAGTGTGTGGTGTGTGTGTGTGTGTGTGTGTGTGCACACACAGAGAGATATACATAATACCTTTCTAGGAAAATTTGTTTCTCAGTAAAAGGAGATGGATAAAGGATATGGTTAAACTAAAAAAAAAAAAAAATAAGGGTTATACAGTTCACCTTCTGCTATGAAATAATATTTGTCACAGCAAAACAGTACAAAAATAAGATTCTCTTGAGTAAACTTTAGCTTATGGTGAATACCTGAATGGAATCATTAAATTTTCTTGTAATTGTCTCCCATTTAAGTACAAACCAGGCCTCACCTACATCTGAGCCCAATAAAGACTGAATAAGTGCTGAATAAATTGAGACTTTATATCCACATTGCTGCTCTTTTGACAATACTATAGAGTTGGAAGCACCTTGCCCACTTTGGCTGATTTTGCAAAGGTTAAGCTGGATTGGACCATTTAGTACTTTGATGGAACATCAGCAGAAAATTTAAATCCAGAGCAGTGGATAAGAAAGCAACATGTTTGTGTCCATGTTGTCATTAGCACCTGAACTTGACTGGAGCTTTTACATAAAGCAAAGTATTGACCCCTGCCTTAACTGTGCTCCTCAAAAGAAAATTCTCTCTCACAGAAAAGGCTGGGCACAGGCAGTTAAGATGTGTTACTTGTCTTCCATAGAAATCAGAAAATGTGTAGATGATGTTTTGTATAGGATGCACAGATTTTTGAGTCAAATTATCATCAACTGTGCATATTAAAGAATGTAATACAGATCACATGTGGGTGAGGCAAGAAGGGACTGATTGAACAAAGGCATGTGCAGTGGGGAAAAAACACCTTTTTCTTAAAACCATGTATTCCCTCTTCCCAGATTGAGTCCCTCATCTCTCACTCAATCTAAAAAAGGCTAAATTTAATTTTAACTTATTTATCAAACATTACCATGAACTAAGAAGATGACTGAAGCTCATAAAGCACTAGGGTGGATTGCAGACTTTGCCTTACAGCAGGAGTTAGCAACATGGGACTGTGGATCTGTGCCTGGCACCCCCACAAATGAAAGATTATTTATTTTGTTTAATGCTCAAGATAACTAAAAAGTGCCTAATCCTCAAGATATTGTGTTCTCCCCTGAAATCTTATGAGAGTTTAGGTGAGAACTCTAGTCCTGCAAGATCTTCTCTGTAAACTGCCCAGAGTTGCTTTTTAATGAGATAGGTGGTGACAAATTTGATATATAAATATAAATAAATAAATAAATAAATATGGCAATCTTGTGAGATTTCTGTCATTTTTGAAATAAGTTTTTACTGCAATTTCTTTGGCACCCATGCTGTCATTCAAAATCCCAGGATTGTAACTAGTGCCTGAAGAGAGCCTTACCCACTGTCTTGTTTTTATAATGATGCACCTTACCATTCCTGATGTGTGTGAATAACTGAAAATACAAGATCCCTCCATTTATTTACATACTTGGAACAGAAAATCTTAGACAGGCCAATCTTGGTCCCTTTCAGCTTTCACTCCTATGAAATAGAAGCCCATTCACCTCATTGGCAACTCTTGTAATGAACACAAGCTTATCAAATAACAACAGGTTATCTTGGGGATCTTTAAAAAGTAGAGAAGAGCACTAGGAATTTGAACATGATGGCTCAGTTTGGCACTCTTTATTTATTCTTTAAATCCCTTTTGGCAAACCAATTAAGAATTTGCCACAACAGAATTCAAAGATGATAACACATACCCTTAAGCCAGCATTAGAATACTTGAAGTCTTTCTGGATTGTGTTGGAGGGATTGTAATTTACCTGGGACACATTACCATCTTTCAAATCAAATCAAATTTTTATTATGGCCATAACACCAGCAATGAGATACAGATAAAATACATTTTTTTTCTTAATGAAGCTAAAAAGAAAAGAAATTAATACAATTTTTCAGTTGCAAAGATGGATGGTGAATATAGAGGCATAAAATTAGGCAGGAAATTTCTTCAGGATAAGATGAATAAAAATAATCTGGGCTTCTCTGTAGAGAGCATTAAAAGGATCATATGGCTCAAGAACACTACTGAGCCATCAGCACAAGAACATATACACTGGTGCAGGGAAGTATTTTTGTAATGCCCCAACACAGCAGTGGAAGGTATGCATCCAGTCTCGCCAGAGTGAAGACCTGGCAAAATTTCTGGATATGATAGAGGCGAATAGGAGGCTGGAACACCCACTTTTGGAAGAACATAACATGTCACAAGACTGGGAACCAGACTTTGATTGGAAGATTAGTGCCCCAATTACACTGCTTAAGAATATTTCTGGTGTTTTCAAAGCCTAATGGGCAAAGGCTCTCCAAAGAGACTCCTTAGGAATGAAGCTTGTCAATAACATTTTTTCAACTCAGTTGCTTAAAAGTGGTCTCTAAGAACCAGTGGGTCCAGAGCCACTGGGAAAAAAGTTAAAAAGATAGTACCAAATTCTAGCATCCATGGAGACCAAGTCAATTTTTAAATGTAGAACAGCATTCTTAATACACCTTGAGATTGCAAGGAAAGCTCTAATAAAGTTAGACTGAATGGTTTCAAGGACATCAAGCTAAAAGTACAGATTTGGATACTATAGAGAAGCTGGGAGATGACCTTGGCTATCAAAACCTTGCAAGCTACAGAAATAAAGTGAACTCCCTTTGAATGGAAAAATCTTAGGATGGCTGAGCAACAATTGCCAGATGTAACTTGCCTCTATCCTGTAAAATAGCATACCAAGGTATTTAAAAGTGCACATAAATGCTATCAGTAGCATTCACATGAATTTGCTTATTATGTACCTTATAATAATTTTGTACATATACTAAGACTTAAGTTTTCTGACAATGTATTACTAGTTTTCCCTCTGAGCAGAAAGAGGCCAAATTCTAGGCCCCTTCTCATTCCTACCTGAGAGATGGACATTAGTGCAGCATTATCTGCATATAAAAGAGCTGGATACACTTAGGCTGCTAATGGTGTGTGTTTTGGGGGGAGGGGGTGATAAGTGGGCAGAAAGAGCCTGGATTATTGAGATAATATATAAATTTAAAAGTAGTCTCAAATGCACCCCCACCTCACTCCTCTCTGAGTAATGACAGATCCAGAGAGATGTTCCCAAGAGGACCATCTGTCTCTCAGAGTGATATTGGAATGGAGGGACTGGATGAGAATCAAGCCTTTTCTATTGGGGACCTCCTTAGTGTTTTCCACAGCCTCTTTTTGGGAATTAAAAACTGATTTTAAATGGATGAAGCTGGCAAAAGAAGAGGTTCTAGGTGGGGAAAAGTAGTTCTCAGCTGAATGGTGGAGGACAAGACAGTGGTCAAGAGCTTCTCAGTCCCCTCTGAAATGTGCTTGCTCCTGAACAAGGATGTTTTCACTTTTAACCCAGTCCAATAATTGCAGATCAAGATATTTAGTATCTAGCTTGCTGATTGTACTGAGGAAGCTAATGGATTGGCAGGGTGTAATCTATTTCCTTTGTTTTTGTAGAAGGGGATAACAATGGCATGGCTCTAGTCAATAGGAAAACATTCAGAGCTGTTAATTTGGGTGAATGAGATGACCAACGCTGGTACCCACTAGACCTTGTTTTCTCTTAACAGTTCAGGGGGAGGAGTGGTAAAATCTGTTAGAGCTTTTCCAGGTTTTAGTTCTAAAATGAGGTCCTTGCTCTCAGATGTGGACCCAGGAGGCTAGTCAGAAACAGCGTTTCAAGAGAAAGTTATGGCTGGAACATCTAATGACTCCATTATGAAAATGCTCTGGAAATATTTATCTCAAGATTTTGTGGATATTTGGCAGGCTGACACTTAGTTAAGCTATGTGCCAGAACCAAGAAAGGTTCTTGAGCATAACAGCTTCAAGTAACCTCCTGCACTCCTTTCTCTTTATAGCTCTTCTTTTGATAGGAACATATCTGGAGAGTTAAGTCGGAAAGTATTTCCTGCCTCAAGCAGGGCCCTTTTTTGCTTTAATACAGTGTCAGACCAGGGTTTGATGGCAATGCTCATTCAGTTACTAGTTTTTCATGAACATTTTTGAAGAAGTGGGGAAATTACATAACAGTCTTTAGTAAGGTAGGGTAGTTCTATTGTCTGTTTTCTTTAAGGTATACGATATAAAGTGATGCAACAGGAGAAATTAATCAACAATTAACAAAAGAGATTAATCTGGGTTGATTTTTTAGCTGCCAGATTTACTATAGCAAACCACCTGAAAATTAAAGTACATCAATGAATGTGGATTTTTCTTTTTGATGATATGTAGTTTTTAAAATTCATTTTTATTCCCAAGGTGGCTTTAAATATATTAAAAAAAAAAAATCCCTCTCACCCATATGGGTGGTATGTGTCTTCCTCAATCTCGGGTCCTCTACCAGAGGCCTGGGAGTTTGAGGGTTCTGCGCAGTATCTTAGCTGTTCCTAGCACTGCACTCTTCTGCACAGAGAGCTCTGATGTTGTTCCTGGGATCTGTTGGAGCCACTCTCCCAGCTTAGGAGTCACGGCCCCGAGTGCTCCTACCACCACTGGGACCACTTTGGCCTTGACTTTCCACATCCTCTCGATTTCCTCCTTCAGGCCCTGGTACTTCTCAAGCTTCTCATGCTCCTTCTTCCTGATGTTGCTGTCACTTGGCACTGCTACATCTATCACTACCACTGTCTTCTGGTCTTTGTCTACTACCACAATGTCTGGTTGATTAGCCAGTACCTGCCTGTCTGTCTGGATCTGGAAGTCCCACAGGATCTTAGCCCTGTTATTCTCCACGACCTTCTGTGGAATCTCCCAACTGGACTTGGGGGGGTCTAGCCCATACACTGTGCAGATGTTCCTGTACACAATGCCAGCTGCTTGGTTGTGCCATTCAGTGTATGCTGTTCTTGCCTGCATCTTACACCCTGCCACTATGTATTGGACTGTCTCTGAGGCCTCTTTGCACAATCTGCACCTTGGGTCCTGTCTAGTGTGGTAGACCCCTGCTTCTATGGATCTGGTGCTTAGTGCCTGTTCTTGTGCTGCTATGATCAGTGCCTCAGTGCTGTCTTTTAGTCCGGCCCTTTCCAGCCACTGATAGGATTTCCCAATGTCAGCCACCTCAGCTATCTGTCGATGGTATTTCCCATGCAGGGGCTTGTCTTGCCATGGTATTTCCTCTGCTTGAACTTCCTCCCATGTCTGCTGCTGCCTGAGGCATTCTCTCAGCAGCTCATCTTTGGGTGCCATCTTACTGATGTACTCCTGGATACTCCGGCTTTCATCCAGGACAGTGGCTTTGACACTCATCAGACCCCGCCTGCCCTCTTTGCGGCTGGTGTACAGTCTCTGGGTGTTGGACTTGGGGTGGAAACCTCCGTACATTGTGAGGAGCTTCCAGGTCTTCACATCGGCAGCCTCCATGTCTTCCTTTGGCCAGCTCACTATACCGGCAGGGTATCTGATGACTGGCAGGGCATACATGTTGATGGCATGGATCTTGTTCTTCCCATTGAGCTGGCTCTTCAGGACCTGTCTTATCCTTTGGTGGTACTTGGATGTTGCTGTCTTCCTTGCCTCCTCCTCATGGTTCCCGTGTGACTGTGGGACACCAAGGTATTTATAGCTGGTCTCTATGTCTGCTATGTGGTCCACTGGTAATTCCACTCCATCGGTCTTAACTACCTTCCCTCTCTTTACTATCATCCTGCCACACTTCTCCAGTCCGAATGACATTCCAATGTCCTCGCTGTAGATCCGTGTCAGGTGGATCAGTGAGTCGATGTCTCGTTCACTCTTAGCATACAGCTTGATGTCATCCATGTAGAGGAGGTGGCTGATGGTGATTCCACTCTTGAACTTGTACCCATATCCAGACCTTGTGATTATCTGGCTGAGGGGGTTTAAGCCTATGCAGAACAGCAGTGGGGACAGTGCATCACCTTGGTATTTGCCGCACTTGATGGCCACTTATGCAAGCTGTCTTGAGTTCACTTCCAGTGTTGTCTTCCACAGTCCCATTGAGTTCTTGAGGAAGGTCCTTAGTGTTGTGTTCACTTTATGTAGTGCCAGGCATTCACAGATCCATGTGTGCGGCATTGAGTCATAGGCTTTCCTGTAGTCAGTCCAGGCTGTGCTCAGATTGGTCTGCCTAGACCTTGAATCTCGGGTGACTGCTCTATCTATGAGTAACTGGTGTTTTGAGCCTCTGGTGTTGTTCCCAATGCCCTTCTGAGCTGTGCTCATGTACTGGCCCATATGGTCTTGTAGCTTGGCAGCTAGGATGCCTGATAGAACTTTCCATGTTGTGGGGAGGAAGGTTATTGGCCAGTAGTTGGATGGTGCTGTTCCTTTGTGAGGGTCTTTCATGATCAGCACTGTCCTTCCTTGTGTTAGCCAGTCTGGGTGGGAGCCTGCTGCTAGCAGTTGGTTCATTTGTGCTGCTAGGCGTTCATGCACTGCTGTTAGTTTCTTTAGCCAGTAGGTGTGGATCATGTCCGGGCCAGGTGCTGTCCAGCTTTTCATGTTCTTGACCCGCTGTTGGATGTCTGCTACTGTGATGGTGACTGGTTCCTGTTCTGGGAGATTGCTGTAGTCTGCTTTCAGGTCCTGCAGCCACTTTGCACTGGTGTTATGTGTCTTCTCTTTCTCCCATATGTTCTTCCAGTACTGTTTAGTTTCCGCTGCTGGTGGCTCAGCTGATACTCTGTGGTTGCACTGCAGTTGGGAGTACACTTTGGATGGTTCTTTGGAGAACAGGGCATTTATCTTCTTGGCCTCTGCTTCTCTAGTGTATCTCCTTAGCCTGGTAGCCAGTGCTGTGGGCCTTTGTTTAGCAGTCTCTAGGGCTTCAGATGGAGTCAGGCCCATGTATTTTTTCAGTAGCCGAGTCTTATCCTTAATCTCCACATGCTTCTGTAGTTCCACCAGCTGACTGACTTCTCTCCGAGTTGCCTTGATCTTAGCCTCCAATCTCATTTTCCAGGGTGGGTATGTACTGCTGTTCTTCTTGATCGTGTAGCCAAGCAGTTCCAGGATTACAGTGGCTGTAGCATATACCAATTCATTGGGTTCCGTTATGGTGGTAGTAGGGATTGTCTGGAGGGCTCTGTTGGCATCTTCTAGCATACTATCTGATGGTACTTCTCCACTGAGCCTTGGTAATCGGACTCGAGGGTTGACTATAGCTAGTTTATCCATGATCTTATGCCTCATATCAGCTGCTGTGCTCTGTAACGGAAGGGGTGGCAGTGACATTCCAGCTTCAGGTGTTGGCTGCACAACTGCTTGTTCTTCCAGGTCTGCTTGAGTCCGGGTTATAATGTAGAGTTGGTCTATCTCGAGTTGTGAGAGCAGCTTCCTCTTTACTATGTTGAAGCGCTGGGTAACTAGTTGTTTCTCAGTTAGTGTGGATGTAGGCCTTCTGTCTATCCATAGTTCCCTCATACGTTTCATATATCCCCTCTCATTAGGTCTGCTGTTGTAGTAGCATTCCATCAATTCCAAGTTTTCTTGTCTCGTCCATGTATGGTTTGTTCCAGTAGCCCACTTAACATCAGACTGTCCTGGTTCCCCAACATCTGACGCGGACCTTGTTAATCCGGGTGACGTCCGAGCCGGCATGACTCTCTTAGTTTGTGTCACTCTCATATTTGAGGTAGGCAGGTGAAGCGTTAGGGGGTCTTTGCCCAAGGCAAAGGTAGGTGCCAGCCGGGATTTGAACCCTGGTCTCCTGCATCAAAGGCGGTGTTCTAACCACTACACTATCCAGCCGCTATATATATATATATATATATATATATATATATATATACATACATACATACATACATACATACATACATACACATACACATACATACATACATACATACACACACACACACACACACACACATACATACATACACACACACACACACATCCTGGATTGGCTAATGGGAGGCCAATCCAGGAAGCATATCAACAAACACTGTGTGTGTGTGTGTGTGTGTGTGTGTGTGTGTATATATATATATATATATATATATATATATATACATACATACATATATATATATTTACATTTACAGTGTTTGTTGATCATTGTGGTTGATTTTGTTTTAAAAATCAAAAGTAACCCTTTTGACTCTTTAAAGAATAAAGGCTTTTTCCTCAATGCTTCCTGGATTGGCCTCCCATCAGCCTTCGCCCACTCAAAATGACCGTATTCTTTTTGTGTTTTTTTTGGCACATGGGCTGCAGATTCTCACCATTTTTATGTTCATATGACACATACATGATGACATCATTATGCAAATGATTCAGATTGCATGCTTGCATCAGACATCATGACACAAAATAACATGAATATGTAATGATACAGTGACAATAATACATGATACATGCAACGTCATTTATCTATCACTGTGGTTTTGTGATGGAATGCTTCGATGAAGGCCGCGCTCAGGGAGATAAGCATTGCCTTAGCCCCCAGCAGGAAAGTGGGAAGTTTAAGAAGATGAGACTGGCACCACCCTAAGGAATTCACGGGGTTTTGCTTGCTGGCTTGAGAAGTTTAGATTCAGTCTGGCAGGATTCTGTCTTGTGGTTGGAAGCTAATAAAAGCTATCGAACTAGACCTGTACTGTCTCGTGGAGTTCTTTGGGCTGAATCTGACAGGTTTGTACATTAAGACTCTGAGGTCTCAATTTCAAGGCTAAGAGAACCCATCTGATTTTGTTCAATACAACTGACTTGATCATAACACATAGAGAAAAAGCTAGCAGTGAACTTTATGTGAAGGTTATTGCTATTGTCTACCATATTTCTGGAGTTAATTACTATCCCGTACTACCAAGTGTTTATTCTCCTCTCAGCTTTGGTCTCTTCACTTTCTAAAGGGAATAGCAGAAGCTTGGGTGGCTGAGTTTTTGTTCTGATACTGGTAAGTTAAGATTCAGATGATAAGCCAGGAAAGGAGAGCCCAAGAGGATTTTGTTCCTATGCTTGTCATCCTGGCAGGGCATACCCTTGATTGTATGGTGCGAATGTGTATTTAATCTATGCACATGCGTGTGTACCAACAATGCCTTTTTATAATACTACACATGTTCCTTGTGACATTTGGTGAAAACATCAGTCAAGAGTTACCAGAGAGATTGCACCCACAGAGAGATTCACAGTCATATTTTTATCCAGAGTGACAGTGGGTGGGAAAGACAATGGGAAGGTGCTGGGTACAGAGAAGGCTTTTTTTTTTTTTACTGATGTACAGCTTGTAAAATTGGAATCTGGAGACAGACAATCTTTGCCCATTTTTAAAAGAAATGTTCAGAAAAATGGAAAATTAGGTTTCCAAAGCCAGGTTTGCTATTTCATAGCACTCTTCACATGTTAAGGTAATTAGTGGGCAAGGGGGTATCTACTATCTTTGCCAAAACTTTGCTATCACAGTTTTGATAGTGTCCCTGGGGATCCATTCCTGCCTCACCCAGAGCTTTCCAGGATCAAGGCTGCACATGTGAGGGGAAACTCTCTCCACATGCTTATTATAACATGCAAAGAGCCCTTATATTAAGAACGAAATCAACTGTCCATGATTGTCCATCCCTTGTGCTAATAGGTTTATTTTTTGTTAAGCAGTTATACATAACTTCACATCTCCTCTGTTCAAAACATGAGTTGCAGGAAGACTAATTTTTGCCCTTTGGGAAAAGAGTGGGGAAAACAGAGATGACCAAAGATCAAAATCATTAGCACTGTATTTTCCCAAATGATGATACAGACTCAACTGGGGGTGGTAAGAAGCAAAATCAAACATACCTGTTCTTCTTCTGGAGGCACTGCAAGTCCAGAAGAGCATTGATTTCTTTTATTTCTGCATTTGTAAATATATAGTAAATATATTTTTGCTACATTTATCATGTTCTTACTCTTAGAAAATCAGGACATAGAGCTATGCACGTTAAGGCCATTCCATCTTGACCTGGACTTCAGAAAGGATAACTGAAGGCCATAAATAGCCTTTGAATACATTGCCAGAAGCTGTCTTTCAAACAACAACAACAAACAAATGGAAGAGACAAAAACTACTTATTAAAATTGAATCACAAGATTGAAGTATACAGCTAGAATGATTACTTCTCTCCACTTACGTGATAGTTTTCCAATTTTGTCACATTAAAAAGTACAGTTTATTGGCAATGTTTGGAAGACGGGGAGGGGGCATTTCTTAGCTACAGTGGCTTAAGAATAGGCGACAATGATACTTACATGGGGCCGCCCTTGATGACCATCCAGAAGCTACACCTGGCTCAAAATGCAGCAAAGCCGGCAGCAATGGCAGCTTTTCATTTCGCCTGTGTAACATCACTGCATCGTGAGATGCTCTGGTTTCCAACTGGCTTCCCAGTGCAATTCAAAGTACTGTTTGTCCTCTACTGTATAAAGCCTTTTGTGGCAGAGGGCTTGGTTATTTGAGGGACACCTGTTTCCAATTGCTTCTGTCTGTCCGGTCCAGTTGGACAGAATGGGTGCACTCCAGGTCCCTTCAGTTAGTTGTTGTCATCTTGTAGAACTGAGGAAGCATGCTTTCTTTCTTGCAGCACCTGCCTCTGGAACAGCTTCCCCTGGAGATATGTGCTGCTCCCACCTTTAAAATGTTCTGGAAGTCTCTTAAGACTTGGCTCTCTTCCCAGGCATAGGGAATTTGTAGAGCCCCTGGTGATTTTTCTTCTTGGATATTATTTATGTGTTTTTGTCTGAGCTATTATGTTTCTTTTTTAAAAACTATATATTCTTTTAAATATTGTAAGCCACCCAGAGCATTTTTGGAGTTGGAGCATTTTGGAGCCTCAAAATCTAATAAATAAATAAAATATCCCCAGAAAACATGTCTAATGTTGCTTTAACACAATCTAAGCTGTGTGTGCAGGTGGATGAATTTTCCCTGCTCTCCCTTCAGTCAAAGGAGAGCATTAAGCAATCTGCAATCCCTGGAGCTGCTCTTCTATTAAAAAAAAAAAAAGTTTTTGTTTCAGTTAAATGTTATAACTTCAGTCTTCCTTTGAGAGTGCTGGAAGCCCAACCAATGCTTTGCAGAAGCTGTAGTATTTAGAGATAATGTTTGCAAGCAAAAGAAAGAAAGTAATAATAAACAGAAAATCCAACAATAATCTAGATGAAAAACGCATATGCATGTAAGGGGAGGAAGATGCTACTTAAGCTACTCTGTTAAGCTTGTTTTGATTGTTGGCTTTTCTATCAGAGGTTTGTGCATAATACTCATACTTCAAGGCTTGTTTCTAGGAAACAAGTGAGAGACACTTGCAGATTTGCATGTGTACAGTATATATATTGCACCAATCCACTTAGGTGTCATTCAAAACTACAGTGGTTGTAAGAATCATAAAATAGAATTGTCCCATTAACTGATTTGAGCATAGATAAGAACCTGGATATGAGTGCTGAAATTATTTTATGTCCAGCCTAGGCTAACTCCAACCCTAAGATGATGTGCAGGTTCTATGAAACTAGCTTGCAGTAGCAAAAGAGGAATAAAATCTCTGTGAAATCCTTTTGAAAGCAAGTTTGGAAGTATGCCCCATAAAATATTCCCCAAACAAAATAGATCAACTTGAAAAGAACAGAACAATCATGGAAAAATCAAATCAAGGGTATGACAGAGAGGTTGGAACTAGCCACTGCCATAACATATTCACTGAGAAATAAGTGTATTTAAAAGGAAATAAGAAATAAAATCGATCCATTTCTTAATTGTGAGTGTTTATTTTAGAAATGGAGTTATTCTCCAAATAATTAAGAGTTTAAACAATAGGATCCCTGTCCCCTTCATAACCAACCTGCCTAGGTAAATCTGAATGTTCTTTATGAAAGCTGAAGTCATTTACAGTATTAACTCATTGCTGGATTTAGTGCAGATTTTTTCTTGTAATTTCTGTAATAGGCCTCTGAAGGCTCTTCTGCTGCTTGAATAGTTTCGTAGCTTGACTTCCATATCTATCCTTAATTTTTGCTACACAGTCATGGAGTGATTATACTTGTCAGGGCCAAGAAAACACACTGCTCGTAGACACCAAAAGTTACTAGTCACTTTGCTTTTTACTAGCCTGTTTATCCAAGTATAATGAGACAGAGTTTTGTGGCTCTTGTATAGCATTCTTACCTCATTACCTAAAGGCTAATCTTATTCATCACAAGTGACTATACAAGTGGCCAATAGTTATGTACTCTTTAGAGTTTATGGTGATACATAGTTTTTTTTTAACGATCTAATATACTCAGTCATTTATTATCAGTTAATGAATTATTGACAAACTTCAGCTTCTATGATATTTGCAAATCCCCTATGTGCTTTGTATTCCACTTTTTAATCCCTTTTATCTCTTTTTGTTCACTTATCATCTCTTTAAAATGTTTAATAAAAATACATTTTAAAAGACTAATCTTATCTTTCACAAGTGCGAGTGGCTTGTTTAACTGGAGCTACCAGATCTGGGCTGCAGAAATCTAGTTGACCACTAGACAGCAGCAAAGAGGTAGCATTATCTGTATCTCGTGATTCTCCATGTATCTGCATGGAGATCTGCTGGTTCTATAATAAGACTGGCTGTTATTTATTTTAAGAAGGAAGACATTATGCTCTGGTTTACAGTTAATGCTAAAGCAGAATTTAGCAATACAAAGCCCAACCCTCCCCTAAAACATATACATATATATAATATTAAAAACTCCAAGAGATTCTGGTAGCTTTGCACAACCATCTGTGAGACTTCCGATAGGAGGATGCAACAGTATGTTACAATACATGGGCCCAGAAAAGGTTGTCAGTCTTTGTACTAAGCAAATTGATTATGGAACAGGGGAGACAGATCAGGGTGTACAAAGTCACACACAGGACTGTGGCTAGGGAGGCTTTTCTCCCATTCTTCCACTAGAATCCTGTAGAGTTGATTGAAGATTTAAGACAAAAGCAAGCACTTCTTCACATGGTGCAATCATTAATCAGTGGAATTAACTACAGTCTGTTATAGTGATGGTCACCACCTTGGATAGATTTAGAGAGGATTTGATAAAGGCATGGAGGACACATCTTTCAATTATTGAGATAGTTATACCTTTGCCTTGGGGACAGCATGTCTCCCATACCAGTTGCAGGGGAACAGCAGAGGGAACATAGAGAGGGTGGGTCTCCATCTCCTGTTTGCAAGCCCCCAGAGGGCCACTGTCAGAAACAAAATGCTAAATGGCCTGATCCAGCAGGACCGTTCTTACAATTCTGTGTTGTTTGGGGCTTTGGTGGGTTTAACCAAACTGCTTGCAGCCCGGAACAGGACCTTGCCTTGGAAACCTGTATTCTATTAGAGGAGAATTGTTCCTGAGGGAAGGAATAAAGAACACTTTTACAGTAAATAACCATCTTTTAAATCAGGGAACTCTAACAATTCAGTGAAAGAAGGAGATTGAGCAGAGAGACATTTAGTGGCTGGTCAAATTGAATGTAGTACAGGAAATATCTTGTCCAATTTTTTATCTGAAAATGGCTTTAAAGGTTCTTATTCTGCCAAAGAATCTTTGCAGAGCTCTTGGTTTAGGTCATTTCCCCCTCCTGCCTGCTTTTATTTTGAGGGCGGGGGGACAACAGAGCATAAGAGACAAAAGCTCCCAGTTCTTTTTTCTTTTCTTTTTTTCTCCCCCTTTTCAATATGGGGAAAAGGTTAATGTTTAGTTTCATCACATGGAATATCATGTCATGTATAACTTTGCAAAAGTAGAAATAACTCACTAGAAGTAATTAAGTAAGATAGACCTTGTTCTTTAAAAGAATCTCTAGATGAGGAGCATAAGAAGAACAGCAGCAGGAGCTGGGGAAAATTATGCATTTACTACCCAGGTGACTTCCCACATGAATATACTTCAACTGGAAGAATGTATGATAAAGTGGGCTAAAAATTTTGGTTACAATACACAGATGGAACAATGGGAAAATATGTGGCTGAAAGGACTGAAATTTACATTATGTTATAATCTTAAGGAGAAGTTTTATAAAATGATGTCCCGTTGGTATATGTCACCAGAGAAGTTGTCTAGAATGTATAAAGGCACTTCAAATTTATGTTGGAAATTTGAACAACAAGAAGGGACATTTTATCATGTTTGGTGGATGTGTAAAAAAGCTAGAAAATTATGGATTCAAATGCACACACTGATTCAGAGGATTTTAAAGATTAATATACAATTGAAACCAGAGGCTTTTCTTTTGGGATTGATGGATAAACAGTTGGCAAAAGTCATGGAACTTTGTTTTTGTATATGCAGTGAGATTATTGTATGCACTAAGATGGAAACATTCAGCACTACCCCCAGTGGTGGAATGATTGGTGAAGATGATGAAACTTGCTGAGATGGCTAAATTGACTTCTTTGATCAGAGAAAAGATAATATCTCTGTTTATTGCTGCCTGGAAACTCTTTTGCGTGAAACAGGGGAAAAAAAATGAATTTATGATTTATGGTTTTGATGATTAGACAGGATAGATTATAGAAAGAAGAGAGACATGTTGTAACCATAGAGTAAGGGGTAAATTTATAATTGTGATTATAACTGCTGTAAAGAAGACCGGAAGCTACTTCTTTGTTTCTTCTTTCTTTCTTTCTTTTCTATTTTTCTTTTATTTTTTTCCCCTTCTTTCCACTTTTAGCTTTCTCTTTGATTTCTTTCTTTTTCTTACTTTACATTAGTTTGTATTAGTTTTTATTTTCCTTTTTAAAAATCTTTAATAAAAATTATATATATATATAATAGTATATATATATACAATTGTATGTGTGTGTGTGTGTGTATGTATATATATATATGTGTGTGTGTGTGTATGCATGTATGTATGTGTGTATGTATGTATGTATGTGTGTGTGTATGTATATATGAATATACTTCAACTGGCCTCAGTTCTAGGCACAGTTACAGACTTACTGCAGAAATCCATGTTCTAGTCCAAATTGAGAACATGTCTTACAAGTGATTGATCTATAGCAATTCTACGCTCACATATACAGTACTAAAAGTTGGATACTCTTAACATAAATGCAGTTAGCTTCACTGGGAAACTGGGCCTTATTGGAAAGTAAGTATAAAATAGTCCTTGGTTGAATTCTCAAAAGCTTTCCTAACACAATGTGCTTCTCCCCAGGATTTCTTCTGGAATGATTTCCTGTACATAGGAAAATGCCAGGGTTAGATAAGCTTGAAAGTCCAGATGGATACTTAAAGAAGGTTCAGTAAGTGGGAAACTAGGTTCCTGCTGGTTCCTACTAATGGAAGTTTCCTCAAAGATAGATAGGATTTACAGCCATGTGTGTTCCACCATAGGAACGAAGCACTCCTGTGGAGTAGAATTGTTCTGTCCCCCTCCCCACCTCAAGAATTGGCCCTCTGTCAATGCTTACTCACAAACCTGTATGTTGCCAAAATGGCAAACTAGTTTTATGTTTGAGCTGCTTCTAAGTTATTTTCACCTTTGGAATCTGAAAAAGTAGTCCATAGATTATGAAAGCTCTAATAAAACAGCCTTAGATGTGCAAAAGGATTCAGATTTTAACTAATTATGCCACATCAATACTAGCCAACTTTAACCCACTCATGGGCATAGTGTGAAAGTAGGATTTGCTTTCCAAGAAAATAGTCTTCACATGAAAAATCCAGTTTTGGACCCAGATGGCATTTTACCAAGAAATGGGAAGATTATAGTGATTTGTGCACCAGCTTTCTCAGCTTCTACTTTTAATTATTGTGGCCTAGCAGTGGTCTGCAAGACTTGTATCAGATACTCCACTAGAGGCTAGAAATTTTTGCTTGGAAATGTTCAGATGAAGGTAGGCCTTAGCTTGCTTGCATTTTCTCATCAGCCATAAAAGTAGAAACTTTCTTTTAAAATGAAAATATTTCCAAACAAAGTGTATGTATGGCCTATGTGATACAGAGACTCTAACACTTTACAGGCCCAGCTAAACTCTTTAAAATGGGGATTTAAGGCTTCTTGCTGTTCCTGTTCCTAGCTTTCAAAGAGGCCAAAGGAGTTTCACATTTTATTATGTTATAAGGAATGTCCCAGGAATGAGATGGCATTCTAAAATGAACACTTTCATCATACTTTATAAAGCTGGGAGCTTGCCATTATCATTGCACTATCTGGCATATGTGCAGCTGGAAAAAATGAGAGACTCCCATATTTCATGTTGACTTCACATCTCCCACACAAAAATGGGCATGCTAGGGAGGCTTTCTGGACTGTAAAAATAGGATACAGGGGAATAGGTTTTTCTTGATGACAGTTGCACAGCTTTACAAGCAACACAGTTTGGCTGGATTCGTAATGGCTAAAGTGAGCTCAGAATTTGGCTCAAATGATGGCCAGCATCTATTAGACAGGATACCATGGGTCTTGCTTCATCGTTTCCAGGATGATTCCCCCCCACCCCGAATGTTCACCTATTGAACAAGAGATGAGTTTGTTCTGTGGCAGCTGAGTCACCTTATGAGCTGTGTTCCTGTTTCAAGCTGAGTAAGAGGTTTAACTGCTGCGTCCCCATTGTGTAGTTTTGCCTGGCTTTGATATCCTGTCACCTGGCTGTCTTGTAGTTCTCACAGAGGGAGTAAACCCTTGCCTCCAGACCATAGCAGGTGGGGGCTCATTCATCTGAAATACTCTTCTCCCACTCAGTGAATCTAGAGGGCACCTTGTTTTAATGTGGACAATCAAATGGAGCCCTCAGTCACATGACTTCTCACAAGGCCCTTTTCTGAAAATTGTCGTAGGATTCAGTGTGTTACACCATATAAATAGAACCAAAACAGGAACTGAGGATTCTCGTTTTGTTTTGTTTTGCTTCTTAAAAGAACAGTAAAAATGAACCAAAACTAATATTAAGAGAGAAAATAAAAAAGAATTGGAAAAAAAAGAAAAGAGTAAAAAGAAAAAGTGCAGAAAAGAAAAGAAAAGAAAAAGAAAAACAACAAAAAAAGAATTGACTTCCAACCCACCCCACAACAGATATAAGTAACAATATGCATCAAACTCTTGCTCTGAATTTACAACATAACTTCCATTATTTCTATTAACCGATATTATTTCTAATCATCAGACCCATACAACATAATTTCATTTTTCTATATCCCGCAAAAAGTCCCCCACAAAAATTTCCAAATAGCACTAAAATTGCACAATGTCTTATCTTGAGTCAAAACCATCAATTTTGCTATCTCAGCCAACTTCACTGACTTCACAAACCATTCTTCCACTATAGATAATGTCTTATCTTTCCACTTCTATGCATTTAAAAACCTTGCTGCTGTTATCAAATAAAATTATAGATAATGTCATATTCTTCCACCTTTATGCATATAAAATCCTTACTACTATTGTCATATATAAGAACAGAAATTCCATAAATTTAATAACAAATATATTTTAACCTTAGTTAACTTTATACCAAAATCCTTAAAACATTGTCATTCAGTCCTGGTCACAAAAAGAAATTCCATTAATAATTATGGAGAACCTCAGCAGATATGTTAACCATAGTCTAATAAATTCACTTGGTAAGCCTTCTATTTACTTTTAAGAATCTTAAACTTTAATCCTTTCATATAATGTCCCACAGGTTGATTCCCCATCATCTCCTTGTCTTCTCCCAGAAGCATCTCCAGTAGTTTCTCTTTGTCTCTTCCCAGGAACAGCCTCGCCGATGCAATACATTCCTTTTGCAAATCCAAGATAAAAAGTCTTTCCAAATCACTCTTCTCCATTATTTGTATATCCCCTTTGAACATTGTGACATCAGTTAGGACCACAGCTTTTTTTAGACTTCATGAGGAAATGCTTTTCTCTTTTATTCTGTTATAGAACTTAAAGATTATCACCAATGTTCCTTTTTTCCCTTCTCTAAATTTTAGTCTAAATAAATAAATAAATAAATAAATAAATAAATAAATAAATAAATATTCACTTTTTGAAATATGACTATTCCTTTCCTGCCACTTTTTCCCCCTTTAGTCAGTAATTCAGGCCAAAATCTATTGGGATGAACATACAGGAGTATCTTTGTCTCTTTAAAGCTTTATGAATAGTCATGAGGGTAGGTCCTTCTGTACTGGGTCAATGATGCTAGGAAGGTAGTTAGTGATAGGTAAAACTTTTTCAAAACCCTCAAAGAAGCATGAAATAGCTCATTAGATATCAATTAATCCCACTATCATCTATGGGAAAGAGATTATGAAGATTCTCCTGTGCTTGAAAAATTTCCCAAATCTCTTTGACCAGAAGTAGTGTGTCAGAAATTGCACACCCATATACCTAGCCCATATGTTGGGCTGTAGTTGAAGACTTGTTTTTTCCCATCAGGCATTGTGCTAGGATATTAATTGAGCCCATTTTAAGTATTTAACTGGGCAGAGATGGGAATGGCCTTGGATGTGATTTTTTTTTTTTAATTGTTTTGACAATTTTGCCTATTGCTTTTAACAAGATGCTAGGTACCCAGAGCTGCACTTTGGGTTGGGCAACCATATAAATAAGAACCAATAAGATATAGATATACTGTAGATAGATACAGGTATAGATATGTAACCACGTCCAATACTTTTCAGTTATCTTCATTACAACTGTCTATTACTAGCCACATAATTTTATATCTTCTTACATGTTTCTGTATTTTGGCTAAGAAAAATAATTCTTTCTCTCCCCACACACAAACACACATTTACGCACACCACGTATCCTGAAGGTCTCTTTCTCCTTCCTGCAGATAAAGGAAACTTGTGCTCAGTGACATTGTCTTGAGAATATGGGGTCAAAAAAGACAATCGAAAGTAGCTGAATACCAAATACGAAACGAAGAAAAAAATTGTTTCCTAGATTGAGTGTAATTTAAGCTTTGTATATCTTCCCCGATACCATGAGGCTTGTCTGATTTCTTTGAGTTATTCTTATTAGATATTGTTAAATAACTCCCTTTGCTCTCCTGGCTCTTTGCCGGCAGTACATGATCTTCTGCATTGTGTTGGCTGGCTGATGTGACTCTGAACCCATCTCACACTACCGGCTCATACCTCAATGATCTTTCCAACCTGATGTTTCTAATTATTCTCCAGATGGGACAGTTATTCTCTTCTTTGGAAGACTAAATCTGCCATTTGAGCCTCAATAAATGACTTGAAATTTCAGACAGATGACTTGGCTGGCACCTGGTTACTTCCCCCCCCCCCTCCTGTGAAAGACCACATGACTTGTACACACTTTTCCTATTTGCCAGTGCCTTCCCCCCCCCCCCCCCCTTCTTTCCTCCTTTGCAAACTGTAAATGTTTCTTTTCCAGATTGTGAAATCCATTCATAGTCACCAGCTAATATAATTAAAAACAAACAGGCCTGATTTCCCAATAGGAGTGGAAAGAACCCGGAGCCATCCTTTGTGCTATGGATGGTGAGAAAACATTGCCATCTCTGAACTGTTAAATGATTGAAATGAAGGGTAACAGTAAATTGGATTGTTGTTGAGGTCACATCAGAAGAGGGAAGCAGCAAAGGAGAAGGAGGCTTCAAAGCCTGAGGCCCCGTTAGGAACCCACACGCTTTTTCTCAAGCACTAAGCAGCCCCTGATAGGTAGCATGATTGCAGGACTGTCTTGCTAGCATTTGGGAGGTCCAACAGTGCTTGCTTGTTTTAAGACAAGCCAAAATCTATTCCAGTGGCCATAGGATGCTGTGATTCCCATGCCCTATCACATTCCCAGCAAGTTCTCTCTCTTCACTCCCAATAAGTCTGCGCCACTAGGATGTAGATGAATTAATTCTGAGTGACCAATGTTAGGGGTGGGCTCCTTAAAAAGAAACAAAAGAGAGACAGGAGAGAGACAGAGAGATTCATTAGGTTGTTCCCTAGCTACAATTTATTTGTAGCAACCCTTGCCCACCCCTCCTAAACCTACATTTATGTGATCCTAGAGCTCTTTTCCTGCCATGCCAGTAAATGAAATTCATGCAGTTTTACATGTTTGTAGTAGTGTTGAATCAGAGATTTTCTGGTGTGAGCTTCCTGTTTGACCTTTCTGGGCTTCAGGAGTGCCCCTGGGATGATGGAAAGAAGAAGTTATGATTTCAGATGGACTCAGATAAATTTGCACTTGGAAGGATGACTTCACTGGATCATTAAGCTTTCTTTTTCTTTCTTCGTTATGTTTCAGTGTGCATGCCGGTGCTACAACTACACAAATTGACCAAATTAAGAAGAAAAGTCTGCCTTTGCTACACCAGAATAAATCACAACCCCTGGGGCAACTTTCACCTGACCCCTTACATTTTCAAAATCTTCCCCTTCCAGTTTTCTTTCAGAAAGCACAAGGATGGGAGACCATTTCATTCAGCACTGATTTGAGGATAATTCCTTTTACTGCACAAATCAGGATCCCTGGATGATCTAAGTTTCCATCAAATTGTGCAGTGCTATAGACCTATGTTTAGAGGCAAAAGGCTTTGAACTCCAAATAGTGGCATCTTCTAGCCACTCTAAAATGAAGGACACTTTAGCAAGTGGTGTCTTTAAATAAGATGTAGATGTTACCTTTCTGCTCAAATATATTTGATCCATCAGAGCTCTTTTTGGTCCAGTTCAGGTATGTGCTGTAACCTAGTCTAGTCCTAAGAGAAGTAAGGACACAACTGTGCCAAATGAGCACCTACCAAGTAGAAGGGAAGGTTAAGGCTCAGGCCTCACTTTGTTGGTACTCAGTTCTTATTAGCTGGTTGGAGTGGCAGAGGGGGATGTCTTCAAGTCAATTTTGACTCCTGGTGACCACCTAGATAAATCCCTGCAGTTTTCTTGGCAAGATTTCAGAAGTGGTTTGCCCTTGCCTGCTTCCAAGGGCTGAGAGACAGTGACTGGCCCCACTGGCTGAGAGACAGTGACTGTCAGTCTCCCGGTTTCTAGCCTGATGCCTTAACCACTACATCAAACTGGCTCTCTATTAGCTCACTACATCAGCATATTAATTCAAGGAATAGTCTGTACATCTTCTCTGTAAAGGTTGAAATGTTATTTGCTATTAGAAATGAACTAACTCACCTTTTTATTACCACGTATGAGAAGAAAATACCATCTTTTCACAATCTTGGGATTGATGGTAAATGGGGGGAAGAGTAGAATTCTAAAGTCATCTCAGTAAATCTGCCATTGTTGATGGTAGAGAAAAACATTTGATTAAGCAGCATGGTCTTTTCACAATATGTATTTACATTTTTATTGGGCTTTAGATTAATCAAAGGAAACTACAGCTCTTCAAGAGGAGAAAAAAAGAAATCTTATTTTTTCACTCTGTGGCCTGGCTAGAAAAAGAGCATTTCCATGCTGGAGACATGAGTTTAATTTAGGAGTAGCATAAAAGTCCCAGGCTGTATGTTGCCTTCTAACTACTCAAGAACTCCTAGTGATGTTAGCTGGACTTATAGTCTGAAGGAAATGCAAATTCAAAGAAAAGATTTCAACTCAATACTCAGTCCCTTGCAAATGGACATTCTTATATGGATTAACCCATGATTTATGAAAGCTTTCCACAACCTGGGGTCCTCCAGAAAGGTTGTCATAATTTCTCAGCTAACATGGTCATTTAGACAGTTGCAATTCTAATGCACCTGAGGGGAAAAGAAAGGCTGATTTATGTAGTCTGCCTTTTTTAGATTCACCTATAGTGCTGGCAAGCCTTCTCACCCAAGAGTAGGGTTAGTGAAAGGCTACTACAACTTGAAATGTCATGGTCATTTGCAGGCATTTAACCTGCTCACTTGAAAATTAAACTGAGAACAGAATAAGAGTTTGCATTTGAGTTGCCTATTTTTCTGTCCCTCTGAGGTTTGCACAGGACACTTCTACTCAGTTATAGCAAGGTAGAAGATTGATCAAGTGGAAACTTTGGGAGCAGGATTTACATGTGCATAGACCTACCTCCTAGTACTGAACCTAGAAAATGTATGTGGGCATCACTTGACTGGAACAACCAGATCTGAGCTGCCAAAATCTAGATGACCACTAGAAGGTAGCAAAGGGATACAGAAAAGTGTCATTTGTTGCTTCCACCTAGATTTTTGTGGCCTAGATCTGGTAGCCCTAATTCAGACGCATTTCATTCTTCTTTGTGGTGATAATTGATTACATGTTTCCTATTTCAAATTGGTTACAGATCTGTCAAAATTGGTGACATAGTTTGTGTGCTTATTGGAGCTGCTCTATGAATACAGATGTTCTTCATCAAGTCTGCACATTATAAAGAAGTGTATGTATATGTATGTATATGTGTGTATGTGTGTCTGTCCCTGTCTGTCTATCTATCATCTATCTATCTTTGCTCTGGATCCTGGATCCTATGCTGTCACCCACAGGCATATACTTAGGAAACTTTCTGAATTCCTTATCAAAATGCAAATCCTATTGATTGTGCAATATCTCCAGGTTGTGCTTCTAACATTTTGGAGTCTGCTGCTCATGAAATGATTTTCCAGCAGGCCACTGTAAGATTTTTGCTTGGCATTTTGCCCATAAGGTTGCTCAGATTTGCCAAAGAGCTGATTCTTCATGGGCTAGGTGTAAATTCATGACTGGGGCAACATCTTGTCATACCATCTTTGGATTTCAATTTAGTGGATGGGGTACATTGTAGGATGGCTTCTGCCCTCTGTGTGCTGGATCCATGTCCCCCATGGCTCCTTCAGGGGCTGTTGAAGGTATGATTGGCAGGAACTGGCCAAGTCTTTGTTGTAGGGATGATGCTGGCAACCTTGAAGGAAGCTTTAGTTCACCCTCCCCTTAAGAAGTCTTCCCTGGATCTAGTCATACTGGAAAACTGTTAGCGAGTCTCCAAAGAGGTGCCAGCACCCTCTTGACACCTTTCCTGGAAGGTGTCAAAAGGGTGCTGGCATGTCAGCTGTAGAGTGCTGTAAAGAAGTAGTTTTTCTAATAGAGAAGTGGCTACTCCTTTGTGTCTTCTCTCCACTACTGTTGAACATGATGTTACTGAGGGTGACCATCCATCACTTCAGGGTAAGTATGCTAGATTATACTTTATTGTATGTGCTTCCCCTGACCATTCAGGAGATGCTAGTAAAGACTTGACCCAGGATCTGGACGCTGTTCAGGATCAGATGGGACAAAATGGCTGAAACTGAATCCTAGCAAGATGGATCTATTGTTTGGCAGATACTGCTGGCTCTGATGTGAATTCCTGATAGAAACTGCCCCAGAAAGAGTAGGATCTTTGTCCTGCTTCAGCTGGTATACCAGTTGCAGTTCTAACTAGAATGGGAGGATACTACAATGGTAACCATGCCCTTTTCCCTACCTGTCTGGACTACTGCAGTGTACTCTGCATAGGACTGCCTTTGAAAACTACTTAGAAACTGCAACTGGTAAAGAATGAAACAACCAGCTTGATGGCAAGTGTGCACTTCCATGAACTTATTACCCTGGGATTGCAAGTCCTACATTGGTTTCTAAGAAATACACTTAAAGTATTGGTTTTAACCTATAAAACCCTTTATGACTTGGGACCTAGATCCTTGCAACATCACCTCCAGCCGGGATTGAGCCATTGAATATATGCTTACTGGTGTGAGTTGCTTGTGGTTGCTCACTTTCATGAGGCCTAGAGACATTGTTATTCAGTTGTTGCACTATTCTATGGAATAGCCTCCTTCTGGAAGTTAGATTAGCCCATTAACTTTTAGCTTCCTGGAAGCTAGTTAAACAGAGGTTTCTCACAGAGCATTTTGGGTTGATTGGGGAAGACGCTATTTTTTTAATTGCTCCATATTATTATTTCCTATCATGGATACTTTAATGTTGTATATATGTATGTGTGTATGTGCGTGTGTGCGTGTATAAATAAATAATTGTTAACTGTCAGGAGACACTGAAGATTATTGTGGCATGCAAATTCAATGAAGAAATCAATTTCCCGAGTGTTGCTCTAACAAAGAACATAGTTGATTTAGCAAAAGCTAAACAGGATTGGACCAGATTAGTTCTTGGATGGGAGACCACAAGGGAATCCCTAGGCTGTAGGGTAGACTGAGAAGTCAAAAAACATCTTAAGAAAAGACAGTGATGAACCATTTCTGTATTATTGCTAAGAAAATAGCATGTCGATGTCATTATGAAGGCTTTATTTTTATTGTAATACTACAAATGTACCATGTCTGAAATGTCAAGACATGCACTTAGTTCACCTAGATGAGGTTCAATATCAAAGTGTGGTTGCATGTGAGTATGCTAAGAAAGCATACAATCTGCCAAGTAACTGGTAGTTCATAGCACATCCATGGCAGGTGTGTCTTGAACGTAGCACATGTACAAGGCTATAAAGCTTCAAAGACAGTGGTTGAATTAGTACACCTTTTGGAATGTCTTTCATATATATGCAATAATCAGAAAAGAAGGGCCTTAAAGCAATTACATTATTACATGATCATAATAAGCAGAATGGAACCTGGGTGTTGTATCTTTATGTTAACACATAGTGGTAAAAAACCAGAAGTATTTTGTTAAAAAAAAGTTGGAACAGAAAATGTCCATTTTTGTGTTTTGGAGTTTGGTTCAACAATGGATGCCAGACTGAGAATTGTGTTAAATAGGAAGCCCAAGAAATAAAACCAGCTCGTGCTTCATTTTATTGGTATAGCCTACATTTGTTACTACAAAGGTTTGCAAGAAGGAGGGAGGGAAAATCCTTGCTGTGTTTGCAATTCACCCCTACATTATGCTTTCCAGGAAACACCCAAGAGATCATGGCAATTTCAGAACAGGATTCTTTATTACTATCATACATAAGAAAACACTAACTTCAGATGAGCCTCAGATCATGCTGCCTCAGCTACAAGGCTGTAAATAAGAGAAAAACCCCAAGTCTTCAGGAAGAAAGAGAAACAAAACTTGCACATTCATATAAGGTAATATAAACACATACGCACACACATCTATTATCTGTCTGTCTGTCTATCATCTATCTATGTATCTATCTATCTCACCTTGCAGTATACATACAAGAATAAAGACCAAGTGGCTAGATAAACATTGAAGCCTAAAGTATCAGAATTATTATAAGGCTAGGAAGGGAATGGCCAATCAAAAAGCAGCATCTAGCCAACCTTGGCTGATCTCCAAAAGCTAAGCAGGGTTGGACCCAGTTAGTATTTGGATGGAACAAAGACTATTAGGAAATCCCTGAGCTGTACGCGAGACTAGGGATATCTGTCTATCTGTCTATTCATCTATCCATCCTGGAAGAAGGCAATGACAAATTATTACTATGTTACAACTGAAGAAAGTATGCAGAAGTGACTTTGAAGTCCCCAGGAGGCTACCTCGATTTGAAGGAGGTTTCATCTTCAGGAGGAGCACAAGGATGAGATACTTTAGGTCCTTGTGTCACTGGAATTCATCTTAACTACCTGAAATCATCTTGGGTCCCTTAGGACAAACTAAAGGTGAAGTATTCCTTGACTTAAGCAATGGGGGTTTCCAAATGTTCTCCCATTCAAATACCAACCTGATCCAATCCTAGTTAACTTCTTTAAGAAGATCAGCCTAGGGTAAATGCTGCCATCCTCTGTGACCAGGGCCAAAATACACAGTATTTGAAAGACATGGTTAGCAGCTCTGACTTTATTATTTTAGAGCCAATGAAAGGAATCTGACTGAACTGGGACCCTTGTATGTGTATATATGTAGATTGCAAGGTTTTATTTCCCCTCTACTGTGGTCCAAATCCAGATCAGATTGTTTATGCTTGCAAATGCTCAAATGCCAAGCAGAGGCTTTGCTTTCAAAACTAAATGTTTTCATAAAATAAGAATACAGATCAACATCAAGTTGTTTCAGAATCTTTATTAGGTGTCCACAATGAGATAACAATTCCTCCTTTATCATCTCTTCTGCATTTTTTCCCAATTTCCTTTGAATGTATCTATTTTTATAGATACATTCTGCAGATATCATACCTAATGTTTCCTGAAAGAGTACCTTTATTATACAAATGGATTAACTTTCCTGAACAGCTCAAGTTCAGTCCAGCCACACATGAAGAAGAAGCAGAATTTGCTGTTTTCCTCAAGAGAACACATACCTGCCTGAGAATCCCTTCTTCCCTGAGGTTGTAGCTCAGAACAGAACCTTACACTTTGGAAGCTTGTCTATTAATGGCAATAATGACCTGTATATATTTCATTGTTCAAAGGAAATTAGGGTAACCTGATTTTTATTATTCCCTGTGGTCCAACAATCTCCAGAGTAATAACTTTTCCTGTTCCCTAATTTACTTTTACATCATTGAAAAAGTATCCCGTTTAGCTCAGATTCTCCCATGACCAATTGTTTACTAGGTTAGCAAGGTCTTGGGTACTGTTGATGGGCTTCCTTTCACAAGTTTGCCAGAAACTCAGAAGAGCTAATCTTTTAGTAAATGATGTGAACTCAAGTTATTTTAGTGTCTCACTCCCCTAGGTATCCAGTGACCACTCTATATTCTTGTTATTTAATCTCACAGTTAACCTTTCAAGGGCTGGTAATCATTTTCGATTAACCTTTGTTTCTTAAAACATTGGCAAGCAATTTCCTTCTGGTTAATTTTTGTTAATTTTCCCATATTGAGCACCTCAGTTCCTAAATGTTCATACTGTGCATGATGCAACAGTATTTGTTAATCGAATTGCATTGGCTTGGGAAGAACTTGTGACAGGCATGGGATGGCGGTGGGGGTGGAGGCTGTTTAATGATATACATGCATTTTATGGCATAATTTCCATTTATGATAAAAATTAATCCAGAAACCATTTTATATGCTAGAGATAGCACATTAGACACAAAAATGAGTTTTTATAACAGATAGCCATCTTGAGAAGACCAGAATCGTAGTAATTTATCAGTTTTCCTTTTAATTAAAACTCAAGTATAGTTTATGCACTGTTTCATTCCGTAAGAATATTTTGGAGTGCTTGCAAAGGGGAAAAATTATTTCCTTTCCCGTTTTATCTCTTTTTAGTTTTCAGAACAACTGGCGAGATTTGGTGGAATTTTCTAAGTTCTGTTCCAGTTACTTAAATATAATTGGTTTAGCCAAGCAGTTTGGCTGTTGTGAGCTTTGTTAGAAGACACACTGAAAGTAGTTGTTTCAAGTCAAACGAGGCATATCACACAGAGGCATGTAACCCTTGATAGCTGCTTTTAATAGAGGCAAGGTTGCTTCCAGAGCAGCCAGTGGAATTGGAAAAGCCAATAAGAAAAAGTGGCTAATGTCTTCCTGTCTATTATTACCTTCCTCCAATTCCCCTTGCTGGCCCATCCTTCAGTACCTTGTAAGCATCTCGGCGTGCACATTGGAGTTAGGAAGTGATAGGATTTTTTTTTTTTTTTTTTAAAAGACAAACAAAACCCCCAAACTTCATATATTGAATCCTTGACCCTAATGACCCATCCTATACTTCCATAATGTAAAAAAAAAAAAAAAAAGGAAAAGGAAAAGATTTTATCCTTTCACTTCTAGACTATTTTTCCTAGATGTCCAGTTCACCCATTGACGTTAACTTTTAATGATTTCATGAGGAATCTAAGAGGAAGAGAGTGAGGTCTAGGTCCAGGTCTCATTTATTTCTTTTATGTATATTTCAAATTTAGACACCACCCATCTCATGAGGAAGTGACTCATGCTGCCCCCATGCTTTCAGAAGACAACGAAGGACATATCTGCTTACCCAAGGATTTGTAAGAAGAACTATACCAGCGTTACACTGTTTCAGATTGTTTTTCAGACTGTTAAATGTGTCTTGTTTTTAACACTTGTTGGGTTTATCATTTATGGTTTTATTTTACTTGTTTTATTCTTCCTATAAACTACTCTGGACTGCTTTGTGAGGAAGAATAGAATAGAAATCATCATCATCATCAACATCTTTACGTGCATCCAGAGATAATCCAGAGTCCAGAGTCCAGATCCCATGTGGATCAAATTCTATGACTTACTTTGATTTTCATATCTCTTTTTAATTTTTCACAGGGGGGAAAAAAACTGCTAGGGATTTACATTTCTCTTGAGCATTACCTTATCAACCAACAAGGAAAAGAACTTAAATTTTGATATATTATTTCTAATATTGTAAATTCACATGATGAAGAGAAAAGGAAAAAAGGTATAACATACCTTTATAGGTATGTTACATTTAGCTTTTACTAAATAAGAATGAATAGAACAAAAGAACATGTAGCTTTTAGAGGTATGAAGAGGACTAGAAGAAATTGGGAAGAGTCAGTGTAGTTTAAGAGTTAAGATGTTGGATTAGGAGTGGGGAGATTCTGGTTCTAGTCCACCCTCACCCACAGAAACTTACTGGGTGACTCTAGACCAGTGATTTTCTTCAGCCCAACCTACTTTTGTTGTGGGGAAATATAGGCCTTATTGTTGTTCAGTCGTTAAGTCGTGTCCGACTCTTCGTGACCCCATGAACCATATTGCGCCAGGCCTTCCTATCTTTCACTGCCTCCCTGAGTTTGTTCAATTTCATGCTCATTGCTTCAGTGCTGCTATCTAGCCATCTCATCCTCTGCCGTCCTCTTCTCCTTTTGCCTTCCATCTTTCCCAGCATCAGGGTCTTTTCCAAAGAGTCCTCTCTTCGCATTAGGTGACCAAAGTATCTGAGCTTGAGCTTCATTATCAATCCTTCCAATGAGCAATCAGAGTTGATTTTCTTTAAGATTGACTGGTTTGACCTCCTAGCAGTCCAGGGGACTCTTAAGAGTCTTCTCCAGCACCACAGTTCAAAGGCATCAATTCTTTGGTGTTCAGCCTTCTTTATGGTCCAGCTCTCACAGCCATACATTACTACTGGAAAAACCATAGCTTTGACTATGCGGATCTTTGTCGGCAAGGTGACGTCTCTGCTTTTTAATATGCTATCTAGGTTTGCCATAGCTTTCCTCCCAAGGAGCAAGCGTCTTTTAATTTCATGGCTGCAGTCTCCGTCTGCAGTGATCTTGGAGCCCAAATAAATGAAGTCTGTTACTGCTTCCATTTCTACCCCTTCTATTTGCCAGGGATTGATGGGTCCAGATGCCATAATCTTAGTTTTTTTAATGTTGAGTTTCAAGCCAGCTTTCGCACTCTCCTCTTTCACCCTCATCAAGAGGCTCTTTAGTTCTTCTTCACTTTCTCCCATTAGGGTGGTATCGTCTGCATATCTGAGGTTATTGATGTTTCTCCCTGCAATCTTAATTCCGGCTTGTGATTCTTCCAGCCTGGCATTTCTCATGATGTACTCTGCATATAGGTTAAATAAGCAGGGTGACAGTATACAGCCTTGTCGTACTCCTTTCCCTATTTTGAACCAATCAGTTGTTCCATGACCGGTTCTAACCGTTGCTTCTTGGCCCGCATACAGATTTCTCAGGAGACAGGTAAGGTGGTCTGGTATCCCTATCTCTCCAAGAATTTGCCACAGCTTGTTGTGATCCACACAATCAAAGGCTTTTGCATAGTCAATGAAGCAGAAGTAGATGCTTTTCTGGAACTCTCGTGCTTTCTCCATGATCCAGCGAATGTTGGCAATTTGATCTCGAGTTCCTCTGCCTCTTCGAAACCCAGCTTGTACATCCGGTAGTTCTCGGTCCGCATATTGCTGAAGCCTAGCTTGTAGGATTTTGAGCATAACCTTGCTAGCATGTGAAATGAGTGCAATTGTGCAATAGTTTGAGCATTCTTTGGCATTGCCCTTCTTTGGAATTGGAACGTAAACTGACCTTTTCCAATCCCGTGGCCACTGTTGCGTTTTCCAAACTTGCTGGCATATTGAGTGCAGCACTTTAACAGCATCGTCTTTTAGTATTTTAAATAACTCAGCTGGAATACTGTCATCTCCACTAGCTTTGTTGTTAGCAATGCTTCCTAAGGCCCACTTGACTTCACTCTCTAGGATGTCTGGCTCAGGGTCAGTGACCACACCAGCATGGACATCAGGGACATTAAGATCTTTCTTGTAGAGTTCTTCTGTGTATTCTTGCCACCTCTTCTTAATCTCTTCTGCTTCTGTTAGGTCCCTGCCTTTTTTGTCCTTTATCATGCCCATCTTTGCACTAAACGTTCCTTTGATATCTCCAATTTTCTTGAAGAGATCTCTAGTCTTCCCCATTCTATTGTTTTCTTCAATTTCTTTGCATTGTTCATTTAAGAAGGCCTTCTTATCTCTCCTTGCTATTCTCTGGAAATCTGCATTCAGTTGCTTATATCTTTCCCTTTCACCCTTGCTTTTCGCATTCCTTCTTTCCACAGCTATTTGTAAAGCCTCATCAGACAGCCATTTTGCTTTCTTGCATTTCTTTTTCTTTGGGATGGTTTTAGTTGCTGCCTCTTGTACAGTGTTACAGACCTCCGTCCATAGTTCTTCAGGCACTCTGTCTACCAAATCTAATCCTCTAAATCTATTCATCACCTTCACTGTGTACTCACATGGAATATGATCTAAGTCATACCTGAGTGGTCTAGTGGTTTTCCCTACATTCTTCAATTTAAGCCTAAATTTTGCAGTAAGAAGCTCATGATCTGAGCCACAGTCAGCTCCTGGTCTTGTTTTTGCCGTCTGTATAGAGCTTCTCCATCTTTGGCTGCAAAGTATGTAATCAATCTGGTTTTGGTATTGACCATCTGGTGATGTCCATGGGTAGAGTCGTCTCTTGTGTTGTTGGAAAAGAGTGTTTGCTATGACTAGCTTGTTCTCTTGACAGAACTCTATTAGCCTTTGCCCTGCTTCATTTTGTACTCCAAGGCCAAACTTGCCTGTTATTCCGATTACTCCTTGACTTCCTACTTTAGCATTCCAATCCCCTATGATGAAAAAGACATCTTTTTTTGGTGCTAGTTCTAGAAGGTGTTGTAGGTCTTCATAGAAGCAGTCAACTTCAGCTTCTTCGGCATCAGTGGTTGGGGCATAGACTTGGATTACCGTGATGTTGAATGGTTTTCCTTGGATACGCACTGAGATCATTCTGTCGTTTTTGAGGTTGTACCCCATTACTGCCTTTCCCACTCTCTTATTGACTATGAGTGCAACTCCATTTCTTCTAAGGGTTTCTTGCCCACAGTAGTAGATATAATGGTCACCTGAATTAAATTCACCCATTCCCATCCATTTCAATTCGCTGATTCCCAAGATGTCGATGTTCAATCTTGTCATCTCATGTTTGACCACATCCAGCTTGCCTTGGTTCATGGATCTTACATTCCACGTACCTATACAATATTGTTCTTTACAGCATTGGACCTTCTTTTCGCTTCCAGGTACATTCACAGCTGAACGTCCTTTTGGCTTTGGCCCAGCCGCTTCACTCTTTCTGGAGCTACTTGGAATTGCCCTCCGCTCTTCCCCAGTAGCATATTGGACACCTTCCGACCTGAGGGGCTCATCTTCTGGCGTCATAACTTTTAGCCTTTTAACATTGTCCATGGGGTTTTCTTGGCAAGGATACTGGAGTGGGTTGCCATTTCCTTCTCCAGTGGACCACATTTTGTCAGAACTCTCTGTCATGACCTGTCCGTCTTGGGTGGCCCTGCACGGTATAGCTCATGGCTTCACTGAGTTACACAAGCCCCTTTGCCATGACAAGGCAGTGATCCATGAAGGGGATAGGCCTTATAGTCTGCTTACAAATAAGTGCATACTAATTACTGCTTCTAGTTCTTTTTTTAAAGATGTATTTATCTGTAACTTCTCTCAGACTAGAGAATAGAAACTGCAGATTACACTTCTAATTAAACAAACTGATGTTCCAATAGTTGTTGTTGTTGTTGTTTAGTCGTTAAGTCGTGTCCGACTCTTCGTGACCCCATGAACCATATTGCGCCAGGCCTTCCTGTCTTTCACTGCCTCCCTGAGTTTGCTCAATTTCATGCTCATTGCTTCAGTGATGCTATCTAGCCATCTCATCCTCTGCCGTCCTCTTCTCCTTTTGCCTTCCATCTTTCCCAGCATCAGGGTCTTTTCCAAAGAGTCCTCTCTTCGCATTAGGTGACCAAAGTATCTGAGCTTGAGCTTCATTATCAATCCTTCCAATGAGCAATCAGAGTTGATTTCCTTTAAGATTGACTGGTTTGACCTCCTAGCAGTCCAGGGGACTCTTAAGAGTCTTCTCCAGCACCACAGTTCAAAGGCATCAATTCTTCGGCGTTCAGCCTTCTTTATGGTCCAGCTCTCACAGCCATACATTACTACTGGAAAAACCATAGCTTTGACTATGCGGATCTTTGTCGGCAAGGTGACGTCTCTGCTTTTTAATATGCTATCTAGGTTTGCCATAGCTTTCCTCCCAAGGAGCAAGCGTCTTTTAATTTCATGGCTGCAGTCTCCGTCTGCGGTGATCTTGGAGCCCAAATAAATGAAGTCTGTTACTGCTTCCATTTCTACCCCTTCTATTTGCCAGGGATTGATGGGTCCAGATGCCATGATCTTAGTTTTTTTAATGTTGAGTTTCAAGCCAGCTTTCGCACTCTCCTCTTTCACCCTCATCAAGAGGCTCTTTAGTTCTTCTTCACTTTCTGCCATTAGGGTGGTATCGTCTGCATATCTGAGGTTATTGATGTTTCTCCCTGCAATCTTAATTCCGGCTTGTGATTCTTCCAGCCTGGCATTTCTCATGATGTACTCTGCATATAGGTTAAATAAGCAGGGGGACAGTATACAGCCTTGTCGTACTCCTTTCCCTATTTTGAACCAATCGGTTGTTCCATGACCGGTTCTAACTGTTGCTTCTTGGCCCGCATACAGATTTCTCAGGAGACAGGTAAGGTGGTCTGGTATCCCCATCTCTTTAAGAATTTGCCACAGTTTGTTGTGATCCACACAATCAAAGGCTTTTGCATAGTCAATGAAGCAGAAGTAGATGCTTTTCTGGAACTCTCGTGCTTTCTCCATGATCCAGCGAATGTTGGCAATTTGATCTCTAGTTCCTCTGCCTCTTCGAAACCCAGCTTGTACATCCGGTAGTTCTCGGTTCACGTACTGCTGAAGCCTAGCTTGTAGGATTTTGAGCATAACCTTGCTAGCATGTGAAATGAGTGCAATTGTGCGATAGTTTGAGCATTCTTTGGCATTGCCCTTCTTTGGAATTGGAACGTAAACTGACCTTTTCCAATCCCGTGGCCACTGTTGCGTTTTCCAAACTTGCTGGCATATTGAGTGCAGCACTTTAACAGCATCGTCTTTTAGTATTTTAAATAACTCAGCTGGAATACTGTCATCTCCACTAGCTTTGTTGTTAGCAATGCTTCCTAAGGCCCACTTGACTTCACTCTCTAGGATGTCTGGCTCAGGGTCAGTGACCACACCAGCATGGACATCAGGGACATTAAGATCTTTCTTGTATAGTTCTTCTGTGTATTCTTGCCACCTCTTCTTAATCTCTTCTGCTTCTGTTAGGTCCCTGCCTTTTTTGTCCTTTATCATGCCCATCTTTGCACTAAACGTTCCTTTGATATCTCCAATTTTCTTGAAGAGATCTCTAGTCTTCCCCATTCTATTGTTTTCTTCAATTTCTTTGCATTGTTCATTTAAGAAGGCCTTCTTATCTCTCCTTGCTATTCTCTGGAAATCTGCATTCAGTTGCTTATATCTTTCCCTTTCACCCTTGCTTTTCGCATTCCTTCTTTCCACAGCTATTTGTAAAGCCTCATCAGACAGCCATTTTGCTTTCTTGCATTTCTTTTTCTTTGGGATGGTTTTAGATGCTGCCTCTTGTACAATGTTACAGACCTCCGTCCATAGTTCTTCAGGCACTCTGTCTACCAAATCTAATCCTCTAAATCTATTCATCACCTACTTCCTTCTAAAAAAATATTTGCTCTGCTCAGTATGTGGTTCCGCAATATCCTGAAAAAAGAGAGGCTTTGCGTGAAAACGACACTTACATTCTCTGATACCTATCTGTTGCTCAAATAATTCTTATTGCATATTCTGCGTAACTCCATTTTGTTACTTTTGGATTTTACTGATAATATGTATCAGCCAATTATACACAACTTAACAATTACTCTTACAAAATGCTTAATGTCTGATATCCAGGACATAAGGTTAGTTAATGTAATCTAACGCATATTGAGGAAGCCTACCACACACAGATATCACCAATTAGTGCACCATTTTAACAATCAACATTCATGCAATTAATAGAACACTTCATATTTCCTCTAATTTTGAGTTCTGCATGGGCATACGTTATCATGAACTAATGCAGAATCATTTATTTGTACTCTACGTGCAGTGGGGAGACAGTAAGAGTTGGACTGGAATTGCCCAAGACTCAATTTCTGTGCGGCCTTTCCTTCACAACACTTAATTGTCAGGACAAATTTGCACATGGAATTTTAATGCATGCTATCATATGATCTCATTTGAGGAAAGAGAGCTGGTGTTTGATAGGCATGGTGCTATGATGAAAGGATCCACAGTGATTCATCACGTGGGGTGATCACTGTTTCCAGCATATTCACACAATCACAGGTTATTCAGGGATGGCTCCTTTGGCTGCCACCAAAGTCACGGGGTCAGCTAGAGTCCCACTGCCAAAGACAGAGGCCTTGTCCCTCCTCCTTGTGAAAATGGTCTGGTTGTTGCTCTTCCTAAGCAAGGAGCAGTGAAGAGGATGAACAGTGGTTGGATGCCCTGGTCCTTCGGCTGAGTTCGAGTCTGGGGATTGGACTGAAAGGAGGGATCAGACCAATGGGCAGCTGCTCTCCAGCTTGGCTGCATGTTCTGGGGCTTAGAGGCACAACACATTTGGGAAGCAACTGAATGGGGAAGGCTAAAACAGGGCCATTTCCAGGGTGTTACCAACATATTCACTATATACGACCTTTGAAAACAAGGTTCTGGAGTATCATCAGTTATAAAACACTTCATTTGTATTCTTAATATCTTACAATCTCACAGTTTGTAGTGAATGAGATAGAGTGGAATTTAACAAATAGTACCAAAGTGAGGAGTAGGACATAAAATTAGCAGTTTCCAGAGAAGAAAACTGAATGAAGCAAAGGAATATGATATTGGTGCCTCCCTCCCTCCCTCCCTCCCTCCCTCCCTTCCTTGCTATAGCCCAACCTTATCTTATTAACGTGCCATACATTTCTGCTGTGAGATTGTTAAAAGGCTGTTGATGCCCCAGACTTTTCTCCCTGCCTTTGCAAATAGTAGAAAGCAGCGAAGCTGCGAAGATTGCAGATGTAGACAGTAAATCATTTTGAATTTTCCTCTTTCAGGATGAACTCCTGAGAGAATTCAGGCTTAGCATACTTCTGACATGTATTTATGTGTTGCTTACAGAACAGGGTATAGTGAAGATTTCCTGTGTTTAAACTGTATGCATTAAACATGTCAAAAATGCAATCACAATTTATTTTTCCATCACCATCTCTCTGGTAGAATACAGAAGTTCACAACAGGACCAATATTATGGTTTTAAACCTCAAAAAGTTCCTCCCATAGCCAATGGGAAAAGTAAGTAAAAACCTCTCTTTGCCATATATTCCTTATGCATTTTAAAGCTACTGCTAAATGCAATAAATCTTTGTTCATAAAGAAGGATGATATGGGAAGCTTTGGACAACAATTTCTTCAGACTATGAATGTACCTGTACATTTAAATACCTTTTGCTAAAAGATATAGTCATGTCTCCATTACAACATCATACAAAACTGCAGGACTCATATTCAAATGCTAATTCTTAATGAGACCAGCCTGAGTTTTCTGTTATTTATTATGAGAATGAACAGAGCTAAGAACATTTCCCCAAAACTGGCGAATGATGATGAACAGTCAGTGATGAACATATTGAATGTGTCTGTTCACAAGCATGTTTAAAAAAAAAAAAAATTAAATAGTTACATTTTGGAGGATTAGTTGTCTCAGTTATGGACACAGAGATTACCACTCATGTTTATAATTGCTGTTTTCTGTTTTCTGTACCACATCAATCACATGTTAAGATTTAAAAAAGAAATTTAAAAAATATTAATTTTTCGAAATATGCAGACTGAAACTTACTTGTTCACATTCCTTTTTAAATAACTCTAATAAAATGCTTTATCTTAGAAGCTGGCAGCCTATTCCTGGCCTTGCCAGGGCTTGGAAGCTGAGCAGCATCAGCCCTACTTAGTACTTGGATGGGAGACCACCATGGAATGTAGGCTAGATTGGGAAGTAAAAAAAATAAATCCTGGAAGGCAGTGGCAAACCACTTCTATACTGATATGTTCTAAAGTCACCACCAGTCACCTTCACTTTTTCAACCAATTTCTCCCTCTTGGTGAAAATTAGATCCAGGATAGCAGACCCCTCTTGTTCTTTCTTCCGCCTTCTGACACATGAAGTTCTCAGTGATAGAATGCAAGAATTTGTTGAATCTCTGATTCTTTTTAATGTGTATCAGATACATTGCACATAAGTAAAAACAGACAGGTCTACAATTGCCCAATAAGGAAAAGATAGTGGTGGTTGTTACTGTTGTTGGGGGGGAGGAGGAGGAAGAAGGAGGAGGAGGAGGAGGAGAAGGAGGAGGAGGAGGAGGAGATTGTATTAATTAAGGAATAGGACAGTACAAAGAACAAAAATATTTGAATGGTGTTCTTTGGAAATTCAAGTTCTTATTTTTACTTTCCAGGCTGGTCCTGGTTTTCCTTGATGGTATCCCATCTAACTACTAAGCACATCTGACTCTGCTTAACTTTTTGGGGAGGTCCACCAAGGTTGTATGTGTCCATAAAACTGAAAATTTAACTGCAACTAACCTGCAACTAAAATGGTTATATGTCAATTAAAAAGGAAGACACACACCCTAAACACAAATCACATTAAACTGCTGCTCCTTCTTATCTCTTCTGCTACCTTGCATATACTGTATGTCTTTGCAGAACAGCTTTGTTTATTGTAATATCTAATAACTGTATCTGGATGTTTTTGATATCCAAAAGGTATTTAGGATGCATGACTTTGTGTTGAAATTGATGCCACTTTCCTGATAGGATTTGTTAATATGTATTTTTCTTATCTATTCCTTGTTCTGCAGGATTTACTGCCAAAAAAAAAAAAAAAAATAGAAGGAACTCAAAATCACAAAACTGTGTAGTTGGGGAACTCAAAAGATATGTAACCATGGTATTCTTGTCACTGGCAATCAAATAATCTTGACAAAAAAAAGTGCAGTAATTAGTCTTTACAAAAACAGCATAAAGCTAATTAAAAATGACAATTTAGTCATCTCACCAAACAAGCCAGTCAGTGGCTGTAACTACTCTAAAATAATGCAATGAATAAAAGGTCTCTTTGGAAATGACTGAAGAGAAAGGAGACCACCTCTAAAATATTTTATTTTAATAACATAAATCAGCTGTCTTTTCCTAAAATACATTCCATATAATGCTTTCAGTATGATCAATGGTAAAGAATATATACAATGAGCATTATACATATAGTATCAGCATAAGATATTTCCAAAGGGTGCTTTGCAAAGTGCATTGGCACAAGTGAAGCACCTCTTCTCAAACATTAAAGCAGCTGCAGCCTCTGGAAGCTTCTGTGGTTCTGCTTCAAAGATTTTAACAAGCCCCTGTGTGTTGATGCTGAGAAAATACTTTCACTGGGACTACATGCAAAGTGAGACTGTTGTAGATATAACACACATGAAGCCATCTGGGAACAGCTCTTGAGGCAGCCACAGGAGGCCTTCAAAGGACACAGCTGCTTTAATGTTTAGAGGAAAGGTGCTTCACTTATGTCATGCCCTTTGAAAGCACCCCTTTTGAATATTTTGCATATCCTTAGCATTAAGTTTCTGCACTGGAGATCCTTCTAGCCCTCTCTCACTCCATCGAATACTCTGTCCTGTAATATGAATGTTACTGTGCATTTTTCATATTCTAGAAACAGATTGTTATTCTTTCAGGACCTCCATTTTGTTTTTGGGACTCACAATCCAAGTTACATTAATGGTATTGGAGTCCGATGGAAATCACATTCCTTACAAAGGTGATTAACCTTTGATCCACATTCATGCCCTTTTACGCAGAACAGAAGTGGTTTGCTGCCTTGTGATAGATGAAAAGTGAGAGGTAGCAATATCTGTTACTGGGTTCCAAAGCCCCTGCTAGTGGTACAAGGGTTGTTGCTAGCCAGTTTCAATCTCTAAGAGGTCCACACCATTAAAGCCCACAGATGAACAAACCCTGAAAATGCTGTCACTGAATGTCCATGCAGAAACCTTTTGAATCTCTGTCCTGCCTACGGATCATTTTCCATATCAGGACCTGCACATATCACAAGTTGGTGTATACAACACAGGCACCTTTCATTGAATAGGTGGGGCTGTGAGTGTGATAATCTGCAACAGAAAAAGGATTTGCATATATCTTGCCAACATGCAAGGCTCAGTTAATATACATTCCACCAATATGATAAAGTAAATTCTATGTAACTGTCCTCCTTCCTTCTTATTCCCAAAGAAAAGCATGCTGTTTTCTATATTTGTTTTTCAGATATAGCAGCACAGCATTGGAGGATTGGGTTCCCTAGGATGGATCTTGAAGTTAAATTTATAATCACAGAAGCTGCAAATACTTTGGTACTTCCTTTTCCTTGCAGAACATACAGTGTTAGTGTTGCTTAATTATTTCTGCCATTGATGCGTAGTAATATTTGAGTATTTCAAGAGATATAAAGCATTTTTTTTCCCCAAATAAATAATTGGGAAAGCAGTCTTCTTTCCGTAAGTCTCCTGGAAGTAGAAGGGCAGGTGTTTGGAACTTAGTATCTTATTCATGTTACTTATAGTACATTAGGGAAGAAAGGTAAAATGATGTTTCCTTTTCCTCCATCTCCTATTCTCCCTAAGCAAAAATTAAACTTTTACAGAGTGAGGTAGTGATATGCTACACCTGCAGGGATGTCCAACTGCATAATATTGTGACCCGATATTTAACTCAGTACTTTCCAGCAAAATTAAGAGATCAAGAAATGGAGTTAAATAGTTGAAAATAAAAGGGAAAAGGCTACAGTATAAACAGGGCATCAAAGTGTGCATTCTTGATAACAGGGATAGGCAAGCTGGTGCCCTCCCGATGCTTGCAAATCCCTTGCATTATCTCAGATCTGCTGACTGGGGATATTGGGAGGAGAAATCTAAAAAATCTACAGAGTACATTGTGGCCTACACTGCTTAATGAAATTAACTGTTGGGGATTTCAATGCTTTTTAGTCTGAACAAAACTTTGTAAAAATGTATGCTAGCTTAGTTTGGGCATAATGCCAAACCACAGAAGATGCTAGTATATCTTAGAATCTTTGTAACCTAACTATGGTTCACATTTCAAGCAGCAAGCCATGGTTAAAACAATGCAGCTTTTCACCCTTTCAATAATTAGTTCCATTAGTCCATTGTCTCATAGGTACAGCAACATTTGGAAGGTGAACAATGATCTTTATTATAGTTTGTTAATAGAATACCAAATCATAGTCAAGCTTCCTTAATACTTACTTGGTGTATAGTCTGAACTGAACCACAGTTTTTCACATTTTGGGCTAAAATGGTTTTTATGATTTTGGTCAGTGCTAGAGGAATCACTATGTACTATGGAAAAAAATTAGGACTGTTCTAGTATATTCTTTCAATTAGTATAGTATATACTAATATTAGTATATTGAGATCATCCGGCACCATGGTGTGAGGTATCATCAGTATGCTGATGATACCCAACTATACATCTCCATCCCAGGTGCCTTAAGTGACTCTGTGACTGCCCTCTCATGGTTCCTGGAGGCTGTGGGGGCCTGGATGGGGGACAACAGGCGTCAGCTGAACCCTGGTAAGACGGAGTGGTTGTGGATACGGAGAACCTCAAGATCTAGGAGCTTGTCATCTTTGGTTCTTGACGGGGTTGCACTACCCCAGACAGACCCGGTGCGTAATCTGGGGGTTCTCCTGGACTCACAACTCCTGCTCAAAGAGCAGGTGGCAGTCATGGCTAGGAGGGCCTTTGCACGACTTCGTGTTGTGCGGTAGTTATGCCCCTTCCTGGATCAGGAGGACCTCTGCACGGTCACCCATGGCCTGGTCACCTCCGGGTTGGACTACTGTAATGCGCTCTACATGGGGCTACCCTTGAAGAGTATCCGGAAGCTACAGCTGGTGCAGAATGCGGTGGTGTGGACAGTTCTTAATGCCCCTAGGAGGGCATGTATAACACCGCTGTTGCATGAGCTGCATTGGTTACCAGTTTGTTTCCGGGTCCAATTCAAGGTGTTGGTCATCATCTTTAAAGCCCTTCATGGCACGGGACCAGGTTATCTGAGGAACCACCTTGCCCTGGTCATTTCAGTCCACCCCACTCAGTCCAGCAGAAGGGGCAGGTTGCAGACCCCACCAGTCAAGGAATTTCGATTGGTGGAGTCTAGGCAGAGAGCCTTTTCTGCTGCAGCGCCCGCCCTATGGAACATCCTGCCTCCTGAGGTACGGTGTGCCCCCTCCCTCATGGCCTTCAGGAAAGGGATCAAATCCTGGCTCTGCCAGAAGGCCTCAGGGCCAGAGGGGTGCCCACATCTGTGGAGATGGCTGGTGGGGTGATGGGTTGTCCCCCCCCCCCCCAGCATCTTACAGGTTTTTTAGGGCTAAAATCATAGGAGGTTTTTAGGACATTTTTAATATATGTTTTTTAATTATTTATAGATTTTATCCATGTTTGGAGGGACCTGTGTTTTTTCTTCTTTTTTATTATTGTGAGCTGCCCAGAGTCACCCGTTGGGGGAGATGGGTAGCATACAAGTCTGAAATAAATAAAATAAATAAATAAATATGGGCGTTAGAAAGCCCAGTAGGACCTATTAGCACCCGACATATCAGAATCATGCATGGAATTAAAACCAGTGGAATAGAGTAGTTAGAGATCAGATTAGAACTGGAAAGGCCCAGGTTTCAAGTCCACCCTCAACCACAGAAATGTCCAGGGTGATTTGGGGCCTGTCTCTACTGTCTCAGCCCAACCCACTTCACAGGGACTTGAATGTGTCTAAAAAGAGCATGATGATGATGATGATGATGATGATGATGATGATGATGACGACAATGATGTTGATTAGACATGGCAAGGCAAAGTATTACATGGCCAGTACACACACACACACACACACACACACACAAACTAACAGGCAAAGCAGATAACAACAAGACCTGGCAATGACTAAGAGCAGGAAAGTTGAAGAAAGAGACAGAGGGACTAATTCTGGCTGCACAAGGCCAAGCCTTAAAAGAAAATGCATACAAAGCCAGAATTGAGAAGACAGCAACAGACAGCAAATGCCACCTCTGCAAAGAAGCTAAAGAAACAGTGGACCACCTACTTAGCTGCTGCAAGAAGGTCCCACAGACTGACTACAAACAACCGCATGACAAAGTAGCAAGAATGGTGCACTGGAATATCTGCAAGAAATACCACTTGCCTGCAAGCAAGAACTGGGAGGACCATCAACAGACAAAGTCATAGAAAATGAAGAAGCTAAAGTACTCTGGGACTTTAGAATTCAAACAGACAAGCACCTGCCACACAACACCCCAGACTTAACAATTGTTGATAAGAAAGACAAAAAAATCTGGATGGTGGGCATTGCAATACCTGGAGAAAACAGAATAGAAGAGAAAGAACTGGAGAAAATCACAAAATATAAAGACCTCCAAATAGAAGTAGAATGACTGTGGCAAAGGAAAGCAAAGATAGTACCAATAGTTACAGGTGCCTTAGGTGCAATCCCAAAACATCTGGAGTACTACTATCGGCATTGACAAAATCACCAGCAGTCAATTGCAAAAGGCAGCTTCATTTGGAACAGCTTATATCTTGCGACGATGCCTTTAATATAACCAAACAACATCTGCCTATCTCAGGTCCTTGGGAAAGACTCAATAGGTGAATAAAAATGCCAAATCTAGTCTAAACATCTGGCTGACTGTGTGACCAACCATCATCATCATCATCATCATCATCATCATCATCATCATCATCATCCACAATGGAAACTTTCCCAGAATTCTTTACAGTTGTTACAATATTTTCCTTATCTTGTTTATAATAAGTTTAAATTAAGGAATGTTATTTATAAAGGCTGGTTCCTGCCAGTATACACAAGTGAATATATCATGTAGCAAAAATTATGTAAAGGAAAACATATAGCTTATGTATAGAAAAACACATGTATAGGAAAGATAAAATGCCCATTGTTTATCTGTAGATGAAAGAGACTTTTGCTTAACCATAAATAAGGAAGTTTGCTGTAACTTTAAGATAAGGAAACATCTGTTTTAACAGAATGTGAAAGGAAGATGTTCCTGCTGATAGAACAGAAACTATTATAATAAGCTGACACATTTCATTCTATTAATAATGATTGGCTAAATTGTGAACTAAAAGACCTATAAAAAGGATGGAGAAGTCATCCCCTTTGCAGCCACCCACTCATAGTAACTTGATAACTTTGGGTGAATAAACTTATTTTGACTTTCTGTTGATTGGTGATTTCTATTAAATTCCCGGCTTGGGAATTAATAGAGAAAAGGAAGGAGTCTTATCCTTCTAACAATTTTAGGAGGAGGCCCAAGCTAATCAGGTGAGTGTGATGAGGCTTTAAGGAAATACAGCTGGTACGGGGCTCTCTTTGCCTTGGTACCTCCTAGTTATCCTTGCTGTTTCTCACTGGAGTGGTTTCTGTTGATTGGTGATTTCTATTAAATTCCCGGCTTGGGAATTAATAGAGAAAAGGAAGGAGTCTTATCCTTCTAACAATTAGCAGGAGGCCCAAGCTAATCAGGTGAGTGTGATGAGGCTTTAAGGAAATACAGCTGGCACGGGGCTCTCTTTGCCTTGGTACCTCCTAGTTATCCTTGCTGTTTCTCACTGGAGTGGTAAAGGGGCTCTCTTGGCTTTTGCCAACAAGTCAAGCGGACAGTCAAAGCCGCCTATTGGTAAGTACCTTTTTAAATTCTTTTACTGTAATTTCAGTGATGAATGTTTGGTCCTTTTGCAATCCAAAAATTTAAAACAACAACAATAACAAAAGGTGTTGTTATTGATTGAACATGTTAGGTTTAAAGGAGTGGTACCTCATAGGGGGTCTGGAAGTCTCCTGGAGGGAACCTAAAATTCACTGGACATGTGTGTCAGCTTTAAAATAGGGACATGGATTGGGGAGGGTAGCAAAATCCCTAAGGATTCACCCCTAGCTAAACTCCTTGCTCATTGGAGTGAAGGAAAACTTCCTGTTCAATCTGGAATGTCAAAAATGTACACCAGGAATTTATGTTGTGAATGGACCAAATGTCTAGATAATTGTGGCAGACAGATTTGGCCAAATTTTGGTACTTTTCAATATTGTCAGCATAAATTGTTATGGTGCCGTCTGGAGAACTTGGCATCTCAGCAGATTGAGTATTGGTATCTGTGAGCTAACTTGCCAGATGGAAATTGCCCATAGAGTCCTGAGGATTCTAGCCACCCTTTACCAGATAAAATCATAGGCGACCCTCCACCCAGAAATCCCCAGAAATCAGCTTCTGTAAAGCCCTGGGTGGTAGCGTCCCTTCGAGTGCAGCCAGCTGGAACAGCGGGGAAAGAGGGACAAATTGTTACCGTTAGCTAACCACCACCACCCACCACTGGTGCCCTCTGCTGCCACTGCCCCTTCACCATCATCAACCTAGAGGAAGCTCCACTCAAATACACAATTAATCACTTACTAACAGGCCAGAACTTCAAAGTACTTAGCAAGGGGATGATATGTATGTATGTACAGAATGTATGTATGATCGCCTCACCAGCAATCAATCACCAGCAATCATCACCCAGATAAGCAAAGGTTACCACCAGGCACACAATCAAGCAGCAAACTTATGCTAATCAAGGAACTACCAGAGGAGCAAAACAAAACCCCCACCCCCACCAGCACTGGCAAGGCAGGCCACAGCACATAAATAGAGAGCAAACCCCATCCCATTCTAGCACTGAAGGTGTTACCTAGCCGGGTAATGAAATGTTTGCAAGAAAAGAACCAAGCTCAGAGAACTCCAAGGACTCCACAGTTCAACCCTGAGCTACGCATATTCACCTCTATTGGAAACAATTGTATCTAACTGGCCAAGCCTGGATACTGTGGAATTGTGCAAGAATAGCTAATTTTGTTTTTGGGAAAGGAAAGGAAAGGAAAGGAAAGGAAAGGAAAGGAAAGGAAAGGAAAGGAAAGGAAAGGAAAGGAAAGGAAAGGAAAGGAAAGGAAAGGAAAGGAAAGGAAAGGAAAGGAAAGGAAAGGAAAGGAAAGGAAAGGAAAGGAAAGGAAAGGAAAGGAAAGGAAAGGAAAGGAAAGGAAAGGAAAGGAAAGGAAAGGAAAGGAAAGGAAAGGAAAGGAAAGGAAAGGAAAGGAAAGGAAAGGAAAGGAAAGGAAAGGAAAGGAAAGGAAAGGAAAGGAAAGGAAAGGAAAGGAAAGGAAAGGAAAGGAAAGGAAAGGAAAGGAAAGGAAAGGAAAGGAAAGGAAAGGAAAGGAAAGGAAAGGAAAGGAAAGGAAAGGAAAGGAAAGGAAAGGAAAGGAAAGGAAAGGAAAGGAAAGGAAAGGAAAGGAAAGGAAAGGAAAGGAAAGGAAAGAAAGGAAAGGAAAGGAAAGGAAAGGAAAGGAAAGGAAAGGAAAGGAAAGGAAAGGAAAGGAAAGGAAAGGAAGAACAAGGCACCAGTACTTTCTGTTTGTAAGCATTTGTCTATGTAAATTTGTGTATGTCTTTGTCGAGGGAAGTGGGTGATATGCAGGTTGCTTCTCTTTACTCTCAGCGATACGGTGTTTGTGTGTGCATGTGTATGTGGGTATAAAATGTTAGTTTGGAAACTATTTTGAGCTGGAGACAGTAAAGCTGAATCCACAGTAAACCAGAATGCTCCAAATTCTTGGAATTCCACAGCCTTTTTGGGTATGTTCTCCTTTCATTATGCATTGTTAATGATTAGAAGTGGGTTCTTATCAACTCTGTCTTCATGTAATTTTTGTGTATATTTTGTAAGTTGAGTGCACGTTAGAAGTTAGGAGATTTTTGTTGTCTACCACATAATCTTTATTGTATGATGTGAGTGTTGTGTACATGCCATCTTGAATATCTTTTCTTCTCTTTTCCTTTTTAATCTGCTGGGCAGAACCCTTCCCACCTTCCTTGGGTGCCCATGGAGATGAACCTATTGCCTTCAGTCAAGCTTGTCGTATTGCCAGAGACAAACTGTTAACATCTACGCTGATCCTAAATATGCTCTTGATATTTGCCATGCCATTGGAGCCACTCAAATCTCCTCCCTCACTGTTGTAGCTCCAGTGTTTCATTTTCAATCACCCTTAAATTGTGGTGATTTTGTTGAAAGGGGGGAGGAGGGAGAGTGGAAGACTGAATTGGAAGACTAAATTTGAAGCAATCTTTTCTGACCAAATGTGGAGAGTTCCTGATGGCTGACCCATAGCTCCATAAAAATTGCTTCATTTGTTATGCCTCCTCACAGAAGTAGAGCCACAAAAACCATAGACACAAGTCTTTTTTTTTTGTAAGTCTTTTTTTTGCTCTTGCTCTCATTTACAAATGGTCTTCATTATGTGCTTGGAGCGCAAGGTTTTCAGTATGTCAGATCAGCTGAGTCGTTGGACTGAAGCTTATCCACGTCATTGTGCTATAGCCATGGAAGTAGCCAGGGAATTGAAAACCTCATTAAGTAAGCTATGCCTTGAGACTCATTTAAAATGGCTTAAGGTATTACTAATTGCTTGGTTTCATTGATGTGTGAGATTCAGAAAGAATTGTGCATTAACACCATTTGAATTGCTGTTTGAAAGACCACCAGATATCACTAAGGGTCTTGGCCTGGGTACGCTAACTCTCCGGGCAGGGGTGGGGGACTTGTCTTTATCCTTCTGCTTTCTTCACAGAATCCTTAGACAGTTTTGGAGGAATAGTGTCCTCCTGCAGTCCATCCCTCTCAAAGAGGATTTTGAATCTTTTTTAACCAGATGATTGGGTGTGGATTCGGCACTTTACCAGAACTTCTCCTTTTCAGCCCAGATGGAAGGGTCCATTCCAGGTTCTTCTAGCTACCCACACAGCTGTAAAGGTAGCTAAATGACCTGACTGGATTCATGATACCCACATCAAACCTGCAGTAATTGACTTCAGCCCAGCTGTAGATGACCCAGGTCAGGTCCCACCTATATGACTAAGAAGCAACCTAGATCAAGACCAGTGGAACATGGTCTGCTTGTTTGAGTGATACCTGGAGAATTCACTCACCTGCATTGGACATTGTTTATTTGAAGTCTCATTTTGTACTTTGATAATTATTATTCTATGATTCTATGCAACCTGTGTCTTCCTATCTTGCTGCTTTCTACAGTATTTTCTATTTTTGCTTTATGCCCTGTGCCTCTAAACCCATCATGTTAGAATGTCTGCATGTGCCTATCCACCTGATGGAGGGTATTCCCTTATTTGGCATTCCTCTGGGGTTTAATAGCACTATCTTCTTTCGCTTATATAATTCATCTATTACCACTATAAAGGACAAGCTAATAAATATATGGCCCTTTCCTGAATTCCTTAACCAAGGAAACATGCATTGTGTTTTTAGAAAAAACCCTCAACTCCATGCAAGTTTTGTTGGTAACACAACTGGATGTGTATTGATTTATGAGGTTCCTGCTACCCAAAAATCCAGAACAGTCTCATAGACTAGATTGTTTTGGATATGTGGATAGACAGCATGTAAAATTTTACCTTCTACATGGTATGGAACTTGCACTCTAGGGGCCTTGGTTCCGGTTGTCAATATACGGCCCTCTTCCCATCTTTTGGGTTGGCACCATAACTGCCTTTTCAGCCTTTCCCCTACCACATGGCAAAAATCCTTTACATTCTTTACTTTGATGGTTTATGCACTCACTAAGAATTGTTGACTTGGAATTTGCCCTTCTTAATATATCAGCATCTCTTGAGATTTATGCTAATGCTACAGGAGATGCAATTGGTAAGCTACAAGCTGAAATTACTTCAATTTCACAAGTAGCCATCCAAAACTATATGGCTCTGGATTTTTCTTAATAACTAGTCATGGAGGTATTTGTACTCTTGTTAACTCTAGCTGTTGTACTTATGTTGAGCAACAAAGTGAAGTTCTTACTGATATTCAGGTTATTCTGCAACAGTCTGCCAACCTTTATGCCATCGTATAGACTGATGCTTCCTTACCTTCCTTCTCTAATTTCTGGCTGTCTTTCACTTCTTGGCTACCTAATTTTGGGTGGTTGAAATCTCTTTGTGTCTTGTATTTTTATTACCTGTCTTATGATAATACTTTGTGGTAGTTTTTATTGTTTGAATTGCTTATATTCTGTGTGTCCTCCTGCCCACAAAATGTTTCTTTCCCATTATTTTACAATGCCATCGCTCACTGCTGTGGAAACAACACTCTTACGGCTACATTGGACCACAGGTACAATGAGAAACAACATCACCAAGAACTAATGAGCCCTTAGAGACTCTGTCTCTATCAGGCTCAAAGGGGGATTATTAGAATATTGTCTTATCTTGTTTACAGTAAGTTTAATTTAAGGAATGTAATTTATAAAGGTTGGTTCCTGTCAGTATAAACAAGTGAACATATCATGTAGAAAAAACGATGTAAAACATATACTTTGTGTATAGAAAAACACATGTAAAGGAAAAATAAACTGCCCATTGTTTAGCTGTAGATAGAAGAGACTTCTGCTTAACCATAAATAAGGAAGTTTGCTGTAACTTTAAGATAAGGAAACATCTGTTTTAGCAGATATGAAAAGAAAGTGTTCATGCTAGAGGAAGATGTTCATGCTGATAGAACAAACTATTGTAATAAGCTGATGGATTTCATTCTATTAATAATGATTGGCTAAATTTTGGACTAAATAACCTATAAAAAGGATGGAGAAGCCATCCCCTATGTGGCCGCCCACTCAAAACAACATGATAACTTTGGGTAAATAAACTTATTTTGACTCTGCTGATTTTCTGGTGATTTCTATTAAATTCCTGGCTTGGGAACAAACAGAGAAAAGGAAAGAGCCTTATCCTTCTAAGATAACACAAAGGGGTATTGCAGTAAAAAAAAAAAAGCCAGTGGGAAAAAGATTCCCAAGAATTGTGATTCCTTTCCTTTATGAGGAATGAAGAAAGTGTGCAGAACTAGCAAGTCCTTCACCAATAGGACTGCTGGAAGTATCCTGACAAAGAGCAAATAAGGCAGCTGGCATTTCTCTGTCCTTGCAGTGGAATCCGAAACGAGCTTCTCTTCGCTTCTCCACTGGAGTTGTTTCCATTGTTTATGCATAAAGAACATAAAAATACTTGTGCAAGTGAGCTGGTTTATAATGCAGGAATGATTGAACAGGGAGGAATCTGCTACTTCCAGATGGACTGAGTCCATTCCCATGACATTTATTTCTTTACCAAATGTTTAAAAAAGCAAGCATGTGACCTAATAGACTTAGTGATAGTGGCACCCACATGAAGAATCTTTATGCATCACATCTTTTTGTTCTTGTCTAACAACATTTCTTTAGAAAAGAAAATATTAACCATTTCTATATATTAATGTCAAGCAGTTATGTGATATTTTTGTAGCAAAATACAACATGCTGCTCACAAGAAAAGGAAAAAAAGAATCCCACTGGATTTCAGAAGATAAATGCCATGAAGAGTTTCACATAGATAGTTGGATAATAATATCAATATCTTGATTAGATTAGGTTAGATTAGATTAGATTATCCAGTCCAGTTTTCTGCCAGTAACCCAAAACTGACAATAAATCAGAGAGTGTTTGACATTATACCCTCTTAAATCTGAATACACTTGAGTATGGCTGCCTTACTAAAAAAAAATTATCCATTTAGTTTTGGTGAGGCTTTGATAACCGGTTTTGAGTCTCTTCATATAACATAGATAACCAATCCTCATCAGAAGAAAAAGACAAGAATGGTCTATGAAGGTTTAACACTGCAACATTTTTTTTTAGCAATTAGAGATTTTATCTCAAGCATAGGAAAAGAATTCAGTGAAAGTCCATGAGCCACAGAGTAGTATAGAAATTTCACTGTGTTTACATGATAATGATAGATGAGTCATCTATTCAAAGTAAGATCTGTATTTCTCACTGCAAGTCCTGGTTTCAAACTTTTCCCACCAGAGATCATGAATTAAAAGGATGGAATCTGTAGAATGCAGTTTCCTAAGAAAGACTTTCTGATTACTGAAAATAAACAATGCTAGCTTACACATGCCTTTGCAGAAATAACTCCTCTTAGTCCATTGTGGCTTCCATAGAAAGGCAATTGCTGTTTGTTGATTTATTGCACTTACAGTATGTCCCACCTTTCCTCTGGGCAGCCTCCATAGTGTTATCCTGGTTGGACTGACAGAATGAGTTTGGGTGATTGCTCCAAAAGTACCCACTTACTGCTATGGTTCTGTAGGAATCTACATCTCTCTTCATATTTGGGAAACAAATAACAAAATATTTCCCAGGTGATGGATACTGTTAAATAAGAAGAAACATTACTGTATGCTGAAACATGTTCCCAACTGAAACCCAACCAATTCTCTTATGGTTAATAGAAGTCTTCTCTTCACCATGTTTTTCACTTTCCAAGCTTAATTTTATCTCTGGCTTTTCTAACAATTCAACATTTGCTCAATTTTGCCAGGTTTTACACATGACATAGCTTCTTTTGAGGATTCAGTATCTGTCTCTATGTGACAAAAGGGAGTACAACATGGAAGAAAGAAAAACATTGTGTGTACTCTAAACAGACTAGGAGAGTTACATATGATTGTAGAGCAGAAAAATATATTTAGGGATGATGATGATGATGAGCACTGAAATACATCTTGCTCACTAACTTCCCCAGTTTCTTTCTTCTTACAGTTGCCTCTTTCATGTTGACACCTGATATTACCTGTACAGTATTAGCATTAGGAGTAACTGAATTTCCTCAAAGATGATTAGAAAGAATTCAAGTTTGCTGGAGTACTTGGACCACCATGTATTTAGATATAATCCAAAATAGATTGGAAACAGCTTCTGGTCAGACACATCATTTGATTGGATGGTTCCATCAATCTTCAAGCTGACATAAGCAGAATCTGGCACAGAAAATTTGGAGAATAGTGGTGGTGATATGGATCTGGTCCTAAGTTTCATGAGGGCCTATGCAGGAAGTTTTCTGAACTTTCTCTTCCAAGCACCCCTGGAGGAGAATGGAATGAGTCTCTTTTACTCATACTTCAGAATCTTGTTAGAATCCAATTAATTCTGGCCTTCATTAGCATCCCTAATTGAAACAAAACTCTGCTGATTCTGAAAGCTCCTATTTTAGTTAATTAAGGTGAGTAAGAGGAACCCTGAAAAATGTTGACAGGAAAAATAATTAATGTTAAAACTTAGTAGAAAAATACTGCATAAAGGTATTGGCAGGCATTAAAATATGACAATTCAGAATTTGTAATTTTATCAAACTCTCAAACTGGTTTCATTACTTTTCATTTTGAAAAGATGGGAGTAGAGTAGAGAAGGAAGAGGAGGAGATAAACAGGAATAAGAAGCATTTAAGTAACAAATGGCCTGCGATAAAAATCCTACAGTTTGCAAAATCAAAAAGGATACAAATTTTGTTTGTTTAAAGAAAAATCCTCTAATCCACCATGAAAAAGACAGCCTCTCTACATTTCTCTGCAATCGCTCATACTAAACTAATCAAACTAAGCTGATTCAAGTGTTAGCAGCTAATGAAACAAATAGGGCAGCAGAGCAAGACAGGGAACATTGGCACAGTGATTTCAACAACTCAGAGTGAAAGTACACACACACACACACACGCACCATATCGCTCAGATTATCTCTTTCAGACATTCACGTGTTCACTGTAAATGCTTTCAGGAGAAAAGCCTTTATGCAGACAACAGTACATGTGTTGACTTCCTCACAGGCCAAGCCCTGACTGATCTGAAAGTCAACACAAAAACAGCTTTTCTTCTAAAGACATCTTGTAGAGAGCTGGAAAGTATGATGTAGTGGTTAAGCACTTGGACTAGGAACAGGGAGACCCACATGTTCCAGCCTCAGCCATGGATGCTTACAGGTGGGCCTCTCACCTCTTCTCAGCCCAATATACTTCACAGAGTAGTTGTGGAGAAAATAGAAGCTGGCAACACTATTCATGCTGCCTTATGTTCTAGAATTAAAAGTGGGGTAGAAATCTAATAAAGAAATACATCTTCAGGAAAACGATCTAATTTGGTGACAGTGGAAAAGGATGGCACTTAAGTTTCTTATAATACCGGAATAGATCTCTAAATGGGATCATACGCTCAAGAAGAACAAAATCCTAAAGATTCTGTAGCAGTAACATATCAACTCTGAAAACTGACATGAATTTTTAAAAAATAAGAAATGAAGTAGAGTTGTTTAAGAATCTTTTGCCCTTCTTGAAGGCAAGTTTGTGTATCAAAGATATTTAATGCAACACGATTCCTATTCATACTTAATGAGAACAACTCATTGAAATTAGTGGAAATTGCTTTTGAATAAATATGGAGAAGACTGAAGTACACATCTGTCTTCCTGGGATTTTCAAGTATGAGCAGTACTAATGGGAAATGCGTAGAAAAATTCTCACAACTATTATACATGCACACAGTTCAGGACTGACATGCATGCAGTTCAATATTAGGTTTGAAATTATCTGCAACAATGTAAACAGAAAGGGTTCATTGCCCCCCCCCTTCAAGAAATATTACAAACAGAGATTCCCATGTTTGAAAGGTCAGAAGAAGAAGAAAAAGAGAGAAACCATAATGCACTCACAAAGAGACAACATCATTAATGCTGTTATTCTTGGCCCAGCCAATCGAAGAAACATAAGTGCTGTCAAGAGAGGACTGTGAGATAAAGGATAAAAAGTGGGAATGAAATATTTTACTGCAAGGACTGTTCTTTTGGTTTGAGAACATTTCTGGAAATAACCTGAGCTGAGAAAATGTTCCCTGTGAGGAATACATGCTGTGGGAAACTGTGTGGAAGATAAAATTTGGGCAATGACCTTCTCACTGTGCCTTAATCAAGATGCACACTAAAGGACCCAACTGCCTTAAAAAGAAAAAAGAAAGAAAAACTGGAACACTATGGAATTTGATATGCTTTACCTTTCCTGTGTTACATTAACTGAACTAGAAAGCACAAGGGTATCATAAATACGTACATCAGGCTTTTGTATAAAAGAAAAACAGTTCATAATTTTCTGAAAATGTTACCTTTGTTTAAAAGTCTATTTAATCACCAGGTCGATTAAGTATGTGTCAGTGCAGGAGAATTTATAGGACACTTTAAATATGTGAAAGAGAAACCTGTGTGGTATAATAGGAATAACGGGTGAGATTATCAGTTGTGCTGTAATAATTACAGTAAGAGGTATAAAAATGTCATGGCTGAGGGAAAAAGTAGGGTTCTTTCCCAGTCCTACTGAAATACAGGATTCAAACTACTACTCAGGCATGAATGCTTGTTTTGAGGGTGAGGGAGAGGACATAAAAAGTCCTTAGAGAAAAGAAGGCATATAAACTTCTAATTTAAAAATATTAAAAGAAAGGTAGTTACACTTTTACTTTCCACTATTCCTTATAACATGCAAAAGAAAGTTACAATTTGGCTTGCAGGGAGATGTACAGTCTACCTCTGGTGATTATGAGGAACCTGCCTATTTTCATGGTCAATTCACTGAGCTCCTCCGGGCTCTCATCTGGGACTAAACAGTGCATTTTGCTCTTGTCCCTTGGTGGAAATAGTCCAAATGGTCTGAAAGAACATGGGAGTTTTTAGATGGAAATCTATTAATTTAATTTAGATGGTGGCCAAGCTTCCTGGCTATGTTTGGTGATCTCTTCCAACTCATTCTGGTGAGAGGGCCATGAATGTATGGCTTGAAATCCTGCCCTAATGGCACCACTGGCAACCCTTTCCTGACCAAAGAAGAAGCTTGCCCTACCCCTGCCACTGGGCATAACTCTCCAACTCCTGATTGTTGAGTTGGAATGTAGGAACTGAAGGACAACAACCTCTGCCCTGATTCATTGTCTAAGACAATTCTAGTCTCATCCACCAACCAGTCACAAAAACTCTCGCTCAAACAAGACTTCCATACCAGGGAAGACAGGCCAACTTTGAATCACATATACTGGTGAAATTCGAAAAATTAGAATATCGTGCAAATGTTCATTTATGTCACTATGGCAACTCAAAAGGTGAAACCAATATATGAGATAGACGCATTACATGCAAAGTGAGTTATGTCAAGCCTTACTTTGGTATAATTGTGATGATTATGGCGTACAGCTTATGAAAACCCCAAATTCATAATCTCAGAAAATTAGAATAGTGTGAAAAGGTTCAATATTCTAATAGGCTCAAAGTGTCCCACTCTAATCAGCTAATGAATCCATAACACCTGCAAAGGGTTCCTGAGCCTTTCAATGGTCTCTCAGGCTGGTTCAGTAGGAATCACAAGCATGGGAAAGACTGCTGACCTGACAGTTGTGCAGAAAACCATCATTGACACCCTCCATAAGGAGGGAAATCCCCAAAAGGTAATTGCAAAAGAAGTTGGATGTTCCCAAAGTGCTATATCAAAGCACATCAATAGAAGGTTATGTGGAAGGGAAAGGTGTGGTAGAAAAAGGTGCACAAGCAGCAGGGATGACCTGGAGAGGATTGTCAGGAAAAGGCCATTCAAAAGTGTTTGGGACTTTCACAAGGAGTGGACTGAGGCTGGAGTTAGTGCATCAAGAGCCACCACCCACAGACGGATCCTGGACATGGGCTTCAAATGTCGTATTCCTCTTGTCAAGCCGCTCCTGAATAACAAACAACGTCAGAAGCGTCTTACCTGGGCTACAGAAAAAAAGACCTGGTCTGTTGCCCAGTGGTCCAAAGTCCTCTTTTCTGATGAGAGCAACTTTTGCATCTCATTTGGGAACCAAGGACCCAGAGTCTGGAGGACGAATGGAGAGGCACACAATGCACGATGCTTGAAGTCCAGTGTGAAGTTTCCACAGTCTGTGTTGATTTGGGGAGCCATGTCATCTGCTGGTGTTGGTCCACTGTGCTTCATTAAGTCCAGGGTCAATGCAGCCGTCTACCACCAGATTTTGGAGTACTTCATGCTTCCTTCCGCAGACAAGCTTTATGGGGATGCTGACTTCATTTTCCAGCAGGACTTGGCACCTGCCCACACTGCCAAAAGTACCAAAACCTGGTTCAATGACCATGGGATTACTGTACTTGACTGGCCAGCAAACTCGCCTGACCTGAACCCCATAGAGAATCTATGGGGCATTGCCAAGAGAAAGATGAGGGACATGAGACCGAACAATGCAGCGGAGCTGAAGGCCACTATTGAAGCATCCTGGTCTTCCATAACACCTCAGCAGTGCCACAGGCTGATAGCATCCATGCCATGCTGCATTGCGGCAGTCATTGCTGCAAAAGGGGCCCAAACCAAGTAGTGAGTACATATGCATGCTTATACTTTGCAGAGGTCCGATATTGTTCTATTTCCAATCCTTGTGTTATTGATGTCATGTAATATTCTAATTTTCTGAGATTGTGAATTTGGGGTTTTCATAAGCTGTACGCCATAATCATCACAATTATAGCAAAGTAAGGCTTGACATATCTCGCTTTGCATGTAATGCATCTATCTCATATATTGGTGGCTTTTGAGTTGCCATAGTGACATAAATGAACATTTGCACGATATTCTAATTTTTCGAGTTTCACCTGTAGATGCCAGCATATAGAGAGTAAGGAAGATGACCTTGGCAGAGATATGCAGATTTTTGCATAGGCAAAAGGGGATGAAGCATTTTTAAAGTTCAGAACAGTTAGATAACATTCAGAAGCGGCTCAGGCAGACATCTCCCTAATTCACTGAATGAGAAGAAGAAGGAGGAGTTACAACACAATCAAACTTGCAAAATTCTGTTATTATAGCCCATCTCAATAAAAGTAAGTTTTAGCCTTCCTGTGGAATGGATTTCCTGGTCTGGTCTACCTAGTGGGTGCTGACACAGCGTATGGCTCCTTGTTTTTGTTCACTTTCTTCTTCCTTGAAGAATTGATATCTCTTTCTCTCTTAAATCAATGAGAGCTGCTTTGGGGGATAATCATCATCTGGAACACCTGATAAAAATATCACCAACATACAATAACTGTTCCAAGTGAAAGGTGGTAGTTGTTTCTGGCACTATTTGTAATGTCAAGAATAGACCTGCAAATTTGCTGAGTCTGATAAGTATGTCATCAGCACACAAGTCCAATATTTTCATTTTATATCACTATTGAAAAATCATCAACTACCCCTTCCAGGGAAGGCATGGCAACCTAGACACATCTGGAGAGCGGAGACCTTTTTATGGGCTTTTTGCTGACACCAGGATTGAAAAGTTGATGTCTTATGGATTTGCTTATAGATAGGGGATGAGTTATGGGAAGAAGCAATATCTGTTTGTAACCTTATAAGGAATGTAGAGCTATCAAGCTTGTTTATACTTGTTGTGATGGAGATTGGAAGTCACTTTTTTATGTATTTCTTTTCTTTTTCTTTATCTCGCTGTTTCCTTTTCCTTTTTTCCTTTTTTTCCTTTTCTTTTACTTTTTCCTTCTTCACACTTTTTATTCTCTTTTTACTCCCTTTTCTTTCTCTGAGTTTAGTTTGCATTAGTTTTTATTACTGTAATTAAAATCTCCAATTACACACACACATACACACACACACACCCCTACATACATACACATACAATATATATGAAAAAAATGTCACCTAATATTTTAAACTGCATCTCAGTGACTGTTACTTCAATTTTCTAAACCTCCTAAGGAATTTTTATTGCCTGCATTATTCCACCCATGTTAGCAGTACCTACTTAGAAAGCAAGAAGGGTCTGTCTGATATATATTCATATATGACCCTTATTAATGCAGATTATTATTTTTTAATTTATGAATTGGCTTTCCCTTTGCAGCATTTAGAAATATATGTCACATAGCAAGACACATATCCTGGACAACAAATGTATCAAGGGAGGATATTCCCATTGATTCATTGTTTAAAGAAATCTACATGCAATGCCCAGTAGCACACACATCCCTATATGTTAGTGCAGTGAAGCATTTGGTGTGAAAGAGCCCAGTTTGTGTAGAAAAGAGTTCACTCTGCCCCTCTATACATCAGGTGTGCTCCTGAAGAAAGAGCTACAAGATCTGAAAATAACCAATACCTACTCATTGGTTTGCACCTTGTAGAATCAAGGTGCAATCTTGATTCTGTCTTATAAGTGATTATCATATGCACTTAGATGTAAATAAAAATGATGTCTTGTACCTGTATGATCTTTTGAACAGATGCAAGTTAATTTAAATAAATATTGCCAGGTTTTTCCTTTTCCATTCCATTGTTTTGTAATTGGTGACCTTCAATTGTTGCAGTTCTCCTGAGTCATATGGGCTGTGAGCCTACAGAGACTTTAAGCCTAAACCACCCAATGAAGAACTACCATTATCCATCTACTTTTTGTAATTCAGCTTGGTAACTGATCGGTGGGAACTATTTCAAAAGTATATATTCAGAAATACGTAGACCATATGATGTCTTTTCCATATGGCATCTCATAATTATTTGGCTGTGTGTGAACATGATGAAAACGGCTTCCTAATTCTCTGAGGATCAGGGTAAATTATTTCAATTAGAGATATTTCAGAGCAAACATTGCCTTGGGGCATATTAATAATAGTACCTGAGAAGGAACAGCTGTCTTTTGAGCATAGAAATCTGTCAGTTCCTTACTGCCCCTATAATAGGGCCTATTTTGTAACTTTAAAAACAAAACAGTTTTTTCTCAGGCTTTACCTAAACAGAGAGCTTGGCAGTGGAAAGTGGGTTATAATCCTCAGCAAGGGAGCTGGTGGGTGGATTTTCCCTCTCAATAAACTTTTGTATAAAACCAACCACTCTCCCGATATTTATTTTCTACAGTGCTGAAATCATACGCAGATCCAACAAAATATATAAAGGTTTTTGTTATTTCCTGAAGCTGTTTCAGGCAAACTCTTTGTTCTTAAAAGTAGTTCTACGTCTGATAGACATTACCATTCAAATTATAAAATAAATCTTTCTGATAAGATATTCATTTTGACACATTTTAAAATGTAAGATAAGATGGATCAAACCCATCTATAATTTCTGATAACCAAATGAGGCGGTTGATTCTCTGCTGCCCCAGAAGGTAGTATTCGAACCAATGTCTCAAATGACAAGATTAAATTAGATCTCATCAATACCATAAGCATTTCCACTATGAAACACATAACCTCAGATGATGCAATTTGCTAGAGGTTTTCAAGGTGAGGGAGGATGGCCATTCAGAAGAATGGTACTCATAGATTTTCTTAATTGGCAATGGATTGGACAAGATGACGTTTGCATTTCCTTTTAATTCTATGATTTTTCTTAAATTTAATCTTAGTGTAATCCAACCATGTGAGTTATAGTTGTTACAATTGTAGTTGCTATATGTACCCAACTACCTTGAGAAATTTATAATGCTAGGGAAGGTGGAAAGAAAGAGAAGAGGACAACCAGCAACAAGATGGGTGCACTGGATTACAGCAGCATTAAATGTGTTGTTGGGAGACTTGAGGGCCCAGAGTGGGGACAGATCATCCTGGAGATGATCTACCTATGTAGTGGCAAAGAGTTGACACCAACTTCATGACACATAATCAATCAATCAATCAATCAATCAATCAATCAATCAATAGCTTCTAGAATATGACTGACATGGCTGATCTGTATTTATATTACTCTATTCAGTTCTACACACAGCTAAGCTATAGAACCATTATTTGAAAGGCTTTGGACAGGACTACACCAATGGTTTAAGGAGAAGCCTGTTTATAAAACCTGTTTTGAGCCAAGAAGGAGATTTGATACTGAGTCTTTGGTCAGATAGTTGAAGAAGATAGTGTGATAACTGGATTCCCATTGTGAGATCACACAAGGGGTTCAGCCTGGAATATATCACATTTTTAAGAGTAAGCAAAAATAGAATCCAGATACATATTGTTTGTACCCAGAATCAAAAAAAAAAAAAAGGTGGCCCATGGGTGAATAGAACCACAACTATTTTAGAACGGAACATAAGAAAAGTGCAGAAATACCAAGTTATGTGGGAAAAATCTAAAACAGGAGCTATATTGCAACCTACAGTATTGTTTGTTTGTTTGTTTGTTATAGTATCTTGCTTATTTCAGGGGATATCCTACTATGTGCTAAAATCAGTGTCTGTTAGCTTCAATTTACTCCCTTTGCCCATTAGGAAGTCCCTCTGAAGTCATTAACCTTCTAAAGAACCTTACCTTCAAAGCCGGTAAGATCCTGCTTTGGCCCTAGGCCCTAAAGCTCTGAAGACAAGTCCAAAGAATGCTGTCTTACCATTATGCTTCTTCTTGGTTCTGGCTTGAAGCTTATTACTACTTTCCCCTATGATTATGAATTACTGTATTTATGGGCGTATAACACGCACAGGCGTATAACAGGCACCTTAATTTTGAGAGGGAAGTTTTTGAGTAAAAAAACTTAAATTTAAAATAAATGACTTGGAAGCAAAATAAAGGGAGCTCTGAACTTTTTGTTTATTAATATTTATACCACTTATAAGGTAAATATGTAATATGAAAGAAAAAGCACCTCTTTGAATGAAAAAAATCTCCCCATCGCTCGTGCCTGAGCTCCACAGAGCAGGAGGTGAGCGACAGGGGAGCGAGCGAAAACCGCCATTCACCTCCTGCTCTGTGGAGCTGCCCCAGTTACAGCCCTGGCTCATAGGAAGGCTCCAATCTCCCAGCCCTGCCACTTGAATATCAGCATATAACATGCAGCTAGGATTTCAGCCCCAAATTTTAGGGAAAAAACTGTGTGTTATACACCGATAAATACGGTACCTATGAGCTATTTAGACACTTCCTCCACAGTAACCACTAATTCTTCCTTGGCTACATGGAAAATGGTTTCTCTTAAGCCACTGAGCCACTAGCAAAATGTCCCTACTTGGACTCTAAATGACTAATTTAACCTGCACTGAAAAACAAAGATGGTAGATGCATTATTATGATCAAACAACTAAAATAAATGCAGGAACTGAGTTTTTAAGTCCAACTCTGTATCAGTGGAATGTGCCTCATGCCATTCTGTTGCTCATTACAATGGTATTCTGGCACCAAAAGGTAGAACAGACCCTGGGAAGGAGATGTTTCTGAGAACTGTTGCTGTTTAGTTTGAGCATTCTTTTCATTTTGTGGTCTGCTCATCACTATGTGAAACCATAATAAAAAATGGAGTAGTGCTATGTAGAATAGTAATATAAAACAGTAAAAGAGAAGGAAGGCGGGGGGAAGGAATTCCAGTAGAACAGCTTTTGGATGGGGGGGGGGGGGGAATTAGTATAATGAATGAGAGTAGTACTATTAGAACATACATTTCTTTATCTGATCCCCATTACTATTGGAAAAAGAAGTATAATAATAAATAGCTAGATACAGTTTTGGCACTGTGCATACATAAGTCCTGTGAGTTCATTTCTTCAGCAGTATTAGCCACAACCATCATTCCAGCCCTCAGAATTAGGATGCAAACTTCAGGCCATAATTTCCAAGCAAATTTCACTTTTTCCACCTCTAACTTTAAACATTAATCACTGATAGGAGTCACTGGTAATTAGAATGGTATGTCTGGGATATTCCTTCCTATCTATGAGCTGGAATAGCAAACATGAAGAGAGGGACTGGTGCCCTTTCATATTTCCTGTGGGTTTCACTCAGACATTTTTAACATCCAACTCTTATCTGGATTTGTAAATGGAACAGTTAACCCCAGGAGATCAATATGAGTCAAACTACAATTAGATACTGAAGATAAATTATATGTCACTCTCTTAATTTTGTATTCCTTTTGTTATAGTTAAATGTAGCTTCAATAACAGCAACAATAACCACATGACATTGTTGATAGAAATATACTTCCCTACCTGTGCATGCCTTTGTGTGTAAAGGCATATGCTTATTACCACATATTTTCTAGCTCAACAAAGATACAATATCTAAATAGATCAATAACAACTTGATTCGGTCCCTTGATGAAGAAATGTGTTTCTAATTAGAAGAAAAGTCATCAACCTATTATTTTGTCAGCTGCGAAGGAAAATACTGGTGAAAAATCAGTACATCCTGACAGAGAAAAAGTAACATTAGTACTGCTAGTTAGACGCATTTCTTTGAAGAATCTCTGTTGAATCTCACCTAGATGGTCTCCTGCCATTTGGCTTGCTTCTTTATGAATATTTACCTTGCTGCTAGTTGAGGGTAACAGGCAAGAATGATAATGTCCCTCCAAATTGTCACTCTGGGCATCAGCCCTGTCCAGAGTTAAATAACATGAGTCTTCAAAAGGAATAATGTGCTTATCATAAAATAATGGGGTTCATTTCCCCCCAAAGACAAATCATACTCTTTCAATTGTAAATGTCCATTTGACATACAAGCCATGTGAACCATATCAAATTTCATTCCTGATAGCCATTCCATTTTGCACAAATGATTTTTAAAGGTTCACTGAACTATTCAATGTCTCCCTTTCTCAACTTTTAAAATTGTTTAATCATATTATTATTTGGTACTGAATTTTAATACCACTTTAAAAATAGCAGAATGATTTACGGAACAAATATAAAAATAGAAAGAAAGAAAAAAAGACTTAATAATCCCCAAGCATTTGAATCATGCAGAAGCAAACCCACCAAAAAGAACTAAAAGGCAGGGTTAATGGGTGCATTTTCAGCAATCCATTAAAGTGAAGTTGCTCTTCCAAAGGCTGAAGAATTCATCACAGTGGAAAAGGGCTTGCTTAGATAACTATTCCTACCAGGCATTGTCAGTTCATGGTACCTTGGGCAGGGCCTTCTCCAAAAATCTTAAAGCCTGAACTAGTACTTTTAAGAAACAAAAGGAGCACCATTTTCGTATTTGTCCTCTTACCTTCCAGTCATATTTTCTGAAATTCAGGTAAGTATTCTTGAAGTACTTATAGATTACTGCTGATTAAGCATAGACAGGATTGGGCTATATGGGAAGTAACAGAGGTTTTATTTAATATCTTCCTTTTCCGGATGATCTGTGCAAAAGAACTGGAAATATTCCAGCCTTTCTTTTTTTATATAAATTCACCTAGAGTACCAATATTATCAAGTTCCTTTTATTGTAAAATTATTCACGTTTCTTCTTTTCATATCCAAAGTACTTGTTTCCTCTCATGTGTCTTAAATGTTTCTAAGAATTCCATGCTGCTCTGAGTCAGCATTTTATATAACCCTTACTCTCTCCTCCAACAGGTATCCAGGCTAGACAAGATGAGACTTTTTCAGAACCCAGAGAACACAGTATCTTCTTTTTCTGAAACCCTAAAACCCACTTAAAAATCAGTACAAAATAAAATGTATTACTTGAATTAGAAAGACTTGTATTAATTCAATATGTTTGATTGCTGTGACAAATATAAGTATTTGTACAGTATATTTGCTATTACTTACTCATTTTATGTTTTACATGGAACTACCTGCATTGTGAACATTCTTAAACTATTAGCAACCACAAATGTAGTTATCAGTTTTATTGGTTGGGAACTAAACTTAATCATAGAGCCAACTAAAATAATGGGACTTTGGTCTGTATCCAGTAATTAACAATGTAATAATAATTTATGCATTAGTTTTCTGGATATTATTGTGCCCCTCTATAATCCTTCATTTATATTAGTGTAAATTCTACTTTTATAATTAAACTGCCTGAGTTTAACTAGATGAATATCAATATTTGTCTCTAACTTCTTCACACTGTTTTCTACAACAAATACCATTGATGGTGATGATGAGGATATGATGATAATAATAATTCAAGTATTTAAAGAAATTCACATGAATGCTTTTCAGAGATTTTTTCCAGCTGCATGACAGCCATTTAATTCATGTCCATTCTTAGCATGAAGCCAATCAGATGGAGAAAAATCATGGCTGCTACCTCAGAAGGTTCTTAATCAGTTTGCAACAACAGCAGGATAACATGTCACTTTACATTTAGCTATGTGAATGTTTAAATGCTACATTTTGTTTCAGAAGTATCAGAGAACATCCAGAATTGTCCCCAGTTAAGGAGAAGGAAAAATGGTTTCCTTGAAATGATTTAAAGATTCTACTAAATACCACAGATGATAGGGACAAACTGATTGAGCTTGATGAACGATTAAAAACCAAGCACAATGCTTTGGTGTAAGAAGCAGTATACATACATTAAACAAATAAATAAAATGTTCTTATCATTGTAATGAAAAGTCAGGCATATACGGTCCCCAGAGAGATTCATTCCTTTACGTATGTCTTTATTCTTCTCTTTTCACATTAGATAATGGGCGTACAACCCATCAGAAATTTAGATGGAAGCAAGCTCTCTATCATGTTTTCTTTGGGCTCATCCTCACTTCCTGTCTGCCACAGGATGAAGACACTTTTCTAACCCTTTTTTGAGGGGCATCACCTCCATCTCATCTCCAGTCTCCTGTTCAGAACCACTTTGAACTGCCTGGGTTCCATTTTGGAAGTGGCATTTTTCTTCTTTTCGTGAGACCCCACTTCCCATGCAAACAATCCAGAACATTTCAGGGATGAGCCTAGGGATGGTGCAGTCAAGGACAGGGGCCCACTCCGTTCCAACTGGCTCAGCAAGTCTGCCATGGAAGTGCCCCTCCACATCTGGTAATTGGGCACAGCTACATCTTCATATCTACATCCATTGGCTTTGGCTGTGAGAAAGACTGGACACTGATCTTTTTCACTTTACCCTGAAATAAAACACTCTCAGGAGATTGATAGATTTGTCAGCTAGGAATCCTATTTGGTATGTACATATCTTTTATGGGTATGGCTGTCTATCTGCGCTGGGAACATTTCAAAGTACGGAAAGCACATGAGGCATACACATATACACAAAGGTGGAAAGGAGGGTCAGAAATACAAAAAGCCTTAGCCAGACCAAAAGGATTTGTAGGGGAAATTGATTTCAAGAGGGAGAAGGAAAAGAAAGATTCAGAGGTTCCATAGCACTGAGAGCTTTCTCTTTTGGGTTTTTCTTCTTGGCTTTCCAAATCAACTTTTCCACAGATAAAGACTGTTGGGCGATGGGGGAGGGGAGGGACGATTGTTGCATATGAGCATATTGATATTCTGTTTCTCTGGAAGGAATATCAGTCTCCTTAGTGATGGTTAGCCTTATGAAATGATTTCATAGATGATGCCATCTAGAAGTCATCAGATTGCTGCGTGTTATTTGTAGGTTTTTCTGGAAGCTTGATTGTACTGTCAGAAGAAACACATAGTAATTAATAAGAAGTAAGGCTAAATAAAACTGCAATAAAAATTAGAACTTGAATTCCCAGCCCTTCCCTGCAACACGTTCAGGAGAGCAATGGATTATTGGTTTCATCACCAATAGGTAAAGGTGGCTGGGAAAGGAAAGGAGAGCAGGGAATATGCTAATCACTGCCTAAAACTCCCCATATCAGCTTGTGTGAGGGCAGTAACATTATCCAGTCTCATTCCTCAGGCAAGGTAAATGTACATTGTGTGGGCAGCTGATAAACTTTCCTCCCAACTGAAGGACAGGAAGAGAGCACATTAATGTGGAATGAGAAAGAGCCCTATGATAAGTCAACAGTCAGCCATCGTACTTCCTCTCATTAAAATGATCCTAAAATGTTACCAAGAAGTTTTATTTTAATCTAATGTGTACTGAATTGCATGTGAATAATCCACATCAACAAGCCAACAAAGCCTTACTTCATGCTGGTCATATTTTTGTTGACTCTTTCAGGCAAAGTGAAACTTCAGAGGAGACTTCACAGAAATAACTCTTTTCCCTTTTGCTTGTTCTTTTCCCTTGAGTTTCTTTTTGCTTATAGAACAATATTGTCAGGCTTAGGTCCCAGAAAGTCCCACTGCGTGTTATAATGAGCAAAAAAGTATCTAAATTTGCTCTGTCTCTGGGAACTTCCCGGAGTCTCATCAATTTCTATCAATATTTCTGGGAATTTCAGATTGTTACTAATGCTAACTCATTGTACTCTATCAACACAATGAAGCTTTGCTACCAAAATTATTCACAAAGTGGCTATGATTAAAGGCTAATGAAAAGAAGCAGTAAGTTGGCAACAACTCAGATTTTCTCTTTTTGGGGTCATCCAAGGAAGTTATCCATTAGCATTAGCTTTCTGCATTCAAGCCACAGAAGACTCAATTGTTTATGAATAGCTTCCAGCTCTAATTCTGGTTTCAACATGATGAAATATTTGGAGAAATAAGATCTTCATCAAAAACTGCAGAAAGCATTCTAGAATTCCCTTCTAACTCTCATGTTGTCTCAGGGATTTGTGACAAACATGAGATTATTTTGTCAACTCTTTCAGGTGAATCTCATAATTTCCTTCAGATTATATCTGCAGCTCAAATAAATAAATAAATAAATAAACCAACCAACCAACCAACCAACCACACAGAAATACTCTCTTCAAAAGTTCCATCTTAACATATTTTACAAGTCTCCCCATAACAATAATCATGATACCATGACTGGACTGCAATTTTGTTAAGATCAGAAGTATGGTATTTGCCTGAGATGTCAAATGTACCGTTTTTCCATATCCGCTAATGAAGATTCCAAATTTCTATTGTCCACATTTGATCTTTGGAAGAACGTCACAAGTATATGTTGAAATAGTATTCAAGGTATCTGAGTGGAATGTAGTCTACTGAAATTCAAGCAATTTTACAGGTCTTTTTTTTAAGGTTTATTTTCTGCAGAAGTTTATTTCAAAGTACACAAGCCTATAGCCAGAATCGACCCACTTGTGTGATCTGTTGAAGAAACATGTCTTATTTTACAAATGTGTGGCACAGAAACAAACAGGTTATAAATGCTACAAGTTAATAGCCCAGTACTTTCTGCTTAAATCAAACTGGAAACAAATTAGCAAATATGATAGAATACTTAAGAGCTGCCTACTCAAAGAACTGCTATTGATGATGATCTAATAGTAAAAACTACACCTCACATTAGTAGTACCAAGTCACTCTTTCCAACCACTTAATAGTAGATCTATGTCAAATGTTACTATAATTCCATTTGAAATGAGGCTTTTAGATATGAGTTCTTCAAATAACTGATTCAGTTCGGTCACAAGTAAATAAACCTATTTAATTATTACTGAAATAGTTCATACTTTGGGAACGATGAAGTTAAATGGGAGAATGAAAAATAGCCATATTTGCTCAAAATTGACTCCTCCAGAAATACCTTCTTTCTTCCAACCCTGTACCTCCTTTGATCAGGACTGCTGAAAATTGATGATGAGATTGTCTGCCATATGAAGGCAGAAGGGACATTAAAACTATTGTGTAGGCCCTATACAGCATGCAGAAGGGAGGGAGGGAGGGAGGGAGGGAGGGAGGGAGGGAGGGGGGGGGAGGAAGGAAGGAAGGAAGGAAGGAAGGAAGGAAGGAAGGAAGGAAGGAAGGAAGGAAGGAAGGAAGGAAGGAAGGAAGGAAGGAAGGGGCATGCTCCCTCAACCGAAGAAAACAAAAACACCAATCTTTCTTCCTCCCACTGTAACCCTCAGATGCCTCACAAATCTTAAGTGTAGCCTTCAGCCATACTAAATGTAAAAAAGTTCAAGTTCAATTCACCTTCCTCCAATCAACTCTATTTAAGGAAAGTTCTTATTCTTTGAAAATTGCACCATTATATGTTTTAGTTGCCTTTTATTTGCTATATAAGATCGTACAAAGAAATGCCAAATATGTCATAATAAAACAAATGATAAACTCACCAAAAGAGGAAGAAGGAAAGGGAAAATATAATGGATTAAATACTGACCATATTTGCCAGGAGCACAAATATGGAAACTCTGTCCAGCAAGCTTATTATTCATTTTATTCATCCTAAATTATTCTGTCTTAAACTTAAAACAGATATCTGACATTAAAAAAAAAATTTTTTTTGCTATTTTCTCCCTCTGTGTGTATTTTAAACAAACAAACAAACAAACTAAAAGGATAGCATATCAGTTAGAATATAGCTGTAATTGGACTATTTCTTGTTCCTCAGTGATTGCAATTCTCTTCTTGATCTTCTAGGTTTTAGACTAGGTGCCTTAAATTCCACCAGATTATCTTCCCTTACTTTGTTAACTGGTAGGAGGTGGGTGATATTTAAGGTAAGATTGGTGCAGCATCACAAAGAATACAAAGAACAACAGCAACAGAAGGAGGCACTCTTGTATATTCCTTCCATGGCCAGATCTTGCATCCAAGCCATATATCTAACAATCTTGCTTTAAAGTTTTATTACTGATCTGGAGGTATATTGTAATATGATACTAGACTGATCTCTGAAACCACAAAAGGAGCATGACCTGAAAGCTTGAGCCCTCAGGGATGGATCCAGGAAGGCTAAAGCTCAAGACGAGGCTGGCCAGAAATAGATTGGAGGGTTGGGGTTGCCCAAAATAAAAGAAGAATCTGGGAGGCCTTGGTCTGTTGTGTATGGAAGTAATAATGGGAACTATAGTGAGAGTAGAACTTGTTAAAACCTTGTCTGCATATGTCTTCTCTCAGAAGATTCTTTTCTCCACTAGCATCTTTTGGAGTTTAAGCCTTGTTATACCAATCCAAACATACAGTATATAAGAACAATTTTATATCACTTGGCCAATGGCTTGGTGATGCTATGAGGATTTTATAAGTCACTCATTACTGAGAAAATGACCAGAGACAGTGGTTAGTAACAGGATAGAGAAACAGGGGTAACACTTCTCAGAGTTGATAAAAATATAATAAAAAGCCACCGTGCTATCCTTTAAATTCAGTCCACCAGAGTCAAATGAACCCAAAGCCTAGGCCTGAAAGAACTGATAGAAGTAATTTGAAAACTCCTGACTAGCGAGATGGTGGAAAACTGGAAAACAGCAAAATATCTAATATTCAAATAGAAGAAAAGGAAGGAATCAAGAAATTACAGATTAGTTAGTTTAATGTCAATAGTGGGCAAGTCACTATAACCAAGGGTCAAGTATCATATGTTGAAAATAATGCTGCCATTGCCAGAACCCAGGTTAGGTTTGTCCAAAAAAAAAAAGCCATGAATCTTTTTGTTTTATGCGAAAAAATCCATCAGTCAGCAACAAACATAGGTATTGGCTTTTCTCTGATCAAAGAAGTCAATTGAGCCATCTCAGCAAGTTCCATCATCTTCACCAACCATTCCTCCATTGTGGGTAATCTATCTATCTCTGTGCATACAATAATCTCACTGCAGTTATATACAAAAATGAAGTTCCATGACTTTTTTTCCAACTGTTTGTCCATCAATCCCAAAAGGAAAAAAACCCAAAAACTGAGCTTATGATTTATGGTTTTGATGATTAGACAGGATAAATTATAGAAAGAAGCAAGTTATGTTTAACAATAGAGTAAGAGGTAAATTTATAATTGTATTTACAACTGCTGTAAAGAAGATCGGAAGCCACTTCTTTGTATCTTTTTTCCTTCTTTTCTACTTTTCTTTTACTCTTTTTCCTTTCTTGCACTTTCAGCTTTCTCTTTGATTTCTTTCTCTTTCTTTTCTCTCTCTTTTCTTTTTCTTACTTTATATTAGTTTGAATTAGTTTTTATCTTCCTTTTTGAACAAGCCATGTCAGACTAACCTGATCACCTGTTATGAGAATGACTAATTTGGTAAACCATGGGAATGGTGTTGATTTAATATATCATGATCTCAGTGAAGCATTTGACAAGAACTCTCATGATGTTTAAATCATCTAATGGTATCTTCCAGAGAATAATTATTGGAGGATATTTAAGAGAATTCATACAACAAGCAACTTTTTAAATATATTTCCATAGGTACCTTAATTCCACTTGGAAGTACATTGGATTTATTCCAGTTAATTAAATGATCTCATAATTTACCAACCCGTTGTATAACATCCACAAATTTAGATAGAAACCTTGATAATTATTACTAAAACCCAAACTATAACCTGCATGTAGTGACTATTTATGTTCCACTTAATGCTAAAAATGTAATTTATTTGATTTATGAAAAAGGACAATTGTTCCAAAACCAAGTTAAATATAAGAGGACTTAAAGGAACTCCTGATAAATTCCCCAGAACATCTTCATGGGTAATAATTCCAGTTATAACAATTCTAGCTGAGGAATTAACACATCACATTTTAATCCATCTAATAAAAACCATATGGAATCCATTTTTTTATCCAGGTTATCAGGATGATTGTTCAAAGTGATTTGGGGGGCTGCTTCTGAGACACACTAAGATTTCTATGGAACAGGGTGAGATCATCACCATCACCATCATCATCATCACCATCATCTTGCCCCTGTCTGATGTTTCTTTCTGAATTATGCAGATAGATAATCCCATCTAGTACACACACACATAGGCATCCTTTAGAAGCCATGATGACATTGGATATTTTATTATATCATTATATAAATTACACAAATTATGTAATTTGTCTCATTTACACAGTAACATCATGATGTGCATTGAGTCACTTGCCTCCCTTGCTCTCCCCTGCAGGGATACACAGTGGATGGAAGTAATAATGCCCGTAGCCAGTCAGGTTTGGTGAGAAAATTATATCACTGTGGGCGATGGAAATAAACTAAGAACCATTTTCACAAAGAGTGCTGAAAAACTGCCAAAAGGGAGAAGCAATTTTTGGCACTGTTAAAACTGTTGTTCTATTTGTATTTAACAAATACATAAAACTAAAGCCAACCATACAAATATTGATATTAAAATTTATCTGCATAGCCTTCATTTCTTCTATGGCTAAAATGCGTAGCCCTTCTGAAAGTTTTCATTTCTAGTAAGACATGACAACATGTTATGGAGTTGATCAATATGAATCCTGTTGTTATTAAATGAAGGAACATTATTTGACACAACTCACTCGAGCACAAATATTCATGTCCTTCATTGAGTCCTTTCTGCACAAACACACACACACACACACACACACCACGCCAGGATACATTAGGGCCTTCTCTGTTGGAGTTAGGAGGATCCAGCAGCTATTTGGATTTCTCCACGTATTTGTGAGGAAGTCCCCAGTTCAGTTATGATTTCTGAAAATGAAGATATGTAGAAATATGCTATACAGTTTTCTTTTCATGTTTCCAAAACAAGAAGCATTAGTGGTAGTAGGAATCATATTATCATAAGGCCCCAAAGTACATATTACATATAGCAAAAAAGAGTGGCTGGAATCCAGAGTATGATTCCGCTGTTATAAAAATCTCTTGAACATATTTCCAAGAAGTGGGCATTCCTGCCCATTTGCCTATATTCCCTTCTTCCTGCGGCCACTTGAGTCCCACATGCACCAAATTTGCCTAGAGGACGGGGAACGTTGTGGAACAGTGAAAGACCGTACTTAAAATGGAAATGCATTTCCATTTCCCACTGATCTATCGACAGGACACTGTATTAGCTCTACGTGAGCTACAAAAATCCGGATGACAATTACATGGCAGCAAAGAAATACAGAAAAATCTAGTGGATGCCCAGGTTTTTGCACCCCAAATATAGCAAACCTATCTATTAGGGCCCTTTCATAGAAGTCTATTTAAAATCAGAAGTCTGAATAACCTTTTAAGAGCATTTGTTGTGTTTATTTTTTATACTTTATAATAATCACAAATATTGGTGTCTTTGAGGAAAAAGTACATGTGCTGTACAACATAAGAGGAAAGGACTGTGTCTCTGTGTGATTCCTAAATGTTTCTTCAAATGTCTCCTAAATAAATAATTAAAACATGAAGCTTACAGTACATACAATCTGATTCCTAAGTTTTTTTTTTCTTTTTTCTTTTTCCAGAAGTAACTCTGAATTCATTGCTTCTTGCCATTTCTTATTTGGAAAGCTATTTGCATATTTGGTATTTCTGGTCTCTTTAAAATTAGGGAAACAAATGGAAATCAGTGGTACAGAAACTGAAGCAATAAGGGCCGCATGCATCCCCAGAGCTCCTCCAAAAGTTGCCATCCAAATTCTCATTTTTAATGAGACAGAAAGGAAAAATTAAAAAGGAAATAAAGGCTAACCTTACTCCATTGAAACATATTCTGAAGATACGCATTTGTAAAATTTGTAAAATTGAAATATGAGCTGCAAAAGTAACATGGGGTTTAATGTTCACATGCTTGGAAATAAGTCATTCAGACCTAAAGTATTGTTTTATTAGTATTTTTTCCTTAATAAAATAGCCTGAGAGTTTCAGTTAAATAAATCAATATACTTACATACATGCATACATACATACACACTGTATATATAAAATCCCCACTCACCCCTATGGGTGGTACGTGTCTTCCTCAATCTCGGGTCCTCTACCAGAGGCCTGGGAGTTTGAGGGTTCTGCGCAGTATCTTAGCTGTTCCTTGCACTGCACTCTTCTGCACAGAGAGCTCTGATGTTGTTCCTGGGATCTGTTGGAGCCACTCTCCCAGCTTAGGAGTCACGGCCCCGAGTGCTCCTACCACCACTGGGACCTCTTTGGCCTTGACTTTCAAATGTATAAATAAATAAATATGTATAAATATGGAGAGCTAGTTTGGTCTAGTGGTTAAGGCTGCAGGCTAGAAACCAGGAGACTGTGAGTGCTACTCCTGCCTTAGGCATGAAAGCTGGCTGGGTGATTTTGGGCCAGTCCCTCTCTCCTAGCCCATGACATCAGACTTGGGTGACAACACCTGTCACAACCAATGGATCAACATTTGGTTGATCCGTAAAAAAAAAAAAATGCAGACCCTGTACCTGTAGGAAAAATGCTAGGAAAAAAAAAATACAGTCTGTGTGTGTGTGTATATATATGTGTGTGTGTGTGTGTGTGTGTGTATGTATTTAATTTTTTTTAAATTTACAGTGGATTTATCTCTGCCCATCTCCCCTAATGGGGACTCTGGGCAGCTCACATAGTACAATATCTAGCAATTGCAGTACAATTACAATTACAATCCTACTCTCTTACAATTATGGCCCTACTGTATTGTGGCCAGCAGCAGTTGCAAGGGAATTACCGCATTTTTCCAACTATAAGACAATACTTTTTTCTAAAATCCTTACGCTAAAAATTGAAGGGCGTCTTATTCAAGGAAGTCAGCCGAGGAGAGAACCGCACGGTGGCAAAACTGCCCATACTTTGTTTCTGCAAAGAGGCTTCCTCCTATTGCTAGCCTCCAATCACGAGTGAAATAGCTTGAGTCTGCAAACAGACTTCCTCCGATCACGAGCCTTATGTAACTGACGTCAGCTGATGCTGAAGAAACCAATTGGAGGAAGTCTGTTTGCAGAGACAAGCTATCGGCAGTTTCACTCGTGACTGAATGTAATCAGTTATACTAAAGAGCATGGAAATAGAGCTGCAGAGAGACGGTTTGGACCTCCTCCCACCGAGTGTATCAGGTAAATGTTAACTAATTACTAAATAAAAATGTGTTCTGCACTATCTTTAAAATATTGATTTCTTAATTTGGGGTTGGAAAAGTGGGGGTCGTCTTATACATGGGGGCATCTTATTGATGGAAAAATACGGTAGCTCATCTGGGCTTTCTTCACTGATGATCTTTTTCTGCCCATCGCATCAGTCAAGTCCAGTGTCTGGCATTTTTCTGCCGATCGGGTCCAGCACTGGTTCCAGCTTCCCCAGCACCGCCAGCATTTCCTTCCACCAAAATGGGAGTACCTATTTATCTACTCGCGGATGGTATGCTTTCAAACTGCTAGGTTGGCAGGAGCTAGGGATGAATCACGGGAGCTCACTCCATCACGTGGAGCTGGGCTCAAACCACTGGAGTGTCAACCATTTCTGGCCGGCAACTCCAGCGTCATTAAGCCCCTATTCCACCACGTCCCTGATATATATATTGCTTACAATCCTTAGTCTACTTTTCCTAGCAAAAACACATAATGCCTGTTTCCCTTCTCTTTGGATTCTTCCTTTCTGCACACAGTATTGGCTCTTCCTTCTCATATTAACTATTAATATCACATTTAGTCTCAACAACGTGCAAACTTTCACATCATGCTGCCTATAGAAGTCACAAGCTCCATGCTAGAAGTCACGCAACACATCTCTGATTTTGGTGTTGGGATTCTATCATCTTTTGGTGTACTAGCTCACTCTAGGTGTTTTGACCTTGATAAGCTTAGCTCACTTGACTCTGTTTCAGTTGCTGTCTATGTGAGGAGTGCTAGTTCTCTGAAACTAGCTGCAAGAGTTTTTTATTACTTCTGGTTGTACCTCTGTTGATCTTTAAATATACTGTAGGATTGGGTTGTCTGACAACTATTTTTATAAAACCTTTGGTTCTGCCCATTTCTTCTGATAATTTAGGTCACATTGTACTGAATGCAGTTCTGTAAACTATGCACTCCATGACAATTAAATGCAGTTAAATACTGTATGATTTGATATGTACTGGACAGTGGGTTCTTCTTTTGGAAAAGTTATTTTACTGGGTAGTGTTATTCTTTGTTGTTCAGTCGTTAAGTCGTGTCCGACTCTTCGTGACCCCATGAACCATATTGCGCCAGGCCTTCCTATCTTTCACTGCCTCCCTGAGTTTGCTCAATTTCATGCTCATTGCTTCAGTGATGCTATCTAGCCATCTCATCCTCTGCCGTCCTCTTCTCCTTTTGCCTTCCATCTTTCCCAGCATCAGGGTCTTTTCCAAAGAGTCCTCTCTTCTCATTAGGTGACCAAAGTATCTGAGCTTGAGCTTCATTATCAATCCTTCCAATGAGCAATCAGAGTTGATTTCCTTTAAGATTGACTGGTTTGACCTCCTAGCAGTCCAGGGGACTCTTAAGAGTCTTCTCCAGCACCACAGTTCAAAGGCATCAATTCTTTGGCGTTCAGCCTTCTTTATGGTCCAGCTCTCACAGCCATAGATTACTACTGGAAGTGTTATTGTTACTGTTTATTAATTTTCTGTTGTTATCCAAATGCACCATTGATCTTGCTGTTCGTCACCGAAGACAAATCCCTATACTTAGTCATTAAAGTATTTGTATTTGTATTTGTATTATCCAACTGCAATTCATAGGCTATTTTTGTTTTTGCATCTCATTCATCAACTTCAGTGCAATCAGTCCAGTGGGATGCAAACTTATTTCAAAAGCTACTTCCCCAATGAATTGTAAAAATTAAAACAATTAATCGCAGACAATTTTATAAGATCAGCTATTGCTGCAATTTCGGGATACATGAAAGAAGGACAAGTGCAGACTTAGGACCCCCACATTCATAGATATTAGTTCCCATTCTCATTTGGGCATTGGTGTAACCATAAGTAGGTTTCTTAATTGGAAAGTTTATTCTTTTGACAAAAACCACAACTTGCTACAAGGGTTTTAAGACATTGAGTCAACTATGGCTAACAAACAGATACTCTTGCAAATTCTCTGCATTTATGGTACCTATGTGGCCCTTTCTTTTACTCAAGAATGCATCCCCATGTTGAGCTTCTTCCAAATCAATATAACTCCTGATGTTTTCTTATCTACAATATGGATGTTAGTAAAATGTTTATGAGACGTTAGTTTATCTCTCTGGCATCAAATAGAAAGGCATGCAAAAATGAAAGGATATATTACTAAATGATTTGAAACAATTAGAATCAAGACTTAACACAATCTTGGATTTAGTACAAAAGATGAAAGCAATACAGAATGAACTACATTTATTGGAAGTAAAAGAGACCTGCCAAAAGCTGAATTTCATCAAATATAAACATTTTTTTTAAAAAAAGCAGTAAGTCAGATAAATTGCTGCCTTATCAATTGCATAAAGAACAGGACAAAAAACTATCACTTCTATTTGGGATGGAATCAAATATGTTTTTGTAATGAAGGAGAAATATAACAATTTGTGAATTACTATTCCATTTTATATAATAAACAGACAACTAATCCAGAAAAGATTGAAGACTACTTGAATAATTTACAAAGTTACTTATACTTACAAAATTTACAGTTAAAAAAAAAAAAGTTCTTAATCCCTCTTAATTAAGTTCTGTAACTGAAGATGAGACTGAAGAGGCAATTAAAAGACTGAAATTGAATAAATCTCCAGGACCCAACAGCATTTCTTCTGTATGCTATAAGATATCGGGAAAAAATATGGTCAAAACTTTAACTCAAGTATTGAATGAAATTCAGGAATATGAAGAAACTCCTTGTCATGGAAAGAAATCTTTATCTCTTTGATTTAAAAAAAAGGAAAAGATTCAGGTCACCCATACAGACCTATTTCTTTACTGAACATAGATTATAAGCTTTTCATGACAATGAAAGAGAATACTTTTTTTTTTAACAAAATCCTGACCAGATTGGATTTGTTCCAAAGAGATACATAAGAGACAATATTAAACATATTCTGAATGTTATTGACAAAATACATTTTTTTAAAAAATGGCCATGTTTTTTCTTGATACAGAAAAAGCTTTTGACAGTTTGGAATGGCTTGTCATACTTGCAGTTTTGAAAAAGATAAATTGTGGCTCTTTTTTTTTTAATTCGTGTACAGAGCATTAATAAAGCACCAGAAGCCAAGATAATAGTAAATGGCTTTTTATCACAACAAAACACTATTCTGGAGGGGATAAAACAAGGTTGCCCCCTTTCCCCTTCTTTATTTTTATTGGCATTAGAAACATTAGCTATGAAAATACATTAAGAAAATAAATTTTCAGGAGTTAAATTAGCAACTCAAAAACATTAATTAAAATTACATGCTGACAATGTTGTACTTAAAATTACTCAACAGAAAGGCCTCTGTTAATGGAAAGGGTACAGTAGTAACATGTTATGCCCTGTTACCAGATTAGCAAAGTGAAACTCAAGTGTTGACATGGAATTTGCAGAGAAGGAAAGCAATAAATGTACTTAGCATTGGATTTAACATTACTATACTTAGGAATCTATATGGCAATCATAGATATTGCCTATATGACAATAAATAATAGTGATTTATTGAAAACAACTACTTACTGAGTTGGAAAAGTATAACAGCAGACATCTCCAGATGAAAATATTAAATTTGTTTGGCTAGGTAGAATTGCAGTTGTTAAAATGAATATTTTACCAAGATTTAATTTTATTTTTCAACTAATTCCAATACATATTGAAAAAGGTATTAACTGATTGGCATAAATCAACTATATATGGTCCAATAAAAGACCACAGATTAAATTCAAGATTCTACAAGACTTGATAGAGCGAGATGGATTAGCAGTTTCAAACTTTAAACTGTGTTATCTTGCTAGCTGCTTATGGCTCCATTACAACTACAGAAGAGGCAAGACTTCCAGGCAGTTTGCATAAATATTTCTGAGTTGACACAAACAGAAACAAATTATAACAGATCATGCAATAACAAGTAATGCATTGATTATCTGGGATAAATATAGGAAAATTATTAGTCCAAATCTCTCTCCTCTCATACCATTATTAAATGTTTATTTTATGAAGAGGAAGGGACCAAGAAATTTGTTAAGTGGAGAGCTAACAATTTGTTCAGATTGCAAGATTTAAATATGAATAAGACAAAGATAAAAGCCTTTTAAACTCTTACTTCATAATAGTCCAGTTTACCTGACTGGTTTCAGTATCTTCACATTCATGGCGCTGTATAGTATTAAAAGAATTGTAAAAACAGAGATTTGACTGAATTTGAAAATCTTATAATATGTAACTCCATATTAAAATATGGTTAGTAAAGTCTCAGAATCTCAACAGGTCAAAGATTCTATAATGTAAATGGATGTAGAAACTGAATGCAGTAACAAAGCACAACAATGGGAATTTCAACAGAAGTAGAACGTTACATTTCATCCGAATATTATGTGCAGAAAAAATTGTATCTTTTACCATTGGTATATTACTCTAGTTTGATTCCTAAAATGTACAAATTGCTGGAAGTATAATGGGCAAGTTGGATAATTTTTTTCATATTTGGTGGCAATGCCACAAAGCTCAACAGTTCTGAAAAGTTATTCATACTAAAGTGGAACAAATCTTAAAAGCTGAATTCCTGTTTCAACCTAACATATTCTTATTAAACTTTAGGTAGTGCTCATTTAGCAACTGCCTCATTTAGTGACCATTTGCACTTATGACAGTGATGAAAAAGTAGCTTTATGAACAATCCTCATATTTATGATCTTCACACGTCTGTAAAGCAAAGGAAAGCTGAAGTAAGATCATAAGCACAGTCGTGGCTTCACTTAGTGACCACTTTGCTTAACAACCAAGTAGCTAGTCCCAATTATGATGGCTAAGGACTACCTTTACTAAATAATATATCCCCTCAAAGCATATTGAATTAGCTTTGTATGTGATAATTGCTGCAAGGAATCTTACTAAAATGATCATATAATTTCTTCAAAAGAAGACTAGCTAACCAGATTGTGGGGATATGCTTTTCCAGGTGTAATTCAAGGTGCTGGTTATCACCTTTAAAGCCCTGAATGGCATGGGACCAGGTTATTTGTAGGACCACTTTTCCCTGTGGGTATCTGCCTGATCCATAAGATCTGATAGGATGGGAACACTTTTCTTAAATGTTGCCATTCTAGTGAAACCTAGGCAGTTGCCTTCTTGGTAGTGCCCCCTGTTCTTTGGAATAACCTTCCCCCTGAGATCCAGCAGGCCCCTACCCTCCTAGCCTTCCAAAAAGCTGTGTAGAGCTGGCTTTTCCCACAAGCCTTGGAGTAGCATTTGGCTGAAGCCCAGGAAAGTTGTCTGTTCAATGTGCGGGATGTGTTGTTTTGGGGGGCATTGGAACTTTTTAAAATTGATTTTATACTTTTTATTATGTTATTATTGTTTGTAAGCTGCCCAGGGTTATGTTACATAAGATGGGTGGCTATATAAACTTTTTAAATAAATCAACCCTTCAATGTCTAGAATAATTTTGTACCTTAAAAACAACTGTGACACAGATTTCAGTCCAAACTGGAAATCATTCTAAGACTATAATCTAATACACGGATTGGTACCACATCCAAAATTTGGATTTATCTATGCATAGAATTTACATTTCAATTTTATGATATATCTAATCAGAACAGATTCTTAGTAATAGGGACTGAACTTATTACTGGATATAATTCCATTCAGTGATTTACATTGTGTTAACCATGGTTTTGATATTCATTTTTAGCTCAAGTATAATAGTGATTCTTAGTATATGATGTAGGATATACAATATATTAAACTATTTACAGCTAATTGGTGATATATTAGAAGGCTGTAACCTCTATCACATTTTAAAATCCTTGGTTTATTCATCTGTATTATACTCTTTGATTTTCATTTTTTTCTTTTGTACTTGCTTATATCTTTTCTTTAAAATGTCTAATAAAAATGGTAAAAAAGAAAAAGAAAGAAAGAATTAGCCTCTGTGATACTGTAAGTCTTCCACTCTCTGCAAAGAATAGGTTGAGTGCGGTAGGCATGCTGCACGTACATGATGGCTAACCACGTGCAAATTTTTACTACTGTCTTTAACTCGGAGTCAGAAGGAAAAATGTGGCATGTACGTTGAAGAAACAAATCAAAAATTTTCTTTAAGGAGCATATATATATATATTTAGTCCTTTTAATTGTGTCTGATTCTGGCAACTGCCTGGACAAGTCCCTGCAGTTTCTTGGCAAGGTTTTTCAGAAGTGATTTGCCCTTGCCTCCTTCTTAGGGCTGAGAGAAAGTGACTGGCCCAAGGTCACCCAGCTGGCTTTGTGCCTAGGTAGAACTGGAACTCACAGTCTCCTGATTTTTAGTCTGGTTCCTTAATTACTGCTTTCTAAACCTCCATTTTCAAATGTTCATGCAAAAAGTTTTTCTAAGAATGTTCTGGAAAATTGGCTACTGGCTTCCACAATTCTTCATCATCCTGAAGCAATGTTCTACCTATTCCATAGCTACTAACATCAGTACTCAAAATAGTATGCTGTTTGATATCATAGAATGACAGCAGTGAGGTTTTGGTTAAGAATTATTTGCAATTCCTGAAAGTTTCATCTTACCGACTGTATATCCCTATGGCCAAATGAGATCTATTTTGAGCAGTTCAGTTAAGGGTGCAGGATCCTTGCAAATTGTTGTACAAAGCTTCTAGGGTATTGCACCAAGCCCCAAATCTCAACTCTGCTATGGGCTGTGGGTGGTTAATTCTTAAAATGATGTACATGTTCATGTTGGTTCTTTTATGTAATGTCCTAGATATTGATCTCTTTGAGATTTTGTTCAGCATTAGACCTGTAGCCTTCATCTTGTTAGGGCTTTAAATAGCCTGCAGTCCCATTTATCTCATGAATAAGGGTGTAAACCAAAATGCCATCCATGGACACTGAAATGCCTGCCAGTTGTTATAGGGTGCAGGGATTTCCCTTTCAAAAGTCAGGAGTATTAGACATCCTGAAAGGTAATATTTTAAGGAAAAATGAACCGAGTGATGTAATAAATATAATTAAGTTGGCACAGGCTATGCCTACCTAGATCTGCCAAGCTTCATTGGTGGCATTAGGCACTGAAAACTCTAGCACCTGCAAATTTCAGAGGAATGCCATATATAGTAGGGAAGATGTACTTCCTTTTCACAGCTTTGTGAAAAGATTTACACAGATTTACACATACGTGATCTGTGCCATTTCTCAGTCACTCCATACTGGTCCATATTCTTTAGTTCTGCTTTTGCTTTGAAGAGTAATAGGACTGATAATATTCTGGCTATGTGGACTGTATAGAGAACAGTTCTTTCTCTGTGGGAAGGTTCCCATTTCCATGTTCCTTAACTCCATTGCCACAGATGCCTTTCAGCGCAGAAGACAATTTATCTGACAATGTAGCGCATTTACTAAAAGATCATATTCTCTGCCTCTACACTACTTTACTGCCTATAAAGAACACTAAATAATATAAAATCTTGCTTCTATGACTACAAAGGATTCAACAGTAGGTCTAAGCAAATCATTTGAAGAAGTAGTTCTAAGCAAAGTGACCCTTTGAATCCACCCTGATCTTGAAGCACCAAGGTGTGTGTTGTTGGAAGTCTAAACCTAATCTTCAGCATCTTATGACCTATAGACCACAAGGGGGCAATAGGATGTAGATGTAGATTTAAGGATTTACTCTGTCCCCTATTTATCTGTCACTGTGACTGTTCTTGTTTAAGAGATTGCTAATCTAATGTCACTTCCTTTTGCATTTCTTTCCAGGCACACATACACAGAGTATGCGCTCTTTGACTCTGCTCCTTATAGAATGTAGTTAACCAGGTGCTAGACTTTTGCCTATCCCTATATTGTACCAATAGAAGTGAATATGTGTAGCTCAGGGTTGAACTGTGGAGTCCTTGGGGTTCTCTGAGCTTGGTTGTTTTCTTGCAAACTGCTGAAGATGTTACCTAGCTGGGTAACAAAACGTTTGCAAGAAAACAACCAAGCTCAGAGTATCCCTATATTGTACTTCATGTAAACATATTTCCTTTCTGTTATGGTTACAAAACCTGCTTCACTGAATGGTGCTCAGGTCAGACTCCACTCTCGGGAATGCTCACACGCACACATAGAATACTTCAACTTGCAATAGTAGTATCCTCCCAAAGGTTTGGTCTGTTTCTTTAAGGGCTTTCCTGAGCCATCTTGTGTAGTGAATATAGAGGATGGTCTTGAAGGTCAGAGGGAAGATCCATTGCTAATGCAATGATAGATAAATAAGGCTTGAGGCCAGACCAAGAAAGATAAAAGAAGGAGAAAGGGAAGCACATTCAAACTTACAAGATGCTGTTACTATAGCCATTCTAACAAAAATAGCTTTAGTTCCACATGGTGTCTGTTTCTTAGGCTGGTCTAACTTATAGGGCTGACATTTTGTTAGCAGTCCCGGCGGAAGCATCTTTTGTGCAGGCATTTGCATATGCATGTGGCCTCTGCAGGCTCTTGCAGTGGCCAATGCTGAGCCTTTGAGAGGATGCATTATCTCAGCACTTTGATGAAGAACTTGGAGGTTTGCACACACATGAGATCTGGAAGCTTCTAGACTGTGAAATCAATTTTAAATTACAGGCACAGCCACTGATTTGCAGAGCTACATCCCATGATTTGGCAGATAACAATCATTGTTATCTCCAGCAGCACCAAGGTACGATATTTAAAAATGTGGTTGCCCTGTGGCCTCAAGGCCTAAGTTCTACTTCTTTGGCCTTCAGGTTGTTAGCAGTTCTGTAGCAGAAGAACCTCTTTTTCTAGTCAATCCTGCTAAAATCAAAGGTTTCTGGCAGAAAAAATGTGCCATACTCAGTTAGGATTACCAGATATCTGAATAAGCATAGGACAATGGAAAGGAGGACAACTGAGGGGGAAAGGAGGACACATTAACTGTTTAACTTTCTTGGCATCCATGACAAAAATTACAGCAAAAAACTGCAAAAAAGAATGTGCTTTGGCCTACATGTATACAAAATTACTATTTCCATCATCAGGAAGACTTTCAGTTGCAATATTTTTCCAAGAAATCTTTATTTTCAAGAACATATGCTACTGAATAAATGATGTACAAAGAATAAATGATGATACACTTTGCAAATTTCACCATAGGAACATATGACAAATCATGTGATCTACAGGCTACAGTGATCATACATTTGAAGGGGCTGGATTGAAGCCGATTGCTGGAATCAGGAAATAAATAACATAAATTTAGGTTGTCAAGTCTGTCAACTGATGAAGAAAGAAGCAGACAATTTACAAGACCACAATACACAAAGGTTTGAGTGATTACTGTTGTGAAAAGAGTCCCCCACCCTCCAAAAAAACCCAAGACACTCAGCCAGACAATACTTGATTTTAAGGCTATGCCTGCTGGACAAAGGACATGAGGACCAAAAAGAGGACATGTCCTCCTTTTGCCTGACATTAGATAACCTTATGCTTGGTAGGCTTCCAAACAACAGGATATCAGGATGTCAAGGATATCCTTGAAGAGTATCTGGAAGCTACAGCTGGTACAGAATGTGGTGGTGCGGACAGTTCTGAATGCCTCTAGGAGGGCACATATAACACTGCTGTTACGTGAGCTGCATTGCTTGCCAGTTTGCTTCTGGGTCCAATTCAAGGCATTGTTCATCACCTTTAAAGCCCTTCATGGCACAGGACCACGTTATCTGAAGAGCCATCTCACCCTAGTTACTCCAGCCTGCCCTACAGTAGAAGGTGCATGTTGCAGACCCCACCAGTCAAGGAATTTTGACTGGTGGGGTCTAGGCAGAGGGCCTTTTCTGCTGTGGCCCCTGCCCTATGGAACAATCTGCCTCCTGAGGTCCGGTGTGCCCCCACTCTCATGGCCTTCAGGAAAGGGGTGAAATCCTGGCTGTGCCAGAAGGCCTGGGGGCCAGATGGTGGCTCATACCAGTGGAGGTGGCTTATGGGGTGATTGACCTTACCCCCCCCCCCATCATCTTGAATGTTTTTAGGATTTATGTACAGGGTTTGTTGTCTATATTTGATTTTTAATGGATTAATTTATTTTAACTCTTTATGGGGCATTTTTAATTGTTGAAGCTGTTTCTGATTTTAACTGTGAGCTGCCCAGAGTCACCCATTGGGGGGAGATGGGTGGCATACAAATTTAATAATAAATAAATAAATAAAATCAGGCATCAGATGGGAATCCTATTTACATTCATGAATCTCTGAAGCTGCAAAGGGATTCAGACTTCAAATACCATGTTTGTTTCTTAGAAGGTGGCCTGATACTTTTAGTCAAACAACAACAACTTAGTTTAATTACAATATCGAAATATATATATACTGCTTACAACTTAAGCCTGTAACCCTTGCTCCCTCAGCTAACTCCTGTTTCTGGTTTTTGTTTTGTTTTTATGGTGTTGGGATGTGGGTCTTTCTTTTCATATAAGTTATAAGCTCCTCCTTCTCCTTTTATGTGATTAGGATCACATTTCATTTCACTAGAAGCCTTTCACACAACTCATTTCTGTCTGGTTTCTAATTCAGCCCATCGCTGAACAATTTCCCTCCAAGAAAATAGCATGGAATGTCTATGCTATACTGTGAGTTCTTAATGGACTTGTGAAAGGATGACTTTCCAGTGCCAAACATTAACCCTCAGCAGGCAGTTTTACAAACATAGCCTACACATTGTCCACAGCCAGTAGGATGAACGAATATGAACAAACACACATCATTTAGCGTATTTCTTAGTATAAGGAAGTTACAGTCTAAAGCCTAGAGGTATATTGTGACTGATTAAGTATGTATGATGCCTGCCAAATCTTTGTAGATCAACAGAAGACTTAAATCTCACTTTGACTTTTAGACATATAATTATTCTCAGAATGAAGTTTCCATAATGAACAGTTCAAATCATTTATTTAAACTATTGATTTACAACCCACCGACCTTAACATTAATACTTGTCTTTGTCACTTTGAGCCTTTAACACTAATCAGGCTCTGTACATTTATACGTGAAAAACCATGACAATCCCACAGAATGCCAGGCTGTTCACATAATTCCTTCCCAATTCAAAATTAATTCTGTCTTTACAACCAGTAGAAAACCAATCAGTCTTGGCTGAGGTTCCAGCGAAACTCCAAACTCTCTTCTAAAAGGAGAGCTCCTGCTTGATTTAATTGCCTTGGTTTATCGTTCCAAAGTATTTATCTTTACCTCTGCTGCCGTGGCTATTATATTCTCATCCAGTTACAATAATATTATTATTAACTATATCAGCCTTGTCTTTTTTCCCTCTTCTGCTTCTCTGCTAATATATGCAAACACTGTTGCCACCATTTTTCTAACTCGTTTTTATTTACTGTTTATGGGAGTATTGTCTTATGCTACTTCACCTTTACAAGGCAATTAAGTATGGATTATTTTTTCCAGGATCCATACAGAACGCGCCCCACCCCCCACCCCTGGGGAAGGCAAAGTGGTAACACCCCTATTTTTCTTGCATATGTGATGGGATATTTCTGCTGATGTTATCTTTTTTTCAAAAATTTAAAAATTCTCCAGATTTGTTAAAGAAAAGACTTCCCATGTTCTAGGATAGAAGGATAAGAAGCAGCTTTATATCAGGTCAAACAAATGTAGTTCAGGACTCTCAGATTAACATCAGCTCCTCAGGGATTCAGACTGGAGTCTTTCCCAGCCTTACATGGAAAGGCCAGGGAATTTCTGCCTGCAAGCAAGGGTTGGGCCACCTTCCTTTCATTTGAATGAAACAGATGACCTTCCTTCTATTTTGGGAAAAGGTGAAGGCACCAAGTCTGGATTGCATGGCAAGTAGGATAAGGCAGTGAGATTCAACTTTCCAATTTCTCCTTGGGTGGCTTGTGAAGTGCGAGGCCTAGTGTTGTCACGTTGCAACAAAATTTCCTTTTTGTGCCTCCAAACTCTGCTTAAACATTGTTTTGAAGTTTTGAGCATTGCAATGCAGTTCTCTGATTTGATAGTGGTGCTAGAATCAAGAAGTCCATATGAATAGCACCATCTGCATCCCAAGTGCAGATAGTAACAGACATTTCCTTACTTAGCTCTATGATAGCGTATCTGCAGTCTGATGGGGGACAGCCCAGAGCAGTATTCAGAACTTCAAATTGCCCACTGTGAATCACCTGAGGTGGAAGGGAGGAGCTGAGCATATTGAGACAAGAAGAAACAGCATTACCACATAATGTTGCTTTCAAGGGCCTGCTTTGTGGTAAGAAAGGAAGCAAAGGCCAAGTGGTATATTTTAATCTATGTTTCATTCATGCTTCTTTTGCCTGTCTTGATGTCCTCTCTCTATAAATTGAAATTAATCGATCTATATAAATTGATTAAATAAATAACTAAATAAATCTCCATGAGTAGACATGATGGGTGCCTCCGTGCTGTATAGGTATGTGTATGTTGATGGTAAAAGTAATAGAAAGAATTAATGGAAGTGAGAATAGAATGATTGATGAATAAATCTGAACCCCTATTGGTTGCTTCTGGTGTATAATCCCTGCCTGGTTTCCCTCATAGTTATTTTTCATTAGCTCCTTCTCCATCCTTTGAGATAATTCTTGAAAGGGGAATTATGTCCATGTGCCTCTGAAGAAAGACACATTTCTCTTTGTCTACGTTTCTTGTGGATGTCCTTCTAGAAAAAGATGGATGGATAGATGGATGGAAGGGAGGGAGGGAGGAGTTTTAGATACATTCTGAGGCACAGCAGTCACCTACCCAGATCAAAGTGCATAGTATCTAAATCATGATGCAGAAAATTCCACATGCATTTTCCAGTAAAAAGAACTATAATAGTAAAATCAAATAACATCAATCATTAGCTACTCTTCCATGACACCCCAGATCTGCCATTTGGGCCAGCTGTTTCACTCTTCTTAAGCTAGTAGGGTCAGTCCTGTATGGGGGTGGGGAGGGGGGGGGAAATCTGTTCCAAAATTGAATTTCAGAATTTCAGCAATGGCAATAGAATGATATCTGTAGATGTTTATGTCCAAAGAAAAGAGTCTGTATACAGACTAAATCCATTCCGTGGGACTAATTCTGAATTCACCATATATAAGATTACACTATAAGTGTGTGAAATACTTTACATGAAACACAAAACTCAGCAAAACACTTAACTGACCTTTTTTAGTGAGGAACAACTCTGTAACTTGGTCTTTTTCTATAGAAATTGCCACTAAATTATACAGAAGATGGGGTGGGGATGGGGGGGAGGTATTTGGTTATTTCTTAAATAATATACACTCTCTCTCACACACACACCAGATTATAGTCTTCCTTCCTTCCTTTGCACAGAATCCCTGGACCTATCTGCCTGAAACCTGGCAAGCTTTATCCTGACAGGGGGAAAAAACAACAACAACTATGTCTGCAAATATTATCTAATGCTCCTTCTCTCTCAAAAGAAAAAAGAAAAGAAAAGAAAAGAAAAGAAAAGAAAAGAAAAGAAAAGAAAAGAAAAGAAAAAAGAAATTTTGCACATGATTTAGGAAAATATAAAGGAATCAGTTCTGAAAGCCATTTCTAATATTAGGCAGAATTCAACTATTCAAAAAGGTCTAATGTGCCTCTAATTATTTCTCATTCTGTTAAAAATGAAAAAAGGCTGCAGCCATTTATGCTAGTCAGAGGTTTAGGTTACCAGTCTTGCTTTGAAATGAAGCCTGTGTTGCAGAACTGGAATCTGACCCAAATCTTGTGGTTTGTACACACCCCTACAATATGCCTCTAAAAATCAGATGCTGCCAGAGATAAATAAAAAGAGAGGCTGTTCCCTTTGTGGTCTAACTATGTAAGCTTCTAAAAGTCACCTGGCTGTCAGTATTTGGAAACAGAACACTAGTCTAATTGGACCTTTCATCTGATCCAGCAGAGGTATCCTGTTTTCCAGTGCAATGTAAGCATATGCAATGTAAATCAAAGCAGCCTGACTCTTGAGTGCCTAAAATCTCACTCTCTGTGTGTATGTGCAACTTCCTATGCACACTGCATACAGTTCCTTGAAAATTATCAACATTATGTAAACCAAAAACATAAAACATCACTAGCTTACAACACAGACCATGATATTGTTCCATCTGCTCCAGAGCAGAAGTCCAGTGAGGCATATGCATTCAGCCATAAGATTTAAGCCATATTGCTCTAACTTTGTGTTGTTTTTTACACAAATCTACAAGTGTCTAATTTAATAATAGATTCTGCCATATCCATCATTTTCCATAAATGGGGCATACTGAGAACACAAGTAATAACTATGACAATAACAGGTAATTTTCCAATATTTACATAACTCCTAAAAAAGAATATGTTTAAACAGCTTTCTAAATATTATCGTTCTAACAGTAAATAAATAAACTCAACTTTTGCTATAGAATGATTACTTATTCCCCTCTGTAATCTTTATAATATTGTAAATGTTATCATAGAGGGCAGGGGTTGGCAAACTGCAGCCCACAGGCCAAATCCGGCCCACTACCAGTTTTTATACAGCCTGCAAACTAAGAATGGGTGGGCAGATTTCCAGGCCTGAACTACACTCCTTGGCTGTCATGGAATGTGAGAATGGCCTTGGAAGACAGAGGGAAGAGATGCTGCCTAGGGAACAGTCAGACAAAAGGGGGAGAAGCCGGCAACTGAGTAACAGGCAGAGAAAGAAACTCAGAAAGGATCCGCCCTAACTTTTAGGTGGTAAAAAGAGACGGTGGGAGATCTGTACTTTCAGGCTTGCAAGATTCGGTTAACGTAGCCTTGCAACGAAGTAGAATGAGCTCATCTAGTCGTGTATCCTGCCTGGTCTACTTGGGAGGCTGACATTGGCCTGCAGACCTGCCAGCTATATTGACAGAGGCAGAGGAGGGGTGGGATCTGGCCCTTTACAAAAAAGAAAAAAAAGTTTGCCAATGCTGATGCATTTCCAGTATTATTATATCATTGTTGTTGTTCAGTCGTTAAGTCGTGTCCGACTCTTCATGACCCCATGAACCATATTGCGCCAGGCCTTCCTATCTTTCACTGCCTCCCTGAGTTTGCTCAATTTCATGCTCATTGCTTCAGTGATGCTATCTAGCCATCTTATCCTCTGCTGTCCTCTTCTCCTTTTGCCTTCCATCTTTCCCAGCATCAGGGTCTTTTCCAAAGAGTCCTCTCTTCGCATTAGGTGACCAAAGTATCTGAGCTTGAGCTTCATTATCAATCCTTCCAATGAGCAATCAGAGTTGATTTCCTTTAAGATTGACTGGTTTGACCTCCTAGCAGTCCAGGGGACTCTCAAGAGTCTTCTCCAGCACCACAGTTCAAAGGCATCAATTCTTCAGCATTCAGCCTTCTTTATGGTCCAGCTCTCACAGCCATACATTACTACTGGAAAAACCATAGCTTTGACTATGCGGATCTTTGTCGGCAAGGTGACATCTCTGCTTTATTATTATATCATAGTCCTCTATAAATTAATAGTTTTCTATCAGACCTTATTAAAATAAAAATTATATAATAATGATAAGAAGTCACCTTTTCTTTATCTAATGAGGTATTTCCTTTTTAAGAAACCCTACAAAACCAGAATGTGTTCTCCTGCTATGTATACATTTGTTAAAGCCTAAGTGGTATCAAATATCACCTAAGCAGCATCTTAGAGATTCATACTTTAAGTGGCAAATGATGACCCCCAAATTATTTTGGAGATTCATAGTTGAGGCTAGCACAGTCAGACTTTGTCTTAGATGATTTTTCTACAATCACCTCAATTTGCTAGAAAAGTAGAAAGTAGAAAAATACTCAGGACTAATTTATAAATTGGACTTAATTTTCATTCAGATGAATTATTAGAGGTAAAGGTACTATTTGTAATGTCCTTTGGATTGACTAAATAAATAAATAAATACTAAATAAATAAATAAATAAATAAATAAATAAATAAATAAATGCATACTATTCCTTTGAGTAGAAAGCACTCAAAGTTTCCAAGTTTTCTTTGCTTCAATTTTTCTTTCTTAATTGATGATGTCCATTAATATCAACATTCTGCAAAATAATTCACACACAATAAATCTCAGTTCTACTTCAAACGTATATATTTAATAAAGTAACAGTAATAATAGTATAGGTGCCAAGCTGCTTGGTATTTGTATTTTTGGATAATTTAGAAATCATTACAGAATAGAAATAGCAAGGACTGAGCAACCTGGCTGAGATTTCTATCCATTAGGAACACTCAGCTTGCTAGCTCTTACTACAGCTTTTGACAAGACTTTGAGCCAGAAATGAAGGAATGGGTGGGGGCAAGAGAAAGAGGGAGAGGGAACAGGACCTTCTTTAGTTTTATAAATGATTATTATTTTGAAAATATCAGTGCATGGGTTTTTCTTAAATTTGGTTATAGAAGACATAGTATTTGTACCAAGCAAAGTAGACATCCATTCTAACAAAAAAATCCAAAAAATGAAAATATATAATTACATAGGCAACACTCTACTGAATATTTAAGAAGCAGAGAGGACAATTAAAAAATCTTTACCTATCACATGGAGGTGGAAATAATACTTTTCCTTTTGTATCAACACTGGCTATCCAATTGTGTCATTCTTATGCCAAATGCAACATGCTGGAAGACTGGATTCTTTGTATCTCTCCCATCACCTCTGCATGCCTGAAATCTGCCCCAGAAGATTTAGGGAAATTCTGGAGCAAATTTGGGACACACATGCAAAGGGACAGGCCAAAGGAAAGCTATGGGAAATCAATACTGACTTTATTACACCAGTGATTTCTTCAGAAATGTTAATGTCTCCCCAGTCTGATTCCTCCTTTATTTGATTGAATTGGCAGATGTATGCTTACCCCTTTACTTTAATAAACCATTGTTGTGTTATTTTGACAATATTCAAGCCCCATATAATAGCAAATAATGCTTAATATATCTTTGGTTGGAGGGGTGTTTTCTCAGAATAGTAAACATTAAAAGGAGACATTTTTGCTTCTGTATGAAATTTATAAAGGTAGGCAGAATGTGGTTTAAAAGTTACATTGAACAGTGTATTTTCAAACTTCTACATGCACATTGGGTCTTCTGCCTGTTATCCTCCTCCCTCTGTTCACCCACATGTCCTCCAAATCCAAAGGATCCCTCAACTATCTAGAACAGATCTAGGATATTGTTATACTTTTGACAGATACTATTGGATCCAACCCTACATATTGAATGAATGAATGAATGAATGAATGAATGAATGAATGAATGAATTTGTATTCCCATTTAGTCTTTACACTAAGTTTTGAACAAATGGATGTTTGCATATCAAAAGAGTCTGGAGTTTTGAAAAGAAATATAATAAAGGTTTCTACCATAGAATTTGAAAGAAAAATGTGTGGTGGTTTGTATTAGGAACTTCCCCACCGTATAGAGTAACCAAGTAGCCATTCATTTACTGGCATGACCAAGACAAAATGCATCATCTAATATTGGGATTTAGAAAATCAGAAAATTCCACAACTGATTTAACTTTTTTGTTTTCTACCCTTTGTAGTTATAGATCATACAATGATTGTCAGCTCTATAAGGTAGACCACACTAAGAAACCAATGCCATATAGATCAGGACCACTTCTATTGTAATAGTAATAGTGTCAGAATCTTGCAAGTCTGAATATGCTTTCCCCGCCACACAGCTCAGTTTATCTTCGTGTGAACTAGGGAAGGGCCTATCTATGATGTTTACTCAAACTAGTTTCTTTGAATCGGCTCAAGCCCCACCTTGTCTGATTGTTGTCTTGGCAGAAGCTCTTCTTCTTGTCCTTAAGACCATTCCCTATGCCTTCTACAATGATCCAGTAGACTACAACTTTGGAATCTGATATAGTGTTATATTAATTATTTAACTATTTATTCATTATCATTGTCTTTTATATGATTTTGGAAATACATGGTAGAAATATTTTCAGTAGACAAAAAATGAAATGAAATGAAACACAAGAAAAGTATCAATGGATCTTTAGCTTTAACAGCTGCAGAAACAACAGGGAAAAAATTAAATAAATACAGCTTTTCAAGCACAAAGAATCTCTGTTAGGAAAAGACATACTAACTGATCCAGTTAAACAAGAATTGATTATTGATCATGAAGGCTCTCGCACACTTCTGTCTGGATTCAGTGCTAACCCAGGTTCAAATGAAATTAGGTATACTCCTAAATTCATTAAGCATCCTGAGGAAACTGGATTCTTGAATGTAGGAACATGAAAACAGGTTTCAATTTAAGTCCACATTGTAATGATGACATGCTATATTAAGTCAGATAATGTGTTTAAAGAAAGATTGATGTGATAATGAGGGAATGTACATTTTTCTATGGAGAGCCCTTATACGTGATGTTTTAGCTCTGTGTTTCCATAAACAGCTCCATGTCTTATTTTACAGAGGATGATCTTGTACCTAAAAGAAGCACATTCTTCTATTTGAAGGAATGCTACTTTTCAAGGCCCATCTAGTCTAAGACTTGTAAAAGAACCATACAAAGAGAGATTGTGCATCTTGAACTTGCATGGAATGGACCATGGACGGAGCACTGTGTAATTTATAAAGATACATCTCTGCCTACGGTTACCAGACACCTGCAAAAGGAGGAGTTTTTATTCTCATTTTCTCTGTCTGGCAGGCATAGCCTTAAAATCAAATATTGTCCAGCATTTTCAGTATCTAACAAGCTTATCTCTTCCTGAGCAGCTTTTCTCTGCAGGGCCCTGCTTTCCTAATAAGAGCTAACCACAAGTTAACAAGCTTCCTCTGTGACCTTAATTAGTTGATTAGTACCCTCCCACCAGCTTGCTCTGTTGCCTGAAATTGACAAGACCTTCATCAATTACAGGCGGAAGGCTTTTGCCTCCTAACTGGCTCTAGCACGTTCCTGCACTGAAAAATCAGTCTAATGCTGGAAAAAGTAATTTCATATACATTTAGGCTTATTTTTTGTCAGGGATGCCACAGAAGTTAAACAGTTGGTATGTCCTCCTTTTCCCCCATTTGTCCTCTTTTCCAGTTGTCCCTGTCCTCCTTTGCCTATTCATTTATCTGGTAACCCTATCTCTACCTCAATAAAACCATCTGTATACATTTTATTCATACCTCCTTTTACCTGTCTTCAGCGGGTGGCGGGTAATGTGTAACTGGCTCTTTTGTACAGAAATAGTTGGAGAGCCAAGTCTTCCAAGCTGCCTTCTCTGTTAACTATTCTAAATACCCAAAGGGCTTTTTTCTTTCTTTCTCTGGTTTCTGAATCTGTTTTCATAGATTCCAATGAACATGGGTAAAAAAACAGAAAAGAAAGTGAAAATATCTGCAGTAGAGAGCTTGTGAACTGTGGTTTTTTCTCTTGTAACTCTTTTCTTCTTTTCCTATTGCAGGAAAAATATTCATCTGTAAACATTACTTGGCTTTGTGGCGTAGTGTTCGCTTGCCAACTTCAGGTTAAAATAAAAGATGGGATCCTAAATGCCCAGTTTTCTGGAGCTGCAGTGTTATATTTCTGAGCCAGCGGTAGTTACAGGCCAATTACCAGTTCCACTATGAAACTTTTTAAAAAAGGCTTTGTGTCTCAATCATTTTCATTTCCATCACGCTGGAGTTTGGCATGCAAATGGCATGGAAACAAGCTTTTTAAATAGACCAAAATGAGGTAGGCCCATTTTTAGACACCAATCTACTTTTTGCTGGGATTAGATTCCTTTTTTGCTTTCTTCTTTGACCTGTTCAAGTATGCTCTAGGAAGCCTGGTCAGGATGTTCCAAGCCAGGCTCAGAATCAAATTTCAGGGATTCTTAAAAGCCTACCTCAACAAAGAGGCAAGCTCTTAAAACCTCAACATTCTTCTGCAACTCGAATTAAAATCTAAGCCAGGGAGACATTTTTGGCCTCCTATTCCCCCCACCATCTCCACAAAACAACCTCCTTCTCCTCTACCCTTGAAATGCAAGGTAGGAGCAAAGGCGGTGGAATACAGAAAACAGATGCTTTTTTCCTCATCCCCCATCTTCTGGCATACAGTGACACAGTGAATCAGTGGTTGTGTTAATCCAGGGGAAATACAGGTCTCTAGAGGACTTTGCAGCATGGAGATAAAGTCATCGCCTATGAGCTGCCTGGGCCAGAGCCTCTCCAGGTTGTGTATTGGTGTACCCAGAAAACCAAAGGAGTGGAGAATAGACAAAGCCCTCCTTCCTAAAATCAATTTCTGCTACTCTTACTGTAATTATTGTTAGGCACTAGCCTTGGTTTATTTGTTTACCCAAGTTCAGAGAACCAAATAGAACTTGAGACGAGGCTTTTTAGCTAACAGAAGTTTTATTGGCCAAGAAACATTCTGGATGGCTCAGTCAACACCGTGGCAAGGTGTTGAGAAGAACCACACCTTGCAAAGCAAACAACAGAGATTTTATAGTCGTTTACAAATGTAATCAGAAAGTACATCCCCCCACGTCCATACAAGGGATTTTTGGGATGGTCCAAGGAGGAGCAAAGGTGGGTCCCAAAGAGATGAATCTAGGTTTAACTTTTTTCTTCTGGTTACCAAGGGAATACCATACCAGTACCTCCTTATCTTTTTCTGGAATGTAGGGCCCCTTTCTTTGCAACTTCTTCTTTGGAATTACAAGGTCTCTTCTTCCTGGCAGCTTTCCCTGCCAGCGCCAGCCTGGTACTGGGCTGATTTATAGCTTCTGGCTAATTGCTTCTAAAGGAAATGGGGTGGGGGAATGCTGGGCTCTTTAGAAGGCAAAAGCAAGTTAACCCTTTAGAAATAAGATAGACTGCACTGTCACATGTATGTTTATAAATTATGTGAGAGTATAAAATTGTGTATAATGCCCTTCATTATGAAGAGAAGACCTTAAGGAGAAGAGAGAGAGAATGGAAGATGAAGGGACTGGTATGGAGAACCTTTGGAGATGTAGCAGTTTTTGTTTTTGTTTTTGTTTTTTTTTTTGTATTTTTACTCTTTGAGAACCTGGCAACGTTAATTAAAGTTGGAGATCACTGACTTGAAAATGAAGCTGTGGTCCATTCCATTGACTTTGTTGCTTCTGGATGTTTGGAAGCAAAGCATGAGCAATTACTGGGAGATAGCCAACTTCTTTACACAATGAAAGCACTGGCTGTTAAAAGAATTGTATATCTCGTGATCAAATTTTAGCAGCTTCCTAAGTCTTGTTAGAATGGCTTTAAATTTCCACCATGATGGCTAGGAGCAGATGCTACCTTTATTAACATTAATTGTTTGTGGCCTTTTTTTCCTGACTCTAAGGGGGAAAAAAGGTTTCTTTTAAAAAGGAAAGAAATAAAAGTAAATCAGAAGAAGGGGGAAAAAACTTGTTCCTTCATTTGATGCCGAACTTCAGCTGCAAAGGCATCATTATGAAGAAAGAGGTCCATATTTTTGAATCGGGTGAGAGGGAGAAGACTCACCCGACTGCTTCCAGTTAAGGGTCTTAACAGAGAGACAGCTTAACAGCTCTTGAATCTGGTAATCTTACTGCTTGGCTGAGTTTGAATTGTATGTTACTGCAGTAACATTTCACAAATAGGGATGTTTCCCCCCACCCCACACACACACACTTTCCCGTTCTCCTTTGTATAAATGGCTGTTTCCCAGAATAGCAACACAATTTAGCAATATTTTGTATCGAGACAATTACATTGTAGAATTATTGTAGTCTTAGTACCTCATTAAAATTAAAAAAAAGTTAAATCCTTGTTTTGTTGAACACAAGAGATGAATAGTAAATATTGATTTAGAATGAATGCAAACATTTCCCTAGGAGTGGATAATTACAGCTTTTCTATCCAAAACACTTATATTTGAAGAAGCACTTCACTTATTTTGCCATGCGGTATACATTCTTTAGTACAATTTTAAATTATACGTTGTCCTGGACAGTGTCTGCTCTATAATTTCTTATGTCTCTACACCAGAGTCAGTGTGTAATTTTAAACTACAAACTTTCTGCCAACTAGAAGAGGAGAGGAAGAGAAGAAGCTTAACTCTTTCCCTTTGGTGGGCTCTCAAATTTGCTAAGATTGCAATCAGTGCTGTAAGACAAATGAACTCCTGTTTTTCAAGTGTGGGAGCCATTCAGTCTGCCTGGGTTTCAAGGATGCTAGAACTTCAAGTCAACATTATGTCCCACATATCATTAGGGATCTTCTAGAAAATGATTACAATAATTTGGCAAGCACTACATTTATTTACACATGAATGTTGTGTACTTTCATATTCATATTCAATAATTCAGTGATAAACTCCTAGGTTATTCTTGTAACACTATTTATACTTGAAGTATGTATGCATGCATCCATGTATGTATGTGTACACACACACACACATACATATGTATAATATTAACATGTAAACAAATGTGTATTTGGCAGAGAACAATATAATGGTAAGCAGGTTGGCCTGGATCCTAACCAGGGTTCTACAAATAGAAGCTTTCTTTCTGTTCATGAATGGGATAAAAATCCAGCAATGAATCATGTTGGCAGCAAAAGGAAATAAGTCATGTTGGCAACTTACCCCTTTCCTTTCCAGCACTCCCACTCTCAGAGTGTCCCCTAGCTCTACAGAGCAGAGTTGGGAAAGGCAAAGATGCAAGGAAAATCCATCTTTTCTCCTTCCATTGTTGAAGCATCTCATGAACAGGTGACACTCTACCTGCAAATTCAGAAGTCCAGCCATAATTAATGTTCTCATCACAGTATTCTAGGCATAGAGAGGATTCTGTCCATTTAAGTCAGCAATATAAGATGCTGTTCTAAATATTGGCCTGTTTCACTGATGTCATACATTCCAGTCTGTTAATTTCAAATACTGTAGGCAGATTTATCCAAATCTGTTCCACTGTCTTTAAGGAAGCTGCCTTTCTCTTGCTATAACATTCATGCTGTGGGATGATTCACCAGCCATAAGGGGGACTTTCTACCAGTCTGATTATGTCACATAGCTGGATTTTTTTTAATGTTTCTTTGTAAAGAGATTAAAAGTCCCCTGGTATTCATTTCTGCTCATACATATCTGAAATCAAATTCTTGTTTGATCATTCTGCTCCATACAGAAAGCAGCTACATTGGCTATACTAGAATATCATGGCATATTTCTCTGAGGCTTGACTGATGGGCTTGGAAGTTCCCAGTATTCATCAGATTAAAGGTACAGATAGACTATTGTGCAAGAGCACAGCAAAAAGTACCCAAAGTAAATGTTTTGTTTATATTCCTAAAAAAACTAAGCAAAAAAAAAAAAAAAAGGCATAGAAAAGATGATCTCTCTACTGCCATTTAGTGATTGTTTGGAATTTTGCATCCCAGATAGTGGTTGCATATAGGTACATAATTTTCTCCTGAACCCTAATCCTAATCTGAAGAAGTAGAGAAAGAGTAATTGCACAGAGAATAAAGGATGCATGAACTCTTTTTCAGTCTTGGGAAAGACAGAAGGACTTCTGATAAATTTGGTGAAATCTCTAAAATGGAATCCCCCATGAATACACTTGGTGTTTGCCTTAAAGGTTGATTTGGCACATTTATGACCTAAGGCTTTGTCTGTTTCAGAGCAATAGTGCAACTGAGAATTAGCTGCTATATTTGTTTGTTTGCATTTAGCCTCAGTATCACTATTTGGTTTTAGCAGCCCATTCTTTGGGTCTTCTTTGGGAAATGGACTTTTGAGTTATTAGAGGAAAAAGACCTACGGTATTTACCAGATGCATATGAGGCAGAAAGGTTCAGCATGTTTGATATATGAAGATGGAAATAGTAACTGCTGAAAATATGTCTGTACTTTTGTATGACAATAAGAACATCATCAGCTGTAGTTTCTGCTTGTCACCATGCCCTTCAGATGTAGAAACTCAGACCTGGAGGAAGGAAATAGTTTCAACTATAAAAATTATAACTCAGAAGATTATTCTTTGCAGGCAGGATAATCCAAAGTTTTGAATACACACACACATACATATCTCTGTCACACCCAGTTTGATCCTCATCCTATAGAGTTATTATTATAAAAAAATTACTATAGAGTAATTTCTTTTTTTTTTCAAAAAGGGGGGGAATGTGTGCAATAAAATATTTTCTCCTTGTATATGACCGTAATCTTCAATACCTTCATCTTCATTGCTTTGTGATCTTAATTACTACTGAAGAAACCTGATGAAAACAACAAACAGTAGAATTCTTAAATCCCTTCATTAATCTTTTTTTTTTTTCCCTTCAGGGAAAAGGATTTTCCATGAATCAGCAAAGGACAGGAAGTTTGAGAAACACTGATATCATAACTGCTTCAGCCTACAAAAGAACATCCTTGATTTGTCAAGGAAACTTGAATATAACCAGAATTACCCCACCCACCTACTAATGCTAATTAATGATGGCTGTGTAATGATGCAATAATAAAAAAGAGTTTTAAGACTTTAAGGAGACCCTGTTGTGAGGGATATTTCTAGACTAACTGCTTCATCCCTCCAAATCATTTGCAAGAGCTTTTGCCAACTATCAATACCAAATAATGGCTATTACCCTTTCATTTTTTTCCCCATGAGACAATGTAAAAGCACTTGTTACAATACTGGTAGCAGGTTCAAATCATGTGTCTACAGCAGCCAGATTGATAGCCTCTCTATTCAAGCATCATTGTGCAAACGGTTGCTTCCATATAGACCCAATGTCATAAATTTATCTTCTGATGCATATGCTCCTTCAGACTGAGTATTACCCTTGCATGGAAAATCATGACACCTATTCTTTATTTATTATTTACTAAAGACTACAAGTGCCAGCACATAATTTTAAAACACACTTTCTGGGGTGTAAGATCCACCAACTATGGCTTTGGAAGCAAGTATTCAAATGAATCTATAGAAATTATCACCATTCACCTATCTTCCCTCCACCATTAAGCATTCATTGTTCTCTAGAGAAGCCCTGAAAAGGTTACAATGATTGGCTGAGACCTCTTGTACCATTCATGCAAATGTTCACCCACTGAATAAATAGATCTTTCTGCTAAAAACACTCTTTATCTAAAACTGATATTCTTTCACCATGCTGGTTTCAAAACTCAAACAGGTAACATTAGCTGTGAAGTAATTTCTTCACACATACAACTTCTGAAAACATTTTATTATATTTTATTATATTTTGCAGGCAAAAATAATGCCATTTTTTTCATTAACATTTGACCAGGCCTGTAAAGAAGCAGATTATACTTGTTTTATGGATCCCTGAACATTTGTTCAATACTCTAGTTGGCTAAGCCTCCTTTAGGTAAAACTAATTGGCCATTCTTTTCCAAAATACAGCTGAAAGAATCCAGGTATGACTGATGATGATGATGATGATGATGATGATGATGATGATGATGATGATAGCAAGAAATATACTTGCCTGCAAGCAAGAACTGATGGGATCACAAAACAGACAAAGTCATAGAAAATGAAGAAGTAAAGTGCTCTCGGACTTTAGAATTCAAACAGACAAGCACCTGCCACACAACACCCCAGGCTTAACAATTGTTGATAAGAAAGACAAAAAGGTCTGGATAGTGGACATTGCAATACCTGGAGACAGCAGAATACAAGAGAAATAACTAGAGAAAATCACAAAATACAAAGACCTGCAAATAGAAGTAGAACGACTATGGCAAAAGGAAGCAAAGATAGTACCAATAGTTAAAGGCGCCTTAGGTGCAATCCCAAAACACCTGGAGCACCACTTGAAGTCTATTGGCTTTGACAAAATCACCATCAGTCAATTGCAAAAGGCAACTTTACTAGGAATAGCTTACATCCTGTGACAATACCTTTAGCACCATGAAACAACATCTGCCTATCCCAGGTCCTTGGGAAGGAATCGATAGGTGGATTAGAATGCCAAATCCAGTCTAAATATCTGGCTGACTGTGCAACCAACCATAATAATAATGCAAAGTAAAAGGGGAAAAAGAATTGTTAACTCTTATTTGGATTGCATTTCTATGTGGGACTTCTATTTAAAAAAATGCAAAAACAAAAAGTAACTGAACAGATACTCTAAATATATATTTCACTTTGGGTTTTAAAATTAGAAGCTGCCCCCTGCTCCTTGTTACTTGTGTTTGCATAACCAGATTTGGAATGAAAGACCAAAGATAAAAATAAATTTGGCCAAGATCTCCTTGAAATCAAGGAAAAGGGTCAGCTGGTTTTCCATGACTTTCTGCAAAGATTAAACCATCTTGAATTCAAAGAATAAATGATTGTGCTGAGAATAACATAGTGAAGGACGAAGAGAATTTGTTTTCACATTTTCTATAAGTATCCATACAGCTTCCTCGGGAACGGTTCAGCTGATTTTTACAAATTCCATATTAGGAATGTGCGCTCTCTAAGCATCTGAATTTTGATAGCAATAGGGGTGAATCTTTCAACCTTTCTTTCTCCAAAAGGAAACAAACACAGAAGAAAGGGGCACTAATCGAGAACCACTCATGAAATGCCAACTGTGATATATAGGGCTGTAATTAAATGCATATACTCTTCCTTCCACGCCTCATTTCCCTCTTGAGCTGGCTGCACCAATCTCAAGGGAATGGAAGAGGTTCAGGCAAGTTGCAATGAACATTGAGGTTACACCCACAGTTTGCCGCTTTGAGAACTACTGCCTGTCATACATACCATGTTGACTTCCCACTCACTGAATGTGCTTTCCACCCCTAGCAATAAATGAGATGTCTTCATAGTTTCCACATTCCAGCGGTAATGACTGGGCCAAGCCAGACCTCCTTCGTTTCTCACAGTACTTTGTTTGCTTTCAAGGCTTCTCTGCTAAGCTGGAGAACATCCACAAAATCAACTCATTGCTGTTGATATTTTAATGTTGGCAGTTATCCAAGAGAGCGAAAGGAAAAACATTCTTTTTTTCCTAGCTGGGGGGAAGTGGAGGAGAGTTAGAAAGAAGAGTGATCTACTAGATCTCAGTTCCCTAAAATTACAAGATTCCTTTTCATCTTATTTATGAAGGGGTACCCAGTTTATCAGTGGGTAGGTACTGGTTGGATTCACACATGACACTAAGCCATAATTGGGTTTGACTGATTTTGAATGCAACTATGTACCTTAATAATTAATTACAAACTATGATCAAAATAAACCATGGCTTAATACAATATATCAGTCCAGCCTAGCGATATCAACTTTAGGCTGCAGAAATATGGGCAACCACTAAATGTTAGCCAAGAGATACAGAAAACTCTAGTTTTGCTGCTATAGAGCAACCAGATTTTTGCAGCCCAGGCACTAAATGTAACATACAGTTACGCTTTATTAATTTATCTTGGAAACTCTTCCTTTGACAGTATATTTATAAATCAAACAGGTTCATCAGATTCAATTCACAGTACTCCCTACCCAAATGGCCAGCATGAAGTTGCATAGTGTTTCTCCTTGTTTTGTAACTCCCAATCCCATCTCACTTTATAGTTCAAGATTTCCCAACCCTCCAAGTCAGATTTGTTGAGTGATATAGTGGGATGTAGGGAGAGAGAACAGCAAACATTGCTTCCTTCCCAGTTTCATCAACAGAAAGCCTTCTAAAGCCTTCCACGGAGTCCATCAGTTCTAGTCAACATCGGTATCCAAGATATCATCTTGGACAGGCAAAGTATTTCCCCCCCAAATTGGTATTGCGTAGCTAGGGAAACACTGAGTGAATCTGAAAAATGTGGAAGGCTGAATCCATTCCACGTTCCAAACTGTACATTATATTGACCGGTTTAAAGTAAATAAAATTAATTTTTTTATCATAGGGTTCACATGTAACAAGATATGTTCCTGATGTGTTTCCCAATCCCCTTTGTTTCCCTTGGGGTTTGTGTTAGCTTACTGTCTTCCTTCCTTCCTTCCTTCCTTCCTTCCTTCCTTCCTTCCTTCCTTCCTTCCTTCCTTCCTTCCTTCCTTCCTTCCTTCCTTCCTTCCTCTCAGCTATAGGTCATATTTTGAGGGTTATTTTTCTTTTGAGATTTTGAGATTTGAGATTCACTATGTTTAACATCTGATCCTGGTGACTTAAAGACAAGGAAGGCTAATTTCCAATTAGATTTCTTAACTTGAAAAAGAAGCTGTAATATGAAGAAATAAATGTTAACCAAACATTTTTTTTACCAGACACACACACAGAAACCCTACTATTTCTTTTTGAATAAGTGATGTTATGCAAAGTGCAAAAAACAGGTAAGAAAAGTAAGCCAATGCAATTAACATGAGATAAAAAAAGAAAATGAAATATAGTTAAATCTACTTTACACCAATACTATTCACTGTTCCTCTCCATACCTTTTTATCCTTGTACAGTATTCTTGCTTCCATCACTTCTATGTACTGCTCCATACACTGCCTTATTGTTCTTTATCAAACTTTTAAAAAATGTATTCTACGTCTCCCAGTTTAATCATTATTAGGACCACTTAGTATTTCAAGGTATATGAGGAATGGCACATACTATAAATACTGCACATTGGAAATGAAATTTAAAAAATCAATCCTTAGGGAGCAAACATACTTTAGTGATGTAAACCATCCCTTAGAAATTCAGAGGGTGCAAATTCATACAGCCAACACAGCTGTAAGCCTATGAAAATATCTTGGGAAGCAAGGCTTACTGAGTCAGTAGGTCTTCTTTTTGAAACATCATCCTCAGGGTTGTACCAATGAGCGTGTAACCTGAATGCTAAAACTGACTGGTTTAGTGCACTAGGAACCCCGAAGCTCAGCTCAGCTTCAGAACCTGGATGAAGAAAAGCTGCCACAATGGGTCTGAGGAAAAGCACTCTCTAAGAGGAGAAAGTCATGGTCAATGGGCAGTAGCAACTGGAGAACTGCTAATGGAAGCACACTCTGTTGGCTAACAGCATGGTGAGCAAAGCGTGTTACCTTCCTTGGGCTAACATTCAGGAAGTGATGGGAAGGTTCTCAAGACTCTTTAATCCCTTTATCTCTTCTTACTGATCCACATGGGAATGAACGGTACAGCCAGACATACCTCTGAAGAGACTGAAAGAGATGAAGCATTAGTCTGGAAGACGAAAGAGCTCAGGCGCAGTGGCTATTTTCTTCACTCCTTCTTGTCAAAGTACAGGAAGAGAGAGAAGAGTTCTGGAAACAAACAACTGCTATGCAGATGGTACCAACAGGAACTGTTTGGATTCTTGGAATATGGGCCATGTTTCCATAGTGAGGGACTCTTAGCAGAGTCTTGGGAGAACTCGGAAAATCTGGTTGGAAGGTGTCTTACAGACCTGATTCAAGGGCTTTAAACTAATTATTTTGGGAGAAGAAGACAATACAGAAAATAATGTGCCACTGGGCATTGAGAACAGGACTCCTAGTGATATGCATGGAGATGCACAGTAATGAACAAGGAAATACAACAAGGAAAAGGGTTAGCTACATGACCAAAGGTTTCTAGCATCTCTGTACAAATGCATGGAGTATGGGAAACAAACAGGAAGATGTAGAAATTGTTATGCAAGAAAGTGAATATGACTTAATAGGCATTACCAAAACTTGGTAGGATGAAACCTAATAGTGGAATGCCAAGATTGAAAGGCATACTTTATGCAAAGAAATAGATCTAGTCAAAGGTGAAAAGGAGTGCCACTATGTGAAGAAAGTGCACTCAGGTGTAGAGATACAGGAATTTACACATAAGGGTCCAGTCAATATTTCGGTAAGAATATAAGGGAAAGAGGGGAGTCAACAATAATATTATTGTGGGATATGCTATACACCACCAAGAAAGGCATATCTGGATAAAGGTCTCCCGGACTATATGACAGAACTTTCAAGGGAAAGAGACATAGTAATAATGGGAGATTTCAACTACCTGGATATCTGTTACAAAACCAAACCAGCAAGATTTCAACATCCCCAAAATAATTCTTAGTATTTTTGATGAGTGCTTCATTTTCAAGAACGTTGTAGTAGATGCAATTCTAATTAATTGGGAAATGTTGGTTGAAAAGGTAAAAGCAGCAGGGACTTTGGAAGGAAGTCACCACAACATCTTGTGTTTCAAGATATTACATAAAGAGAAATGGGAACATAGTTCTACATGCACACTTGACTTCTGGAGAGACAACCACAATAAGTTCAGGGAAGAACTAGATAGGATTTAATGGATAGAAACCCTCAGGTCAGAGGGAATGAAGAAGGGTTTGAACTTCTTAAAAATAAGATATGGGAAGTACAACTACAGTATACACCATTTCAATTAGAAGAAAAAGTGGGGGGGGGGGAATGGTTAGGGAATTGTTCTGGATGCACAGAAAACTTTTGACTGAGCTAAGAGTTAAAAGAGACATGTATAAGACATGGATGATGATTACATCACCAAGGAGATGTACCAGCAAGTAGCTATTATCTGCAGAAAGAAAGTCAATAATGCTAAAGTGCAAAAACAACTTAAGTTTACAAGGGAAGCTAAAATAAATAAAAAGAGATGTTTTGTCAATAGTAAGAGAAATAAAAGGAAGAGGGCAGGATGGTTACAGGTGATGGGGGTGTGTGGAGGCAGAGCTTCTCAATTCCTACTCTGCTTTATTTTTTCCACCAAGAGGAACTATGTTCCAATGAACCAAAGCAGAACAACTGAAAAAAGGAGGGAATTGCAAGCAAAGAGATGGGGCAGAGAGTAAAGAAGATGACCTTGACAGAGATAGGTGGGATTCCTTATCAAAGTTATAAGGAAAAAAAATTGTCTCAAGCCCAAAACATGCAGAAGGAATGTGAAAGTGGCTCAGACAGACACCTCCCTAATTCACATGTGTCTAAGAGGGTAAGGAGGTAAAACACAATCAGACTTGCAAGATTCTGTTACTACAGCCATTTATAGTAGTTTTAGTCTTCCTGTGGAGTTGATTTCTTGGTCTGATCTACATAATAGGACTGACAGATAGTTAGGGAATTCCTGGCAACCATGAATGTGTTTAAGTCCCAGGAACAATCTTAGAGTTTTCAAAGGGCTTGTGGATATCACCTTGGAATCCCTTTCTGTGATCTTGGAGAAATTATAGAGGACTGCTGTAGGGCCAAAGGATTGAAGAAGGACAAAAGTTGATCCTATCTTCTAAAAGAGTGAAAAGGAGAACCTGGATCACTACAGACTGATGAACTTGATGTCGCTACCAGGCAAAACTCTTGAACAAATTATTAAGCAGATGGGTTGTGAGTATTTAGAAAATAATGCACTGCTTGATAGGAGCCAGCATGAGTTTATAAAGGACAAGTCAAGTCAAACTAATCTGATCTCCTTTTGATAGAATGGCCACTTTATTTGACCAGAATAATGGAGTGGATAGCAAAGCATTTGATGAAGTCTTCTATGAGGTTCTACTAGAAAACACAGAGCTGGTTGATATAGCAGGGGCTTCACATCGAGGTGGAAGGAGGTAATGAGTGCCATACCACAAGACTTTGTACTAGGCCCTGCACTGTTCAACATATAAATGACTTGGATGAGGAGGTTAGAAAATTTGCAGATAAAACAGAGATGGAAGGATTGCAAAAATCTTAAAGGATGCTATCAAGATTCAGGAGGATCTTGAGAAGAGTGGGCAGAAACCAGCAAAATGAATTTCAACAGGGAGAAATGCGAAGTCCAGATTGGAAAAATCCTGCATTTATTACCAAAATCTATATGAATATTTATATGAAGTTACCAGGAAATTTTACTCTGCATGTATTTGCTTAATTATTGGTAGTAGTATCTTAACAAGCAGCTTGAACTTGGAGAGTTAAGAACTTCCCAAATTTGACTTGGTTTAAAAGTAAAACAGGCTGACAATCCAAAACAAAATGGTTTTCATACAGAACACATCAGGATATGCTTGATGCACAGACTATTATACCCAGATTATATGCAACACAGTTTATCATATAAGCAACCATACAGAATTCTAACTAGGTTTGTATATTTAAGGATCGCAGGAAAAGATTAACCCTTTGTTTGCTTCTCCGTGTGATCTCCTGTCATCACTATTTTAGCAATTTCAGAAAAAGAGTAGAAGAGGCCAATATGTCAATCCTGCAGACACCATAAAACAGACAGAATAAATGATTTCATCTGTGAAAAAAATTATGTTTTTGCCTCTAATTGACTATATACATTTTGGGGTACTAGTTTCCATGAGTAATGGGCTCCATTTGTATTTGGTTTGTCGAAATCACTGGAGGAATAACCGTCAGGTCATTCCAGAGAAGAAGTTGTTCAACTTCCGTCTGAGTACTCTTGTGTATCCCACCAGCATTGAAATGTTAAAACTGGATTCAGGATTTTGGGCAGTAGTCTCTTACTGTTTTCTCACCCAGCTTCAATCAATAGCATGTCTATTATACAAACTCCAAGTGCTGCATTGTTCTGCTATCATGATCACACAACACTCTTCACAGTAGTGTTGTCTGATTACTGCACAACTCTGTTTTTGTAGTTCAGTATTCCATCCTCTGCTGGACTCAGACTTCTGTTCATAGGACCCTCTAAAAAGTCCCTCATGTGAATAAAAGTCCATTTTTTAATTTCAGTTTTGCCTTTGCAGAACAAATCCTTTTGACAGTATTTCTTGATGGCCAAACTCCCACATTCTGGATGACTGATCCAAAACACATGTCAACTAATATAAGAAAAACCACAGGAAAACCTATCACTGATAGGTATGGAAGTATTAGTAATCAACAACAAAAGGCAAATCAAAGCTGAGAAGTAAACACACTTGTCAAAGAAGTATATAACACTTGCTTACTTCTTTTTTTCCCTGAATGCCTTGCCAACTGCCACATAGTTCAGGAAGTTGTCCTTCAAAATATTTAAGGTTGTATTTTACAGTTTTCTCCTTATCTTTCCCCGAGGCTTATATTTTAAAATGTCCATGTGCATATGGGAATGTTTAAGTCCAAGGATGCTGATCCATCAGGAAACTTCTAAATCTTCTCTAAGAACAAAGGGGGGTTATTTCTCCCAATGTTCCACCCTTAATGGATTGATTCTGTTTATGTTGTACCTGCCAATCCAAATGACAGCAACATCCCACAACAAAAAAGTCCTTAATTTAAAAAAAGAAGCAAGCTCTCTACATTTGGATGGTAATTGGGGTTCTCCCCCCTGAAAATCAAATCACAGAGGGGAAAAAAATAAAACTTCCTATTCCCAGATCAGCCTAAATGAATCTTCCTCATTCCCCATAACTCTTGGCTTCCAAGAAAGAACTAAAGAAAAAAATATTTGCACTGTATATAATATATGTAGTAGGTCCCTTTATATAAATGTAGGGTTTTTTTAATACATAAAGGATGACTATATATCTTTGTGTATATATCTGCATGCCTTTATTATCTTTGAGTTATCTGAGATTTTGGGGCGTCTAACACATCTTTGCACGTTTGGCAGGATCTTGGGAGTTTCATAGGTCCTGAGCATCATACCCATTTGCCCTAATAGACAGCTCAGCTCTCTACCAATCTGGCTTCCTCCAGATGTGTTGGGACTGCAGCTCCCAGAATTCTAAGCCAGCATGTCTTCAATCATGCCTGATTCATTCGTTGCATGGCTGAGAGCCCTCTGGAAAAAATAAAATAAAAAATACACTGATGCTTCAGATTGTGTGGTTGGTGACTCAAAAAAAAAAAAAAATCTCTCTCTGAATCAGTACTGGATGAATTGATGAACAAACAGGCCAAGGCATCAGGACTTTTTTGAGATGACTTGTAAGACTGAGCTCCTTGCTTCACAGCTGAGGAACCCAGATAACTCTCATCCAAAGCACTACATTAGCATCTAGATGGATTCCAGATTGTACAACTAATTTACCTATGAACAGCATCCATCCAGCTCTCTTTATTACTCAGCAAATGCCTTTTCATTGACTTCAGGAACTTAACTGGCCTTGATTTATGTACTTCCTTTTTTGCTGTAACCCAGTAATAGCTGTGAGTTGCTACAAGTCCATCCAGGATTATAACCTAGCCAAGACTGTCTTTGCTACACAAAATCTGGAGCATTTGGAAGGCAATGGAAATAGCAACTAGAAATGCAAATGCCTGCAAAAATTGTAATGCTGTTTTGTACCTATCATCACAACCTTATAAAAATGTGGATGGATTTCACTGGTCCTCTAACTTTGCCAGAGTGGGACCTGTGACCCAGCCAGATGGATATAACATTATTGTGATAATGGAAACTTGGTTCCTCCTTTCTTTATATTGGAAAATAACTCCCATTGCATTCAGGCAGCATGGACCATCACATTTAGAGGACCAGGGAAGTCTGTGATAATGCATAAATTGAACTTCACCATTTGTGGCATCTCTTTGTGTGATTGCTGCCAATGTTTGTTTCCAGTTACTACTGTAAATAATCTGTAATGAGTATCCATTTCAAAAGAACATGTTGCATTACTTTAACCATTCCCTGCTAAAATAGCAGCTGAAATGAAAAGCCCATCAAGCTGGCCACTAGCTGTCAATAGCGGTGTTTACCCAAGCTGTTGGCCTCTTCTTTATGTAGAAACAAATAATTTCACCCTTCTTCACAAAGTTAATGCTAACACTGAAGGATGCCCTGATGGAAGTAAAACAAATAATTCTAGCTAGTCCTCACAAGGTTCATACTGAAACCAAATAAAACATTGTTTGAGCAATTTATTCTATTATCTGGAATCACGATACATATGACAGGCAACTTTTTTAGCACATGTTGACAATTTCCAAGGGCCTCCAGTGATTAGAGTGATGATGAGGTGGCATCACTGGGAGGGAGAATAATTTTTGGATTACTGCAATTTCCTTTACATGGGGTTGTTCTTGAAGATCATCTAGAAAGTTCAGCTGGTACAAAATGTAGCAGGCTATACACTTACCGCACAGTACTGTTACAGCTATATAACATCTCCACTGCGGGAGCTACACCAATTGCCAATGTGTCTGCAAAGCAAGTGATGCTGTAAATGTCCCATCCCAATGTCTGGAGGCTGTGGGGGGTCTGGATGGAGAGGAAAAGCCTCAGCCTCAACCCTAGCAATACTGAGTGGCTATGGGTATTTAGACCATTCAAAACTATAGATATTCTATCTTTAGTCCTGAATTTGGGACTTGTGTGCAATTTAGGGATCTTTCTGGACTCAGACCTTCTGCTCAAGGAGAAGGTAGCAGCTGTGGTCAGGAAGACTTTTGCACAGATTCATCTTGTGTGCCAATTTTGCCCATTTTTAGACTGGGAGGCCCTCTGAACACATTCAAGTTGTGGTTACCTCATATGTAGACTATTGCAATGTCTCTACCTTTAAAGATCACTTGGAAGTTGCAGCTGGTCCAGAATGCAGTGGCATCAGCACTTATGGATAGGCCTTGGTATGCCAAAGTAACCCCTCGCTTTGTGAGCTGTACTAGCTCCCAGTAAGCTTCTAGGGGCAATTCAAGCTGCTGGTTTTCACCTAGCAAGCCTTTCCTGGCATAGGGTCTGGCTATCTGTGGGATTGCCTTTCTTGTGCAATATCTGTCTGTCCTGTTTGATCCAACAGAGTTGGCATGCTTCAGGTCTCATCAATTACACAGGATCATCTAACAGGACCTAGGATGTAGGCCTTCTCTCTCATAGTGTGTGCCTTTCCCACCCAATGCAGATGGCCAGAAGATTCCCTCCTACCAACAGTTAGGATTAAAGGGGGCACATTGATGGGCATTTCCTGAAGGAACAACGACTTATACCCTGAGGCAATGATGATTTCCCCATCTCATGACCTTCCAAATGCATGTGAACATTTTTTTTAAGCACCTTTGGGGATTAATTTGTACCATCGTTGGCTCTAGATTTGGATTTATGAATTGTTCTTAATGGTATACTATTGAATTATAAAACTATTATTATTATGGTTGGTTGCACAGTCAGCTAGATGTTTAGATGGGATTTGGCATTTTTATCCACCTATTGAGTCCTTCCCAAGGACCTGGGATAGGCAGATGATGGTGATGATGATGATGATGATGATGATGATGATGATGATGATGGGATTGTATTATCTTTATTAAGTTATACATCATCTAGAGCCACTGGAGTGAGTCAGTATATAAATAAATAACATTTATCCCCTTTTCCTCCTATTTTGGGGGAGGTTTGGGGGTTGAATGGAAATGTCTATGCTAAGTCCTGCAGTACCTCAAACCTATTTGCCATGTAGGTCTGATAGGATTATTCTTCTGATTGGTTGCCAAAATTCAGCAGTGTCCTAATGCTGATGGAGAATTCCAGAGATTGCAAAACGATACTTGGAAAAGACAAGCCCATTTCTCAGTTTTGTTTCTGGAGCTTATTTGGACTGATCTCCAGTAAGTTACTATCGGAATCACATTCCATTGAAACAATTGAAGAGCGAGGATGACTTAGACATATTAAATCAACAGTACAATCCTGTTTTTGAAGGGGCTATTCAGTTCAGTGGGCGTCATTATCATGTAAGTAAGGATTGCATTCTTAATATTCATCATGAAACAAAGAAAGTCTGATGATAACAGAGGTGTGTGTCCTATTTCATCTGCTCAGTTCATAATGAAAGTGATTCTTTAATGTAAGTATATGAAATTAAACTTTAGATCTACAACTTGAGTTAGAAAGAGATGAGGCTTACGTATTATTATTTGCCTAGGCTGCCTGACATCCTTATGAAATGCTTCATATGATCTTAAAGTGCTTATCAGTTATCTTAAATATAGGTCTGCTACTGCTGCAGATCCAGAACTGGCTAGTCAATGTAACATGATGAATGGAATCCACCAAGTGGATTACCTAATGCCACAGCTAACTCATATTTAGTCTGGAGTGTGATGAAATGCAAACGGTTTGACTGCCTATTTCACACGACTAATTTAGTATGGTCTAGGAACTGTCATAAATTCTAATTTACAGAGGATGCTGAGGAATTTGGGACATCATCTCCAAGAGATGCACCGAGGTTATGACAATACTGTCAGTTACTGAACACTTACTGAATATTCTTCTCTCTATTACTTGAAATAGGTTATATGCTTTCATGTTTCACCCCCATTTTTTCCTCTGCTGCATTGTTTTCTTCCAAAAATAAGGAGGTGTTCATTGTATCACCAGTCTAATAAAATACTGGCTCTTCTCCCCTAGTTCACTTGTGAACAAACACCTTGAGATTCTTGTAGGGAAGAAAAAGCAGGGTATAGGATAAACAATCTCTACAGGATAGGATACAGTCCTATATAATTGTTTACTTTGGACAAATCCTTTTGAATTCAGCAGTGTTTACTTTGAGTATAACATCCAAATTCTATATTATAGCTGGATACTCATCCCAAATTGCAGCATGTTCTCAAAGATCATAGAGGTATGTATATGCTAAAATGTGTATCATAGGCAATAGATAACAAATCTATGAAACTTCCAGGATTTTTAAATACTGATACGCAAGATATAGATAGATAGATTAGATATAGATATAGATATAGATATAGATATAGATATAGATATAGATATAGATATAGATATAGATATAGATACACATACATACAGTGTGTGTGTGTGTGTGTGTGTGTGTGTGTGTGTATGAGAATATATATATATTTCAATCCTAATCCTTAGTGATACAAACTGTCAAAATTATATATTATTCTTTTGAACCTTCTGCATTACAGAGTATATACAGGCTTTTTTGAGGCTTCCTGCTATTTTCATCTGCAGCTACAATATCTTTCTCCCAGGCATATGAAATAAAGCAACCAGATGCAGCAGGCAAGGGACTTTCCTGCTTACGGTAGAGAACACTGTCACAGCATTCACCCAGTCCAGGCCACAATACGTTGCAATGTGTGCCTGTATATGTGTGAGTACACATGACATACTTCAGGTTTATATCTATAGTGATATCCTGTATGTGTCTATTCAGAAGTAAGTTCCATTAAGGGGGTGTGATTATTGGTGTATAAATGGGTTTAGGATTCCAACATCATCCAGATAGTGTGGCAGATCATCTAGGGACACTATAATTCCTTCTGCTGATTTTGACTAAGAACACTGTGAAGCAAAAGCCTATTTCCTATACTTTCAGAAGAGCATTATGCAAATGTATTTGGCTTTTTTTGGATGCATGAAAGACCTCATAATATGAAGCATTGATTATACCACCAGAGGGACTGGGATTTGTGAATTACTTATTTCATGACCTCTCAAGACATTTAGCTTCCTTCAAAGTGTTAAAATATAATTACATATCCCAATTACACATGCAACAATGATGAGGCCACCACTGAAAAGACTTATTACTTGCACACTGCCCTGACCGAGGTAATTGGAAGGCGGGCAGAAATGAAAGTCCTCCAGCCCTGATCCCAAAACAGGTGATTAATATCAGATTGTTATTCAGAAGTGCTCTTGACATTTCTCAGCTGTTTCACAAGAAGAGTACTACGAATTTAGTTCTAACAGAATTTTGTTGGGAGGAAACTATAACTAGCTGGTTGCCTTCAGGCACTAATCTCAGTTTCCATTTGCTTACATGATCAGGTTTTCTATTTATGATTCTGAAAGGACCAATCTTGAGATTCCTTCATACCAGATCACTAGATGCAGAGGGGATACAAAATGTTTTGTCTATCTTCCTCTTTCTATATTTTATTCACCAAAAAGACTGGCTTGGTTTTTCATGCTATAACTTCCTTGCAGGTAATCTCTTTATTCTTAAGACTTCCTATCCTGATGACTTGTGCTAAGAACATCACCAGTAGGACAGCTGTTCCTTGTCCATGTGTTCCCAAAATCTGTGTCCCAGTTATGGTGACCTTATCACTATTGGGAAGACCTTTATTATAGGCATGTTTAATTCTCCTTCCCACATTTTATCTGCACTGTTTGATTGTGAGAAATACAGGAAGGAAATCAACATTGGCCATGCATTCTACAATCCAAGATATTCCCCAAACTTATCATCTTTGTTCCCGATCCTCAACAGAAAAATTGTGTATGGGGGTGGGGGCTGGGGTGGGTGGTGGTGGTTAATGCCAGCATAATGAAGACAAAACCAGATCATATTGTGTGAATAATGAATATACTGTATATGATGGACAGATTCAGGTGATGAACTATCAGGGTTACAACAAATGTTTTTAAAATATACTTTATACTTAAATTCAACCCTGTGTGTGTGTGTGTGTGTGCATAAAATAGTAGAGGAATCATGTATCCATGGTGTATTCCCATGCTATAAAGATCCCTCATATAAAAGTAATATTTTTCTCCCATTGGAAGCTTCATAATACTGAGTCAAAGCATGAATCCATTAGGGTCCATATTGTTTGATCTGACAGAAGGTGAATCTCCAGGTTTTGCTTGCCAAAAAGCATCCTGACAAATCATTTCTGTTCTGTGAGAAAACACCATGGAGTCAGCAGCAGTCAAGCTCAACTCAAAGGAGATTCTAGGTGAGAAGATCCAAAACTGGCCCTCTAAGAGGACCAAACATATAATTAGATACTGTGAGGCATTCCACTTAGGTAATGTGGCTAATCTAGCCAGGCCCCAGCCTCAAAGCAAGGAACAGGCCATTCACATGACTCCCAAGGCTGTGCTGTCTGATGCCTCTCTCTGTGGAACCCTCAAAAGGAGACACTCAAGTCTATACACCCTTCAGACACTCTATAACATTGTTTTCCAGCTCTAGCAATAAGGAAGAACCTGGCATGGCTCTCTGGAATGCAGAGCATGCTCTCATGTTTTGCTTTGAAGGGATCTTCAGTGCAAGGTATTGAGGGTCAATTCCATAGCATTTTTCTGAAGCAATCCTTCTGCAGCAAAATGCTGGTTGGGGAGCAAAGGTAGGCACAGCAGCTGGCAGAAACAAACAGGATCTGGGCTTGGGATTAGGCAGGCTGTGAAGCTAAAGCTCTTAAATGTAAGCTGCAAAGTCTTTTTGGATCAACCCTGCTCAGCAATAAAGTGTCCCACCAAATAGAAGTCCCCCTCACTCCTCTATATCTTTCACTGTAAAGAAAGTTCTTCTGACAAAATGTATTTGAACCTGGGTGAAAGTATTCTGAATTTCTGGAGGAAAAAAAAAAGTAATCCCAGCTACTCCTGGAAGAGACACTTTGACAAGGGATGGCTAATTTTTGCCCAACTTCAATAATATTTAATGTCACATGAGTTTGGACTTGGCTCCATCTCTAAAACGTTTACATAGATACAGTAGTTTGGAGTGGTTTGTTTATTTATTTATTTACCATTGCCCTTTGTACTTCAAATGTTTTCTTGGCATATCATTAGTACATATCATTTTCTTGACATATCATTTTCAAAACGGACTCGTCCACATAGCTGCTTGTCTGAAATACAGTTTTCCCTCACTTGCTTCCAGATAACCAGCTGCTGCCATCAGCTTCTCTGCCCTATTGTGCCTGCATTTCAGTTGTATTTATTCTGTTTAAAAGCATTTGCCATTGTCAGAAAATGTGTTCCTTTGCTAGAGACAAGTCACCAAAGGTGTTCTGCAATTAACCAAACTAGCAAACAAAGAATGAACAGAATCCTGCCAGTAAACAACCTAACAAAATATCCAAAGACAGAGGCAGATGTAGAATGAGCACGTTCAATGAAGCTCTTTTAATTTGTTGCAGAAATGCACAAAGTGGATTGGCGCATCTTTGAATTATGCCAATTATGAAGGCTTGATCTTGCACTTCCATCCATTTCCATACAATCCACCCTGTCATGATTATCATGCCCCCATGTGTTTATCGAACAATGTTAAGTTCCTTTTGCTGTTCCATCAAACTGCATGGGTATAAAATCACACACACACACTCACAGACACATGCAGAGTCCTTTGTTGATTGGGATTATTTTGAAAATGTCCCAGTTTCTTATTTATCATAAAACTTGTGTTTGCCTTTTATCTTTTCACTGGACAAGATAGCCACTAATGAGGTGACATATTCCTTATACACTTCTGCTGTGCTTCTTATTTACTGCCTCAGAAGTGTCTAAATTCTTAGCCTCTCTAACATCCCTTTAAATGTAGGAACCCTTGTCTCTTAGGAGTCCCTGTCCCTGTCATCTACATAGTTTTGACTCTAAAAACTGTACAATCTATTTAGTTAAGCTGTGGACATTTTATTTAACCATTTCTATACTCTGCTCAATATAGCTTTCTCAAGCACTAATGTTTTATTTTACGTTTACCTTATTCATTTTTCAGGACTTGTAACCCACCTTGGTGGGCAGCACAACATCAGACAAAACAACATCATAACAATAAAAAATATCCATATCCAAATGAGAACCCAAACCAATAGATAACCATAAAAAAGAAAGATCAAATCCAAGAGAGGTGCCCCCAGAGAGTCAGCTGGGACTGAAAGCACATTGAAATAAAGCATCTTTAATTGGCTTACAGAACTCTGCATGCACTTCTGGGAGGGAGCATTCCATGAGATGGGAACTATTATAGAAAAGGGCTGCCATCTTGCCTGTGCCACATAAGAGGAGGGAACTGTGGAGGAGTATGGAGATAACCTTGAATTAGGAATGCAGGTATGGTTAAATATATATCAACTTCATGCTGAGAAAGAGGAGGGAATAAGAATGAAGCTTAAGATAGCCACACCTTGAAACTCTTTGGTATAATTGGGGGAAAGAGAATCTCTGTCAGGGTTTCAAAATTCTGTTATTACACCCTGCGGCAATAAAGTAGAGTTCCAGTAGCCCTTGTGGAATCTGTTTCCTGACCTGGGCTGTCAGGAGTTTCCAGCAGGACCTCTCTTGATGAACGCAACAGATGAGCAGGTTCAATTCTGGCAAGGGGTTGACTATTGAATTGTACCATTAAGGACTTTAAAGGTACTTTGAGTTGGATCCAGAAACCTACTGGCAACCAGTACAGTGACTTTACATTTTAGTGAAGCTTTTCTCCAATGTTTAAAGGGAGGGAGTGGGGAGGAAAAGAAGATTGGGGATAAAGCTTGAAAGCTCTTTAAAGGTCTTCCAGACACAATATTTGCATTTCCCACAAATACAGTGAATACTTTTGCAACTCAAGAAGGACCCATCTAGTATTTAGAGACTTGTGTGTAGAGTCTCAATTTAATCCAAAGCTAGCCCAAATCAATTGGTTTTATGGGTAGGTTTTAGTGTTCAGCAGCAACAGGAACCAAATCTGATGTGACCGAGAGTAGAATGTGTTCTTTTCTGTTTGCCCATCTGCCTCTCTGAAAAAGTCCCTCTGTGATTGGCAATTTGCCATTTAAACTACCTTCTTAGAATCCAACTCAGATAGGAGAATTCCCACATGACCTGCGGGGTTACTAGGAAAGAAATATCTTATGGTTTAATGTAAAGCAAAATCTCATCCTATTGCAATGAAATACAGAGTGCCTTCGATCAACCTCCCACCTCAATGCTACTTTGAAATATGTGCCCTTCACCCCAATAAAATAAAGCATAGTTTTATTTCACTGCTGTTTAACAGTTAATGAAAGATTTGCACCTGTACAGCTGCTGTGAGCTGAAACAAGCATGTGTGTCTGTGTACATGTGTGTGCGTGTGTTTTCTGATTCAAACAGTTGTAAATGCTTTGAGTAAAAACACTGAGGACTGCTAATGGATAGGTTTATTTTAAAGCATGCCATCTGCTATCAATCATAGAGGGGTATAGGAGGTTTGGCTGTGATTCCTTCTTGTGAGCCTGATAAAGATAGGGCTGTGTACTCTCGAACATTTAGTCCCCAGGAGAATAAAACATCAAACCTATTCAGCAGCTCCACTAACAATAATAAAAATGCCTCTGCCTAAAGGTGACATTCCGAATTTACGATTATTTGTGTCTATAAAGTGTATTATTTGGCTCCAGACTCATTCTGACTGTCTCACTACAAGAAGAATACATTAAGCTTGCCTGAAGTTAATGGAAATCCTATCCTTTTATGAAACCAACCGCCAGCACCTGAGATACTCTAATTCCTGTAGCATCCCCAGAAGAGGGTCCTTCATCTGCTATTCCTCAGAAGGTGAAGGTCAGCCAGTATACAATGTGTTGAATAACTCTGGGGTTCTTTATTAGATTTGTATGCTGCCCATCTCCTTCAATGGGTGACTCAGGTTTTATAAGTTATGCCTCCCCTCCCCCCAATCATAACATCCAAATATGTAAATTCATGGAAATGATCAGAACTGCAGTCCTCAACTTCAAGATAGCATTGAGTGCTATAGAGAGAAAACATACATGGAGGAGATTTCTAGGGATCGTCAGAACATTACAGAAAGATGCAGGGTCAAACCTTTCCTCGGGTGACCTAGAAACATCAATCAAAGAATCAGGAAAATCAGAAGAGGCTGCATAGCACATGGTTACAATATGTAATTTTGGAACAGGTCTAAAAGAACTACAAAGAACAATCAGAACTGAATTCAAGGAATTTATCTTTGTATTGTATATGCTTCATTAACTATAGAAAGGCCTTTGATTGGGTCAACCATGTCAAGTTGTGGAATGGGAATCCCAGAACATTCCATCCTTTTCCAGAGAAACTTATATACAAGACAGGAAGCCATAGACTGGATGGAGCATGGTGAAACAGACTGGCTCCAGATTAGCAAAGGAGTGAGAAAAGGCTGAATTTTTTTCTCTCCTCATTTATTCAACCAATACACTGAATATATATTGAGGGAAGCTGGATTGGAAGAAGATGAGCATGGTTTTAAAATTGGAGGAAGAAACATCAATAACCTGATGACACTACTTGATATTTGAAAATACAAATGATCTAGGATCTATGGTAATGAAAGTCAAGGAGCACAATAAGACATGGGATTAATGTTAAATATTAAATATAAAGAAGACCAACTAAAAACAACATACAGCAACCAGCCTTAGAATTGACAATGAAGATATTGACAGTGAAAATATGAGACTAGCACTTGATAGGGTAGTTATTATGTCATTAGAACAGATATTCAGATGCAATGATGTGTCTATACTTTCAAAGATTAGAATCATGCAGGCAAAAGTTTTCTCTGTGACACTGTATGGAAGCAAAAGCTGGACTTTTCAGAAGCAAAGATAGATAGAGTATTGATATTTTTGAACTTTAGAGTTGGAGAAAACTCTTGGAAATACCATGGATAGCCACCCCTTCCCCCCAACAAATGGATCACATAACAAATAAATCCAGAGTTTTTATTCAAGGCACAAATGACCAGCCTCAAGCTTCATGCTTTGGAAACATTACGCAAAGACTCAGCTCTCTTGAGAAGTTCATAATGTTGGGAAAAGTGGAAGGAAACCAAAGAGGAAGACCACCATCAAGGCCCCAGACTTCCTTTTGGAACTTCTTCTTCAGCCCTGTTTGATTGCTGAAAATCACTGGTGTAGTGTCCCATCATTTTGAAACAACACAAAAACTGCAATATATACCATACAAAAAGCAAAATAGTATTTTCCCCCTCCCCTGCCAAAAACACCCACAAAAAATGGAATCTTTTGACTCATCAAAACCCCCACCCACAAAGTAGGTGCAATCTCTGGGCACCAAGGCGTTATCCACTGAAATAATATTTTATACCTGAGGAGGAAGGGACAGGCATGCATGCACACACAAAATATACTCTAATGAAATCTTATGCATCTGACAAAGGCTTTTCAACATTTCTGTTGAGCATAAATTAGAGACTGGTGCTCACCAAATTTCATTATTTCCATACTTCTAATTGTATGATTATGGTTGTAAGATTGGAACCATTTTTGCTTCTGGGTGCAGTTCAGGTTGCCATTATTAGCCCTAAGCGGTTTGGGAGCTGGATATCGAAAATATTCTGTCTGGATCTGTGTATACCATAGGGTCATAAGGAATAACCTGATTGCATATCCTATATCCTGTGAGGATTGAGGAATGGAAATGTAAAGTTAAACTTTCTTCATACCAGAACCTAAATCGACATAAGTGAAGAGTTTCACTGAACATGCTCTTTCGATATCTTTCTGTGTCTTTGCTCTGTCTGCTGATATTGTTGTTGGGTTCTTGTTTGTGGTCAAGATTCCATTCCTTCTTTGCTTTCTTTCTTTAATTCGTAAGCTATCAGCAAAAATAGAACTAGTACAATCCTGTTTCCCCAAACTTTTAGCTGCCCATCCAAAAATGCAGTTAAAGAGAAAACAAATAGCCCTTCTGAGCTTCCTTGGAAGCCCAGTGAAACCTCAATGCATGTTCATTCCGGACAGCAACGTATTTATATTTGCTCAATAGCTGCAGGTCTTTTACCATTTTCATCTTACGATATGTGTCAATCTTTAGCTGCAAGCTGATCTTCCTTAAGGTTAGTAGATGTAGGATGGAGAACAGTTGACAAATATGCAAAGGATTTAATGGCACGCTTATATTGTTCTACAACTTCTGGATTAAAGCAAGCACTGTATGTGCTTCTTGGAAAGATGTATCTGCATATATAATTAGAGGCTGGTTGGGGAAGGGTATGTGTCCTTATTGCAGGAAAGAATAAAGAAGAATAATCTTGTATTGGGTTCTCTCTTTTTCCCTCTACCTTATCAGCAATTTGACAGCCATACAGAGGATGCCAAAAACCACTTATCCATCTCTAAGTTCCATGTGGCTGGTGGCAAAGGTGCACACTGTGTGCACTGCCCCATATGTGTGCAACATCTGTACCCCGCCACTGCTTCTGCTGGCATGCAAATGATACATGGGGGTAAGACCCTATTAAATTGATGCGAGCCACGTGGAGCACCTAAATATGCAAGTGCCTCTCAACAGCTTCTATGCGGCCATTAATTAGCTCATAGTGATGTGGCAAGAGGTGAACTGCTAAGGGTAAGTGAGATTCTCTCAAAAGGAATCATTGTTGAGACATGAAGACAGATGGCAACCAGCCCAGAGGGGGAAAGGCACAAAAATATCACGGAGGGCAAAAATCTAGATAGTATTGCAAAGTGGAGATGAGAATCTTAAGAATCTACTTCTGGGACCTAGGAATTGGGTATATGTATTTGGTCTAAGCAGCTCTGGTATTATTTTAAAAAAATGTGACCCTAAATAAATAGAAACTAGGATATGGGAATGCAAATAATTTCTGTAAGCCTGGTCTTAACAAGCTATGTGTGTGGCTCCTTCCAATCTGAAACTCCTGCAAGGGAGACATGGACATTTCCAGAGAGAACTTCTAAACATTACGATTACTGAACCATTGACCTTGATCGTGTTCTAAAATATACACTTCCATACCACTTTATACAATAAGAAAATAGAGGCCGTGATTTTTGCTTCCCTCTGTCACCATTCAAAATATGTTCTAAGTCAATGTTTCCCAACCTGGTTAATTTCCATATGTGTGGAGTTCAATTTCCAGTATACTCAGCCCACATCTGAAAGTCACCGAAGTTGGGAAACACTGCTCTTGATCTGTTATTGCAAGTCAGCCTTGTACATTTGCTAGCACTGAACTGAACAAAAAATTTTTTTTTTTTTTTTGCATTTCTCTCCAAATTGAAAAACAGGAAATTGCTCTTGAATCCAAGGAAGAAATTTCTGTGAAATTCTTGTGAGAGGTATATGAGGTTTGAGGTTCCTGGCATTATTGTAATTATGAGAGAAGTGAAGAGTTTGTGTGTGAGTCTTGTCTTTTGTGGTGCAGCCATTTTGCCAGCATCACACAGCTTCCTTGTCAGCAACGTCTTTAGAAGAGATCAAAAGAGGCAAGATGGTGGTCGCAGCATCATAATTGAAGCCCCTCCCTTTTGTATATACATATAATGTTGACACATATACAAATGAGGCACGGCTTCAGACTTGATATCATAACCGCCATCTTCCTCTTTTGACTCCTCTGCCCCAAAAAACACCATTGTCCTTGGCCTCTTACACTTAAATTACATCTCAAAAAAAATATCACAAGTGAATATATCAAGTGAAAAGTAAATATGCCAGTGAAGTTGTTGATGGATGGAGAGATGGACAATAGAAAAGGAGTTGATGAGAGCACCTGTGCAGAAATTAAGAGGAAAAAAAGTGTTAAAATACCCAGAAACAGAGGGGGGAAATGGAAGCTTCTCTTATTGTGGGGAGAAATGAGTTTGGGAAGTTGAACAAGATTTCCAGATGGCATATATTCTTTCACTGACTGTGCTACTTCTATATTCTTAAGCACACTTAGCTGGCACCATGAATTTTAGTATTACTTCTGAATAAGCGGAACCTGCATATGGCTGACTCATATCACTCTTCCCCATTTTTTTTTTTTTTGAATTCAGAGAAATTTTAAAGGAAAATGAATAGGAAATCAATCAATCAATCAATCAATCAATCAATCAATCAATCAAATCTTTATTACAGTCAAAGACCAGCATAAGGAGGATGGGTTACGGTCAACTAAAAAGCATAAAAAATACATCAAAGTCTAACATATATTTTTATAAAAAGCTGAAATATATAAAACAGAAAATATCTGAAAGGAATCTAAAAGGAGGGGTAGGAGCATTAGATGGGTGTAGGGGGATATAAAGGTTAGTATGTGGCAGACTATATCTATCCAATTACAGAGCATTCTAGTATGACAAACTAGATGCTCATTAAGTCTAGTTTATGGCACAGGTCATCATCTGACAAATTTTAATCGCTACTGTGCAGAACCTGGCAACATTATATATTGTAGCAGGGTTGGTATCTGAAAGCAGCAGGAAGGTGTAGAACTGTCCTGTGCACCCTGGGTATTTATGCAGTAATGCTGAGATGAGTCTAGTATGAATGTCTCTGTAATACAGGCACTGGAGAAGCGCATGCTCTGTTGCTTCTGGGAGTCCAGAGTCACAGGGGCATTGGCTTTCTGGGTAAGGGATCTTCCTGTATTGACCTTCAAGGACAGCTAAGGGGAGGGCCAGACATCATGCCAAAGTAAACATCCTCTGGTGTTTAGGCACTTCAAGTTTAGTTAAGTATGTCATAGGGGAGGCAGAGTGCCTGTTGCATTCACTGGCAGTAAAGGTTGGGGACCTGGCTAGATTCAATTGGTACTCTGTGTCTGCTACATGCTGTTTGATGAGTGCTGTGGCCTGATCATATCCAACGTGGAGTAGAAGACCTGGAGAGAAGCCCAAGGATGACATTTTAGTTGCTACTGCCTGTTTCCATGTGGACTGAAAATCATCCCTCTTAGTTAATGGTACAATGCCAAGGGGAAAAAAGGATAGTCTGAGCCAATAGTTGAGTATGGTCACCCACACTCTAGCCTCTACTTTCATGAGGCCTGCCTCTAGTCTCAAGGTGGTATTAGGGACAAATTTTGGGATTTGAAGGGCTGGTCTTAGAAATTTGGATTATACAAGTTCTAATGGTGCAAAATTGGAAAAGGGGCCCAGCTGGGCACCATAAAGAAGTTGTGCTATTGGCTTGGCTTCAATAATTTGACTGCTGCAGGAATATGGTGGCCACTTCTTATCTTGAGGAATTTAAGGATGGCAGATGAGCTCCTCTGTGCATTCTCAACAATGGAGTGCCAACGGGCTTTCCTACTGCTGGCAGAGGGAAGGACTACCCCCAGGTATTTGAAACAGGAGACCTGCTCAGTCTTGTGGCCATCTATGTTGTAAAAGTGGCCCTTAGGTCTTTTGGCAAATGCCATGTTTTAAGTTTTTTAATAATTGAGTTCTAGCTGGTCTTCCTTGCAGTTCTGTGTTAGGGCTTTCAGTGCTCTTTTAAGGCCAATAGGCGTTATTGACATTATTGCTGCACCATCTGCATAGAGTGGAACAGAGATGTGTCTTCCAGAAAGTGGAGTCCTTGGAGTTCTCTGAGCTTGGTTGTAATGCAACGCCTAGAATCTATAGCACTTCCATGCATACAACCAAAAGTATGGACCCAGTATATAGATGACACTTTTGCTATAATAAAAAATGAACAACTAGAGAAGACACATGAAACTATCAAAAACATCTTCAAAGGAATAAAATTCACCAGAGAGGAAGAAAACAACAACATGCTACCCTCCCTGGATATCCTCATCAGCAGAGGAAACAAGCCCAGATTAGAAACTCAAGTCTATTGGAAAACAACCCACACTAACCAAGTACTCCATTACCAAAGTAACAACCCAACCTCCCACAAGAGAAGCCATGTAAGAACATTATTTAAATGAGCGCAAACTCACTGCAGCAACCCAGGACAGCAGAATAAGGAAACAGGATACCTATACAACATCTTCCAACAAAATGGATATCCACACAACTTTATCAAAAAGTGCCTGACCACTCAGCCTACTACAATACAACCAACACAAGCTATGAAAAGGATAACGCTGCCATACATCAGAAACATCACAGAAACAACCAGCAGGCTATTACAACTACATGGCATCTCTGTAGCACACAAACCAACTAAAGCCCTCCAAAACAACTTAAGTAAACCAAAAGACCCAGTAGCCCAAGAAGAAAAAACAGGAGTCATCTGTTGTTACTGTGTAAGGACTGTGACAACCACTATGTAGGACAGACAGGCAGAAGGCTAGCAGAGTGCATCCATGAACACCAACTAGCAGTCAGAAGACACAATGAAAACTCCTTAATCTCACACATGGTTAGCCATAGTTTCATCTGGGAAACTGTCAGCATTTTACACCAAACTAAATCCAAAAATGTGAGGGAATTCCTGGAAGCTTGGTATTCAGACAAGCACATAGAGATAAACAACATCTACACACTATTCAAAAGAGACAATAGAAAGGAAAACAAAAGACCAGAACACCTCCTCACCATCAATTATCACCCAGATAAGTAGAGATTAATACCAAGATTATCACCGGACATACAATAAAGTAGTAAACAATACCCTAATCAAGGAAGTACCAGAAAGGTGGGGGGGGGGGGAACCACACCCCTACCAACACTGGCAGGGCATGCCACTGTATATAAACAGGGAGCAAACCCCACTCAATTCTAGCACTGAAGATGTTACCTAGGCAGGTAATGAAACATTTGCAACAAAACAACCAAGCTCAGAGAACCCCAAGGACTCCATAGTTCAACCCTGAGCAACACATATTCTCTTCTATCACTTCCAGAAAGTTTTGGGCAGTGAAAGTTCCTGTTAAGGAGGCGGCCACCATGGAGTTGATATAGAAATTAAATAAGAGTGAGGCCAACATGTAACCTTGCTTGATGCCTTTCTCAGTTCCAAAGGCGCTTGTGCGATGGCCCTGGGTTATGAATAGGAAAGGTATTTCAGTGTACTGATGTGACCCAGATAACCAGAGTTACCATCCTAAGCAATTATACTAGTGACTTATTCCCAGTATAACAGTGGGCCTCAGTCTACATTCTGGAGCATAAAGCACTAGAAGAAACAAGGGGATATAGCTTCTGGTAAACATGCTTAGGGTTACCCTATGCCTGCTAAATAAACACGTTTAAGATTTCACCGAAACGCTGACATACATTTATCAAAGTGGACATAGAAACAGTATATAACAGAGCATGGAACTTGGTGGGTCTTAAACCTACATCAACACTCACAGAATTCAGCCACACATAGATTAATTTAGGAAAAACAAGCTGGACTTTCCCAATGTCATGCCTCCAAGAATGTGGGACTTCAATTCCTATATAACTTTTATCCAGCACAGACAATGGGGAAATTGCTAGTTGGTATGATTGTTATGGCTCTCATTTCCCTAGTTTATGAGGCTTGTATCTACTGAGCATTCTCTTTGTGCCCAGAGAGTTCCATCTCTTTGACTTTACCCTTTCAATATTCTGAGGAATTTTTTAGTTATGATATCACTGGTTTTTGTTTTTGCTTTGTTCTTGCTGGCTTGTTTTGCTCTGTGGCACAACAGCAAGACATATTGGTACAATGGTTGGCAAATAAGAGTGGTTTATTCAGATGAGTTCCAAAACTGATCAGGCAACCTGAGCATAGTCAGGGCCACATTTCTTTTTAAATTGACCTTTGATCAATATCAAAGATCACTGATGTCTTCAAAACAGAATGGAGGCTAATTTTTTTGTCCTGCTTTGGAGGGAACTGAAATGTAGTGAGCAAAATCAAGCTATACATGTTAAACCTATGGGGGACTTTATGCAACTATTTAAGGGGGTATTTTTACAAACAAACTAAACTAAACTAAACTAAACTAAACTAAACTAAACTAAACTAAACTAAACTAAACTAAACTAAACTAAACTAAACTAAAGTATGCTGGTGAACATTATAATTTATCACTGGCACAATCCTGGGGATGAGCAGACACCCAAAAATGGGGTCTGGGAATTTAGTTTTATCTATGAATCAGTCCAGTATGGTTTGTTCAACAAACTATGATTAAAATAAATCATGTGGGAATCCTTCACTGAGTTAGGCTTGCATGCAAGGGGACTTCACAGGGTCTCATATGTTCTACCCACAGCTCAGCCGCACGAAACAGACCACCAAGTATGAAATTAAGCTGAATAGTTTACAGTTCCAGAAACAGTTCTGTGAAGTGATGCCTTCGCAGGTTACATATTTTCTTTCTGCCCAAAACCAAAGTAGGGCCTGGATAATGACATAGCACAGTACATGGATAAACATACAGTACACAAAGAGCAGCTCTTTGTGCAGTCAAGACTGGGTAGAGAAGAAACAGTAGTCATCCCACCTCTTTCATCCCAATCCCACTCAATATGCTGATAAATAATTGTTGCAGAGAATCTTTCTGTTTGTACAGAGACGATGCCAGATTTTCTACGAGTCTGCATTATGTATGGAACAGACTCGCCACTCTAGGCAGTCATGAAAAACAGTGAGTAGAACTACAGAAACAAGTGTGTGTGTGTGTGCATGTGTATGTGTGTGTGTGTGAGAGAGAGAGAGATCCTCAACCACAGAGAATACCTGGATCAAGTGAAGAGGGAATTCATTTTCAGAAAGTATTTTTGGCTCCATAATTACTGCACGGCTACATCTCCATTCCTGCTATTTAATTACATTTCATTCTACATGCATTTGGACAGGATCTGTGTGGGTGGCAGTGGTGGTGGGTCAACTGCAACTGAATCTGCCACAAATTTCCCCAGTAATTTCATAACTTTTCTTACAGCAGTATTATTTCCCAACTAGGAGCCCCAGCACTGATGCTCTTGCTCTAAATTAGTAGCCCACATTTTCTAAGCTTAATAACACCTTTCAAGTCCTGCTATTCCTCTCCTTGGTGTTATTCTTGTTCTCTTCTTCCGCTCCAGAATCTGTCCTTTAGATTGCTGAAATGCCAGATGGAAGAAGAAGCCATTTCCTTCATGTGCCTACATCTCAGACTTCCTCCCATCATCAAAGTAAACCTTCCCCGGCCAGCAGGAAGTAAAATCAGCACAGAGTTATGAACTTCAGGATGCAGAAATCAAAGACCACTGATGGCAGCTGAAAATTTCTCACATCATTCAATTTAGTCCCAGGCAGAAAAATTATCCTGCATTTTTTCCCTAGTAGTTCTGAAATTTGATGAAAGATTATGTGCTGTAGAAATAATTTCAAAGGTGAGAAGAATTTTGTAGAAATTCTCAGAGGTGGAGTGTGGAGCTTTTGTCTATTCTGTCCCAAAGTGTCCACTGAGTGCATGTAGCTGCCTTGTCCTTCCTTGTAAAGTCATCTAATCCATGATCCATAGGTGCCCTAGCTTCATAGGCTTTCATTCAATCCCAATGGAAGACTTCATGAGGGCATTTCTCCTACTAGGTGTTTTAAATAGCAGTCCTACCATTAACATCAAGAAGGAGTTCCTACTTACTGTAGAATTTCTCCTTCCCTTGGAATACTTCAGTGAAATGCTCCCAACTGCTCTATCCATAAATTTGGTGGGGAAATTCAAAAGGCAATTTGTGAAATTCAAATACTGCAGCTCTTCTGTTTTATCTGATGAGGAGCTGGCCTCTGAAATTCCTGCATCTTCCTTTTCTAGCAATGTCTCCTGGATGGATGCAACACCCCAAAGCACAAATAAAGATTTTGCTTAAAATAGCCACTTGACTTTACTAAGTGCCATTTAATTTCATAGAAATAAAACCAAGTGGAACATAGAGTTTAGTGGGCACCAAAGAACATGCTAGTTGTCACCCATGGGTGCTATAGCAGGGATCTTGAGAGTAGAATTTTCTGGAATATAAATAACTGAAAATAATTTAGATTAAATGTGTGCTGGGAATCTCTGATATTTCAGTACAAAATTTCAGTCCAGAGAATATGAAATTGAAATCATGTTTCAGTTATCTTTTGAATAAGAACAAAATACCTTATTTCCATCATCCTACAGCTACCTTCTGCTCACTCTTGTTTTGGTTCTTCTGTATGTATATTTCTCTATTCGCCAGCAGATTTTTGAGTCAAATGGGAAGATTCTGTTTTAGCCAACAAAATGAGATTTCAGCTGGCAGACATAACTTATGCCTTATTGTCATCTTCCCTAGACAGCTCATGCATATATATATAATTGATTGATTTCCTATCTTACCTCCTGTAGGCACTGTGGCATATATATCATGCCAACCTCACATATTTCCTTACAATTGGTAGATTTGGTTGAGCGATAATGACTGGCCCAAAGTCATCCAGTGAGCTTCATAGGTTAGAGGGAGCTTAAAACCTCTAAGGTGTGGAGAGAACCATAGCGAGCAGCAATACATGCATAAAGGATCCATGTGTCTTGATGGATCACAACATGAACATAAGCTAGCCCTTTAATACAGCTGCAACAAAAAGAAAATTCAGTTGAAGACTGCACCAACAAAAGTATAATGTGAAGATTAAGAGAAGTTATTGTGCCTCTCTATTCTGCATTGGTCAGATAACACCTAAAATATTGTATGCAGTTCTGGGCACTGGGTTTAAGGAGGATATTGACAATTGGAGTGTGTCCAGAGGAGAGCAGCCAAGTTGATAAGATGCAAGGAAGGAAATTATGAAGAATGGTTAGGGTTGTTGGGTAGGTTTAGCATGGATAAGAAAAGACTGTGGGGAGACCTGGCATCTATCTTCAGGTATCTGAAGCACTGTCATGTAGGAGAAGCAAAATTGTCAAGAGTTGTTCCAGAAGGTAGGACAAGAAACAATGGGTTTAAATTACAAGGAAGTAGATTTCAATTGGAATTTGGGGGAAAAAAAAATCCAACAGTAAGAGCTATTCAACAATCAGAGCAACTGCCTTGGGAAGTAGTGAACTCTCCTTCCCTGGAAATATTTAAACATGGGCTGGGTGGCCATCTGTCAGAGATGCTGTAGAGGTGGATTCTTACACTGAGCAAGATTTGAACCAGATGATCTCCAATGTATATCCCAGTCCTTCTACTCTGTGATAGTATGAATCTGGGTCTCCCTGCTCCTAGTCCAACTGCCCAACCATTATACCACCCTGGTTTAGGACTGTGTCCTATATTATTTCTTAAAACCTGCTTAGTAAGCAAGTTTGCCAAGAAAGTCTAGGGTCTGTTGCTTTATGAGGGTATCAGCATGGTTTCAAAATTCTTACTCAAAGAAATCCCATATCACATCTCTGTGGAAATGTGATAATTCTGAATGTCTATTCACAAAACAAGCAGAAATTTCTGTAAATAATAGGTTGTTGGATGGTGAAGAGGGTCTGGGACCAACTGTTCTTAATATCTAGAAAGCAACCTCCCCCTGCCCCACACACACACCTGTCCATCAAATGCTCACCAGCACCAGAATACATGCCTGCTTTTGCAAGGAAGCAAAAAGAGAAGTGAACTTCAAGCTGATGCCTATAGCAGAATTTATTACCTCAATATTCTGTAAAATATGCGCTGACAAAATATGTTTTGTGAAGGCAAGAAATACATGTTCTCCCACTTCAAAAAGGTGGTTTTGCAGAGTTCTGATTCACAAAAGGTATTCCTTGACAAATGAGAAATCCTGAACTACCTCTCCTGAAAAAATACTTTGGGGGCAGTGTATCTAACTTGTGTGTTCATCTTCAGGAATCAGTGTAAAGTTTGTCTCTCCTTTTACCTCTCTGAACTTTTCTATTCTAGCCATTGCTTTCGTTCTTTCTTTATCTGAATGAAAATATTCAGACAGAAGTGAAAAGAGGCCAAAGAGGAGTTCAACATCTGTGAAAAACACAAAGCCTGTATTGGGGATCATTTGGAAAGAAATTGAAAATAAAACTGCACATATTATAGTACTTTAATTCAAATACAGATGGCAGCATTTTTTTTAATTTTTATTTTTTGGAAGCTAGGTAGGGTCAGGTCAGCTCAAGTTAGTACTTGGAAGAGAAATCACCCAGAAATTCCAAAGTTGTAGACTGAGAAACTGGAAAACATCCTGGAAGAAAATAGGAATTGGTCTCAGTTCAAAGGAGACTATACCTTTTATGGTGTGACAATGCTTGGAATTCTGTTTTCACAGAAATTGTACCTTAAAAAAGAACAGGGCAAGCAGAATAATAACATTATGAGACAATTCCCATTAAGAAGATGACAGCACTTTGAGCTTCGATGCTTAAAAGTGGGGACTGGCAGGGGCAGGGCACAAGCATATAAAGTTATGCTCAAGATAAAGACAATGGATCAGAAGTTGTGTGTGTTTTTCCCTTATGTTCTCATAATACTAATGGAACAACTTAAGGAAAACAGTTCTTCCCATGACAAAGAGTTAAACTGGAGGATTTGCTGCCATGTAATATACTGATGACCATCAGCTTGATAGCTTTAAAAGGGGATATGGCAAATTTAATGTTCATGTCTTAATAGTACCAGAAGCAAGGTGACTCTCAGCAGAAGTTGCTGAGGAATATGACTGATGTACTTTCTGCTCAATGTTGCCCTGCTAGCAAATTTCCCAGGGATATCTGATTAACTACTTGGGATCAGAATGTGAAACCAGATAGGCCTTTGATCTAATCCAATGTAATTTTTCTTATGTGCTTAACTGATACATCTATAGAATCATTTTTTGTAATCTATTTCTTTGTAAGTATTCAGTGTGCTACGTCACTTCAATAAAATGAACAAAAATCCTGATTATAGTAGTCTTTGCCACAAGTAAATAAATGAATAATTTAATATAAGATCCTGTATTTTACTTCTCTCTGTGTCCCTGACCTCCTCTGTCTTTCATTATTAAAAGGCCCATTTTCAAGGGAGCACCTGCTTCAATATATTTCACGATAGGTGAGAAAAATAAAAGTATATATTAGAAGGGGGAATCCCTTTGCCTTGCTTCCCCCCCCCCACCCCCCAATGTAGATAATAAATAACTTTACCAACAAGACAGTTTTGGATGGAGCATGCAGTATAAATAATTTAATAGGAAGAAATGCTGTAAGACAGCAATTCACCAGAGTAAGGACAATTGAGACCCAAATGCCATAAAAGATAAATATGCTTATATGAATTGGCATGTGTTAGCTATTATGCCATCATTCATTTCCCACAGATTTCTTTTTATAGGAAACTTTGGGAAAAAAATTCCCTGAAGAACCAGCCAAGTCATTAAACCACAACAGGTTTCCTTTCAACATAGTTGGGAGTGGGCAATGAATGTGTTCATGTTTCTTAAAGCACCAATGGGTTGTTTTTCAACTGTCAAGAGGAACAGTTGATCCTGCTGTGAAGGTCAAGCAGAAGACAGTGCTGGGACCTTCTTGGCTATGCATGTTGCCATATATTCTGCCACTCTTCTGATCATTTTTGGTTTGCCAGTTGAATTGATGCTGGACCACAGATTTCCTTTAACTGGGAACAGATGAGATTGCATGCCCTTCCACCTCAGTCTGATGCAGAGAGTGCAAGGACGTTTTCTTGTTCCTTTGATTGTTGCTCATAGGCGAAGTGCATTCCCGTTCTCTGCTAGACAGAGGACTCTTGCACTTTCAGCTGTGTTCTCCTTCCTAGCCAGCACAATGGGCCGATTGCATTATTGCTGTCATAGTTATTTAATGCCGACATTTTTGGCAAGATTTTTTTCCCCTTTCTCTGAAAAGAGGGACATTTGAGTTTCTTCCACAATTCTGCTGTCTCTCTCTGTGCCTGTGTGCTTAAACAGCATTCCTCCTGCATATCTTTCCCAACTGACTACCAGCTGGCTTACAGCTTTCACATGTTCTTTCTGTTCTGAGTGACACCATCAATGGACCTAGAAATTTTCAGTAGTGCCTCATGATACTGAGCCAGCTGTGGAGATGCAAAGAGTCAAAGCACTGTGATGTGGTGGTTATATATTTAAGGCTTTTGCCACTCCCTTTTGTTTTTGCTTCAGAGAAGCACCCTTTTAGTGACTGATCTTGAACCAGAATAAGAGGACCAATGGTGAAAACTTGCATTCCTCATTTCTCAAGGTTGAAAAATCTCCTGTAAACCACAGCTACACATATGGAATCCTCCTCAGAATATTGCCAAGAGTACTAACAACCTTTGTGAGAGAGGCATTAGAGGTAAGGTCCCACCCGATGTTGTTTTTCATAGCTTTAGTAGTATGAATAGAATTGCCAAATACATTCAATTTTTAAAAGGAGCATGATGAGTACAGTAAAAGATTTTGGAGAGAAGAACACACAGAGATATTCCTTGTCATTGACCATGATGGTGAGAATTCTGGAAACTGAACTTCCAAAACATCTGGTGGCCACCAGTTTAAGGAGGCTGCTTTATTTATTTCATATGTTGTTACTTTATAACAGCCTCCCCAAAATGGTGGCCTCCAGATGTTTTAGAAGTTCCATTCCCAGAATTCTCACCATCATGGCCAATGACAAAGAATTCTGGGGGTTGTAGCCCTAGCACATCTGGATGCCACTAGTTTGAGAAAGGGTGCTTTAAAGTAAAATGCCAGAATAATGGCAGAACTACTTAGTTTTAACTAAAAATAACAGAAGCAGATGAACCCAGACTATTTTTTTTTTAAACAAAGGAGAGATAAGAAGGGAATAAACTATTGGAAGTTTTAAATAATGACTTTCAAGAAAGTAAATTGTGAACTCACAATGGCAATCAGAGACGGGAACATGATTGTAATGGTGGTGAACATAATGCAAGCAGAGAATTTGTTTTTGGAAAGACTTCAAAGTTATAAGCTGAGACAAAAAAAGAAGAAAACTTGATGAGGAAAACATATATCACAAGCATTAAGACCTGGATTAATTAACAGCTGAAAAAGAAATTATGCCCTAAATCTGGAAAGAAGCAAATGTTAGTGATGTAGTGATGTTTAAACACGCAAAATAGTAAGACCTTGATGCACAATCAAGTCAAGCATCTCCACTTCAGCTTGCCCTTAACTGATAATGCTGTTGGCTTGACTGTGATCCCTTCAGATCACAAGTTGATGTTAGTGCATGCAAGTCAATAAATCTTAGCTGACTAAAACTTGTTTGGACAAAAGCAGTGTTACAGGCAGAGGAAAGACTGTTGCTGGAGCTTTGGAGAAGAGGGATGAAGTTCACTTGAGAACTTGGAGGCCAATTGGAAAGGCCTAATAGGCCATATTTTGGGTCTGCAAAGTACATGTACCTCTTGTTTCCTCTCTCTGCTTAGAGTGTTCTATAGTCTTATTAATTCTGAGCATTCCCCAGATCCTTGGGCTTCATGGCATGACCAACCCACAGAGTGCAGTTATGAAGTAGGGCTTGAAAGTTAGTGAAGTTATCCTTGGGAAAGCATATGACCTCAGCTGTCCCTAAGGAAACAATACAGGTAGTCCTTGCTTAACGACTACAATAGGGACCCACAATTCCATTGCTAAGCACCACAGTCGCTAAGTGAAACATCATGTGACTGTGACAGGCTTATGACCTCACTTCCCCTTTGGTCATTAAGTGAAGCACCATGTTTGTTAAGTGAAACTTCACATGATGGCGACTTACGATTTTACTTCTGCCTTCTCTATTAACTCTACTTGTCACAAGCCAGTTGCAAAGCACCCGAATGGCAATCACATGACTGTAGGGTACTGCAACTGTCATAAATGTGAGGACCAGTCACAAAGCTATTTTTTTACACTGCCATAACTCTGAACAGTTGTTAAATGAGGCAGTCAGTGAGTGAGGACTACCTGTACCATCATCCATACTAAAGGAACCAGCTTCACTCCAATGTTATATTGGAATAGCAATTGCAGAGGATCACCTCAAAAAACAGCCTTAGGCCAACAGGGTAAAAATTTAAGTAGCTGCTCTGTACACATGCTGTTTAGCCATTATTGTTGTTACTGTTAAGAAAGATTACAACACTTTGATCTTTAATGCTTAGAAGTAAGTGGGAGTGGGTGGGGGCAAGATAGAGCCATATATAAGAAATGGAGATTTTTTTCATCTTTTCATAATACTAATGAAACATAGAGCACTAATAGAGTACCAAATGAACTGATGTTCTAAAGGAACATAGTGTTGCATCTTTTCTGTTCTAAAATCATGTTTGCTATGCAGATAGTTTTTACTGTATTTTACTTCAAGCCTTTCCTGATCTGTCTTGATCTCCTTGAAAACTACTGCCATCGGTCTGAATGTTTTGAGCATGTTCTACAGGTGAACCAAGCAAAGTTGACAAGTTCTTATCTCCCTGGATTCCCTGAGGACAGCAATTCTCATCGAACACAACTGGAAAGTACTAGCTTGGAGTTGGCTTTCAGGGCAACATACCGAAAGGGCTTTGGGGGCAGGGGGAAGAAAGGAAAAAAAAAACATTATTTCTTGGAAGTCTTTGAAGCATTAAGTGGAGGACGGGCAGCCCTGGTAGGATATGTAACTTTCCACATGGCTTATATTCTTCATATCTTTGGCAGAAGCAGCCTCTATAATTACCTTGAAGAAAAAATGCCAATGGATGACCAGTGTATAATGCTATCAACAGCATCTATCAAGTTGCTGTGTGGCTGAGCTCCATATTTTGTTGGAGTGAGAGTCCAATTCAGGATAAACTACAAGAAGACGTTGGCTGGAGTTAGCCTTGGAAACCACATAATGTGATATCCAATGCCATTTCCCATATAGGCCATCCTGATGGTGCTTCTGTATCTTTATCAGAGTTTGGACTGAAGTAGGAAGTCAAAACCAGATTAAGAAGATAAATCTAGCCTTGGTACAGAATGTTGGGGGAACTACTTGCTAATAAAGTTGTTGTTGTTGTTGTTGTTGTTGTTGTTGTTGTTATTATTATTTTGCCAAAGGGCCAGGGGTCCTGACTTGAAACAAAAGCTGGCAATCCTTGAAGAATCACACTTCAGCAGCAGAGCATATTCCACTGTAGGCATACTTTGATGGACATACATAATATTTTAAAACACAAGAAGGCCAGGAAACCAATTCACATTACTCTGCAGGCTTTAGCCTTCTGTATTTTCCTTCTGGGTTTTTTGTTTTTGTTTTTGTTTTTTTTTTGGTAGCAGTAAAAAATTTGGTCCTCATCAAGACAAACAAGGAGTAAATAGAGTTTTTTAAAATAGATCGCATAAATTGCAAAGATCCATGCAAATACTGGCTAGGAATTGTGGGATGACATTCAGTAGATCTAAAGAGCCTTTGTTTGGGAAGGGGGCAATATTATCTTATCACCACTGCCTCCCTTTCTTAATGTAGTTTCATTTCACAAAAGAGAAATGAAGGGAAGTATTACTCTTTAGTTCTTATAGATCTGTTTAAACTTTTTACTGAAAGAGACTTAGGGAATGAGAAATGAGAAACAGGGTAGGGCATCTCTTATACCTGTCTTCTTAAATAACATGTACATTAATCCCCCTGGCCAGGTGCTTGAAACATCCTATAGAGACAAGATCACAGGTTACTATTTGGTAAGCTTTATGCATATTTTATACCCACAGACTTACATATTAGAATAATGTAAATATCTTGTTATTTAAAATACATTTTTTCTGGTATATCTTTTTTTTTTTTTAAGGACCATTATTATAGAAATGCAGAATGTCAGATGGTCAGTCACCTAACGGTACTTAAAATGTGCATAGATTTTTTTGTGGTTGAATAATAACATCTGTTTTGATTTTTGGGCCACAAAAGTGCATTTAATCTGCCTTCCTTTATTTGAACTTTTCACATCTGCTTAGGCTTGGTTCCCACGAACTAAATCCCAGCTCTCTTTTTTTAAATGGAGGAAGTTTACCTGTGCTGCTATTGTCCCAGTTCCAAAGACAACTTTTGAGGGCCCTGATAAAAATGTCAGAAGGAATTTTACACAATGCCAAGGCCAAACTTTCATGCATACGAATATGATTGCACTTCTAGTTGATTCTTTGCCTTAAGTCAATTGAGGAGGAGGAGGATTCAGTTAAACAATACTGAGCAAACTGTAGTTTAAACATTCTTTTCAAGTCTGGATGTTTAAGTAAGAAATCTTTGGGCATGAATATCGATATTTTGGATCTGCTGATCCTCACCATCCCATCTACATTCAGCTTGCCTTAATTTCTAGCTCCCTTTTCCTTGGGAAACAATATTAAGTAATTGTTTTGGAAAGAGAGAGGAGGATGTAATAGAAAGATATCCTAGCACTGGGGGAAAATCATAGTCAGGTTCAACAGCATGTATTTTAATATATTCGCAAGCAATTTGCAAACAAACAAAAAAAACTATGTGTTTTATGTGTGGGTGGGTGGGTGTTGATAATAAAGAATCAGAAATGTCTCAGCCCTTATGTGGTCTGCCCTGAAGAATTAAGAAAAACTCTGTGGGATCAGACCAAGTTCCACCTAAGCTAGCATCTGGCTTCCAGGTGGGATCAGTCTGATGCCTCTAGGAAGCCCACAAATAGACCATGTAAGCAGCTTTCTTCCCTTTTTATTTGTGTCCAGCTTTAAGAAGTATACTGCCTCTGAATTTGGTGGTTCCATTTTAGCTTTAAGCTGAGTGTCTATTCCAAAGTTGCTAAGTGGTGCTTCTGCTTTCTCTCCCTCTTAAAAGTGCCACTAACATTTGCTGGAGTTAATGGGGCCTATTATGGACAGAGCACTCCAGTGCAAATGCCTCTTTTCATATCCTTTAGACATGCTGAATTACAGCCATTGACATTCTTACAAGGCATGTTTGGAGGGCAGAGTGGAAGGAATTCCTGTGAATGTCCTTGGGATTTCCAGTATCCTGTGTTGGGAAGAAAAGGCACCATTGTTAACGGAAGATGCTATTGCACAATGTTTCATGAACAACCCTCTGGAACTTTAAAGGAAAAAGCATTTGGCTTGTATGGAAGCCAGACCTAATGAGTCATAAAAGCATTCCACCTGAAATTCTCTGACTAAAACTTGGGGAGTCTGAGACAGAGAAGATGTCATCTGCCGGCTGTCCTTGCTTGAAACCCGGTCCCTTATCTCTCTCTTTCTTTTTTGCCTCTCCTCACACCAACTGTCATTGAGACTGCATCATGATGGAACAATCTGTGAGAATTTAACAAGTCAGAAATGGATTAAAAAGCACTTTATGAGTTGTTAAAGAAATCCCCTTGTTCCTCAGAAGCATTTTTAGCATCTTATTAATGGCCTTTGATCCAACTAACATATTGACTTGTCATTTGAATAAGAGATGAATCCTCCTTGATGGATCACAAAGGGAATATAAATTCAAGTGAGGCATTTTTCCAAATTTCCCCCATGCTTTTTTTTTTTAAAATAAACCCTGAATAGAATAACATACTTCCCTTCATCTTTACTCAGACCCACAAAGAAATGTCCTGAGGGTACCTTGACTTTGTAGTAAATGAATGCATACTGTCCAGCTGTGCCATTTAACTTAATTAGTATGTGATTGTTACTTGGCACATTTTGTTTATCGTATATTTTGAGCTGTTGGGCTATTTGATCAATCAATCACACACACACACATACCATTGTTTTTCCAAATGATAAAAAAGCCAACATATCTGACTACATACCTAAGGAAGGGTTTAGGATCTCAGGTGTCTTGCTCTTTCTTATCAAGAATGTTAGAAGAAGATGCTATTTCAATGAACTAGATATAAAGGAGAAGTAAAATCAGTTTTAAACAATGCAAACAGGCATGTGCAGCTTGACTTTATAACAGCTAGATACACTGAAGTTCCAGTAATGGGAAATCTGCTTACTCAGGAGTAAATCCTATTTGAATATGGCAGATCTTCCTTCTGGATAAACAGGAATAAGATTGTAGTACATACCTGATTGCAATTATTTTATCTGAATAATCATTAGGGCCACCCAAATGTCACTCAGTCCATCCCTAGATGTTCCGTAGTCTACATTACCTCAAGCTGTAGGTAAGAATAGGTGTGAACTTGCTCTCCAAGCACATACTTCGAAGTGGCTTTAAGCAAGTGGCTCAATCCTTGTGATGCATAAGATGAAGAAAGAAAACAGACGTGATCTCCAGATTCACTCCTACATCAGAACCAGGAGGGGAATTCCTTCCCAGTCCCAGTACGTCCACCCCAAGCGTCTATCCACCTAGCCTTTCCCAGGAAGAATTAGTCCTTGCCACCATGCCTAGTAAATTACACTGATTGGAGAATACAGGGCAAACAACTAGCACTTTGGTTAGAAAAGTCTGCCTAATTGCCTATCTAGCATTCTGATCTGAAGGATTTAGAGAAGAAATAAATGGTAATTCCATCTGCCTTAAACTTCTGGGCATGGGGGTTTTAAACTCAGCATACTAATAATTGCCACTGATTTTTGCTTCAGTTGCAATCTTTCTAAAGCGTTCAGACAGTGAGTGGCTGATGATACTCTGTAGCAGAACTCAAGTCCTGGTAAGTAAACTGTAACTGTAGAAGGCAGCGACACTGTTGCATTAATTAAACAGCTGGCATCTTTCTTCTCTAATGAGGAAACAGCAAAAGCAGCACCTCTGAAGAACTTCATAATACAAGGGACAGAAACTATAAAGGGAGAAGGGGGAAGCCGTCTCTCTGTGGGAGCCTTGCCACACAGAGCTCTCAGCCCATCTATATTTATGCAATGTGATCCTTTGGGAGCAGGCTGCAATGATTCATATTCCTAAATGGCATTTTGGGGGGTTCTTTCAGCACAGCTGAAAACGTATGGTCCAGCCACATGCAGCACGCCAAGCCAAATCTCACAAGCCGGCAGTGTCAGCCATCGGGGTGGGGACATCTTTTACAAAATAGAAGAGACATATTTCAAATAAAGTGCTGGCAACACAAAAGTAACATTCCAAAAGGCTTGCAAATCCTTTCTTTCTTTCCTTCATTTTTTTTTTAATGGATTAATGATCCTATGTAGGAATGGGACTCTTTGCTTCTTAATCCTACCAGGGGTGCAGCAGCTCCCGCTCTCAGCAAAGCAGTGGCAACCTTTTCTTCTTTAGATCAAACAAGACCTAAAGTCTGGGAAGATTTAACTGCAGAATAAAAACAATACTTCCAAGGAGGGAGGGAGAGAAGGAGGCAAATGGAAATGTTAACCATCTGCAGGTCTGATTGCCTCTGCTCTTTTTCTATTTTATTTGACTTTTGAATCAGGAGCACTGAAGCTGTCTCCCTCCCTGATTTCTACCCCTTGCTTCCAGCTTCTTAAACTCTTATACACAACCAAGAGGAACCACACAAACTGAGTTAATGATTCTGAAAATATTTTTTTCTAGGAAAATAAATTCATGAGGGTTGGCATCAAAATGTATTCCCTGCTCTCCTCCATAGGTGCCACAGTTCTGGATGCCTCCAAGAAAAGGTTTCTCCTAAGCTGCCACCCTCTACTGATTTACTTATCAGTAAGCCAGTGTTGTCCAAACTTGGCCACTTTAAGATGAGTGGACTTCAACTCCCAGAATTCCCCAGCCAGCACTCATCTTAAAGTGGCCAAGTTTGGACAACACTGCAGTAAGCCCTAAAGTGTTGCTGTGCCAACAGGAGGTTTCCATCCATTTTGGGGAGAAAACAATTTTCCCTTTTCCTGTTCAACTCCCCACCATCTCCATATTTTCTCTGGAGGGTTCACCACTGTTTTGGAGCAAATTTCATAGAGGGCCAGAGGCAGGGAAACAGAAGGACAGCAGGAAGTTTTATTGTAGAAGGATATCTCTCTTCATGTAACATGGAAGTAAGCAATTGAAATCCATGAGAATTATGTCAAGGTAGGTGTGTAGTGATTTACTACATACAATGTGATTTACGTTTTCAGAAAAACTTTTTTTTCCTCCAAAATAATTTATCTTTGAAATGGAAGGATCAAATGAGTTTTGATAAGACTATCATAATAGATATCTTTTCTTACCTTCAATCTGGGTGGGATGAGAGGATGTCTTAAATTTATCTTTCAGGCGATTTGAGTAACTGTTTTCCTTTTAATACACTTAGGAATATGTCTGTGATAAATTACTCCCATCTTATTGATATTCCCAAATTTCTCTCAAAATATTTGTGGATTTCCAGCTGACAATAACTCATATTTCATTAAGCTTGTTGAATATATCCTAGCTTACTTTAAATTCCTAAGGGGAAAAAACCTTCAATTTTAAAGTGTACTTATGCAATATTTTCTTGGAAAAATCCAGTGATTAGCAAATTTCTTGAATTATGTATCTGGATCTGCCATACTATGACCTTCTTTTTAGTGAAAAAGTCTGGCTTAGGAGACTAACAAGTAGAAACTGGCCTTTTTTCTGTTTCATTTTGTATTTATTCAAGCAAAAGTTAATTCTGTCTCATTTCTTCATCATCATGTCCATCATGTTTAAAAAACAACAGCACGTTTTTATACAATGTTAATGTGTACATTTGAAAGGTTTTTCTAATTTATATTTTATCTATTTCATACAGCTGTTTGGATCTACAAAAGGGCATTTCATTTCATTAGAGCTTTGATTGCAGCAAAACAAAGCAAAGTTTCATGCAATGGCATGGAGTTGTGTGCAAGTGCCACGCATACATCTAAGCCCCCATTTACAAAGCAAAGTGGCCAATCAAGGCAGATTGGCCTCACTGTGATTCTCCATCAAGATGGAATGGCTAGGTCCCTCATCATGTCAAGGCAGAAGAAGCACTTAATGGAGGCAGATGACTGCCAATCTGTGATGGAATGTATCTACGAGGAGGAGAGTGATGTGGGAGATCAAGGCTGTCAGGAAGGAGGGGCAGCATTCCAGCAGGGGAAAGGAGGCAAAAGACAACACAGTCCATAGGGGGAGCGTGAGAAGAGTAAGAGGTTCAGAATAGCCACTCCCTAGAACCTCCCAGGGTATATCCACTAGTTGTTGTAGTATAGATTTAGTTTGGCAAGATTCTGTCTATAAGGTATGAGCAAATAATGGACCTGTACTCGGCTGGACTGTTTCATTGTTGTTCTTGGGCTGGGCCTGACACAATCTTCACTGTCCTATTATTTCAGTAATGCATATAGTTTATTATAATTTTGTATTTCAAAATTTGGAGAAGTAGGATATGGCAGGATATGTGTGTCCCAGTTTCAATATTGGTTTGGAAATTGTGAATTAGTTTGTATTAAAATACTAATAAAACAAATTTCTTTCCCTATCCCAATGTGAAGCCAAGAATGTCCCAAAGCACTGAGAGATCATTAAACAGTACGTGATGGAACGAAGTTAAATACTGGAACTTGCATGTCTGAAGGGACGTGTCTTTCCTAACTATGCATTGACACCTAGTTCAAACATGTAAATCAGATCATTTCTCCAGTTTTCTTATTTAAAGAAGTATTTTATACTGGATTGGGTTCACTACCATCAGATGGGAAAAATATCGTGTAGGCTGCATGTGAAACACGTAGTTTCTCTAATCATAAGAAGCCGTGCAGCAGAAAGGATTCATTATTAGTACTGCAGGTATGAACCAGCCTTAAATTCATCTGAGCTGATACAGAACTTCATTACGAATAGGCAACCATCAAACAATAGTTTCAGAGTTTCTGCATATGAAATCTTCTAGGAGTCCTTAACCTATTTCCCTGCCCCCAAAACTGTATAATGCCTCTTGCAGTTTTGTTATGTGATACCAATTGTGATTTACCTAAGTGCCATGCACAGAACTGGGCAAAGCCTCTGATCTCTGGAGGGAGGGAGAAAGGCAAGGGTGCCTTGTATCCATGCACTTCTTCAGTAGTTTGAGCCACATTAATTTTAACTAAGTTTAATGAAAGACTCGGATTTGTTCTACAGCTTTTGGGGGAGTTAAATGTACAAAAGCAGAGATCACCCAGGTGTGTATATGTATGTACACACACACACACACACACACACACACACACACCTCTTCCCTAAGTCTGGGACATAGAATTCATGGATAGATTAAAAAAGCATATATTTATTTATTTAAAACTTTTTTATACCCTGCAATCAAAAAGCATCTTGGCATACACTGAAGGCAAGATCACTTGCGTACCATACATCACCAGTTTAATGCCACGATTGCGTGTCCCCAGTACAACAGTTTGTAGGACAGCATAAAGTACTCTGTGAGACTCATTCTTTGGAAAATATTTGTTTAAAATTTAGGTGAAATTTTAAGTGGGATTTCTATGAAAAATTTGCCTGAGAAAATGTCAATGATTCTAGGGATCTGCAAGCAGAAATAAAGAGACCTCACAACACAATAGTTATTCTACACCGTTCTACAGCCATTTACAGTAAGATCAATGTTCACTCTGAATTTACTTTGTGACACAGTAAATTATTAATCTGGCTCCACAGGTCATAATGAAACCAATTCAAGATAAGAGCAGGAAATGTTGCCATTATTCTAAATTGACATTGTGATATCATCAGGTAACTAAACCTGATGAGATGTTGTGTGTGATGTCATTACATTCACTCTCTGATGCTTAATTGGCTTGAATCCAATCAAACAGTGAGAAGAATGTCAGCTAAAACTAAGAAGAAACACATATTTTCAGCTGCTGTTGTGCTGAAGCTATTGTGAAGTCTAACATTTTTAGACATTAAAAATGCACTTCTTTGAATTAAAGTCATTGTGTCATAATAGGAAGGAAGGAAGGAAGGAAGGAAGGAAGGAAGGAAGGAAGGAAGGAAGGAAGGAAGGAAGGAAGGACTCAGAAGATTAAGGTAATTGTCCAAGTGCATTTAACTGATAATAGTAACTCTGCTTAAGGAGACATTAGATATAAAAAACTGTGAGATCTAAAAAATGTGCTCTGAACTCCATTCCTCTTTGGCCCTATTTTAACATTTCTACCTCTGTCAGAACACACACTGAACTTGTTAAATATACAGCTGATTCATACATTATCCAAATGGTGTGGGAACTGACCCCATGTGGTTGGATTCCATAGTAATGCTTAAACTTCAGAGGAATCACATGGTTCAAAGAACTGGTGTGACTCCTTTCCTTACTAGAATTTCCCAATCTCCAAGAAGAAAATAAAAGTGCTTGGGTCAGTCATTAAATTCTGAATTATGAGAAATTTCTACGGTCTAAGCCCAGTTCGTTTATTAACATCCACTTTGCCACATAGATACTCATAGAAAGAAATGCACTACGGTAGAAACATGTGGACCTTCCCTTTGATTAACTGATCCAGTCTATGCATTGTGATTTCCCATATCAGCTCTTAAAGGAATTTTATGACCAATCATTTTGAAGACCTGTACCACTTTACTTCAAAGTTTGAATGCTATCTTTCAATAGCCTCGGTGCCTTTAAAACTCCAGCATTTAATACTGAAAAGATTTGAGTTTTACAATATCCATATGTCACCATTTACAAATTTCAAAAGCGCTGGGTTCGGGGTCAAATTGGATTCCGAAGGTTCAGATTCAGTCTTCGACACAAGTTTCTGAAACCAACATTTTATGGAATTCTAAGTTTGTCACATGCTGACTTTAGTGGCTTACACCAGATTGCCACAGCCTTTTGCATCTTATTAGCAGACTTCTCCATGCAAATCCTTTCCCCTCAGGTTATTAAAGATGATAGTAAATGCCCTTGCAGTCCAACAGTTGCCTGATTTGATGCTGACAGATTCTCTTGCCTATGCATAGATGCCTTGGCATTGCTTGCCTGCTGGGTGGCATTTAATATGGTGCTGAAACCCTAGCAATGAACTCTTGGCTCCAGTTACCTGCTTTCTTATTTGATTTGGCTTCCTATCTATGCTTTAGAATTTCTGGTTTCCGAAATGAGACTTTGTACCCAGACTCCTGATGCTTGATCTAGAGCCAGCTGAGTACCTTGATCTCAAGCTCTACCTCTGGATCCTGACATTTTCCTGTTCTCATTCAAGATGATTTCCCCCCTCTCGGCTGTGTGTTCAGTCCTGCCCTTTGATGTTTCCAAGCCACTATTTCCTTTGCCGTCACTTTTATCTCTGTCCTGGCACTCTTCCTCACAGCATCCTTTTCCCCAGATGGTCTCCATCTCCCCTTCAAAAGTGCCCGAAATATTCCAGTTTCCTTCTCTTGATCTTTGTACAGCAACACACATCTTCATCATGATAAGCTGGAGTCGCAGTGTGTTTTTCTCTTTGTGGTCTTCTTGTGTCTTTATACGATGCTCTCCAAAATCTGTTGGAACCAGACAAAAGTCTCGGCTCTTTGTGCTATATAGTGCACTCATTAGAATGATATCTATAACAAGCCAATAGAGATAGGGGCCAAGAAGACTCTGTGAGATTTTTTTGAATGTCAGTACTAAGTATTGTCAGTAAGCCCAGTTTCCCTTTTCCCTCCTGGAGATCTAAAAGGGTGTCTTATGGAAAGCCTCCACTGATTCTGACGTTGGCTCTAGTGATCTTGGCACTGATCAGCTCAGTACTGAGCAAGCCTCTAAAGAAGTGTCAGGATAAGCCTGTGCAGTGGAAAAAACGGTCATGCAAAAGGGTAAAGAAAAAATGAATTGATGAAAAAGAAACCATTCCAGATTTATTTTAATTCAAAGTCCTAGGATCCCTCACAGTGGATTCTATGACAGCATGGACAGGATGAGTGGATAAAAGACTCATTGTCTGTGACTCGTAGCTAGAAAAATTCATTATCATTTGCATACATTTGCGTGTATATGCAAGTTGCAGCAAGATCAATATAATAAAATGTTGGGACTAAGCTGTACTGAACTATAAGAGGAAATATCTATATCTATATCTATATAATCTATATCTATCTACCTCTACCTCTACCTCTACCTCTAGGCTGTTCAGCCAGGCCTTTGTTGAAGTTGACTGACACCACTTTCTTCCTTTTTGTTCCTCTCCAGGATTGTTTTCTTTGTCATTGTTGTTCTGTCTTGTATCTCTCTGGGAGTCTCTGGGAGGATCAGGTGGCATACACATTTAATAAATTATTATTGTTGGTCACACTGCCAGCCAGATGTTTAGACTGGATTTGGCATTTTTATCTACCTATTGAGTCCTTCCTAAGGACCTGGGATAGGCAGATGTTGCTGTTTGATGGTGCTAAAGGTATTGTTGAAGGATGTAAGCTGTTCCAAGTAAAGCTGCCTTTTGCAACTGACTGATGGCGATTTTGTCAATGCTGATGGTCTTCAAGTGATGCTCCAGTTGTTTTCGGATTGCACCTAAGTCCTCTATTAGTATTGGTACTATCTTTGCTTTCTTTTGCCGTAGATGTTCTATTTCTATTTGCAGGTCTTTATATTTTGTGATTCTCTCCAGTTCTTTCTCTTCTATTCTGCTTTCTCCAGGTATTGCAATGTCCACCATCCAGATTTTTTTGTCTTTCTTATCAACAATTGTTAAGTCTGGGGTGTTCTGTTGCAGCTGCTTGTCTGTTTGAATTCTAAAGTCCCAGAGCACTTTAGTTCTTCATTTTCTATACTTTGTCTGTTTTGTGGTCCCACCAGTTCTTGATTGCAGGCAAATGGTATTTCTTGCAGATATTCCAATGCACCATTCTTGCTGCTTTGTCATGCAGTTGTTTGTAGTCAGTCTGTGGGATCTTCTTGCAGCAGCTAACTAGGTGGTCCACTGTTTCTTCAGCTTCTTTGCAGAGGCGGCATCTGCTGTCTGTTGCTGTCTTCTCAATTCTGGCTTTGTATGCATTTGTTCTTAAAGCTTGGTCTTGTGCAGCCAGAATTAGCCCCTCTTTCTTCAACTTTCTTGTTCTTAGCCATTGCCAGGTCTTCTTGTTGCCATGTAATAGTTTGCCTTGCTATGTCTTTTTTCTATTGTTCATTTCGTCTTTCTTGTCAGCCAGTTTGGTCTCTTCAGTATTCAGTAATCCTTCATGGTATACTAGCTTCAGTGCATCTTCTTCACTGTCCTTCAGATATTCTTCCAATGCCCCTTTTTCTTCTTCAACTGTTTAGTGTACTTGTAACATTCTACACCCACCTATGCTCCTTGTAAGTAGAGTCTGTCAATGTCACTACATGGATGAAGGGCATGATTCATTGTCATTATTTTTCTGGTCTTCCTATCCAGGGCATCTAGTTCTGTTTGAATCTAATCCACTATTCCAGTTGTGTATCTAATGACTGGAATTGCCCACATGTTAATTGCCTTGATGGTATTTTCTCCACTGAGTTTGGACTTTAAGAAATTCTTCACTATCATGATGTATTCACTACTAACCTTCTTCTTGACTTCAGTTTGCTTGATGTTGTCAGCTTGAAGGATGCCCAGGTATTTGTAGTGGTCTTCTTCATCCAGACTTTTGATGTTATTTCCATAGGGCATCTTGATTCCTTCAGTTTTCACTATTTTTCCCCTGTTGATGGTAAGGGTGGCACTTTTGTCCAGTCCAAACTGCATTACAATATCTTGGGTATATATTTGGACAGTGCTGAGCAGCAATTCTATTTCAGGTCATGTTTTTCCATACAATTTTAGATCGTTCATGTAAACAGGTGGGATAGCCTGGCAGATGTTCTTGATGCTTGATAGCCATGGCCTGACTTGTTCAGTATTATTGACAGAGGAATCAATGTAATGACAAACAGTAGTGGTGATAGTGAGTCTCCTTGAAAGATTCCTCTCTTGATGTTAACCTCTCCCAGTCTATCACCACTGACCAGCAACTATGTCTTCCATTGTGCCATTGATCTTTGCACAAAGCTTCTGATGTTTCTACTGACTCCTATTATTTCTAGGCACTTCATTATCCAATCATGTTGTTGTTGTTGTTGTTGCTATTTTAGTTCTAGTTCTCAGGAAAAAAAATACTTGAGCTCAGAAGTGTTTGATTCATTAATAAGTAATGCTGTGGTCTCCAGATATTTTTGACTTCAATCCTTAACCAATGTCCAGAAGCACTGGGGCTTTTGGGAATTTTAATTAAAAACTTTTGGAGAGTGCCACATTACCCATCAAATATTAATGTATTTTTACCCTGAGATTTGCTGGGTAGATGGGTAGGTACACAGTCAGAAACAGTCATAAGCCACCACTACAATATAATATAATACTAGGTTATTGGGTGATATTATTATTATTTACATTATTCACAGAGAAATAGGCTGAGTTAAGCCAAATCCTATTCTTTTTAGGTGAAAAAAAATTGTTATCAATGGATACAAACTGCATTGAGCAAATTAATCCTATGCTTATTTATTCAGATATCTAAAGGAGTTAAATGTGGCTTATTATCAAAAGTGTGCCTAGTATTACAATCTCAGTATCTTATCTAAATCCCCATACAATGCTGTATGCTCAACTCTATACTGATGTCAACGTCAGTCCCCCTGAAGTCAATGCAATTTATTTCTGAGTATGCCTTTATGAGTCCAACTAGAGAATAGCACCTAGTTGACTTGGGATGATCTCAAAAGTTAAACAGGGTTGGTCCTGACTAATACCTGGATAGGATGCTGCCAAAAATCTCAGGACTGTTGGGATAGACCTGAGAAACAAAAATAACATTCTAGAAAGCAATAGTAACTCACCTGAATATTGTTGCCCAAAATATAACCTATAAGGATATGTCCATGAACATGTCAAGAGCTGAATTCAACTGAAATAGATGTTACCTTTTAATTACTGTTTAAAACTGTGTTCTCTGATTTTTTAAACATTTTTCATCTTTAAAATAATATTTTATTCATTTAAGAACCACTGATCGAGATCCCATACAATTATTCCTAATGGAACACCAATAGGTTTCAGAGAGATTGCGACATGCAGAAGGAAGGGAGGGAGGGAGCAAGGCTGCATCTTCTTGGCATCATCCCCCCAAGGAACACAATTAAGTCTTACTGGTTTCAGTCCTGGAAAAGAGCATGTAAGCAAGCTTACAGTCACGATGATCAAAGTGGCATAGAAGCATTTGAAATAAATAAATGAGTATTTCTAAGGGTTCTGCAGTGATACAGATTTGTAGGGCACAATGTGATTGGAGCATATGTGGGGGTGTATTTAGGTCCTGTCAGGAAACCTTAAACCAAATGTGTCTTTTTCTGGGATCATGCAACTGCTTGAAGGAGTTCCTGATGGGTGCTATGTGCACGCCCATGTGCCTGTGGAATCATACTTTGTCTTTCAAAGTCAGACCTTTTCTCAGCCTTAATATTTCCTTTTAAAGCTCAGGCAGCTTAACTTTGGCTTTATCATGCTTCATTTGCAGCCAGCAACCCCTTTTGATGGAAGGCAAGAAACTATGAGAACCAGTTTCGTGTAGTGGTTAAGGCATCAAGATAGAAACTGGGAGACGGTGAGTTCTAGCTCCGCCTTAGGGACAAAGCCAGTTGGGTGACCTTGGGCCAGTCCCTCTCTCTCAGCCCTAGGAAGCAGGCAAGGGCAAACCAGTTCTGAAAAATCTTGCCAAGAAAACTGCAGGGATTAGTCCAGGCAGTCACCAGGAGTAAAAAAAAAAAAAAATGCCCTGACTCAAAGGCACACGAAAAAAAGGAAGGAAGGAGGGAGGGAGGGAGGGAGGGAAGGAAGGAAGGAAGGAAGGAAGGAAGGAAGGAAGGAAGGAACTATAGGAGAGAGGCAGACCTAATAAAGACCTTTAGTTTGGCCCCAGTGGGATGCTATCAGACATATAGTCTTCAGAACTTAGATTGCCAAACTGAGTGTAGAATAGGAGCCCTGTTTTCTGCAAAACTGTCTAATCTTTTAAAAAGCAGCTACTCTAGGGGGCCTTATTCTGGAGAGTGCTTGCTTAAAAATAATTTTTTAGTTTTAGCTATTCTGTACCAGAAATTAATATATACCAAAATACAAACAAATATATAGAAGTGGGTTTTTTAACTTAAGTAACACAGAGTATAGGTAGTTCATCAGAGAGCATTTGAGTGAACTAGTTTCTCTTTAAAACAAACAAACAAACAAACAAATGTTGTACTGACATGTATTCATGGGGAGTGGGTGGTCCCCTTCCTGTGAGCTTTGCGTAAACTTTAAATGGAAAACTAAATTTCTAAAAGAACAAAGCAAGAGCAAAGCTTTAATTTTCAGATGCCATTGCCTTTGACGCTTTTGCAGGAATGCCTTTGGTGTTGACACTTCCAAATCACAGCCTAATGTGGCACAGTGTTTTGTGGTGTTGGTAAAACAAAAGCTTTCTTTGAATACATGTGTGTGAAAACATTGCAAACAAAACCAAGTTCCACAGGCAGGATCTGATTGGCTCCTAGGAAGCCACCTGAGTTCCATTGCAGAGCTCAACCAATCCCAACCTTTCTTTCCTGCAATTTCATGGAATTGCTCACGACAAGGTAGGATGCTTACAACAAGGAAGGGAATACTTATTGTTCTCTGATGATGTTTGATGGTGTTGTGATGATGGGAGAATTCTCTTTGTAAAATCACATGAATTGATTACAAAGGCAATGTGGAAACCTGGACATGGGACATGACATTTCCTTTTTTTTTCTTCTTGCTTCCCTAGAAAGGATATCACTCGTTTGATAGCTGTGAGTAAAAAGACATGTTTTAATTTTGATTTTTAAAATTATGAAAGAAACCTTTATGCTCATATCATAATCAAACTAGATCATACAATGTTTCAACAAGAAGCTAGTGCTGTACTATTTTACACACACACACACACACACACACACTATATATATATATATATATATATATATATATATATATATATATATATATTTGCATATAAAGAGAGAGTATAGAGGATGACCTTGAGAGAGAGAGGGAAGATCCATAACCAAGGCAACAAACAGATAAACTTAGCTAAAGCCCATATGAAGAGAAAAATTAGTAAAAACATTTCAGACAGGCACTCCTCTAATTCTCAGAATGAAAGAGGAAGGAGGGGAAGCACATAGAGCCTTGCAAGATTCTGTTAATCTAGCCATTCTAATAAAATTGGTTTTCGGCCCATGTGGCATCTGTTTCTTGGTCTGGTCTACCTTGTAGGGCTGACAACATGGCATCATATTTATAGGCCCCCTTTTTTTCAAGCAGCTCAAGGTTACTTGAGTGAACTAGTTAATTATTACGAGGATTCTACATTAAAAGAGAAGGCACCACAATTTGGAAAAAGTGCTTAAAGTGCTGGATTAGGACCTTGGAGACCAAGGTTCATGGCCACCTTCAGCCATGGAAGCTCACTAGGTATTTTTCCCCCAGACACTATCTTTTAGCCCAGCCTTCTTCATAAAGTCATTTTGGGGAGGGGGCAGGGGGATAGAGCAGACAGTGCTAAGAATGTCACTTTGAATTTCTGGAGGAAAAGTGAGATTTAATAAGTATATAAATAAATGAATGAATGAATGAATGAATGAATAAATACTGACTGCTGAACCATTGAGAAAGGAGATTTCAAACAGATAAAGCTTCTCACCAGAGCTGAATCTAGCTTTATTTGTTGCTTTGCCAAGAGGAGTGTGTCTGGCAAGCCATTCTTCTATAAGTAGGTCTAGTCCCTCACCACTATCAGTTCTGCCTCTCTCTTCCTCATGCCAGGTCTACACAATTGCTATGAAGGAAAATGGTAAGACAAGTGAGGTTGGGAAGACCACTTCTCCTTCCTGTCACTGATTATATGCTTGGAGAGAGCAGATGAAAAAGATAGATCAGGGCTTGGCAGTGGCTAGTGATATAGATGAATCCTGATGTTGCCCTTGTTTCTCCTATCAGAGATTACATCTGCTAAAATTCTCCACACCAGGCTGCTTTTAAAAGCATAAGACTTCTATGGCTAGCAGACCCATTAGACCCCAGGGTGAGATAGATAGACAGACAGACAGACAGACAGAATATGTATCTATATATCTATATACACTCCCTCTGTGTGCGCGTGTGTGTATTAAGAAAAAAAAGCTCAGCAAAGCTAGATCTGGCTTGTACTTGGACTAGAAAATGCCAGAACTATACAATAAAGTGGGAAGTTTTAAAAAATGTCCCATCAGAAGGCAATGGTAAATCACTTGCATGTGGTCATCAAGAGTTGAACTCAATTTGAGGGAGACCTTACCTCTTTATCTTTTATCTATGATTGTCACCAAATGTTTCAGCAGTCTAGAACGCACAATGCAAAATGAAATGGTTACCTATTTTGAATGAAAGGGAGCTTAATTCTTGATACATTTCTTGGATTAATTTGTTTAACACCTTCGTTAGATTTTAACTTACTTCCGCTGTGTAGAGAAGCCCATTTGTTATATTCAGGAAGAAAAGGCTCAAAGATCTTGGACTATCCTGTGACACAGAAGTTCATGCCACTGTGTAAGTATAGAGGACATGCTACTTCTCCATCTGCAGTCTTTCCCTCCCCCATTAAGAATTTTTACTAGTCTTCTTTAAACTTTTTCAGCATTCTTCAAACTCTTTTAATATTTTCTTTGAAAAGGAACCCACAAATGTGTTTTGAATTTTACCTTGAAGAAATTTTGATGGCACCTCCATTGTCTCTTAAACGTTTGGCATTCCTTCTGCTGGACCACAAGTATCATGGACATTATAGCTTCCAAAATATTAAGTTTCAGTTATTATAATTAGCTTTGCTTTATTTCAACAATCACCCTTCCTAAATGTTAAACCACAGAATACTGTATCTCGATTTCACACAAAAAGCTTAGGCCAGTTTTCTCTAGCCTGGTGCACTTAAGGCATGGTGGATGTCAACTCTCCTATATGACCAATGGAGGATACCAGATTGGGAAAAGCTGTTTTCAATTATATTTACTTTTTTCCCCCAATCTTTGTAAATTTGCTAAACATCTTATGTTAATCACAACAGCACCATGAAAAAGCTTCCAAAACTAGGCAAAAACACATACTAATCAGAATGAATCTCTTTCTTAGCAGATGATCAGGCACAAATTTGAAATTAGAAAATATTTGTACGGAAAAGCATGATGTTGTTATAATTTGAATACACTTAGTCTAAAAAGTACAACTTAGTTATAAATTCAATTTCTGACTCATTAAATCCATTTAGAAGAATGTACAAAAGCAATTATTAAAAACTAGCAACAGGAGGCATAGAAGATGGAACAACAAATGAGCTGTCTGAAGAGGAATGAATAATAATGAAAATTCTCCCCATCTACGATACTGTCCTTCCCCAACATGGTGACCTCAGATGCCATTGTCTTTAGCCAGCTCTGTGATTCTGTAAGGGCAAAGAGAATCTATTAGATCTAGTATAATCCTCCCTAGATTGAATGTCACTATAGAGGCACATATAGTGGTGAATGGTCATGGAGGAACAGAGTAATAAACCAAACTGAGTGAAAGCTACTCTAGACAAATCATAACAAACACTCTAGAATCCAGAGTCACTGTTTTTGTTTTAGTCTGGTCTGTGTCCAGAGACTTGGGATGGAGTGATTACTTAATGGTCACCCCACTGAGCAATAGCCAACAGGAAGGAGAGTCCATGTTCTTACTAGTGGTCATTGCTACAAGCCCATGGAAACAGATACAATGCTCTTGGCTTAGAGGAGTCCAAACTGTGCCAGAATGTACTTAAAAACAGACAGCAAATGTTTTGGTGAATTTAGACATGGGGGAGGGGGGATTAAATACTTCTATATTTCTGGATAGAAATCATGTTTAATTTCTAGACATATTTTTTAAAGTTATTTTTAGTTTCAAGCACTTGGGTCACAAATTTTCAAATGTTGTGAATGGACAGCAGAGTGAGCTAAGACTCAGAGCAGTCCACATCAAATTTTCCTATCCTCTCATGCTTCCTTAAACTATGAGGCTTCCTAGTCCAGGGCAGGGCATATTGTAACATACCACAAATATGGGCAAGCTAAACTGTGCTGTCCTGCACCTGCCCTCACTTGTGCCTCCCACATTCTTTCTCCAACTCCTGGAAGGAGCATTACTTTCATTTCAGCTGAGATAGCTAAAGCAGGAACAGGCTGCTGAATACCACAAAATGGGGCATTTGTGGACCTTGAGATTCTTTCTGTGATATGCCTTTATAGTGACCCTTATACTAGATTCTAATAGATTCTCTTTGCACTTATTGAATTACAGAGTTGGAAAGGATAATTGAGGCTATCAAATCTACTCCCTCTTCAATGCTGGAATCCAAGTTAAGGCATTCCTCACAGATGGCTTTCCAGCCCTGTCGAACACATTGAGTAAAGGGAGCCTGCCACCTCCATAGGAGGGGGTCAACTGTCAAACTTCCCTTACCATTAAGAAGTTGTTTTTCTGAAATTCAGCAGGAATCTTTTATGCAATCCAAGTCCATTATTTTATGACCTGCATTCCTGAATGATAGAGAATATGTCTTTTTCTGTGTAAAATCCTTTTATATTTTTGAAGAATGCTTTCAATCCAGAGTTCTCATTCAAGTCACAAATGGCCAGGCTGAAATGATCACATTTTGGACACATCATGCCCAAAGACTTAGCACTCGTGAGAAATCTAAAATGCTGGGAAATGTGGTAGAAAATAAAAAAAGAAGATGACCACCAGCAGCAAGGTGCTTTCAATTGCAGAGGCAATAGGTGCACCATTGGAAGTCCCAAAGGACCAGCTTGAGGACTGATCATCCTGGAGAAAATCTATGTGGTCGCTAAGCATCAACACCACCTTGTTGGCATGTAATCATTGCCATATCTCTTTCCTCCAAAATCCTCTTCTCAAGCCTAAACATACACAGGTCCCTCACACTCTTCTTTAGGGCTTCAGTTTCATTCTGAAGCCCTTCTTTGGGCCCATTTCAAATTATCTGATTTTTTTCCCCTTAATATATGTTGCCCAGAACTGAACACAGTACTTGAAGTTGAATCTGAGCAACTCAGAATAGTGTGGAGCTACTCCTGTACTTTGGAAATTATATTTCATCTGATGCAGCCAAAACTTCCCTTTGTGTTTGTTGTAACCATATCAGACTGCTGAGTTGTACTCAAATTGTGATCAGTTACCGTTCTAAGGCCCTTTTTGCAAGTAGTGCTGCCAAGCCCGATATCTCACCTTCTTATATCAGTCCATTTGGTTTATTTTTCCCAAGTGAAGAACTGTGCAGTCATTTCTGTTAGAATTCATTCTATTATTTTCATCACTTTTCTCTCACCAATTTGATCATTTGGAATGTTGTTTCTATCTTCTAAGTAATTAATTATTGTATGTAAGCAATAAGAGTAGAATTATTTTTATCTGTCAGCAATACAAAATTATATATTCTATTTATTCATTAAACAAATTTACATAGCATAGAAAATGAATTATGAATTGCTACATACACAGAAATAAAAGGATGGCACTTCCTTGTGAAATCTACCTTGGAAACCCAAGCCCTGGTAGCAAAGTCCTTGCCTTCATTACAGAAGACTTCTAGATAGGGCTGGAGAAACTCCCTGAAATTCTAGATGCCACTAGTGAAACTATGGACCTGGATGGAATATAAGGTAATGTTCTATATTCCTATCCTCTTTCCAAATCTGTGACTAAAAATAAATTCAAGGGACTCATCCCATGAGGAATTCACCATCAACTGATTTGCCAGTGTAAGGCTTATTGACTGTTCCTGTGGCCCTCTCTGTCTTTCTAGCCAGTCTGAATGGTCAAAGAGTAACTCATATGGAATACAAAGGAAAAACCAAAAACACATTTTACTAGGTTGCAAAATTTGCAAATTGGTTGCAAAATTTTGCATGTACACAAAAGTATTGGAGAAAAGCCCACAACGATTAGCACAACATTTCAAAGTTTAAAAGAAATAATTTAATTTGTTTTTAAATTATGCAGGATGCAGAAACATGAAAAAATCAAAAACCAAAGAAAGCATAAAAGTTTGCCACCTTAACTGTGAGAAAATTCTCAGAATTGCTGTTTGAGACCACCAGGATTGCTCTATGATATCTTGAGGCCTGTGGTAAAAGACAGAATGGCCTTTCTCACTATTCCAGATGAAAAAGCTAGTCAGATTGTTGAATTTTACACTGATACTCCTGATCAATCAGTTTTTTTTTTTTTTTAACCACTTCAGCAGAAGGCTAGTTGAAGGGGTGTGGGACAGATGGAGTTATGCACATGGATATCTCTGCTCACCGGGTCTCAGCATATGCCATCTGAGGGAGCTGCATCAGGCTGCCTGACAGGAGGGACCCTCCCTAGCACTACTTCTTTTCCTCTTTGTGCAGCTGTCACACAAACCAAAGCTGGTATGGAATGGGGCACAATGCAATGCTAACTTCCTTTTCTTTGGAACCTTTTTCCTTGTCATGTATTGGCCACAAAGAGACAATTGTATTTGTGCAGCTATGCCCTCCAAGAAGTAAATTAGAGGTGGCTATTTTGTGGCTTAGAGTTCTATGGGGACTACTGGACATTCCCCTAGGAGAACAAATCAGGCATATCACTGATTTTCACAGGAAACTGAAGAAAACTAACATGTTAAGCTTTATATAGCCTTAACATACTTAGAAGATTAGAGGGTGAAGCTCTAAAACCAAGACTTTACCCTTATCAGTGATGTCATCACCCTCCCTCACTCTGGTCCTTAGCTAACAACAGCAAAAAGTGTGGTCTCCAGACACTATAAAAACACCAAACCCTGAAATACGTGATTATTTGTAATGCATCTATCTTGCTGAGAGGACAATTAGAGAACCATGGTCTACTCACATTCGTACAGTTACACCCGTCTACTGCAAACCAAAGCCTGCTGTGGTATCTGACTCCGTAAGTCCCAAGAACCATAGTCATAGTGTGAAATCTCTGAAATGACTAAGCAATTGACTGTTCAGTTTATTAATCAAAGTTTACCTGCTTCCTATTAAGCAGAGACAAATTATGCCAGCTACAAAGGTACTCACAAAACATCTGCTACCAAAATCAGGAATAATGATAAACAAACTTGAGTTCCCTTTGTGGTTGATTTTTCATCCAGCTGCATTTAATTATAACAGAGCTATCAAAGAAGGCTCCCCATTAGTAGTTAATTCAGAATGACTTCAGAGGAAAATCCCAGGGCTTCCAATGATATCTCTCCAGGAGCTTTTGGATCTGGGTGAACAGATGAGCAGCAATGCATTACAGTAGTTATATGATCAGCTCCCATTTTGCTTCAGCGGCATGAGATCTGCAATCTTGTTTAATTGGGGAGATATTGTTCTTATTACAAATTCTCAGATATATCTTCTAGAGTTGATCTTTATATCTGCTCACATTCAGAAAGTATTTTGAGAATGCAACAGTGGAGGATAAACCAAAGGCAAAATCGATTTTTAAATTATATTTATGGGAACAATGGACAGGGGATGCAGTATACCGAAGGATCATCTTGACCAGCCTTGCCCGCAAAGAATCCAGGAGACGTAACAATGATGTCAAAATGACATCACTTGTCTCTCCTTGATCCCCCCTGACCCAGATGCCCAGGCTTGCCCAACTTGGCTGTCCTCCATTCATGTGGACTTCAGTTCCCAGAATTCTCAGTGCTATCCATGCTGGCTAGGGAGTTCTAAAAGCTGAAGTCATGGACAGCTGGTCTTTTCCCAGTCTGGTAAGGATTTAAGAGGCAGTTGGGAAAGACTCCTGCATATTCCTCTATTGTCTGAGAAATAGGCAGGCAGTCTGCTGGTTCAGAGAAGGAGTGGTAGAAAGGAACTGAAGACGTCTCTGCCCTAATGAACTGAAAGAAAAATGAGGTTCTAAATGCAATTGTTACAATTTCTGTAACATTATCCCTTATCTTTTCCATAAATCTTGTTAAAAAGAAATCAGCCTTGCTTCTGGCTACCTAGAGTCTGACATATATCTAGAAGTCAGCAAAAGTGGGCCAGGCAAAACCAGATAAATCTTGAAAGTTATTCCTTGATTAAGGGGGTTGTGGATACTTGCATTTTAGGTCTCAAAACCTAAGTACTAGTTACAGGATCTGTTACAAAGAAAGAATATAGACATCATGTGACTATCAGAATGGTAATCAGAATCATTTTAGGTAAAAATATCAGGCTAAAAGAATAATACAGGACTCAGGATATTATTGCCAAAATGTTGATAGTGCTATAAAACTGAAAAACAAAAGTTAGGAAGGTAGCCACAAGAGAAAAAGTTGTGATAATGGGTGACTTCAGTTTGTGGCACACTGACTTCCTAAAATGTACATTCAGACCATGATAGACCCAAAATTCCAGATTCGATAAATGATAGGACCTCAGAACAGCCATGGAGCTGGCATACTGGAAGGCAGTCTTTAATTTAGCATTGCCTTAGAATGAGTTAGAGATAAACCACAGGATCCAATTCAACATATCTGTGAGTGGGAAAATGCTTAGAAAATCCAGCATAGACCCATTTAATGTACAAAGATGGAATTTCTCAGAAACAAAGGCATTACTTGGAAATTAAAGGAGAGAATCTAAGAGGATCAGAAGCCTTGGAACCTATTTAAAACAAGTGCTGAGTCGAACGTTCAGAGTTTCAGACCTTTGCCTTGACATTTTAGGGGTGGGGAAAGAAATCACTCCAACCTGAAGGATGATATTATGAAACAAGAATGCTTTTGCTTTGTTTTTGTTTTGTTTTGTTTTGGAGTAGGGGCTTATACTCTTGACAATACCAGCAACTTCTCTTCCTTCTTATTTACTTTTGGTGGCAGTGTTATTGTACTGAGGTAGAAGAGAGTGCTGATGTTGCTTTGTGTCCCGATTCCCCACATCTACCTCCATTTCACATTTCTCCACTGCTCTGTAGCCTCCCTGGCTGCCCCTGCATACTGACCTAGAAAAGCTTGTTGGAAGGGGTTCATCATCTACTGGGGATATATTTCTCCTGGGAAACTTGAAGTGCGGGAAGTCAGGGAGAATAGAGGAAGCTGAAAAAGGCATGTGTGTGTGTGTGTATGGATAGATAGGTAGACAGACAGACAGATAGGTAGATGATAGATAGATAGATAGATAGATAGATAGATAGATAGATAGATAGATATAATGAACAGAGGCATTCACAGAGAAATTCAATCAAGTGCAAGTCCATTTCTTCCATGAAAATTGTACTGAATGTTTCTTCTCCTTTGAAAAAAAGGAGAGAAAGCAAATTCTTGAAGTGTGTGTGTGTGTGTACACATGATACACACACACACAGAGAATATATTTTCAGCACAGCACTAGATGAGAAACATCCAGCAGAACTCTTCTTTTACTTGTCTGTTACCAAAATAGGGGTTCTCACTCCCTTGATATTCTAGGAGACAAACAGCAGTGCTGTTATTGTATCCATATGATCTTAAACTGTAGCTACTTAAATTGAATAACACCAATGAGTTTTGTCCTGCTGTTTTTAAAAGCTGGGATATTGCATCTGATGTATACCTGCTCTGGAGATAAAGGGAGTGTATCATAGAATGTTTTTTTCCTTCCTTTTCTTTTTTGTTTATATAAACATGTATCAGATCTCTGTGTGATGAGGTGAACATGTGGCATTAATTTGGCCCTTGGATCATGGATCAAATAATGTTGCCAATATCTATTGTTTTCATCATAAGAATATCCAAAGTAGTTTCAGCGAATCCTTCCCACTAGCTCTGTGCATCCGGTATTACTCTTTGGTGCGAGTTGATGTATGGACTCCTCAACAGCAAATGAAATAAATGGTTTCTGTATGCAGCTGAGATGAATCTGGTGCACTGTTTCAAAGAAATCTTTATTAGCTGCAGAGATAAATAAATATTTTTAGATCTATTTAAAACCTGGTATTGATGCTATGACCTGCACTATCTCCTCATGGCTTTCTACTTCTGTAGTATTGCATACATACAGATGTGCTTATTGAATCAAGTACATTGTTCCTTTAAGGCAGTGATATGAGTATCATATTGCAGAAACTGATTGTGGCATTAATATTTCCAGGTGAAAGAACCACCATTTGGGACCACTATCGACCACCCTTATACTATACTGCACTTGCTTATTTGCCTAAGAGCATCTTCTGATTACAATTGGAAAAAAATGTAATATTTCAGCTTAAAGTGAGTACAGGGACAGGAGATAATTGCCAAATGTTCTCTTGATTCCCCACGCCACTTAAATGACAGTGGCAGGGTCAAACTAAAGAACACAAGAAACACAGTCACAAGGCAATTTGCAGGTGTGGAGTGGGCAGCAGGGAGAGCCGGGAAGAGAAATTAACTCCTACTCTCATGCCACTTTTGAGGCACAGAGCTTTTGAGGCTCAGAGCTATAATAAAAATAATTTAAAAAAAGATAATGCATGAAAAAAGGCACAATGAGGGAAAAGTAAGTGAAATATAATTTGCAAATTTTAAAGTAATATAATAGCAAGTATCTCCCCCTTTGAGCTTGAGGCTCAGGATAAATTATTTTCTCAGCACTCCAATCAGCTCTGATAGGTTCTAGTCACTCCAAGCCACCTTCTCCTGCTATTAGGCCTCTGTACATCTTTTGAAAGAACGTTGGAATGTGTGGGAAGGCATTTTGGGCACTTATTTTCAAACAATCAAAACAGCTGCTTTTGGCCCTCCCTTCCCCCTGCAGATGATGCCTTGTCCACAGCTTCCAAAATGTCTTTTTAAAAGAATGTTCACAGATTTACCTTCTACAATACTATTTAATAACAATTTTGCCACTTTCATTCTTCAACAGGCTACCTGCCTCTCATATCCCTTTAAGTATTTCCCACTGTTTATTGCAACTAAACCTAAGCATATGTACCTAAGACAAGGGAAGCATATTCTTTCCTTGCATATTCCCCCTTCTCTGTTAGTTATCTTAAATTTTAGATTGCAAACTCTTTGTGCTCTGGTAACCAGTGTTATAAATATTGTCTGATGCTATAAATAAGTAATAATAAAATGTATGCAAGGGATATTGGAAAGTTATTTCACACAGCAGGTTAACTAACTTTGCCTTTGGGAGGAGAAAGGAATCCCATTTGCACTATAAAATTCCTTTTGTAAAAAAAGAATCCCAGCCATGTTGCCCAACATTTCCCCTGTTATTTTCAAATGACCAAGTGGAATTCTTCAGTCACAGGAGCAAATAACTTCTCTTTGCTTTTTCTGCACCCACAATCTCTATATTTTCTTACATTGTCACTTTGGGAAAAGCCCCTTAGAAATATAGTTTCTGGTGATACAGTGGTAAAACTGTGATGCTTAGAAGCTTATTGTGGCAAGCCAGTGATATACCCCAAGGAGAATTTGAGAATTCATTCATTCATTCATTCATTCATTCATTCATTCATTCATTCATTCAATCATTCAATCATTCATTCTCTAATTCCTTTGTGCTAATCTGAGGCAAACAGTAGAAATACTTGGAAGCCTCATATCACCTGATTCACCCATCTGTCAGAGCAAGGTGACTACATTCTTTATGCCACAGTCAACATCATTGCTTGTGCTCTCAGAAAAGTCCTACTCTTACCTTCTCTCTGAACCTCCCACCATGGCACCACTCTGTATCTAGAAGTTTGTCACTTTCTGCTTTAGATGCAGTGTTCCTTTGATTCTTGAGAATAGGAGAATAAGGGTGTAAATGTTAGTTAACTCTAGAAAGTGTGTTGTGATATAAAGCAGCTTTTGAATAACAGCTGTTGGCAGCTAACTGTTAGCTTCTGATCTGAAGCTCACTCTGCTCATGGGAAAAAATTGCTATTGATTTCCACAAAGTTTACAAAGAGGCTGGGCTCGGTGTTAATTAATGAGCACGGTATGTACCTTACGTGTCAAAACAGAGTTCAACTTTAATTAAATGTTTGTCAAAATTATTTGAAATTCTAAGAGGAAAGGCGTCAGAGAGCAGTAAGGTGAGGTGGTGGATTATTAGAATCTCTCAAGAGCTCTTACAGACTCTTTATCATAGCTGTACTCCCCCTTCCCACGAATGACTGAAGCACTTTCTTTCTCCTTTTGAAACAAAGTGTGTCCTCTTGACATGCTCAAACTATTAAAGAGGTAGTATTTATAAGCACCTGACGGCATTTCCATGAGTTGACACTGACTTTTAATCAACAGAGTGGCAATCGAATGAGCTGGTTGGATGTTAGGCTTAAAAAGGGATATCAGGAGTGCTCAAAAGTGCTTTGATTGTACGTCTACAAAGATGTATAATTAAAAAGTATAAATCAAAAGGTTGCTTGTTATTTTGCACTTGACTTTAGTTATTTCAAACACACTTCTGGCTCTGTTATGTGCACTGCTCAATGTGCAGGGCTGTGTGTTTAGAATTAAATTTGCTGTAAGCCATTTTAGATTTTAATGAAAATAATTATAGTTTGGGTAATATGAAGTGTGACTCAAGAATAACCCCTGCTGCTTCTTCCCCAGAATTAGCAGTGATATAAATTATCATGATTTATTGAGGGTTATTCTTGTACATGTGTATGTTTATACCAGATCTTAGTGATGGAGGAGATTCTTAAGTGAGCAATATGCATGTGAACACACTTATACACATACAAACACAAATCCCCAGCATTTCAACAATATTTCTTAACTTGGTCCACTTATGTTATTCTCCTTTGATTTAACAAAAGCACCAAAAGTGATTTTGTAAAGATACATTGTTGTGCTTGCATTTTGACAGCTTGCTTTAATTTATATCATATAATGAATAGATTCATTTCTGCTTTTTAAACTCCAGTATTATTCCTTCCTAATAATGCCATTGATCCTACTTTAGTATTCCTTAACTGGGTACAGAAAAAAAATATATACTTGAGTTTGGAACCATATGCATTAATTACATGTTACATTTTGAGAAACTCCCCAGGAGCCAAGATTCCATCTGTTTTGAAATTCTACTACAGGACTGAGAGCAAACCCTACTCTTGAAAGAGAAATGGATGGCAGGGCATCCACTGTATTTCTTTGCTAAAAGGTAAGGGTATACCTTTCCTGTTCCTGAACTCTCTGTGGGGTGCTTTCTAATCGGAACAATAGACATTAATACACTAATGGAGTCAAGCTGGAAAGAGACAGAGAATTACAGAGGGATTTTCAGATTCCATCAGTAATAAAAGGGCCTGACTCCCCTTTCCTTTTTCTATCATCTTTCACAGAAAACAACCATAATTTGATCTATTGTGAACTGTTCTTGCACAACAATATCAACCAATAATGACATTTGTTGGTTGATTTCAACAGCTGTAAGCAGTGAAACCAATCCAGAATTTTGTGAGGAAGAAGGCATGGCACTGGTAGGCTTTGAAGATGCATTCCTTTCCTTTGTACTGTTTCTCCCCCTTAGATAAGGATTCACTGGGCCACCTAAAACATCTTCATTTTAACACAGCCAGGCTCAAGCCTTTTGTCTTTGATTTGAATAGGCCAATTTAAAAAGTATGAATATATTCATCTGGATGAGATGAGTTATAAATCATATGAAAGCTGTAAACATCATTAAAAAGAAAAGCAATAAATAGATGCAGATTTGGATCAAATATAATGTATCTGCTTATATTTTAATGTTCTCTGATCAAAATTTGGAAGTAACTGCTGAGAGTTTAATGTAAACCAGAAGGACTCAATCTGCAACTAATGGGCTGCATGTAAGCCCCAGATCTCCTCTCCCTGCCAACTTTACCAACATCTCGTGACAAAATAGCCAATTTTAATCTGCCCCTGTTTTTTTTTTTTTTTTCTTTTAGTTCTTATCAAAAATAAGAGTGGGCATAGAAGGAAGAATCTTCTGGAAGGCAAGCCACTCCATTGTTTGGCCCTTAAGGATCCTCCCCCTGCCCTCCAGTAATCTGGCTTTCCTACTATGTGTTCAGCAGATAATGTGACACCCTCAGCTACACTTGCAACAGGTGGCAAGCTTCAAGCTGACAGTTTAAAATAATGAAGAGGTGGAGTACTTTTGGAGTCAGTTGCTATCTGGCTGAAGGAGGATAAGAATTGGACATTCAAGATGACGTATAACAACTTACGAAGAAGCAAATATTTCATCTTGAGACAAACTGTTGGAGGAAAGCTGATGATCAGAACTCATACCTTATTCTAAAGATGCAATAAAGCCATAAGAAGACAGCTGAGCCCAGCATCCAAAGGTTTCTTGGAGGTTGGACCAGAATAAATTTGCATAAAAAGGGCTTGCAATGTTTGTGTACAGTATCTTAAAAGCCAGAACAGCCTGAGGTAGAGAAAGTCAGGTATAAAGCAGTTATTCCTTGTTGTAAAGGACTGGCTGGGATGAAATTTAGATGCATTTTAAAAAAAGCTATTGAACTATTAATAAGATTCTCTTCCATGTTAGGAACTGCAGTTCTTAATATTTAACCTAAATATTGTTCTTTAAGTGATCTCGTTATCTGAAACACAACATTTTTTTTCTTTTACACACACACACACACTTTTAGTTTAACAGTTTTATTTCATGTTCTATTCTTGTTTTGAATGGTGGTGCCAAGATTGATTTGGTAGCAGAAGTTAAAGATTTTGCAGTTGAGATAGCATTTCTCAAGTGTGAGATTTATGTTATTAACAGTGTATAAGAAAATTCCATAGACCCAATCCTCTTTTACTTTCAAGGAATGGGATAGACAGAGCAACGAGGTTGTTTCCTCACAAGACACAATGCAATCTACTTTGAACAAACTAATAATCTTTTCTAAATATCTGCTTAAAGCCAATAGGCCTGTTTAAGCAACATGAAAAGCTTAATCCAGTGATGTAATGTTTGCAATTATTTCTAAAAGAATTGCTTAATGCTTGGACTAGTCCAATACACTGAACTCTCCTTATCTTAGGAACTGAGTTATACAGACACTAGACCATCTATGCCTAGTAAAGACAAGCCACAAGGGAATAGCAATATAAATATTTTCCTACTGTTAATGCAAATTGTCCTTCACTTTTACAGCTTTAGTATTTCACTGCTAGAGTTATTTTAACTTGTTCACAGCTACTTATTGTCTATTTTACCACTCTCTGCTTTGCCTTTCTGCTCTAGTCAGGTTGTTCCCACAGATGAATAAAGGAAAGAGCTTTACAATGCAAAGGCTGTGCCTGGTGTGTTATCTGCTGAAATTTGGGAAGTCCAGATTTCACCTACTGGAAGAATATCCCCAGACTTGCAGACAGAATAATCCAGACACTGAATAAAGAGTTTGACTACCATAATAGTGAAAATTTCCAGTAACTATTTATAGTTTTGATTGAAAGAAGCCAGGCAAATAATGTTAAAACAGGCTGATCTGCTGTACACCTGGGCAGCTTTTCTAGCTGCATTCTGGCTACTTAATATTGTCTATTCTTAGCATTTTATGGCATATCTGCATATACCATTTAAGTTGCTGTGTCCTGTGCCCATGCCAACTTGACTCTAAACCAGTTTAAGAAAATCCCATCCAGGCTGAGACACTTTGGCAGCAGCTTGCAAGTTTGTTCAGTCCAGGCTGCAGGCTAAGGTGTTCTCCCATTGGACAATTCCCCTGCTCCTGGAACCTCCCATTCTGTTCCAGGAAAACAACAGCCAATTCACTTTCCTTTCTGTAGGCAGATCTTCCTGGACATATATACTTTTAAGTGTGTGTGTGTGTATGTATGGGCTAATAGGTAGCTTCTACCCCAGGTGATTGGAAACAATAAAGCAATAAAACCCTGGACTTATTTTAAAAAAATAGCACCTCAGAAGAACACTGCCTATCACAGAAACGTTGTCAGCCTTTGAACTGGCACATCTCTCTCTTAACCACTATGTTATTTCTTTAGTGCTGGTGAGGGGAAATCTAAAAACCATCAGAGTGCTTGAGTTGAAGACATGATCTTTCCTTTGCAAAGCAGCGATTGACCTGCTGAGGTTAGCCTGCAGCAAAGCGAAGGGCTTTAACCCAAACAGACAGGAATGCTCAAGCCAACATATGGTGAAAAAGTATACTTTTGAAGTCGAGCAGAAAAACACTCATAGAAGTTGCTTTGAGGGTGATTGAAGGATCAATAGAGGGCAACATCATCTGTTATTACCCTCCAGAAACAGTTTCCAGACAGTTCTGATAACACGGTAAGCACTAAGTCCAGACCTGTCTTTAGAGGTTTGTGGAGTCTCGGCACAAGTGTTTCTCATCACCTGCCGCCCAATCCTTCTGAGATGAGGCTTCAGAAATTGAACATTGAGCTGGGGATCTTATCAGTCATGTACTCTTTCACTGAACTATGGCCTGGTGTTTAATGGTAAAGTTGTTCTATAGCACCATCAGCTTATAATGCATTGAAAATTAGAAATTAAGCAATTTTTTTGCAAATGTGCTACAAACATCATTGAACAGTACCTATGCATCAAAGTCAGGGGAACAAGACCTAGGGCCTAAAGCTAACTTCTCTAATCCCAGAGTGAGTGGGGTCAATTTTGAAGAGTCCTAAAGAGCAAATGGGCTTCTTAATACTTGCAGATGCTTAAGAAACCCATAGTAATCCTCCTTCCAAAGGAGTTATAACCCGTCCCACTTTTGCACTATGATTAGTGTGCTCCTTGAGTAGACATAAATTGTGCATCTATGATATCAAGTAAGATGCCACAAGTTTTGGACCTGGGCCACTACACTGCAACATTTTGATTAATGACATGGACAGTGAAGTGGAGGGAGTACTTAGCAAATTTGCCAAGGACCTAACATTGGAATAGCTAATATACCATAACAGAGGGAAAAAAATAAATAAAATTGATCTCAATAAATCAATTAAATAAAATTGTGTATCTGAGAGTAACAGATTTAAGAGGCAAACACAAAGTTCTTCCATTGGGAAAAATACATTAAACAAGTATAACATGGGTTGGAAATCTTTGGGGTTGGCAAAGGTACAGATTAAACTGATTTTAGAATTGTGGTAAATTACAGCCTAAATCTGAGTTAGCAAAATGACATAGTTTCTGAAAAGGCAAATACCATATTAGGTTGCATCCAAAGAAGTTCAGTTTCCAAATCACAGGAAGGAATATTTCCAGTATAGTCTGCAATAGTCAGGCCCAGCTCAAGTACTGTACCTGGAAGGTTTCAGAGAAGCTGGAATAGGTTCAGAGGAAGGTTTTAAAGATGATCAGGGCCTGGAAATCAAGTCCTACAGGAAGAAATTGAGGGAATTGGGTATATTTAGCCTTGGGAAGAGATAACAATCTTCAAATATCTGTGGGGATGTCCAAAAGGTCCTCACTATTTTATTTTCCATAGTTCAGAGTACTTAAGAGTCTTATTATATGAAGGCAGATTCCAGGTTTCTTCATGATAGGAGGAACCTCTTAATAAGTGTGATAATAGAATCAATTACCTAGGAAGATGGTGGGCTTCTTTTTGTGAGCTGTATTTAAGTAGAGGCTAAATAGTGATCAGTCTGGAATGCTTTAATCTGGGCAAAACACAGTCCCTTCTTAACTCTATGATTCTCTGATTATGCTGAAAAACACGAAATAATCAAATGACTGCCTGCACACATCAAATGCTGCAACAGTTCATTGAATTCAATGAGTGTACTCTTAAGTATGAATCAAGCTAGATTAATTCACTTAGTGTAATCTTAATGAGAAATAAAATACAACATTGATATTTTGCAATGACTGCTGTATTAAGAAGAGAGGAGTTGATCTACTATTAAGTAGGACAGTGCAGATCTGAAGAGAAAAAGCTACATGAGAGAGAGTAGGAGCAGGGCAGCTCCTGTTGGCAGCTTTTTAAAGCAGCCACATATTTTCCAGAGACTGAGCAGAATTGCCAACACAGCTGGCATACACCCACATGCACTTCATAGGATACACACATACACGCACACACTTATGGTGAAGATTACCGAGATAAATTTACAATAATATTAGCAAATCCCAAAATTAATCTTGTTATTTTCAAGACACACAGTAAATCAGAAATAACCAATCCAAAACACTCAAAACAACTTTAAATGAAAATAATTCTTACCACAAACAGCAGACAATTAAATGGTTCCTAAATGTAAATAATAAGTGAGCTATACACAAGCTAATAAAGCGATCTAAACGATTGGAAAGGTTTTCTGTATCACATAGTCCTTTTTTGTTGTTCTGTCCCTCAAACAAGCAGAGTCATATGATGGGAAAGAGAACAGTGTACTTTTGAGTCCTGCTCTTTCCATTGCCCTGACCTTGTACAATTTGTCCTGACGGGAAAAGAAAGCTGAAATCCAGCAGTACGCTTCTTTAAGGGAAAGCGATTCCCCAAATGCATTGGCTGGCTCTTGCCAATGGAGCACTAGTACTGTCCACTGCCCTTTACATCCAGCCCCATAAGATTGAGTTAGATTTGGGTATGGGTGTGCCATTTTAAATGGGCAGGCCAAGGGTCTCAATCCAAAAAGCAGTGGAAAATATAAATTTGGTTTAATTGATAAATTAGAATTAAGTGTTAATAATATGATCATTTGCCACATGTATTTAATACTACCCCCCCTTCTGTCACTTAAAAAAAAAAGCAGGAAGAAAAATGAAGGATTTGGGGGATGTGCCCAAGGTTTTTAGGGATACATGCAGTCCTAGAAGATCAAGTTGCATTTCTTTTTTTTTTCCTATATAATTTTATTAAAAATTTTAAGAAAGAAGATCAAAACTAATAGAAACTACTAAAGAGTAAGAAAGATTAAAAAAAAAAAAACAGAAATAACAAAATAAAAAAGAAAGAGCTAAAGGTGCAAAAGCAAAGAAAGAAAGAAGATACAAAGAAGTAGCTTCCAATCTTCTTTACAACAGTTATAAGTACAATTATAAATTTATCTCTTGGTCTAGGGTTACAACTTAACTCTTTTTTTTTTTCAGTAATCTATTCTTCTAATCATCAAACCATAAATCATAAGTTCATTTTTTTTTTAATATTTCATGCAAAAAGTCTATAAGGGGTTTCCAGTCAGCAATAAATGTAGATATTGTCTTTTCTCTGGTCAAAAAAGTCAGTTTGGCCATTTCAGCAAGTTCTATCACCTTCACCAACCATTCCTCCATTGTGGGTAATACTGAATCTTTCCATCTTTGTGTGTATGATAATTGTGCCACAGTTATTGCGTATAAAAAGTACTATGATGTTTTTCCAACTGTTTGTCCATCAGTCCCAAAAGAAAAGCCTCTGGTTTCATTTGTATGTTAATCTTTAAAATCCTCTGGCTTTTAAAGCTTTCTGGCTTTTTTACATGTCCACCAAACATGATAAAATGTCCCTTCTTCTTGTTCACATTTCCAACATAAATTTGAAATACCTTTATACATTCTAGACAATTTCTCTGGTGACTTATACCAACAATACACCATTTTATAAAAATTCTCCTTAAGATTATAACATAATGTAAATTTCAATCCTTTCAGCCACATATTTTCTTGTTCCATCCCATTATAGCCAAAGATTTTAGCCTACTTTATCATTCATTCTTTCACATTTCAATAAAAGTTTATGCATTTTAGCAATAACATGTACATCATTTGTAAACAGTTCTAACTCAGTCTTATAATGTTCAGAACCATACATTCTTTTATCTACTTTAAATCTTTCTAATAATTGTAAATAAGAAAACCATTGATAAGCATATTCCTCTGCCACCAGATCATCTCTTGATCTGGTGGCAGAGGAATATGCTTATCAATTGTTATTTTACATTCCCTTTGATAAAATCCTAGTATCTCATGATAAGTTAGCCATTTGTGTTTGCCTATTATTTTTTGTCTGTAAAATGCTTCTTGCACTGAGACCCACAAAGGTGTTTTCAGGTACAACCTGAGTTTGTATCTATTCCATATTCTCAGTATGGCATGTCTAATATAATGATTTTTAAAATCTACATTAACCTTAACTTTGTTGTACCACAAATATCCATGCCACCCAAATCAGGTTGTGTCCTTCTTAACTCCAAAAGCCTTCTATTTCTCAGCCGTGCCCACTCCTTCATCCAAACCAAATAAAATTTCAAATCAAGTAAACCCAATCCTCCTCTTTCCTTTGCATCATATAACACCTTGTATTTAACTCATGGTTTTTTCCCCTGCCACACAAGTTTAGATATATCCTTCTGCCATTGTTTAAATGGTGTATCAGTTGTCAAACAGGTATTGTCTGAAACAAAAACATTTTAGGCAAAACATTCATCTTAATCATAGAAATTCTCCGCAGCCATGACAGTTGCAGTTTCTCCCATCTTAACATCTTTTTTTTTTTTTAATTTCATTCCATGTCTTAACATTGTTATTTTAAAATAACATACAATTCATATTTGTTATAGTAGTACCCAAATATTTTACCTTCTTCTCAATCTTAAAACCCATTTTATTCATCGGTTCTGTTTGATCTTGTATTTTCATATTTTTGTTAACATCTTCATCTTCTGTTTATTAATCTTAAAACCTGCTAATGCACCAGATTCTTTGAATTTGCCCAGTATTGTTTCAATTCCCTTTAAAGGATCTTCCGAAACCAACACCAAGTCATCTGCAAAAGCTCTAAGCTGATATGTCTCTTTTTAAATCTTTACTCCCACATCTTGTCTTATGTCTCTATTCAGTATTTCAAGAACCAAAATAAGCAAATAAGAGGGGACAATGGACATCCCTGTCCTCAAGTTGCATTCCTGATCTAGGAGAACAAAGATGAGCAAATCTTATTTGGAAGCCTCCAGAAGCATTAGAATGTGACTGCTTTGTACCTCAGATGCCCTTATTTAACCAAGTGTTGTCTCGGTTCAAAAGCTTTGCACATGCTCATAAATGCTTGAGAAAATAACAAGGCCAGTTTGATCAGGAGCAACAATGAAACTATAGTTGCAGCTCTCTAAACAGTTGTTTAAGAATAAACATAGCTCTTACTTCTGGGTAACTATGTACAGAAATGCATCATATGACATGAATATATACAGTATGTCATAGAATCAAGGCAAGCAGCACACCATCTTTAACTTCAAAGTTATAGGACCTGTCTTGCCCTTTGTAGGAAGAGTCAATGCACCAAAACCAATGATGTTTACACTGCAGGTTTGGAGAAGACACTCCGCTAATTGCAAAACTTAGGCTTGTTCAGGATAATTGGTCTTCTTAAGTTACAGTTTGCATGACATATTCTTAAACAGATAAAGTTTTACTGAAACAATGTCCCTGCCTTTTTTCTTCTTCTTCTCTGAATGCTTCTAAAGTATATTCTTACACTACTTCAACCCACCTTGTTTCATTAAAAATATTGGAACAAAGTAATGAAAACAAAGTAGAGATGCACATATCTTTGCACCATGTAATACAGCTATAATTCTCATTCTTTGATAACAGCTGTACTATGGCAATCTTTTCAGTTGTGCAGCTGCCACAACAATATCAAATTTGATAGTTAAAAAGCAGTCAAAACTTTAATGCTACAGTGGAGGTAAACATATAGTGTGCTATAAATAAACATTATCTAATGAAGCATGTTTATAATTCCTTCACATAACATTCAGTATCATATATCTTTCCTTTTGCAAGCTATAATAGCAATCATTACTCTTGAGCAACCATATCAAAACATAACCAAAAAGAAATCTACTTACAGTAATTATACCAGGTTAAAGTTAAGTTAAAAAACATAAAAATTGGAGGAAAAAAAAAAGGACTGGCATCACTTACTTTGGGACTGAATGTGCTGGAAGGGTTGTGCTTTCTGTGCCTACGAAATTCGAGGAACTGGGATATACTTTTTTATGTATATATATAATAGTTTCTGTTGGTGTTCTGCTAATTGGTCTGTAAAATCCCATATGGTTTCATACATTGAAAGAAAGTATCAAAGGACCAATGACAACTATTTTTACAAAAAAGCAATCTATCTATCTATCTATCTATCTATCTATCTATCTATCTATCTATCTATCTATCTAAAAGTGAGTTCTGCCACTATAAGTTCCATAATAAATGTATTTGAGGAAATTGCTTATCAGTCTATTTGTGCATTTAAAGCAGTATTTTTTTTTTACTGAGACCATAAAGATGTTTTGCAGATCTCTGGCACAAGTTCTTTTCCTTTACCTGCTGCCTAGCTATTTTTTAAAAAAAGCAAACAAAAAAAAAATGGGGATGCCAAAGAAATGTGAATTCATATAAAACTGTCTTTATTATAGAAAGTCACATAATGAGATACATACAATTTTCTGTCATGTTTTTAAATATAACTGGAGTGGGTGGCTATATTAAATCTAGATGATGATGATGATGATGATGATGATGATGATGATGATGATGATAATGATTTGCAGAAATTTTCATTAATGCAGAGGACACATTTCCCGTATGATTTTTAGATTCATTTCCACATCCTTAACCACAGATACCGTACATTGGCTAAGAACTGGTCTTTTCATCCAAGGCAAGTACTATAGGATTGAAACCCTACACATTTGGCCAGTAGTATAGTGGGGAGAAGATTATGGCCAGGAGTCTCAATGGTAGAAATCGATTAGGCCACTCTTGCTTTCTGAGATGGCTTGCTTAACTCCCCTTATTCTTATTTCTTTATTTTCCTTGGGGTCACTAGCTATTAATCTACCACCTCCAAGTGAGTGAACCAGAAGAGGACAAGAAGAAGAGGAGTTGTCTCTGCTAGCCTTGCCTCTCCCAGGCATATCCTAGGCCATCTTGCCTGAATCCAGGAACCAGCACTGTACTTATCCCTTATGAGAAGTGCTAATGTTTACCAGTGAAATATCAAGCCAAATCCCACCAGTATAATAACCATATGCTGTGGCCTTTTATCTTTGTAGTCTCTGGAGATGGTCCTACTAGGCTACCATATATGGCTAATGGGCTGCCATTGAATTAGTTTCTCAAATGTTGTTCGTGCCAGATAATATATAACATTATTTATTTGAGAATTTCTCTGAGAAAATAATTTGTTGGTAAAACTGGGCTTTTTTAAAAGATTCTGGAGGCTTCCCACCTCCCCCACTTTCTTCTCCTCATCCTTCCATTATTTTGGTCCACTTAATAGCCTAATAAATAGCAACATGTGGGAAAACCCCAAATACCGAAACAATACTTCGGCTTATTGTTTAATGATTATTTTTATTGCCTTGAATGAAAACAATTGATCCCTCTGGTTATTTGAAATACTGAACCATATTTTGGATGGGAGCTTTGGATGTGAAGCCCATGGGATGAAGTGTTGGGCTTAAATAGAGGAGAGGACAAAAGTGAAATAACAACTTCAGTGTGAAATTTATCAGCTAGTTCTGTATCAATTGCTCTCTCCCTCACAGGTTTTTTGGGGGACAAGGAAGAGTAAGAAAGGTCATGTATTCTACCCTGAATGTATGAATGGAAGTGTTATTGATGGAAACTGATAGAGGAAGATAAGGATTGAGAAGGACTCCATTTTCTGCATTGCAGCCTACATTTTGGAAACGTTTGCCCATTCTCCTTGACAAATTAAGTCCTTGCTTTCTCTCCTATTAAAAGTAGCAAAAGGCAATATTTTATAGACATTCCTGAGATGCTGTGATTTTTCCCCTTATGCTTTTTCTTTATGGCAACTTTGTTTTGACTTTCCCTTTTATTAGAGGAAAGATATTTTAGAACTTGACTGATGCAGTCCAAAATACACAAGAAGATCATGTGCCCACCCCCACCCTGCAAGAATGATTCAAAGATTCAAAGTGGTGTTGTGCATTGCAGTTAGGGACCTTGTTCTATGGATTCATGCTTGTTATGCAGTGAGCAGAATAACCTCACTTTCTAAGTCACCTAAATACTCTCAAAGTCCAATCTGAACATGACCTGACATAATCTTGACTTTTAACTTGTAGCTGTTGGTGTTGCTGTTGTTTTTAAATGCAACTAGCTGCAGTTTGAGGAACAGAGTAATAATCAGGCTCCCAGTAAAAGTTCATCCTTCCCTCCCTTGGGTGTCCTGAGGAACATTTCTCCCCTCCAGTTGCTATTTGCACTAGGAGGATGAAATCTCCTACTGATCTTGATGGGGTATTCCCTTTCACCTACATCCAAGCAGCGGATTCAAGTTTGTTATTCAGACCACAGCAGAGGAGGTAAGGGTGAAGCCTTCTCTTCTCACCTGCTGGTGGCATTTGCATTTCAAAAACTTGTCTGTGAAATTAAAAGCACATGGATTTAACACCAGTAAGTCCATTCCTCAGTGTGGGTTTTAAAGATTTTAACATTGCTTAGCATGCCATTTTAAACAACAACAACAAAAAATTGGATTAATGGTAGGTAGGTAGGTAGGTAGGTAGGTAGGTAGGTAGGTAGGTAGGTGGAGAATGAGAGAGAGAGAGAGAGAGAGAGAGAGAGATCCTGTCATTTGCATGAATGGACAGTGACATTCATTCTTGACAGTTTTGCACAAAGGTCTTGAAATAATTTCTGTGCCTGAAGGTGCATAAAAGCTTCTCCACAATCAGGAACCTTGATATAGCAGATTCTCCTTCTTTTCTCACATTGAATGTGTAAGCAGCCTGCCTATGCTTGCTGGAATACTAAAAGCAGGAAATGCATCCCACTCTCCATAGGTCATTCAGGCAAAGAACTTGGATCAGATAGTTTTTGTTTATAATTTAGTTTATTGTTAGGAGTAATAAGAAGTGCCTGCTGTTGAAGCTACCAAAGTCTCCCATTGTTTGCTTCCCAGAGAACAAGGCCAAATAATAGATTGCAAGTGGGGCAGGTAAGCTCTTTCCTTTGTGAATGATGCCCAATGATAGCTGTCACTGTACACCTGGGCAAGTCCAAAAAGTAAGTCGAGTTGAGGGAAAACTTGTAACTATCATGAGCTCTTCCTGTGAATGTCTGCTGCACCTGAATAAAATGTCCCGGAAGTGTCTTATGAGTTCAGTATTATCACAGAAATGGCTCTGAGAATTTGCATCTTAACAACTGGTTCAAATTAAAAGGTTTCCATCTGGTCATATACTCATTTGTTGCATTGGGAAAACAAGCATCACTTCTTTATGTTACCCATTCCCAATAAAGAGCCTCATCCAAGGGGCGTACTGGCATTTTCTATCACCTTCCCCCCCTGCCCACCCCCATGGATTCTTAATCTTGTCCCTTTTTTCCTGTAATATTACATGCAGCTCTGACTCAAAAGAGGTTTTGTAGGGGTTTTTTTGCACTAAAAAGTGGGGAGGTGAAGCCACAGTTCAATTCAATTTATTTTTTTTATTGCTTCTCATACAAAGTCTCTCAAACCACTTTACAGAGAGAGATAAAATAATCTTACAACACTTGCCAGACTTCAGCAGAGAGACTGATGCGGACAGCACAGGAGGAACTGTGCACAGCTTAGGCTGGGAAAATGAAGGAAGACAGAAAATTTAGAAGCAGCAGCAACAATAATAAAAACACCCACTTACTGCAGGCAGGTCAGAGTGAAATATAGACACTTCATACACCTTCATTCATGCAGTGTAGACTAACATATCTTACAGCTATGCTTTAATCTGCACAATAATATTAATGTGCTTTCCTAATTCAATTATAAATGCTAGTACCAATATTTGTGTTTTGTGATGGGGTTGCTGCTTGTTGGTGATCAATATGGTTCATTTCCAGTTCCAGTAAGGGCTCTGAGTGAGGTCATACTTCCCCTAAAGTAGCAGGGCAAGTCTGCAGGTCAAGGATCCTCTTGGACTTGGAGTTCCTGCTAGAGCAACAGGTAGAGGCCATAGTTAGGGAGCCTTTGTCCAGCTTTAACTGGTGGGCCAACTGGGGGCCTTTTGGGACCAGGAAGCCCTGATTATAGAGATTCATATCCTCATCATCTCATAGTTTGACTGCTGCAATGTATTCTACATAGGGCTGCCTTTGATGATGTCTTGCAAATGAACAGTTGCTCCTCAATATGGCAGCTTGTCTGCTAACCAAACACTGCAGATTTAGCAGTATAACATCAATGCTTTGGTCCCTGTGGTGGCCATTACTTTCCTTCTGGGTCCAAAAAGCACTTTTATCAACTTAGATGCTTGCTTTCTGGGCACCATCTGTGCCAGCAAGTTTTGATCCATTTTGAACATCTTTTGAGGTGCAGAATGCCAAGGATCCCCACCCCACTTGAGGTGAAGAGGTTGGGAACCCAATGATGCTCCTTCTCTATGCCTGCCTTCATGTTTTGGAACACCAAGTCTCTTCAAATAGGAAACTGTCTTCTGGAAAGTTATATCATTTGAATAAGTGTGTGGATGTGCATGAGAGAGAGAGAGAGAGAGAGAGATTTGCCTTATTTACCAATATGAAACCACAGTATGATGCAAACAAAGATCTCAGTATAGTAGATCCCATAGTGAGGTCCTGCATGAGAATGGGAGGCCCTGCATTTTTTTTTTTAATTTTGCCTTTGTATTTTTCACAAAAGACACAAGAATCATTTTTGACAGTATAGTAAACAAAACTATGAAGACCAGATTCAAGACCTTATATCACTGTAGCACTCACTGGTTGTTGGTATAATTCATGTATATCTTAGGTATGTACCTTCGCAGGGTGTGGGTTGGAGGTGTGTGTGAGGGGGAGAGAGAGAGAACACATACATTTGGGAGGTAATCTCCCTCATCATTTTTTGGAGGTGGCATGGTGTTCCCTGCCAAAAGTTTTGAAAGGATGAGGTTAACTGAATTGAGTGGATAAAGGGATAAAACATCAAGGTGACCTGGTTACATTTTATTAGGGTAAGAGAAAATCAAAATATTTACAATTTGGGTGATATATAGCAGGCAAGAAAAATAATAAAGAACAAATATAATATGTGAAAAGGGGGTGGGAATCAGAGGTAAAGGCACAGGAAATAAATATATTGGATTACAGAACTACACAAAATAGAAACTCATTGACTAAGAGGAGAAAAAAGAAAATATGTTAATATGACCTCTCCAGCATTACTTTGAATATGAACTCTCCACATATATCTGCATTCACATATTCCTGTCCTCATTCAGCCACAACATCAAATGAAGACATAAAACACCCCTTCCAGATAAAATACCACACAGACAGATGGTTGATTGATATATTTAAGGCACATTTGTCCATGGGCATCTACAGAAACTTGCTGCTTTCATTAAGACACACATATAAAAGGGGTGGAGTTTGCATCACAACACTGCTGTCATCATTCTGCTCCTCCCCCTTGCATTTGCCTGAGTCCAGTTACAGTTGAGATATAGACATAAATAGAGCTAGGGGATAGGTTTCTGCATGGATAATTGTGATTATTGCCTTGATGGTCTAATAAATGGTAAAAATAAAGTTTCCTTTGGGTTTTGTGTTGATTCCTAGGACTACATGGGAATATCTTAGTTGTTTTCTTGGCAACAATACAAAAGTATTGTGGTTTGTTTGTTTTTAAATTCTCAAAATTTCATGGCAGTCCTGCATCTAAGTATAATCAGTTCTGCCCCTTCTTAGATTTTTTTTTTTTTTAAATCAGTCAAGGTAGGCTGCCTCCTATTATAACCTGATAAGTACAGGTTGTAGTTGAAAACGCAGGCAAGCAAGCAGGCCAGCAACAGATACATAACTGTGTGCATAAATAGGTTTAGTGTCTTTTAAAGAAAATATAATTCAGAAATTTGAGACAAAGTTTAATACAGCTAACCAACTACTCTGGAAATATTTGGCTTACAATAAACTATGTTCATTCATTCACTTGAAAATTATTGGACTTGGGACTGGAAATCATCGGTTTTTATTTGGGAATAATTTTGTATAGGATCAGATGTTATGCTTTTGGGGCTATGAACACTTGTGTTCAGTACATGTAGATCAATAAAGAGTGTTTAACCTTCCCAGTGGTAGTAAGTCAAAGACTGAAGCTAGGTACTCTAACATCAGACTCAGGTGTGTAGATATACAAAAAAGTTACAACTTCTCCAAAGCTAAGTTCACAACCACTCCTGGAAAGCTATTAACACCATCTGATTCATCAGAGTAAGTCCTCAAAAAAAGAAGAGAGGAAGTCATTTTCTTGTGAAGTTGCCCACAAAAAAGTTCCATCAGCCCAAAGATATCTGGAGAATTCTTACCTTTTACAGTAACATTAAGCCTATTGGAGGTTTAACAGACATCATTTATTTATTTTTTTAAAAAAAGTTCACACACAAAAAATTAAGTGAGAAATAATCCTCCCATTATTTAGTGGTATGTCACTGAATTGAAGAGGTATAATCCCAGGGAGTATTAGAGGTCACAAAAAGGGCACTGCACCCTCATCTTTCTTAGATAAGCCACACTGTGTTTGTCACTTTCGTTAGTTTAGAATATTGTTATTTTGTCTACAAATAACTTCCATTATAGTCCCAGGACCTTTAACTTATTGAGGCCTAATGTGGCTTCTTTCGTCTTTTATATTCATTGAAAGAATCTTGGGGAAAAAACTTGAACTTTTTCCAAGACAGCTTGGAGAAAAGAAAAAGGGTGGATTTTAAGCTGAGAATAAGAGGTTCACCCATCATTGTTTCCCCTCCCTTTGCCCTCGTGTTCAGATTCATGTTTCTCAAGTCATGCCACATCTTTATAACGCAGAATAACAAACTAGAATCCTATAGTAACTCATTTTTTGACCTTTTAATATTTCTGTCGTGGGTTGTCAGAGTTGAGAACTGTTCTCTGTCCTAAGGTGATGGATTATTTAATTAACTGTTGACCTTTTCTGTATCATATGTTGACAATGAATGCACTCCTATTAAAGTTGCTTGCTTTGAAACTTGTTCAAATATGTGTTGTATGTTGATCTGCTATCTTCCTAGAAGGAGAAGAAGGAAATGTTACACTTCCTAATATAAATAGTGTATCTCTTTAAATATTATTAATATTTTTTTACTACCTTCTACTGAGCTTTTCTTTCCAGTAACAGAAACATTAATTAGAGCCACAGTATTTAGCTTAACAGGTTATATGTCAAGAAAGCAATGCTCTTATATATTTCTTGATGCACTTCTATCAATCCATCTCTGTATCTGTAAATGGACATGGTTAAGAAAGTTCAGAATTCTGGTAAACTAATTAACCATTTGATTTAGGCATAGGATAGTTATTTTAATCTGGTTGTAACTGTATCCTGCAGGGAATATATCTTGCCTTCAGAATCAGTTCTAGCTCTGGAAAATACTATCAGAACATATCTAAAGATCTTTCCTTGGTATTCAGTATATCATGACAACCTAACAATCCACAGATTTCAAAGGCTGAAGAAATGGGTGATCCTCCACGCAAACAATACAAAGAAGTCATCCCTTTTCTTAAATTCTAAACATTTTCACCCTCTGTTAAGTCCCTCTTTTTTAAAGCTTATTGCCTTAAAAGCTAAAATAACTGTGGTACGTTTTGCAACCTCTTCCTAATGAACTACCATGTAGAAAGTATTTGCCCTATTGGAAACCTGTCAATTTTCTTGCAAAGTGTATGTAAATCCAAAGCATCAACTTCCATATTTATATAACTAATGTGCATATATATTATAGTGTATAAAGACAGGCAATCATTTTATAAGATTAGAGCTTTCCTAGGCAAAATAGGATATTTCTGCATCAGCAAAAATCTCAGAACCATACCAATGAGACCAATGAATATGGGGAATATGCTGTTTACAATTGTTTTGTCTCATCAGGTAAAATTAGCCGTAATCATGAGCCATAAAAAGTGTGTAACTGACTCTTGGAAATGATCATTTTTCATCCATTCCTTCAGGAGTACTTTCCTCATTTTAAGATGGGAGAAATTACAATTGCCATTATTGGGGAGAATTTCTTTGATAAAAATGAATGTTTTGCCTAATATGATGTTTTCGTTTCAGACAATACTGGTTTTGACAACTGATGCTCCATTTAAACAGTGACAAAGGGATGTATCTAAGTTTGTACAGCAAGGGAAAAAAACTACGAGTTAAATGTAAGGTGTTATAAGATGCAAAGGAAAGAGGAGGACTGAGTCTGATTTGAGATTGTATTTTTCAGCTTGCTGTTTGATTTGGATAAAAGAGTGGATGCTGCTGAGAAATAGAAGACTTTTAGAGTTAGAAGATCATGACCTGAGATTTGGGTGGCATGGATATTTGTGGCACAACAAAGTTAAGATTAATGTAGATTTTAAAAATCACTATGTTAGATGTGTCAGATTGAGAATATGGAATAGATACAAATCTAGGTTGTGCCCAAAAACTCCTTTGTAGCTGTCAGTACAAGAAACATTTAATAGATGAGAAATAATAGGCAAACACAAATGGCTGACATACCGTAAGATGTTAAAATTCTGTCAAATTCTGTCAAGGGGAACACAAAATAAAATCAAGAGAGCATCTGATCACAGAGGGACATAATTGTCAGTGATTTTCCTACTTGCAGTTATCAGAAAAATTCAAAGTAGAAAAAAGAATGCATGGTTTTGAATATTCTAAGACTTACTTTGAAACAGAATTGTGTATAAATGATGAACATGTGATTGCTAAACTGTATAAACTTTGGCTGGTGTGGGTCTTCCGGGCTGTGTGGCCGTGTTCTAGAAGTTTTGTTTCCTAACGTTTCGCCAGCATCTGTGACCGGCATCTTCAGAGGGCAGGAGCACAGACAGGAGCAGTTCTCTCTGTGCCCAGGATGGTGTGACCCTTTTGTGGGTATTTATAGAGATCTGAAGGGGGGGGGATGGGGGGGTTGGGGGGGTTGGGGGGGGTTGGGTTAACAAGTGGCTGCTTGTTTTGGTGTCAAATATGTATGTATCTTCCTGGGGGTTAGGTAGGGTTTTTCTTCTATTGAGTTGTTAACGAGTGGCTGCTGAGGGTGATTAGCATGTTCATTGTGTGAACTGTTCACATGTCCTGGTGGTTGAGCTGAGTTCGTTGACCTTTTGCAGGCTGTATTTTTCAGGATTGGTAGCCAGGTTTTGTTGATTTTTAGGCTCTCCTCTTTTTTTTTATTGAAACTGTGCTGATGTTTGTGAATCTCAGTGGCTTCCTGGTATAACCTGGTATAGTGGCTGTTGGTGTTGTCCAGTATCTCTGTGTTTTCAAATAGGATTTTGTGTCCAGTGTGCTTGAGAGCATGTTCAGCTACTGCAGATTTTTCTGGTTGCCGTAATCTGCAGTGTCTTTCATGTTCTTTCATCCTGGTATGGATGCTGCGTTTTGTGGTCCCGATGCCTTCGACAATACATTGTATAAACTTTATTTTAATTCATATTAATTTTTACCCTTGTTTTTAAAACTTTCAAATCATAATCAATCATAATCAGAATGGAGTACTTTCATCACTGTCACATTCAGTATCCTTTCCTTTCAGTCAGTTTTTTTTTTTAATCTATTTGTATCTTTCTATTTTTATCTTAAAGATGGTAACATCTAGTTAAAGTTAACTGATTTTGAAAAATTAAGCAGGGTCAGACCTAATTAGTCCTTGGATGATGAACAATAAAAGCCTCCCAGGACTAAGCAATCCCAAATAACTTCCGTATTTCTTCCAGAAAGCATTATGGATGTCTCCTTGTAACCCTCAGAAGTCAAGCTTGACTTGAGTAAGGCTTTCCTTAGATATTCCACCCTATCAAAATTAGGCCCAAATGTATAGACTTAGAATAGAATGGTTCAAGTCTTCACACCACTTGTGAGATTGACAAGTGATTATGGTAAGTTTTTTTTTTTAATGGAATGTTCCCTTATTTGCCATTATTTCTTTTGTTCAGTGGTTGCAAGACCTATGAGCAATGAGCCCATAAAATGGCTAGAAATGTAGTAATTCATTTTGGATATTCTTTGTTGTAGCATTGTTTAACTAAGTAGTATGACTCAGATGCTTGAATGGGATATGATAGGGAAACCCATATGATCTGAACTTTCTCAAGGAAATATAACATAATAGATAAGATAGCTCTATGTCACATGCTTTCTGTTTTTTATATATGCATGTTTAAAAAAATAACATGAATGTTTCAGTTATACTGTATGCTTGCAAATATTTGCCATATATGGGCTGCATTTATCACAAGATTGGTTGGCAATCCTCCACAGGTTTATTGGGGAGGGGGGGGGCAAACACAGGATTGCCTCAATGTGATATGTGTGAAGCAGACCCCATCTAATCTTGAAGTTTATTTATCAGATTAAAATATGTATTTACAGCAATCTGTACTCTAATATTTTTGACACCAGAAGAGCTTGATTTTTCTTTTTGTGGCAATCCAAATAGGAATCCTGGATAAAAAGAGCAAATATAATGAGAGGACACCAATTATGGATGAATAGATTCAATCTACTCCCATGTTTCAGGTGATTTATTCACTGGTCCTCCTGCGTTTATAGCACCACAGATTGTGGCTGCTTATGGAGTGACAAATAGTGCTCAGCGACATTGACTGACTTGTACAATCAATTTTGCTTGTCTGAAATGTAAACATGAACTGCTGTCCTTCCTGAATGATGGTACTAGTGGTCCCTATTAAACTCTATAAACACACATGCACACACAAATCTCCAGTGACATTGGCAAACTGACAAAAATGACAGCTCTTAAACAAGTAGCAACACAGTCCTGGAGTGGAAACTGGGAAAAAAAAAAGGCTTTCCATAGTTTTCTCTAGAGTTGTTATGCAAGTTCAAAATGTTTTTTCTTGGAGATTGTTGTAACTGGGAAATTTGTGTCCCCACACTGAACTTTTGGTTACTGTACATACATACAAAAAAAAATGGTCTGAGTCAATAAACACATGAAGCATAATAGATATTGATGAACCTGTTTTAACGTTTCTCAGAACTGGGGCTACTTGGTTTATAGCATTTAAAATTACCAACGAAAATGAAATCCTGTTATAAAAAAAAATCCAATTTTGAGGCTTCTACTTTAGGAAACAAAGTAAGAGGGGTCCTGATAGAAGTCAGAGATCCCCGGATCAGTCTATACCCAATCTATTTCCTTTTGCATGCATTCAGTCATAAATATGTTTTACTCCAACAATATTCACAAGTGTTTTTGAAAGAACCCTTTTTTAAACATGCATACTTTGAGCCAAAATTACATTACAAAAACTAGAGAAGTGCAGAATCCAAAGGATAATAATCTAGGAAATAGTTCAGGAATTCCAAATCCATTTTTTGGGAGGGTTGGGGTGGAGGGGGGTGGAAATGAAATTCTGAGACACACTAAGAGGACAGTTTCAGTTTCCATCTTGTGTAGGTACACAATCAGATATCAAATTTCTTAATTCAGGCCATAATAGCACATGCAATCCATCTAACGCAACCATGGATGAAAATGGGTGTAGACAGATTTCCCCCCATCTCTATATATACAACATTGACTTGTGCAAATGGTAGACTGGTGGTATTTGTGAGAAGATAGAAGGGCAAGTGACATATAAAGCTAGTGCTAATTTCAATCCATACACTAGATGTCTCTAACTCACTTCCCCACCCCACCCCACACACACACAGAAGACCACCATTTATGCTACTGTTATTTCTTGTGGATTCCCATGGACATTTTAGTAATGGAAATCAGCACAGTCCCTGTGATCTAATCATCCTGAATCAGCAAGCTTGATCCAAGAAGTGGGGTGGTAGGAAACCCTTCTGGATAGAAAGTACCAATAATTCTATGGTTCATAAATCATTGTGTTATTATTACAGAAATTATAATTTTGAACATGAAGTAGTATAAATGAGCTCTAAATTCAAGTAGTGTATGTAGTAGAATTAACACCTTGAGTTATCCTAAACTATAGTAGTTCACTCTAATTATATGCTTCTGAGAATGCAAGGGTTTTTTTGTTTTTGTTTTTTGTGAGCAAATAGCTAAACTATTAATTCCCTAGAATCTCTTCCATATATTGCAAGCCTTCGGGGGGGGGGGGGGGATTGAGGAGGGAGGTAAACCAGAAAGGTTTCTCCCTCATGCAAAGGCCTCACTTCATGGGACTCCAGGAATGCACATTCATATTACAATAGAGACTAATAGAAAACCACGACTTCCAAATGCATGTATATTTTTGAATTTAATTCAATTTATTAAAGCTAGGAAGTCCTTTGCAGACTTAATAAAGAACCTTAGCACGATAAGCCAAGGCCCATTTCTCCCTTTTCCCCTGCATTATTCAAATTTAATAAACAATATTTCACATTTGTTTGACATAATGTCAAACTCGGGACTCCTAAAGAACTGCTACAGCTTTGGAACTGTTATGCTTTCTTGGACTTTAATCATTTTTGGCAAGGTTCCATTTCCTGTCAGAAAGTGAAACAGCTTAGGAATGTCATTTTCACGAAAGAAAACAGAGAGGATCCAAGAGGAAGTTCTCCTCCACTCCTGAGCCCCCTAAGATACTCAAACACACTCACAGGAGGGCTGGAAAGCATCAGACATTAGCAGAGGGAAAAGGACATGCTTTTCCCACATTAAAATACATGGATAAAGTTGAACTCTTGCTAAAAATAATCCTCATGACTAATTCTATTATATTTTTATTTGTTTAAAAAGCTGGGCAGTATTCCCCCCTCCCCCCCCCCAAAAAAAGTCAAGTTATCTTTTCACTTTAGAGTGACATTTAAAAATAAGATAAAATGCCTTTGTGGAATTTTTTTTTTTAAGTGAGCTATGAAAGATGAAATAGGATATGCAGTCCTCCTCATTGGATAAATATGCTGCTGAGCCAGCCCTGTCATTAGGTAGAGTGAGGCAATATCTTCAGGAAGAAAGTACCCGGGGAATGGGACAGGAGGGCAGGGGGCAACTGGCAATGCTTGAACCCTCTAAATTAAGTTCTAGCTGGTTTCCTCATGTTCTGAAATAGATTCAACTCCCCATTCAGTCAGATTCTTTTCTGTGGGCCTTCCATTTTTAGGCTCCTATTTTCACACATGCAGGGCCAGCTTTAAGCTAAGGTGGAGTGGCACTGGCCTAGGGTGCCAAAGACTAGAGGATGCCAACACCACCATCCTCCAGAAACAGGGGCTATTCTAAAATGCAAACCTCTGCATCAGTGAGAGGTGGCACCATCATTCAACATGGCCTAGGGGCACCATATACCCTTGAACCGGCACTGTGCACAGATATGAATAAAGGGTTAAGGTTCTATCAGTTGAAAAAGGGTAGCTTTGACAGTTCATAACAAATCACCAAAACTCAAGTCACCAAAATGAAAAGGGGGAACATAATTAGAGGGAAAACTTTGGTGGATGGCTGCTAATAGTTAAGGTCTTGCCTAAACTGCAGGGCAGAAGACTGATATTTTGGAACCTGGAGGCTGATGCATTGTCCAAGATAGAAGGAGGGAAAACAACTTGATGGGATAAAAGGAAGCCACGGATAGATCTGAAGGTCATGGCTAAGAGGAAAACAAGATTTGAAAGAAGGGGACTGGAGGAAGGAGCCAACAGCTAAGAGGAATTCAAGGGTCTGTGGGAAACATTGGGGATAAAAGGAGAAAGGGAAAAGATGAGGCATGGAAGAGACAGTGGATAAAAAACATCAATCAAAGTCAGCAAGGTACATTCACTTGCTCTGATACTTAAAATCAGCCTACCCACCTTTTATTATATCAACCACAATGATTTTGAGATCACAGCTTGTCCCTTTGTAAAACTCATTCTATTATTTGTGAGAGATGGGCTGCTATATAAATGTGATAGATAAATAAATAAAATTAGTAAAGGCAGTTGTCAAAAGTGTCACAGTTGATGGAAATAACTAACTTTCATTTTGCTTATTACTAAGGCTAGGATGGACTTATAAAATGAAAACAGAGAACAGAACATTTTAGTGCTTAGGACACTAGTATCTATTCTTAGATCACTGATCAATAGTGCTAGTGGCAAGAGACCACTAGAATAAAAGCTTCTTCTAGCAAGTAAAAAATACTACATGCTTGGTAAACAAGGAGTTAAACAAGAACCTACAAAGTTACAACAAGCTTATGTGCTCAGCTGATGAATATTCCTGTCTAGCAAACTAATGAAACTAAGAAGGTTCCTTTTCAAATTATTTGGCTTAAACCTAATTTAGGGGCAACCCATCCTCTAAGGGTGCAGCCATTGAGCACATGCTTGTTTGTTAAAACCTGGCTGAAGAGGAAGGCCTTGCCTCCTTTTTCCTGAAAGTGGAGTGCTCAGTAAATAGTAACAATAATAATAATAATAAAACCCTTGAGAACAATAGAGAGGAAAGGCCTCTTCTACCTACACCACAGAAATCTGGTCATCTTTAAGAGCACTTCTCTTGTCAATCTTAATTCCCAGACAGTATGATACTAGATATTACTGGCACTTATGGGAGCAGGCTGGAATAGTTTAGGGCAAAATGAGTAAAAGTGACTGGGTAGACTGAGGTATATGTGAGAGGTAAAGATGTTTATCTTGGTTAGAAGTGCATGTGACCAAACAATCTTAGTGGGCACAGGAAAGAAACTCCAGAGAACAAGAATAAGCCTTAGGCAAAATACTTTGTGAGGGAGTTAAGTTGGAGTTGCTGCCTGTGCTTTGCAAAGGTAAGCTGCAGCTGGCCAGAAACACTTCTTACCACATTCTCCTTGTTTCCCTGACTACTCACAAGCATCCAGACCAGCTTTCCAGCTGCCTGTGATAAAAAGCCACACCCTGGTGTTTTCAAGGATGTACAGACATCCACAAGCAGCCTGAACCCCACCCAGGATCTTAGCTTAGAAAAGCAAACTAAGACAGCATGGAGGAGGATGTGTGTGTAAGAGGAAGTGTGACCAGCAAACAGCCTACAGACAGGGAAGCGGAGGCAACGTCTATTACCGCAGCTGTTACAAGCAGGCAAGAGGACTAGTATTCAACTACCAAGTCCACAGGTTGTGGTGAGAAGCTTATCTCGGTGGGAGTCCTGCCTGGAGCTTGAAGCTTTGCTGGGACAGATGGGGAAGTGGAGGCAATGTCTAAAGACTGGCAGCTATATCACAAGCAGGCAAGAGGACTATCATTCAAGTGCCAAGTCCACAGCTTGCGATGAGCAGCTTATCTTGGTGGAGTCCTGCCTGGAGTTTTGCTAGGAGCTCAGTAGCAACTAAAAGGGGAACAAACACACTGAAGCAGCACCTTATCTCAACTAGTGCAGGAACATTTGGAAAAGACAAGGTTGTATGCCACTTTACAGACTTTATGTATTTATACAGTTTTTATACATTTTATAGACTTTTGCTTGAACTAAGTATTAAAGGACTGTGTATCACCTTACGGGTCCTAGATGGGTGAAAAGCAATAGTCTGTGGTTGGGGAAGGTGTGTGCTGTAATAAAGCATTTTGTACAGATTGGCTATGCTGTGGTGTGTCTGGTCCCTGGATAATAGAGAACCTCACATTTACACAGTGGCACCCACAGCTATGGGCCCCGGCTTTGAATTTCTATAGAACTGCAATGATTTTATTACCATGCTCGAGATGATCACATCTGGGCAAGCAAGAAACAGAAAAGATTTTTCCAGTAGACTTTTGGATCAACTTCCTTGCCTCTGGAGTTCAAAGGACATATTATTCAAACAGTTCACTATCTGCTGTGTCTTTCATAATCCAGAATGATAGCGGCACTAATACATAAAGACTTAAACAGTTTGAATCCTATGTATTAGAGGAATAAATTGTATTTGAACAAATGCTAACTATACTTGACTGATCTGGACTGATTCAGAAGAGGATGGAATTCAGTAGAGCAACAGTTCTACATGCGAATCCTCCCAATCTATATCAATAATTCAAAAGGTCACAGAGACATAACCCATAAATGCATTCACACAGCACCCTAGACTAGGAAAAAATGGATCTGGATCATTTGTGGTTCAGCATATGATAAGATGGATAGTCATTGGCTTAGCTTATTGTATAAAGCATATTACCCCTTAATACAATTTATGTCTTTGGGTATAGCATGTTATTTGCACACAGCAATCTTGTTTGCCCTGGTTATGGTTTAAGCATGCTATATGAAGCCACTCTCTGTATCTGCATGTTCTCCATACAGGAAGAATATCAGAGTGGGAAAAGAGCAAAGCAAAGAGATTTTTATTTTTATTTTTTTTGGTGACTGAGAATATTAACTTTCAATCCCAGTGGCAGAATGCTGGAGTCGCATATTACAAGACTGTTTCAATGTTCAGAGCTTTCTTTCCTAGAGAACCAGAAAAGGTAAAAGATTTTGGTAACATTTGTGAGACTTGGAAGAGTATAACACTGGTGGCTTGCTCAAAAAGTAATGGATGTTTAAGTCTTTCTGCCTCTATTAAAATGTCTTTATATCCATCAACCATTCTTTTCTCATGTCAATGTCTCTGGCTTCAGTTCCAATTGAATTTTTTAAAAAAAGTTACTATTCTTGAATACTCTATATCATCAAAGTGTTTTCCCCAATCTCCTATGGAGTTATCACCACAACATCTCATGATAATGATAGTTTTTTCCAATGAGCCAGTTGTCCACCCTCCCACCCAATGCAGACTACTTTTATAAATGAACTGGATGATCAGCTGAAAGATTATGGCCAGAATTATTTACAATTTTCCTGTCAGGACAAGTGGCTGGAATTTGCAGATGCTCTTGTTATTCTAAAGCATAAAGAAGATTGCTTTGGGTGGAAATTAAAATCAAAATCTTGTTTTGCTTTTCATACAATGTGCTAACATTTCCTTTCTCCTTAATTTACTTTCCTGACCAAGTCAAAATGGCACCATAATTCTGTATCTAGAATGGCAATTGAATGTTATGTCAGTGCTGGTAAAAGGATCACTTTCCCCTTTACTTAAGAAGATGGACGTTAGCTTTTTGAGGTTGAGGATCACACTTCGCCAGTGTGTGGCACACCTGGAGTTACAATAGATGATGGATGGATGGATGGATGGATGGATATAGTAACAATTGAAAACAAATATCTTTAAGTGCTCTTAGCCACTGAATTTTGCCCAATTTCAGTGGCAGCATAAAGAGAGGGAATTGGGAACCCTAAGAAGCCATAGCATGTTGCTTACCCTTGTTTGGAGATACAGAAATAACTCATAGCACTGACCTGAAACTTCTCCCATTCCTATCTCCAGAAACTCCTGTGTCTCTGATGGCCACCTCATGCTTCTTAATGGTATATCCAGTGATGATTTTTCCAGACTAGTGATGTCAGTCTGGAAATATATGAGTAGGTAAGATAGCAGGCCCTGCAGAAAGTCTTGAGTCAATATTCTCAAACTCAATGATCTGCCTGTTCCATGCTATGACTGGCAAAAGGTAGATCTGTCTATGAAAAAGCAGCTAGACATCTCTGAAAATACTTGCATTGGGGTGCAAAGATGACCAAGAAGAAGTGCGTGTGTTTGCACAATTCCTCTTTCTCCTTCAACAAATCTCTCATACATGGGCTCTATCAAGGACTGACAAGAGTCCTGAGCTTGAATTGTTGAAGAAAGCCATTAGGAACTTGCTTACTAAAGTTTGCAGCTCAAATAAACAGTTGCTGCAGTTCTAATGGTAAGGCTTATAAAATGCATCATACATTAAATTTAATGTTGCCTCATTAGTCTTAATTAGATTCCTACATTACAGTAAGATTACAGTTTCTTTGTGGTTATGTTTTCTCCTAAAATAAATTTTACTTTAATCCAGAATGCAGTGTAGCTTCTACCCTTTGAATATGTCCAACCATTGATATATCTTCATATTCTTAACCCTGTAGAATCAAAAAGTATGTGGTATTGCACTAAAATTTCATCATGCAAAGTAATCATGACAGAAGAAGTTGCGCTGACATTAAATTTAAAGAAGTAAAACACGCTACAGAAATGTAACTAACTGGTCAATCATTTGCCATCTTTCCTCACAACTGCCTTTCAGATAATATATGTGTGAAGAGGAATTTTCTCTCAAATACCTCAGCTTTATCTTTTGCTTCAGAAAATAAAAAAAAAAAAAATCTCAGTCCTTTAATGATATCACAGTTTGCTGTAGTGAAATTTAATGTGATACCACAAATTCAACTGTGTGATCAGTCTGAAAGATGATGTAATAGGAGCTGGCAAGTTGGTACAATGACCTTTTCAAAACACACACACACAAATCTTCAACACTTTGCAAATTAGGCAAGGAACCTGAGGTCAGTCTGTGGGAGTTGAGATTTCTCTTCAATACTGTCTTCATAAAAGGTGCTAGAAATGTTGTCCTGGAAAATAAAGGCTGTCTGTGCCTAGGCTTCCAAAACTTATGCCTCTCCAATGTTTATCTGAAAAGGGCTGTCATGGTTGGGGTAGGACTAAGGAGACACTCTTCTACAGAGTCACGAAGCACACTAGGTGAGCTAAGGCCAATCCCATTTTTCAGCCTAATCTACCTTCTGGGAACCATGGACAGAGAGAGCCATATATACCTCATTGAACTCCTGGAGGAAATATGGGATATAAATGTAAATCTATATCTTTAATTCTGTCTGCATCACCACAAATTGTTTCTAGAAATCGCTAGATGATGTATTGCCTGCAATATTACATCAGGCATTCCCATTCAGGTTCCTCGACCTTTTCTAATTGATTATTGCACTCATCACAGTATGACTTGGCATCTCTGAATCTATAAGATGAAATATCAGAGGCATCCTGATGCCCTTCTGTGGTCTTAGTGCCTTGTCGTCCTGATATCTTGAACTAAAATTCTAAAAAATACTGACCTTTGGCCTTGCAGTCTGGAGCTGATATGATTTGTATATTGATGATGATGAAGAAAACTTGTTAATTAGATTGGCACAATGTGATAAAACTGTTTTGCCTATTCACCTGGTAGTACTTAATGCCCTGTAAGTAATCTAAACCAATTAGGTACTTTTAAGATAGGGGATTTCCAATTATTGTCACTCCATTCTATTGCATTGGGGAAGGGAGGAAGAAGGATTAAGTGTGGGAAGAGCAATAGCTAGATGTCCTTATTCCCCATTTCTACCATAAACAACCAATCACCCTACACTTGAAACTTAGAGTGGATAAAGAGATTCTAAGAAGGTAGTTGGCTTGAAGATAAACTTAAATAGACAATCCCTGCTCCATCCTCAGCCATCTTTGGAATATATAACAGGGATACATGGATTGAGCAAACCCATATCTGAAGTGTCAATTTAATTTGGACCTCCAAATCAATTCAATTTTTTTTTCTATATGTTTACAGAAGCCTACTTTGTCCAAAGTGATTGAGAGGCATCTAATTTAATGATTTAAATCAACTTGTTGATTCAGTTTGGAATGTCAATTCAGAGATTTGATTGAACCACCTTCAAACAGAATTCCAAATCAAAGCTTTGACACTCCTGTTATGCATCACACATGGCTTCTCACACATGCCCCTTTCCTTTGGTAGCATTACCTGCCTAGTGATATCTCTGTGATAGCTCATTAGGCACAGCCTGAAGAATCTCAATTCAGCAATCATTACTAAAGGAAGAAAAAAGAATCAGAGAAGTCCTTCCCTTCCCTCCTCCCAGCCCACTCAACTAGATATGGCTCTCTTTCCTTGCTTTTTTGTAACCATCAGAAAGCTCAGGAATAGGCACAGAGGCCCTGGGAGAGGTGTTCTGTACAGGGTAAGGCTGAGAGAGCACTGAGCCATTTGGGTCAGGTGGAAGTAGCAGGGTTCAGAGCTATTGGGCTAATTTTTCCACATAGTAATACATGAAGCTAGTAAAGATAAACCCCTAGCGGCATAGAAGAAAGTAGGAGATAAAAGGCAGTATGGATACTTTGAAGAAAAAATACAGAAAGGAAAGCTGGGGGGTGAGGTGGGGGAATCAAACATTGCCCAAAGCAGAAAAACAAATATCCATCGTATTTTTCAAATCTATAGGACTCTTTGCTAGGAAGTTTTTAAAAAATGGTCCCCATTTAGTCAACATTGTTCTTTCTTTTTCAAGAAAGGACTGAGAACAGTTTGTCCAGGTAGTGATATGTATATCACAGAGATCATAATTCATAATGACATAATGTTGTTGCTGTTGTTGTGAGGTTGTTATATGATCTCATTGGCTTGAGCTTTCCAAAGATTATCTTTAAACCCCAGAGAACTCATCTTCTCTACTTAAAACAAACAAAAAGAGATAAAGGTTGTATAACTTTGTTGTATATTTTTTTTTTCCTCTGGACACTGTGATTTTCTGCTGCCAGCTGAAACTAGAAATGACGATGCACTTGAATGCTGCGTGGGATTAATAATTCATTTTTAAGAGTCAATAATTAGTTTTAGATGACGGCTCCTATTTTATGATGTCCTTGTTTCTTACCAGTTTATTGCCTTCTTGCTTGTTGGTTTCATGATAAAACTGTACAGATTTTAAGACTATGAGATACTGAGATAAATCTGGCCTTTAAAAAGTGAATCCCCCTCCCTCCATACTTTTCCCCCCGTAGCATGGAAATGTCATTATTTTTATCAACCTTAAGCCTTTGAGATAAGTAGGGGTATAAAATACAGTAAAAAATTCTCTTCTCTTTGCTCAGAGACTTGAAGCTCTGGTACCCATAGCAGAGCAGCATGCACATACAACAGGGCAATTACTCAGAATGTTACAGGAGAAAATTTAATTTAAACTCTATAGCCAATCAATAAAGAGTATTGATTACAGAAGTCTACTTTTGAAGCAATAGTGCTTTGGGGGAGAGAGAAAAAAATTGCAGCCCCACATGGACATAATGTCCCATTTCCTTCTCCAAAGTATAAAATAAGGCTGTATTTACTGGTCCGTTAAAAAAAAAAATGTTTGAATATTTAAAATTTTAAATGTAGCATTTGTGTATATTACCTCACACATGCACACAAATCTGTCAGGTTACAAAAGGAACATCCATTACAGCTCAAAAACAAAGTGAATCTGAGGGAATACTGACTTCCTCAGGTCAGAACCAGAAAATCAAATTAACCGCACAAGCACAGTCAGCATAATGCTGATTGACAGCAATATCAAGCATAAAGATGAGAGGAAGCAGTCATTTGGTTAAACTATATACTGTGAACTATTTATTCAGCAATGGTATCAAATTAATAAGAAGATGGAAAGAAAGGAGGAGGTAGGAAGAACTGAAAAGGAAGTGGGAATGGGAACTGCTAATTGGCTGGCAAGCTGCCAGGAGATGTTAATAAGAATAATAATGCCTTAGGACAAATCATCCCTATCTATGTTTGGGCTACATGAAGATGTTTCATATTGTCAGCCAAAATGGCTCTTTCATGCATTTTTTTTTTTAAACAAGAGATGGCTGAGGGTTTTTTTTAAATGTTCTGAAATGTGTATTCCTCAAGCAACAATATAAGTGTGAATTTCTAGAGCCTGCCTCGGGACATTGGTTCGAGAGGCTGTTTTGAAGACTGATGTATTCAAAAATGACCCTCCAAAATGCTAGAAACAATGTTTTTCTGGACAACCCAGCACAATTTCAGGCTACTGGTTTCTGAGGCACATTTAGATATAAACACATCCTTCCATACAACAAAGAAATTTGCTGTATGGAAGATATCAGAACTTTTCTATGCTGCACAACGTCTTGTGTTACAAGTGTATGGAAAAAAGAACTAGAAAACTTTAAAACTCCAAGCTGCATATAGTTAACTGGGCATCTCATTAACTCAGTGGAACCTGTTTCTGAATATAGGGGTGGGGGTAGGGAGGGTATAAGAGAAAATACAGAAAGTAATGTTTAAAAAAGATGATAAAATAGGAAGGATAAATGATGGCACCATCTGTAGGATGAACCTAGAATAATTTGTGCAATAGATATATAGTAGAATATCTTAAGTAAAACCAACTACTAAAAGCCACTTTGAATGTCACCGGATTCCTAATTTGAAAGAGTTTCAAGTCAGGAAAAAAAGGAGATAAATTTTGAAGAGAATAACCATAATGACCATACTAATATGAGTATCACTTTCTTCAATAGATAACAAATATTTAATTGCAATACATTATAAGCGATTTTAAGAAAACTAAAAAACATAACATCAGTGTTGTATTATATTTATGTGAATGTATGTGTGTTCCTGTGTCTGTGACTGTGTGTCACAGACACACAGTCAGATCCCAACAAATTTGACCCACTAACTTTAATATGTCATTTCTAAACATGACTAAATTTGATCCAATATACTTCTGCATTGTCTTAGAATAGGAATTTTGTAATCTATGAAGATGCCTATAAACATTATGTTTACCTATAGAAAAGCCACCTCATATACAGTGAATTGTCTTCAAACTATTTTATTTGGATTTTTTAGAAAGTCTGTAGAACCCAGCACAAAGCTCTCTAAAGTGGATCACATATGTTTTCTGAAAATATTCAAACTTTGATGTTTTCAGAGGAACAAAGTATTAGTTATTACACTCGTTTCTAGAAACTTCTTCATGATAAGAATTAAGTGAAGTCCATTCAAAAACTAAATGAAAACCATATGCATTATTAAATTGCAAAACTGCACTAATATAATCTGTCTCCACTGGAGAGAATTTCTGGTATGGTTTTGTTTGCCTTTGCTTGGCCTTTTTTTGCAACTTGTCCTTCCAAGTAAATCCCAGTCATCACTATTATACCTTTTGTGGGTTATTGAAGATTTCTTTTAATTTATATACATTACTGAAAGGAATTATTATTTAGGCTCATGTGCTCCAAATTTTAGAAAAAAAATGCTAAGGGAGTGATGGGCTGTCTATCCTGTAGGCGTACATAGATAATGACAAATGGGAGAAATCGGAACCCTTTTGGATTCCAACTTCCACCTGCCATTGCCATTATAGCCAATTGATTGACTTAAAAACGAGTTGTTTATACATTCATTTTTACTATGTTTTCCACTGACAGTTTCAGCAACTGTAGTATTTCAAATAGTAGGTTGTGTATTGTATAGCCAGGGATAACTCCAATGTCCCACTATCCAGAGATAACAGTCCCAGTATTGAGGTTTTATACGATTATGGAGTTGGAGTTGGGATTACGATTATGGAGTTGGATGGGAGTTGGAGTCCAACATCTGGCTGGTAATAACTCTTTTATCTTATCTATGCACAAATATTCATGTATGCTGGAACTATTGCAGAAAAAAATAGCTATGTGAGGAAATAACTGGCAAAGGCCTTTTTAGGAACCATCTCCATAATCGTATAAAACCTCAATACTGGGACTGTTATGTCTGGATAGTGGGACATTGGAGTTATCCCTGGCTATACAATACACAACCTACTATTTGAAATACTACAGTTGCTGAAACTGTCAGTGGAAAACATAGTAAAACTGAATGTATAAACAACTTGTTTTTAAGTCAGTCCAGGATGGATTAGGCCAAAATAAGTGAAGACATCATACAGGAGGCAGAAAAGAGTTTGTAAAATGGTATGTGGAGGCACTGAATTCAGAAATCAATCCTCAGCATGAGACCAGTTTGTTCCAAGAATACAGAAATACTACTAGTACAGGAAGGTATATAATTAAAACATGTGATTTTAAAATAATATTTTCTATTCCAGTTTAGGGTTTGTTTTAGACAGAAAGAGAGAGATCAGTCCATTGTAAAATGGGTTTTCCCAGAGTTGCGAATTCATCCAAAGTCTTAATTTATACCAGAATTTGGGAAAGCTTGATTTGGGGGGGGGGGGGGGGGGTAGAGAGAGAGAGACAGAGAAGAAAAAAAAAAAACATGACCTATATTGAAAGAAGGAAGCCAACATTGCCCCAAGACAATATGGGACTTGAGGCAGGTAATCCAAAGGCCACCTAAACTTCAATTTAAAATGACAATCATCATCACACCACAATGGCATATTTAAATAGTTGATAGCAAATCTCTTCCCTTAGACAGTGGAATTATTTATTTATCAATTCTAAATGCTATAAATAAATGATGGATGGATGGATGGATGGATGGATGGATGGATAGATAGATTTCCTGTTACTTCATTATTCCATGGGACTTTTATTGTAGGCAAAATCCTTATTATTGTGCAGAGTACAGTTGCAATTCCTTTTTCCACTTGCCTGGGAGTAAGCTTCATTTGAATCCACTGGAACTTATTTCTGAATATCCATCTCTAAGGTTGTGTCATGTATTATACATTTAATATTCCTTTACTATCATTTTAGGGTTTATACTTTGCTTCATTCACTAACCTGAAGCCCAACAGGACAATACTGCTTCTAAAGGACTAATGGACCCTTCTCACAATCATTCTCCCTCAGTCACTTCTCATTTCTGTTACTACAATGTATTCTACATGGAACTGTCCTTAGAAACTACAACTAGCCTAGAGTGTGGTGGCACAAATAGTTATGGACACACCTCATGCCCACATGACACTTCAACTTTATGAGTTGCACTGGTTACCAATTGATTTCCAGGTGCAATTCAAGGTGCTAGTTGTCATCTATAAAGCCCTTCATGGCACACTGCTCAAGAATTTATGGGACTGCCTTTCTCCAAATGCTTCTGCCCATCATAAGTAGTAGATAAAAAGGGTGGCCTTGAAGGACAGAGGAAAGGTCTGCTACCAAGGCACAATCAGAAAAACAAAACTTGAGCCCAGGCCAAGAAAGTAATTTGTGAAAATGCCTCAAACAGCCCCCCCCTCCCCCAATTCTTCTGAAGATAAAAGAGGGAGGAAAAGTAGCACATTCAGACTTACAAGATTCTGTTACTGTAGCTGTAAATAAAAGTAACTAAGATCTGAACAATGTCTGTTTCTTAGTCTGGTCTACCTAGTAGGGTTGACAATATCTGGCAGAGTTGGTATGTCCTGGGTCCCTCATCAAAATAGTGCCATCTTGTGGGATCCTGGAGGTATATGCCTTCCATGTCACTAGTTCTGCCCTCTGGAATAGGGTTCCTCTGAGGTCCATTTCACCCTGTCCCTCCTCACCTTCAGGAAAGCATTACAAACTTGGCTTTTTCAGCAGGTCTTGGGCCAGAACAATTTTTGAACTGTTCTCAGTGTCTAGCTTTTTTTTTTTTTGCATTCCCTGCCATATTACGATTGATCCTGCATTTAAAAAAAAAATTTTTTTTTTTCAATTTTACTGTACTCTCCTTAGAATCTTTGTCAGTTAGGCCTTTCATATTAACCAAATCATATAATAAATAATATTTAGCTTTAATAAAAATGCAATTATTGGCCATGAACCAAAGAAAGAATATGACAAATGTTTGGGCAGTGCTCTCACGATGTCACAATATGCCTCACACTTAGTTGTTTTTCTTCTATCACAAATACTGGGAGCCCTTGCACCGTATTGTTCTTTGAATCGCAGTTCTTCATACTTTCCCTCATTTTCATACACTGGTGCTTAATTAGCAGGAAGAAGTTGAGAATGGAAGGGAGGAGGTAGAAAATCCCTTTCCACCATGTATAGTAAAAGGAGATGAAATAGAAAAGGGGGTTGGAGCCTACCTACCCGCACAATTGCATTACTAGGTTTTCTTTATCTGAACAACACTTGGAAGATACAAGGTCCAATCCAGGATCCTTTCTCCTTTATTTATAGGACTTTTGACTGACTTAATTTTATTCACAATAAAAATACAGTACAAAGCAAATTAACAAGAGCTGAAATAACAAGTAAAACAGGCAAAACAAAAATTATAATTAACACTTAAAATCAATAGTAAAACCTCTATAAGAAAAATGCATTTTAAGAGCTTTTAACTATTTATAAGACACTCCAATCCATAGCTTTATTAAAAGCAAATAAAATTGTTAAGTTCCTCAGTTTTGCAAGCAGTAAACAATACCCTAATCAAACAATCAAGCAGTAAACAACAACCTAATGAAGGAACTCCCCCAGCAACACTGACAAGGCAAGCTGCTGTATATAAACAGAGAGCAAACCTCACTTCTTTCTAGCACTGAAGATGTTATCTAGACAGGTAACGAAATGGCTGCAAGAAAACAACCAAGCTTAGAGAACACCAAGGACTCCACATTTCTCTCAAACCACTGAGGTCCATATGGAAAAGGAGTTCTCTTCAATAACCTGAAAGGCTAGAGGCTAGCCTATAACTGCTCATCTCTAAAAATCCAGCGCAGGTTTCTTAAGAAGAGGTCTAATACTTGCCTCCTTTAAAAAGGAGACATCCTTTACTGTCTCAAAGAGGCATTTATGACTTTAACTAGGACATCTCAAATAATCGCTTACAAACCAGATTTGGCACGATCTACAGGACAAGGAGCAGAATGTATTGTCCCAAGTAGCCTTATGTATCACAAATGGAAAGTGATCCAGTCTAACTGTACAAGAAGAGTTACAAGACACTCCTGTAGTTGGCTCTTCATTGAAGAGGGCATCCAGGCTGGCCCAAATGTGATTTTAACCCTAAAAGAACCATTAAAAGAGCTGCCACATGCCTCTGAAGGTTCTAAAATAGCACTCTGGGAACAGGAGGTGGGGGTGTGAGTCAGCCTCCTCACAACCTGAAACAAGCCAGCAGGTTATGAGCTTGCAAATACAGTACATGTGGGGGGGGGGGGGGGGACTACTTCTTTGCTTCATATATCACAACAGCATAGACCTACAAATGAGCTTTATGATGGGCCTGATCAGAGTCAGCTTAGATCTTCCTTCATCCAAACTCTATCCTTGCTGCTCTTGCAATTCATCCATGTACTCAGGTCCCCCTTTGAAGCAGATTGGAGGAGGCAATTAGTAGAAGTTGTTAACTTCCTATTCCAGGTACCATTTGTGGCATTGACAGAATCATAGGTGAAAGCAGCACTAAACCCTTCCTGAGCCTCTTGGAAACCCAGCTGGATCCTATAATCTTTTTGAAAGATCCATCCATTAGAGTTGAAGCCACAAATTCAACTTTAATCTAATATTGATCAATCCATGGCAGTGGGGAAACATGAGGCATCCCAATCCATGGAATACCAAATTGAGCATGGAACTGTATCATGGGTTGGCCCTCTGACCAATTGCAACATCCTCATAGTTGTCCAGGCTGTGATGAACTTCTGTACCAGTCCCAAAGCCATTATTGAAATCCACCAGTACTGGAAGGCTAGAGGTCTCCAACACCAACTCCAAGACCTGCTCTGTCAATTCAGTCAGGAATTCTGTTAAATAGCAGGACAGGTGGTATACTAACATAACTGGCATACTATCATCTACGGGTGGTATACTAACCTTTAACACGGGGCTCTTGAGATGTGTTGGGATTGCAGTGCCAGAGTTCCTAGTCAGTCTTCCAGCCACATGTTGGGAGTTGGTGTCCCAAAGTATCACAAGAATTGCCAGGTGGTGGAAGGTGGTGATTCATAAATGAATTTTCTTTCATTCTTAATATTAAAGAAATGTTTCAAACATCTGTGAGTTGGTAACAGACTTCTGGTTTTAAAAAAAAGTTGTCTCCATAATATTTCATAAATAATGTAGACTGATTATCTAATTAAGGCTATTATGCAGCTTTCTACAGTAAGTTAGATAGCAATTATGTCAGAATAATTCTGGTCAAATGTCTCACAAAGCAACCTTTATTGTCAAATAAAATAAAGCTCTAGAAAAAAAAAGTGAGGAAAATGTTTAAAACACCAGAAAGTCTTACAGAACTATGGTGAGTTGCAAAGAAATTACAGATTTTCATTTACATTGATTTTTTTAAAGTCAGCTACTTTCATATTTGTTTGTTCATTTGCTGGCTTGAAATTAAGGGACTTTGGCAGTCAACAGAGCAAAAGTGGAATGGCCAAAAACATGGCCAAAGAATGTGGGCAGATGACTCATAGTTTGTAATCTGACTGCTTGCAGGCCAAACCATTGCCATTGCCCCTGAGGTTCTCTGTAAGGACACAGCTTCAAAAATTATGTTAAAAAGAGAATCTAATTATGATCATTCAAAAACTTGAGGTTGGGTGTGGGAAGGGAGGGAGGGAGGGAGGAAGGAAGGAAGGAAGGAAGGAAGGAAGGAAGGAAGGAAGGAAGGAAGGATTGTCAATGGAAATGCTCCAGAAAAAGTGTCTGAAAATTATAGCTGCTGCCTTTCTTTTATAGAGGCCACATTCGTAACTTCTTCACTGTTCATTTCTGTGATCTGTTGCACCTTTCATAAACCTACTGATTAATATCAAACGGTGAACAATCTGACAGCAGGATTACAAATCCACCATAACTGTTTATAATGTGAATGAAAAAAGCACTCCATTTTGAGCCCTTGTACTTACTAGTAAAATCTTGTTATATTTAAATGATGAAGGGATTACTCAGCTATCAAAGTTCCTTTAAATGTTAAGAAGTAGTGCTCATATTAAAGGCATATGCTACAGAAGCAAAAGCGAAGTGTCAGGTTGGTTGCTGTTATTTCTTTGTTATACAGAAGAAAAATGGGAAACCTATTTTTTATAGCTACCCAATTTGCACCCATTTATAAGCCCAGTCCTTTTCAAAGGAATTTTGGCTCAAGAAATTGTGGTCCCAGAAACTGCTAAGAAGGGCCATGGCCAGTAGTGACATTTTGTTCTATGATGCAAAAGACAAAATGTTGCCTTTTCCCCATTCCATGTAAAGAAGCAAAGTGGACAGCTGCATTTTAATTTAACTCTGAGGACAGAAGAACATTCTCTATCACACCTGAAGAGCAGGTGAATTTAAAGGGTTCACAGTAAGCTGCATGCAATACACTCATCTTTTCTCAAACAAAAGGAAAAATCAGGAGCTCAGGAAGCATGACCACTTAGCTAACCATTTGTCCCTCAGGCAGTCAGATCATTCTGTCTCAGAGTAGGGTCAGCCCTGGCCTTAATACTAAATACTCCTGTGGCAGAGGAGTAAACAAGGGATTTAAAATTGCATGACTTCATTTACCTTTTCATGTGGGTCACAGTACAGTAGCATCTGTAAAATCTTGAACACTCTCGACTTTTTAAAAAAGGAAAATTATATTTAGGGTCCCCCCCCCTTTAAAATCAATCTTGACTCCCAATCTTTGTGAATTGTTGATTAGGTTTTTAAAAGATGGGCTTGAGGAAAAGGGGAAAAAAAAAAAAACCTAGGTGAGACAAGCCATTTGGTGATTTTATTAGCACTCTTTCAGGGCCCTTATTTATGACCTCATCTCTTGCCATTCTCTGCTTCTGCAAACATTGTTTTTACTGCATGTTACATATTGTTGTCATCTCTTCTTTTTGAACAGATGCCAACATTCTTCAGGCTTCAAATGTTTGCAACTGTAATAAATTCATTAGAAAAATTGCATAATTTTTGCAATTTCTTCTGATTACAAGATTTGTCAAGTTTGCTGGGGCATACAAGATTCTGGATTCTGTCCATCCTGGATTATCCTACCCTATTTCCCCAACTGTTGACATTCTCTTTTCTTACCTTCTCTGAACTCCAAACAAAAAACAAAAAAAATGTGTGCAGTTGCTAAGCAAAACAGCCCTACCCAATAGAATAGAAACACATGCATGGCATATGAATTTGCTTTCCTCTCTACCCCCCATTTTTTCCTCTGACCTACATTGTTGTCTTTGACATTTAAAATAAATGTGCAAAAGTCAATTAATACCTTATTAAATAATACTGTAAATGCTCTAACATTTCTGGAAGGCAATTTGGATAAATGAATCAAAGCACTTTACCTAAGATAATTACAGGGTCTTAATCTTGCATCTCCCTGCTTGGGTGGATCCCTGCACACACACGGAGCCAGTGGAAGAAGTGGAGCTGAAAACATATAAAGAGTTAGATTGGGGTGGCCAAAGAAGAAATAGAACTATTAATGCTACCTGCCAGTTTTTTCTTGAAAGAAAGCAGAGCAATCTCTTTTAGAACCACACCACTCTCCCATTTTAACAGTGGAAATTAACGCTTGCACAATAAAACCCTGATGCATCTGTTGGAAGGAACATTAGGCCCCATTATTATGGACATTCCTGGGTTTGCTTAGCATCACACCGTTTAGAATGCTCAGTATTACTTTCCTCTGCTTGCCGACTTCAGAGAGCTTGCAAAATGGAACTGGTGGAGAAGAAACATGCTGTTTTTCTACCTCCCTTTATCTGAAGGGAAGCAAAACAAAACAAGTTTTCAAAAGGTCATCATGTGTATCAGACAAAGATTTAGTAGATTCCCGCTGTTCCCCCAAAATGTTAACCTTGAATTTTTGGGTTGATGTTGAAAGTGCATTTTGGAGGATCATAGCCAGAGCATAATTCACTAAGAGAATCTCATACACAAATCTCAACGGAAATGTTTTGCTGCTATACGTGAGAATCAGAAATTCTACTGTAAACATCTATGTTCTGCCATGATTTTGTCAGTGTGCAAAGCTCAAAGATTCCTGAAGAAACCATTCTTCAAAAAAGTTCCATCATGGTGTTTAGAGGCAGAATGCATCAGGAATGCATCACTGCTAATTCCGGCATTCTTGTAAATCCTACCTGTCTATACTAGTATAGCTACAGGTACCTCTTTATTAAGATTATATAGTAGCTATTTTTGTCAAGTCAGCCTTTTCAACGCTACTGGCATCCTGATCCAAGTAACTGGACCATCCTTCCATTTAAACAGAGTGAGGCTGCTGCCTCAGACATCAGATACTGGGAGGCACAAACCAGTGACAACATACTAGATGACAGAGCTGTGTGGGCTACACAGCCTGTTCTGCATCCTCTGGAATAACTACTACCCTCAGGTGCACCAAACAATTGATATCAGACTCAACTGCCAGGCCTGTAAAATTCTGCAGGGAGAAAGGTGAAGAAAGGCCATCTTAGCATTTCCCTACAACCAATCACAGCCTACAGCCAGTCACAAATACATTGCCATGTTCCTGAAAACTCTACTCCCTGATTTCTTTTCTTTTCTTTTTTTTCCACTTTTATCCAATCACTTTGATCAACAACAACACAACAATAACAGCAACATATATTTATAGAAGTCACAGCTAGCCATTATACAAGCTGCAGCTTGGTAGGTCACAAATGGCATTTATATGGCTGTGTCAAAACTGAATTATGGCAAACTGATAGTTGGGCAAGATAAAAACAAGACTCTGACATTTAAAGTAAAGATAGAGCACCTAGTACTGTGGTTTAAAAGCTGTGATAATATTTCAATCATTCTCCTTTTCTTGCCAGGTACTATCCTTTCTCATTGCTGTTCTTTTCTGAGGTAGAGGGTAGTGCTGTCCTTTTCTTGCAGCTAAAAAAGAGGAATGGTACATTGCAGGAATTCCATGGGGTCATTTTCATTTTTTTCTTGATTGTTCACAATAGGTTTGATTTGTATCAACTCTCTTGCTGACATGGACTCCAGTCAGCAAATGATGCCATCTCAGGGACAGCTTCAGCTTATTCCTCCGTTTTGAAAAACTCTTTTGAAGATTCCGCTTCCAAATCAGTGGCCTCCCTCAGCAGAAGACTTGACTTCATTGCTTCAAGTTCATCATCCTGGTTCATCACTCACCTGTAACGTTTTGGTATAGCTGGGGTAGCACCCAGAAATTTGACACCTGCTAGGGAAAATGAAAAACAAAAAAACAGGGGTTTGTACATCTTCTGTTAAAAGACACAAAAATAGCCCATTTAATGATTATTTATTTATTTGTTTAGTGCATTGATTCACTGCCAGAGTTAACCAAAATGACTCTCAGCGGTTTACAACATAAAAACAGACTGAAATCCTAAAAGCCAATAAAAACACAAGCAGCCATTAAAATAGTAAGTATGATGGTGATTATCGATTCCTCAAGGGCCCTCCAGAGCAACTCTGCCTTTAACAGGTTCCAGAAAGCCAAAAAATGAGGTTGGTGTAATTTCAAAGGGGAGGGTGCTCCATAACATGGGGGCTGTAGCAGAAAACATCAGCAGGTTGACAGGCAATGTGGTAGAGTGGCTGAAGTGCCCATTCAAGTCCACCCTCAGCCATGGACATCCATGGCTTTGGGCCAGTCACTCTCTTTCAGTCTAACTTACCTCAGAGGTTGCTGTTGTAGAGACAAAATGGAGGGAGATCCTTATGTAATCTGCCTTGAGTCTTGGAGAAAAAGTAGGATATAAATGTAAAATATTAATAATTAACTATTTCTTTCAGCAAGGTCAGATCATTTTTATATCACTTTCCAGTTGTTTCTCATTCCATTAAAACCTATGAGTTGATACCTAAGGACTGGACAATGGCAACTCTGTTTCAGTTAGATTTCCTGTACTGTGAAGGTGGCTCTTTGCTGTTTCTCTCCCAGCCCTTTTCTAAATATGCTCATCACTATCAGACCATCCTTTCCGCTCTCATTTCATGAAATCATGTAACACCTTGATGACAAGCAGCATGCATTTCTGTGACAAAATAGTGACTGTGTGAGAATTCTCTGGGCATCCTGGAACCTCTTTTGCAAGCATCTGCTGTCAGTTCCGTCCCTGCCTTTTGTAGCGTCTGACCCAAACATAAGTCCTGAATCCAGGAAATGAAAGCAAGTGCTTGGGACTCCACTTACACTAGATATTCCTTGTTCTGTGAATGGTAAGGCTGATGGAAGAGGAAAATGACACTACGTGGATCTGTGGATCAACAGCACAGTTTAATAGGCTAAGCTACTTCACAATCCATATTCCAATGTATTCAAGGATGCTTCCATATCGGTATGTGGGGTGGTGTTATTTCTGTTTCTCTTTTCTTCCACAATTACTATGCTCTTCAGTGTTTTTCTTCCAATGTCTTATTTAAAGAAAATAGTTCTCCAGCTAGGAATGCTCCAGGATTTCTTTTGGTCCATGTTTTAAAGCAAATCATCCTTATCTGCAGTCTCCAAATGAATTAGAACACAGTTAGAATTTGGGTTTTGCATTTCTGTGAATGTTGTGATGCAGGTTTTTTAAAATAAATAAATAAATACATGCATGCATAAATAAATAAATAAATAAATACATAATCAAACTAATATTCAATAAAACCCATATTTTAGTTCAATGTGCTTTAAAATGCATATTTTGGTTCAAAACATTAAAAGCCTATATTAGGAAAAAGTATACAGAAAAAAATATAGGGTGAAATGAATTGAAAAATGCAGAAAAATGGGTTCAAAGATAGCACCACTTTGTGCAGCTATTTTTTAAAACTGGAGATTGAAGCTGAAACAGGATAGAATAGAGTTATAAAACTGATAAAGACAAACTGTACTTTTCCAAGCTTCTAACTGTCCCTATTTATCAAGCACAGTACTTGCTACTCATTCTTGTAAATTACTATCTTTATGTTGCCTGACAAGTTTATATTTCTTAAGTATGGAATATGGGTTTCTCTAGCTCATAATGCTTGGCTGCATTACAAACCAAGCACAATTTGTCTGAGAATTTCTTTTCCTTACTTTAAATGTAAACTATGTTTTTAAGCTCATGTAGGTAAGAAAGAGCTCTAAGAAATATTATTTCCTATTGTACAGAACTGTACTGAGTAGGAATGTAAGGCACTCTAGAGACCACTGGGATTTATACTGTGGACAGAGGGATGCAATCCAGGTGCAGAGTTTTCAGCAATGTTTAAAGAAAATATAGGATCTCCAAGCCTTTCTTCATTTCCTTTTGTAACTGCCCATCAATGTAGTAAATAGACAAGAAACTGTGGTGGCACATAAAAGCACACATGAATATGAGAAAGTTACAGCCACTCCTTATTCAGTGGCTACCTTGTTTAGCAACTTTTTGCAAATACGATGGTAATAAAATCATTTCCTGACCATTGCATGCACTTATGATCAAATTTCAAGTGCCTAACAACACATGGCAGAGTGAAAGTAACGCTGCCATAGCTGTACGAGAGAACTTTATCTAAACGAGATGGCAGCAATAAACGATCTTCACAGCAACTTTCTTTCTCTCTCTCTCAGTCTTGTGTTCGCTTAGCGACCATTTCACTTCCTATTTAAGGAATGGATTGTGGTTGTTAAACGAGGAGAGGGTATATAAGTAGACACACTTGAAATACTGGAGGCTGGAAAGATGTGAACATTTCTGTTTCATCAAAGCACTAATTTTCTGTTTACTCAAATGAAATTCGTCGATATGTTATCCAGACAAATTACTCAGATTTTGGAGATCTACTAATCAGAAGTTAGTCAAGACAGGAGATGTCTGAGCTAGATGCACATCTGGCTTTCTTCTTCTTCTTCTTCTTCTTCTTCTTCTTCTTCTTCTTCTTCTTCTTCTTCTTCTTCTTCTTCTTCTTCTTCTTCTTCTTCTTCTTCTTCTTCTTCTTCTTCTTCTTCTTCTTCTTCTTCTTCTTCTTCTTCTTCTTCTTCTTCTTCTTTTTGGTTTTTTTTTTTGTTTAAGGGATAGTTTAGCTGTTCTTTGGGGAACAGGGAATGAATACATTTTCCAGTATGTTTCTCCTGTGTTTTGCTTCTTCATTGGAAAAGCAACTGCCAACCATGCCTGCCTCCTGCCTCCCAACTTGTCACCCAGTTGGCACTGATTGGTTTCCTGAAAGCACAGTTAATAAGAACAATTGAAAGAAAAAAACAGATTGGGTATGCAGCTCCCAATAAGTGGCTTAAACATCCATGGTTCTGGTGTGGAAGGGCACACCGTGTGTGATCCAAACCATTGTAACTGATTGAATTGATTAATGTGGATCATGTCTATCTGAAATGCTGAACTGCTCATGTGAAGGAAAGATGCCTGAGCAAAATTCTAGTGATTTCTGATTATGAGACTCAATCCAAGACCTTATGGGGCATGAGGAAAGAGGTTCATCAACTTTCATAAACACAATTAGTTTCTATTTTCCCTCCTTGCTAATCTCATTTCTTTGCCTCACCACCATAGGTTGCATTTGTGAAGTTGATTTACAGTAAACAGAATATAAACTCGGTAAGGCTGCCTTATGCTGTCAGTATAATACAATTCAGTTTTCCTTCATTCTCAGGGAAGAAAATAAAAGCAAAAAAAAAAAAAAAAGAGTTGCTGTATTTTCCTCAGACCTTTATAGCAACTGGCTTAATTTCTAATTGAAAACAGTAGATTATTATAGAGACACAAATTATACTTTGTGTAATGCATTTCATAAAAAGATAAATGTAGCAATATTGCTTTTTGCCTCTCAGCTAGGGAACATCAAATCTTAAACTAGGGAGCCATTTAGTATTCAAGTTCCACACTGTGGTAGCAAAGAAAGTGAGGATTTTCAGGGACAGGGAAGAGCATGAAGGAAAAGCTTTCATTTTATAAACAAGTGAGGAGAAAAATCATGAAATATCATTTAACTAAATTAAATATCAGAAACAACAGTGTCAGATTACTAAGCTAATATTGGGCAGTACATTGTTAATAACATTAAGATATTTATGAGAAATAATGCATTCTACAAAGGTCAAAATTAGATCTAGCTTGTTTGATTGTTCTGCAATATAATGACAGTGTGTGAATGTGTCTGCTGACACACCAACATATGAGCCCATACATAAACAACTCACTTTTGAAAATCCTAAATTTAAGTTATGATTTTTATCATATCTTACTAGAAATAAGTGTGATGTAACTCATCCTCTGTATCTGTAAAGGAGGGGTTAAAGTTTTCTACAGTAATTCAGTAAATATTTTAGTTGAATAATCCTGATGGCTCGAAAAAGTGAGCCAAACCACGTTCCATTTTTTTCCGACTGCACATGACAAAACCTACATGTTTCAGAAAGGGAATTATTGTTGTCGTTGTCATTATTATTATTATTGGAATGTATTGTTGTTATTTTGTTGAGAGAAAATTGAAAGGTCAAAGAGATGCCCTTAGAAACAGTCTGTTTAATCTCCACCCAAATATAAAGAGAGAAAGTACTCTGATAAAGTTTACAGATTGGTTGGGTTTTCACAATGGGGAAGGAATGGAGGGAAACCTATTAATATGCTTCAAAGGGTCACCAGGCCATGATGTGAATGCCTGTGAACCAAGTCACTGTGACCTAATACAGCTAGTAATATTAGAATTTGCTCCCTAAAAATCATACTGTGGCAGAATGCTACCCCTCCCTTTTGTTGCTGCGTATCCCCACCAATCTATAGTTTACTGTTTCTTAAAGTGTGGTCCAAGGACCCCTGGGGATCCCCCAAAACCTTCTCAGGGGTCCACAACATCAAAATTATTTGCCCAATATTGAAGGCACTTGCAAAAATTTAAAACAATGTCACTCTTCTCATTATTCTTTTTTATTTGTTAAAAAATATAGGGTATTTTCATGGAAAATATTTTATTTATGTGAATATCTAATGAGTTTAATAGTGTTAATTCTTTCAGTAAATAGATATTCTACAAATGCATCCATTTTAATCTTTAATATGGTAAATATCAATAAATATAACCTATACAAACAAAGGCTCTTTTGGGGTCATCCATAATTTTTAAAAGTGGGAAGGGTCCTGAGAGCAAAAAGTTTAAGAACCACTGCTGTTGTTATATCTATCATGAATCAGATGTTTATGACAACAGCTGAATATTTGAGTGTTATGATAATTCACTTTACAATAATGCTAGGATTTAAAAGACTTTGTGAAGGTGTCTACACACACTTCTTGGCACTGTAGGATTTGAGTGTTGTCTTACTGGCTGCAAGCAGAAGTGGACATCATGAAGATTCTTGTATGCTTCTGTTAGCACTTTAACCATTGTAAACCTAGGGCTCTTAGAATCACAAACTTTAATGTGTGTGTGTGAAAAGATATAAGGCTCCATCAGCTAAATATATGCTAGATGTTTGGTCTGCAATTCCCACAATTTTTAAACAATGGCTGTTCCAATGTATTTGGGCGACATCAATTGAGGAAGCCTAGAGTAGACATACATGCAGTAAATGTGTGTTTGCAAACATGGATACCCCATAAGTATGTGAGTCAGGGAGCCTTTATTTCTTCTTCATAGCATACATACAATAGTGTTGGAATAGGGACAGCAGTCAGTTCAAGACAGGGACTAAAAGGGGTTAATTTCTAGGTCATGTATATTCATGAGGGAGAAGGAAAAAGGAGAAGGAGTCTGCTTCTGCTCTCAAACATGTGTATTACAATGTAATGGAAAATTCTCCTTTTCAGCTCACTGCTATCCTGCTCCATCAAGGATGTAAATTGAAATAATTGCTTTCTCTGTAACTTTGCAATGATGCTGAACCAGATAAAGATATTTTCCTTTTAACTTTGAAACAACTCAGAAGATAGCAAGGTTTTACTGCTAGGCATTCGCAGCCTAACAGGTTATGGGATGAGACAGTAAGTTCTCTGTCAAGACGACAAGCTTTGTTGTTCAGAGCACACATTTAAACAAGCTTAGCTACTGTAAGATGACTCAGTAGAATTTCTGGTAAAAAGACTGCATTTTTTTTTTTTAAATGACTTAATGGTTGGTCAAAGCTACAACCCAGGAACAGTTAAACTAAACAGTAAAAACTAATTGTTATGGAAATCTAAAGTGGAAATATTGCTCTCAAAGGATGGCCTCTAGAAAGTAATCACCATAGATAGCCTGATATGAAATGCCAAAGTTTGGGACTGAAGAGATAAACAAATGAGAGCTCTAATCAGCTTATCTGTGGAAGATGAGTAACTAATGAAACTAAAAAGGGAAAATACAGCTAAAAGAAGATGGGATTTGCTTATGGAAACAGTATGATCCAGTGACATCTTCAGGATCTTACTGAAGACTGACCCTCCTCCAAATATTACTGGTATAAGCAGGCTAATATAAACAGCAGACTTTATCTTTTATGGAAACAATGTGAAATGAGTTGTAGAAATCCCGAGAAGTGCAGGAACTTGGGAGTTTAATGATACATACTGTAGAACAACTCAAAAACATGGGACAGGAAATGAGAGATAATCACTTTGCTGTTTGCTGTGGTCCTCTTCTAAATGCCCTAGAGGCCAGACCAGAATGGGAGCTCTCATACTATAGTATGTGAGATGCAAACTGAATGATGAATATCAGCAGAGGAGGGAGAATGCAAGCAGGCAGTTAAAAGTTAACAAAACAGACTGAATGACCAAGGGAGTGACAAAGAGAAAGAAAGATCAAAGCCTGCCTGGCTATCTAAAAGTATATGCCTACAGAGCTTGCAAGTAAATCCCAAGTAAGAGATACTCAGCTTTGAGTAACAGTGGGTGTAATGGTAAGCTATACAGGGATATAGCAGAGGATACAGAATCCTGAAAAAGCAACCCTGAGCAACAGCGTATCCTTCAGTGAGATGCTGCTACTGGGAATAAAGAACCAGTGAACCCCAAAGAGCACATACCAGTTGAGTATGTCTCCTGAAACGGGGGCATGCCGAGCCAACCAGTCAAAGAGGAGACAAAGGACTCAAAATAACCAGAATGATGGCATGCCCAGTCAGCCCACTAGGCCAGCAGAATTAGAAGAGGATCCTAAACCCTAGAGGGAAAGTCACCAAACTGAGGGAATACTGCACAAGATGGAATGGAGCCATTTCAAGAAAAGGGAACTCTGGCGTTCACCCACCTACCACAAGGACAGAAGGCAATCAAACACAAGTGGACGTTAAGAGTTCATGTTAATTTTAACAGTTCAGAAGGGGAAGTCAGATGGCACGAAGCTACACTAGTAGCCCAGGAACACTCATAGAAATCTGGTGAGAAGTACAATGAGACATTAATGCTAGTAATTAAGTACACAACCGTAAGGACACTACCTTGCAGTATTGCATCAAATAAATGAATGCCAGGAAACACTTAGATGTGAAGATGGCTCTTCCTGTATGGCAACACCAATGAGAAACTGCAGATGGAGCAGCCACTAGCTTTTATGCATCCATAAGGGGAAGATTTAGTTTGCAAATTCCAAAGAGCATCTATGAACTAAAGCAGGCAGCCACAACCTGGAATGAGAAAACTAACTTTCACAGAAACAAACTTGTAAGATATTAAGGCAGATCCATGCCTATACACTAAGATAATAAATGGAGGAACAACCGAGACCCTGTTATCCTGGGTTGCTATGAACAAAAGGATGATGGTGATGAAATTATCAGGAAACTCAGTGAAAATGTAGAGATCCAATGCCTAGGATAGATTACACACAACCTTAGAACACAAGTGGAGGGGGCGGAGATTAAAGTTTCCTCCTCAATTAAAGATGCAAGATTAGTGAATGGCAAACCCCTTTGGCATGGAAGAAGCTGAGGATGCAAAGACCCATATGGCAGTGGATTACTAGATGGGTGACCCAGTGATTCAGAACATATGGGCTAACCATCACCAATACCATAGTGAAGCTATTCTACACAGCGGCCCCAATGAGACCAGATATTTCACTGGCAGTCAGAATCCTTTCCAGAGAAGTCACCAGCCTAACCAAGGGCAACTGGCCTGCAGTGAAAAGGGTGATGTGATTCTTAAAAGGGTTTCTAAAACAGTTTATACCCTGTTGCCTTAACCACCACACCAATCTGGCTCTCACACTGAGAATAAATGGGGTTAACTCCTAATCCTGTGTATTCATGAGGGGGAATAAAAAGCAAAGGTCCGCCTATTCTGCCCTGTATTACGGTAAAATGAAAATTTCTGCCTCTCATCTCTCTACTATCCTGTTCCATCAAGGATGTAAGTTGAAATAATCTCTTTCTATATAACCTATGCAATGACACCAAACCAAATAGATATTTTCTTTTTAACTCTGAAAATTTTTTGACTGTGGGTAGTTCTCATTGCTAAGCACCTTGTAGTAAATACACTATGCCTAACAAGTAATCAGTCATCAAAGACAAGCTAACTACGTATTTATGTCTTTCATAATCCTGTGCCGTACCAACTATATCTCTTGTCTTCCTTCAGTTAGGCTGAGATGAAAATATCCCCTCATAAAACTGGGATGACCAAAGGAATGGTACTGTATTCTCAGTGACCATATACTGTGAACCTCCCCCTACAAAACTCCCCTTCACAGTGAGGTTGGATCTTCACATGAGATGGTGCCACCAGAGACACTTAAAAAAAAAAAAATCTCTGTGTGGTTGCTGTTTTTGATCTCCCCCCTCCCCTTTCTTGACTTCTGCAAGTTCAGAATTTTTTAAGGTGAATGTATAGATCACAGATATTTTGTCCTTTCTACCAAAGGTTGAATTATACAAATCAGGAAGACAGATTGTACTTTTTATGAAATAGTATTTGGCCCAGGTAAATAAGCGTGGTTTGCACGTAGACTTTTAGACACCTCCTTTGTTGTAATTTCTGCAGATGTGGTGGTGGTGGTGATGGTGATGATGGTAATGAAGATAGACACTAATGATTTCATTTTACAGTATATCTTGCCTTCTGCCCATAGTCCAGCCCAGCAACTCTCTGGAAGTTAAAAATGATGATGTTCACAAACTGAGTTAGTTACTTTGCTCACTTTAAGGAAAACATCTTTGTAGTTGGTGATCTGCCAGTCCCCTGTACTTCAGAATAATGGCTGAAGTGTAAGCATGATAAAATTGGCACACTATGGCATCAGTTGCTGCCATTTTTAATCAGATGTCTAGTTAATCCATGGAACAATCATATGAATAAGGCCAACATGCTTCCTCTGAAAGAAACAATGTAAATTATTTAACTTTCACATAACATGTTCAATGAAAAGTTGGAAAAAAGTATAAAACATACGCAGAAAACAATTATTCATCTTGAGTAAGTCACTACTTTGCTTGTACTTTAAAAATAGAAAAAGAAATTCATGTGGACTAATTAACCACCCACAATCCTTCTCTGTCCTGTTTTTCTACTTAAAATTCAAAATGATTTGTTTAAATGATCCTAACAGGAAGGAAGGAAGGAAGGAAGGAAGGAAGGAAGGAAGGAAGGAAGGAAGGAAGGAAGGAAGGAAGGAAGGACGGACTTTGCCTTGTTTTAGTTTAATTTGGGTTGAGTTGGGTTTTTTGATGACTCAGAAAGAATAAGAAAGAATGTTCTCTATTTCCCCTGACTATTTTTTGCTATCCTTTATCCAAGCAATTAGGAGTCTATCCAGGGCAGTTTTAAAGTGTTCCCTTTGAGAGAAAGAGAAGGTAATGGAGATGCATGTGGGTTTTCCCCCCTTCCTAATATCTATTTATGTAAAATGTATATTTTGCAGAGTTAGTCCCAAAACAGCTGAAACATCCGTGAATCTCAATATTATATCCATTGAAAACTCAGAATTGTGGCTCTTTTTTCCCTCCTGCTCCTACTAAATTCAGACTATCTTTTTCTTATATTTTCTCATCTACATTATGTAGAGAATGGATCAGACTGTTATCAGATAAATATGATTTGCAACATGCTATTGTTCATTTATATTACAGTCAAATCTGCTTACACACAAGTAAGATTCCATGCAGTTCAATGAGACTTAAATAAAGGCCATGTTAATTAACTATGTCATAAAACAATGTTCTTAGGATCACTGTTTTAAAGTAAAACAGAAGCTTATTTACATTATGCTTGTGACTGTAGTAGTTTTAAGATGAGGTGAGAAATGGTCACAAGTGTAACCAGTAGAAAGAAAGAAAGAACTTCAGGGAAAGTAGTGCACATCCTATATCCTAGTTGACTGAATAATTCCAGAATATCTGGCTGGAAACATATTTGTTTTCTCCTCCCTATTAGGGTTAACACATTCAGCTCCCCAGGGTCCTTAATCTGGCTTGATGTTCCCAAGTTTCTATTTACCTCATTTCTGTTCAGCTGTCTGCAGGATTGAAGACTTTCATCCGAATAATGAAAGCAGAATCATACCTTCATGAGACAAGCTCTGCCCCTTTTGTAGGTGCATGCAATGTCATGATGCATACACAAAAGGGGCAGAACATGTGTCACAAATGGCATAACACTGTTTTTAATATTTGCCCCTCCCTTGCCTGCCCCTGTGGACATCTCTAATACAGTCCCTCGACTGATTGTACGGGTATTACAGTGTACCTGTGCCAAGTCTCACTGGGTCTTAGGCAGTCAGGGATCCTGACAATAAAAAGAAAAACAAAGCACTATCTAGTCAGGCAACTAATCTTAGTGCATGCCAATTCTCATGAGGGAGAACTTAGCATTTCTGAGTGGGAAGTCATTCTTTAAGTTATTCTAAAGTTTGGGGATCCTCCCTAATATACACCAGTTATCATTAAAACTGATCCTGAGGATTCTGTACATCTGGATCCCTCTCAGGTTTGGACATACTAAACAGTGGGACAAAAAGAAAGCATTACCTTAAAATATGTTGGTGCTCCATCATTTTGCTGAGGTCACAGCTGAACTTCTGCTTTTCCTTTACTGAACATGTTTATGGGTTTATCATCATGTGGTGCCCCATCATGATGGAAGGGTGTTCCTGGGAGAGATGACTAAAGCACACCAGGAGTGTAAACCAAGAGTGTATACTCCAGTGGAGTTACCCAAGGCATGAAGATCATCCTAGCTATCAGCAAAAGCCAGCAGGCACATATATCAGCAGCAGTGACACAGGAAGGTGCTGGAGACAGATGATCACTTTAGTGACAATGACAAGGGCATAAGTTCATACTGTGTGGGAGAAGGCAATGATAAATCACCCCTGTATTTTACCAAGAAAACCACATGGTAGACAAGATAAAGTGATTGAAAGTATAATGCCAGATGATGAGCCCCTCAGGTTGGATGATACTCATACCTTTCTACTGAGGAAAACCTGAGCATTTTTTAGAGTACCAATGGTGTCTATTATTCAGCTAAAATAAAGCCTAATGGACATCTAATTGCAGATGTTGACATGTAGCAAAAGGAAATCTGAAGCTGTAAAGACAGAATTACAGTAGCAACGTGGAAAATTTAAGGCATGAATATGGAAAAGCTCAATACAGTGACAGATGAAATGAATCAACTATATATTGACATTTGGACCTCAGTGAATTGAAACTGGAATTGGAGACCTTCAGTCAGAAGATCATATTGTTTACTACTCAGGACATGAAAAATGAAGAAGGAACAGCATTGCTTTCATAGTCAAGAAGGATACAGCAAAGACAGTGCTTGGATACAATGCAGTCAATGACTGATAATATCAATTAGATTTCACAGACAACCCTTTAATATGATAGCTATTCAGGTTTATGGACCAGCCACTGATGCAGATGAAGAGCACATTGACAAGTTTTATAGTCAAGTTGAATCTGATCCAAGCAAGATGTACTGTTTGTGGCTGAAGTAGAGCGCCAAAGTTGGAAATAATAAGGAGAAAAACATAGCTGGACTGTATAGTCTAGGATACAGAAATGATGCAGAAGAATGACATCAGTATCTTCCAATCCAATGATTTCTTCATTGCTAACTCATTCTTCAAACAGCCAAAGCAACTCCTATATACTTTGACATCACCAGATGGAGCACACAAAATCAAACTGACTATATTAGTACAAGGAGATGAAAGAGATAACAGTAAAATCATGGCCAGGGGCTGATTGTAGAACAGATCATGAATTGTCCATGTAAAAGTTCCAAGTCAAGCTATAGCAGAAGAACAAAGCCAATCATTTTTCACAATATAATCTTGAGCATATGTCCACCATTTCACGGAAAACATTAGAAACCACTTTCAGGTTCTGAATCTCATTGATATGGAACCAGAGAAACTATAGAATGAAATCAAAGAAGTTGTTAAGGATGCATGTAAAAAGATACTGCCAAAGACCAAGATATAAAAAAGTGAGCTGGATGTCAGGACATATGATGACAATTGCCAAGAAGAGGAGAGAAGCCAAAGTCAAGAAAGACAATCTCAGGAAGGAAGTTAACAACACATTTCAGAGAGCTGTTAGAAGAGACAAGAAGCAGTATTACAGTGACATCTCTACAGACACTGAAGTAAAAAAAAACAGACACAGAAAAATAAGGAAAGTTTTCCAAAAGATCTACTAACTCATGAAGAGTTTCCAACTTTGAATTGATATGCACAGAATAGGAAGCCATAATCTAGATGGAATATGGTGAGACAGACTGGCTCTAGGTCAGCAATGGAGTGAGGCAAGGCTATACATTTTCTCCTTATTTATTCAATCAATGTGCTAAATATATATTGATGGAAACTGGATTGGAGGAAGAGGAGTGAGGTTTTAAACTTGGAAGAAGGAACATCAATAATCTGTGCTATGTTGTTGAGACTACTCTGATAGCTGATATCTGAATGATCTGCAAGCTCATTTCATTTTAATAACGAAAGTCAGAGCACAGTGAAAAAATGGAACTATGATAAAATATGAAGAAGGCAAAACTAATGACAACATGTAAAACAATCAACCTTAGAATTGACACTGAAGACACTGAAGTGGTAGATAGCTTCTGTCTTTTAGGATTAAGTACCATCAGCAAGGAACCAGAAGTCAAAAAGTATGCCACAGACTAGCAATTGGTAGAGTTGCAATGAAGGCATTAGAAAAGGTATTCAGATACAATGGTGTGTCTACATCTACAAATATTAGAATTGTGCAGACCTTGGTTTTCTCTGTGACACTCTATGGAAGCAAAAGTTGGAGTATGAAGAAGCAGAATAGAAAGAATATTGATGCTTTTGAACTTTGGTGTTGGAGAAGATTCTGAGAATACTATGGATACCCAAGAAAACTAAATGGATCACAGAACAAATAAATTCAGAGTTCTCACTTGAGGCAAAAATGAACAGGCTCAAATTGTCCTACTTTGATGTATTAGACCCAGTTCCTTGAGAAGTTCATAATGCTGAGGCAAGTGGAAAGAAAGAAGAGGATGACCAGCAGCAAGGTGGATGGGACCAAGTACAAAAGTGATTAATGCACCACTGAGAAATTTAAAAGGACAGATTGAGGACTTTCCTGGAGAAAGTTTACTTATTTGATTGGTGTGTTGATACTAACTTGATGGTATGTAATCAATCATCAGTTTTCAAAACTGTTATATGGATATTCACAACAATTGCATTTTAGTTCCTCTATTTCAGAATCAAAACTCTAGGTTAATTCTAGATGCAGTATATTTTCCTATTCTAAATTCTATTCTACAAGGAATTATGCCTGAGTTCTAAATCATTTTTTTTCATGTTCTGAATATTACATAGATGTAGAATGTTGACACAGCTAAAAAAGAAAAGTTTCATATTCAGTATTCCTAAAAAGCAGGTCTAAGCTTAAGACATATAATTCCAAAAGTCTACTTTCAACATCTGTATTGTCCTTCCTATCTTATCTCTTTCTCTGTCTATTATTTCATCCTGACAGATACATATATTATGTTCTGGCATGCAGCCCACTTGATTGCTTTCCTGTGACATCATCTTATCCCTGAAAGTGGCAACCTGCTAATAACTTCATTTTCTGGTTGAAGTTTTCCAAATTAAATGAAGAAGAAAAAACAGTTTAGACTCACCAGTTCCTCTTTACATGGCAGCTGAAGGACACCTTCAAAGGACACCTTTTAGCAGTGGTAAAAGTAGTTAAAGTAATATTAGTTAAACACAACAGATTTATATATTCAAAACAAAGCTGCTAAATAATGTATAATATCATAGTCTAACATTACATGAATGGAAAATTGAGATTGAGAGCTTACTATATAGTCTATTGTAGAATTAATGATGTTTATCATTTAGATTTTGAGAGCACAATGGTGTGGAAGGTAACTGCTGGTAAGTGCTCACAAGCAACCTTTTTTTTACCCCTATTTATTTCAGAAAAACAAATGTTTCAGGTTGATTCCATTGAGGTACATTCTGTGAAATGTGAGGATGAACAATGGGAATGAGAGCTAGCTTCCTCTTACATCATTTCAGTAGGCAACTAGTTGTGCCATACAATTACAATTTAAAAAAAAAATGCTTTTTTCCTATTTATTTCAGAATCTATCTATCTATCTATCTATCTATCTATCTATCTATCTATCTATCTATCTATAAGATAGAATCATATGAAACAACTAGCTGGCTACTGAAATGACATAGCAGAAACCATCCCATTGCTCATCCTCACATTTCAAGAACTGACCTCATTGGAATCAACCTGAAACAACCCCGAGCCATGTTATTTATCTTAATCTCTGTGAATGTGTGTCCTCCAGCTTCCCAGCTCCAGTAGTATATTTGATAATGGCCATTGGTTCAGTCTAAATACAGTGAATCCAGGAATATGGCTACTATATAGCAAAGTGTCAAAGAAAAAATCCTAAAGAATCTCTCATAGTGATTCAGTCTGTTGACTAAGTTTAGAAGAAGTCAAAGATCTACAAGATCACCATCTAAAATCTCTCTGGAGACCAGAGCAGCTTGTATGAAAATGGTTCTGTTTGCATGACATGTTTACTGATGTTTCACTTACCCACAATTTATTCAACCCAGTGTTTGGCATCCACATGAGATGCTGAATCTTAAACTAACCCCCCTTGCTGAATTAACAAAACACACTAGGGCAGATGTCTGGTAAGTGGTTGAGTGTGTTCTATGTATGCAACTGATGCCCAGTTCCTATAAAAAGCACGCATTAATGGTTAATCCAAAAGGAGAATCAATTTACTGCTTTCTACTTGACATGCTGCTCTCCTTAATCTATCTCGTATTGTTCAGTGGATCTCAGTTTCATAGAAACGGCCTCTGCAAAAAGATATAATACAGTGATCAGTGCGCATTGCTTTTTCTTCCTTTTCCCCATTTGCTATATAGTTGCTTTATTTATTTTATTTACTTACTAGCTTTAATATTATTTGTGTACAGGCACTAGGAAACATTATTATACTGAAAACTTTATATCTGTACAAATTCAATTGACTAAGACAAATTTAATTATGCTGTACATAAACATAACCTCCTTACAGAGTTTATTTAATCAACATCAGCAGTTTTATATTTACAAGTACCTATGTGACTATTATTTTTTCCAGAATGATGTCATATTGAAGATAGCATCTGGCTTGAAAAGTCTGTCCTGAAAAGTCAAGGTACCTTCTCCACTGAACTTGAATAGGACAGGGGCATATACCCCCCCAATGCCTAACCAAAGAATTTGGTAGGTGTTACATGGGTTCCTTCTAACACATATTTAAGATGTTTTTGAAAGAGTGCTAGATTTCTAAACATGTGTTCTTTTGAAAGAGTGCTAGACCTGTGTTTTAAACAGAGTACCAAAAAAAAAAACAGGACTAGCACTGTCATTGGAGAGCTAGTCCTGTGCTGCTTAGTTGCTTGGCTTAAATCCAGTAAGCGATCTGGTTTCTGCCAGTTGTGTGCTGCTGATTCTGCCATCATCGCCCTACAGGTTTGCTGCTGCTAAAGCCAACAAACGGTTGTACTTTTTCCTTTAGGAAAAAAAAAAGTTGGGGGAGAAGGTGCTGCTATTTTGCCTATTCCATTTTGACCACAGACTACTGCCAGCCATGAAGACAGAACTGGGCTCCTGTCAGCACTGCTATTCCCTTGTGGCACTAGCTGAGGATGAAGCTCACTTATCATCAGTCCCTCCTTCCCACCCCATGCCTGTGACCTAATTTTGACACTGGTCTAGTGATCTTCCACAAAAGTGGTAGACCCATATTCAGAAATAGCCTGACCCTCAGATCACAGGTGCAGAGCACCTTTGTCCCAGTAACCTGTTAGTTGGGCAACCTGCCAGGTAGGTCAACAAGCCATTCCAGGTACTTGCTGGTACTTGCCCCACATTAGAGAGAGTGATTGAATCCTCCAAACATTTTTTTTTTAATTTCCCCTCATTAAAACAGTAAAGGCAGTACCTGTTACTGGCCATGTTCCTATGGCTAAAGATAGCTTGGCAACTGGGCATCAAATTTTATACCAGCCATACTTTTCTGCTATCTTAGGGAGTGGTAGATAACTTTTTGAAGCAGAAGGCTGGTGTGGATCTTCCGGGTTGTGTGGCCGTGGTCTGGAAGTTTTGTTTCCTAACGTTTCGCCAGCATCTGTGACCGGCATCTTCAGAGTGCAGGAGCACAGACAGGAGCAGTTCTCTCTGTGCCCAGGATGGTGTGACCCTTTTGTGGGTATTTATAGAGATCTGGAGGGGGGGTATGGGGTGTTAATGAGTGGCTGCTTGCCCAGGTGTCAGGAGATCTGTGTATCTTCCTGTGGGCCAGGCAGGGTCCCTTCTTCTATTGAGTTGTTAACGAGTGGCTGCTGAGGGTGATTAGCATGTTCATTGTGTGAGTTCTTCGCATGTCCTGGTGGTTGAGCTGAGTTCGTTGACCTTTTGCAGGCTGTATTTCTCAGGATTGGTAGCCAGGTTTTGTTGATTTTTAGACTCTCCTCTTTTTTATTGAAACTGTGCTGGTGTTTGTGAATCTCAATGGCTTCCCGGTATAGCCTGGTGTAGTGGCTGTTTGTGTTATCCAGTATCTCTGTGTTTTCAAATAGGATTTTGTGTCCAGTGTGCCTGAGAGCATGTTCAGCTACTGCAGATTTTTCTGGTTGCTGTAGTCTGCAGTGTCTTTCGTGTTCTTTTATCCTGGTATGGAAGCTGTGTTTTGTGGTCCCGATGTATACTTGCCCGCAGCTGCATGGTATGCGGTATACTCCTGCGGTGGTGAGGGGATCCCTTTTGTCTTTTGCTGATTTTAGCACTTGTTGTATTTTTCTGAAGATTGTTTGGAAATTGTGTTTTTCCATCAGTTTTCCCATGCGGTCTGTGACCCCTTTGATGTAGGGCAGAAATACTTTGTTGGTGGGTGGCTGTATTTCTTCTTCAGTCGCATGTTGTTTTCTTGGTTTGATGGCTCTTTTTATTTCATTCTTGGAGTAGCCATTCGCTTGCAGGACCCAATTAAGGTGGTTAAGTTCAGAGTTTAGGAATTGGGTTTCGTAGATCCGATTGGCACGATCCATGAGGGTTTTGATAATGCCTCTTTTCTGGCGTGGGTGGTGGTTGGAGTTTTTGTGTAGATACCTGTCTGTGTGGGTGGGTTTTGTGTAGATACCTGTCTGTGTGGGTGGGTTTTCTGTGTGGGACTTTGTGTCCTAATTTGAGGTCTGGTTTGCGTATGACCAAAGTGTCTAGAAATGGAAGTTTGCCATCCATTTCTTTTTCCATCGTGAATTGTATATTGAGGTGGATGCTGTTTAGGTGGTCCAGGAACTTCTCTAGTTCTTCTTCCTCCTGACTCCAAATTGCGAAGGTGTCATCCACAAACCGGAACCAGACTGATGGGGTAATGGGTGAGGTTTCCAAAGCCTGTTTTTCAAAATGTTCCATGTAGAAATTTGCTACGACCGGGCTCAGGGGGCTTCCCATGGCGACACCGTCCATCTGTTCGTAGAACTCATTGTCCCATTGGAAGTAACTGGTTGTTAGGCAGTGCTGAAATAAAGCTGTGATGTCTTCTGGGAAGATCTGTTTGATGAGTGCCAGGGTGTCCCTCACTGGTACCTTGGTGAATAGGGAGACCACGTCAAAGCTGACCAGTTTGTCCGTGGGGTTGAGTTTCAGGGTGCTGATTTTGTTGATGAAATGTCCTGAGTCTCTGATGTGGGCTGGAGTCTGTCCAACATGGGTCTGTAGAAGAGTGGCCAGATATTTGGATAATTCATATGTCAGGGAGCCAATGGCGCTTACAATGGGTCTGAGCGGGATCGAGTCTTTGTGGATTTTGGGGAGTCCGTATAGTCTGGGTGTAAGGGCTTCTGTCTTGCATATGTGTTGAAGTACGTTGGAGTGAAGGGAGGAGCTCCTCGTCAGGGTGTTGGTTTGTTTCATGATTTTGCTGGTCGGATCCCGTTTTAGTTTTCTGTATGTGGCGGGGTCTAGTAGTTCTCTAACTTTGTCTTTGTATCCCTCTGTTTTCATAATTACCGTGGCGTTGCCCTTGTCAGCTGGCAGGATGATGATGTCGGGGTCCGCATTGAGGGTTTCTATGGCATTTCTCTCTTTCTTGGTAATGTTGCTGGTGGGGGGTTTTGCTCTCCGTAGGATCCTTGCTATTTCACCCCTGATTTCCTCTGCTTCCTCTTCAGGATGGTGGCGGATGGCTGATTCCACATTGGCAATGATATCTTCCATGGGAATTCTGGTGGGTGTGATTGCGAAGTTTCCTCCCTTGGCCAGGATGGCGGTTTCCTCTGGCGTTAGCTGGCGTTCCATCAGATTGATGACAATGCAGGAGGGATCCAGAGCTGGTTTTGGTTGACTGTGTTGGCATTTGTTAAATTTTTGCTTTTGCCTGGTTGTGTGGTCCATGATGTCCTTTTCCATTTTCCTGTAGGTTAGGGTGTCAATCTTGTCCCAGTCCTGGTTTCTCATTTTCTGGCTGATGCTGATGTGTGTGTCAAATAGTTCTTTGTCTGTGATGGCAAGTTTTCTGCGGGTTGTGTGTATTCTCTCTCGCAATAGGGCTTGTTCGAGTCGATCATAAATGCGGTTGGCTTGTGGAGATTTGAGAGTCCTTTTTATTCTGAGAAAGGCTGGAATGGTCCCAGTGTCTCTGCATCGTAGTAGGAAGGTTAAGGAGCATAAAAGAGGCATTATCAAAACCCTCATGGATCGTGCCAATCGGATCTGCGAAACCCAATTCCTAAACTCTGAACTTAACCACCTTAATTGGGTCCTGCAAGCGAATGGCTACTCCAAGAATGAAATAAAAAGAGCCATCAAACCAAGAAAACAACATGCAACTGAAGAAGAAAAACAGCCACCCACCAACAAAGTATTTCTGCCCTACATCAAAGGGGTCACAGACCGCATGGGAAAACTGATGGAAAAACACAATTTCCAAACAATCTTCAGAAAAATACAACAAGTGCTAAAATCAGCAAAAGACAAAAGGGATCCCCTCACCACCGCAGGAGTATACCGCATACCATGCAGCTGCGGGCAAGTATACATCGGGACCACAAAACGCAGCTTCCATACCAGGATAAAAGAACACGAAAGACACTGCAGACTACAGCAACCAGAAAAATCTGCAGTAGCTGAACATGCTCTCAGGCACACTGGACACAAAATCCTATTTGAAAACACAGAGATACTGGATAACACAAACAGCCACTACACCAGGCTATACCGGGAAGCCATTGAGATTCACAAACACCAGCACAGTTTCAATAAAAAAGAGGAGAGTCTAAAAATCAACAAAACCTGGCTACCAATCCTGAGAAATACAGCCTGCAAGAGGTCAACGAACTCAGCTCAACCACCAGGACATGCGAAGAACTCACACAATGAACATGCTAATCACCCTCAGCAGCCACTCGTTAACAACTCAATAGAAGAAGGGACCCTGCCTGGCCCACAGGAAGATACACAGATCTCCTGACACCTGGGCAAGCAGCCACTCATTAACACCCCATACCCCCCCTCCAGATCTCTATAAATACCCACAAAAGGGTCACACCATCCTGGGCACAGAGAGAACTGCTCCTGTCTGTGCTCCTGCACTCTGAAGATGCCGGTCACAGATGCTGGAGAAACGTTAGGAAACAAAACTTCCAGACCACGGCCACACAACCCAGAAGATCCACACCAGCCTTCGTATGCCAGCCGTGAAAGCCTTCGACAATACATTTTTGAAGCAGACATTTGGATGTGCCCACCAGGGCATGATATCTAGGAAATCAACAGATGGCCATCCAGATTCTGCTTCAACACATCCAGTGAAGAGGGACTCACCCTTCTCTGGGTAATTGTCTCCATTGTCAAACTGCTCTTACCATTAGGATTTACTTCATAGTATTAAACCACAATCTGTTCTCCTGTTAATTTAAATATATAATTCTTGTCCTGCACTCTACACGAATAGGAAATAGATCTTTGCTTTCTTCTATAGGACACCACTTTGGGTACTTGAAATATGTTTTTATATGCCTCTACATTTGCCTGTTCTCAAAGCTACATACCCAGTTCTCTCAATCTCTTCTAGTAAGGCTTAATTTCCAATCTTCTGATCATCTTCACTGCCCCTTTTTTGAACCTTGTTGGGTTTCTATGAACCTTGCTTGAAGTGTGGGTCCCAGAACTACATACAATATTCAAAGTAGAGGCTATCCACCACAGAGAATACTGAACGAGTCACTTCCTATGGCCACACTGCTGTTTCATATTCAGCTTGTAATAAATTGTAATGCAATATCATTTTTCCATGTGCAGTTTCCAAGCCACGTATCTCATACCTGTGCACTTCATTTCCTTTCATAATGGAATGAGTTTCATATTTGTCTCAATTTGTTATTTTCAACGTATTTCTCTAACCTATCAAGATCATTTTGGATTTTGTTTATCTTCCAGATTTTAGCTAAGCCATCCAGTTTTGTGTCAACTGCAATTTTGATAAGCATTCCCTCCAGCTCTTCACCCACATGTTGTTGTTCTTCTTAGCATTTGTTCGGTGTGCTTGCAGGGTCCGTTTGTTTTCGCACTGCGCTTGCTGAATTCTTAAAGCAAAGCTTATCAATGCATGATGCAATGAGAGGTTTATTTATCAGTTGTCTTGTTGCAAAGGCTGAAACTGATTAGGGCTGAGAGAAAGTAACTGTCTCAAGGCCACCCAGCTGGCATCCATGCCTAAGGAAGAACTAGAACTTGAGCCTCCCTTCTCCATAAGTAATGAAAATGCAAAAGAGTACAAAACTCATGGTACCCCATTTAATACCACCCTCTAGTTTGGTAAGGAACCCTTAATGAGCATTCTTTGAGTATAATTTTCAAGTCAGCTGTTGATGTACCTAACAGACATGCCTTCCAGCTCATCTTTAACTAGCTTAACTATTCAGAATATCACAGGGTACTTTGTCAAATGAAAATGGAAAAGCAAACATAATAAGTTTCTGAAACGTATCTACTCTGAGAATTTGGAATTTACCAACAATTTCTTGATCAACAAAATGTCAAAGTGATTAATCTGACTTTTTTATTTTTTTCAGTGCCTTTTTAATATAATACTGTAGGCTGATTTATCCACACATTTTTTTCCTTTTGTTTTTGTTTTTGTTTTTGTTATTGTTTTCTTTCTTTTTCTTCTTCCCCCTCTCTCCCCACTACCCCATAATGTATAGCTTTACTATTTCTGATTTCAGCTTATGGATGCCAGGGGAGAGTTGGGAAGATTCAAACCAAAGGCCATTCCTTCAGCCTTTCACATGAGAAAATTGTTAAGCACATTAAAGTATTCCTGACTATGTTGCATTCCTTTGTTCAGAGTGAGTTTTGGGAACACATCCTTTTCTCATTATATTTCCATAAAATATACTTGATCTATTCTATTCTTAGACTACCTCTGATGTGGTCTGTGAATGGAGCATAGTATAAAAATATTGCTTTTTTTATTCACGACAAAATGTTTCCATTTCTAAGATGCATTTTAAAAATGATCCTATAACTCTTTTATGAAAGCAAGACTTCGCTGATAGGTTTAGTGGAGCTCAGCCCAAATCATCATCTTCATTATCATCATCATTTTTTTTTTTTTTTTTTTTGCCAGCACGGCTCTTAAATAAAATCTTCATTAGGAAACAAATTAAAGGATAAGTCTAAGGAGTGAGGAAAGCTGCTTACCTTTCTAAGAGAAATTTCCCTTCGACACTAATTCAAAGGCAAATAAACTGTTTGCCAACTCTTTACTCAGACAGGTAAAAGAAAATGTATTCAGATAATTGCTTCTGATTCGGTCCGTCTAACACTTTAAGATGGCCTTGAAGCCTTAATGAAAAACCATCCCATAACAGAGCCAAAGAGCCAAAACCTCTTTTGGTGTCTTCCCTCTTTGCTGAAGACACCACTCACTTCACTTAGTGATTTAAGCAAGGCTGTTTTATTGTTTATGGCAGTGGTATTTTAAGAAAGAAAAATTGTTGGAGAGAGAAGAGTGATAGCCACAGGGAGGTGATTTGCATTTAATGTAGAGCCATATGATTAGAGATATCATTTAATTCATGTACTGAAATCTGTTTACAGACTATTATATTTATTTTATTGGATTAAAAAAAATGTGATTCTTTAAAAATAACTGTTTTGGAGGGACTACAGATGCATATTTTTGTATCCATAAGGACCTAGTTCATCTTTTTGCATCTCTAAATAAAAGGATCTTAGTAGCTGGGCGCAAAAAGAAAAAAATTGAAAATACTCTGTTGGAAAACTACTGCCAACTAGAGAAGACAGTGAGTTGGATGGACCAAGTGTCTGACTCAGGGGAGCTTGCATGATCAAAACTTTCAGCTTGTTTTGGGAATCCTCAGGCTTAAATATGTCTCCCTCCCACCTCCTCCACCCCCATACTTGGATTGAGATATTGAATCACTGCCATTGAGGACAAACATGAAGTCTCAGTTTAGAAGCTTTCAAGTATCTTTTTACATGAGGGATATAATGTAATGAGTTCTGTTAGGAAGAACAAGCGAACAGAAATAATGGTTCTCAGTGTAAGAATCTTTAAGAACAACTGACTTAGCCTAGTGACCAATTTCAGCAAGATAATGGGTACAAAATTATGTGACAAAGCAAGGAAAAACAAAAGATTCGCAATAAAATTATTAGAAGTGTCTTTATTTCTAGGCATTGAAGTGAAGATATGAACACTGGCCTCAGTCAGAAATGTGCCTTAAAAGTTTTAGGAATTCCGGAGGCTAAAGTAAAAATATTTCCAAATATGAGTAAATATTTGATATTGTGGATGTCTGAAGGCAATCTTCTCTTTTTTCCCCTCTGAGTTGTAGCCTGTTTTGGAGCCCAGTATATCACGAATCAGCCAATATTAGCAGCAGGGAACTTTATGCTTGTGTATTGTTCCCTTAACAAGCAGGTTTTATTCCAGTGCATTTTCTTCCAAACATTTTGTTCTCATTTGTAGATTCCTGGAGATTGTAGTAGGTTGCAGCAATTGCATGCAGGCAATACCTCCCTTCCTTTCAATTTACATCCATGCAATATGATGACCCTCACACAGGTTACTATATACTGTCTTACGCTACAAGTCCCAGGAAAGAATGAAACAGAAGCATCGTATACCTAATGCCTGCAAACAAAGAATAATTTAATTAAGCGGCTCAGACAAGGAAACCATATTATGTGCTGCAGTGAATTCCACACTGTTCTATCTTCCAGCAAAGGCACTGTAGTTATCTTCATTCCCAGGGCTGATTTATAGCATGCATATAAGTAACTTGATTGTGCTTTGCTTGGTGTTCTGCAATGAATGTGTGAATGATTTTCATAAGAAAAAACAAACATTGAGTTTATAAGGGATATGATATTAGACCCGTGATTCACAGTCATAGGCCTCGGATGCAATGAACCAGTCCACAGATCAGTAGCCAATTTTACTCAGAGAAGTGTGATATGATATCTCTGCCCATTGTGTTTAGGGAACTTACCAAATGAGCTTGTTCTCTCCTAAATCTTTAAGCTATATTGATTAGGCAGATGGGTGGGCCCACTGGATGGTCTTATTATGCCAGGTAGTCTCCTTACACTATTTATTTTGGCTCCTGACCATTCCCAGCAGCAGAAACATAAAGCACTACCGTACTTCCTGATTTGCTACTGCAACTTCCTATGACTCCCAGTTCAGTGAACTGAAAAGGTATGTATGATAAGCTACAAGTCCCCAGTACCCAAACATGATCAGCACCTGGCATACAAAATATCTCTTGTCTCCATTGCATTGTCAACATCAGTTTACAACCAGAAGTTTTCTTGAAAAGTGAGAAAGTAGCATAGAGGGCTACAAACAAGCTTCAGAAATGCTCCCACCCAGCTTCTAAGAATTCTGCAGAAGAGCTAAAATCAGTTAAACTGATGTGGAGTTGAGCTAGAATAAGGGAATCTTCTAGATTGCTAAAAGGAGAGCATCTCAGTACAGTTTGACAGCTGTAGTTCTTACTGTAAACCACCCAGAGTCACTTCCTCATGAGATGGGCGGTGTCTAAATTCAAAATATAAATAAATATAAAATATAAATATTTCATGTTCAGGGGCCAGGAGCCTCCGTGAGGTCACTAGGTGGCTCAGGCATGCACTGAAATTACCTAAAAGCTTGCCAAAGCTCTATCCCATCATGATGTCCAATTTTAATTATTTGGACTGTGGTGCCTTATTTTCCCAGGTGCACGTGTGTTGGGTTTACCACATCACTTGTACCAAAATGCTGCCAGGCAGAAATTCTTATTGCAGGGGTAGGTCCTTGTCCCCGACCTTTTTGTGGGGCTCCCAAAGATCCCCCAAATTTGCAGCACCACTAAAATGTGGCAGCAACTCACCAAATTATGATGATGCCACTTTTGGTTTTTCACAACTCAATAATCCTATAGATTCATAAAGCCTCCAAGAGGCAAAACATCCTTATTTTACTTAAAACAGTGACAATAATAGTGGTTCCCCTTCATTCAAACGTTAGGACAAAAATGCCAGCCCCTTTGATGACATCAGTGTGCCACTAATGCTCCCTCCATGACCCTCAGAGCCTCCTCCTCCTCCACATCATCATCTTAAAAAGCTTAATAAGGAAGGAGATTCTAACTATAAACACTGCCTAATCCTACCCTAGAAGCACGTGATGTGTCTTCATCGAAACATCTTAGATAAGAAACATTAGTTTGATCAACACCTTTGCTACTTTAAGCATCATTTGTAGTAAAATGCAAGGAGAACGGAGAGTAGAAAAAAATGACCAGCTAAGGAAAGCCATAGAGGTTATCGTGAATAAGGGACAGCAGATGTAAATATTCCTCTGATAAGCTGGATAGAAAAGGAAGTTTCAAGAAAAATGCTGTTCTGTGACCAAATAGTAATGGCACAGTGTCACAATCAAGGAGAAATGCCGAATATAAATTTAGACATTTGGCAAAGCTTCTGCTATGCCTGTACAGCACCCTTTCATGGGGAAGCTCCATGTAGCTAGGAATCAGGACTCATCGTAAAGTTATTTCTAGCACATTACCAGATGGATTATAGCAGAGATTTTATGGACTACAATCTACTTCTTCAGATGCATAGATGAGGAGGAGGGGGGGAAGGAATGAAATGTGCCCATACACAAACATTTGTCATAGAACCACTTTGGGTATATGAGTTATTAATATTAATATTATAAGAAATCCATGGGAAACAATATAAAATGTCCTCATTAATATACATTCAGCCCTTTCACTGTTTTTGTCATTCCCTACTTAAGGATGTCCATCCTGAGGTCAGTGGCAGTGTGTTCTGAGGTTGAAATGTTTCCCAACTTTTTTTTCCACTTCTGTTATTTCTGAAATCTAATTTCTGTCTCTAATAATTTTGTACAGGAATAGGCCAATTTGTCTTATCTATGTCACTGCTGACAGATGATGGCATATTTCGCACTAAAAAAAAAAGAAACATATAGGGATGTTATGGATGATGGTATTAAGTCCTGTAGCAGTGTTGCCAGAATAAACACAAGGAGAGAGGTGGTATCTAGATCAGCTGTAGAATTTCATCCCTGTATCTTCTTGGGGTGCACGCTTGTTCATACTTAAAAGCTATTTACTAAAAGACAGACTTCACCAACTTGGTTAGTGAATGTAGACCTACCATCTAAGATCTGTAAAATCAAAATGTCTTTATCCAATATGGGCTGTAAATCATTCATGGAATTTTAAGCTTCCCCTCCATACAGGAGGTCCAGGGCTGAGAGGATGGTGAAGATGGCTTGTGTAAGTGTGCTCATGCTCCCTCCCTACTCTTAGCACTAGACAGGGCTTGTGATATGATCAAAACAGAGTGTATTCCAAAGGTACAGTTTTTATTTATGTATGTATGTATGTATGTATGTATGTATGTATGTGTATATATATATATATTTCAAATTTGCCACCACCCATCTTACTGCAGTTCCCTGTCATTTGACTTGTTAAATGCTAAGTAGCTAACATCTTTAACCCCCTTAAAAGCATTGAACGGCAGCCAATAAAATATGAAATTAATATCATGGGGCTTGCCATAGAAGTGGGTTTTACATATGAATCATAGAGATCTAAAACGTTTTTCAACACATGATGTGCACACGCTGTTATATCAGTCACTGTTTGAAAAACATGTAATCAGAAGCATACTATGTATCTTTAAAGAAATAATCCTGCATTAATAAATACTGCATGTGTGGTGGGATCTTTCCAAGAAAGAGTCAATTTACTTTGATTTTTTTTTTAAGGGAAAGATCTTTCCACATAACTATTTCCATCACTCAGTCAAGTGGAAAGTTAAAAGTATGTAATCATGTGTATAGGAAGTCTATACTTGTCTCAAAAGGTTTTGGTTTCGGTGTATCCACCTTCTGGCTTCAATTCAGAGTTGTACAACTCTTCTGTCTCAGGGGCAGTGGGGAGAGAAAGATTGTCTTTGGAATCTCTGTACATTTAGCATTCAACAGAAATTAGTGCTTCTACATTTCATGCTATGGGGAAATTCATTTGTAAGATTGTGATATTGGCCAGGGCTTCAGATAGGGCATATTTGCGGAGCAAACATCAGAACGAGTACTAGATAGCATTAAAGTGATTCAGAAAGCTCTTACCTCATTGGTGCCCTCTAGTGGGTTTCTGGATTGTTGCAGTCTCGTCATCATAGCTGTACTTCCAAGAAATGAGGAAAATAAATGGGGTGTCTCAGAGTATCCATAAAAACATCTGTAAAACAACTGTGGGAAAGGCTTTTCTCTTGTTATTTTTTCCATCCAATACTTATTTTTAAATCTTAGCAAACAATTTAGTTATACTTATGTAACAATACTGTTATTTAGCGGTGCTGAGGTTCTGCATTTCTGCAATCATCTAAAAGTAGGATTAAATTTACATTTCCATATCTAACACTGTACTAGCATCAGTCATGATCCCTCTGTACCATTTACTCAGAAGAAATTCCAACTGAGTACATTGTTGTTCCCCTTTTATTTCTTCCTCTATGGTAGAGCAATGGAATTAAGGACATGTAGTTTATTAATTGCCTCTAAGTAATCTGCTTAATCACTTGTTATTAGTTTCTGCTTAATTTTTTTTTTTTTTTTTTGGTCCTTTTCATTTTTATGTGGTAAAAAATGAAAATGACACAGTGGGTAAAAATCAATAGTTAAATCTTCTTTGTGGAGACAAATTCAAAAATAGTTAAGCTACGACTAGGTATTAACAAATCTAAATATTTAATTATTGAGATATGTTGGTAGCTATGGGATAAGACATTGCATTAGCCACTTCTTTTTCTCTTCCTTTCAAGTATTGGGATTCTCAAAGTGGCCTCTGGATGTTTCTGTGGAAAACCCCCTTGGTACTCAACAGACTCCCTGCTCCCTCTGCTGCTATTATTATTATTATGGTTGAAGCTGGTGAAGGTTAAGTAATCCTACAGTGACAGGTTCCCCTATTGCCAGAGTTCTTAGGCCCATGACATTCTACATCTAACTTCTACTTTGCACCACAACTGAAAACAACTATCTATTGGGACATATATCTGTTCATTGTGTTTTCTTCAATTTGGTCAGAAGTTTGGCTGCTTGGCCTCATAACCACTGGAAGATAAATTAGACTGGAAGCTTAATGAGGAGGAGAATTTTTAACTTGGTTTCCTTCTATCCAGCTAGGCTTGTTATCCAGTTGTTTGTAACAAGATTTGTGGTAGAACAATGATTTCTACCACAAATCTTGTTTTGATTTAAGCCAATATTTCAAATTCCTTCCCAAGTTTTGGACTTGTAGACAAAAATCAAATTAAAAAATGTAAATACTACATTTATTAAGTCTGCATCTTGATTCTTTGCCTAAAAATCCTAGGCATTGTTTACAATGTGTGCCTGATTATCTAAATCTGAATGGCAAAATGTGTGAATATTTAGGAGAAGAATAAAATACCTGAGTGACTAGAAGGAGAAGAATGAGTAAAATTACATTTTGGAACACTGCAACCATTCCATCTTAATGAAATTACCATCCATTTACTTGAGAATAAGGTCCACTAAATTTAGTGGAACTGGCTACTAAGTAGGCACATACAGGACTATGCTGTGCATTTCATAAAATAAACCTACTGGTAGAAAAGAATGAACTAGCATATTAAAAAAAAAAATTACCCTTGTTTTAAATGCACAGCCTGCTATGTCAGCATGCCAACATGTCATGCCTGGTTACATTTGTCTTGTTGTGTTAAAATTATGTTTCTGACATAACCAGGCTGGGTGCCTTTCCTCTATCATTTTTTGCCAGCCCTTGTGAATGGAAGAGATTGGGGATTTTTTAAAAAAGAAAACTAGACATACACACTTAAAAATAGACCAAATATCAAGATTTAAATCACATAATATGTAGCAATTGCACCTTTAAAACAGTAAATTGAGAGCCAGTTTGGTGTAGTGGTTAAAGGCACTAAGCTAGAAACCAGAAAACAGAGAGTTGTAGTCCTGCTTTAGGCACAAAGCCAGTCTCTTTCAGTCCCAGGTAGAAGGCAAGGACAAACCACTTCGTAAAAATGTGGTCAAGAAAACTGCAGGGACTTGTCCATGCAGTCACCAGGAGTCAAAACTAGGTTGCTCAGTTCTTCCCAGTACTGGGTGCTCAGCTGTTTGAGAGATTACAATTCTCAGCCACCCTGCAATTTACTCAAAATGTGGGGTTGGATTTCTGGAAGGGCTTCTTTTATTCAATCAGTAGTAAGCTTCATAGTACCCTGATAAGCAAATGAGGGTTGAGGATGCTACATATTATCCTTATTGGAGAAAAGGTATACAGTGATCTGATTTTACAAGATGGGTTAAATTTTTTATTCCACATTACTTGTTACTTCCACAAACTTTTTGGATAAGAAATGAGTTGTAGCGATACGATGAACATTTTCTTTGATGTTAAGCTGCTAAATCCAAAGAAGATAAGCCCACGAAGAGTAATCTATCATCATGTGTCTACCACTGGTTAGGGAACGGTGAATTTGGATCAGACAAACAATAGCAGAGGTGGCTGCTTGTCTTTTTATTTGCACATATAGGCTTCTCATGTATGTTGGGGGCCCAGCAAAAAGAAAGTCAGATGAAGGAAGGGACTAGAATGGAGAGTGATGGGTGGAAACAACTTAACGACTTATACCCCTTTTTCCTGCAGAAAGCTAAATTTAATTTACAAAGTTACACATTCAGGTGCAGTATTTAGTCTTTCAGTTTCAGCATGCACAGGTTATTACAAACTGTGTTATCAGTTCCAATATATCATTTTTACAAAATATACAGTAAATAAAAGCAACTGCCTTTAAAATGGAAACAGGTGGATATTGCCAACTATTTGAAAGATACAGAACTGGCCTCCTTTAAAAACATCTGTCCTCCCTGCTAGCCCTGTCATTCAAATGCCGTGATTACATCCCTCTGTGAAATCTGCTTTTCAGATTCTCAGATACCAACGTTAATGTCCCAAGACTTCAAATATTATAAGGTGTAAATATTGTCAAAGCAATCTTCCATTCTGTTCTTCCATGGCTTTCCTTACTTGTCAATTCACCCAACTAAACTTTCCTTTGGGATGCTTAGATACTGTCAGCATGAGCTAACAACAATCTGGGTTCTGCAAATGTTTAACTGTTTTAGGGACAAAATTCTATTCTTACTTTGGATCTGTTCAGTGTTGAAGATGGAAATAAATATAGGAGAGGAAGCAATGTGCAGATTTATTTATCTTTTTTGGATCTTGAAGGCACTTAGGCTTATTTGTCTGTTTATATTTAAGCTTCCTCAGCCTAAGGTGGCTTTCAAAACACACATACATAAATACACAGAAAAATAGCACACATATCACACACACAAATCTACAATTACTGCAGTTATAGCTTTTGGTGTTGGGTTCTTCTCCCTCCTCCCCCCTCATATTCCCTTTCTCTCTCATTCCTCATAAAGGCATACCATGGTACTTCCAATGTATTGTGGGTTAAGATGCTATTGCACAGGGATAAAATTAAAAACATAAAAATATTATTACAGACAGTGTATTAGACTTCAGAGGGTGTGTAAAATGTACTGAGCTCAAAACTTTCCAAACTTGAAACAGTTGTTTTGAGTGTTCGATGCTTAAAACACACATGATCCAAGTGTTTTATTTTGAGCTTGGAATGAAACACTTGACCATTTTTAGCAGCATTGTTTTGAATTTTCCACGCTATTCTGAGCATTATGGTTGAACTTTCTCAAAAGAAAGAAGATAAAAGAATGCAAAGGCATATGTATGTGTGCATGCAGCACACACTACTGTGCTTCACACCTAAGTACTGTTAACGCTACTAAAGTTATAAACTGCATGCAAAGATCACTGTGAGTAGTAAAGAACTTTCAACAGAGCATTTTGCAACAAAGAAAATGTGGGTGAGACACCCTAACAAAAAGAAGTGGACTGGAGAGGAATCAGCTGTGCCACTTGGTTTCACCAAAGTGGTTTCAGTGTATGTGCAAAATGGAAAACTGAGGTAGAACATGTGAGTTTTGCAGCATGAAGTAACTCATCAAAATGCAGCACTCCCACTTTATGCAATCCTAAGTACTAATGCTAAGTTGAGAGTTTGGTTTTATAAATTTGGTGTGTGTTTGCACTCTCTGCATACCATTGTGGCCTATTGATTCTTAGCTTTAGGGTACATTTAAATGCAGGCCTGCTAGATTGCAGACCATGGTGCAGTACTGTAAGGTGGTATTATTATTATTATTATTATTATTATTATTATTATTATTACTACTACTACTACTACTACTACTACTACTACTATCGGCTGCACAGTCAGCCAGATGTTTAGACTAGATTGGGCATTTTTATCCACCTGTTGAGTCCTTCCCAAGGACCTGGGATAGGCAGATGTTGTTATTTGATGGTGTTCAAGGTATCATTGCAGGATATAATGTTGACGTTACTTTATGTTCCAAATAAAGCTGCCTTTTGCAATTGACTGATGGTGATTTTGTCAATGCCGATGGTCTTCAAATGGTGCTCCAGTTGTTTTCGGATTGTATCTAAGGCACCTATTACTATAGGTACTATCTGTTTTCTTTTGCCATAGATGTTCTATTTCAATTTGCAAATCTTTATATTTTGTGATTTTCTCCAGTTCCTTCTCTTCTCTTCTGCTGTCTCCAGATATTGCAATGTCCACTATCCAGATTTTTTGTCTTCCTTATCAACAGTTGTTAAGTCTGGGGTGTTGTGTGGCAGGTGCTTCTCTGTTTGAATTCTAAAGTCCCAGAGCACTTTAGTTTCTTCATTTTCTATGACTTTGTCTGTTTTGTGGTCCCACCAGTTCTTGCTTGCAAGCAAATGGTATTTCTTGCAGATATTCCAATACACCATTGCTGCTACTTTGTCATGCCATTGTTTGTAGTCAGTCTGTGTGATCTTCTTGCAGCAGCTAACTAGGTGGTCCACTGTTTCTTCAGCTTCTTTGCAGAGGTGGCATTTGCTGTCTGTTGCTGTCTTCTCAATTCTAGCTTGATATGCATTTGTTCTTAAGGCTTGGTCTTGTGCAGCCAGAATTAGCCCCTCTGTCTCTTTCTTCCTTAGCCATTGCCAGGTCTTCTTGTTACCTGCTTTGTCTGCTAGATTTTGTATACTGGCCATGTAATACTTTGCCTTACCATGTCTCTTTTTTATTCTTCATTTGGTCTTTCTTACAGGCCACTTTGGTTCCTTTGGTATTCAGTAAATCTTCATGGTGTACTAGCTTCAGTGCATCTTCTTCACTTTCCTTCAGATATTCTTCCAATGCTCTTTTTTTCCCCTTCAACTCTTTGGTGTACTTGTAACATTCTACGCCCACCTACGCTCCTTTGTAAGTAGAATCTGTCAATGTCACTACATGGATGAAGGGCACAATTCATTGTCATTATTTTTCTGGTCTTTCTATCCAGGGCTTTTAGTTCAGCCTGAGTCCAATCCACTATTCCAGCTGTGTATGTAATGACTGGAATTGCCCAGGTGTTAATCCCCTTAATAGTATTTCTTCCACTGAGTTTGCACTTTAAAATCTTCTTTACTCTTCTGATGTATTCACTTCTAACCTTCTTCTTTACTTCAGTGTGCTTGATGTTGTCAGCCTGAAGGATGCCCAGGTATTTGTAGTGATCTTCATCCAGACTCTTGATGTTATTTCCGTAAGGCATCTTGATTCCTTCACTTTTCACTATATTTCCCCTGTTGATGGGAAGGGTGGCACATTTGTCCAGTCCAAACTGCATTGCAATATCTTGGCTATATATTTGGACAGTGCTGAGCAGTGATTCTATTCCAGATGATGTTTTTCCATTCAGCTTCAGATTGTCCATGTAAAGGAGGTGGGATAACCTGGCAGATGTTTTTGATGTTTGATAGCAATGGCCTGACTTGTTCAGTATTGTTGACAGAGGAATCAATGTAATGACAAATGGTAGTGGTGATAGTGAGTCTCCTTGAAAGATTCCTCTCTTGATGTTAATCTCTCCCAGTCTATCACCACTGACCAGCAACTGTGTCTTCCATTTTGCCATTAATCTTTGCACAAAGCTTCTGATGCTTCTACTGACTCTTGTTATTTCTAGGCACTTGATTATCCAGTCATGTGGCAGGGAGTTGGATGCCTCCCTGTTATCAATCCAAGCTACATTCAAGTTAGTCTTCCTTCTCTTACAGTTTTTCAAGATCATCTTGTCAATTAGGAGCTGATCTTTTGTCCCTCTGCTGTTTGGGCGGTCTCCTTTCTACTCAGAAGGAAAGAGCTTGTTTTCAACTAGATGCTGTTGGTCTGAATCAGCTACCACACCAGTTAGCAATTTGAAAGTTATTGGCAAGCAGGTAATTGGCCTGTAGTTGGCTGGTGCTGCCCCTTTTGCTGGATCTTTCATTATCAGATTGGGTTTGCCAGATGTTAACCAATCTTCAATTTCACTTCCTTGCAGTTTCTTGTTAAACTGCTTGGCAATGAGTGGGTGCAGAGCAGTCAGATGTTTCAACCCAAAACCATGCAGTTCAATTACTACTACTATTATTATTATTATTATTATTATTATTATTATTATTATTATTGCAGTCTTAGTGTTATTAATGCACATATAAAGCAGCAATACTTTATTTTAGTGCCCAAAATAACACAGCAATAACAAGCATACAAGTCAAGCAAAGAGCAATAAAAGAGTTGCTTGTTACGTTTGTCCCAGTGAACAAGTGAGGTATAAATAAGAAACAACAAAAAAAGAAAATCTCACATCTGAACTTGCCTAGTAGATTGGAGGAGGGGGGGGGAGCAGTCCATATTGATGGCTACCTGCCATTTAACCTATAGAAAAAAGGTTACCAATAAAAGACTTGGGGAAAAAAATTGCCATATAAAATTCTTACCAATATCTTTTTTTTTTTAAATCACTCCACCTATTTTTGTGGTTGCAGGTAAAAAACAATGGAATAAGGGATTTGTTCTATAGTCCCATTGTTTCCTATGGTGAGAAGATATTAACATTTTGAGTTTTATTTTTCAGAACACAGAACACACAAGTAACTGATTTTTTGTACTGATACAGTCAACTGCCATGGAATGTTCTGGGCATGGCCGTTTGGTTCTTAACTTGAAACCAAGCATATTTTCCAGTTTCTGAACTCCCCTATTATACCTCAGACACACTTAAGAGCTGACAATCTTTGGATAACCAAGGACTGTCCTTGGATTTAGGAGAAGACCACGAGCCCCACAAGGGTGGGTAGGGGGTGATGATGGTGCAAAATGGGAAGGGCCATATCATTGTTTGGACGCCTCTGATTCTGAGGCTGAAAATGAAGGAGGCAGCAAACTGTTGGGCACCTGGAAGGGAGGGTTCTGACTCAGTGCAGATGGCTACTGATTCTGAGAGCAAGGCATTATAGTCTGTCCTTGGAGAGCGCCAAGTCCTAAATCATGCACCAGCTAAAGTGGGCTGAGCAGCAGGAGTTGGCACAGCTTCTTGACGGAAGTGGAAATTAACTCCTCTAATTAAGTAAGGCCAGAAGCTCTGGCCATATCAAAGCATGCGCCAGACCTCCTCCCCTTGGAAACAATTCTCCTGCTTCTTGACCTCTGTTTCTGAAATATCCAGCTCCGAGTTCTTTGCTCCTTCTCCTCTTGCCCTGTGATCAGGCCTTTGACTTGACGTTTGGACTGGCTTCTGTGGAATTCCCTGGCACTCAGCTTACAGTCTTGATTGGATTCTCTCAGAATCCCTGCCTCCAAATGCTTCAGGCAAGCAGCTTGCAGCAGCCTCATAATTTACGAAGTATGCAATCTCTCTTCAAACTTCCAAGCCTTTGTTACTCCAAATTACTGACCCTCAGTTCTACCTTGGCTACTGAAAGAAGATTAACATCACACTAACAGAAAGCTGTCATGCTTGTTTCTTTTATATATATATATATATATATATATATATATATATATATATATGTGAACTGTTTTACAGAAGATAAACATAAACATGAAGATATTTAAAGAAAAATAAAAGTAAACATGAAAATATATAAAGAAAAGTTAAGAAAAAAGAGAAAAGGTAAAAAGGGTGGAAAACAATACAAACAGAAGAAGAAAAAAGAAAATCAAAGAAGCAATCCAATCTTCTTTACAGCAGTTACAAATTTATTATCACTACTCCCTCTTTAAGATTACATTACACAGTTCCCTTCTATCCCATATTCAACCCTTTTTAATCAGCAAATCCAGAAATCACCATTTCATTTTTTTCCATTTTCAAGCAAAAAGTCCATAAAAGGTTTCCAGTCTTTTACAAAAGTACTTACTGGTCTATCCCTGACTAAACAGGTCATTTGTAATTGCCTTGCTTTCTGTTTGTAGCACTCTAAGGTTTGCATAGGACACTCAGGTTGTGCTGGAATTTTCTTCTTTTCCCCATATTTTGGGAGGTGTTTGTTTGTTTGTTTGTTTAATGTGTCAAGCCTATACAATACTTTAGTTTACACTACCTCAATATGATAGAAAACCAGAATTTGGAGCATAATTGGGGCTTTAGGGTTACTGGTTGCTTATTTCCTTATTTAAAGGAACTCTTAAATAATCATGACCAGTTTACATACAGTACATATGTAAAAAACTAGCATTGAGTATCTCTTTTCACTGTTCTGTCACAGAGACGTGTAGTGGAAAGACTGGATGTTTGAACATTTCCAATCATAAATGATCCTCATAACACACAAAACTAACATGCCAAAGAAAGATCCAATTTTGCTAGAATTTCTAACATTTTATTTGATTGATTGATTGATTGATTGATTGATTGATTGAGCAGAGGGACTATTGATGTTGGAATGCATTCGACTTTTAGTACCAGTAAAGCTCAACAGTACAACCCAAATATTATCTCTAAACCTTTTAAATTACAATTTTAGAACATTTATTCAGTTCTTTTTACACTGAATATACAATGCCTGAAATAATTCTTTCACTCAAAATGCAAAGTTTATGTAAGAATACAATAAAACAAAACATATCTGGTAATTTAGCTTTCATTTCTAAGTATTGTGGTTAGCTGTGCTTGAATAGAGATGAATGTGGTTTTTATACAATTTTCAAAATATTCCTATATCCCAAATGCATAGGAGAATCAGAATGGACATGTGTGTAAAAATCTATGCTTTCCCAAACTTGATGTAAAAGTCAGAAGTGAAAAATAAATGTACACAATAGTACCATTTTGCAGAGAAAATATATAAATCAAGAAAACTGCACTCAGAATGGATTGTGTTGAATAAAACAGAGAAAAATGTATGTTTAGAAAAGTATGCACAGAAATATGTGTACATTTTTGTGCAAGTGTGTGTATGTATATGAGTGTGTACATGTCTCTGTATATGCAAATCTTTGCAATGTTACCTTCCAGACTTTAGAGACTATTCAACTGAAGATAAAACGTTATACTTTAATAGACCACACCCTGTCCCTAATCATTATAAGTATGTCACATGGGAGTAGGACTGAAGTTTAAAACATTATTTTCTGTATCTAATCAGTGACATGACAGGCAAACAAGCAATGAACATCATTGGCTCGATTTTGGAAGAGGTGAAGAATGATCGGCTATCTCAGAAGAAACTTTACAATTCATAACCTGGAAGCAAGCATGTTTTTTTTTTATTGACATCCTCTGGTACATGCATTTCTAGCATTCCAGAAAATTAAAATAATAAACATCTCAGCTTTTCAGCCTCTATTGCTGGACAGGTTTCCCACAGCTGAATCCTTTGATGACCTTCTCTAGATTTTCTATTTTAAGAAACTTTTTCTTTCTTTGTCTCTCTGGAGGCCAACTTCTTGGCTCCCTTGCTAGGCATCTTCTTGGCCTCTTTCTCTCTTGTGTACTTGGCTTAAATGTCTCCTGAAAAACTCTTGTCTCCTTTCTTGCTAAGTCTTCTCAATTTCCAAGCCCATTTATTTGATCAGGGTTGCCAGGAGTTCTATTTCTCTCCTTCAGTTGCTAAACTATTTATTCTGACAGGCCTTTGTCTCAAGTGATGCCAACATATTTCCCTGTTTACCAGAATTTAGGGCAAATTTCCAAAAGTATCCCAGTTGTAGGGATGTGTGCATCAACAAGCACAAAACACATTTTAAATTATAGTGATAGTAAAATAAGTATATTTCGAAGAATCCTGATATTTGACTTATAAGTGTCTAGGTTACTTTGTCAATGAACACAATGCACAAAATTAAGAATTCCATTCTTCCCAAAAATGGTTTTTTCCCTGTAGTTAAACTTGCATTGTTATTATATTTCAGCCTTTCTTAACTCAGTACTCTAAGCTGGAATTCATCTCCTACAATGGCCATCTAGCATTGAATGTGAAATCATCAAGTTAAGAATAAATTTTTAAAAATTATAAATAATTAAATTATAATTAAATAATTATAAATATAATTAATAAATATAAATACTTAAATTTATAATTATTATAAATCAATAAATCATTTATTATAAATCAGCTAAATGGAATCATAAAGGCATATTCACAAGTGCAGTTTGGGGGAAAAAGTGAAATTTTGTCTTTCCAAGGAATATTCATTTACAATAGCTCCAGCTCCTATAATTCTCTGAGAGAAATCACAATTATGATAGTGCCCAAATGTGATGTTAAACTGATGTAAATTAGTTATACTGATAGGGTCTCAGAGTTCATAGAAATATTTTTCTAAAGAAAATAGAATAATGTGTAATCAAATAGCCACTGGATTACTACATCCTGCTTTGTGGATAGTGTTTTTGTTGTTATAGCTTTAATTCAATTTTGTAATTTGTTCTTATAAATGTTCTTTACATAAAAATCTTCAGCTTCGATGTATGGAATATAGCCAGCCTCCCAAGAATGCCTACAAGGGATTCCACCCCATGCAGTTTTTCCATATTTGTGTCCTCACAGTTTCATATCCTTTATTGGACCCAATTTCTCAAGCGTCTCTGATTTTAGAGGATAGCTTGTCAGATAACATGATAGTACTTCATTCAGGAGAGGTTTGGTTGATCCCATTCCAAGTATGCCAGTAACCTATTTCTGAACAATACATGAAAAGATTCTGCATCTCTATAAAGTATGACATCCCCAGCAGACTCTTCCATCTTTAGAGGAAAGCTACACAAAGCTTTCTTAAAACTAATACATGTATCATAATATAGGTTTTTTAGATGACAGACCACTCTTGTCAATGTCAGTACCTCTTGGGAACAGCAATTGAGACAATACCCCTGGGTATCCAGAAATGGAAAAGAACCAATCCAGATTATGGTTCAGCATTTCAAATGATTAGAATACATTTTTTTTCATTCAAGACATTTAAACTATATTCCAAATAATTAGATCGCTCTCCCTGATCTTATGGACAAAAAGGAAGGTGGGGTGGGGGGTGAGGAACACTAACATGGGAAGCAGGAAGAAGGTTGGCAACACAGATGAACATTCTATCCCCAGACATCTTTGGATCTTAAAAAGGCCCTGTATGTGATAGATTATGGCATAAATTGTTTTTGTTTTTCTAAAAAAATATTATTCAACTCTTTGATTTTTATCCTTTCCAACACAAAAAAACGTAGGAAAAGAAATTAAGAGGCTCATATTTATCTATCTGTCTGCCCATCAGCAGGATAGCTCCCACAAACCTGGACAAATCTGCACCAAATTTGGTTTTTGTGGTGGTGGTGAACCAGCAACCAAATGGTCAAATCTGAAAAATGGGCCAGTTCAGGTCAGGGCTTGTGGAGACAAAGCTCCTCTGATGCAGTCCTGTGAGAGAAGCAGCTCTCTGGCAGCTATTCAGAATGCTGCTGACTGTTCCGTTCTAAGCCCCTCCTCTCCTCCCTCCTGGTCATGTGACCCAGAGCGGAGCATAGTTACACACGTACACATGAATGCACCCAGACACAACACAAGGGGAAACCAGAAACATGCACATACACAAAGACACAACACCCTACTTCATTATGTGGAAGACAATACAGACCCCTCCTTGGGGTGCTGCTGAGAAAATGGTAGGAAAGAATTCCAGAAGCCATACTCTGCATGCTGTCCCTAACGTGTTTATTCTTTCCAACCCAATGGATTTTTGGAAATAAATCATGAAGGGCCTTACTCTCTACCTGTCCATCAGCAATATAACTCAATGTGGGACCAAATTTGGTTTGGTAGGAAAAGCTGGCTAAGTCAGATTAAGTTTTAAAATGAACCAAATCCAGTTTGGGGCTGCAGAGAAAAAAAACAACCACCCAGAAATAAAAATCCCCAATGCATCCCTATGGGAGATGCAATGGGGCAATGGCTTAGAATGTTGCTGACGATTCCATTCTAATCTCCTGGTCACATGACCCAGAGTGGAGCTATGATTAAAAGGTTGGAAGAATTCCAGAGGTCATGAAGGGCAAGCTTCCCTAACCCCGTTTAGTTTTGGTTTTGTTGCAATGTCCTACCTTTTCTTTTCTGAAATCTTGAGGAGAAGAACTCTTTAGCAGAAGTTTTGCCATAAAGGCACACTGTATCCATGTAAGGCTGGAGAATAACAACACTGGCTAACAGCGATGGTCAATGAGGCTCTAGGTAACTGTCTCCAGATGCCAACAGTGCATGTGCATTCAATGGCAACAACATGAAGCCACAAATATTGTACAGCTTTATGAGTTCATATTATATGCTACAATGTATGTAAACATTTTCAGTCTGTATTTAAGCACACAATGAATGTGTATGGGGAATATATCACACATCATAGGCTATAATGGAGTATATGCTTGAGAAACAACAGCTTCCAATTTAAATAATAAAACGCCCGCCAGCTGAAAGGAATTCTCCCATTACAGTATGTTAAAAAGGACCTACTTCTGTTGTGGTTAGTTGCCTAGAAAGTGAGGAAAGAGGAAGGAAGAGAGAAAGAAAGAAAGAAAGAAAGAAAGAAAGAAAGAAAGAAAGAAAGAAAGAAAGAAAGAAAGAAAGAAAGAAAGAGAGAGAGAGAGACAGAGAGAGAGAGAGAGAGAGAGAGAGAGAGAGAGAAAGAAAGAAAGAAAGAAAGAAAGAAAGAAAGAAAGAAAGAAAGAAAGAAAGAAAGAATCTATCTACCAGAGAGAACTTTGTTTCCTTCATTATTTTAAAGAAAATAAACACACCTAAGTCCCAGCATATTACATATTAGATGAATTCAGATTGAGAGATCATTTCAGAAATATTTATCAAGCTATTTATTTACTTACATAAATGTGGCTGTATTATTATTTTTTTTTTTTTAAGTACAGCAGAAATGCATTCAGAATTGGCTTATGTAATTTTCTTTTGGCAAGCCACCATATAAAACAGGGGCGTCATGGCGCCACCAGAATTCTAAATTGTGGTAGAGAATCCTCAGTACACATGGCATTAATCTTTGTCCCTTTGCAGAGAGACACATTTACTTGCATTACTAGACTGTGTCTAAAAACTAAGATGTTGAATCACAATGTTAGTTTAAATAGCACTGTGATTAAAATGATAACCAGTTGGAACAGCTCCCCCCTCCAGAAATAATCCATTTTAACATTGTATTAATGCCACACTTTCTTTCTCTCCTCCTCCCCATTAATGATCATCATGAAAAAAAAATGCATGGAATCATCACTAATGGGTTAATAATCAAGTTCACAACTGATACTTTTCACAACTCAACAGATCACTGAGTTGCTTTTAAAACTGATACTTATAATTAGCACACCCGTTGGCATTTCATTCTATTTACTCTGAGCTGATCACAGGACTGTGGGGATCTCATTATAACATATAAGTTTATGTTCCCCCAGTGACTGAAAATGCTTTTGATATCTTAGTATTCAATATATTCGTAATTTAATGCATTCCTTTTCCTTTTCTCAAATTGACAGAGTAGAGATGCTAAAACAATCTTTTTTAAAATGATAGCATCTTTGTCAATTTTGTTATGCCCCACTTCAAAAAAAATCCTATTTCAAATGGAATGCAGGAAAGAAAGATGTTTCCTGGCTGTTATGAGAAGGAAAATAAATAGCAATTCACCATAACAAGGTGATATAAACTCTTCCAGTGTCTTGGTAACTTCTCATCTTGTTTTTCAGTGCCCCCCAAAATGAATAACCATTGCTTTGGTGACCTGGATCTCCTGCAAACATGACCTTCAGAATCAAGAAATATATATATGTATGCATGTATTTACAGGTATTTCTGCAGAATACAATTTTGAATAGAAATATGGAATGCACACACACACATTTTGGTTGTGAAATACATTTCAACAGAGCAGGGACTGAGAAACTCCTACACACGTGGTGCTTCATACACAAATCTCATTCAATGCAAGCAAAACTGTTGTGATCTCTCACTCTGATTGCACATTTCAGAGATATGCTCCTGGATAGGTAAGATCTCTCATTCATTTCAGGGGACATGCATACACAGAAGCCAACTTAAAAGAGCCTTAATATCAAATAAGAACTTTAATATAAAACTACATTTGTACAATCCAAAGTTAAAATATACCAATTAAAAATAGATTTTATACTTTGGACTCTTTATATATCTTGAAGCATTTGCATCTAAATATAAAATAAAGCAGTTCTGCAGGATAGCAGTCAATATTTTAAATAAAATAGAATAAAAAGAAACATGCAATTCCAGCTAGCTAATAAACTGGGGTATAGTTGTTGTTATTGCCACCAGCAAGTTATACAAATGTATAAGGGATGCAGACAAAAATAATGAAGATTCACATGCAGAATTAATATGATATATTCCAGAGACAAGAGGTTCTTACAGAGGCACTCAATAAGAAAAGGGCTGTTTACTCAGTTTATAGCCTAGAAATCAGTTAGGACAGCATTTCAATAAAGATTTTTTTTTTTTTTTGGTTATGTGTACCCTTATTGCTACTTAAAAAAAAAAAAAGACTATATGCTAAACTTCTGTGGTTTTTAAAATAATTTGGCACATTTTGGAATAATCAACTGTCAAAGTATTAGTGAATACCTTTTTTTCAGATGAATAAAATCTGTAATCACTTAGATAAACACAATATGCCTTTTTTGGCATTTAATCAAACAGTGAAATCACATGCACATTTCCTGACATGAAAGACAAATGATGTAATAATCTGAAGGAGTTTCTTCATCTCCTTGGAACTTTGCATACTTGACTTGCTTTCCATATTTTGTGACTTTAAATGGTGGGAAAATTATATTAAAATGCTTGTAGCAGTTCCTCTAAACTAGCATCCTTTTTGTTTTATTGTATTTAATATAAAAGCGGCAATTATTTGATTTCAAAGTTATGAAAATATGTACCTTATGAGAAAACAAGCAATTTAAGCTTTAATTGGTGTCATTTTTCACAGAACTGGCAAGATCTTTGCATCCCTGGAATGTTGTTTTCTATAAAACTGCAGAGCTGCCTTCAATGAAGGTTTTACGAATGTATAAGTTGTTTCACGAAGATAGGTAAAGTGATGCCTAGAAATGTTGGATTTCAGGAGTGGGGGAGTTATACACAAAATATACTTTTCATTTCAACCAATGGAGCTTATAATTGGTCTTTACTTTGCAGTCAGAATCCCATCACTGCTGGTGTAAGAACAGAGAAGGTAGGCAAGAAGCATATTCTGTTCGAAAGGAAAAGAAAAAAAAAAAAACTACAGAACAAATTGTGAGTGAAATGTGTTTTGATTTACACAGAGCAGCATATGGAAAATGGCCAAAAAAAAAAAAAAATCATTAATAGAAGCCTGATAACATTCTGCATTTTGTGTTTGTCTTCACTTGCTGCAAGACATTATATCTGTAAACTATTAAAGTTGATGGGGGTAGTCATCCAATGCCATCCTGATGCCTCAGCACCACTGTTTCCAGATCTAGCCTCCCCCTTTCCAAAGTAGCTGGCTCTGAAAGCTGTCATTTTAACAACCCCCCCTCCCCCATGTCCTGGGTCAATACTATTTACATGCACTGTAGTGTCACAGGAAGGGGTCTTCTCTGTTGCCGCACCCTCATTTCAAAATGCTCTTCCTCTGGTGGTCAGGCTGGCACCCCCTTATCTGCCTTTCACACCTGGCCAAGACCTGATTTTTTATTTTCATATTTGGTATTTAGCATCCTCATGCATTTTTGTCCCTTGAATTCCTCTCTAGCAACGTTACTGTGCACTATAAATTCACTTATTTCTTTTATTTGGTTTTTCTGTTTACCTCGCTTGTCACCTGCCATTAGAGCTTCTGGACAGTAGGAGGCAGCTGTAAATATTTTAAATAAAAAAACACATCATAACATTTGGAGTTCTGCTGCTGTTCCATGAAAGGTAAGTTGGCCAATACAGTAGAGGACTACCAGAAACCATTTAGCAAAGGGACAAGAATCTTCTCTTGATGTTGCTTATCCCTGCCCTAGATCAAATATTACAATCAGCTACACCCAACACACGTTGAACCACAGAGCTCTTACATCTGCTCCTATCTTACCATGTGACTAGGCCTCATCCAAGCAGTTGGTTTCCTGAACCACCTAATGCTAACCAATCTGGAAGGTGTTTTCTCTCTCCCTCTCTCTTTTCTTTTAAATTATTGCTAGGGTTTTACACCAGTTGGAACTTTAGAGTATCAAAATCAATGTTGTTCTTTTTCAAGGATCTTTTTCCCTGTCTCCTAAGGGTTGGGAAAAGGCAATGCCCCCTTCTCACCTTCCTAGCAAAAGCACTGTTCTCTCTTATGCAGCATATGGAGCCACTGGTCTTGATTCCTTGAGCAAAATAGCATGCCCAGAACATGCGTGAAAAGTCCAGTGACAAATTAATCCCCAGTTGGACCACTTTTCTGCCAAAGGAGAAGAGAACAGGCAAGGAAAGCAAGTTGTGCATTCCTGGGTGGTTATTGGGCTATTCACATGCATGGAAGCCACCCATACGCAAACTCTGAGCAATTGTAAGACAGGGAATCAGTTACAACTGCAGAAATCCATAAGGGCTGTGGTTATTTAGCCCCATGTGCAACATACAGTGGATTGGTATTTTAAGGACTAATGAGATATGAAACTCCTGCCACACCCACTTTTGTGTTTAAGAAATGGAGCCCTGTGGATTTTGTATCCTGGTTTTCTGCCCAGAGCAAAAATGTTATGCTCAGAAGTTGTCAATTGAACACAGGCCCTCCTGGCTCAGAAAAGGACTGGTACCTTTAAACATGAGAGCACGCTACTCACAGACTAGTCAACTTTCTGATTAATTGTGGCATATGGAATGACTACAGAGAATGTGGTCTCTGAAAACTGGATTTTTCAGTGTGATGTTACTATTAACAGATGGTCCTGAACACTGCCAGACAATCGCACTGGGGTTGAATGTATAACTTTTTGAAGCAGGGGTTTTCCCAGTCTCCTTCTCTTATATGGCTTCAAAAATGATGGACATAGTAGAGGCAACCACTGTTAAGAACAAAAATAATCCCACATAATGGCTGCACTGAACATAATGATTCAGTCATATACTTGATATGGTTTTAAAGGCATGCAACTCTGAACATATTGTTGTCCTTGATCTAGACTTTGTAAACACAAAATAGTTGTATAGAATGGTGGTCTTGGTACTTTCACTCAGTTGCCAACTGTTAATAAACTTCAACACTGTAACTTTATTTCTATTGTCTTTTCCTGTGGGTTTGCTGCTGTCTTCCTATTGTCAGTCTTAGACTGTGCATTCTTCAGGCATAGGCTGTTCATTTATTGGTGAAAAGCTATAAAGTGCAATGCACCACATATAGGCCTTTATGGAAACACACAAATGGTCCAGGTTTCTCAAGCCCTTTAACACAGGAAGGTTCAAAGCTGGTTCAAGGTTTCCATGCTGATATTGGCCCATGTTCATCAGAAAATCAGATCAGGTTTTGGCCAGTTTTCTAAAGACTTAAAATGCTGGTCAAAAAGAGCTAGTAGTCCTCCCTGTTCATCCAATACCTAACACTTCTACAGAACTTGCATTGAACACTAATATTATGCTCTATAATATCTCATCCAGTCCCCTCATCTTGCTTTATTAATTTGTGTAAGGGATAATATTTCCTCTTGCTATATAATCACAGCATTATTCAGTGCAAAACTGTTCCACGTGCCAAATGCACAGAAGATTACTTAATGCATGGGCTGTTCCACATGTCAGATGTGTCAAGCACAAAGGTAGAAAACCTGACCTCCATTAAGGGATTGCAAAGAGCTCCAAAGGGATCTCTGAATATTAGAGGAGTGGGAATCAAAATGGCACATGTCATTCAACATGAGCAAGTGTATTGTGATGCACATTGATGCCAAAAATCCTACCTGCACATACAAACTAATGGGTTCAGAGCTAGCAATGACTGAGGAAGAAAGAGACATTGGAGTAATGGGCAACAGTTCACTGAAGGTGTCAACACAGTGTTCATCTGCTGTAAAAAAAAGGCAAACAGCATGCTAGAGCTAATAAGAAACAGTATTGAAAATAAAGATGCCAATATCATAATACCCTTATAAAAATCAATGGTACAGCCCTGTCTGGAATACTGTGTGCAGTTTTGGTCACTGAGCCTCAAAAAAGACGGAGTAGAAGTAGAGAGGGTTCAGAGGAGGCCAACGAAGATGACCATGGCCTGGAGCAGCTTTCATATGATGAAAGATTGCAATATTTGGTGATTTCTAGTCTAGAAAGGAGGTGGATAAGAGGGGATATGATTGAGGTGTACAAATTATGCATGGTGCGGATAAAGTGGAAAAGAAAAAGCTGTTTTCCCTTTCCCAAAACACTAGAACCAGAGGTCACCCAATGAAGAATCAAGACAGACTTTTTTATATATATATACAACACGTAATTCAGCTGTGGAATTTGCTGCTATGAGATGTAGTGCCAGCTACCAGCTTGATTGGCTTCAAAAAAGGGCTGGACCAATTCATGGAAGTCATGCAGATCAATGGTTATTTTGATGGCAGTGTGGCTGCCTCTGAAGGGCATCTGCTAGGAAACTAGGGGACTTCCTTGTGCAGTTGGTTGGCCACTGGGAGAACAGGCTGCTGGACTAGGTAGGTCAGGGGTCCAATCTAAAAGGGCACTGCTTATGTTCTTAATCGAGTGTATATACATCTCTTGCTACCTGATTGGCTTTACCTTCTACCTAGTAGTTGCCATTAATTAATTAAATGGTCACCATAGAAATGCCAAAGGTACAAATCCCTATGTTTCAAAATAACAAGGTGAGTTATAGGGACAACACTTATGCAGTTGGGAAGAATTAAAATGAAATTACCCATGACAAATGCTTTGAAGACATATAGTTTAACCATACTGAGGAAATTATATTATTAGGCCAACCCAATGTCACAAAATAGTATGCAAGGTTTTACATTCCCCAGCACTCTTCATCAGGCCAAAGAAATAACAAAAGGTGGAGAGAAGCAAAGGGGATTTCATCTTCAAGCTGTGTAGTCTGCTTCAAACTCTACTTCATTTTAAAATGTGAGAATATGATGTACACATGCAAACTGGGCTCAATCCAGTTGCTGAGCTGGTTTCAAAGCCTTTCCCAAGGGCTGTTGGGGTGAAGAACTAAACATTTTTGTTCCCCATTTTTAAAAAGATAAAATCCAGCTGTTACTCAGAACTCATCTCCTTTCAAGGCATTCATGGTTTAAACATCAGCTTTCTTTCTTTCTTTCTTTCTTTCTTTCTTTCTTTCTTTCTTTCTTTCTTTCTTTCTTTCTTTCTCTTTCTTTCTTTCTTTTTCTTTTTCTTTCTTTCTTTCTCTTTCTTTCCTTCTTTCTCTCTCTTTCTTTCTTTCTTTCTTTCCTTCCTTCTTTCCTTCTTTCCTTTCCTCTCCTCCTTTCTTTCCTTCTTTCCTTTCCTTTCCTCTCTCTCTTTCCCCCTCTCTCTCTTTCTGAAGAGTACTGAAGAATTTGAAAGCTTGCACCAAATTGTTTAACCTGAGTTGACTTAAAGTCATTACACTAATATGAATCTTAGACTGATCTGCTCTGCCTTTCCTTTACTGGAATCTGAAACAGCATCTCTGAAGTTCTTTTATGCCTATTCCCTAACCCTAACCCACAGTTTACAGGAGGGTCATTAACAGAACAGAGACAAACCACAGAGGCGAAGTAAGGTGTGCTTGGGGCTCTCATTCTTTGCAAAGTTTGATCTGTATCCCCCAAACTAATATAAAGATTAAAATGTAATTCTTGTTCATTCTGATTTTGAATACAAATAATGCATTTTAAATGCATTTACTTTAGAATAAAATACCTTAATTATTAAATGTTTTTATTACTAGCAAAAAAGAGAAAGACTTCACCTAAGCAAATATGTTTTATGTTCCAAACAAAGCTAGTCCTATCTATATACTAATGTCATGTCCCACAATTAAATCATTAACTTCTAAGTCATGCTACATCATAACAGAAGAAATGAGAATTCAAGCATGTATGAAATATTTGTAAATATTTGTCCCAGTGGTAAAATGCTTGTCTGTATAAAGAAAAAGAAGTGAGTTCTCTATATGTTTGCATGACATCACAACACATACCCCAAGATATACATACTTATGCACAACATTGGGATGCAAATACAAAAGACTGAGATTTGCATTATAAGATTGCAATGTACATTTAATCATGCTTTCATCATCTTGGTTTGTAACAGCTACCTATATTCCATTGTATACTTTAGGAAAAATGGATGTCCTTTCAACGTTGTAGTTAATTTTTGCAACCATAAAAGAATGCATTTCTGTTCTCTACCTATTAGTTTCCAAACTATTTGCTATTTCTTTTAAATCAGTACCACCCCCATTACCACCATCAGTATCAACAAAATTCAGTGAATCATTTTAAAATATGAGTTTTATGCACAAATTCATGAACATTTGATATGTAGCAGAAAGAAATTAAGACATCTTCTTACAGGAGACATAGCAAGTTGCGACATTAAAATGGTTCCTTGTAAGTAGCAGATGCCATGAACAGCCAGCTTCAAGTTGACCTCTTATTGCTAAGTAGCTTAAAGTATCATGAGAAGTGTGGTTAAGGTGCTATTCCAGTTGCAAGCCATTTGTGACACACTATTACTGCTTTCCTATTCCTTATTGCTTTCAGAATGGCACTGTAGTGTTTATCCATTTCATTGCTGTTCCATATTTTGAGAAATATATTATATTCCTCTCCATGCTATTGGTGTATTGGTGGATGGGTGGGTGTGAGATGGGATCTTCTTCTGCTTCATGTATGTTCCTGCTTCTTCAACTTCTCATCCCTTCTCTAACCACAATCAAAGAAGGCTGATGGGAGGACAGCCAGAGACCCTAGTCCTGCCTGCCATCCTGGAGTAACTTCTGAACATATTTGTCAAAAATAGGTAACAGGCCACTTTGGATAGGGAATATGCAAAAACTATAGTATTAAGTCCTGAAATAAACACAATTGAATAAAAAAGAATAACTGATGTCTTGTTCAGAGAAAAGAAATGTTGACCCTCCCTGCTTTGCATCATTACCTTAAATTTAGAAAATTTTTAAAATTAAAAATTTAATTAAAAAAAATGCATACAGCCCCAGCCCCCCAACCCCACACCCACACCTGACCCATCACTGCTATAGAATGATGGTATCATCTTTATAACCTATAACATTGATGTATGTGCATGTGTGTGTGGGGGGAGGGGGCATGCCTTCAAGCCAGCCTTGACTCTTGCCAACTGCCTGGACTAGTTCTTGAAGTTTTCTTGGCAAGATTTTTGGAAGTGGCTTGCCATTGTCTTCTTCCTAGGGCTGAGTGAGAGTGACTGGCCCAGGGTCACCCAGCTGGCTTTGTGCCTAAGGCAAGACTAGAACTCTCAGCCTCCTGGTTTCTAGCCTGGTGCCTTTAACACTACACCAAACTGACTCTTAATATTGAGGTTACACATTATGAATGAAGCTCAGCTGGCATACAGCCTGAGTTTAATGATAAAGGGATCACATGCCTGCAAATGCCAATTCTTTAGCCTCTAGCAAAAAAAAAAAAAAAAAAGATAAAAATAGGGTTAAAATACTTTGCTTCTATATATGCTTAATTCTTTCTAGAGCAGCTCCATAAAGTTCTACTATTTTTAAATGAATAATATGTGCATTTACCAACACAAAAGTAGTTCTTAACTTATATAATTCCCACTTACTTTCATTGGTAGCTGGAATTTCCTGTCCATTTTTTTTTTTTTTTTTTTTTTACCTTTGAAAGTCTAACCCATAATTTTTGAGATCTGGCTAGCCATATACTGAGGTTGAACTGGGATTCTATATCATTTTATTTAGGTTTGGCTGACCTGAATTTAAAATGGATGTTTCAGTGACAGATCTTCTTGAAAATTCTTCCAAGCCAAATAGGTCTTATCATCAACAAATCAGGGACCTGATTTATGAAAACCAGTTTACTGTAATGGAAATGCATCCAGATTAAGTAAAAACACTGAACCCAAGATTTTCAAAAGCAATCTTCTAACTGTTCAAAACATAAACACAGACTATCCAAGGTAAACCTGGCAGAAGGAGTAAGTCATGAGAAAATCTTGCAGACATCTTCAGGAAGCTTCACGCTTTCCAAAAAATGGCAACAAGATCAATGGTAAGTGATCACGCACATTTCCAACTTCTTCTTCATCCTATAATGTTTGAGAGGAATCTCGCATGTCTATGGGTTTCTAGGAAGTACAATATTCATACAGGGCTCCTTTATGGATGTTGTGACATACAGTGGAAATGGTTTCATCTTTGTCGCTAGTGACATTCTTAGCTGAAAAGAGAGAATTAACATAACAATATTTCCAGATATATATTTTTTGTTAGATGCATATCCTGCCTTTCTGGAGCTCACAACAGCACTCCCTCCACCATTTTCCCCACAATAGCAATGCAGTGAGGAGGATTGGGCTGAGAGTAAGTGATTGACCCAAAGTCACCCTGTGAGCTTCCCTAGCTGAGGGTAGACTTGAACGTGGGTCTCCCTGTCCTAGTCCAATACCTTTACCACCACACCACTGTTGTGTGTTTTGTCTAATGAAGATTCTGGAGAGGAATAGCCAACATCATAGCATTACAGTGATGGGAAACAAAATATGAGTATCAGAACAATCAACCACATGCATACTTCATAGTATGTGAATTTATTTCCAACACAAGCCATTGTGGAGATGTTTCTGAGAATGCTTCATGGGACTTTAGGCAAGAGAGAGTTGAATGCCATGTTATGGAAAGCAAAGGGAGTGAGAGAAAGTGTCAGTATTAAATTCTTCTCATCCATCCTTTCAGAGCTTTTATCTAATGGTGGTCATAAACAGAGTTCTGAATGACAGCTTTGGCTCGCTCTCTCTCTCTCTCTGCCATCATTTTTCAGCATCCACCAAAAGATAGAAATCCGTTGGGAGTATAAACACATGTACACATCTACATCCCAGTAACACTGGCATGTGAACATGGGCAACAACAAAAGTGGGGAAACGTAGGCAGCATTTATTCTGCATTATTCATCCATACACAGAACAAGGAGTGAAGCTGATCCAATATACCCCTAGATTTATCCATCTCCTTAGAGCAGAGCTGATTAATCTGAGCCTTTAGAGCAACATGCAGTTTTTAAAGTCTCTTTTGGCCACCCATGGATTGGCCTCCAAACAAAATTGCCAAAAAACTCACATGGTTTTGTGCTAGATTGGTGGGAAACATGAAAATGAGTGTACCATCTTCTATTTCCCCACCATCTTGCCATATAAAGATGTTGATGACCACCTCATAAGTTAAAGCTCGCAACATGCAACCTACGGGCATCATGGCATATGGGTCCTCCCCAACGTTGTCCATGGGACCCCAGAATTAAACATGTTGGATATTTGATTTGGTTTTTTAATGGCTGCAATTTTGTGAGGCTGCCATATGTCATGAGATTGTAGGGTTATTCTGAGGTTTGGGGTGGAATTCCAAAATATTATGAGATTTGGGGCATTTCAAAGATACTTATTATTTTACTTTATTTTTGACCATATTAGGGATCATTTGCAATACCTCTGCTGACCACTAGGGGAGCCCTAATTGTAGTATAAAGGCTTAAGAAAACTAAATATTATTAAAAGCAAAGGAAAAAAAACTGAGAACCCTCCCTCCCAAAAGAACTAGTGCAATGAAACAAAAATCTTGATTCTGTCCATGTAACATGGTCCCACTCACCTTCCCCATCTATGCAACCCTTACCTCACTAAGTATGACCTCTGACTTTAAAAAAAAGAAGATGCCACTGGACTGGCATTTTGTTTCCAAGCCTCTAAATTTCAAATTAAGTGAGGCAGTTCTTGGGAATGATTATGGTGAACAGATATATTGAGGAAGAACGGAGCAAGTGGGATCAGAGAGTGGAGAGTGAAACCAAAGAAGGCTGCAATGGGCTGCTAAATCAGAGAGAAGAAGGTTGGTGGTTCAGTAGACATGGTCATGGCCAAGAGTTGGCAGCTGTGATGAATGGAGAGCAGGGGAACAGTGTAGATGAAAAAGGATGAGAAGAAATGCCTAGGACTGGAAAACGGAGTTGATAGGAAGGAAGTGAAGTGCCTGATGGGGACAGATGGGGACAGAAGTCAAATTATGCCTGAATTGATGGAGTAAGGGAAGGAGAGTGCAAAGAGAACTCAGAACAGGGACTTCAAAGAAAGATTTAAGAAGTCATGAAATGGATTAGCCTTTAAAAATGATATAAAACAAACTTGGAACAGAAAATGGGAATATTCTATATTATCCAATCAATGGCTTCAGGTTAACCTTGTTCTCCCCCATCCACCCACCCACCCAAAAAAAAAAAAAAAGTAGAATCTCAAAGAATATTTTAAAAGGGTTGGTTCTTATCCTTTCTATAGTAGAGATGTATTAAATTTGAAGGAATTTTGGTAAATATGTCATGAGTATGTTTGCTTGTAATTCCTGATTGGTTAGGTATAACAACTATAGTGAAGCAGGTTTTTGGAAAGAAGTTAGCGGTTAAACTCTATCACCAAAATCTGAAATCTTCAGAAGTATGAAGAACTTTGGACACATTGGGCTTGGGGCGGGGGGGGGGGGGGGAGTGATTATGTACACATGCAAGAATGCTTGTGTCCCAGGCTTTAAAATTTGGCTTAATGAAATTTGACAACTCTCAGCCTTTGAACTAATTTTATACTGAAGAAGAGGCAAACCTGGGCAATATTCTAAGTTTAATTCATTGTTTCAAAATTCAATCACAATGTTGAAATTTTAAATATATATATATATTCCCCTTCATCTGGCTCTGGTTATTTGCAATACATCGCCCCCAGGATTTCACTTGGGATCAGATCACTTATTAAAAAAAACCCTAAAAATTCTTCTTTTTCATGGGCACTTGTGAAGTTGATTTAAAATAAATAAATACCTGTCAGTTTATATATTCAACGGTTAATATTATTATATGTCATGGACTTTTAAGTTTAGAGGCACCTTCTTTTATAATGTAATGTTATAAACTATTGCAATATGTTATTGTATTGATTTTATTATTCTATGTCTTTCCGCACTTTGTTATAAGCACCAAATAAATAAAATACTATTATTACCACTGTTACCAAATACCCCCTTTTCTTTCTTTTATGGCAGGGTTTATTTCCTAATTCCTTTTTAAAAATAACTGGGTTGTGTCAGGCTTCTGAGCTGGGCCCAGCAATAAAGCAGAAGTGTCCTGAAGCTTCATAACTTAGTTGACTGCTTGGCTTGGCTTGAGTAAAAACTGTCAGACATGGCTTGGCTAGATTAGAGTCTTCTTTGCAGGCAAGAAGCCATACATAACAGTTGACTGTCCACTGCTAATGCCAAAATGTTTAAAACATCATACTCTTGGAAGTTTAAATACATGGTTTCTTTCTCCTGCCCTTCTGAATTAGTGGGTACTTGGCCCAGGGTTTGGTAGCCTTGAAACTGAGCAGTTGTAGTAGCTTAACATAATGGCTATCATAGACCTGAAAACCACTAGTTTCTGCCTCACCTATCTCACCCCTTCAATAACTTTTCCAGGGCACTTCAGATTCAAAGGCAAAAAGATGCTTCAGGGAAGGCAAGGGCATTCATGTAGCACCTCTCTGCAGCGCCTTAAAGCAGCCATGTCTTCACCTGGGATTGCACAGCTGCTTTCCATGGGATTGGTTTGGTTTGGTTTGGCTTAAAGAATTGCAAACCAGTACACTCTAGAGCCCCTTTTAGCTTTCAAATCCAAAGTACCCTCAAGCATGAATATTTACATCTCTGCTTCCAAGGATGCTTTCAGGAGATAGCTTTCTTAAGCAATCATTAGCCTGCCTTAGGATCTTAAAGGAAGAGGGCCAGACAAGGGGCCAATGACAAAAGATGCATGATGATATCATCATGTGATGTCATAACTTATATTCTTGCATCGGACATCAGGATGCAAGTACACTGGAGTGGCATATCACCGTGCAAGTGTCATCAATTTGTCCCAAACAATAGTGCCTTCCATTTATAACCCTCTTATTTTTTCCCCATTACTACTTCAATTTCTGTTTTCTGATTACTAAAGAATCTGTTAAAGAAAGATGTGAGTGATGACAAGATGTCTTTTAGTCTGTAGCACTAGCAGCTGTTGTCTAGAAGTATCCCTAGATGCAGACTGCAACCACAGAAGTTCTGTGTGTGCTGAGAAGAGACATTTGCAAGCAGGAACTTTTGTAAAAGGAAACAAATCTGCCCTCAGACATGAAATCAGTAGAAAATTAATGCCCATACACATACATGTAGCATGTTACTGACTTCAACGCTGGCAAGTGCTCTTGAAATCTGAGATGAGAAGCAGTTACAGCAACTTTAACCACCTGAGAAATGTGATAATCACTCTGAAATGTGCAGCCTCCAGTGCTTTATTGCCATTATAAAGCACAATTTGTACATAAATATAAGGGAAATAGTCAGAGCCATCCATTTATGAGGTATCATAAATATTGTCATGACATCACTGACAACCACTCAGACACTGCCAAGTGAACTAAGGCAGGGGTGGAGCAGGCTTTTCAAATCTGTTTCTGATCAGCACAAGTGTGTCTACTTGCTCAAGAGGACAACTCAGAGTCTCTGCCATCACTGGTTCCCCATGCAAGACTTCTAAGGGAACACGAAGAGCTATATCCCCACCAGGAAAAACAAATATGCAAACAACCCCCTCCCCGCAAATTACTGAAGTACGTCCACCCTCTCAAATGCATGGATTAGATTCTTTCTTGACCAGTCCTGTCCAACTTTGAAAAGGGAGGTTAGCAAATAGGCAGAAATGCCAAGATAAAACAGAAAGACAGTCTTTTGTTAATGTAGTATGACTGAGAGAGTTCCCTATAAGACAAAATGGGTAGAATTAAGCAGGAGGAAATTCCAATACACATAAATAAGTTTAATTTTCAAAATACAGAACATATAGTAATACTGCTAAATGGCATAGTAGAAGGAGATGATGATTGATTGATTATGTGCCATCAAGTCATTTTTGACTCCTGGCAGCCACATAGATTTTCTCCATGAAAGCTACCCTGATGCTTGGTGCATTTACTTGAAAACCCTTTGTTTCCCTTCTTTGGGGATCATTTTTGTTGAGATTTAGATGGACGGCCAAGCAAACCACTGGGCTGCAGGTAACTCTACTTAATATTATGTGCAGATAGAGTTTTGAACTGATATGATAACAAATGTGAACTGATAGAACTCAATGTATCTTCTCCAAGGAAAAGTACTATTTTTTTTTTCTAGGCACAGACTTGGCGACTCTAATAATATTAATACTAAAATTTTATAAAATATATAAAAAGCACACATTAATATACTATTATTAGTATTAGTGCTTACACGGTCACCAAGTTGGAAAACTCAAGGCAGTTACATAAAAAATGGAATAAAAACAATCAGAATACAAAATGTATAACAATGAAATGTTATATGGGAGAGTACATTAAAAACAGTGTCAGCCATCCCACATCAGTCATTACTCGGCGGGATCATAAAACACCTTGGCCTGTGGTCTTTTTGAAATGTCAGGTTTTTAATGCCTTTCTAAAACAGAACAAGGATGGGAACAAACAGACCTCTGGGAAATGGTGTTTTGGAGAATAAGAACAGAGAATAAGAGAGCTACACAACATTCCTGGACAGTAGAAGGGCATAAATTAGAGCAGGTAAAAGTATTTAAATACCTCAGAGTGGTTTTCCACTGGAAAGGTATTTGGAACGCTCACCAGAATTATGTAGTACAATTAGCCCTTAGGTCAATGAATGCCATTAAATGATTCTTTTACACTGGCAGAGGACAATTAGACTCAACAGCCCTAAAACTCTTTGAGGTCAAAACATTGGCTCAAATTCTTTATGGGGCACAAACAGGAATATCTGTGAAGAAGGAGCTGCAGGAAACAGTGCAAACAAAATTCCTGCAATCAATTTTAGCAGCACCCAATGGAACATCAAATGCCCAGTTAAGACTCGAGACAGAAATGCCGTCAATTCCAGTTAGAGCCTGGAAGATGATGATAACTCATTGGCTCAAAATCCAATTTTTCCCAGTTGGTTTGACCCCTCTAGTTCTAACAGATAACTTCTCTTCACCTTGGAAGCAAGCGGTAGAGTGTACGTTACTTCATACAGGCTCTCTCCACTATTCTTAATTTCACTAGGATATGATCAAGCCAAGCAATTAATTATTCAGAGAATAAGGGACACAGAGTTCCAGATTGAAGTCAATAGACTGCCCCTACATGATAGAATCTGGATAAACAGGGGCGTATGGGAACCAGCAAGTTATCTGCAAAACCTAACTTTCCCTAAATTGAGAATCACATTGTTTAAAGCTAGACTCATCTGCACTTCTTCAAGGTAGGTACAGTAAAATTCCTATAGCTGTGCATATCTGCCCATATGGCAATGAGGAAGTTGAAACCATCTCACATGTATTATTATGCTGTAAATTTTATAGGGACATTAGGTCAACTTACTGTATATTTTGCCCTTAATAGACAAATTTCCTGGGAGACCAGATAATTTTTATGTGAACCATCTTCTTCAGGATCTAAAACTGTATCACGTGTGCAGTAGCTAAATTCTGTGTTGCCGCAATGAAAGAAAGACAAAATTGGTTGAAGATGTAATCACCTTTGTTTTAAACATTAGTTTTGGTCTGATATGTCTTAAATAATAACATGTTAGAAGATTGTATGCATGCGTGCGTGCGTGCGTGCGTCTGTGTGTGTGTATATATAGTATCTATCAATGTTTTAGATTTATATTACATGGTTAGTAAATGTATCAGTAATAGAGAGGGAAGGCTTTATTATTATGTGATTTATTTTACTAGTTGTTCCTACATTATTGTATATATTTGCTTCATTTTATTTTGTTTTTGTCCTTTTCAATTTTGCTGGTTATTGACTGAATAAAGATGGTGGTGGTGGTGGTTGTAAGAGCAGTGACAGTGACACTCCCAGGATCCCACAAGATGGCATTGTTTAAGTGAATGGACTTGAAGCATGCCCAACATCATATATTATAGGATGAGCAAAGACAGTTGAAGAAAGGTAGTCCTATAGATAACCAGACTATGACCCATATAGAACTTTATAGATGATGATCAGCATTTATTTATTTTATTTATTTATTTATCAAATTTTTCACTGCCCATCTCATTGAAACAACTCTGGGTGGTTTACAGCAGAGATAAAATTCATTAAAATACAGTATAAAAACAGTCCTAATAATAAATAGCTTCCAAGAATTTGAATTGCACCAGGAAACCCACTGGTAACTAATGTAGCTTGCCTAGCTTAAATGTCACATGGACATACTGAGGTCATATTCTGGACCAGCTGTAACTTCCAACTGGTTTTCAAGGATAGCTCCATGTAGAGCATGTTACAGTAATTGAAACAAGAGGCAAGTATGGCATGACTGACCTTGAGCAGAGTCTCCCAGTCCAGCAAAGCATACAACTGACATATGAGATGGATCTGTGCAAAAACCCTCTTGGCCATAGCAGTCTCTTGCTGTTCTAGCAAAAGCCATGAATCTAGGAAGACCCCAAACTGTATACTAGCTCCATCTGTGAAAATGCTGCTACAGCAAGGATTAAAAATGAAAAATCTTCAAACACCAATTTTGGACCCTATCAGTGCAATTCTATATATTATATTATATTATATTATATTATATTATATTATATTATATTATATTATATTATATTATAGTACAGAACTGTTATATTCAAGGGTTCCAACCCTGTATTATGAGGAGGAGGGGGAGGAGGAGGGGGGAGAGAGAGAGAGAGAGAGAATCTCTTTTCAGTTGAGCTCTACAGGTAGATTGCAATGGCTTAAACTGTAATTCTCTACTATGGATATGTGGGATTGTAAATTAAAACAAAAACAAAAACCCTCCTCCACTGTTCTCTTCCTCACCATTTCATTGCCACCCTTCTTGGAGAACATTCACCCAAGAATCCTAAATTGCTTTTCCCCTTCCATCACTGTGCAAGATCTTTTATCACTTTCCCAGCAAAAAATAAAAAATAAAAAATGGTATGACAGTATGCTAGAGGACTGATGTATCATCCTATCCCCTACCCTTGCTTGTGACCTGTTTCTGAAAACCATAGGTGGATAGTGGGCAGGATCAGCAGGGAGGCTGGATTGCAGAAGAGTGAAAGAGTTGTGTTGTTTCTCTATAGGCAGGGGGAGGAATCAATGGAATTTGCATGGAGGTGCAACTATACATCAGCATTGGCTCAACCAAGATTTATATTTGCTGGGGAAATCTACTAGTACAGACAAAACATCCAAGGGACACAAATGAGGACATTTTCTAAGCATTCATGAGACAAAAGTAGAGTTGGATGATTCCCAAGGCATTTTTATTTTATAATGGTACAATCACCATCTTGGGATTGCAACAATCTAGAAATCTAATACATAAATGAATGAGCGAGTGGAGGGGTTCATATGGAAAGGCTTTCTAATTATGCAACTCATGGAGTTGCTCAATTTAGGAACAACTACTAGACAGCAGCAAGGACTGAGTATTATGTATCTCCTTGCTGCCAATTCATGGTTGACTTGGAATTTTGTAGCCCAATCTGACAGCCTATTCAGGCTACTACCTAGCTGCTAATAGATGATAGCATTTTAAAAGCCCCAGATCGTCCTTCTTGCAATTCTTTATTTTTAACATGACCTTGGCTTCAAGCCTTTAACCAAAGACATTTTCAGAGAGCTGTCCTGTGATAGCCTTTAAACTGAGAGCTGCCCTCTCTAAAGTAGGACCCACAGCTATTCTAAAAAGGGTAGACTCTATTCTTCTTAGAACAATCTTTGAGATGCACTGTTCTTCCTTCTGTTACCTCTAGAAACTAACACCAGTGTAAGTAATTGGAAAATGTTTTACAGTTAGAAACCTGCAATGGAAACTCAAAATGACAGTATCCCTACAAAATCTCTGAAGAGATCACCACGTTCTGGCCCAGCTCAAACAAGCTGGAAATGTTTCCTCTACAAACCTGTAAACAGATATGTATCTTACTCCAGAATCCATAAAACAGGCACAATAGATTTAATGTTGCATGCACCAAAATTCAATCAATTTTGTATTTTTAACTTTTCATGTATTACTGGGAAATGTCAAAAATAGGGAATTTGAGAGAATCACTTCACATGTTTATTTTTCATGTATCTTTGAGTGTGAACAAAGTCTTCACAGGTGTTTGCAGCATACGTCTGAAGTACTACACAAGTTGTTCTGTTCACTATAAAGCAATGCATGTATGGACAACTCTTACATGAATACTGCATTTTCCAAAGTTGAAAAAGCAGCTAATGATGATTATGCAAGTTTTCCCAAACACAGAAAACAAGCTTTATCACAATGGTAAATAAATACTCCTGATTTATTCCAGTTATTAAAGTATACTAACTACACAGAGTCCAAAAAAGCATGAATGCTGTCACAGTTTCTAATTATGTCATTTGAATTTTTTTAATATATAACTTAAATCCCCTTATATTTGTTGAAATATAAGCTGGAACTCTTTAGTGGAATAGACCAATGACTTATAGCAAAAATTTGAACTCTGCTCTGGAGCATTTAGATCATCAAGATTTCTATATGCGATTTATATACGTGTAATTTGTTTTAGTATAATCTAATACATCCTAGTCCATTTTACCCATTGGGAAGATCTGCAGTAGTTCTAACAAGAAAATTAATAGAACACAAGTTCAGTCAGTTATTTCTCTGATAACCTTTTGCAGAATTTACCATAATGGTTTACTGTATAGACTCCATTATCAATAACCTGAGTTTTCCTGAATTATCATTTTTTGTTCAGAGAGATATTTAGTCTAAATTATAATTCAAAGATAAATCTAGATAAATAACAAGCCAGCTTTCAGGCAAACAAATGAATTTGCATTATTTTATATTCATCATAAATATTTCACTTAATTACTGAGGTACCTTGTTCAGAAACACAAAACAACATTATAAATTTATTAGCATTGTCCCTGCTGATTTTATAGACTTTCTGTGGAATGTAAAAGCCAAAAGTAGAAACTGGCTCAAGAGTATACCCAGGAGAATATAAACCATAATCAAATGCTAATTTTGACTGACAAACTGCACTTTACTGGGCACCTTTCCTCTATCCAAAGCTCTTTGCTTCCAGTCAGGTGTTATTAAATTTGTTGTCAAAATCAGGGTCAATTAAACCGTCTTGGTCCAAGGCTCAAATATGTGAAAAAGGCACTTATTAAAAGGAATAAACAAATCCAAGCTACGAAATTACCTGGTGAATGTCTTTCTCATTTATAAAATTATTCAAATATAAAGCCTCTTTCAGGATTCTTTAATGTTCACCTGAAGAATGATTACATTTTAACAGTAATAGCACCAAAATTCAACCCTTAAAAATAGAAATGCAGAATAATCTAAATATTCATTCTGGCATCCCGAACAGACAACTCTTCAAAAAGTGTTTTTCAAACAGAAAAAACAGCTAGATATCTTTTAATTCTCCATTGCATGTCCCATTTTGAATTAAAGCCAAATAATATAGTGAGATTCTCTAAAAAGGCTTAGGAAGGTCAAGTGCAACTGAAACATAAAAGCAACATTTATCATGGGCAAAGCTTAAGTGTGGGAATTTTTTTTTCATGCCAACAAGCAGAAGTTTTAGAAGTGATTCTTTTTCAGGGTGAGGACAGGGAGGACAAACATTTTTATTGTACAGGACAACAGATATGTTAATCACCAAGTAAACTATTTCTAAATTTGATTCAACACGTCATTATACTGTATGCTTGAAATGGATAACATTTGTAATAGTGTATATGTGGGACAGAATGCATGTATGCAAGTGTTCCTGCAGGTAATCCAATATGTTGGGGCTGTTAGTAAATAAATACCAGGAATATCAGCAGTTACTCCAGGACAACTAGCTTCAAAAAAAAAAGAGTGCCAGAGAACGTTGTTAGAGTAGCCCAGATTTTGGTACACAGAGGTAAGTAATGTTGTTGATTTATTTGTCTCATTAATGCAGCTAAATATACTGACTGCTGTCATAAGAAGCAGTCTTCGATATTCTTTTCCTGTAGTACCCATAGCGGTCTAGTTCCTTAATATCATTCAGCATGCAGCTCGGCAGGTACTGGAAGAGCACTCTTCTACCGTTTTTCAAGGCAAATCATACTGGGTGCTGGAATATCTAGTTCTCTTTGGGACATTTTCCTGCATAGAATTCTGAAATTGTCAATGCTTATTTGTTTTGACAGTTTGATACTTAACCAGAAAATAAGCCTCTTTATTGAATGAAGCCAGGCATTCCAGCCTAGAGTTCTTTCCCTCTTTGAGGCCATCCAGAAAGAAAAACAGAAGTTGAAAGAGATGATGAATCCAGAGTAGCTGAACTCTTTAGGGAAAGGTTGTGCTCTTCAGTCCATGGTTTGATCTACTCCAGCTCATGGTCCAAGCTAAGAATAAACAGGGAGCAAACCACACACCTACTAGCACTGATGATGTTACCCAGTCAGTTAATGAAACCTCTGCAAGCAAACAACCAAGCTCAGAGAGCACCAAGGACTCCACAGTTCAACCCTGAGCTATACATATTTGCTTCTATGTGTTTTTTAAGCTATCTGACCACATTGGCCTCTGTTTGTTTTGAAGTAGAAGCTGTATGGATGAAACTTCTCCAAACTAGAAGCTTCAAATAATTAATTCAAATAATTAATTCAAGGTGGAGAGCTTTTACAATGGCTTTGTGTAAGGATGGAATCTGCCACTGATTATTTTTTCTTTTAATTTGATTATTGATGGTTTTTATATCTTTGTATATTGGCTGTTTAGCTTGTTTTATTGGGTTGTTGTTTTTATCTGTTGTGAGCCACCCAGACTCATGTATATGAGAAGGATGGCTATACAAATTGAAATAACAACAACAACAACATCAAACAACATCTGTTTATCCCAGGTCCTTGGGAAGGACTTGATAGGTGGATAAAGATGCCAAATACAGCCTAAACATCTGGCTGACTGTGTGACCAACCATAATAATACACCTGTATTGCTGGAACCTTTGCTTTAAAAGTCTGGTTACATGACTTGGCTACACTCAACAACTCTGCCCCAGTGATGCATATATCTAGTAGCCCCTTTGTCTGACATACACATCTTCAACAAGAAGCTTGTTAAGACTATAACTTTGACAGTACATGTGTGTACACAAAGGCCATCCTTTTACAGATGCTTATGTTGTATATTGTCTGGAAGAAGGCTTCCTGACATATCTTCTTTGGGCACAAACCTGTCTACCATAGTCAGCTCTCCATTTGTGAGTAAGTAGTTTCAATAATGCAAGAAGAGGTCTTTAAGAACTGTACATGTGCATAAAGAAATGCATATAGAATAGAATTATGTCTGCTCACACCAACTGCCTCCATGTACGTCATATCTGTGAATGCAGATATGGGGATGAAATCAACAGGAGTGATCTCATGTATTTCTCTGTATACTATACCTACAACGAGAACTAATAATTGTTACCTGTAGTACATTCAAACTAGAGGAATGCCTTGAAGAAGAATTCACAAACCCTTCTCTGTCACCCTGCTGCCTTCGGATAATGTATCCATTTGCTTCCAATGTTCTCTGTTTTGTCTACATATGTCAATAAAGCAAACACTTGCAATCAAAATAAATTCTTCATGGACTATCTGTGGAACTTGTCACCGTTTTGGAAAGTGGGGGAGCATGAAACTGTTTTCAAACTTTGTTTGGTGGGCATGGTGGGAAGAGGAACAAACCCACAAAACCTGGCTTCTAAATCCTTTTTAAGCTAAGAAGAGCCTTCATCTTTACATTATTTACTGAAAGAGTTGAATTTAACACAATATAAGTTCATATGTGTGTTTGTGCATTCACAGATGCATTCTGATGTATGCATACATGACACGCAGATATATATTTGCACTGTATATAATTTAACAAACTCTAGGATATAATCTGAAAAACGAACAATACTTTTTTACAATTCTGGAATCAAAGCTGTCTTTCCTGGGGCCGGGTTGTTCTGGAATAATACACAAGCGCTGAAATAAGGGCTATAATAAAGAGCAGCTGGCAACCTTGATAGGAGAAGCTGAAGAATTCTGGCATTCACAAGAAAGAAAAGCATTAAAAGAGTTGTTTTCAGTGTGGGAGTAGAAAGGGGCAAGACAGCCAAATATTCCTCTACTTCTCTGTGAACCAAAAGGAGTGAAATAGGCGCTCGACGAGGTGCTGAGGGTGTCCATATAAAGGATTAAATTGTCATAGCCGCAGAAATAATATGGATTACACCTGGGTTTTGAAGCTGCCAAGATCATAGAGAGATGGGAACAGGTTTCTGCCAATCATTTTGAGGTCCTGTTTTTCAGAGTGCAATTCAATATGCAGACTCCCTGTCTGTCTTCTTGCCTTCTTGGTCTGTAACTGAAAGGTAGTGCAGGACTTCAGATCTGTTATTTGTTAAGTCAGCATGGAATGTCTGGCTTTTTGTGATTATTTTAATTGGTGACGGTGCTTTTGTCTTTAACACCCTCAGTCTGGGGTTGACACTTACTCACATCTTCTCCGTGATATCCTAGTTTCTCATTCTGGCCCAGGATGGAGCATACTACTCCAGTCCTACAAAAGTTATCAATCCCCCCCACAGCCTCTATCCAATATAAGGCAATATCCGATATCAATGCAGTCTTCCCATGCTAATGTTTGTCATTGGAATTTGAAATTTCTAGCGTCTTGACTGCAGCACAGTGCTAACAATCCAAAGCTACCTGTGCAATGTCTGTTGATCTGTTAGCATTTGTACAGAAAAAGGTTTCCTACTCATACAAATAATCCAGTTTATACCCACTGTAAAAAAAAAAAATGATATGGGAATTAGATAGCCACATCTTACCACTCAATAATCTTACAGTATAGGCTAAGACTGTAATATCTGAATAAGCCCATAGATATTTGAACAAAATATTCTCAGATTTCCATAACAAAGAGATGTAAAAATGTGGCAGCAGGCCACAGGACTCAATCTAGACCAGTGTGGTCCTAGGACCCCTGGGGGTCCCTCAAGACCCTCTCAGGGGTCCGTGAAATCCCCAGCCTATGTTGAAAAATAATACAGTATTAAAATCCTATTGAACACTCATGAGAAGCAGTAGCTGCAGCAAATGTGTCAGTTTTAATTTTTAATACAATAAGGACTGATAAATATAACCCATACAAAGAAAAGCTCTTTTGGGGTCCTCCATAATTTTTAAAAGTAGGAAGGGGTCCTGAGAGAAAAAAGTTTAAGAAATACTGATCTAGACAGTTACAACCATTTCAATATTTATTTATTTCCTTATTTATTTTTAGTTTATATCCCTTTATTTTTTACAGCTCAAGGTGGTATAAATAATACGTCTACCTCCTATCTTCCCATAACTAGTAAATAGTAAAATTTAAAGTTTGCTTGGTACCACAGTGTTAGCTATCTAAAGAAATTTCTAGGAAAATGAGAACAGCGCCTATTTTTTGTACTTGTTTTAACTGATTTTTTACTTTCTGCTGTTTTTATATTATTTCTTCTTGTGAGCCACCCAGAGTCAGTTGGAGTTAGGTGGCATCCACACAGAATGAATAAATAAACAAACAGGCCCTCAAATTCAGATTGAAACATAGTGAATCCATGGATATAACCATTAAGTTTTTTGGCAACCATGTGTAAGTGTCCTTCCATTGTCTTCTTCCAAAACACTTTCAATTTCCCAGTTTAACCTACAGTCCTCAAAATTTACTTCCCATCCAAATGCCACCCAGGTCTGACCCTGATTAGCTTCCCAGTGAGAAAAAAGTCAACTTCATACTGCTGCTTACTAAGACTCAGACTGTAATCACTAATAAGGTTATGCATGCTTTGAAAACTGAATGAAAAAATTGTTTCAGATGTTGCATGAGCACAAGCTGAGAACTTCTTTGTCATTCATTAAAATAACCAAACTTGTTCAGACTTCTGCAAGAGCTTGAAAAAGAAGGTACACCTGCTGTAAGAATGGCATTAACTTTAATATATGGATTCCTTAAAATAGAGGTAGCATCTTCCCCCCCCCCCCCCCGCCCCAAGTATAGATAGAAGTCTGAAAAATGTCTGAGAGTGAGTTTGGTGTAGTGATTAAGGCATTAGGCTGGAAACTGGGAGACCATGAGATCTAGTCCTACCTTAGGCACAAACCCAGCTGGGTAACCCTGGGACAGTCACTCTCTCTCAACCCTAGGAAGCAGGCAAGGGCAAACCACTTCTGAAAAATCTTTCCAGGAAAACTGCAGGGACTAATCCAGGGAATCACCAGGAGTGAACAATGTCTTGAAGGCACAAAAGGAAAAAAAACAAAAGATGGAAGTCTGAAAAATGTTTGGTTACTTTAATGATCAGCAAAGAGGTGCTGAGCTCACATTCACCCAAGATTTTGAAGCACTTCTTCTGAATCATTTTGCAGACCACATACAGACAATTTTATTTTTGCTTGCAGTCCAGTGAGCCCAGACTGACTGGCATGAGTAAATTGTCTGTCAGCCTTCCCAGGTACATCAGACAGGAAACACGACTAGATGAGCTAATTCTACTTTATTGTAAGGCTACCTTAACAGAATCTTGCAAGTCTGATAGCACAAATCTCCCTCCATCACATTTACCACCTGAGAAGTTAGGGAGGTTCCTTTCTGAGTTTCTTTCTCTGCCCAGTATGCAGCTGCAAGCTATGCCCTCTCCTATCTGATCATTCCCTAGGCACCATCTTTTCCCCCCCGTTTCTCAAGGTCATTCCCACATACCATTACAGTGATTGTTCCAATACCATACATGAAAAATGTCTATCAAGTTGATACAAAAGTCCTGCCTGTGGCATTGGAGCTGTAAGTACGATCAATTGATAACACTTGGTATAAGTTTCAAGTTATCAAGTGATAAATCATTGAATAATAAGAGATTGAATCATATGATGATTGAATAAATTAATCTTACAGCAGAGAATAGAACAATGCTAGCCAGATTTTGTAATTCTCAGTTAATCCTGTAGTCTACTTGGTTAGACCTAGCATGACAGGCTATTTAGGGTAATGCTAAGTGAACAGAGTCCCAGGCTAAAGGGCTTTTCTAGGACAGTCTGAGCAGTTTGAAAGGATTCTGGTAGATTTATGTAGGTGCATCAGCACCCTTCCAGTCATCTTGAACTTCATGGGCCACCACTTACATAAACCTTTTGCTACAGGGAGCTCTATCCACATGAAGGCAACAACGTATTTGTTTGACAATTGACAGTTTGTTGATTTTAAGGTCCTGAATAAAATGTGCAGCAGTTGAAATTTTCTAATTTATTTTTCCTTGGCCTATTCAGTATCAGTCCTTACTGAAGCATGATGACTGCACCATGTTTACATTGAAGATGTGAGGTTTAAATAATTGAATTTTCTTTCATGCACCATTATCATCAACCACATACCTGCACACAGACAATCAGATTTTGGGGAGGTAGGGGAGACTGAGCAAGAAGGGAGATGCAAGAGGATTATTCAGGCAGGTTAGCAGCAGTCTGGAGTGAAAACAACAAGTTCCAACCTCATTTATTGATAATAAATTAGGGAGTGATCCATATTCAACTCTCCGGTCTAAGTAAATTATTATGATATTTCAGATAAGCTAATTGTTGGCAGAACATAAAGTTAGAGGCCTCCAAATATTTCATTGAAAGCTAGTTCCTAGTTACTCAGGGACCTTAAGAATTGGTATCTTCTTTCAGAGATTATGAAGGTGCAGCAAACTAGGAAACTGAATGATCTAATCACATAGAGGAACTTTTCCAAAACAACAACAAAAAGGTGTTTTGGCTTGGCTAATTGGCCATCCAATCTGAAGCAGACTCTTGAATTAAAGGAAAAGCTAACTCTTGATCATGGTGCAGTTAAATTTGCTCTTCAGCAATCATGTCTTTCTTTTATGGCTACAGATCCTCTGGCCATGTTCAGGCTTAGCATACTTTTTTGTTCACACTTTTTATGATAAAGTATACCTGTATAAATTATACAATTATTTCTCACACTCCTTTTCTCCTTGGTGTTGAGAAATGGAATACATAAAGCTGCCAAAAAAAAAAAAAAAATGGAATTGAAAGGCACAAAAATGCAGTTCGTAAGGTTACAATATTTACCCCTGCCCTGAAAACAAATATTCTCCCATACTAAAAAATATTATGTGAATAAATATGTATTATAATTGTATTCTTTCAGAGAGATGTTTTGTGAAGTTGTCTCAGCACCATTTCAAGCCCACTGCTTCAGATGTCAAAATGTTCTATCCTTCTGAAGATGGGGTGTGGTAACTTCAAAGACCTTCCTCATTGTCTGAACATCCATGTACATGCACACTTTTGCCTTAATGGCTGCTGGTGACACAAAGGTTTTCAAGAGTTCCCCCCCATACAGTCCATGTGTGTGTGTGCCTGCGCGTGTGCTCTAATACAGATGCTGAATTCTGACCAAGAGTCCTTCCTGCATCAGCACAAGGCCACTGAATTTCTAGTAACCACTTGACTTTCTTCTTTAGTGCAACTTTCAGTGCTCATTTCCCAGCCAATCAATAATTTAAATCTGAATTAGTTTATATTGTAGCAGTAGCGTAGCTAGGCTATACTTCAAACTCTAGGCCATAGAAACCAGGAAACCTGCAACCCTGCATTCAAGGACAAAGGACAATAGAGGCAACTCTATTGTTTATTATCAACGAGTTGCACTGCTGTTGCCTAAAGTTCTGTTCAGACCTTTGTCAGGAATAAAGTGATTTTATTGCTTTTAAGTGAGGGTGGGGTTGTCTTATAAAATGAATCAGAGGCAGCATCAGGGGGGCAAAGGGGCAAGATGGCAGTTGTGAACACCCAAAGACTTGCCCCCTTGTCCATACATGCAACATTTCATGCAAGTTCAAAGTAGTAAGGTTTGGTCATGGGGTCACCACTGCCATCTTGGCCTTCCCCATGAACATCTCTGATAGGAGAGGCCAACTGTTCCAAGAAGCAAACAAAAACTATCTCCCTGATATTTCAAAAGGATCCCACTTGCTTTTAAAACTTTACTCTGGCTTTTCTCAATCCAGGGTTCTTCAGATATCTTGAACAAATGGGAACTTTGGTAAAGGGCAGCACCTGGTACAATCTGCCTTTAATGTGGTATGCTTGATAAGAAAAGTCAACAAATAAACAGTATTTGACATATTGTTCTCCGACACTTCGATATGTATTGCATGTATGCGTAAAGAACATTGATAGAGAACAACTGAATTGTAAAGAGAAGTGAAGGTCTTTTTTGTCAATTTGTTTTTCTACTTGGAAGCCCATTGGTGTGGTTCTAATGGATGAAATACCAGAAATGCCCTTCTGTTAGCCAGTTTACTTAATAAGGGGATTCATGAGTTTTCTGAACACTCCACTCAGGAAAGGTGCTTTTTGATGAGGCTGCCAGCTGGAGGATGAGTAGCAAGAAATGGGATGGGAGATGAATGCTTTAGCAAGCCATAGCTGAGCAGGACTATTCAAAGCTGCCGCGTCACGGGTCAAACAGTAGGGACCAACTGTGAGAACTTTGCACTGCCATCTGTAGTGAATACCTATAGAAGAATGGGACCTAAGACATTACTAAAGCAGACAGAAGCAGAGGAAAACAAAATCATATAGCGAAAACTGGAATATGCAGGATAGAGCTACATATTTTTTATTACTGTAAGTGGGAAGGAGAAAAAAGAATGTGGAGAGACGTGTGTCCTACTTTTCACATATGTGAAATGTGAAAACTAGAAAGGAGAGGGGAGGGGTAGAGAAGAAGAACTAGAGAGAAAAAAAGAGGAGAGACTACTAAAGAAATGAATCTCCCCCCCCCCCCCCAGACTGCCTGACGCCAGATGGCTTCTTCTAATAAATATTCAACCTTAACTCAGTTCCCATGTAACTTTATTGTAAAGCTGCCAGCACACCCACACAGATCTGGGCCAGCAAAATGATTACAGTAGTACAAACAAAATAGTGCAATAGAGGAAACAGGCAGACAGGATCCTGCATATAGAACTGCAAAAAGAAAAGAAAAAAAGAAGACACAAGTCGACAAACCTCTGAGATAGTTGCAGACTTCAAAACTAAAACAATGCAGCTAACGCATAAGCCAAAAGCTCATCAGCCGAAGTACAGATGGATGCAGGCACCAAAAGGACTACTTTTTAAACATTTCACTGCATTGTAAGTTTTATCACTGGAACTTCTTTCTGAGAAAAGCACACTAGGAATTGACTATTCAAATTGTCTGTTTATGGAAATTATTAAGATCACTAAAGAAGTCAGAAAGCTGTTTATTATGTTTCTTTTGTGGCCACCTGGAGTCACTTTGCAGTAAACAATCGCCTTTATGACATTTTGCTGTATTAATTGGGGAAAGGAGACAACATTGTATTCCCTCCTCTTCCTTATAATACTGGCTTTCAAACCTTCCAGATTTCACTTGTTGGTCTTCCCCTGCCCTCCAGAACTGGATTATGAATCTTGGACACACCAGACTGGAAACATCAAAGTGATGTTAATAGGATCTTGACCAAATTCAACAGAACATATTCAGATTAAGAGAAGCATTGGAGGGAAATGGACATTAACTCCAAATGCATGTAGTTATGGAGAGTCTGGAGCAAGAAAACTAATTTACCTTAGGCTGGCCAGGTGGGAGGGGAAAGGGATTAATAGAAGTACATAATGCGCATGTCTTGGTTTTATTTCCACAGACCATTGCTGAATTACTGTTAACTGGTTGCTGGAAAATGTGGGCACTCTACTTCAAACTTCTATCTACAGCTAAAGCAGATTTTTTTAACAGTCATGCCCATGCCAGGGCTGTATCAGGTAGCTGCAATTTTACAGTAAAATGACTTGGGGAGAACCATAAGCAGCATTGGCTTTTTCCTCCAAATCTAATCTTTGAAGCCAGTCAGCTAAACCACTCTCCTGGCAGGAAACTGGCTGATGTGAAAAAAAGATAAAGGAGTAACAACTGAAATCCAGAACTGCAAATCAGGAAGCATTTCCTGATGATGAAATGAATTCCCAAGAACTCAGACCAGAGAAGGTAACTTATATGGGGCATCAAGCAGTTCTTTGGGGAAAACAGAATTCTTCCCTGGGACAAGTTGCATATAATGGAAACATGATGACAGAATCTTCTGTTGTGCAAGCGTGATTGGAAAGCATGAGAACTGAGCAAGAGGTTAAACTATATTACAATTTCTTCAGCCTTTTTGCAAGGAGCTGGAAGAAAGCCTGGAGCCTCTCCGAGACTCTCTATCCACTGTCACATTCACTGTACACCCAATGCTGCAATTCTCAGTTTATCACTTTTCCTTTCAAATTACTCAGAAGCTCCTGCCTTCCAGTTTCTAGCAGGACTTGGTTGCTCAAATATTCATAACCGATGCCCAGCAATGTACATTCTTCTTATGAGATCCTTTGCCATACCTTGGCACTCGATTTGGGAAAGACTCTGGTACAAATGTGGAATAGTGATAGGAATGCAGTTGGCAAGGCAGGAACCAGCAGTTCCCAGGCTTGGGAGAAATGTTCTCTTCACATATCTCAGCTGCCTTGAGAAGACTAACAGAGCATATGTTGACTTGGAAAGGCAGGACAAAAAGGCCTAAAATTTAAACCCTGCAGCATAGACCTATATATAGGCCTGGACTGGTATAGTAGGTACTGCTCTAGGCAGATCTTTCAATGCATATGGCTTCTTTCTAGTCTTCAACAAAGTAACTAAACTAGCCAAGGTGTGTCTGTGAGCCTTTTCCTGAGAAAGCAAAAATAGGAAGTTCAGGATCTAGAGAGTCTTACAGCCATGCCAGGTGCAAAGCCTGAAAAATACAGGTTAATACTGCAAAATGAAAGCAGTGCCTTTCTTGAATATTTGTAGCACTGTATATTTTTCCCCACTTCAAGGATTGTTTCCTGAGTGAGTGTTTCAGTACAAGCATTAACATGCAGGTGCCCTTGGATCATTAATGCTTACCAGTGCCCTAAAAGGACTTCTAAATACTTGGGTAAAAGAGCTAAAACATGAACTGTAGTCATTCTGGGAACACTTAGTAATATTACCAAAAGCAGATCCAAGAGGAAATGGAAATTCTTAAGCCAGATATGTACGTAGGCAAAATGGATCCATCTCTGAGATATCAGCATTCCTGTATGAACAAGCTAGCAAAAATACAGAGAAGCTTTATGGGGGTGGGGGGAACCTGGGGTGGAGAGTGGAGATGTAGGAACCCAGTATGATTTGAGTATGTTTCATGGATAAGAGATAATGACTACCTTTGTGGAGGCATGTGAAATAGCAAATTTTGGAAGAAAATAAGGCTGATTGGCTAGGACACTGAAAAAGAACACTACACACAACAACATTCTGTTGCAAGTCAGGTACCAGTATGTTCACAGTATAGTAGTTCCCAGAAAAGTCTGTCTTTAGGGTGACATGCAAAGATCCCACAGTGTGGATCACAGAATTGCAACTTAGGTATCTATTTTTTCTCAAATATGTTTTTGGCACAACATTCCACCGCCAATAAGGCTGAGATGGAGACCATAAATTATATAGCACACATACTCAGAGGTAATCTCCCAGAAGATATATTGGGTGCAATTACCAACCCAATGTGTGCATTTCTTGCATTCTTCTTCAGCTAAACATTTTAACTGAGTTCTCATGCATGATGCTAAGCCATACTGTGGCTTATTTAGTTTTGGTTTAATATGTGCATTGAACCCAGCCATTGTTTCATGATTTAGGGTGCTATGTATATCTAGTCAATTTTGGATTTTTCAACAAATGTGGGTTAATATGAACCATGATGCAGAGAGGTTGTGCAAGCCCATCTTAATTTTATTAGGTAGCATCTTAATGATCAGTTGGCCTAGCCTGAAAGTGCAGATGTCATAATGTCATATAGGGCATATTTCATGAAGAATATGCCAGAGTTATTCCTTATTTCAAACACACTTGACTGGAACTGAAGTAAGATACCGTATTTTTCTGACTATAAGACGATACTTTTTTCTAAAATCCTTACCCTAAAAATTGAAGGACATCTTATTTAAGGAAGTCAGCGAGGAGAGAACCGCGCGGTGGCAAAACTGCCTATACCTTGTCTCTGGGGCTTCCTCCAATCACGAGCCTCCAATCACGAGTGAAATAGCTTGTCTCCCAAACAGACTTCCTCCAATCACGAGCCTTATGTAACTGGCGTCAGCTGATGCTGAACAAACCAATTAGAGGAAGGCTTTTGCAGAGAGAAGCTAGTTTCACTCGTGCTTGAATGGAATCAGTTATGCAAAAGAGCCTGGAAATAGAGCTGCAGAGAGACGGTTTGGACCTCCTCCCACCGAGTGTATCAGGTCAATGTTAACTAATTACTAAATAAAAATGTGTTCTGCACTATCTTTAAAATATTGATTTCTTAATTTGGGGTTGGAAAAATGGGGGTCGTCTTGTATATGGGGGCATCTTATTGTCAGAAAAATACGGTAGTTCTTATTTTCTTTTCTTTTTCACCCTGTGCTTGGAAACTAAAAACAGGTTAGATATTAAGAAGAATGCCCTGATTCAACATTCTGGATAAAAAGTTGCCACAGTGAAGACTTTTTTCCTCTCTCAGACAGGATTGGTGATGGTTCTGAAGATGTTTCACACTTCCCTGTACCTTGAGACACAGCTCAGCTGCATGGACCAGCCACCTGGGATTTGGTCATTGTTGATGACATTTCACACTACGTCTTCTACTTCTTTTCCTTAAAGCCTCTTCTCGTTATTTTTAAGCAGCTTTCTGGGGTGAGGTCATAAAATTATGGAAATAAAACTAGAAGCCTCTATGAAATCTAAAATCCCTCATTCTGTAGCCCAGAGGCTTTACTTGCCCAGCCTATAATTCTAGCAGTGGAGATGGAAATGCTGGGGTGAAATGTACACAACTCAGGGATAGAAGAATAACCCATTTTATTACATCTGGCTTTGTACTGTCCATATAAGGACCATGTCCATATGAGAAATCTGTCAGTTCCTGCCTTACTAGAAGTAGTGAATCCTCTCATAGCTCTGGTTAGGAAGAATTATTATGAAGGAGATCAACAAGAATTAATAAGAATTCCAGCAAGTACTCTACAGGTAGTCCTCGGCTAACAATGACAACTGGGACTGGAATTGGCATTGCTAAGTGATGTGGTCGTAAAGTGTGATGTCATGTGACCACACTGATTAGCAATGACAATTCTGGCACTCCTGGTTGCTGTCCTTAAGCAAATCAATGCGGGTCATTAAGCAAGGACCTCACATGGTCGCCATTTGTGATCTCCTGCCGGCTTCCCCATTGACTTAGCTTGCCAGAACCTGACAAGGAAGGTTGCAAATGGCAGCCATATGACTGTGGGGATGCTGCATCAGTTGGAATTCTGAGGACCAGTCATAAGTCCCACTCATTCAAGCGCCGTTACAAGTTTGAATAGTTGCTGAATGAGTGGTTGTTAACTGAGGACTACCTGTACAATTGAGATTCCTGTATATAGGCAAATTACAGAGGGGAAATACTGATTCTTTTTCTCATCCTCTTTTAATGTAAAGGAGAAGAGGCTTGTCTCATTTATAATGAGGAGCAGAGTGGACCTGCTTATTAGTTTAGAAATGGCTATTAGACTTCTTATCAGTCTGAGAACCAGCTATCACAAGGAGCACAGAGAGTACAGTGGGCTGTAAGTCTGGTAATGCACTAACTGTGATGATGATGATGATGATGATGATGATGATGATGATGATGATGGTTGGTCACACAGTCAGCCAGATATTTAGACTGGATTTGGCATTTTTATCCACCTATTGACTCCTTCCCAAGAACCTGGGATGGGCAGATGTTGTTTGATGGTGTTAAAGGTATGGGAGGATATAAGCTATTCCAAGTAAAGCTGCCCTTTGCAATTGATGGTGATTTTGTCAATGCCGATGCTGTTCAAGTGGTGCTCCATGTGTTTTGGGATTGCACCTAAGGTGCCGATAATAATAATAATAATAATAATAATAATAATAATAATAATAATAATTATTATTATTATTATTATTATTATTATTATTATTTCTGCAGGACAGTTCCATGTATTAAAAAATTCAAAAAAGCAGAAGGAAAAACTGTGTTCAGGGTTACTCAGTAAGCAAAAAATTCTAATGATCTCAAACTTAAAGATGAAAAGGGGAAGCAACCATCCTTGGGAACATTTAATATGAATTTACTGGACAGAAACAATTTACAACTTTTAGCCAATTAATTAATCACTAAATAAAATAATCATTAAAAAAGGAAAGATGATACTCTAAAAACTTCTCTAACAGATTGACAGGCCAAGTCCTAATTATGAGAGTTATTGCCGCAGATTTTGATAAACTAAAGATCAAATCTTAATGTAAGATTAACTTAGCTGTTAATGCAAGATGTTACATATTCTGAGCAACAAGGAATTGGGGCAGGGGGAGCATTAAAATAGAATATAACTGAGGAGTTCATTTTTCTTCATTTTTGAAGGCTCGTCCATTATAACAGTTCTTTCTGTAAGCTCTGGTAGAAAGACTTTCTGTAGAGCAAAAAAAAAAAAAAAAGCACAGTGTAGAAGCCAGACTGCTAGATGTGATGAGAGCCTTTAATGATTTATTAATAACCACTTTCTGCAACATTTCTAACTACTGAAGAGATATCAGAACACTAAATATATTAAGATCTTCCCTTTAGAGAGAAAGAAATCTGTGGCAAATGTGTTGGAATATCATCAAATGTACAAGAAAAATGCATGTTTCCTTTTATCTAAGGTCTATTTGGTGAGCTATGTCTCCTTCCTTCTTAGGAATGAAAATTAAGGCCTAGCTCTTCTGTTTCTATAAATATGATGTACAGAATTCCTGTTTAATGAATAAACTTAGAAGTCTTTTGAAAGATGATTTCTCTATTTCAGTCACAAAAAATGTTTGCTCCGCTGCCAACTGATGAAATCAAAAAGACAACTAATTTTACATGGGTTCTATTACACAAAATGGGACAAATGGGATCTGCAAATGTAATTAGACCAGTAGGCCCTGCTTTTCTAGCCAATCAGCTTGCACTTCTCTACTACTCAGTTCTATTGCCCCCTTTCTCCCATTGTTTCTGCTCACTCCGCCAGATCTAGCAGACAGGGTATGCTCCGGATCCCCTCGGTCAAACACATATCATCTGGTTGCACCCAGAGTCGTGTCTTCTCTGTGGCAGCCTTGATATGCCTTGTGGACTACATACCCCCAGAGATCCGGGTGGCCTCATCCCTGTAAGGCTCTGAAGACCTGGCTATTTTCCTTAGGCATTCAGACCAGGAGGTTATGATTTTATGATTGGATGTCAGGGGCTATTGTTTGTAATGTTGGGTCTTCAATATTTGTACACTGCCCAAAGTCACTGCTGTTGAGATGGGTGGCCATATAAATTAAATAAATAAACAAACAAACTCTTCTGCTTCATAAACAATTATTGTTCAGCATTCTGGGCCCATTTAACATGCTTTGGTCTTAATATTCACACCCCACACAAAACCTTAAGGCTGCTGATGCATTCTTATTTAAAGAATCACTTAATAACCAAAAGTACTGCATTGATAGGTGAATATGGGCAACAGAAAGAGTGAGGATAAGTCCTAGCAGTGTGCCATCTACTTGTTGCTAGGTCATATGGCCAATGTATCTAGAGGCATATAATTTATTTATTCATTTGCTTTATTTACAGTATTTGTAACTTACCCCAATTGTTAAATTCTGATCAGTACACAACCATGCATCAACAACTGTAAACAAAGAGTGATAACAATACAATACCATAACATCCAGATTAATTATGGTTGTCCAGAGACATCCAAAATCAAAGGCATGCTGGCTGGTTTAACTTGCTGGCTAACCTACACAAGCATTTCCATACATAGCCCATCGCCATATGCACTCTTCTGATTTGTTTTAGTCAGAAAGGAGCTCATCTGGAAGCTTTTCAATGTGATCCACAACTGAATAAGGAGAGTACACAAACTTGATGGCACGTTTGAGGCCAAAGGTCCTGAGGTGTTCTGACATCAACTCCAGGAACTGGGTAGTGATATCTCATCTTCCTCAATTTCTCAACTCACAGGCCAAGCTCTTCCCAGGATTCACAATTAAAGAGAAATTCCTGGAAGACTCCTACACAGTATAGCCAGCCACACTTTCTAGGAACATGGAGGCCAAACTTGCAGCCACGAATAGCTGGGGAAAAGATCCAACAAACGGGCAGCTATCCACCATGTTCACCAACCTGCTTCTTTCAGTTTGCTTCCAATAATATTATCAATGTCAAACCCTATCCAAACCAGTCTATGCAAAGAAATTATAGATAAAAGTTCTGGGAGGTTTTATGAATACCTCTATGAAAGGAATTGTTAGCGGATGATAAGGTTACCCATGGGGGGCAGGGGGAGAGAACAAAACATTGTTGCTACAATGGAGCTATCAAAGCCCCACCTCTTTTCAATGTGTGTCACATGGTTCTCATGCATGTTTAAAAAGGGGGGGGGGAGCGACACTGATAGTGTGGTCATGCCCACCATTCTAATGTCATTGAGCCTTCCACCCACAGAAGCCTCTCACCTGGAATGAGCAGCTCATCAAAATCCAGGGAAACAAAACTCTATTCTGGAGTTATAAACAAGAGTTATGGAATGGCATTCATTCATTTATATTATTTATAAACCACCCTAATCAAAAGACTTTGGATAGTGTAAACCAATGAAACCATAATAATACATCAGGATAACATAAATAATCTACCATATAGTTGCAGATGGCTGGCTACAATCATCCTCTGAGCCAAAAGTTCAACAAAATAAAATGGTTTTAAGGGTTTTGTAATGCAAGGAAAATTGGAGCCACCACCAAGAAAGCCTGTCTTATAGCCCACAATTCTCTTGTTTCGTGCGGAGGGAGACTCTTAGTGTTTCAACCAGACAGGCAGAATCGTGCTTGGTAAGGTGATCCCTAATATATCCTGGTGCTATGCCATATATGGCTTTATAGTTAATAACCAGCAGTTTGAACTGGCCCAGAAGCCAACAAGTAGCTAATGCAGTGACTTTAAAATAGCTGTTATTCTACATAAGGTTGTTCCAAGTAATCAACTGTCCATCACATTTTTGCACCAGCTGTAGCTTCCAAGCCATCTTTGAAGGCAGTCTCTTATACAGCACATTGCACTTGTCCACTCAGGAAATGATCATGGTGAGAAACTCCATTGCCAAGGCTTCCTAGTCTAAATAGCTGGCAAACCATCTGAAACTGAGCAAAGTTTCTCCTGGCAACAGCTTTCATCTAGTGCTGTAGGAAGATCCACAAAAGCAGGAGGCCCCCTAAATAATAGAATGGCTCTTTTAGGAGGAGGGCAACCCTCTAAGAGCAATCCCTAGGACTGATGTTATAGGATGTTTGTGACCATATATGCAACCCATTGATAGGGTTTAATATGAGCTTCTTTTGTGCCATTCAGTCCCTAACAGCCTTCAGGCTCATTCAAGACATCTACATCATCTCCTGCTTGGCCTGGGCAGTGATGTATGGTTGGATTTCATTCAACAGATGAACTCTTTGAGGGGTTAAATTACTGCTTCTTTCAAGGCAAGTGGCATCACATCATCCCAGAAGGAAACAATTACCACGTCTATATTCAAACCTGCATACCCTACCCAGCTACCAAAAGAGCCAGCAGGGACAAGGACCATCTCACATGTTGCCAGTCTCATACTGCACAGAAATATAGACAGTTCTTCAGGGTCCACAAGCTCAATCCTTTTCTCAAAAGTATTTCAGAATGTATTTGGTTTCTATTTTAACAACAACAACAACAATACAATAGCATGACAAAGTAGCAAGAATGGGGCATTGGAATATCTGCAAGATATACCATTTGCCTGCAAGCCAGAACTGGTGAGACCACAAAACAGGCAAAGTCATAGAAAATGAAGAAACTAAAGTGCTCTGGAACCTTAGAATTTAAACAGAGAAGCACCGACCACACAATACCTCCGACTTAACAATTGTTGTTAAGAAAGACAAAAAGTCTGGATAGTGGACATTGCAATACCTGGAGAGAGCAGAATAGAAGAAAAAGAACTGGAGGAAATCATAAAATATAAAGACCTGCAAATAGAAGTAGAATGACAATGGCAAAAGGAAGCAAAAATAGTATCAATAGTTATAGGCACCTTAGGTACAATCCCAAAACATCTGAAGCACCCCTTGAATACCATCGGCATTGACAAAATCACCATCAGTCAATTGCAAAAGACAACTTTAATTGGAACAGCTTATACTGTATCTTGTGATGATACCTTTAACATCCTCAAATAACAACATCTGCCCATCCCAGGTCCTTGGGAAGGACTCGATAGGTGGATAAAAATGCCAAATCCAGTCTAAATATCTGGCTGACTGTGTGACCAACAACAATAACAATAACAAAACAATAACAATAATAATACAGCCCAGAGAATATGGGAAGTCCCAAGTGATGTGTCCATATGCACCCTATTGTTACCCCTGATCTATTTCTTCTGAAGATTTGAGACACAGCATTTCACTGCAGGAAGGCTGCGCATCAAGATCTGTACTTTCATTATTTGCATAGCAGAACGCTGTAAGCTTCTAGTGATCTCTTGTTTCAAGGCCAGGTAAGCACCGTCCCTGCATCTTTTCACTGCTTGGGAAAGTTGGAGCCACATAACATATGGAAGTTGAAGCTAATTAGTAAGTGTACCAAAAAAAAGTAGTTTAATTAACCATTATTGTATGCTTTAACCACCCTTTTCAGGGTGGCACTGGCCTCCTTAAGACCAGGCACATATACCTTTTTACAGCCTTCTAATATGGCCTGCCAGGACTTGGCAATCCTCCTGTCTTTGTAACCCCAGTCATGCAGTAAAAGATACAGGTATATCAAGTTCCTGGCAAGGTCTAGTACCTGAATGTTTGTGAATGTTCCACTCAGAAGAACTCTAGATATTTAGACTTTGCTACATAGTACATAACAGATTTTTTTTTCTTTCATATTTACATTCATCTTTGTAGCACACAGTAATTTCCTAAGATCATTTTACTACATGAAGATTGTGAGATGGGCCACAAACATATTGTTGTTTTATGTTCTATGTGTGTGTGTTTAATAGGCTTAATCAACCATAATGATGGCCTTCCCTGTGTAACCCCCAACCTTTTCTACAAATTGATCTGTTTGACATAAACTCTGGCAGGCTGTGAACCCCACTTGGCTTTTAAATGGATTTCCAGGGAGCAGATTTCCAAAAGTACCAAGTAGCATTGGGGGAAAACAACACTTGATTGGTTTTCATTTACACCTAAACTTAATTAAATTAAATAAAGTTAATGTGGTTCCTCTCTAGTCATATATTTAATAATTTCCCCTTTTTATCTCTTAAAAATCACCCTTTAGTAATTACTTTTGAAGGTCTCTGAGGGTAGCACCTAAGGCCTTCAGGGCTGCATGTGGTCGTAAAGGGTTTGTTCCTCTGCTTTACATCATAATGTATATTTTATTATACGGATGACCACAATGGGTGGGACTTCCCATCTATACTTCACAGGCTTCATACAATAGAAAATTAACAAATGAACTGACCATTTAAAATATTTTTATTTCACCTTTCTATCAGTGTTAACAGCACAAGTTAAACTGTTCAACCACACCAGAAAGCAGTACAGGAAAGTTAAAAGGAGAGGAGGAAAAAAAGGGCATAAGCCAGTTAAAGCCTCAAAAAGTTCAGAAAGTATTTCAGCCAAGAAGTTAAAAGCCAGCAATTCAGAAGGCTGATTGCTTGCCGGAAGAGAAAGATTTGTACATGATAGTGGAACACAATCAAAGAGGGGGAAAGCGGATTTCTCTACCAAGGGAATTCCAAAGCCTGAGGACAGTGACTGAGAAAGCCTTTTCTCAACTCCCAAACCAAACACAATTCAGATGTTTCTGGGATACAAAGCAGGAAAGATTAGGCAGGGCCTTAGACTACAGAGTAACATAATAAATCATAAGCTGCCTTTTTTGAATTAGAATAATGACTCTTATCCAGTATTAATAATTAGGGGAAAAAGCACTCCAGTATTTTATAAGATAGCATATTGTGCAGGAAACTTATTTGTCTTCAAAATGATCTTAAGTTGTAATATTTTTATACAAACAGCTGTCATGCAGTAAAAACAGAAAAGAAGGGGATGTCATGGCTGAGAAAGAGAAGGCATTGTATAAAAAGGAAGGGTATACAAAGGAGAAAGTGGAACAAAGCAGTAGAAAGAAATGCAGAAGGGAGAAATGGTTATGGCCAAATCTTGGAATCCTGATGATTTGTTTCAATTGTTTTCATTAGGGACATCATTACAGAGCTGGTTCTAGGCCTAGGCAATCTAGACAGTCACCTATGGTGCCAAATTTTAGGGGGTACAAAATTTTAGGGGGTGCCAAAATTGAAAAGACTTCCAAAATATACAATACGAGTATAAAATCTGCTAATCTTTCCTCTTTGCTTTAGAACCTTTTCTTTCTACAGTTTTCAAAAGCAGTTATTCACAAAGTCGCTTATGTAGTAGTGAACAGCATACTAACCAGATGTTGCAAGTCACAAAAAAGAAATTATTGTTACAGCTGTGGACCTCAGGAAGCTGACAGTACTGAAGCAAGACAAAGGTCTCACAGGAAGGTACTGAGCAAGTGAGTCACGTGACTATTGGCTTATCAAAGTTATCCCTGGAAAAGCAGTAATGGTGCATTCTGTATGGTAGCACGCCCGCTCAAGGGTTAAATATAACTTCGCAGAATTGTTGCTACTGACAACAATGGGTGCTGATGTAATTAACATTATTTACTGTGATTCACAGTAGATGTGTATGAAAAAAAAAATTATCCAGGGCTGAACACTGTAAGCATAGAGCTCAAAAACTCAAAGAAAAGAAGAAACAAGAGGGCACAGGTTTGAAATTCCTAACAAAATCAGAAGATGAGCCAAGCCATAGGGGGCGCCAGAATATGAGTTTGCCAAAATGTCTACAACCAGCCCTGGTTTCACTTTCAACATTCCCAATTTTCATGTTCTGGAAATGAACTATGCCTTACTAATCTCTATTCAACAAGATAGAAATCATATATGGGAAGCAACCTTGTGTGTGGAAGGGAGGAAGAGAGAATGGAAGGGTAGAGAAGAAAGATATGAAAGGACAGAGGAGAATGCAGATATGGAAGGATACACAGCTATGGAAGGATAGAAAAGAAAGACTGATGTGGCGGGTAGCTTGGAAGTAGTTCACCAAGAGGTACAGTATGTGCAGTTCATTTGCCCATTGGGCAGAATAAAGTTTGCTCAAGCACATTGATGTTCTCTTCTTTGCCTTTTGTTTTGCTTTGTTTTGCATTTCCCCTGCCAGTGTTGTTCCCAGCCACTCAGTGTCTGTCTTTACAGTTCTTAAGGTTGTCCTCAAGATCACCTAAGTTAATTTGGCCCGACACTGATAGCCTAATGCCAACTTGTACTTCTGACAAAAGAATTGTTGTATATTTTCCGCAAAGGCCACAAAGCAGGGCCAAGTTTGATTCTATCAATAAAAAATAGTAATTATAAGCCTTTAGAATTAATTGAGACCAAGTGTGTGAAGAGAGTGCCTGTCATTCCATTTAAGGAATTAAAATGTCAAGTGTGTGAAGCATTCAAGATGAATGATAAGTTTAAGGAATAAAATCAGTAAAAGACAAATGTGTGTTTCATCATAGGGGAGGTAGTGGTGCCACTGGCAACTTTTGTTTTAATGTGGGGGGAAAAATCAGTCTGCACTGATCAAACATTATGAAAGAAATGAAAATTAAGGTATCTGAGAAAGAGAGAAAGAGAGAAAGGTAGGATAAAAATAGAATTATTAATGTAGGCTCTTGCCTTGACAGTGCTCCTTAACAGTGTGCTTTTCCTTTGAAAACAAGTGGATCAGAAAATGAATAATAAAATGTATAAGCATTGCAAAATCGAGTTTTTAAAAAGGGTTTGTGAAAGTCAGTCGAAATGAAATTCAGTGCTTTCCTAAGAAGGACCTTGGAAGGACTCTAAGTAGTCCATGGCTGATAACCAAGCCCTTTACAGTGCAATCCTATATATGTTTATTGTAGGTCTTTCTATATTTACTAGTGCAATTCCATACACATTTGGGAATAAGTCCAACTGAACTCATTGAGGATCGCTTTGCATTTGAATTTATAGTCACAGAAAGAAAAAAAGGAAAGGTGGGTTCAGTCCTAGGAGAAAGCGGTAGGATAGTAACAGGAGAGGGAAAAACTGCTCAGCTTCTCCCCAAACAGGAAATGTGTGAAATTGAGCAGGACAATTGACAAAAGGAGGGGTCAGCAACCCAAAGTTAAAAAAAGAGATGCTTTCAGAGCACCTGACTTCCATATAAGTCTCCCTGACTAAAGCAATTACATCCAAGAGTCCTGAAGACTCTTGCAGTAGTTTTCAGATGTCACCTCAGAGGTGATGCGAAATAATGGAGGACAAGCATAGTATCAGAGAATGGGAGAAGGACAAATGTCTCTAACTGGGGAAAGGGGGGAAAAGGGGGAAAAAGAGAACCTGTGTAACCTCAGAATGGAAAAAAAAAGATGTCAATACCAAGCAAAGCTCTGGAACAGTTGGCTTGTGAGCATGTAGAGAAGAATGCATAATTTGGCAGGAGCAGCATGGCTTTATCAATAATCATGCCAAATCAAATTGATCTATATCTTTGATAAAGTAGAATTATCTTCCATTCTTTAATTTAGTTGACCTTGAGAGTGTGGTAGACATAGTAAGTTTTGATTTCAGCAAACATTCAAAGTTTCCAATGAGTTTCTACTAGAAAAAATAGCAAAATATGGGCTGGAATATGCTTTTATTGATGATTGAACAATTGGTGGTGGTTATGTTGATGTTGGATTTTTATGTTTGCTTAGAGTTTTATCCCAGCTGCCAATTATGTATTTGTTGTTGTGCTGTTTAGGTTGAATTTTTTTTCATTGTTGTTGGTGCTGAGATTTGCAGCCATACAAAATTGAAGTAAATAAATAAATAAATAAAATCCAATGTGTATGTATCAGTGGCTCCAGGTACTCAGCACCAAATATGCTAAAGGAATCAGGTGGTGTACTATAGGGCTCCATTCTAGGCTTTGGGCTGTTCAACATATTTATAAATGACCTGGGTGAAGGATAAGAAAATACGATTATCAGATAAGATTATCAGATTTTTCAGACAATACAGAGATGGGGGAGGGATAGCAAACAACTTAGAGGACACTATCAAGATTCAGGAGGATTTCAACAAGGTGGAACAATGACCAAAACCTACCAAGATGAATTTCAACAGAGACAAATGCAAGCTCCTATATTTTTGTAAGAAAAGCATGAGTACAGGACAGAGAGGACCATACTAGTTAGCAGTATATGTGAAAAGGATTCGGGTGTCATGTGGGTCACCACTGAAACATAAGTCAATATTGTGATACAGCTACCAAAAATAATAATAATAATAAAATTGCAGTCCTAGGTTGCATCAACAAAAGTATAAAGTTAAGTTAAAGAGAAGTCATTCTTCTCTGTTTTGTGTTGGTCAGACTGCACCTAGAATGATGAATCCAACACCACATTTTAAGAAGGACATTGACAAATGAAACACGTCCAGAGGAGAACAAACAAGATGATAAAGGACTTAGATTGGAAAACATATGCAGAACAGTTAGAGGCACTGGCTGTGCTTAGCTGGTGAAAACTGAGGGGAGACACAATAGCTGTCTTCAACTACCTTAAGGGTGTCAGATAGAAGACACGGAAGGATTGTTTAGAGTTGTTCCAGAAGACAGGATAGGAAACAATGGGTTTAAATTATAGGGAGGCAAATTTGGGTGGATATCAGGAAGAATTTTCTTAACAGCAAGAGCTGTTCCACAAAGGAACAGACTTGCCTCTGGAAGTGATGGATTCTCCTATGATGGAGATGTTTAAACAGAGGCTGGATGACCATCTGTCATGAATATTGTAGGGGTGGATTCCTGACTGGGCAGGGGGTAGTGGTAGACTACATGATCTCCTAAATCCCTTCCAACCCCTACATTCTAACATTCTTTTATTGTTCTTTTAAATAAGTCTCTTCTTTGCAGTGCCTACAAATTAGTCATCTCAATTAGTATAGTCTGTGTCTATAGAACTGTGCTAAGATCATATTGTTTACCATAAGAAATAGTTCTGGATCACAAGGAGGCTTCTCTGGGCTCTAAGCTGAACATGCTGGATGTGCCAAGATCTGAAGAGGAGCTTCAGTAATTACGAGGATAAAATTCCTTAAACCCATTTATTTATTTATTTTAAAAAATTATATGGCTACCCATCTTAAATATATAACTCTGGGCAGCAAATAGTACATATAAAAACAACATAAAAACCTATAACCAATTAAAATATTCCAAAAAAGCCATTGCATAAATCAGGCAAATACTTTCCTGGGGCTAATATCTCATTAGAAAATAAGTTGGAAGATGTGTATATTAGATCGTTCGTGTGTGATCGAAATTCAGAGGTCCCCAATCTTTGGGAGCTGGTAGGCCCATTTATAATTCTGAAAGAGAATTCGTCAAATCAGGCAGGAGATGTAACCAGATAGACACTACTTGTCCCTTTATCTGCTTACCTTTATTTTGTTGGGCACATGGGCATATTTCTAAGCAAAGCGATACATTATAGCTGCTGATCATTATTGTTTTCCAAGAAAGCTCAGGAAACATATGTGGGGCCTAGAGGTGTGCTTGAAAATAAAGGGGATGCTAGAGGGTGACGACTTGCTTTGAAACATTGCAGATTCCTATGTTTTAATTAAAAATATGTTTGAGGGCTATAAAAAATCAGGTGGAGCCAGGAACTTCGGAGGTGTTAAAGGCAGTGTATATTGTTGCCTGGGGGCCATACTGGGAATTCCAGTGCTAATTTAAGGATATTCTAACTCATTGATAAATGAAAGCAGGATACAGTATTTGCTATCATGCCCAGATTATGTTGCATCATGCCATGTAGTAGAAACATCTGATAATGTAAGTTGTCTTAAAAAAAACCCTAAGCAGCAAAACAATAGCTTTTAACAGATGATTACCCAGAAATAGCCTTGCATTAAATCACTACTTCTGCTGTTTAGAATTCTGATGTAGTACCATATTTGCTTAACTGATTTAGCATGTGAGGGTTGCAAAAATCTTTGTCAGCAAAGAGACACAAGAAAATGGTAACTGTTTGCTGCCATCTAGTGATCATCCACATTTTTGCTGCCCAGATATGGTAGTCCTATTAATCAACAGTCTTAACAATCAGCTTTATTTGGGAATTTCTAAAATTGGGAAACCTCAAGAGGTGACAGTTCCTAGCTGACCTTGGCTGATCTTGGAAGCTACACAAGGATAGCTCCTGGTAAGCACTTGGATGGGGTACCTCTTGGTAATCACCTGGCTGTTAGTTAGACTGGAAGTCAAAAAAAACATCCAGGAAGAAGGCTCTGGCAAACCACTTATTTAATGCTGCTGAGAAATCTGCATGGAATCATTCATTAGAAGTCAAGCTGAATTCATGGGTGTCAGAAGAATACAAAAAGTGTGTGTGTGTGTGTGAGAGAGAGAGAGAGAGAGAGAGATTGATGGGAAAGTGATGCAGAAATGAAAGTAATGTTCTGTCTGAAAAATTACAGCAACATTTGCACTCTGGGAATTTATTCATAGCAAGGAATTGTTCTTAGAAAAGGTAATCCAGCCCCATTTCGTGCTATTTGTAGTGAATGGCAGCCGTGTGACTTTCTTGCAAATTAAATGCTGAAAATGCATGGTTTGAGAAGAAGATTAATTATCGAATAATAAAACACAATTTTCCCAATTATCCAGGGCTCTTAACAGTTTTTTTTTTAATCCACACATGAATTCATTTATACACACACACGCACCCACACACATGCTCCATATATGTCCCATATAGATACATCTATGGAGTAACCATGTTCCATTTTAAGAAGGCCATCATACGAGAGCATGCATACACACATGTCCAGACAGACTCACTAGCTCTCTATCAGTTCTTCACAAACCCAAGTGTTTTAAAGACCGCCACGCAACAGTTTGGACATATGCCTGTGTGTGTGTATCTGAAAAGCAGTTTGCTATTTTTGCAAACTTAATACTGGGAGAGCTCACTTTTTCAGGAACAGGTTTATCTTAATTAAGAGAGTCAACCGCCTCCTAATGGGGAGGAGTTGGTATTTTTCTCTGTGGTGTCTAAAGCATCAAAGGCCTGGCTCTGCTGCCAAACTAATCTTTCTTTCTGCCTGCCTTTCAGATCCAGGTGAACGGCAGACAGCTGAGCTGACATTTTCCCCAAAGCTTCTATTGACCTGGCACCAGTCTTCCTTCTTCCTTGGTCTCCCTTTCGCTCTCTCTGTCTGTGGGTTGCTTTTCTTGTCTGTGTATTTTTTTCTATTTTCGCCTGAGGAAACCTAGGGATATTCATGGCACTGAGGCAAATAATGTAGAATTAAAAACTAAATTCTTCAGGCTTTATCCTAGCAACAGGGCCATCACCATCTGTTCTGAGGACAGGGAAGCCATTATCTAGTAAATTCTTTGTACATACTCCATCACCTGTGAGGAGCAAAACAGTGCCCCTTTCCCAGGTCCTTTGTCTGAGAACAAAAGTTCTTTTCCTGCACCACAGATTTAGGAAGATGATCTATAATGCCTATAAAGAAATTACAAGCTTATCAATAAAGTCCTAAATCATTCTAGGAGGAGGGGAGGTGTGTGTTTAAAGAGACCAACACCTGCATGTTCAAAACAGCCAGCTCAAACACATTTTACTTAAAAAGAAAGGGAGGCATTTTATTAAAAAAAATAATCCTGCATTTCTAAATTTAGAGGAGAACCTCCCCCCCAACCAAAAGGTCATTTTAAAGATACATTACAGTTTTTCTCATATGATAGGCTAGTAAATATTTTCAATATTAGCCAGCACTATTTTACAACCTACAGGGCCTAAATGCTTCAGAAAACATTTACTAAACACACCAAGACATTATAATAATAATAAAGGCAAAAAGAGAATTGAAAAAATTAATTGATCAATCAGTATATTTAATCACAGATAGTTCATGAGTTGTACAGATGTATCTTTTCTCACTCATGAATATAGGTACTCCAGGCTAAGATTGCCAGCTTTTTACATTTCAACAAAGGTGGTTTTACAATGACTTGTTGGGGCCAGGCTCCAAAAGTAAATGAAGCTAGAATCCAATCTAAATTTGATATAATTAAAATAAAACAAAAATGGTAATACGATATTCCCTATACCGGTATATTTAATCATTTTCCTCCTTCTGTCCCATTAAAAATTCCAATTTGGCATTATCTTTTAAGTGGACTCCAGGAACTACCTCCTAAGGATGAGATTTAGGCATCCCTGCTCTATCAGGGGGATAATGTGTTGTCCTGAACATGACGTTCTCTTGATTAGAAATATATGTGTTATTTTAAAAGTGAGTAAAATTTGTTCAACTACAGAAAAGAAACTCCTATATCAAAACTTAGTTCACTGGCTTCTGATGGGGAAAATTGAGCAGGGAATGTTTATATCATTCCCCTGTTTCAGGTATCTTGTCTTTATGTTATGCTGTCATCGTTCTGGGAGATGATGTTACTTGGACCGCTTACTTCATTTGTTGTCACAATTAAGAAAGCTATAGCCTCTCTTTAGAATGTTAGCACTGAAGGTTTCTACTATTCCTTCCCATTTCAAAAATGACAATGAAACTTCGAATGAAGCGGCAGTCATCTTGTTTCTCCTATATCAACCCACAGGTGGTGGTGCTGCAGAAGCTGGAGTTGGAGGACAGTGTTGACCTATTGAAGTATGACTTTCAGAAGATATTTACATAACAAAAATAAATGCATAAGAAAGGACTCCTTCATATCTGATCTAGACTTTTAAGAATAATTCCCTATGTCCAGACTCTCAATCAAAAGTATGAAAACTCCAAGTCAGCAGGATTTTATTTTTTCCCTTTTGTTTTCTAATAAAATATGAGAGGCTTTTCAGAATCAATCCAAGGATTCCTTCAGTGTGATAACATCTCATTGTACTGTATATATGTGAAACTATCCTTGAAGGCAACTTGGAAACTTCACTTGATATAAAATATAGCAGCTAGATTACACGCTAAGACCTAGCTCACCAGTTCCAAGGCCATTTCAAAACATTTTGCTGCAGAAGTTAAATCAGCAAATTACACACACACACACACACACACACACACACACATTACTTTAAGCCTGGTAGTATCTATAACTAGTCAAGCTATTTTGGCACATGAGGTTGAAAATCTCACAAGCCTTTGCGTCATCCCTAATATGAAAACATTATACTGAATCCCTAAGCAGTTCTAAGCCATCATCTTTGTCTACAGTCCATTTCCAGCATCCTTCAAAGTCCAGAGTGGGTTAGGACTAGGGGTGCAAATATCCAGACAACAAAGAGATACAGATACAGAAAACTCTGCTGACATCAAGTGGTCATATGGAGTTTTGCAGGCCTGATATGGTAGCCCACATTAGGACTCAAGAATCTTCAAGTTGTTCTTTTCTGATACAAACCTACCCAGGTCTTCAGATCATCCTTAGAGCCTCTTTTCTCCTTTCCTTGCTATTTCAAAATGAGCCAGGCAGTGAAGTGGAAGAGGATGTTCTCTGATACTCTGTCCCAGTTGTAGAATTTTCCCTCAGTGGAGGCAAGTATAAACTTGTGCCATTTTATGTCTTTATAGTACTGGATTCTTTTGTCTATGTCCAGGCCTTTAAGTGTAGACTATTTTCTTATTGTTGTTGTTTTAAATACAGGGGTTCTGTTTTATTGAGGTGATTTCATTTTGTCTTATTGTCTAATGCTGCTCTTTTTAAATTATGAATGATGGTATTTATGCTTTTATCATTTTTGTAAATTGTAAAGCACTCTGGAAGTCTCCAGGATATAAATAATTTCAATCAAACAAACAGTGTCCATCACTCTGTTTACAAAAGTGGCCAGCCAGATGCTTCTGAAAGGCCTTCATGAAAGCAAGAAATTCTCTTGGCAACAGAGGTATATTTCTTCTCAACTTGGAGGAGGTTACACTAGAGAAAACATCTCTCTCTCTCTCTCTCTCTCTCTCTCTCTTATATTCTCAACATGAAAAAAGCAGAGGAAGTTAAATCTCAGAATTAAACTTTCTTTAGTTATTCTACTCATTCTAAGTTATAAAGTCAAACTTGTTTTAATTTGCATATTTGGCAATTCAGTCTTATGAGAAAGGTGGCAACCCTGGTATTACATTTTATTGGAGCTTGAAGCATTCTGTGTGTTCATGTGTTTACAGATTTTCTCCTTCTCTTCATTATCTCATCCCCTGTGCTATGAAAAGCCTTACAGCCACCTTGTGCTAGGAGCCCTACTAGGGAACTACAAAAAGATCTTAGTCAATAATATGAGCACATGCATAGAGTCTGCATCTGCTAATCAACATTCATTGGAAACATTTATGGAAGAATTGTACTGATATCCTGAAAGTTATTTTTGGGTGAAGTTTCAGGACAAAATATGAAAAATGCACTTAATCAGATAAAGTAAATATAAGGAAACTCCCAGACTGATAACCTTTCAACTAAGGAATATAAAGGAACAGGATTCAACTTTCAAGAGTACTAGCTTGCATCAGAGAGAAGTTTGTTCTCATCTCAGTGCATGTGAATGAACTTCTGCTTCTCTTGCAGGGTTTCTCTTTGCTCTCTGCCTCTTCCAGTCTCCATCTCTGAACCATCCCAGTATCCAGAACAGATCTGATGATATGTGGGAAGATGTGGGAGACAGAGGAATCAATTTAGATACCGGCTAGCATTTCACTGCTGAACAATCAACATTACATTCAACCCCACAAGCTCACCAAATGTGTAAAGGAGGAGGAAGTTCCTCCACAATGGCTCCACACCTCACTTCATGTTAAGTATGTGCACATTGGAGTCTGTAAAAGATTTATGTGTAAAGCTGCCCAAATGAGCATAACGTCTGAAATATGTTATGCGACTTCTACATAGGGAATGGTACATCTCTTGCCACCAGTAGTCAAGCACATGTTGCTTTAGATTAGAAAATGAAATGGAATAATCCAACAGTGGCCAGAAAGGCTACTTCTGTTGCTACTTCTAATGATGAATACCATATGCTTGGCTCTCATACCACCAAACTGAAGCTGTATTGCTACTGGATGGGTAAGCCTAGTGTTTTCTTTCTCAGAGAGAAAAAGAGAGATTTGTGTCCAAGTACCATTCCTTGCAAGCAAGACATAATCAATAAGTACTTTTTGAATTAAATCATTCCCTGTGTGATTTGTTGTTGTTGTTGTTGAGCCTTTATAATCTTCTTATCAGACTTTGTTCAGGCATTGTTGGGGGGTTTTTTCCAGTGTTTTCTCTGCTGCATGAATTAGACATTGTTTTGGTTAGTTGTTTTGGAAATTTTGCCAGGAGAGTTGCCTTATTAAAGAGGCGAGGAAGCTCTGCCAGTTTACTCCAGCAAAGATTCTGCCCTCTCCAGCTATTATTCCTTTCACTTGTACAATGACTCATAAGAATAGCAACCTTGGACTCCTGCAATAGCCAATTTGGCAAGTGAAATAATAATTCCGCCCTCCCCCCTATACTTACAGAACTTTTGCTAGTAGCTTGGCATTCTTTTTTCTTTCCTTTTCAACCAGCCATACATGAAGTTTGATCCCTGTTCTAGGAAATTAGAGTAGGTAGCAAGCAATGCTTTTTTTTAGTGGAGAGGCAAGACTGAAGTACATCTCCATGCCTTCCTCCCTTGTGATTTCCACTGCCCATCTAGTTGCATTCTTCTTCCGTGCCAATTTATTCCACGGGGAAGAAAGGGAAATGTATGGATGTTATTGCTGTTTTTCCAGGCACCTAACTTTGCTCACTAACTCAGAGCAGGCAAGCCAGCAATGGCAACAAGGAAGAAAAGCTACAGGCCTAGTGGCTTAAGAAGTTATAGTTGGTGGCCCTTTGCTGAAGTGTGGTATCGCAGTACCAGGTGGCATTAATACTAACTAGCATTTATGAAATACATTTTAAGGGATCCAAGGATTTCATGTATTCATTTATTTGGGTTTGTTTGTTTGCTGACATATTTATACATTTCTAACCTGTTTTTTCAACATGGTCAATAATGCCAAAGTAGGAGACCTTCCCAAAGCAGATATATCGTCTCAATAGTCATCGGAATCTTGTAAGATAAGACAATATTATCAATTGTTATTTGATATTGTTAAAAATGCTGAATAATGGAATAGTTCCCTGGTCTCAAATTGAAAATAGGATACCTTATGATCCTACTCCATTTAGTTTATTGAAGTCTCATCATTTGTAGTATAAACATTCATGAACTTGGCAGCCATCCTCAAAATAAAAAAAATAAAAAAAGGAAACTACTGCAGTATTTAATTACCATCTACTGTAAAACGGAGTACTGCAAAACAAATGGTGGTTTGGAAAGAAGCTGTTTTGCACTATACAAAGCTTTTTTAGTGTTTTGAGATGTGCAAAATATTTCAAGTTCAGAACTGTCCAAACACCCTATTCCAACCTCCCTGGATGTCTGTGACACCAGAATAAGCCCTTCCAGCCTTACCATAAATATTCCTACTTGGAAATGGACAGTTTTAACTGCAAAATGGAGGTGTGGCTTGCCTGTTTTGAGATTGGAACACTTCTGGGGAAGTTGGAAAAAACATTTCAGGTTCAGAATATTTCAGCCTTCAGACAATTTGCACATTTCTTTTAGAAATGTGCTTATGTAAGTACAGACATGATAGTGTCTATAACCAATTCATGACAGTTCTTTTTGCTCCCATTTGTTGCAAAACAATATTTGAGCCATCTGCAAATGAGAAAAAAAATCTATTGTGGGGGGAAGTTAATACAAAATTGAATTATGTGAAGAAATATAATGATTTGATCTTTGCTTTGTGTACATATCTATTTATGTATCTGAAAGTCAGTTTGGTGTAGTGGTTAAGGCACCAGGCTAGAAACCGGGAGACTGTGAGTTCTACTCCCACCTTAGGCAGAAAGCCAGCTGGGTGACCCTGGGCCAGTCCCTCTCTCTCAGCCCTTGGAAGTAGGCAAGGGCAAACCACTTTTGAAAAACCTTGCCAAGAAAACTGCAGGGACTTGTCCAGGCAGTCACCAGGAGTCAATACTGACTCAAAGGCACCAAAAAAATATATAAGTAAAAATCTATCTGAATTTTACTGAATAAGTAAAAACCTATATGAACACGAACAACTAAGACTCAAATAATACAATCCTCAGAAGTCATTATACATTGGCTGCTGGACTGCAGCACTCAAATTCTAGATGAGTAAATAAAATATTAGAATGTTCCCTGCATTAAATCAAAACAAAGCCCCTTCCCTATGTAATATTTTCAGTAAATAGTTCTAATATAGGGCAGCATTTTTTTTTTAGATTTTTTATCCCACCTTTATTATTTTTATAAATAACTCAAGTTGGCTCACATACGAATACTCCTTTCTCCTCCTATTTTCCCCATAACAACCACGCTGTGAGGTGGGTTGGGCTGAGAGGGAGTGACTGGCCTAAAGTCACCCAGCAGGCTTTCACACCTAAGGCAGAACTAGAACTCACAGTCTCCTGCTTTCTAGCCTGGTGCCTTCACCACTAGACATCAGTTATTTTGAAATGGCATAGTTCAGTCTCATATGACATATCACATGATGCTGCTAATGATGTATTTGCCTTTAAAGGCTTAATTGAGTTTCATTAGTGTTTCTTTTCCAATCTTAAAACTGCTGGATATGAAGCTATAAAAACAATAGTGAATTTAAGAGAAAGGTTACAGGATTCATCTCTTCAACAGGGATGACTATCATATCTCCTAAATATAATGGGAAAGTTTGAAAAAAAGATATAACTTATGTCAAGCAAGAATGGTATTTCTTGTCTGAGATACAAGGCACAGAGTAAGGGAAAACTCAGCTATATGAACCCAGCCAATGGTATTTTAGTTAACAAATCATGACATTTTCTGTGAACAGGACTGAAGTCAGAAATCTATTGGAGGAGCACAAAGTTTCAACGTGCACTCAATAAAGAGATGCTAAAGGTCTTGAGGTATTGGTCTGTAGACAGTAATCAACCACTGTTATGTGTAATTAAAAATAGAGGCAGTATGATGGGGCTAGCTTGGTCAAAAATATAAACCACTATAACTTTTTTTTTTTTTACAAATGAAAGCTACATGTCATGATGTCCAAGTATTTCCCAAATAGTTGTGTTTATAGGAGATGACTCCAATCCATATTATTTATTAAGTGCACTTAGGACCATAGCCAATGTGTTTTAAGAACTCCTCATCAACAAGTGAAGGGGAAATAGCCAAGCAAAAACATGCAGAGCCCTTATTCAGATAAATATTTATCTTTAGAAGCCAAATAAAAACTGCACACAAAGTTCAAAGGAGAAACCTTATTTCTATGTATAGTTTCATGTACCTTTGTCACATATATGTAAGAGTAAATACATACTTTCCTTCATGTTCAGAGAGTTTTTAATGAAGATTATTTGTGGTCACCTCAATCTTTTAAAGCAGAAATATTGCTTTAATATACAAGAAAAAAATATCAAGAATATAAAAAACAAAACAGAAAAAAAAACACCCAAAACATAAACATAACTTGCTATAATACATATAAGAAACATCTGCTCAGTTTTTAAACACAGCGTTAGACCTTGACCACAATGTCACTGTCAGATATAACCAAAAATCCCAGCATATATTTTGTGAGAATATGATTAAGAAATAGTAGGGGGCAGCTGGGTAAATGCCTTTGTTTGTTTCTTTCTTTCCAAAGCAAACATTTTATATAAGGATCTTTGTGGTAGTGATGGTGTTTAGTTCCAACATGAAGCTAGAATTTACTTTGTTTATCTTTTATTTGCAAAAGGGCTGAGTATAAGTTGGAAGACCTTGCCCAATGAAAGATATACGTGTTCTCTGTTGGACAAAAGTGAGCAAATTCAGCAGCAGTCATTCAGCAAAAGTTAATTGTGCATGAGCACCACCAACACAAATAGAACAAGATGAAATGGAATCAATTGCTGAACTTCTTCAATCTTTCTCATAAAAAAAAAAGAAATGCAGCTTCTGAAAAAAAGGAGCAGCCAATGTCAATGTTCCTTTTTTTCCTGCACTCTTATTTATATACAAATTTTAATTTTGGTAACTTCTTTTGCACCTATAAATTATTATTTATTCCACCTTTATTACCTTACTATACAGTAGTTTATAAATCATAATGATAACGCTATAATTGTGTATTCAATCTTCTTTGTATGCTGCCTTGAGTCACTTTGAGATTGAGCAGTCTTACAAACTGAATAAACAAACATGTGCTTGTATAAAAAAAACAACAAAATGATGATGAAAGGAGGTTTATGCTTACTTTCTCCTGTTTTTCAGACTTATGCTCACTGTGCTCAGGCTCAAGTAATATAATATATCACTTCAGTGAAAATGCCTGGGTTCTATTCTTTAATAATATTACCCCGAATGTCATGTGTACAACCATGTAGAGCCAACTATACTAAAGGGTAAGGATTCTGTTTGGTGTAGGCTTCTTTATATAAGAATTTCTGCATTTTAAAAGTTGAAAAATAATGCTGAGTCATATTTCGTATCATGGCAATTTTAAAATATATAATGTTACTATAACTGTTGATTGGGATGATTGTATTATGTTTTAAATGAAATGATTAAGTATGATCTTTTAAAAAATTTATGCTCTGGATCATTTTGGCCACTTTAGGTGAAAAAATAGCACGCAGGTGATGATGATAAGGAAGAGGAGAAAACTGAGTTTCCTGTTTGATTGCCTCACTTTACTAACAGGAGTAAGTCATAATAACTATAATTAGATAGTTGTCTGTCTCACATCACCCTACACCAGATCTGTGTGACTGTAGTACATAAATCAAAGCTACTCACTGGAAATAATAGGATCAAAAGAAGGTAACCATTCCCTATCAGAAGGCAGAAAACAACCTCCAAAATTACTGGGCCATGGCCATCTTCCTGTCAGTTGTAGGCATCCAAATGGGGCACTTGAAGATCATTCAGAAGTAACCTGGAATCTACTAAGTCTACAGCTTCTCCTTACCTTCATGAAGCCTCAAGACTGGATCCCATGCCCATAGTAGTCAACTTCTGGCTAGCATAGGTATTTCCCTTCTCCTTAAAAGGAGTAGGAACAAAGATAACTGATAGAAAATAGTAGCTCTCTCTAGCCACAACACCTTTGCCTGTGCTTGTTGGCATAAGCAGCAGGTGGCAGAAGATGTCTCAGTTCACTTCACCCCATGCTGTTCTGTTGTATTTACGACTGTTCTGCTCTTGGAGAGGTTTCTATATGCTGTACACTATACAGCTTCAACATTTAATTTGGGAGCTGTATGTATGTAATTGCTTGTGGACATGTGACATAAATACTCTTTTGGAGTCAGGTGGGGGGGCAAGAGAGAGATAGAAAGGCTGAGCCCAAAGCAGGAAGTGTTATCTCCTCTGGAGTAGTACTTCAGTTCACTGATCCAACAGGACCACTGGCTTTTTTTTCCAATGGGAGAAGTCACCATGCAGCAGTGCAAACCTAGCTCCCCATCTTTAAAATGCTGAAACAATAGTAATGATAATATAAAAACCAACAAATATGTTTTTAATTTTATGATGAACAAAGTATCTTACAGAATAAAAACAGCCAATGAGAAAAGGGACAACATATGAAATTAAGTAAAGATGGTCTCTTGTCTTAATAAATAATGACTAGTTTTTTTCCCATCACAGATTCTCATTCACTTTGATTTAAGTTCCCTCTATGGATAATATACTAGAGAACAATGAACTTTTTCATTGCTTTAAAAATGTGCTCTTAATGTACTCACTGGGGTTTTCCCAGCCCACAGAGCTTTGGTACAAAGAGTAATTATGATCCAATATGAAATGAGCTATCAATAGAAGACATTTTTAGATACCACTTAATCATGCAGCATTTACCAGCTCTGTCTGTCAAGACTGATAAAGGGAACAAAATGTTATAGCAAAGCATGTTAACTTGGGGCAGGAACAGCATGTCACATCTTGGAGAGGCATATTTGTAGAGCTGGATTGTCAGATCATAAGATTCTTTACTAGAGATTTAAGATGTATGTTTGTTACTTATCTATACCTGCAGGAACTTTCATACAGAACTGAGTCTCTTTGACAATGTGTAAGGTTTATTTCACTTCATACCCTGAGGTACCTAATTCTGCTTCATAGACACTGTTTTACAGCCCAATCATATACATATCTTTTCAGACATAAGCTTCACTGAGTTTACTAAGACCCAGAAAGTTGGGTTTAGGCAGTGTTGTTGATGTGGAGCCATAAAGGGCCAGGGAGTTACAAATGTTATGAAAACCATATAATCTTGTGGCCAAAACCAAACAAGGGAAGATTCATCAACCATGTTGGGTTTATAAACCATCTCTTTTCTTCTGCATCATACATTTGATTTAAATTTCATTGCAAGACCTGCACCCCAAGAGAAGATGAGCAATTACACTTCAAATAAGTTGAGTAAACATGTTTTGTCTGCATGCTTTTAGAAGTAAGCTCAGAGGTTGCTTAGGTAAAATGTAGTAGAGACACTAATCTCCCCATAGCTCTGCTTCTGCTCCATTATTCAGCTGTGGACAAGCATTTGTAAAGAACTTAGAATGCTGGAAGTGCCAGGTATCCCTTGGAGAACTTTTATATTGTCTTGGTATGTAAAAGAAGCTTCCCCTGACAAAGAAGGGAAGCCCAATTATTGCTGCTTTCTGTGCTGAGTGAACTCAGGGACTAACACCTTTTGGTTAGTGTCATAATGCTGGCACTGATTAATTCACCTCTCACTTCCCCTTAAAAGTGAGGAAATTAATTTTGAAAACTAAAATTAATTTGGCACTGATAAATATAGAAGTTCTATGAGTTACCTGGCAATCATTTAGAGGTCTTCTCTTAGATGCAGCCATACTTCACTAATTGTGCAGTCCCCACTGATTCTCAAAACATGATCATTTACCAAATAATTTGTTTCCTTTCTGAGGCAATGATAATGCTTTCAAGCACTTGGTTTGTATTTTCTAATGTATCTTGAGTAACATGAAGATTATATGAAGAAGCACACTGCAGGACTCCTTCCCCCTAAAAATTAAACATCTGCAGAAAAAAACTCATGAATGGGCAATTGATACCTCCATTTTGCAGTTAAAATAGTCCAAGTAGGAATATTTATGGTAAAGTTGGAAGGGCTTATTCTGGTGTCACAGACATCCAGAGAGGTTAGAACTGGATGTCTGGAAGCCAATAAAGGTGAAGCCTCTTTTATAAAACAAGTGAAATTTGTCTTGTGCCACATTTTTGGAATAATTTTAGGCATTGCCATAAACACAGTGAGTGCATACCTTCTTAAAGGAATGTTGTTGTGTGGAACAATCCAGTATGAACAGAGTTTATGAACATGGTGATGTCTTCACATAATTCCTTTATTACATACCCCAGCCAAGTTTGTGTCCCAGTTCCCAAAACATGAATTGTACTTTTTAAAGATTTTGCAAAAACAGAATACACTGAAGCGTCAGACCACACTGCAAAACTGGGGCAATGCATTTATGCCCTGTCACATATATGTGCAACCATGTGAGATAGAGTTAAGACTGTTCAGGTATCCGCTGAAAAGCATTTTATAGCTAAACACTTCTTAGTTAATTTCCTGCCTTAAGTTTATTTCCTGCCTTAGTCAGTAGGAGATTTGATATGAACTAGGGTAATTGTTTTAAAGGTACTCTAAAGACTTTTCAGGAGAAAGCCACACATAAAAGAATACACCGTTTTCTTCAGTGAGATAAAACTCCTATGGGTTGTTGATACTTTGTCTCTTCAAGCCTCTGCTCTGAGCTTCTGAACTATGTAGAAAGCTGGTGTACAGAAATATACTTCCTGATCTTCCCTTAGTCAGTCAGCATGTTATCAAAAATAAAACTGCCCTATAAGCAGCTGGGTTGATGTTTAAAAACCAGAATCTTTGGGCTGGAAGACGACCATGGCTTCCTTGGTCAAAGAGAGACTTTGTGACCAGTCACATGATACTTGAAGATGCTGATTTTACCTAAGGTCTAATTAAAGAGACTAGCTATACCAGCTGGATATAGTCAGAATCTAAGATGAATATGAGGAAAAATATTCAGTTTGCTTACAGTATCTTACTTGAAAGACAACCTGAACAGCTGTGGGAAAAGAGGAAGGATGTATGAAAAACACCACAGGAAAAAAAATATATATCCCCCAAATTTGAAAGAGGAAAAATGTCTTCAGAACAAGTTATTGTGATAGTGAGAGAAAATGGAGAAGAGGATGAAAGAAACAAGGAAATAAGGATGTATGATGAGTTGAATGCAGATTTCCAAACAAGCTCAGACAACAAAGGATGGAAAAGATATTTCAGTCAAAAATGTCATCAAATAGAGGAAAATATCAAGAATATGAAAATGAGATTATGTATTTTAAGATCAGAGAAATCACAAAATGTTTAATATAGGGATACTCACAAATAATCATAGAAGAGATCTAGTAAAGGCAAATGAGTTTGAAAGAAGATGGAAAGACTATACTGAAACATGGACATCTGTGGGGTGGGAGGGGGGTGGGAGGGGGGTGGGGACAAATGATGAAATGTGCACTGTAATGTCATGACACAAACCTGATAACTTACATACTTGCCTCCAGCATCAGGAAAAAGTACAAAAACACAGGGTTTGCATTGTTATATTGTAATGCATACTTCATATTTTTATCATTGCAGTTAGTAACATATTCCAATGCACTGAAACCCTTTATAGATAAAATTACAAAACATTTACAGAGAGAGCACATATCCAGGAACTGATGCCATTAGAAACTGAGGGTACAATGAGCAGTAGACACAGATGAAATACCCAATGAACTGTTTAAGCTGCAGGAAAAGAGGCAGTTAAAATGCTAATAGTACTATGACAACAAACATGGAACAAGTCCTTGTGGCCTAAAGGCTGAAAAGGATCAGTATATATACCTATGCTGAGAAAGGAAAATGTAAAAGAATATGCAAATTTCAAAGCATGACACTAGTTCCTTGTGCAAGCAAATTTTACTTAAAATCTTACAAAGACAACTAGAACCATGTACAGAGAGAGAAATGCCAAATGAACAGGGAACAAATGCAAAGAAGCACAAGACCAGTTAGTTAACATAAGATGGATAATAGAGAGCACAAGATCATATCAGGTTGAGGTTTAACTTTGCCTTTTTGGCTACGGCAGGGCCTTAAATGCTATAGAACATGCCAGAATGCAGAATATATGAAGGCTGATATATTAAGGCTAAAAGGGCAGAATACCTGAATGGTGCTCTGAGGAATCTTGTTTTGATAAACAAGAGGATATTATAAAAAAGGCAAATATAGGCAGGGTGGTTTAGAAAAGGAAAAGTGAAATGAAGATGGATATTGTCCCCTCATCTGGTTAACTGATATAGTGCATTTATTATAAGAATGACTGACTGACTGGGGAAAAAATGACAGTTGGAATGAAAATAGGAGGCCAAACTTCTGACAAACTGAGATGTGCAGATGACATCACTTTGTTAGCTGAAACTAAAGAAGACTTTGACAAGGTTATTATGGAGGTAAAGTAGAAAGTAAAAAAATCTGTGTTATTGTTAAATGTTAAGAAGAGAAAGGTAATGCTAACTTGCATGCTTGATGGCCACAGCAAAGAAGTGAAGGTGGCAGACAGATTAGTTTCCTTGGGTTCAAGGATGAAGATGGATAGTGTGCTGGAGAAGCAGAAAGGAACTCAATTCTAGGAACAAAGGCAATGACAAACCTTACAAAAAATTCTGACGTATAAGGATATTTTTATGACAACATAGATCAGGATAGTTAAACCAATGTTTTTCCAGTGGTAATGCTCATCGGTGAAAGCTGGACATTGAGAAAGAACAAAAGAAAGAAGACATATGCCTTTAAATTAGGGATCTAGGATGGTTATGATTATTAAGAGTTACTAACAGTATCACCAACTGCAAAAGAATAAATCAATCGGTCTTGGGCTAAATAAAAAAACTGACTGCTCCCTTGAGGCAATGATCAGCAAGCAGAAAAATCACATACTTTGGGTGTCTAATGTGAAGAGATGATAGACTACAAAAATGAGTATCATAGAAAGAAGTAGAAGGGGAAGACAATCAATAAAGTGGATGCTATGGACAAGATCACAGATTTCAGGGCTCTCCTTGGAAGAACTACGAGCTGGAGACAGGTCAAGACTGTGTTCATTTGTCCATGGAGTCACCACAAGTTAGTGCCAACTGTATGGCACCTAACTAATTCAGAGCAGGACCTTCCCATGAACTATTGGAGGGCCAGTAATATTATAATCTGGACACATGACGATCATATCCAATAAACACTGCAGCATACTATATACTGTAGGTTCAACCTATAATTCATATTTTCTCAAATAACAAAGCTTTGGATCATGCATCTTCTACTACCCCAAATTATCTTGCAGATATGGTATAGACATACCTATACTTGAATAATATAAATTGTCTGACATTGCTTGTAGCTGATAAAATTAGCTATCTATAGCTTGTTAACTAGTCCTAACCATTATGATTGAAGGAAAAGCAATCTTGTTACCAATTAAATTCTTGATTATTGGTCATTCCATTTCATAAAAGTCACAGTACTTTGAATTAATTTTAATTTAGCCAGTTTGAAGCTAAAAAAGCAGCCTATATCTTCAAGCTATTATGATGTCATTTACCACTGGAATTAATGGGAAATGGTTTTTACCACAGCAAGAGGAAAAACACAATATCAAATGAAATAAAGTTCAGAAATGTCAGACAATGAACTAATTTCCTAGATTTGCATGTGAAAATGGTGGTGACAGTTTTGATAAAAATAAACCAGATACTGAAGGTCAAATCACAGAAAATATAATGTCTAGAAATCCAAAATAAACTTCTTAAGGAAATTTGAATTCATTAGTCAAAGGATCTATGGTACAGGTTGGATTATAAAAGTGATTGTAAATCCACAAAAAGTTCAATTAAAAACAACCAAATTAGTCAATTAACAATATGATTCATATTTATTTGATTCTTTTACTCTATACTAACATATCTATGAAGTCACATCCTGAAATCCCTCTGAGGCAAAATTACTATACATTTCCAAAGAAGTTAACTCTTCTGAAAGATAATCTAAGAACTTCATTTATATTAGAAAATTCATCCAAAAAGTAAATGTAGGTTATCACATCTAACAACAGCAAAAATCCAAATGACCAATAAATAGGAAAGTTCGTTCTATGTATTTCTTTGTTGCCAGCACTTATGATAGCAGCCTAATTCAGAAAAACAATGTTTTGATTTCATATGGGCATTTTTCTGAGTAATTTCTATTTTCTATTTATTTATTTATTTATATCTAGCCTTTCTGTCCACTGGGCTTTTGTGGTGACCATAAAGCCACTTTTGCAGGCTTTTTCTAATCCTTTACAGCAGTGTTTCTCAACCTCAGCAGCTTTAAGATATATGGACTTCAAGTCCCAGAATTCCCCAGCCAGCATGCTGACTGGGGAATTCTGGGAGTTGAAGTCCATACATCTTAAAGCTGCTGAGGTTAAGAAACACTGCTTTACAGTAAGGAACTGTAGGATTAAATTTGTTTTCTTACCCCCAGGTAAAAGAATAGAAGTCAGCAGCAAATTTGGAATTCTTAGTACAAATCAGGTAATAGAGGCTTATTATATTGGCAGATAAAATGGGCAAGCTTCCTGTTTCAAGCTGCTAATGTGAACCTAATCTTGCAAAGAAGCCAATTGCCAGTTGGTTCAAAGCCTCCTTAGGGGTAGACTGATATAAATAGTCTATGTTTAGCATACATATATATGCACCCATCATGCTATTTCCTTTCAGATAAGCAATGTTACATAATGGAAAAGGAATCAGAAATTGTGAGCCAAAGAAATTAAGACAGGAGATGTATTAGTGAATATTATGTTGTAGTCTTCTTCTCCTTCTCGACCTTCTGTTAAGACTTTATAAGGGTATAAATTTGATGAGTAAAATAAATAAATACAAGGAGAAGAGGAAAAATGAATAATGCCAACCATTCACGAGGCCTTTCCATACTTTTTATCCTTGCAAAAATGTTCAGGCCAAATTTCAAACAGATGGGTAAAGGGTACCTTTGGAGGTCTTCTATGTTTTGAGGCCATACGTAGCAACATGATATACATCACTGAGGTATCTCTAGGCAAGTAACCTATTTTCAGAACAAGAGGGGGGTGCAGGAGTTAGGAGGTCATGATAAATCCAAAATAGCCTGAGATTTTGTTTTCTGCCCAGTTGGCATCAACTGGCAAGTTTCTTCTATTTATGCCAATACTGCTGTACTAGAAATAAAAAGGAGAGTCCCAATAACATTTTTTCCATCATTTTGATGCTACAGCTGTCACTCACAAAATGTTGTTGTTTTTTCTTCTTCTTCTCCCATCTTCCTTCTGATGCTGATTTTCTTTCATAGAGAAGTTGGATATCAATTGTAACCACTTTTAACAGAAGGACTGAGACTGTCTGCATCCTCCAAATTGAAGTCAAGGCTTTGGAGCAACTTGACCCACCTCCAAGTAAAGAAAAGGGGTTAAGAGTAGTTGCAGGAGATGTATCATAGCTGATGTTAATCTGGCATTTCTATGAGGTGGCAAAAGGACACACAATAATTCTGTTTGGATTTCCTTTGGGAACTGGATTTTGGATTCTTACTTCAGAGGAAGTTCAGTTAGATCCTATGTTCCCTGCTTCCTCCCCAAAAAAAACCTGCAGAGAAGCTGAGGGATTGCCATGGGACCATTGCCACAAGCACCAGAGAAGCAAAAAAGAAAGGTTTTCTGTAACAGCTCAGAGCTATGTTTTAGCAAGCCTTGCTTCTGAAAGTTAAAACAAATGCTGTAAGAAATCACTCAGCTGTCTTATGTGTTAAAGGGAAGTACAACTCTCCCTCATATGGTTTTAACGTTAAAAAAAAAAAAAACTTAAAAAAAAATTATCTTGAAAAGGTGCTGGACCTGAAAACTGCCCTGCCAAAGTGGGCACTGAAATGAAGAAGGCTTTGTAGGATTCACACATCCCTAAGGCAGCATTTCCTAGGTTGTTAATACTCTGTTTTCTGTCAGTATATTCTGCTGTATAGTGATTGTTTTTGCCCATATGTGGGAGATGAAAAATTCAAGGTTGATATAAATGGTATGTGATGTTCGTTCACCATAACGAGTCAGCCACCATACTGAATTCTGGATATTGGCTGAATGAGATACATGTTTATACTTTCTTCTTGATCTTTTGAGCACTGCAGTAGGCTAAATGTTTCAGGTTTCAGCACATTTCAGATTCACATATTGCTCCCTGAAGTATCGTAGAATTACTCCCCAAGTGCAAGCATAAGTGCTGTATGCACACACATGCCCTCTCTCCTTCTCTCCCTTTTGCTGACAAAACAGCATGACTGACACTTTTTGCAAAGAACTGGAACTCCATTAAAACAGAACTGCTTTTCCTTCTCCTTAACAGAAAAATCATTTGGCTGTTCAATGTGGAATATTTTCTCCTTTCAGAATGAAAACAAAGGTATCAATGTTACAACATTATGCTTATAGAGGAGATTTATAAAATTAAAAAGCAGTTTTATTCAGGGGCCAGAATACCATGACTCTGGATATGCTAGGTTAGTTTTGTTATCAGCAGAACCTAAATCCAGTAGCCTTGCTTTTAATTTCATGCTAATCAGAGAAATGGAGGGAACATGTGATACTGATGTGACTAGTGTGTTTGTGTAACTTCCTTGAGAGAAATGGTTAGCTATTGTGGCTGAACAATAGCAACCCAAATCATATCTCTATGACCTAGAAGACAATTTCCTATTGGGGAGAAACGACTGCATTAAAGCATGTATGTAGCTGTGCCTACAAGCAAGCATGAAACCACTGCACCAGATTTATTTGGGTTAACTCACTATGATACAGTTTGAATATCCAAACAGATACCTTCATTTTTACAATCATTTTACACACCCTGTAAACATAGGTAAAAATATCGTTGGCACAAAGTTGAGTGTTTTTAGGATTAATGTTTCCATAACATAGGCAGATATGTTCTGCTATTATTAATTTAGTTTACACAAACAAGATATTGAGGAAAAGCTAGTGTACCAATTAAGTGAATACAATCCTCATTTCTTCCTTGGCCCACTAGTCCCCTCTTTCATAATGTGGAAAAATATTTCATTCTGTTTTGGATAGAGACTGCATGCATTTCTTCATTGCTTAACACACAGAATCCAGATTCCAAATGGGGTCTCTAAGGATTCATATAACACAAATCATAATAGAACAGGATCCTATATAGTCCAGAGTTTCAGACAGAGGAGGAGAAGGAGAAGGAGAAGGAGAAGGAGAAGGAGAAGGAGAAGGAGAAGATAGCAGCTTTAGGGCCTCGCTCCTCTGCCCTTCATTTACTTTCTCTATCAGCATTTTGGCTCAAAGAGGAAGAGGAAAAATAGTGTCAGTTTAGCTTGCTATATGGTTAGAAGTCACATTTTATATTCATTATTATCTCCTATTTCTACTGTAAATTAAGACCAAGCAAAAATTTATTTGACAAAAACAGTTAGTAAAATAGAAAGTATTTTAACATCTCCTTTTTTCCCCCAAGATGTGAATAGAACTAATAAGATTTCACACAATCACTAGGACATTAGACAGTGTTACCTCCAAGCAGCTGCCACTTATATATACAACCTCTGTTGCATTTCAGGATTTTTCTTTTTTCACATGCATCAGAGGAATAATAAAAGCATATAGGACTGAAATAAAAATAAAACAAATACAGATGACATGTAAAAGCAATGCAGATCCCAACTTAAAAAGCTGTGAAATATTAAAATGTTTAATTATTCTTCTTTTAAGATGTTCACCTTGATCCAAAACCCTTGCCAGCATATCTCTGCAATCTAGAACTGCAGCCTGGCCACCCATCTCACATAAGTGACTTTGGATGGTGAACACAACTAAAAATGCCAATATAATAATACAAAATTAAAATGAAAAAAAAAAAAAAGAATATACAACAAGAATAATACAAAAAAGTGGCAGCTGAGGACAACCATCACCAATAATTAAGAGTTTCATAACTGCGAAGGAATTTCCTTGGCAGCCATCACTGAAGGCAAGAACCTAAGCTGGAAGAGCTAAATCCCAAGTTGTGGTGGAAGAGGAAGGGAAGAGGTGGGCTGGATTCTGGCAATGAGAACAGTGGTGAGCAAAAAAGGACAAGACCCAGGGAAGAGTGCAATGATTGGGTACATTGAGAAAGAGAGGGGATGTAGAGAGGAGGCAGAAAGCAGGAGAGAAGGCTGGTCGCAGGACAGGAGAAAGCAGCCTGGAGAACGATGGAAAGAATGGCTGGATGCACTGCGGAGCTAGAAAATGATAGAGGAAGAGGGGTATGGGAGAGATGAGGCTGTTCCATCCTCTTTAAAAATAAGCAAAGAATCCTGAACATATTAACTCTGTTTAAATCACTGTCTTGGTGGGGCATTCGAAATCTAAACACTGTACTTAGCTAGATGCATTGTAACCCTAAACATGATAGAGATAAAAAGAACAGGAGAATAGATACATTTTACAATTATTTCTGAAGGGAGAAATGTGTGTAGACCAGCCATCCACAAAATGATTCTTCCGTGTTGTTGGATGTATCTGACTAGGGAGGTTAGGAATTGTGACTGAAAATTTCTGGAATGCATTAGGTTGAGGAAATTTGAACTAAACATATGTAAACTAAGAGTCCTTTATATGGTCTGGACTCCAATCTTCCTTTTGTGTCAGGAAACACATTTCTGTTTCTCCAGTAAGGCCAGTACTGAATGTGGCTGCTACTGCCTTCAAATTCCAGCTTTTGCTATTCCAAAAGGTTCCTTGATCCTTAAAAGCAAAAATCTTATTGTGCCAACAACAGCTAACCCATATATCTCAGGAATCAATTCAAGTTTATTTTCTGCTGTGCCATCTACTGTCTTCTGCTTACCTTGCCTTCTTCACAACCCTACTCAGTGTTATACCTTCAACAAAACGTTATAATATCCTTGAAAACGTATCTTTGACTTAGCTAGCAGCTCTCCTAGCACTGCACTCCTTATTCCACCATGGTGACCTATTTGTCAGTCCCTAACTCCTCCAACTTTCTTGGCTCCACCTAAAAACAGCTTTCCATAACTTGAGAGCCTCCAGATATTTTGGACTATGTGATTTATCGTCAACCAGCATGAACATTCTCACTGTGAATGATTTAAGTCATAGTCCAGTACATCATGATGGCACTGGTTGGGGGAATGCTGGACTAGAGGATATTTTAAAAAAATTAAATATGATGTGGACACTGATGTCCAAAAGAAACACAGACATTGCAAATTGTCTTAGCATGAAGAAATAGCATCATCTTGTTCTTGTAGACCATGCTATGGGCTTATTAGTTGAGATGAAGTGCCTGACAAATTAACTATTCTATACATTCAACATCCCTGTCCTTGTTTTAAAATCCATTAATGTTCTGAAATGGATAGTCTTGGCCACAAAGAGAGAGAAAACAACAAAATTCTAATAACTAATCTTCTTAAATTATGCACTTTAAACAATGAAATGCAGCAATAGTTCCAATCCAAATTATTTCATGTAGGCATAAGAGGTGAACTCATTATTAGCTTAAGTTATCCCTGTTAGAAATAAAACAGTTCATATTTTTAGATCCAAAGAGTCTGATATAATAACTGTTTTTGTCATTTGCACAGCAATTTTACTCCTGAATGCCTTGTTCTAGGCAAAATTAATAATAAAAAAATTGCATGTGCTTCAGGTGCTGTTGTGCAGCTTCACCCTTTTCCACGTTGTTCAGCCTGGAGCTGTGAGTGCTTCTTTTCTTATTATCAGTTAATAATTCTCTCTCATTGAGGCAAATTAGGAACTTGACTGTGTTAGAGAGTCCAGAAAGCTGCTAGAGGCAAAAAAAGAAGACGGGGGATAAATGGCAGAAATTCCACTCTGAGCATGAAGCACAACATTGTGTCTACCACAAAAGCCGCTCTGTATTTTTGATCCTTTCTAATTTAATTAGCCCAAGAGGTAGCACATTAATTTGCCAAGAATTCTTCTGATGCAAAAGCTGCCCTCCTTGTAGAGAAGGAGGGGGGGGGGGGAAATAATAATAACCTGTGTGCTACATTGGCCCTGCCATAATGAAAGGATGTTATTTTGATGTTACAAAAAGCATTGCCTGGTTACCTTTCAACCTTTTTGTCTCTGGTTGGGTCAGCTGTAACACAATGCAACACAAAGCACTAATTAAGCACTTTTAGCCTAGGAATCTCTAAAAACCTAAACCATTACCACCTGAAGACAGGTCAAAGTTAGGAAGTTGCCACAACAGTAAGTTCTGCTTCCCACATCCCAGGTAAGTCCGTGGCATTCTCTCTATGTGTTTAAACATTTAATGATATTATTTACTTAGTTAACTTGGAGCCTTGGATTTCCTTTGCAGGTCTTTGGGCTCTAAACAACATGCTTTTTTTCCCTCTGAATTTTATTTGCATTAAATCTCTTCATCAAGAACTAAGGGTCAGATTAGAAAGATCTGTGATCAGATCCAACACCACCAAGCTTTGTTGATTGCCATGTGATTCTGATATGTTCTCAGGCATAGTAATGTATCATTTTCTTACCCAGGATATGTTTTGAACTATTCTGGAAATAAAATCTTTGATATTTCTGTCATGCAGGATTTTTTTAAACATTGGCAGGGATATGTTTAGATCAGGATTCCAATGAGCATTATCTGGGACACCAGGAATAAGGGGGGGGCTCAGATTCATTAAACTGATTTAGATGGATTTTCCACAGAAACACATGGAAGTTTCATTTAGGTGGAAATCAAATCTAAATTGAGATTTCTAGTGATTCTTCATCTTCCTGAAGAGAAGGGCTTCAGTGTATTCACCTCCATCCAACTGTCTTTCTCTAAAATGGCTAGAGACTGATTACGATTTCATATTTGCAGTTTCTCACAATACTTGCATCTTATCCCAGGTTAAATGCATGGGAACCTCTAAGAAATTGTATTTGGGCCTTTCCCCACCACTGAACTAAATCCCACCCAGCCTTGAATCAGCAGAATATGATGCTGACCACTGCTGAACTTTATCCTACATCGGTTGCATGTGTTCTGATGCATGACCAAATAATGTTGTCCTGATTATGCATGTGCAGTGAGCAATAAGCAAAGGAATTAATTTACTTTCCTAACTTTGTTGCCATGCCTCTTCATGCCACGAATTAGTAGGAAAAACATCTGCCACTCATGGCAAAAACAACCCATGGCAGTAATGGGGTGGGTCTGATTCCAGGCCTCTATCTTCTATCTGCAGATTCTTTTCTAGACCCTCCTCCTATGCCCCATTGTCTCATAACCTGAGTTAAGTTTATTATTATTATTATCATTAAATTGAAATTCTGAATCCTTTCCTTTACATTGGCGACAAGTGCCAGCTACCAGATTCCTCCATGTTCTGTTTAGGAGACAATGGGGAGGCTGATCCCAACTTTATTTAACCTTCCTCTAATCCAGAAAAGCCACAGAGTTAAAACTTTTATAGGCTTGATGGCCAAGCAGTCTAGCAGCATTTTATAGTTCTGACAGACCACTGGCACTAAACTTTTATGTCTAGATCTTTAGGGAGACAAGAGCAATGTAGTGGCAGACAAGGCTGTCCAAGAGTCAGAGCAGAATGCCTGCATCAGCCTGTAATGGCCAGTAAACATTCTCTTGTCCCACCCTCTAATAGTCAAATAACTGAAGTTATTTTAGACACCCAACATAATGGATGTCTAAGCATAACAGATTTTACACACTTTGCAGTTCTTGTTGGATGCTTTCCACCTAACAGGAAAATCACTACACTGCTGGATGACTACTGTCACACGCACACAAAAACACTGGTATCTAGTCAATAAGTGTGGTTCTGCATTCATGTTAATGCCCCCAGTTGTAGCCCAGGATAATGACAGGTTACTATGGACTAATTGGCAATGGATTGAGAATGGAGTATACAAAGGGGTGGGCCTTTCATCTTATGGCTGTGACTGCCATCTTGACTTTTTGATCCCCTTCTCTCCTCCCCCCCCCCCCCCCCCCCACCGCAGATGGTGCTGGGTTATACTTTTGGACTAGAGCTGGGAAGATTCAGGATCAGGGTTTTTTTCAGCCATGGAACTCACCAGTGATATGGTGCCAGTTATTTTTTCTCAGCTTAACCAATCTTCCAGGGATGTTGTTGTATGGTAATAATGAGGGGTGTCATCATGTGTCCATCAATGGTAGCATACATACATTGCATGCAGGATTCAATCCCTGGTATCACTAGGTATAACTTAGACATAACTTTGCCTGAAATAATGAGAATTATTGATAGCTGATCTAGACATCCTGTACTAAGTGAACCAATGATTTGAATGGGTATAAAACAGCTTTCCAATTACTAGGGCCAAGACACTGGTCTAAGCTATAATATGGTTTATTTGGTTTTCATTTAGCATGATGTGAGAGCCCAGCCATTGCCATTTATAAATAAAGGGTTATAATGTAGTGCTACTATGAAAGTAGCCAATTATGGTTTATTAAACAAAGCATGATTAACAAAACTAGGCTTAGAACATTCATAACTGATAGGCATCACTTGGCTTTTGCTAGCCTTTCAAAACCCTAAAATTACACAGAGAGGGAGACTATAATAGTAAGTTATGGGTTTTTTAATGATCAAGCAACAGATTATAATGATAAACTGTTGAGTAAAGTGCATAAAGAAAACCATCTTCTTTGTCTTTATGAAGCTTACAATAGATCTTCACATCGTCTCCTGCCCTCTGACACAAAGCTCAGCTTCTGGTTCATGTATGATTGCATCAGGAAAAATCTAACAATCTAGCTTGAAAAAATACCTGAGAACCCTTATGTTGTGCACATCATTACTTCGAAAGATAGAAATCCTGTCCATAAGAACTGGTTTCCCTCATCACGTGAACAGCAGGGAAATAGATGCTGTAGCTTCCCAATGGGACTTGCTTCTTTGCCTTTTGGCAAGGAACCCTGATTTCCCATAATGCCATGAACACAACTAATCTGCTCTGTCTTACACTGCCTATGTTAGAGTTGTTTTCCCATCAAGTGTTTCAGTCAAGAACCCATGAAGGCTGGGTCAGTCTAAATGGGCCTACCTATTGTTAAGCAATTCTACTCATAGCAAGGGAATGTTATCCACTGGATGATTACTATCCCATGCACATAAAAACACTGATATCTAATCAATAAGTGTGGTTCTCCATTCCTGTTAATGCCCCCAGTTGTAGCCCAGGATAATAACAGGTTACTATGGAATAAGTGGCAATAGATTGAGGATAGAGTGTTCAGATAGAAAATACAGCTCCTGGCAATTGTTTTCATTTTTTTTAAAAGGACCTACCATTTTCTGTGACTTGTATAATTTAATACCTACATACCTTTAATATTTATAACCTCAGTAGAAAGGATTTAACATATGCAGTTATTTTCATCAAGTAACTTCATACTATTTCAGAATACAAATATGCTATTTGTCCCTATTAATGCAACCTGAGAGCACCAAGAACACCACAGTTCAACCCTGAGCTACAGATATTCTCTTCTAGTTAGCATCTACCTAACATCTGCTAGTCATTTTACATGTAGTAGAATATGCCTATCTTATCACAGACTGTGTCGTTACCACCTTCCTCAAGCAGCTGTCAGTGATGTGAAATAATAATGGAATAATTCTTGACATGATGATACTGTGCCTTAAAAAACAAAACTGGTTTCTCTCAACTCAGACCACTGGTCCAGCTTACAGCACTTCCATGTGGCATAGTTTCCACTCACCAATACCTCCAAAGTATTTTGAAATCAGCCCTTCCATTGCCCTCTGTCAGCCATGGAATATTGAGAGTAGGCAAAGAACTTCATGAGCCAGTCAATGCTCTGTTGAGCTGACCAGTGGAAGAGAATAAAACTGTCATTCATCCATTGCCCTACTCTCTGAGCTAGGGCAGACCTGGAGTAACACTCCACACAGAAAAGGAAAAAAAGTAAATTGTCATCACCTCTACCTCCATGCCTGACTTTTCAGTACAAACTATAGGTATTTGTTTTGCTAGGAGAGAGAGAGAGAGATGTAAATATACCTAATATCACACTATATTTATGATACGTAATAGTAAAATAATCATAACCTTTCTCAATACATAAAAGAACAAAATACTCATTACAAGTGCTCTGGAGGTTTTCTTTTTAACAAAAGAGAGAGGGAGAAAGCTATAAAAATTACACTAAACTGCTGAGAAAAGGCCAGAAGGTTTGTATGCTTTAAGAAAAGTTAGTGCTCTCCCAAGAATACCACAAGGAGCTTTTTTTAGAAAGGAATCCATAAAACAGGAAATTTACCGTAAAATTGAAACTGTATCTCACATGGGATCTAGTGGTTGTTTCGGAACGATGGTACGTGCCTGATTCAGGGAAGGAAATACCGAAAATCTTAGTTGTGGGTGAGCAGCTTCAAAATCTATACTTCCTAGTATGGTTAATATCTATATTGCTTAAAAATCCTTCCAAGTTAATAAGAGGTTAAGGCAGACGTTTTGGGAGGACTTTTAAAAATGTGCATATGTATTCACATAGTGGCACTGCATGCATGCTTACATCAAGGCTAAATTCTGCTTTGGGAGAATAAAGAGGAATACAAATTAACATCAGTGGAAATAAATTAGAATAGAAAGATCCACACTGTTTGCCTCAAATTCACTATTATTTGTTTTGGAAAGTGCTGCACATCTCCCTAAAATCAAAGCAAAACTAATAATAGAAAGGCTTCCTAATGAAATCACTGTAATCTCAAAGTACCTGAAAATAATTTTTGTTTGTTCGTTTGTTTCTCTGAAACTTTTCAATAAGGTTTCACTTCTCACGACTTCACATTTTTTCACAGTATTCTCATTATAATGCCTTTCAACGTGTATCAGTAGTCTGTTGTTGATAAAATCTTAAAAAGTGCTATTATCTCCAGCCCCTACAATTAAATGCATCTAAATTGGCAAAGCATAAAGACCGAAAAACTTAACAGTGAATGAGATTTCACTGATCTGAATATTGCTTTTTCTATGAATTTTCTCTGGATGCTTCCAACTGAGATTTTGATTGTGGAACCACCCTGCCTCACTCAGGGCATTTCCTGGTGGTTCTAGACATAGCCATCTTCCCACTTTTCTTTATTGCTTCTTTCATTCCCCCTTCCCCTTACTACAGAGGGAAAATGTACGCTGTGCCCTTTGATCAGCACTAGGAACCATCTTGAAGCAGCTTTAATGGCCTTCAGGTTTTCAGCCTCAGTTTCCCCACATGCGAAGGGTTTATGGGGTGGGATCCTTGCTATTCTGTCACACAAGAAACCATCTGTTGGTGAGGAGATCTATGGCAGGGAGCTAGGAGTGGGTTTAAGGCTAGATGAGAAGGTCCCTGACATTATGGAGCCACAAAACAATTTGCCTTAACTGCCTCTTCATGTATGCGGCTGTGCACTGACTTAACTTATAGCATTGTTGCAATAATCCAATTAATACATGTGAAGAATTTGAAATGGAGACAAAATGTGGCACAGTGGTTAAAGTGTACTAAGACTGGGTTTCAAGTCCATCCTCAGCCATGGAAATCCGCTGGGTGACTTTGAGTCAGTCACTCTCTCTCAGCCTAACCTACCTCACTGGATTGTTGTGGAGATAAATTAGAGGAATTCTAATGTAATCCTTCTGAATTGAAATGCAGGAAATAAATCTAACAAATAAAAATTAAAAAAAAGTATTTGACTCTTCAGTCATATTATTACTATTATTACTCTATTTAGAAGGTAAAAATACTTGTAAAATATGAAAGATGAATGATAAAACATTATTAAAGTAGGAAGTTATGTTAAATAATAGCCTTAGGTAATGTCAGAATAGTAATCAAGAATGTGTTGCACGTTCATATGTCTGCATTGCTTTGAATATACAAAGAAAGCATGATTCAGTCAAAATTAAATCCTTTTAAGTCTTGGCATTTTCAGTAATAGAAATTTAGGCTGGAATCTGTCAGCCCCATACTAGGGAGTAAGACCCATTCAACTCAACTTTCTGAGTTGATGTGCATAGGATTACCTTATTCTGAGGCATACATAGGACTGCAACCTTAAATACCATTTTAATTCTTCTCTAAATAGAATTTAAAAGTTCTTAACATTGGCTTGATCTTCTCTAAAGACTGCATATCTGTGTATATTTACTTGGATTTAATCCTTCTGACATTTGTTTAACTTATTTCTGAGAAAGCATGCAATGCACTCAGTTGTTAAGCTTAAAACCTGAAGAATGAAATCATAATTTAACTAATTTCCTGTAACTATTCAAGAGAAAACTTCTATGTTTCATTTCATTTCATTTCTCTCTCTTTTTTTTTTTTTTTTTTTTTGCCATATCTTGTGCTATCAAGAAAACTGATTCATGATATCTGGAACCTTTCATGAAATGAGGTGAAAAGATCCATTGGGCCTTCCTAAAAGTATGTATTGTCTTTATGTTGTCATGGAAATCGGGTAAGCACACTTCTCAGAAGAGTTCTTTTTTGACATGTTTCCCGTTTATCCAGCCAAATAAAATGGCATTAACCAAGCTTTGCCAGAAGAAATTCTTGCTCATGCTTTTCTGACCACAAAAAGACTGCTGCCAAGTTTGTCATTAGTTTCTGTGTCAGAGATACGGCAATGTGGAGTTTTGGTTCCTATTGTGCCACAGTGCAATGTAATCATAGCTTTGAGTGCAGGAGAGCCTTTCAAGTAACCCAGAGCATTTGCTCCTGCTTTCAGGCTCCATTTGGACATCAGGCATGGAGTGCAGAGGATAAGACTACTGCAGATCCAAAACATGTGAGAAAATTACTGAGCTTTCAGGAAGTCTCAGACCATTGTTAGCCTATTTCTTGTCCGTTGCACTCCTGAGGGAAAGTTGACCTTATCTTCATTTTCCCACTGACTGTCTTTTTGGTGTGCTGTGGAATTCCAGGAAGAGCATCCTGCAAGAGAACAATATTTGGCATTTGTCAAGCTGACTAAGTAAATGAGCTCAACTTTCAGCAATATGCTTATGCGAAAAGGAGAGGCCAGACCAGACAAATCCTTGAAGATTAAAAACAAAACAAAACAACGTTCAGGAAATAGGCACAGGGGTGAAAGCTCTCCCAAAGGTATACAGTCTTCATTACAAATGGACAGAAAATCTTGAGCATAAATTGCCAAACATTGCAACTGGGATACTACTAGAAGTTGTAGATGTACTGTAATGCTTTATTTAATAGTCATGGAGGGCCAGCTGTGTTCCAGCAACTCAGCTGTGTTCTTTATGATAATAATAAAATAAGTGTGTGTGTGTGTGTGTGTGTGTGTGTGTTTAGGTATATATTTCCAAAGTAGCTTTCCCCAACTCTGGTGCCTTCCAGATCAGTTGAGGTTACTGTCAGCCAGCTGAAAAGCCATGGTCTCAACTACAAATTGCCCTGCATTGTTTAAATCCAGTTTCCATTCAGTTTGATAAAAGAAACATTTCTTTAGGAAATATTTCAAAGGAGAATTTCTGAGAAATGTTCATGGCTGGACTATGTTCTTGCACTTCTTAAGTCACAAGTGGCCAACAGGGGTGTATGAATGACCTGTCCTCCATTGTACAATACAGTGATCCCCAGCTTCCTTAGGTTATTTCAGTCCCAAAGGAAAACATCAAGAGGGAACTCCTTTCATCAGGCTTTTTCAGTAACAATGCCCCCTCCCCCCCTCACCTTTGAGAACCTGCTGAGAATTTCTGTTTCCCTTGGAGAAATTCAGAAAAACTGGACACCTGATTTCTCAAACTACAATTTTTGCGGAGAATTTCAAAAAGTGATCTGTTCAACTGATATGAGAAGGTTGCTTTAAAGATTGACAAAATGTTTCAGATTTAAGTTTGGAAGGTATTTTATTATAGGGATAAAGAATACATTTTGTTGCCCAAATGCCCAAATTTGGGATGCAGTGTAGAAAGAAAAAATACAACATAATAATATTACATAACCACCCAGAATCACTGGGTCTCAGGTGGCATATAAATTAAATAAATTATTGTTGTTTGTCACACAGTCAGCCAGATGTTTTAACTGGATTTGGCATTTTTATCCACCTATCAAGTCCTTCCCAAGGACCTGGGACAGGCAGATGTTGTTGTCTGATGGTATTAAAGGTATCGTTGCAGGATATAAGCTGTTCTAAGTAAAGCTGCCTTTTTGCAATTGACTGACGGTGATTTTGTCAATGCTGATGGTGTTCAAGTGGTGCTTCAGGTGTTTTGGGATTGAACCTAAGACACCTATAACTATTGGTACTATCTTTGCTTTCTTTTGCCATAGTTGTTGTACTTCTATTTGCAGGTCTTTATATTTTATTATTTTCTCTAGTTATTTCTCTTCTATTCTGCTTTCTCCAGGCATTGCAATGTCCACTATTCAGACCTTTTTGTCTTTCTTATCATCAACAATTGTTAAGCCTGGGGTGGTGTGGCAGGTGCTTGTCTGTTTGAATTCCAAAGTCCCAGAGCACTTCAGCTTCTTCATTTTCTATTACTTTGTCTGTTTTGTGGTCCCACCAGTTCTTGCTTGCAGGCAAATGGTATTTCTTGCAGCTATTCCACTGCACCATTGCTGCTACTTTCTCCTGACATTATTTGTAGTCAGTCTGTGCGATCTTCTTGCAGCAACTAACTAGGTGGTCCACTGCTTCTTCAGCTTCTTTGCAGAGGTGGCATCAATTCTTGCTTTGTATGCATTTGTTCTTAAGGCTTGGTGGTGGTATTATTATTATTATTATTATTATTATCATCATCATCATCATCATCATCATCATCATCATTACATAGCATATTTGTAACTGAGAGATTTTATATTTTCAAGGTTTGCTTAGCAGAGTGTGATACTGATTGTACTTTATATAATCATTTCAAAGTCAAAAGGCCAAATATACTAAATAAATATCAATGACATTAGCTAGTATAATTTGGACTCAGAATAAGAGGCTCCAAACATTTTTTTTAGCAGTGACTGAAATGTATAACATAGGGAACACTTTGTTAGGATAGCAAAGTTTGCTATGTGAATACAGGAAACAGATCTGCGCAGGAGGTATGAGCCATGATGCTGAAGAAGCAGCATCTAATATCAGAATGGATTAATTAAAATGGTAAAATAGCTCCAATGACTTATATTGGAAAGAGTTGTGTGAGTGTGTTTTTACGACGAAGAGTTCTGTACGAGAAAAAAAATTAAGCCATAATTCATACAATTATATGGGTTTTGTACCAAACATAATAGGAAGGAGAACCTTGAAAGGTGGACCAAAATAGGTGGTGACCAATGTAGGTCTTTCTGCTTTTTCAAACCTTGTAGCACCACCATGAGACGAGCTATCGCAATGGAAAATCATATATACTGGCAGAATTGGCTTCCCAGAGCATCATCATCCCCTCTTGGATTCTTTTGTGTTTACAGTGGATTTAAATTAGATCCTAGTGCACTTTCATAGCCAGAATCTTGTTGCAGTGTTAAGACAGTTATGAAGAAGTAGGTCTTTGTGCATTGTCCATTTGTTTCTTCTGTATACAGGTATCAAAATCACTATTCCTTTATAAAATCATCAGGAGGAGTTGGAATATGGTATGAAAATACTTTATGTTGAATTCAGTAAACATTTTTTCTGGAATGTTAATGGCTTGACTAAGAGGCATGCATTAAAAAAAAACACAAGTAAATAAATAAATAAATAAAATTTAGATCCCACACTAACCCTAAATCTGGCTATTTAGGCTTGGGCTTCAGGAAACACTGAGCATTTGGCTTTTGCAGAGGCAACTGCCCGTATAATGCTTGACCAGCACCTTCCAAAACATATGTCAGCATTTCATATGTTCCTTAGATACATGGGGTTTTTATTCTTTTGAAAGAGTGCTAGATTTGTTTTTTAAACATGGGTTTAGTGCTCTTTAGAAATAGCTTAAAACATAGGACTAGCACTCTTTTAAATAGTGCAAGAAAGCAAACAACTAGAACAGTTTGTGCGTGTGTGTGTGAGAGAGAGAGAGAGAGAGAACAAGAAAACAAGCAAATGAGAGACAGACAGATGTGCTGGAAGATCTTCCTCCTGCTTCATTTTGTGCCTCTTCTCCAGGCCTGTGAACCAGGCTATTTTGGGACATGGATTTAATGTTCTTTCAATGCTTTCCATGCCTGTGACTAGTCACCTGGGCAGCCTGAATGATAGCTAAATCTTCCATCTCAAGCATTTGCCTACACTTGCACAACCCTGTCTCCCCACACATTAAAGGGAATGGTTGGTGGCTGTTGTATGCCAATATAGTTTATGTTGGCTCAACGGTCAGAGGATAGCGTGTTAAAACACCCATGGAAAAGAGCCCCATGTCTGAACCAGCTTTGCAGATTCCCAAATATATGGGGAGATGGGTGATGGGCAGCATATAAATTTAATAAATAAATAAGTAGGGCTCTCATTTGAAGCCTGAAATCCTGCACTTGGAAACCCAGTATGGCAACACTTTTCCTATCTGAGGGCTTGACTTAGCAGGATTGTTGGATGGTCTGATTAAAAGTAGAGACTGCCAGCCCACCCATACAGAACTGCCAACAAACTGAAGGCAGAAGAAGAAGAAAACCCGGTATATGTCTTCACTTATGCCCTGGGCCCAGAGTCAGGGCACAATTCACAACCTTTTATCTTTGGTGCTACTGTAGATAAGGATGACTGTCCCCTTACCTTGGGAAATTTAATGAATATTTTGTGCCCAAGAAAAACCTTACCCACAAGGAGGTTTGTTTTTATCAAAGACAGAAGCGGGGGAATTTGCTGAGGTGGCTGTATAAGGAAGCAGATGACTGTGAGTCAACAGAAATGAAACTATGAGGGACAGACTGATTGTGGGCATTTTGGATGAGACTTTATCCCAAAAGTTACAGATGGAAACTGATTTAACCTTAGAAGGGGTTGTAGATTTGGTCACAACTGAAGTGTGCTAGATGCACCTACTATAGCAAAGGTCATGCTTAGGGGACAAAATGCTCTGCTGAAATGGCTGAATGTGAGGAATTGTTTACACTGCAGTTGTGTGTTCTACTCCACAGATGAAGTTGCATAACTAATGATAACAATAAGCATTTCTTTTCAGGAGAGAAATTACTTTAGAAATCAATGCCCATGCAGTGTGTTTTAAAACTGCTATAACCGTTGATGCAACTGTGATTTTAGAATTACTTTACAGAATAATGTACAGAATGTTACTCATACTATATGAAAGGCTACCACTATCCTTGTAGACCCTGGCAGCAAGCTTTACATTGCCCAGGATATGTTGTAACTAGAACTTTTTTTTTTTTTTTTGGTGCCTTCAAGTCAGGGTTGACTCCTGACTACTGCCTGGACAAGTCCCTGCAGTTTTCTTGGCAAGGTTTTTTGGAAGTGGTTTGCCATGGCCTTCTTCCTAGGGCTGAGACAGAGTGACTGGCCCAGGGTCACTCAGCTAAGGCAGGACTAGAACTCAGTCCCCCAGTTTCTAGCCTGACGACTTAACCGCAACACCAAACTGGCTCTCTAGAACCCAGTACAAAGCAGAAAATATGAGCTTAAAGTTTGTGTGTTACATATAATCAGAAAAACAATATTCTGAGCTGAGAGAGATAGTGTACAAGTGGAAGAACTGTCCACTAAATCTAACATCAAAATAAATACCTTCACACAGAGAAAGAGCTGTTCCATATGCAGTCCATATCAGAATAATATCAGTTCCACTACTTCCCAAAATAAAATCAGAACTGGGTGGATAATGCAGCATGAAGTGATTGAAAAACAACACAGTTCACATTTGTGTGGATTTGAAATAATTGATCAATGCTGAGAAATGGGAGAGATATATCCTTTGTTGCTGTCATCTACCAGCAATGCCCCTGTGGATTCTATGTAGGATGAATGGGACAAATTTTGTGCAAAAGAATTAATGGCGACAGGTTTGACATCCAGACTCAGAAAAGGACAAACTAATATCACAGCATTTCAATGTCCCAAGACACTCTACTGCAGATCAAAAACTGACCACTTTGGAAAAAGCAAGACTTTAATAGCACCATTAACGGAGAGATTGCTTAATTCATATAGACCAAAAGGTTTCAGACTATCTCAAAAGGTCTCACCAAACACAATGAGTTTTAACACATTACAATTGTTAATTGATAAGGTATTTGTAATCTGTCTCATGTGTAACCTGCATCTGTATAACCAACCTATCTTTCCCTTCCTCTTCCCCCAAAAAGGTGCTATCAGTCTCTTCCTGATACTTTGCTACCACAAATTTAGTTCTTTTCTACAACATATGTCCTTTCTACAATAGATAACATTATTCTATTAATTATGGGTACTTGAGCATTTTTCACTGCTTGATACCACCAGTGGATTTCGGAAGATCTAATTTGATCCATCAAACTAACCTAGCATATTACACCTTCAGTAATTTATTCTTAGATTATCTTTATGTACTGGAATCCTCTGATAAAGTGCAAAGGAATCAATAAGATGTTAGAGAATTCTCCTCCAGATGATAATCTCATCTAGGCAAAACACTTGTAGTGAGAGATTCATTATCCTGACATCCACTAAAAATCTTGGATCCATTCAATTTAGATTTAAGAAGAAACAGAAACTTGCAAAGTAGTATTCTGTGCCTCAGCTCCTATTTGTGATCAGTTTCTTCAGCATGTGCTCCAAGTTATTGCTTGTGACTCAGAGCTACAGGCATAATGAAGTTTATTCAATAGTTGGCCATCCCATGCATTATTGAATGGCTGGCCATTAAATGCAAACCACACATTCAGCCCTTTTAAACATGGGATTAGTGCTGTTCCAGAACTAAGGTGAAGTAGGAAGAAACTCTCCTACCTCATTGTGCAGACCTCAGTTGGTTTTATAGGTGCCATCCACACAGTGGGTATGGGCTACCCAATAAAGCAGGAGATAAGGGCCTTTCCTAGTTTACTAGGAACCTTCCACCCACTCTGTGGATTTGGGGCCACAGAATGTGTTGAATGAACCCATTTAAGCCTACATCCACCCTACATGCATCCTCCGTTTCTCCCTAATGATCCCTGGCCACCCAACTGGGCTTTCAGCTAGCTAAAAGCAGAACTGCTCCAGTGCCCCCAAAGTTTATTCTGAGCCAGAGATGTGGATGGAAAGGAGAGAGCAGGACACAGCAGTTTTCTTCATGATGCAGGGAGAGGAATTGAAGCTGGATTTTTATTTTTGTTGAGCAGGTAATATTTATTCCCCAAAACTGCTTCCTTCCTTTTGCTGGTCAGAGGAAACAGATTGTTTGGTTTAGAAGAAAAATAACTACTGCTGCTTTTGTTTCTTTGGTTTTTTTCCCCCTCAGATTGGAGGTAATGAAAAGGTAGGGTGAACATAGCATTGTTCCAGAATAGTGCTAAATACTGTCCAAAAGGAGTTCAGTTATCAGCTGATAACAGATATATTCAAATAGAGGGGTCTCCCTTTGAATACACTCACATACACAGATCCAGAGCAAGTTTTGAGAGATGGCTAAACCCACTGGTCTAAGCCTCTGTCAAAATCACCTCCTTTCCATCCCATAATATAGAGAGGATTTTTTTCCTGCCAACTGGTGACATTCAGTGGGAGAGGAAACAAAGCCATGGAATCCACCAATTGGCTGCTTTTCTTAGCTTGTTCCTCAGCCTGAAGGGCTGGAAGGAAATATTTCAATGCCCTCAATAAACCTGCCAATAGACTAACATTCTGGGACTGAACTAATATTTCACCACCCTCTTCAGATTTTACTCTTTACCTTCAAGCATAAAGCCTATAACATCTAGAGTCAGGGTGATCTGGAAGCTGTATGTTATAGAGACAAATGCAGAGAGACAAAAGTAGGAACTGTGTGTTGGGACAGAATAATCTTTAGGCCCTATTTTAGGTAAGTGATCACTGAAAGTTGGAAAATAGAAAATTATGATGTTTGGAGTGCTTATGGTGAATTTGTGGATTGCATAGAGTTTCTAACTCAAAAGAGGAGAAATATTATGAAATGTCACCCCTGTCAATAAATAAAAGAAATGAGAGCATATCCCTCCCAGCAGCCATTAAAAGGTTTCAGTGCTAAGGTGCTAAGGCTACTATTGTTTGGTGCCCAGTGTTGTACATATTCTGATGATTCATCTTTTGAAAACATCCAACCCAAATCTTCAGCACCTTATTCTAGGTCTCCCACTCCACCCTAAATGTGCTTCTTCAGTTAGAACTTGGATGTTCCTCTACAGCAGCTCATGTAACAATCAGTCACTTGAAATACTACGACAGACCTTTTGGGGTAAATCACTGTCCCAGCTAATTTTGGCAAATAAATTTACTTTCATTTGGAATAAGACCATTTTCCATCTGTGGCTTTTCTGCCACACAATTATAATCTGAATTATATCATTTTAACAGACTAAAAATCACTTTAAACTAAGCTTTAAACTAAAAATGAATATCAAGAATATCAAGAACCATGATCAGCACAGTAAAAATCACCATGTAAAAGTGAAAGCTAAGATAAATTCAAACTATATTACTAAAAATCTGTTCTGTTTTAGGTATCCTGTAAAATTAAAATGTAAACTGTATGCATGGAGGAACCCACATTTTAGATGTGGTACAAATTCATATATTAAATTATACTCCAGAAATGGTTTCTACTCTGGCCTGAATTCTGCATCACATTGTACTTTTAAGGTACAATGTTATTCTAGACAATGAAGCACACACCCATAACTTAGCAGGCCATTCGTCCAATTAGAGGTTAAAATGAACTTTCCGGCAAAAAGAATATAATATTCTTGCATCAGCTAGCATATACAAAGCTAGTTCAGTATACCTTGAGGGGATATAAGGTTTAGTAAAATTTAATAAGAATATTGCAGGTTGAAATGGAAATTCAGCTTTTGTTTTGTTCTCGTGTAAATCATTTTTCAGAACTGTTGAGCACTACAGTGGGCCTGCACAACATGTGGCCCACAGGCTGCATGCAGCCCACCAAGCAGCCTTGTGCAGCCTGCCAGCATTTTTTTAAAAATACAGTAAATGCACCACCACAAAACATTGCTGCCACTAGGAAAGACCTGCTGCTGTGCCCCCCCCCCCAAAAGACAAGCTACCAAGTACCTCCAACAGCTCACTGATGCCACCAGCTCCAACAGAACAGCTAATTGGCACTCCAGGTATGCCTTTCCAGCCCATGATTATTTTTAATTTATCGATGTGGCCCTTTCCCCTCTACAAGTTGTACAAGCCTGATTACATCACTGCCACCACAATTTTTAGAAAACGAATTGTTCATTTGTGGTGATTAGGATTGGAGAAATGTACCAATGCTAGAACATTTTATGCCAATTTTCTCTTATAATATTTGGAATAAATGTAATGTTCTTCCACTGAAATTCACATTGTTACACTTCTATTACTGCATTCAGATTCTACACCTATTTATCATGCAGTCTTTTACTCATTCAGATTCTGAGTCATATTTCACCAGCAATGTATAGATGAAGCCCAGCAAATGTTCTGATTTTCATATTGCAAGATTTTCAAATTCAATCAAGTCTTTCAATATTTCCCTTTGTTTCTGCAACTCTTTTAATACTGTACTACTAATTTGAAGGTATTGAAACCAATCTGGTAAACTGGACCATCATTAAGTAAAAGTCTCGAAAGATTTTGTCTTATTAATAATTAAATCTTGCAGTCTGAACCAACTGTTAATTCTCCACTGCTTTCCTTTTCTTAGTGCTTTCCTCCTCATAGAAATAAACATTTAGTAACAAAGCAAAAGGAGAGAAATATGGGCTTACTGCCCTGTTTGTAATATTACTTGGAATAAACAAAGCCATACAAGTAACAGAGACTCCTTGATCTGGATAAACAGAATGCATAAACAGATCTAATAAACAGATCCTACTGCCTCAAGGACCTCTTCCATGGTTCTCCCACACTTCCCAATTACCTCTATAGAATTATTTCTGTGAAACATGGAAGAACCTTCACATTAGCAAGGGTTAATGCAGACTTTCTCAACCCTGGAGAAATCCTTGAAATCATTTTCAGATTTCAGGGAACCCCTGCATAAAATCACAAAAAATTATGAGAAAACTTCACAATAAAATTCAATTCTAATCTACATAATTTACATTTTACAATGTTTACAATAACAAACCTGAGTCATAGTATGTAAAAAATTCCGATCACTGCAAGCACTAGTATTGCACAGTGCATGAACTTCAAAAAACAATGTTTGTTTGTTTGTTTTCATTCACAATCTCTTGCAGAACCCCTAATGATCTTTCTGCAGAATCCCAATTGAGAAAGGCTGGTTTAATGCCTTACCATAAATGCTGGAACAATAAGGATATAACATCCCTTATACAGAACATATTTCTATTCTATTCTATTCTATTCTATTCTATTCTATTCTATTCTATTCTATTCTATTCTATTCTATTCTTTATAGAGAGCTGTTGGAATATTATCACTGCTCTCCTTCTCTAACCTGCTTTTTCTTGTTTACTTTTTAAAAATAATCTTTGGCCCTAAAATAATAAAATGAAGCATTTATTGCATGCACTTCTTTCTTTTTGTTTCCCTACTCCCTTACCATCTGTTATATTCACAACAACTCTGTAAAAAAGGTTAGGCTAAGAAACAGTAACTGACCCGAAGTAACCTATTGAGTCTATGTCAAGTTATATCTCCTGGATTTCCTCAATCCTTGTCCAACATTGGTAACAGTACATCATCTCTGGTAACCATGTCAAGAAAAGTATTTTGTGAACCAGCAATACACTGATTCCACTTCTTAGAACACTACAAGAGTTTTTCCAGCTCTACCTGAAGTTGTTAACAAATATTGTATGGAAATAATGTTGTGCATATTGCTGCTGGATTTGCCTGAAGACCATCAAAAGGAGAGAATGAAGCCTCTTGAAATGCTTGTTTGAATTGGCCCTGGGTCAGTAGCATTTGCCTCTTTAATGGAGGTGAGGCCTCTAAGAACTTTATGTTGCTCTATCCCTATTGTCTCCTCTTTGCAAGAATAAGTTTCCTTGGGGAAAAACCTGCAGGAAGCAAGCCCATAATGAAATGGGGTCTATAATAGGCTAGAAGGGGAGGAAGAGAAAGAGATTTATATTCCCTTTTACAAATGCTCCATTCCAGACTTTAGATTTTTCACTAAATGTGGCTGGTATTTTAGAGGAACTAAAATGTGAAATATTTTTATTTTGATGTTGGATAGCTTATTTTTATCATTTCCCATATTTACTTATTTATTTATTTTAATATTTCAGGCGACATCTGAGTAACTTTAACAAGCTCATATAAAGTGCTTATCTTATAGAGTGTCACTGAAAACCCTTGTTGATCCTTTCCATTCCAGGTATTTTAACATACACTTTGAGGCAGCAAGTTATTGCATGACAAATTTTAAATGCTAAATGCCTGGAAATAGCAATTGCTCTCAGCTGAGAATGTTTAAAAGAAGAAAAAGAAGGGGCATGAAATATCTTAGGGTAATAGAATCACAGGATTCTTTGCTTTTAAGGACATGCCTCTCTTTAAATTTACACTAGACAACCTGTGACCTGTTGGGTCACCGTTTCAGAAATATTTCCTCACCAAAACAGAGAAACAGAATAACCAAAGGCAAAAAAGCAGTGGGAGTGGGAGTGACTTACGACTTGCTACCAGCTTCCCCATTGACTTTGCTTGTGGGAACCTGGTAGGGAGTGTCAGAAATCTCCCTCTCTCCCTCCCTCCCACCCTCCCTCCCTCCTTCCTTCCTTCCTTCCCTCCCTTTCCACATATAATATATGCTTGCGCCACTTGCCCCCCCCTCACAACCCTCAGGAAAGCCACCTTGTCCTCCTCAACTGACCTGCAGAACTGCCTGCCACTTTACTGAGGGGAGGTGGAACAAAGGGAGCCATGGACCGTAAGAAAAACTGCACCCCCAATCCCCATTCTGGTATGTCCCCAAGGGACCCCTCCCTCAAGGGAGGAAGAAGGCTTACCCATCAACCACTGTCACCCCCCAGCCAGTCCTACCTCACCAGCAGGCATCCAAGCCTCTCCCTCATCCTTTCTTCAATGCCCACAGCCATTAAGAGATTTCAAATTTCTGCCTCGTTTCCAGAGTAGCCAATTGCCACTCGCCCATCGGGCCTTGCTGCCAGCCGATTGGGTGCAGGGGACAGAGGGAGACAGGAAAGAGGTCAGGGATATGCCCATGATGGGGATCATGTGACCTGGGCTAACCATGGTGGTGTAGCAGCACAGCAGTGCTGAAGCAGCCACAAATTTCCCAGATTTCAATCCCACAGGAGTAATGGGTCCTGGATTTTGGTTGCATTCTGTAAGCTATCCCATTTGAGGTACCTTGGCTCAAAAATTATTGCCCTATGATGCAGCATTTTGCCCATTTGAAGGTTATAGACATGAGAGTTTTAGTAGATATATAGATTGGAAGGTGGATTAATGATCACAGCTTGATTGAAGCAATTATCTCAAAATTAGCTTTGGAAAGTACATGTGTTCTAGACAGGCCACTTGGGAGGGAGGGAGGGAGGGAGGGAGGGAGGGAGGGAGGGAGGGAGGAAGGAAGGAAGGAAGGAAGGAAGGAAGGAAGGAAGGAAGGAAGGAAGGAAGGAAGGAAGGAAGGAAGGAAGGAAGGAAGGAAGGGATACTTCCCTGAACAATGTACATATGTTTCCTGCTGAAAGGGGGTGGATTGCTACTCTCATAGCCAGCTCTATAACCTTGAGAGTCTGGCAACCCCTTTCTAGGTAAGATTAATAAAGAAGCAACCCTCTATACCAGTGTTGTCCAAACTTGGCCAAGTTTGGACAACACCGCTCTATACCATGACACTGATCAAATCATCCTTAGCTGTTTACTTCAAAATATTCTGGTCCTTCTTTAGTTAAGTATGAACCTCCCAACACACTCTATATTGATTGCACAAATTTAAATTTGCTAATACTTTCACCAAGCCCCAGTTTGAAAGCAAATTCTAGGAGGCTTTCTACATATGTTTCCAAGCATTATTTGCTTGTCTCAGTAATTGTAAATAGCTGTAGTTAATTGTAACTCTGGCTAGCACTTCAGGAATATATACTTTGGTGACAGGATAGGTTCAACCAACAGTTATTCCAAGTGATAGATGTCTCAGCATATGTGTGTTTATGTATTATTGTAAACTGTTCAGAGACATTGAAGTCAATGGCATAGAAATCTGAACATACAATAAATACATATCATCATCATATCCTCAATTATTTATTTTTAAGCAGGCTATTTCACCTCATTTTTGAAATGAATGTGATTACCTTCTTGTATCAGTTTATCATTTCAATTTGATTTAGAATTGTACCAGCTGTCAAATATCCAACAAAATTTAATTTCTTATAGAATGAAAAGAGTTCATTTATTTTACACTTCTTAAAGCAGATGAACTCTATAGATTTGTTTCTTTTAGGAGTTCCCCAAACAAATAATTGTAAAAGTAATGTCTTTTATCTAGACATTATCAAGAAGTTCTCTAGAATTTTTCCTCCTACAGTATAAGTAAATGAAAGATGACCTTAACTTAAAGTAATCCATAATATTTTAAATATATATTCTTCAAATTACTGTTGGCTTATGATGTAGACCATGTTACCCAACCAGGTACTATCCAAAAGTGTCAGGACTGAAATTTTCAGAATTCCTAGTCAGCAAGGCATTTCACAGAATTCTTAAGGATGTTGAGTACCCAGTGGGATATTAGTTGCTGTTTGGAAAATAATATAGAAAAGAGAAAGGGAATGGGGCCTTTTATTGCTTACAGAAACTTATGGAAATCTTAGATCCAACATACCTAGCAGGCTACTGTTTCTTATAGTATCATGACTGTGGTGAAGGTGATGGCAGACATTGCGGTATTCATGCATGTTTTATTCATGTATAAAGGACAAAGCTTTATGGTGAATGAAGGGTAAGGTCATTTATCCAGGTGGGGGACAAAAATCTTTGACGTTTTTGGTATATTTACTTATATCTTCCAAGCCCTGTTCTTCAACTGTAAATCTAATTCCATGACAGCTGCTAAACAAATTTTCTAATTAATTCATAGTATGCCATACAAAATTCATTTACTTCAAGCTCATTATTGCCTAATCAGTCAATAGGGGGCAATCCTAGTCATATTTACTTACGTAAGAATTCTTCTGGACTCAATGCAAACAGTATAGATGGATGGGGAAAAGAGACAAGTGGGGGCTAAATACATCTGATTATCTGCCAATCAGTCCGATCAAATAATTTGTTATAATGTACATGCTATTCTCACTTTTATTCAGATAAACACAGATATTCATCAATTTCTGGAAAATCTTAACAAGTGGAATGAGTAATATTTGCTTCTTGCAATGCACAAAAGAGTGTAATTCGTATATCACAATAGCCAAACGTCCAGGCTGTTTATCTTCTGTTATTGCTCCTGCTGAGTTATGTTCTCTAGCGCCTTCTTAAGCAGTGTCCAAAGAGCCAATATTTGGTGAGGTTCTCTAACACAACACTGCAACTTTGGGTATATCCTCTATCAATCACAGCTTTTGTAATGAAGAGGCAGCATAAACACCCAGTGGGGACCTATGCCCCACTTTTAAATGTCGAGTATAGTTTTCACCAGCACCATCAGTTGTTATTGATGGCACACTTAGAATTAGGTGGGCAGGAGTCTCCTCTACAATGGATTTGTTTCACTTCCTTGCATTTCTGATGCACTGATATAAGGTGTGGTATCCTTTCTTTCATGAAGCACAGTTAGTAGTCCACTATGCTGATCCTAGTCCACTAGGAAAGCACCATGTTTAATGTATTTCTGCATCCCCTTCTCTCCAAAGAGTTCATTTATTAAGTCCATGATGGGCTGTAATGCTTAATGGAAATGGGGGAGGAGAGTTGACTGGTCACTCATTGGCCCAGTTCACACAGTGCAATAAATCACAGTGACACTTTTGATGCTTTAATTTATGCCTTAGCATGTTGTGTGAACCCGACTATATACTGTCCAGGCTTATGCTAAGGAACTGTACACTAAAAAGTTCTCCATTCAAACCTCATTTTAACAAGGGAGACAGTGCTTATGGAATTTTTGTTGATCTATATGAAGTTAGCGTAGGAGAACTTCCTGCTTTATTCTGGCCAATAATTGTGGCTGTTAACAACTTCAGTGGACCACGTGGATGTTAAATAGTTTTGCAGGCAGGTAGGTCTGTTCACTACTATGCTAACTTTTGCAACATGTGTGATGTATAAGTTATTCAGTCAAAATTTCTCAACTGTCTCCGTGTGTCTTCTCAACACACAAAAGCCATGCAACACCCAGGCTTAATGATATGTCTTACAACTGTTTTTCTAGCATATTTTTACATTGCATGCATTTTCACTTCTAGCAAAAGCCCATGAATCTAGTATTTAACAAGATAGAAAATTACTAATTCAGCCAAACGTGCTAAACCAGGTAATGCAATTGCTTTCCCTTTAATTTCTAAATGGGAGTTTGGAGCAGTTAAGTGACCACAGCAACTTTGGTGTTATGTAATCTCAACGCACAAAAGGTACTTTATGTAACATTCGTAGGATAGAAATCAACGGCCGTGGAAAATTTCAAGCTGACAGTCTATCTATAGCTTATTGCACAGCACTTCTTCCTGCAGAACATATGGTATTAGCTACAGAAGAGGAATCTGCAAAGATTTCATGCTAGACGTTCAAAACAGTGTTTGGTTTTCATTTTGTTGTTGGGTTTTTCCCCCCTAACTTGGAGTACTGTGATTTTTATAAGAGTTTAGCTATAGGTGACACAACAAAGGAAGTCAAATGAAATTAATCAGTTTGTATCACACACTTAAATATATATTTTCAAGTATACACTCCTAGAATGGAAACATACAGTTAGGAAAACACTTCAGTGCTTCTGAAAAGAGGGGTGGGGGTGGGGGGGAGGGAGAACAGAGCTTGGATTTTTTCCTGATCTTTTATTTCTTTTTTAAAATTTATTTATTTTAGTACTTCCTGCTTGTTGGAAGCTTAAACTGCAAGCAAAAAGCTTCAGAGAAACAAAAAATTAAAACATTCTATACAGCATTTGTTATGTGTGTGAAAACAATACTTTGTAGCTGTTTTGTATACACTTCAGTGTATAATAAGCAAAGCATTTCCATTTTAAAGCTAAAATAAGGGCTAAAATCTTTCAAATATTCTTTTTGTCTTTTTGTCTTGTTTTTCTTTCAAAGATAATAATCTGAATTTCAGCCCAATGTTTTATACTTCTTCTTAATTGGGTAAAAAGCAATAATGTTACATTGACTACCTATGAGTGTATATTTGGTGAATATTTGTCTCTATACAACTATTTCACATTCTAGAAATTCACAATAAAGTTACATTTTCCCATAAGTGGTCAACTTTGGAGAGCTTCATGTCTGAGATGCCACAGAAATTATCACATGTATTTTGGGGGAGTTGTCAGTTCAAAAATGGGAGTTAAAGGAGGATGCTTTGAATTAAATCATTCAAATCATTGTTTGTTTGTTTGTTTTTAAAAAAGGAAAACTCATGGGAAGGCCAAACTCAGTCATCTCCACCTGAGAAAATGGCACCCTACCCTATTTTAAGGGATGCCTGCATTGATAAACCAGAATCCCCATTTTGTCCTTATTATGAAGGACCCCAAAAAGCTGAAGTTGATAATGATAATGGAATTGGAATCCTTTAGTGGTCAGCAATGCACAGAGGACCTCAAACTCTAAAACAAGGACAAATCAGTTCCTTTTAAGCTTCTCCCTCCAGTTTTCAATAATGTATACCAGGTAGCCTCTTTTTCCCCAGAATGAAAGTAATTGGATCACTGATGCTATATTATAGATCAACCTGACATTTAATAGTAGCCATTCAAGACCTGATATATCCTGTTAATATTAATTCACATGAGACTCAAATAATTAACGCATGCTGCCTCATTTCAACAGCTTATTAAAAACCAACAAATTGTTCCTAGTGTGTGGAAATATGAGAATAATATTGCAAATAATTGAAATAGCCCACTATATGTACCAAATAATATAATTATTCATGTTTTAGGACATAGCAGCTGAAGAATCACCTTCCTGTGTGTTTCTACCCACTCAGATTATCATCAGATGTAGTGGTCTATGTTTCCTTACATGTTACACACAAGTAGTACTCAGGAACTCATCTTCTCAATACTAACCTTTCCATAGAACCTACTTTATCTTTCAGATGCCAGGAAAAACATTTTATACTTTCAGGTTTTCAGATCCTTCATATCCTTTTTTGTTATACAAATACCACAAGGAATATGTCTATGTGTGTGTGAGGAGAGAGTGAGAGAAAGACAACACACAATAGCCATGGACTGCTTTGTGTCACAGTTATTGAGACACTTTGAAAAATTGCTTCCCAAACACCAGAATACCTGTATAATGCTAAAAAGCAGCATTGCCAAAACAACATTCAACGGATGGTATATTTACATAGAGGCCTAATGCATGGTAATGCATGTAATATAATTCAGTCAAAAGATGAATGAATTAAGCTGTTTCCTTGGTTCTAGACTGCCGTGATGAAGGTGTTATTATCACACAAATTGGAATGACTTGAATGTCTCCTTTTAAATGTATTAGGAAAACAATAAAGCCAGTTCACCCTAATGTGACCTCCCTCTTCCATAACATTTAACACAGTCAAATTAAAAGTGCAAATCTGTTACCACTGCCTATAAAAATAATGTACCTCATATTATTTTAAGACTCTACTTATTTTTTCAAAGAATAGAACAGGAATTACTGTAAAAATCTATTTCCTTTCAATGGCAAAAAAAGTAATTTACGGTCTTTGAACACAAATAGATGCCATATTGTTATGTGTAAGGTTTGTTGACTTTTAATAAACAGTCTAATTAAGAATTCATAGTTGCAATACGTCAGCATCACTTCATTTCAGACAGATGCCATTTTCTACTGTTTCTACTGTAACTTCAAGCATCTTTAGTTGTATTCCATTTGCATTTAGTGCTAATGTTTTGGTTTTGGTTTGTTTTTTTGTTTTTTTTCCCAGCAAACATGGATAATCCAGAAATTGCTTCTGTGCTAAAATTCTTTATTCAACATGAAAATACTATTTTGAGGCCTGAGTAGTAGTCAGTCTCTGCATGGAGAGTCACCCTTGGTAAGCCATAGAAGGTCTGACCTCTGCCTACCCCTGATGCCAGCAGATGGAGGGAGAACTCTATTCTTTTCACATGCTGATATTTTAATTTTTTACCCACAGGAGGGGGTGAAGGAGCAAGCCGTTCTTTGAGGAGATGTCATCTAAAAAGATGCTAGTCGGTTCAGAAGGGTAGGAGCTTAAAAAGATTACCTATTCTGGGCCCTGGTGTCCCAGTATCCTTTAGCTACTAGTAGACAGTGGTTTGGGGTGATATTCTGTTTCTGGAAACATTTCCAGTTAATAAGAAGCCTGCCTTTTATTAGAAGAATATCCCAACACTGTTGGTAGCTCCCTGAGAACTCTATATTAACGAAGTATTGGATTATTCCTCTAGTCCTTTTAGAAGTAACATGACAGTTCCTCGTAAGTCTAACCAAGATGGCCAATGATTGGGAATTATATGAGTTGGCAACTATAGTTCTATATTTTTTTGAGACACCAGGTTGCCTACTTCCCTTAAAGCCTAGTACAGAGGAATAATTTTCCTTACTTCCACAGATTCCCCAACTCCTATGTACTTCATTCTAATATATTGTATGTTAGGTTCAGAAAGATTGTCACATTCCTTTTTTTTTTTTTAACAGAACAAGGTATTCAACTTATATTTGAAAAAAAGGCAAGTGGAGATGGAGGAGGAGGAGGAGGAGGAGGAGGAGGAGGAGGAGGAGGTTGGATAGTGGTGTTGAAAATAAACTGAGGACCACATTGCTAAGAGTATTAAAGTCAAACTAAATGTATGAGAATTGGGAAGCTGACTAGGAAGATTGCTGGACAAATGAACAAAACAATGCTAAAAATGTGCCAGCACAGGAGAATGAGTTTGTGGAAATGATAGATTACCTGCTTGTGTCTGTCTTCATTGCAGAAGATATAGACATAGGTAGCTGCAGAGGAGGACAAGGAGAGACAAATGACAAAGCATGGGTTATAATGCAAACTCCCTTCAATCCTTCTGTGCAATGTCATGGCACAAGTACAAGAGGGCAGAGTTTGTATCATGATGACACAATGTTCATTTTGTTGTCATTGTACTTAGAAACAGCCTCCAATGGCTGTAGGATAGGTTTTCCTAAATTGATTTTTTTTCAGGAAAGGAAGTTGAAGTATTGGAACAACTAGTAATGATAAGTGACCAACGTCACTTGCAAAATTAAAAAAAAAAAATCACTGGGTCTGGATAATACTTATTAAAGAATTCTTAAAGTTCTCAAATGTGACAATGCTACTTTTAAAAATTAAAATATGTTACTTAACCCTAACCTATCTTAAAAGTATCCTGTATATGAGGGTTCCCAGGGCAATCCAGTGTTTCAAACCATTATTGATGAGCTGGAAAAGGGGACTGGAGCAACTTTTCTTCACAGAATGATTATCGTGTTGGAGGCATTTTGATTAAAAAAAAATACAAGTGAGAGGGATATTATAAAGATGTTTAACATTATTCAATCTATTGGAGAAAATGGAAGGGGAAAATGAGGGAAATTTTCTTGCTCATAAACACTATAACTTAACCAAATGAAGCTGGATGCAGAGAGATTGAAGACTGATAAAAGGGAGTAATTACAGATTTTTTAACATTCACAGTGGCAACACTGTGGCAGAACAGGACTTCAGTGTTTTTATGGGAAACCATCCCTCTTAGAAGCAAGGCGGAATATTCTCACATGCAGCTTACAGTATCCTCACATACTGCTTAAATGGCTGGATAGCTGTGTTAGCAAAATCAGTCTCAGACTGAGAGTTCATAAGGAATGGAATTTCAAGTTTTGCAAAAGGAAAAACTGGAGGAACAGGAACCACGCAGGCTCATGTAAAAGCTTCCTGCAAAACAGCCTCACTGGTTTCAACATAGCTGAAAGTTTTGGGGGCAAAAGGGGGAATAATATTGGCTAATATAAAATAAGCCATTTTAATGGGTGAAACAGCAACATTTGCACAAATGGGATTACTTGGGAATTTAAGATTGATTAACTTTAAGCACTTCCAGAAATTTTTCAGAAGAGAAACACCTTTAGAAAATCAATGCCAGCAGATGGACATTTGGCACATACAAATTGGGCAATTACATGCCTGATACCCATTTGCACATGCTATTGCCTAATTTCTACTTTGAGAGCCTAACCTTGCAGAATAAAATCGCTGGAACTGATGAGAGTATGGGATGCGATGAATGAGCTGAATGTCAGGCCTTACTTCTCTGCATATTAAGTATAAAGATATATCCATCACAGTTGCACATATTTAAGGGCTCACACATGGATATTTGCCCTTTCAACGTGGCCATAAGTAGCTATTTCCAGTATCAATTCAAAATGTAAAATTATTCTATTAAAATAACTCTGTGTCTAATAAATAGCTTTTAAAATCATGGAATACATTGGCTGTTCAAGAAAAGTCCACACTTAGAAAAAATATGGCACTGTTTCTATGTATACGTAGCATGTTTCTGCTGTCCAAGACTGAGATCAATACCACCTGTAAAACATATATAATGCTCTGATAATTTCAAATCACTTTGTGTTGCCAAAGTCCAGAATCCCTATCACATTCAAGCTGAAATACAAAAGACTCCAATAATTTTAAATCACTGTGTACTGTACGCGTTCTGAACCACAAATGCTTCCAAATTCAAGGACATATAAAAATTTGAAGAGCTTCAATTATTTTAAATCACCATGTACAACATTAGGGAATGATTTAGAAGTGTTGCTGTGCTTCACATTTTTTAAGCATTTCCGGTTGGAAGTGATTCAAGCGCCATCAGAGTACCAGACCTCAATGCCCCATGGACTTTACATTTATAAAGCAAGCGACCTTCGAAAGGGTAAGTAGGGTTTGCTTTTAAAAATTAAATCTGAAATACATCAACTGAAAGATTAACACCATACCTGGACCACATGGCTAGATACAGGTTGGCTCAGGGAGGTTGGGCTGAAAATTGTACTGATTAATTGGCAAAGATTTAAAGGTGGTTGTGCCTTGGTACTTACCAGGGGAGAGGAAGGATGAGGAAGAACATGTGAAAGAAAGCATTGATGTATTTGGTTTATACATTAGAGGTGGCTGCTATAGTACAGTAAAATTAATTGGTTACTTGATTGAAGAAACAATATAAACTATTAGCAAAGAAAAAGTCCTTTTGTTTGCTTAATACTAAAATCTAATGAATATCGATTAGTTCAGAAATAAGTCCCACTAGCATCCCGTGCATCAGGCTACGATAGTTTGCTTGCTTTTGGCTTCACGTGTTGTAGAAATCTCACGCCTCCTTCAGTATCTCACACGGGCACCTGCATGGATAGTCTGGCAAAAGACAGTTTTGTTGAAAGTGACTCCATTAATCATCTCTCTTTTAAATGATTACTTAACTTTTCTTTTGTGAAAGAAGAATCATTAACCAGATGAGGGACATGGACAGGGAAGTTTACATCAAAGTCAGTGTCTGGGGCTTACTAATTCCTGCACAGAGAGAGAGAAGCTAACTTTGCATTTGCCTCAGTCCTGCCTTTGGCTTTTCAGATTGCGCTGGCCTGGCTAGCCAATAAGCAGGACCGTCTTCATAATTCTGCTTCACTGAAAACACACCGTCCCGCAGTTAGTAGGAAAAACGTTGCGGGGGGGGGGGGGGGAGAGAAGGGTTGGAGAGGAGAGCCTGAAGGCACTGGAATAATTAAGCAAATGCAGTGACAGCTGTGGCAGATCCTGGGCAGGACTGGCTCCACTGAGCTGAATTAATGGCATCAACAACCCAGCATCTCCATTAACATTTGATCATTAATTATTACTCTCTGACAGTAAGATTTGAAACCTTCTCATGAATGTTCCGTTATTAATCTAGCTTACCTGCCCTCAACAACAACAACTCCCCCCCGCAGCAAATCTCCCACCTCAATAGAATTCAATGCTTTTTTGTGATTGTTCTCACACTTCCAACTGCTTTCAAAAGTGTCTTCATAAGTTATCTATCTATCTATCTATCTATCTATCTATCTATCTATCTATCTAAACACAACCCTGCTTTTAAATTAATCAGGCACAATCTTTCAACATCAGCAAAACTCCCGTCCCTTGGCTTAACATATAATTGCCCTTATTTTTATTAGCCGATTTTGCTTTTAACATTACAGAAAGGAGAGGCTTCTGCTTCCGAGTTACACATCGTAACAGAAAAAAGGAAGGGGGAAAAACTGAAATAATGTTTGGTTGCTAAGTAAAAACGGGAATGAAATTTTACTTTTGCACTGGGTGTGCCCCCCCCCCCCGCCAACCAGCCCAAGCAAAATCCAGAGAGCCCAGTGGCAAAAAAAGAATATGTTCCCTCCAGTGGTAAGCAGAGAGGAAAGTTAGAGATTGCTAAGAACAGACATCTGAAACACTTCTTCAGCAAATCTGCAACCCAGGATCTGCATGTCTATTCTGGTTCTTCACCCACACCCACATAGGCCTAATCTGAATTAAGTCCGAGTGAGTTCAGTGCATCAATGGCCTTTTTGAAGGGGCAGTTGCCAAGGTCTCCCATGTGGAAAGAGCCCCATCAAAAGCATAATTCACAAGTTTAGGGCTGCACAGAACTCTAGAGTCAAAGTGTCTAATTTGTAGCTTGCACAGATCCTGACACAAAGGGGAAAAGATGCTTCAGACCAGGTGACAGCCCAAATGTAAGGCCTGTCCACAACTCCTAAAAGCAGACGTGTTTCTCCCAGGATAGCATGGCTACCCTCCATAACTGCTACATGCACTTGGTTCAAGTCAGTATTTCTCAGCTTGGCAACTTTAAGATGCATGGACTTCAACTCCCAGAATTCCCCAACCAGCACATTCAAAAGTACCTTTTTCCCTTCAAATCTGAAGTGCTACATAAAACTAATAAACTTCTGATTCAATTACACTTTCAAATTTCACTCCATAGAAATACAGGTTAAAGACTAATTGGAAACAGACATTCTTATCATTCTAAAAATGAATACTTGATTACCACTTCAACTGGTGGAGAAGTTCCAACTAAAGTTAGGGCCAAATATCTGGGAAGCAAAATGCTATGATAAAATCAAGGGCTTCTATTAGAGTTTGTTAATAGATAGATAATTAGATGGTGGATGAGTGGATAGGTAGAGATAGTGTGATGTTCTAAAATTAAAATCTAAATAGGCTTCTAGATTAGAGTCACACAAAATAATTGAAAGCCTACAAATGCTATTTCCTCATTTATAAAAACAGCAATTCTGGCATTCTGTTACACAAAGAAATCAAGACCTTCACAACATGATTTGTTGGAGGAGCTTTTAGCTGTCTTCTTTTTTTAGGAAATGGGTGGAGAACCTGCGGCCATCCAGTTGTTGCTCAACTACAACTCTCAGCAGCCTACATGTCTAATATTGAAGGATGTTCCACATTGTTGTTCAGCAACTCCTAAAGGACCACAGGTTCCTCAAATCTGTTCTAGGACCATTCCATATCTTTCTCAATGGTGATGAAAAATGCTGAGCTCGATGCCTCTCTTTCCACCAGCATAGTTTGAATGCAGACTCCGCTATGAGCATAGGTCAGGAATCTCTGTTTCAGCAGAGCAATCCCTTGCTTTTTTGGGGGAGGGGGGGTAATGGCTATGAATGGAGGGCCCAAACAGTAAAATTCATTAGCTCTGCTTCTCTGCAACCTCCTTGCACACAGTTTAAGCTTCTGAGACTAGCCTGCATTTCAAGTTTTTGAAGACTACACAATTCAGGGATACTTAGGTCCCTCTTGTGATCAGTAATAGTCAGATGAGCTATAATCAACCCTGAAAATAACTGCCCAGATAAAAGCCACGGTAGCTTAATGGGAAGACCTTATATGTCAGCCTTCTCCAACATAGGTCCTCCCCAGAGTTTTTGGACTAAAACCCTCTTGGCTCCACTGGATGAAGATGATGGAAGTTGGAGAAGAATATTTATGTTCTTCTAAAACCAGATTAAAGATAGGAAACCTTATGTTGCCTGTGCTTAATTTTATGTTTCAGTAAAGGATAATGTTGTTCTCTGAGCCTTACGTGGAATGCAAACTAGTGATTAATTCCAATGATAAGACTTGCCTAGAAGTGACACTGCCTGGACTGAAAATCTGAGTTTTAATCCAACATATACAAAGCCATGGTACAGTTACTAATGGGTGAGGAATATGCACTCTTCACATGATTAAAGGCAGGGCCTTTATTATCATTAGACCTCGGTCTGAAAACAGGATTCAGCACTGAGCTATCGACTGAAACATAAGTGCACCAATAAAAATGGGGCTAATATAACCAAACCAAACCAAAACACTGTAGGCAGTTGTCCTCACACTCACAAAATAGACAAACTGCTCAAGTACAGTAAACATTCTAGCTATGTGTCAGTATCTTGTTATCAGTGTTCTGGCAAATGTCAAACAAATTGCTTCTGACCAAATGTGTCCACCTATTGAAGGGTTCGGACCAAAGATTTCTACTAAGGGCAGGGTTGGAAGCAGCCTAGCTAACTTTTGTAACTGTGCCTGATCCTGTGTCATCCATCATTTAGCAGTGGGAATTAGCTCAAAGGGGAGAATATTCAGCTTGCTTAAGCATGTGATAAGTACGAAGAACAATGGGAACAGGGAGATAGCTCAGTGGCAAAGTGCATGCTTTAGATGCAAGAAGTCCAAGGTTCAGTTCTGGGCATTTCCAAGATCTGCTGGGCAAAGTATGTTGGAGAGCCATTATTAATTAGTCTACAGTGATGATTATGAATTAGACTGACCTACAGACAGGTTCCTAAATTCCTCTTTCATTTTCCTAAGCCACGCCTGCTTCATTTCTATATGTCTGGTTGCAGTTGAAGGCACAGGCCAAGGTGAATTAAACAGGTGACAAAATCCATCCTGCAATACTGGATGATAATGATGGTGCTGATTTTATTAGACAATATGATCATTCCAAGCCAGCTTTTATTAGATTCTAGAACTTAGGAAAGACAAGCTCCATCTCATAAATCCTTTTTTTTTTTTTTTAATGCCCACTTCTGAGCTCTTCCTTCTTTTAGAGGATGCACCCATTAATAGAAGCTCAGGCTGCATCTAGCTTAAACTGCCCAAAGTGACTAGTTAATATCAAGTAAATGAGAAGCAATCATTCAATGCTCATCCAGTGGCTTGTATGTCACCGTACATAAAATCTGTTACCTTCTATAGCTCATCAAGCCTTTTTTCCCTCCCCCTCTCTTCATTTATTATTTAATAAACTGTTTATAGCATCCCTAATTACAAACATTTGTTATAGAGACCCAAGCAGAAATGTGTGAGAATATGCTCGATTGTTTCCTACCTAAAGTTTTAATGAGATGATAATACCTCCGGCCCATATGCTTTGAAAACGTTATCCTCAATTATGTAATGGGGGGGAGAGAGATTCGTGGGAAAGGAGGGGCTGCTGCTATCTGTTAACAGCCCGAACAGCTGTGGTTTGCTTCTTTTTTCTGTGCTGTGCAGGAGAAAGAAGCAAGTTCAGCTTCCTTATTTTTTGTTGTTGCAAAACCTTTGGGCTTGAACAGGTGTGTGCAATCACGAACCACAGTGATGAACACAAACTGCTGCCTTTCTAAAAATTCCACTGGCCAGTGACACACACTGGGTGAGGTTGCACAACCTTGTTTTCCACTCTCTCTCTCCCTCTGTGTGTGTGTGTGTGTGTGTGTGTGTGTGTGTGTGTTTTCTGATGATTCATTCCACTCGTGGAGGTGAATTTCAATTAGCATTAATATCCTCCTTGGATGATACTTGAGAAGTTCCTCATTTAATTTGTCTCCCTCTTTCTTTACTTGGGTCCATATTTCCTAAAAGAGCATGGGCAGAAAGCCCAGGGAAGGCAGATCCCAGATTTCTCCAGCCAACAACAGCACTGCAAGCTGTCCAGAAATGTGAAACCTGATCTGACCTTGTATGGTTTGCAACCAGCCCATCCGAAGGCAGCCCCAGCAACCCTTTTCTGGAGTATGCCAGTATGGCCTTCCACTCTGCTCACAGGCCTTCCACAAAGGAGGGCTTTGAAAACATGCTTAGGTGAAGTTTTTCTTTAATGCATTCTTTACTTTCCATTGTTCATTGCTTTCCTTCCAAAAGCATAAGACACTATACATACTCTGTCTCCACACATTACTTTATTACAACTCTATAGGACAGTTTAAGGTGTGAGATACTTAGTGGAATGGGCATGGATACATAAAATGCCCTGAGTCATAAAGCCACCCACCACATTTTAGCCTCAGAATTAATCTCTGTGATTAGTTTATGATTCCCATGTTCTATGAACCCAGAACATTTTGATGACTCACTAAACTCTGGTCCAGTCTAAGAGTAAATATTTCAAGCGCTGCCTGCAATTGCAGATTAGGACAGGGTGGAAATTTAACATTGACCTTGGTTGATCTCTAAAAGGTCAGAATGGTCAGACTCAGTTAAAATCTAGATGGGACACCCACAAGAAATATCAGGGCTGTAGAAGTCAAAAAGTGTTCCCAAAGGAAGGCAGTGGCAAACTAGGTCCATACTGGGGCCAGGAAACTACATAGAAACATCTGTGATGTCAACAGAAGATCTCAGCAAGATTTTGACCCTCAAAAGAAATTTCCCATCCAACTCTTATTGCAGCCCCTAACCATTATATGATATTGTTTTGGGGTTATCTATTGCATACTGACAGTTATTATAATTTGCTTGTGTCTGCTGTCCAGGCTGCTATGAAAAGATACAACTTCTGTGCCTATTGAAAAAGAAGACTCTAGTCCATTTCTGCTGTTGGGTAGTCGAATCTGAAAATAGGGTGAAACACCATCTGAGCAGCCATGCAAAGGGCACCGACTCTTGATGGGCCACAAGTTGTAAAGGCCTGGCATGAACAAAACCCATCAGAAGCAGTACCAAAAATTTCAGAACATTTCTCATTGACTGACTGACTGACTGACTGATTGTTTGATTGACTGATTAGCCAACCTAGAACAAGACATTGTCTTGGCAGCTCATGGGGAAGAGAATGAAGAATGCAGTAAAAGCAAACACAACATTAAAACAGCAAACAAGATGAAAAACTAATCAGAGACAACAGAAGGAATAAAATAAAGAGAAGTCACAGTATGCTAAAAAGTTCAAAGTGGTTGAAAAGATTGGTGGAGGTGGGGAGAGATAGGAAGTAGTTCAAATCTGAGTTAGCCTATTTCCAGTCCCATCCTTCTTTTCCTTTTCTTTATTTAGTCATTTATTTAGAAATGTTATTTATTTAGAAAAGTTATATAGCCATCCATCTTGTACATAACTCTGGGCAGCGAACAGTACATACGAAAACAATATAAAAACCCATAACCCATTAAAATAATGCAGTCCAAGAGAAAAATGAGCAAGAACCAAGACACCACAAATCAATTCCACAAAACACACACAGATATTGTGCTTCCCAATATGCCTGACAGCAGGGATTGTTATTATGTAACCATGTAAGATGACTTGGGAGCCTTTAACAGCTGAAAAAAGGGGGTTAAAATGCTATAAATAAATAAGTTCTGGGGCATCAGCACTTAAGCTCACTATAGCCCTTGGTTTGCCCCAAAGGCAAGGCAGAGACCATGCACACAAATATGTAGACATCTTCCTACCATAAATGTAGGAATGTCGTCTGAAAGTTTGCTCAATGAAAAGAAAACTACTTTTTCTTCCTCAACCTATTTTTACTGCTGAGGTATGCAGTCCTTGCTGCCACGTGTTTATTCCATCTTTCTTCCAAGTGGCTCAGAATTTCATGTACAATGCTCTGGTTATTCTCTGTCGCAATCCTTTTGACTGTTGAGGAGAAATGACAGATACTGGCCAACCAAGACTGGCTAAGCCTCCTTAATCTAAATCAATCATGCTGACCTTTATTGCTACATAACACTGAAGCACAACTAAGGGTTCCAGATAAGGTTGGTCCCTAGTTCATAACTTCCAGTGAATCCTGGCACATAGAAATGTCTGCTTAGCACATACTTGACTTCTAAAAAGAGGCTAGCCTGGACACACGCCATGGTAGGGCCAGCAGATTTAGATTGCAAAAATCTGGGTAATCATGAAATGACATACAAAAAATAAATTAAATTAAAAATTAAAATTAAAATTAAAAAAAGAGAGAGATACAGAAAATGTACACTCTTTGTTGCCAATTAGTGGTGATCAAGATTTATACAGCCCAAATTTGCTAACTCTAAGCTATGATCTGAATATTTGATGAGATTGCTCAGTTAAAAGGAAGATAGAGTCTCTGAACATGTTCAGGGATACTCTTCTTTACTACCAAAATAATTCCATATATGACGCATGATATTGGGGGGGGGGGGGGACTGGGGTCAGTCATGGTGAGAGATCTGATATAAGTCAATATCTAGCCTGTCCTTATGCATTCCTTAGCTGATTTGGGTCTCTCCACCTTCTTTCCATTTCCTCTGATGGAATAGCAAGAGGTCAATGGTCATGGCAGCAAAACCATATTTTTTCCCTTCAGTTGCACTTTTTACTCCATAGGGACCAATGGAGCTTTCATAAATAGCAAGAAGAGTATATCTGCAACATGTATTTTTTCCCCCTTTTTTTCCCCCTTGCCTCCCAAAATGATTCACCTTGTGACAATTCTGAATCTGAGAAAATATTCAGACATAAGCAAAAGTGTCTACCTGCCTTCCTCAACCTGTGACTTGGAAATCTTGCCTGAGTACTCCACTTATAAGAATCAACTTACAGAAGAAATATGCCCCCAAATATGTCTGAGTGAACCTTTCCCTGGGAGAGGGAGGGGGAGAGAGGGGGGAGGAGAGGAGAGGAGAGGAGAGGAGAGGAGAGGAGAGGAGAGGAGAGGAGAGGAGAGGAGAGGAGGAAGACTGGTCATTCTGATTGGGAGTTATGGCTGCTGTAGTCCAACATGGCCATAGGAGAGAAAGACAGGTGCATAGCCTTGTAAAATGTCCTTCTGAAAATCAGTGAGATGACTTCCAAAATAGTGTACCTAGGAGTGTGGTTTTAAGAATGATTGCACAAACACTTAATACTTGGCCTGTCTACACTGAAAGGCCCAGTTCAAGAACTACATTATATTCAGTTTGGGTTGGGTAGTAACTCTCATCCTCTATCTCTACTATGCAGCCAACATCCAGACAAAGCACACTGATGGACATCCAAAGACTCAGTTAGCATCTCTCTGCAAATTCCCCAGGTTTTTTTGTTCAACCAAAGAGACAGCCTATTCATGTTTGTGGTTTCTTCACTTCTGACTTTCAAGAAATAGGAAACACACAAGATATTCAGATGCTGCAAAATTCAGCCACATGAAGGAAGCTGCCTTCAACTGGGATCCTTTATATCTGTAGGCACTCTGGCAAAAGGTTTGGCAGGTGATCCAAAAGATTTACTTGTGGCCATAAGGAGCTCCAATTGAAGTATGCTCCAACCAGAAATATGCTGACAAGTTGTCTCTCATATGATGCTGAACCTGCTTTCCCCATGGGATGGATTTCTGCATTACGTGACTGCATTAGTTGGGGCAATCACTAATTTCATCTACTCATGGCAATTCCTCTGATTATAAAATCACATTAAGAAATTGCAGTTTATAATCCTAGTGTACTCTGACCCATATTCAAAAGGATTTGTTTGTTTGTTTGTTTGTTTATCACATTTATATGGCTACACATATGCCAGAAAGAATTTTGAGCAGCAAAAGGATTAACTTTGCTTGTGGTGATCAATAAGTTAGGGATCTGTGAAATTATGCACAATTTTTAAGATGGATTCTTAAACTGAAATGCAGCATCTTTTCTTCCTTAACTTACATTTCATCCATGGATTTCAGTATTATTTCAGCAGCTATTTTGTTCTTTCCCTCCAACAAGATAGAGAAATCTACTTGGCAATCTACTGCCTTAGCAAATTGTTAAGCTGATATTACTTGGAAATAGTAATTCCAGGTTTGCTTTGAAAGTGTGAGGATGGTCAGAAGTAACCCCAAATTAAAACAAAAATTAAAAAGGGATCCCAGATTTACCAAAACAACAACCACCACAAAAACTACCTCTGTGAATATCATGGATTGATAGAAAAACCAGAAATTTCTGACCAGGGGTCAGCCTTTTCCCTTCTCAGCCTTAGTTCTGTCCCAGTCTCTGACTCTCCACACAACTGTGCTCAGCTCAGCTCAGCTCAGCTCAGCTCAGCTCAGCTCAGCTCAGCTCAGCTCAGCTCAGCTCAGCTCAGCTGCCATCCCCAACAGAGTTTTGCTTTCAAAAGGCAACAGGCTCAATGGTGCAGCCAGGCTATTGGGCTGCACATCTTCCTTTTCCTCCTCTATTAGCCTTGAGTACAAAAGCATCCTTTTTTTAATCCTTCTGGCAGGCAGTGCAGGATCAGCTCCCTTCCCAATTATAGTGAATGTTCTAGCTTCCCCAGTTCTCCCCTTCTGACAATGCCATCTGGAAAGGAAGGCAGTTGGGAGTGGAACACGGCTTTTGGTTTTTGTTTTGTTCTGAAACAGAGGTAGGACATTTAGGAGAAGTTGTTTACCATAAGTGAAGGGTAGCAGACTTGGTGACCTCCAGATCTTATGAATTACAACTCCCACAATCCTTGGCTATTGGTTGGGCTTACTAGGCTCATGTCCAAGAGAGCAGTAACTTGTCTACCTCTGCCATTATAAACCCCTCCCCCCGTTGTAATTAATTCCACAAGTAACTTGATCACACCAGTGACCTTTGGTTTCATGCAACAAATCCAAAGAAGTGAAAACTGCCCTCTCCCTCTCTCAGACAGCCATTATATCAACCTTGGAGGAAGCATCCTGGAAGAGGGAAGGAAGAACTGAGGCACCATTCAGCCCAGAAGCCTGATCAGTTGGGTTCTCTGCATCATCACAAAGCCATTGCCATCAATTGACCTGTCTGAAGGATTATAGACACATCTTTGGTTTAACTTTGAATAATTCACTTTTTTTTGTTTGTTTGTTTCAAATTGTTTCTATTAATTATTAGTCGATAAGGACTAATAGGAGGATAGTCACCCTGAAAGGTGGGGTGTAAATAATAAGGAACTAAAAGGCCAATTAGTGCATGAAGTCTACATTTTGATTTAAAGAAGAAATATGTTTTCCAAGGAGGAGAAGCTAAATGGTTTACTGAAAAGATAGTAAAACTGCAGTAGGGATTTATGCAAGGCCAAGAATATAGAATGATTATTTTATTCACTCATGATGTCCAGGTTTCCTAAATAAATAATATCCTGCAAAGAAAGAAACCTGAGTATTTTGACAAGAGAAGCTTTAAGAACTAACAGTTTGTTCATTCTTCTCTTCCCCCCCCCCCCAATAATTCATTTTATATCTTTAACAAGATTCATCTTTCTTGCAAATCATGTGGCCAGCTCACCTCTCACCAACAGTTTCCTATCAAGAATATATGTGGAAACAGTTGGGAGGGGGAAAAAAATCCGTTCAACACAAGCTGGATGGCAAAGTTCAGTATGTCCAAGAAGAAGGAACAGAAACTTTGATGTTTCTAAACTCTTCTCTTGAAATCTTATGACCTTGGATTTTGCAAGCATTTCAGGAAAATTACGTGTCGATTGGGTGCAGAGCAGGAGAACCTGGCTGTGATTCACTGTCTTACAGTCTGTGTAGTTAACTCCTGAATCATTGCAGGGCAGGAACTCTTCTGTCTAGCAGGAGCCTATTGTCAGCAGGGAGGTCAGGAGACTGATTTCTGCACACGATTCCCAGGAGGATCCTGGACAGATTATGGAGGCAGCAAGCTACAGTGGGGCTGGGGTGGGATTGTAACTCTTTTTTCTTGAGACGCTTATAAAGGCACTATCTCAAGTATACAGGGAATTCACAGAGCAGATTTAGTCCACAAATTCTTCGCATGTTCAGCACAGTCTTCAGCAACTTGAATCACAATGTGTATGTGCTGTCACAAGGTAGGATGTACATGAAAATCATTCCCATTATATGTGTCTCGGTTGCTCTTTTCCATCCCACCTTTCTCTCTTTCACTCTCATGTACACACAAACACATATATACATGCGTGCAAGAGAAATAACTATTTGCTCCCTTTATAGCAAGATTGTATGGGAAGAAGTGACACTTAGGCTTTGCTTTGTAGCGGGGATAAAGAAAATGGAGGTCCATGGGCCAAGCTTTCCATTTTTGACTGAGATCCATATTGCTTGTGCTATTTCCAGGTCAGCCAACAGCCAATAACACTCACGGCTCTGTTACCTCAGCTGATGTGGAAATAAAACAGATCAGCCAGAATTCATCTAGAAAACTGGTGTGTGATATGCTGCATTGCAGATTAGTCCATGTTGTGTAATCCAGGTCAGCTGGACCCAGGTCACACAGTGAAAGCACCCTAAAGACACATTCTGCAGTGAAATCATCGCAGCATATTAGGCAAATGTTGCAGAGAAAATGTGGGGAACGTAGCTTTTTCCTTGCTTACCAATTGTCCTGATCAGTGTATTGTAAATGAGGCTAAGCCAAGTGATCTATTGTAAAAAGATCTTTGGAAACATGCCCTAGGACTGAAACACTGGCATTTCCAGGTAAGGCTGGGAAAAGCTCCTGTCTGAAGCCCTGGAGATCTGTTATTAGTCAGTGCAGACAATGCTGAGCTCAGTAGAGCCCAATAGTCTGACTCAGTGTAAGTGAGCTTCTTAAAAATGTCTTGAAAATACTCCCATCCTACCTTTTAGTCTAAAACAAGTAAGATTTCTAAGGCAGCCAAAGGAATGTTATCTTTCCTTAAGCTGCTTTCCTTAGGGTGACTGAGTGCAAAGTGGGGAGCAAGGAAGGGCAAAAACTGTCTCTTTTAATAATTAGAAATTATGTGAGAGAGGGAATTTGGATAGATGCAACATGTGACTCAGAAGAAAGTTTTTTTACACAACACCCAAAGTCCCATAAGGCCACATTAGGTCACGGTAATAGCATCTGTTCAGTTTGCCCAGTGCTACTTCTCTAAGTGTTTGCTCAATTTTTCCTCTCTCTGTACAGATGCTGCAGAACCTTCTGAGAGATTAATAGGGGCTGGTTGGAGCAGTAGGCGCACTCTTCCAATGGTATCGAGTTTGCCACTTTCCTCTCTCTACCTGAAATGCAGGTCTGCAAAGCAGGAAACACAAAAACAGGATGTAATGATTGGCAGCACTGGGCACCCCAAAATGTTCATTTGTGCTGGGAACCGAGAGCCAGCAACATGAGGTAGATCGTTCCCGAATTGCCTTGTGGTTAGCTAACAGACGTGGAATAGGTAGAAATGACACGTGCTATTTAATCAGTTGCGCTGCAGGAAAAAAACCCAAACTTGCCTTGCGTCATGCACCTCTTCTTTAGCCATCACAAGAAGCAGAAGTAAAAAATAGAACACCTTCCTTAGTTCCAGGTTGCTAAATTGATACAATGGAACTTTGGTAGATCTAAAAAGTGGGCATGTATTGAAACCATCGTAGCCCACCCAAGATCTGCTTCAACAGATTCAATTTACTCAAGGACAATTTGTAAAAGGAGCAGTTATCAGCAGGCTGATGGGGAGAAAGGGTCTGCTGGAGTAGACATTGTCTGCAGTGCGCACTGTTGTTTCTCATCAACAGGTTTAGTGGGCTTCTGAAGTGCTACAGAAATTGAAAAATGGGTTTCACTAGAAAATACCGTTGGACAAAAAACTGAATGTGTGTTTTGCAGTAAATTATAACACTAGTACATATTCAAGTATATGGGAAAGAATTCTGTGTACAGGAGTTTATTCAGTTGCCATGCAGCAGCTACCTAAATAGGCTTATATATCTTACACTTGAAGCCATCAGTCCCTTGGCAATCTCATTCTGGCTGGGGGGTAGAGCCGTATTTGTTGGCTTCTTCCCAGGGAGCCCTCAGATGCACTCAACCTTCTTTATGACAATTCTGTTCATCAAGTTTGTTCATTGTCCCTGGTGCCCTTTTAGCATTAGGATGCCACAGGAATTGGTTGAGCATAGTACCGTGTTCTACCACAGGCACTGCACGGGACCATTTCAGTAGCACAGGTTACAGGCTACTGCTGTCCCACAATCTAAACTAGACTAAATGTTAAAGAACTGAAGGAATGCTAGGTACAAGACTTAAGAAAGACTGAAGCCAGGAGACAACAGAACCAGCTACATCAGTAAGTAATTTGTACATAAGCAGAGCTGACCTTGCCATGGTACTGTATGATGCAACCACTTCAGGCCATAGATGCTGAGGGGCAGCAACAGCAGAACAGAAACAGTCCCTGGAGTGTTTCTCCTAAGCCTCTTCAGCTGAAGTATAGAGCTGTGTGCATTTTGATCTGCCTCATCTGCCCTATGGAGAATGTGATGCTGCCACAAATATAAAGATATGGATCAGTTGCCAGTCCAACACCTTCTATATGTGGCAAGGGGAAGGCCTGTGCATAAGCCTTTAGTTGTCAATTCAAGTTCAACCTTAGGTTTAGCCCTATTTTTTTACTCTTTGTTCTTTCTTTCTTTCTAATTTAAGAGGCCAGTTCTGCTTCTCCAGTCCTCATCTGACAGCATGGCTTATTTTCCAGCTCAGAATCCAAGAGGCAAAAGAACTCTTGGATTAAAAATGGGGGGAGGCAGTATTTGCATGAGTAAATCAATAGGTTAAGATAAGCCACACACTACCAATTCTCCCTTCTGATTCCTTCCCACTTACAAGCATCATGTCCGGTTTGTAACATGTAATATGTAGCTTAGCTATCCTAAACTGGAATGAGTGGAAACAAACAAGAGATTATTGAAGAAGGGACTTGACCAGCATGGCCATGAAAGATACATTTGTACTCTAAACAATGAAAGACAGAAGCATTATATCCAAATCTAGTAAGCATATAGTACTCTAAATCAATATTTCAAGGGCTTACACAAATGTTAGTATAGTTGGAGAGGTTGCCAACAATTGATTCTATAAATGTGATACCTTATCTTATTCCTGCAACTGATTCATCACCATCCCTCCTAAGTGATATGCCTTCTGAGTTGCTTCTTAGAATTCTTGCAACATTTCCTTCCATCGTGTTGAAACTACCTGTGTCCCATTCGTCTGAGCAGGTTGTACCACATTTCCTATTTCAGCTTTGATATAAACAACCTCCCTCAGTTAACCCTGAGCTTCTATCTGAAATAAAGCTGAGATGTTGTGCAATAGGACACCAGCACTGCTGCTGGAAAGGAACCTGTAATGTAAACTTACTAGTTAGCCTTAGGCTAGGAGTCTTCTCTCTCTCAACTTCATCTCTTAGACTCACCCCTTGTCATGCTGGCCTACCTGATTGGGTTGTTGACAAGCTGGCAGAAGTTTGTGACATTTTTAAGCACTTAGAAATGTTTGTGTGTGTGTATAGATAGATTGATATATAGACAAATGTATTACTCTTGTATGCTAAATGCTCATACTTTTCATAAGCGTCACTCTATAAAATTCCTTACGACCACTATTTTCTACAGTATATGTGATTCTTGATTTCTAGCAACTGTTGCACTCCATCAGTCATATCTTGCTATGGCTTGGATAGTGTGTTTTAATCTGCATGTAGCATCATTGGATCTGTTGTCTAGATATTCAATAACAATGGAATTGTCTACAAAGCGATCAGGCCAAAGACTCTTCCCACATTTGGACTCTGGAATTCTAAATGTGACATCTGAATATCAGTCATGGCTATGTATGATTTCTAATATTCATAGATAAATTGCTCTTGGCCTGGTCCACTAATGGCTTTAGCAAACACAGCTAAACAGATGCCTCCTGTTTTCCACTTCCAGTGTAAGATTGCAGGCAAAAAGGAGGGAGAAAGGTGCACCAGCAAAGTTTATGATACAATCTTAGAAATTTGTACAAGTAAATAGTACTCAGTCTGAAATACAAGCTAAGACTAGTTCATATTTTAAAGCAAGCAACATTCTTACTAATAACTTGTTCTAAAATTAGACCCATTTAGAAAAATTATGCAGGAAACAGAAATTGCAACTACCAAGCTATACTCGCAAACTCTTTAACTTAAATGATTTCTCAGTGTGGATCATTTGCTCAAAAGTAGAACCTTGGTGGCCAATTAAATGCACACTTATGTAGAATTAGTTCCCACAGCAATCAATTGTACAAGTTTGCTTTGCTGCAGCAGGCATAACCATGAAGGTTTTTTTTTTTTTTTTAAATCTTGTTGACTTCAAGCTTGGTCTATCAAGCCAATCTCAGCTGATGCAAGTTAACAGTATTTATCCATCTGTTAGGAGAGCAAATACACCAGAAGAAAAATATCTGGAGAATATAAGGTTAGGTCACAAAATCTTTTACAACAGTTTTGTCCTAAAACTAACTTGTCACACTAGTATAGAAGCGTTGATAGATTCACTTCTCCAACAGAAGCCCTGATACTAAAGTAGGTACCTAGACAGCCCAAATATATATGGGTGTGCATTGCTACTACATACATATTTGTAACACATTCACCCCAAAACACCTTCCAGTCTTTCAACTGCCATTCCATCTTAGTGTTTCAGAAGCCTCCCATCAGTCTATTTGGAGGGATATTCCTTCCTATCATCTCTTCCTAAGATCTGTATCCTGAGTGATTATTATTAATGTTGTATATAAATCTTCCCCTTTTAACTGCAGATCAATAGAACAGAAATAATCCGGTTCTACTTTTGAATTTCTATCTCTTTGCATTATCCGCTGTTAATATTTCTCCTGACTGCTTCCTTCCTGCTTTACACAAGATTTTGTGTTGCTTAATGCTCTACCTGCTGGAAACAACAAATGGTTAAAGGTACACTAAGGAGTTCCTTCTTTACTCTCACCATTTGTAAATTGTTCCTTAGAGTAAGGCCTTTTGGGTGGAGTGGCTTGTGCATTTTGTGTAATGGCACAGTAAATCTCCATGGTCATGTTGCCCCAAATACCTCACTTTGAGAAAACTGAGGCAATTCTGATGCAAAACAGAAAGTGCAGACAGAGAGGGCAGAGGTAGGATACATAGGTGTGTGTGTGTGTGTGTGTGTGTGTGTGTACATATACACATACATACACATACACACACACACATACAGGCCTTCTTTGCAGCCCCAACAGCCCAGAATCAGTGTGCCTACTTTATTGTTTTGGGGGATCCAGAGGTTTAACCCCTGAGGAACTTCCCCATCAGAGTTTTGAAACAAGGGTTTCAGCAGGCCAAATGTGTCCCTAGAGCTCATGAGAGTGGCATAACCTGCTGTAGACATACTGAACTAGATGCACCAATGGTCAGACTTGATGGAAGGCAGATTTCTATGGTCCATCTGGAAAGGGGGCTCCTGCCCTGTAAGTTTTGCATCCAAGGCCCTTTAAGATCAGGAGTGAAGTAAAGGATGAAGGAAGCTTTCAGTAGTGTCACTGTAACATTAGCGGGATTGAACTAAAGCCTTTATGGTATTATTGTTGCTGTTGCTGTTGGAATCTGAAGGAGTCCAAAGCTGTGATGAGCTATCATGGTAGCAGCTCCTCTATTCAGCCCCCAATAGGGAGCACACATAAAACACATATGTTATTTTAAATGCAATGCAAAATCATTTACTTTTTAACATATATTTTACTGGTAATCATGTCCTGTGTTTTCCAACAGGCAAAAGGCTAAACTCCATTCATGATGTTAAAAAATATAAAACATACAAAAATACAAATGCAAGGTCTTACCATTCAGTATAGATGAAATGAATAAACTGTAATCATTTCACCTTTTACAGCATACAGATGGTGAAAAAGGTAGCAGACAACTCTCAAAATGGTTGGAAGAGAAAGAAGGTGTTTGAAAAAGTAGAACTAATCAGGCTTTAAAAAGCCTAAAACAAACCCATCTTAAAGAGAATACATAAGACCAGGAGTGGGAAAGAGGATCTGTCTAAGGCTGGTTCCTGCCCCAAGACTCCTTCCAATGGGCCAAAACATATCGCTGGGGTGGAGACAAAATGAATCCTCTTCCTGGTCCCTCGACTATCATCTGGTTCCCAGGAATACCCAAATCACTAAAGTCAGTCTCTCTTTCTCTCTCTCTCTCTCTCTCAGCTATATTAGACTTCTCTGTACATGGGGGCCAAGGTATGGCCATATTTGCAGATGTTTCATACAGAGCATCTATAAGCCTAGGAGCCTGGGAGACATAAAGACACAAAGGAAAGAGAGAGAAGGAAATAGGTAGAGAAAGAACTATTAGTTCCAAATGTCTTTAGACCTCTCTGTCCATTTCAATCCTCCTGTTCTCATGTGCTCAGTATACAGGCTTCCAAATACCAGGTTGATTACAGTCCTACTATGTTTCTCTTCTCCCTATTCCTTCCTGTGTTACCAGTACTTCAATGAAAGGTCATTGATCTTCTACTTATCTTTATTTCCCAGGGTATGTTATACCAACCCCTATGTTAAATTAGATTGTCTCTTGGCATTCTGGAATTTTTTTTAAAAAAAAAAAAGACAACATAATCACAAGCTCAAGACTAGATAGATGGGGATAATTTGAGCAGCAAGTTGCCAAGCTGGGTTTCTGGCATCAGACAAGAGAAAGGAACCTCAAATAAATGATGGGTGTTTGGAAGATGGCAAATGCAACAGGGCTGGGAGCTCTCCAAATTATATTCCTGTAGCTTGGTTAATTTCTAAATTGCATTACACAACATTATGTATTGTGTTCTTTAAGCAGGCAACACTGTTGTAGAAGATCAGGTATTCTAAAAGAATAAGTGTCCCCTTGGAGAACAAAAACATTGTGGTTTTTCTTCCTCTTTGCAGATTCCATTAGAACACAGCAACCATTAGCAAGGTATATTTGCAGACATCTTTCCAGCAGAAAAGAGAGCTATTCTCTGTCATTTGGCTACATCTGTAGCATATGTAAGTGTTTGTACTGCTGGTTAAATTCTTTGATTACTTCTCATTAGGGATCAGTGAGTAACGTTTTGGTATTTCAAACACTCCAAGTTCAGGCCAGAATCAGATTTATGTCAGACTAATGTAAGCTTTGTGATTCAATTTAACGCCATGACTACAACTCACAAAACTCGAGGTGTGTGATCAGATTGCATATTGGACACCAATTGTGGAAATGAAGCTGGCAGAATAACATCATCTCTGTTATAACATGGGAGGGGAGAGCAGAGATACCTGCTCTGGCATTTGGCAGACAAATTATTTTTTTTAAAAATGCCAACATCCCATGCTTAACTAGTTAGATGAAATTACCTTAAACAAATTTGGTAATTGAGATGCAAATTTGGAGCACAGTCCAACCCAAGTTAAGTATGTTTAAAGGTGCAATCCTCTGCATCTATAACCAAGAATAGCTTCATCTCATGTGGACTGAATATGACTTTCTTGCTGTTTTCAATTATTTGTTTGAGAGGAATAAATGATGAGGATCTATATTAAAACCACTGATATGTTGTTCGTTCATAAATTATCTGGAGTCACATGTGAGACTGCAGCTGTCACATTATGCATGACACCAACATGTTCAGAATGGTTGAAAAACAAATAACCTGCAAAGGGCTCCAAACTGACCACTTTCCAAAACCGTTTCATGGAAGAATGTACACAACCCAGCAGCACACAACTGAGATCTCCCACTTTAGAAGCAGTTGTTGATGGTATAAAGGCCTGTGGGAAAGGTGCATTTTCTCTTTCTGAAAAATACATTCAACTGAGGTCACACGATCCAAACCAAAACATTTGAAAGCAGTGGGTAGGAACTAGACTGTTTGCTTAACGTACGTTTAATTGACTTCAGTGACTCGTGACTAAATGTAAGTCCAATTTACTTCACTAGGAACCAATTTTATTTCTTTGCTTATTAGATTAATATCCCCCCTTCCATTCTGGAGCTCAAGGGAGCTCTGAAGTAATTAGTAGTGCAGCTCAGTGCCTATCTACTCAAAGCTAAGGTAGGTAGCTACAGGATTGATTGCAGCCTTAGTCTGGACCAAACCCAGCAGATGTGATAACTGTTTGGGAAGATATATATGAGTGGGATATAAATGAATTATGCAAATAATATCTAGCCCTTAGAGGTAAATGCATAAATCCAGTTGGAAATGGCATCCGAGTAAAAAGGGTCACAAAGTAAAAAGTGAAACTGAAATGAATTAAATGAAGTCTTAGAGCACCATAATTACTATAAGCACAATAACTGAATAAATAGCTAAACAAATAGAGGGAAGGGGAGCAAACCCAGCTAAAAATTAAATGCAGTGACAGTAGTCAAAAACCAGTCAACAAATAAAGAAGGGGAGAATATGGCCTCAGACATTCACTGCTAAATTCTCAGGAGACCAGAAAGGGTTGAAAAGGACAAAGCTGCCTCTCACCTGTTTGTGGTGTCCAAAATGTTACCTGAAGTTTAATACAGACATATTTGGTCCATGCACATCTCACAGGTAACTCTGTATGATCAGAATGTCTCTTACAAAAAAATACTGTACCTTCAGCCTCCATCAGCCAAGGGAAACTGATCAAATTTCATTCCAAACAAACATGGCAAACATTATTCCTGATGTTTAATCAAGAAGAAAAGAGGGTAGTAGCAAGTTGGCTGACTCCATTGGTTTCTGGCACTCTGATTCCTGACAATGTGTGCATAAGGCTTGTTGAGAGTACAGAATAGCTGGATATTAGTTTTAATGGTGGGCAGAAACCTTTAGTGTCCTTGACCTCCCAAATAATTACATAAAGTCACCAAAGAACATTGTATTATATAATAACAAATACTGGGTGAAATCCAGGATTATCTCTCTTCCGTCTCTGCCAATGGAAAATCTCCATTTCTGAAATTTACTTGGGTCACAGAATTCTTGGCAAAGAAGCTGAGTTGTCTGAATAAAGAACCTTAACCAATCAAAAGTTTATTTTATTTTTAGAAGAAAACATGAAGAGTTTATTGTATTTACTGATGTCTGATGAATGAGATGAGGTCTCTTCCCTTGAAGAGGTACAAGTTAAGATTAAACCGCTTTCCTTGAGTTTTAAGAATGTAAGCGCTGTGCTGAATCAGACTAAAGGGTTATTCAGTTTTCCATTCCGTTTCACCACAGATGCCTATCCGGAATCCATAACCACAAGAGCTATACAATGGCATCATCCGCTTAAGTTTTCAGGCCCTAGTATTGAGAAATGTAGGCTCACAGATACTCCAAGGAATATTAAGCATCATCCATAATGATTATTATGCTCCATTAATCTGCATACTCTTTTAAAGCCACGCAAACTGACAACCAGAGCAACCTCTTGTGAAAGGAAATGCCTCAGATTGTGCCATTGACGCATCTTTCTAACAATCGGACATCAGCCTAATTCTCACTAAGGTGATAAATCTGGGATTGGGTTGCATTAAATCAGCATACACGAGGGCTCACACTCCAGAATACGGCACCTTCCCCAGTAAATCTCTGCACTGGTATGCCAGAAAATTAGATTAGACCCTCTCTGCATGACTTGATAAAGGGGTTCTTGGATAGTCATCTGAGCAGCCATTTACAAAATGGTGTAGCACAAACTCAAATTTATTATCCCAGTGGGAGTTAACCTTGTATTATAACATTCAGTTTGTTGTGTGACCTGAAAGTAACAAAAATATAACAAAATTACTAGAGAAACAGAATATCAGTTCCGTATCTAGTTAACAGCTATATAATAATATCTGGAAATTATGGTCATCCCCCTACCCCAAGTTCAACCATAATGAGTTTATTTACAAAAAAAAAAATTAGCAGAATCTATACAATAGTTGCTTTAGACAGCATCTTAAGAAGTGAAAAGAAGCAAAAGTGGCTGATGAATTGTAAGAGTTTTTTATTATTAACTCAGAACTGTCTCGTGCTTTATTGGTTACACCACAGTTCTATTTGGGTGAAGTAGTGGAAATATGATTATTTTTAAAGTGTTGTAAATAAGCCCAAGTAAATAAAATCATTGGATTTGTGTTTCAGAGATAAGCCAACGTTTCTGATAAATGCCCAGGTTAATGGGCACAGAGGAGGGTGTGTATTCTGGGTGGCTGATCTCCTTGCCCGTGTCAAGACTGCCTTGCATTTCAGTCGTTGCCTAAGCAGGCACTGACAATGTGTCTGCTTATATTAGGTCAAGTTTTGCCAACAGTGGGACAGCGTTCTGTGGGATGTGATGCACAGAAGAGTCAGGTGCCCACCCAAAGCACAGGCTGACTCTGACAAGAGGCAAATACTTCACCCCAGCACTCCCATCCCATCCCATCCACCCGCTGATGTAGCTAATTAAAGCAGCACTCAGGCAGAGTGCTTCTTTCAACTCAGCTGCTTTCCCCAGAAAACATACTCTTAAAAAATATTTTACGATGGCTGTTAGCTTAGATTATTTCACAATTGGGTATTACACTACCATTAAGAGGCGTGAAATCGCCCAAATCAGTATACAGTACTGCACCTCAGTCCTTTTTCATATGCATGTAGAACAAGAATGGTGTACTCAAGAATGTTGGGGGGGGGGGGGAGATCTAGCCTGCTTTGGAAAACCTATTATCTTTATAAGAAGTGGCAATTCCTTTTTGTAAAGACAGTTTTATTAAGCCACAGGAGAGCCAATCGCCTGAATGGTTACACCTTGAAAACACAGATATGACCGTAATAACATCAGTGAGTTTTCACTAGGAAGTTGGACTGAAGCATGGGAAATTGTGGGGAAATGATGGGAGCATTTAAAAAAAAAATTGCTTGTTTTTCTTGCTGTAAAGCTGGCACGATATTACTTTGGTTTGTTGTTCCTCCTTAGTTGTTAGATTATTTGCATGATAGCTTCAGTTCAGACTGTTTTAATTTTTACAAGTAGTGTTATTTTGTAAAGTGCATTTGAGGAGCCACATATGATGCCAACCTACATTTCTGAAATAAAATCTAAAGGAAGTAAAAAGTAAGCAAAAGGTGGAGGATCCATTTGGATGACAGGGCCACAGATGTATTTAATGATCCCCCCAAATGAGATAGGACTACACTTCCTATATTTCCAGACTGTGTGGACTCTGGAACTTGGGAACTAAAAAGCCAATGCATTTGGAGGCCAACTGGTTAGAAAAGATAAGTGTTAATTCCAAAATTACACCAACCTGATTTTTTACAGCTAAAATATTGTCTTATGAAATAGAGATATAAACTGATCTCATAAAGATAAACAATGGTATGGAATTTAACAAGGTTCTGAAACTCCTTTCTGTCCTTCACTCCCTTCTGCTGAAATCAATAAGTTGCAAAAGCTAAACCTGGGCTGAATATAACCATTACCAACCTTTCCAAAAAAATTCTGAAAATCCTTGGATGTTTATTTTGTCCACTATGTCAAGAAAATAAATTATATTGAATCTCTATATTCCCATGTTAAAAGGTGCTTTTCCCATATTCCCTTGAGGATAAGATGCTACAGAAGTCACATTTTTTTTATCCGTGTTGAACATTTTGGATTCTTTTTAGAGGGAGACAGAAAATGTTGAGGAGGGAAGACTCTAGAGATATTAGCAAGCGTTCTTGTGCCTTCATTGTGGTAAAATTTTACCAAGGTATTTAAAACATGTGTTGCAGAAAATGTGATTTACGGACAAATTGAACAGCGTTCAGTGACCCTCAAACTCACATGGCCACCTGTGTGTAATGGGCTAAGGTCAAAGCATTCCCTTACTTTTTTCAAACATATGGCAGAGACCTGATTCAAGTTGGTTATTTTTTCCTTGCTGTTTGTATTCCTTAGCCTCTTTGGGGTGCTTCACGGATTATGAATTTTAAGGGAGGGGGGAATAACTTTAAACACCTTGATACAATCTTGGTTATCTATGTATATGGCTTAAACCTACACTGTACAAATGGGGCCTGAAACAAAATCAGATATGTGGAAGGCTCCTTTTTAGGAATCCAGGCAACCTGTCATGGTTAATAGCCTAGGACTGGAGAGAGCCAGCATGGTGTAGCAGTTAAGACTAGGAGCAGGGAGACCCAATTTCTAGTTCATATTAAGACATAGAAGTGACTGGGTAACTTTGGGTCAGTCACACTCTTTCAACCCATCTTCATAGTTCAGGAAAAATTGGAGGACGGTGTTATAGATGCTGCTTTGAGCTCCTTGAAGGAAAGATGTGGTATAAATCTAACAAGCAAGCACCCCCGTTTCCATTCCATCTTCCTCCAAACTCCTTCAGTTTTCCCTTTTTTTCCTTGGTCAGTGTTGTGGGGCCCTTGAGTTTGTTCCCCATTCATGGAGCTGTTGGTCCCCACTCTATGGTTTTGCTTCCATAGGTAGTGCCGTTGGTCCTTCTACAAACCTTAGGGGTCTCCCGAAGCCTGCTTCTGACTCTCTTTTATAGGTGGATGGCACTGTTTTGTCAATATATGGTAACTGCCACCACTCTGAACCATAATCTCAGAGAAAGCATGAGATGCTACTAATATGCATAAAGAGTAAGTGTGGCTGCAGACAGTGCTAGCAAGAAATGGGCAAGGGAAGGTAGCTAAAACATCAAGATCATGCAACAGTCATCCCACATTGGCTCAGTTCATAGGATTGCCTATAGATTTGTATGATTTCTGCTTAACTATTCCTTGCCTGTGGGTCTACGAAAGTTTGTGGTAAGTGGAAGATTTGTGTATCTTATCTTTCCTTCAGAGATCTTTGCCACTGGTGAAAGAGGGAGTAGTCATGTAACCTGTCCCGACAATACTGATTAGGCTTACTTCACCACAAGGGTTGGGTGGAAAACTTTGAAATGTAGGTAAAGTCTGTAAGCCTTGGCAAGCCAAGAATAAAGAGGAGGTTACGGTACTCAGGACCATGGCAACAAAAAGTGAGGGTTAAATTTTTGTGCATGTAGCACTGTTACATTTTTGGTGGTACTTCATCCTATCTTCTGGCTGTTACATTTCACCAATAAAATGTTTTTTTTTTTAAATGTGCAGGATTTGTCTCAACTATTACCCATCATACTGGCTTGTGGAGAAAACATGATGTTGCCACCCTGGCTAAGTGGCATACTGCTATGCAGATTTGACCAAGAAGCCCCCCTTAATGGTCCTTCAGCATCACAACCATTAACTTTAAAATCCAAAATGCTTCCCAAAGATGATCTTTTAATCCTTAGAATGTTCATCATCAAGGATGCCCAGACAATTCCATGGAGGAAGAACAACTGCCTCCGGGGGAAAGCTGGGGCAGTCAGAGAGGCAGTCTTCGTGAACTCTCTAGTTGTTCCCCTCTGCCAAAATGCAGAACTGAACATGGCCCCCAACTTCTTACGAGGCCTTACGCTAGCTTGCAGCCTCAGCTGTGGTGGAAGACACCATCTCATCACCAGGACCAAAGTAAGATCCAACTGCTAGTCTGGGAGAAAAGATGCCATCTTTGCCTCAAGCAGCAGCATGTCATGGGCCGGCCCTGCTTGCCTTCTTGGAGCCACAGATGGCAAACTGAAGAATGGCTGCCCAAGTTTGATTCTCTAATGACAGATCTAAGGAGTTTATTTGTGCAGATTGCTGAACACCCACGAGGAAGAAATTTGTTTTCTGCAACACATCAGGCCTTGATAAATTTAGCCACTTCTGAGAACAGTTTCTCCCCGGTGATTTCCTGCCTTCAGTGTCTTTCCTTGATGTTTTCTGTTGACCTGTTTTTGAAATCCTTAGCTGATATGCCCACTTGAACATTTGAATTTTTAAATGAATATATTAATTGATTGCAATATACTCCATCCTTCTACTCGGAATCCTGTGATTGGGATAGGGAATTCATGTCCAAATTCAGACAGCTTTCTGAAAGCAGAACTCAGGGTATTTCTTTAAAAAAAAATCTAGTGAGATTTCTTTTAATTTCCACTCATAACTTTTGAATTCACAAAATCAAACTTTAATGGAGTTTAAGGCGATCTGATCACAATAGTAAGAAAGCAGATGAAAAACATTTCTGCCTGTAATTTTCTCTGATAATTCTGCCAAACATTTTAGACACATTTTGGTATTTGATGGTATGAAATACCACAGGAAAGTATCTTCCATTTACAGAAGCCACCTGCTCCCAACAGCTTTTCTGAGATTCTTTTTAAAAAATGTGTAATACAATACAAACATGTGTGTTGCATTAAGTCAGGTTATCCCAGGTCATGCCATATGACACAATATATCCCAGGATAATCTGATGCAATGCAAATCACTCACTACAGCATAAATTTGAAGAAAAGCCTTTTTCCCCCTCCCCAGCTGAACAGACAACAGCTGTTGTAGATAAAGTATCCATGCTATCCCACATGGGCAGGTATTTCTGGCTTGATATTATCTGCATTAACGATAGATCATTCTGCTTGACTGTATTAACTCTCCACTGCAAATTCAGCCAAAGTATTCCAATTGCTGTTTTTAAAAAATGTTGAATTAATTTAAAGAAACATTTCCTATCGTGTCTGTGCAATCACCACTTACTGGAAGCATGGCTCAACAGCACACACAGTGTAGCGTATTGACTGAATCCCAATCCAGATTGGGGAAGTATGGGTTCAAACCCCCATTCAGCCCTAAAGTTCATTAGGTGATCTTGACCCATTTACTGTCTCTTAGTCTAATTTATTTAAAATGGAGGAGAGGGGATCCTGTATTCTATCTTGAACTTTTTTTATTTGTGCAGGGAGAAGGAGGAGGATATAAATTAATGGCATATACCGGCTACAAGGTATCATTTCTATCCTGATCCAGAAATTTGGAAACTAGATGGATTTGTTTGAGACCGATTCAGAGGCTACTTAATGCTGCTGGGGGCTGAATTCAAATCTCGTTTCAGAAATCTGTGTCTTACACTGTGTCTTGCATCGACTATCACTTGAAAAACAATATTACCTTGATAGAATTGAATGAAATTGACAGCACTGTAGTCTTTTGGAAAAGTTCAAATAAATGAATAAAAAGAGAATTGGGCTTTAAGAGTTTGTTAAGGAATCTAAAGTAAGGTGTTTATTTCTTGGCAAAACAGGATGAAATTTGTAGGAATATGAGATTTCTAATGGGGGCAAGTCTACCGAATGTTAATAAATAGATTCAAGGTGATTTTGTGAAAGAGCCAACAGAAAAGACTTTCCGGTTCGCTCATGTATTTTTTGTGGACAACTGCTGGATACTATAAATGTAGAAACATATAGAAAAGCTGAACTTATGAAAAAAAAAAAATAGATGAAGCAATGTTTAAATTTTGAGGAAGGAAAAGATTTGCTTTACCACTAGAAGAGTCGCAAAATTTCTCTCAACTGCCTTTGCCCTACACAGGAAACTATTTTCTTCATTTTCTGTTTTAATCAATGTTCAATTTTACTTTGTTCTTCTATGTTTGTTACATTGCATCTAAGTTTTATCTCCTGTCATATCTTATTTGTCACTGACCAATATACAGTTTTATTCATACATACAAATTCATGCCCATATCTATTCATTAAACAGTATAATACTCACTGGGTAGAAATATATTATTTTATTTTTAAAGTATTATTATCTAATTTAGTCACTTTGTTTTTAACACTTAGGTTCTACATTTAATGTCCTGCTATCCATATTTACTGTACAGTAGTAAATGTCATATGCATTCCTGTTGATGGCTTAAAAATGTTTTAGACTTTAAGGCATCTTTATTGTTCTTTTTAGATAATGTCTATGCTTGCTTTCCTATGTCAGAGCTCTCCATTTTTTGTTCTTTTATTCTTTTTATAATGTCAACTTTTCAATCCATTGTTCAGTGACCATAATAAATATTACCCATATATCTAATTCACCCATATCCCACAGAATCCAAAGAATACTCTTTGGCTTAGCCCAGAGCATGGCTTAGCATGATGCAGAAAAAGGGGTACATGGTTTGGATGTGGTCTCCTGGCTTCTTTTTGTGTGTTGCTGTGTCCTGCCCAAGTCTCACAGGCATACCACCTTGTGCCCTCTGTTAGGACCTCAGTTCCTATCAGTGTCCTCCAGCGTATCTAGTGGAAGTGGATTTTGAGAGTTACAGGTGAAACTCGAAAAATTAGAATATCGTGCAAATGTTCATTTATGTCAGTATGGCAACTCAAAAGGTGAAACCAATATATGAGATAGACACATTACATGCAAAGCCAGATATGTCAAGCCTTACTTTGGTATAATTGTGATGATTATGGCGTACAGCTTATGAAAACCCCAAATTCACAATCTCAGAAAATTAGAATAGTGTGAAAAGGTTCAATATTCTAGGCTCAAAGTGTCCCCCCCTAATCAGCTAATGAATCCATAACACCTGCAAAGGGTTCCTGAGCCTTTAAATGGTCTCTCAGGCTGGTTCAGTAGGAATCACAAGCATGGGAAAGACTGCTGACCTGACAGTGGTGGAGAAAACCATCATTGACACCCTCCATAAGGAGGGAAAGCCCCAAAAGGTAATTGCAAAAGAAGTTGGATGTTCCCAAAGTGCTGTATCAAAGCACATCAATAGAAGGTTATGTGGAAGGGAAAAGTGTGGTAGAAAAAGGTGCACAAGCAGCAGGGATGACCGCAGCATGGAGAGGATTGTCAGGAAAAGGCCATTCAAAAGTGTTGGGGACTTTCACAAGGAGTGGACTGAGGCTGGAGTTAGTGCATCAAGAGCCACCACACACAGACGGATCCTGGACACGGGCTTCAAATGTGGTATTCCTCTTGTCAAGCCGCTCCTGAACAACAAACAACGTCAGAAGCGTCTTACCTGGGCTACAGAAAAAAAGAACTGATCTGTTGCCCAATGGTCCAAGGTCCTCTTTTCTGATGAGAGCAACTTTTGCATCTCATTTGGGAACCAAGGACCCAGAGTCTGGAGGAAGAATGGAGAGGCACACAATGCACGATGCCTGAAGTCCAGTGTGAAGTTTCCACAGTCTGTGTTGATTTGGGGAGCCATGTCATCTGCTGGTGTTGGTCCACTGTGCTTCATTAAGTCCAGGGTCAACGCAGCCATCTACCAGGAGATTTTGGAGCACTTCATGCTTCCTTCCGCAGACAAGCTTTATGGGGATGCTGACTTCATTTTCCAGCAGGACTTGGCACCTGCCCACACTGCCAAAAGTACCAAAACCTGCTTCAGTGACCATGGGATTACTGTGCTTGATTGGCCAGCAAACTCGCCTGACCTGAACCCCATAGAGAATCTATGGGGCATTGCCAAGAGAAAGATGAGGGACATGAGACCGAACAATGCAGCGGAGCTGAAGGCCACTATTGAAGCATCCTGGTCTTCCATAACACCTCAGCAGTGCCACAGGCTGATAGCATCCATCCCACGCCGCACTGCGGCAGTCATTGCTGCAAAAGGGGCCCAAACCAAGTACTGAGTACATATGCATGCTTATATTTTGCAGAGGTCCGATATTGTTCTATTTCCAATCCTTGTGTTATTGATGTCATGTAATATTCTAATTTTCTGAGATTGTGAATTTGGGGTTTTTATAAGCTGTACGCCATAATCATCACAATTATACCAAAGTAAGGCTTGACATATCTCGCTTTGCATGTAATGCGTCTATCTCATATATTGGTTTCACCTTTTGAGTTGCCATACTGACATAAATGAACATTTGCACGATATTCTAATTTTTCGAGTTTCACCTGTATAGTCTAAATCCCTTTGAGTATAATAAAATATTCACCATTGCAACAGAGACTAAAAAGAGGGTAAAGCCAATTGAGAAATTAACCAAACAAAGCACTTTTCTCATCAGCAAGGCTGACTTTTTACTTCTTTTTAAATTAAAACAAATTGTAGGTTAGCAAAATTTAGAAATCCAGCCACTATCTGGGTTTTGCTTCTGCTCTTAGTTGGCAACACAGGTTTAGGATTATTCAGATTTGGATTTGGTCTTGTTAAGAGGAGTTCAGCTTCTGTTCAGATATCTCAGAAAGCTTTAAATTAATTCCCACACAATGCTGGATACAAGAGTCATCTGAATCTGTTTTATAGTGCCAGAACTTTTCCCAAAACTTGTTTTTAAAGTTAGAACTCAGCCATGGTACAAAGGCAGGACGTAATGGTACTGAGCATGTACAGAGTGCCTTTCTTAGCAATGCTCAAATATGTTCATTGTTTAAAAGTGCAAGATCAAATCATGATTTTCATTTATGTGAATGAGTAGAACTTTCAGGTTGCATAGTACAAATTATTCAGTGGATTTTGGTTCATAAATTCAGTACCTAATTGTTCATTAGGGCAGGAAGACCCAATTTCTAGTCCTGCCATAGGCACGGAAGCCAACTGAATAACTCTGAGTAATCACTCTAGATCAGCCCTAGGCAAACCACTTTCAAAAAATGTTACCTAGAAAACTACATGGATTTGTCTATGTAGTCACCAGGAATCAAGACTGACTTGAAGGTGCATGAACACACACACACACACACACACACGAGTATGAACCAGATCTAAGTCATAATAAATGCCACTGTCGCAATTCAGATGGTCCCATCAGTTTCATTAAACATTGGAGTGGTTTGAAAATATGTCAGATTGATTATACAGGATTTGGAAATCCTGCTGATGCTGATAAGTAGGGAGCGCATGGGTAAGTAACCCATGGGCTTTCAGATACTGTTGGACTCCAGTTCCTAGCATTCCTCGGACTGGAAGGACTGGTTTAGGCAGAAGAGAGTTTAGTTCAGCAGTATTCGGAGGGCTGCAGTTTCCAGACTTCTATGGTAATTGAGTACCTATAATTGATCACTTAAAAGCAAGTAAAATATATACCGTAAAAAATATCATGCATAAATTTAATGGCATATGGGATGCTTTTTCTGGCGAGCTTTGTCTGCAACAATATTGCCTTGACAACAGTTGCTGTGAACTCTGATCTAGTAATCTGCTTCCTTGGCCAGCTGATACACACACACACACACACACACACACACACACACACACACCCATCCCCTTTCTTGCATTATCTTTTCTCTTTCCCTTTATCTTCCTGTTCCCTGACTAAAAACTGAAGACCAGATTTCCAATAATCCCACAGAGGCCCAAGACTGCAGCAACAGGGACATAAGTTAATTAATAGAAAATCTTTTCTTCCTGTACCACCCAAATGGATGATATTTTTATTTTTCACAACTTTTCAGATTCTGTTCTAATTTTAGTTGTACGTCTTCAGAGAATAATAAATTACTGACTGGCAAACCATGTTGGAATCATGGTATCTGGGGACTGCCTCTCTTCCTGTAGAGATTGACCATTTTCTCTTAGATCATTATTTGATAACCTCCTCAGGCCAGGTACCCTTGCCTTCAGAGGCGCAGCCAGGGATTAGGTTGGTGGTACCATCTGTCTTAATACTCCTCAATAATATCAACTTAAGAGTTACAAGTCAGGCTACAGAAAAGTGCCAAGGGAAGATATGAAACAAAGACCTTCCCAGTGATAGTTGTGAATAGATAATTCCTCATCCTCACATAGCAACTCTTCAGATCGGGCTGTTGAGTGGGTTTCCCCAGGTTCTTCATTTCTTCATTTCTTAAATTTCTTAAATCATTCCCTGAGGCTCTGTTTCAAGGATTCCTACCTGGCCTTAGTGCTCAAGTTAGGAGATTCTGTAATTTTATTCCACTTGTGCTCTGCAAAAAGATCAAGCAGTTGTCAGTGAAGGGCACAGCATATGAGATCAGCTGAGAAAATTTCAGATAGGCCCATGACAGTTATCTTTAAGCCTTAATTATTTGTTTTTATGATTTTATTTGGCTTTAAACCCATCTCTTTCTCATAGACCAGCCATGTATGGTATCTCAAGGGAATACAGAAAAGACCTAACTGAAGGGGCTTTCCTAGTTGCATGAAAATAAATGCCTCTTCAACAGTCCTAATATAGTACTTGCCAGGGAGGAATTCCCCACCTCATCCCCTGTAAAGCCATATTTACTTAGAAAAGCAACAACTGAAAAGCATGTGAAGTTTTCTTTCCACTGTTTCTAAAAAGTTAAAATACGTGAGACGCAAGGGCATTGCCAAGAATATTTGCCACTTTAATGATTCCCTGTAAAAACTGCTAGTGATGGTAAAAGAGGAGAAGGAAGGAAGGAAAAGGGAAATCTTGATTTATTTATAAGACTGGTATTTTACATTTGCTTAAGTTGCCTTGAGTTTCATAGTCACCTTCTGCATTAACTAGTTAGGTGCCAGGTTCAACTCCTGGTAAGTAGATGGACAAATACTCACTATATTATCTCCAGCAACAACTGCAGTTCTCCTAATGACATTCCAATCATCTCTTTGATCCTGCCCATCCATCTAGCCTATTGTATTGTATTGTATTGTATTGTATTTTACCCAATTTAAACACCACCCAACTCCAAACTGACTCTGAGTGGTGTACAATGAAACCCAAACAGAATAAAAAAATACAGTATAATAATTATTTGAAAAAAGGATAGATGATGAAGAACAAGAACCAATGGTGCATCCAGCTGAGAATGCCCACCCCCCAAAATAAATCCAACAGGGGTACCCAATCAGCCTAACCAAAGGCCTGGGAGAACAGCCAGGCTTTTTAGACTTTCTGGAATGCCAGCAAGGTGGGAGCCACACTCATTCCAGAGGGCAAGGGCTATGACAAAGAAGGCATACTTCCTGGGTCCGGATAGATGACACTGTTTAATTGAATGGACCCAGATTATGCCAATCCAGCCAGGCAGACCCTATGCCATGTGGGTCTTTATGGGCCATACCTAGCATCTTGAATACATACCAGAAGCATACTGGTAGCCAGTGCAGCTCGCAATGCAGAGGTATCACATGGGCATACTGAGGCATGCCCATCACTGCCCATGCCACTGCATTCTGGACTAATTGAAGCTTCCATGTGGTCTTCAAGGGCAGTCCCAGGTAGAGCACACTGGAATAGTTGAGTTGTAAGGTGACTAGGGCATCAATGACTGTCTGAAGAGGCTTCCATTCCAAGCAAGGATGCAACTGGCACACCAGATGAAGCTGTGCAAAGGCCCTCCTGGCCACAGCTGCCACCTGCTCATTGAACAGGAGCTGCAAGTCCAGCAAGCACCTCAGATTGTGCACCACTCTCAAATGGAGAAGTGCTACCCTATCCAAGTTCAAAGATGGAATATCCTCAGATCTGGCCGGTTCAAACACTCACAACTACTTGGTCCTGACAGGACTGAGTTGAGAAAGTTTCTCCCCATCCAAACCAGCACAGCCTCCAGGCACTGGGACAGGACCTGAACAGGCTGTCTGAAATCATGGCTTATCCTCTAGTAAGCTTTTTATCTGAGCAGCAAGTTGACTTGATTGTTAACACCTAGCATCAATCCCCCTATTTGAGGTGCATCCTTCTATCAGTTGACATATTTCAATTTTCTGATGGCCAGCCTTGAATGGCCACCACCCAGAAATAAAACTTCTTTGGCAGTGAGGAAAGTTCTGAAATCTTGAAACCAAACATTCAGATATCTTGGTAGGAAGAAAACATTTTAGAGGCACAGGAAGAGTGCTTCACTGTTTGTGGCAGGTCTGGGGGAGAAAAGATCTATAACTGAGTTTATTATTTTCTGGAGTGGACAATTAATGTTGGTTACATAGAACACTCACAGATGTATTAAGCCTGCTTCAGTCTAGGTTCAAGCCAAACTGGTTTTCAGTGTCTGGAAACATGAACTATATTGGGAAAAGGACAGAGAGAGTGCAACCTTATTATTTTGGGGTAAGCTGTCTACAGCTGTACTATACTACCTATGCTTTCTTAGAGGACTACATGTGTGAGTTGAGCGTAAGAGGGGCCTATTTTTCAGTAGTTCTGCTCCTATATGTAGGTTGGTCCGCTTCACATAACAGTAGGTGAATATCTCTAAATTCCTGAGTAATTGTTCTTAGAAGCACCTTAGGAAACAATTTGTCCCCAACAGTATATAATGTCCTTTGAAGCCATTAATGATCAATGACAGACAGGTCTCTTTCTATTACATCTGAATCAAGAGAGGCTGTGCAGTTCTTACGCTAATGTCTGGATGCACTGATAGGCTATATAGGAGCCAAAAACTGATAACGAATTCTGATGAAACCAAGATCATATGAGTGGCTAGTTCCTGAGACTAGTAAATAGGTAGCCTATCTGTTCTAGATGGGGCTTCATTCTATTAATAGAGCAGTATATCTGCTCTGATTCTCTCTCTCTCTCTCTCTCTCTCTCTCTCTCCATTCCTCTTGTTCCTATTACCACTCCAGTACCCCAAATCCAGCTACTGTTATCCCCATAATAACACTCAGGTATTTAGGTCAAATGATAATATCTGAAAGACCAACTTGAATTCCATCATTAAATGGGGATTTAACAGAGAACTACATCTTCCCACCTCCTATTGACCATTTTGACTATGTTTCATTAACATCCTTTCCCACAGTTTATTAACCCAATTACTTGGGATTGTAGGACATGCTGCACCATAAACTAACCACATGGGATATGATAGTCCAACACATTACACTAAAACATGGTTGACTAGTTTAAAGTCCGGTGTAACATATAAAAATATTCCATGAATTATTACTCCCATTTGCAGCAGGATTTTCTAGATCTAGTCCTAACAATTCTATCAGCACATATAAATAGACATAGAGGCATTACAGCTATTCCTCCTATGAAGTGAGCCTGATTTCCTCCAGTATTCAATTAATTAGTGACAAATGTGTTTACTAGCTATTTCAACATTCTTCACTAAACCTTGACCCCTTTCTGCCTCTACTGATTCAGTTGGACTGCCCAGTAGGTTAGGGCCAAGCACTTAAAAGAAAAGTTTTATAATGCACAGGAGCCCAAAGAAAGTATCTCTCTTTGAAATATTAAAGCAGCCACATCTTTTGCAAAACTTACATGGCTGCTTCAAAAGCTGCTCCTGGTTGTCTCATTTGATCTGAACAATTCTGTTGGTCAAACCTCACAGGCTGAGTTACAAAGTAGTCAACCACATTTTAATCTAATGTGTTGTGCAAACACAACCCAAGTGGTTAATTTATGGTTTAATATATGTCATACAGCCGGGAACAGCTTCTGAAGCAGCTGTGGAAACTTCGCAAAACCATGGATGTTTTAAGGCTTTTAAAAGACGTGCTTTGTTTGCACTCCCACTCATTTTGAAGCACATCTTTCAAATGCTTTGCATAAGCCTATTGGCAAGTGGGTTGGTTTGTTATTTATTTATTTATTTATTTATTTACTTACTTACTTACTTACTTACTTACTTACTTATTTAAAACTATTGCTAAATGTAATGCTTGTGCAATTTCTTTTTGACAACAAAAACACCACACTTAATTTTGAAAAGTGTATAATCGTTCCAATTATTAGAAGGACAGAGAATGATTGTAATGCGACAGTTACTAGCCAATCGCTACTGTTTTTACTCAGCTGCTTTGCCAAACCCACAAAAGTAATTTTCCCTGACTTCAGCACCGAAATAAACGAATGCAGCTCATCAGAATGTATTAGTGTACTTCTAACATGAAACAACATAGGTTTATGTCTATAATTAATGTGCCTTAACGTTCAATCTCTTGCATGTTGTAAAAGTTCAATAGACTGCTGTATTCACATCACATTAGCCATGGTTTGCAATCAACTTGCACCACTGAAATGTATTTCTCTTCTGTGGATTATATCAAGAAGTAATGCTGTATAGATTTTTTTATTTTTTTTTTTTTTGTCCAGACTAAAAAATACCCCCCACCACCACTGTTTTGTGTCAAAATGCATAAATGAAGCAACACATTTTGAAATGTAAACTCTGGGGAGAAAACACATTTTTGCACGATTAGGTTATACCATACAGACCTTCAAAATCTGATAGTTGAGAAACAGTATAACTGAAATGCAACTCCACCTTTTGTAAAACTACTCATTAATAGATGGTGCTACATTGAATTTAATTGGCTGCAGCTCTGTGGATTATTGTAAGAGATGTGGGGTGTGAGTTTGTGTACAGTGATAAGAATTGGCTTCTGATGAATGTAGATTAACATTTCTAGTGCTGAAATGGACAATGTGAGTAGCTATTTGATAGATATTCCCAACAAACAGGAATCGGCCATGTATGACTAGGATCTATTCTGCCCTGCTACTTTTCAACTGAGAATCACACTAATGACAACTCTAACTGCTGCTTGAACTTTTAATTCGGTAAATGTGTTCAACAATTATACTTAAGGTGACTTACTTCTTTGGCAGTGTGAACATAATCCTTGTGTACCAACGCTGAAATACGTTTGTTAAATAATGATAAAATACGATGCAGTACTTACTGTTTTTTCTGAAAAATCTCTTTAAATAAATTAGCGTGACCCAAGGTAGAGTAGAAAACGGTACAAATATTTGACATTTTTCTTTCATGTAAACATTTAACTGCTTTTACATCAACACATTCCTGACCCTGATTATGCATTGTCTAGCAAGTGAAATCTGGCCTCTAAATGTTATATGTTTGATGCTGCTAATTTGGCTTCATCTCCTGCAGCTTACTTTCTGCAATAGGAATCGGCTATTTGCAAGTTGTAGGGTGGTTGGTTATTAAAAAGAGTGGTGAGAAAGGGAGCTTTTAATGCAGTAGAAACAAAGTGCAATTATTTGATGCAAGAACTTGAGAATATCTTAAGTTGGAAATGTGTCATAAAGACATTGTACTTGGCAACTGATCATGTAAACATTTCCAGAGACAATCTTTCATCATATGCACGAGATGCTTCCTCTGACCGACATTGTCTTGTTCTAAAATGTCAACTCTGTAACTTTGATGCTTGCATGCTCCTTCTGTAAATGTCTTCTCAGGCAGACAGTTTACTAATTTGAGGCTCGGCAAACCTTTCGCTGCACAGAACACCTTGAGGTTAGCACATTTCTAATCATTATTTGATAACAGAAATTTGTAAGCATCACATCCCCAGTAACGAGAACATTGTATCTTAGCAACCGGCCTTGATAGTCAAACAATTTCATTAAAGCGTAGCACCTCTTAGCAGGTGGGTGAGTGCGGGTGTTGATAAACATTTATAACATGATCAGCCATTGTGTTTGCCAACACTATAATCAGCATGACAAATATATGAATTTGTTTACAAGCTCGTCAATAGCCAACTGAAGTTGGTAAACTACCTTTCAAGCTGGTTGCTGCTGTTGCAAAGGGATCCGCAGACAGGAGATTTCTTCCTGTTACATAGAAAGAATGGGAAGGTTGTCAGACAAGCAAGGGGGGTAAAGAAGGTATTGTGCCATTACAAAAAAAAAATCCTATTTAAATTGTCACACAAAGGATGTGTGCAATAAGGGCAAGGATTAAATTTATAACCCTGCAAAAAAATTGAAGGAATTTTAAATGGAAGCCTTCCCTGTTTATTACTGTTTTTCTAGTACTGCAGATTGATCGGGAGGAAAATCCTATACATAGAGTCACAAGCTGGTTCACCAATAGCCGATATTTTTCTGAATCCAGAATTTCCAGAGAACCTATAGGTTCAGTTCATGTAAGCGTGAAGTGGCAAAACATCACTGAGTGAAACTAGGCATGGATGAATACACTTAGTTATATTCTTCCTTTCCTTCCTCAAAATGCAACATGTATGTGTGGGGGGTGCATAAGGAATATCCTGTAAATTTGTTTAAAATAGTATGAAATAAATATGGGAAATCCCCTCAAAATGTAATTTAACCTTGGAGTTATATTCGTCTTAATCATGTTTTTCTTACCCCAGATAAGGAACTGTAAACCTTCTATCTAGTTCTTCTTTTACCTTTATCAAAACGGGGGATAAGTTCAAATGTACCTGTTGACAAGGGCTCCTGGAAAATCTTATGGGAAGATTTAAAAAGGGAGTCAGAACATAAAGCACCAGTCCTCATACTTTTCTATACTGTTGCTGTGACCCAGTTACTTCAAGTCTGATTTTCTCCAGTTTATAAAATAACTAGATAGAAACCAAACTCTTGTATTAATAAAATTAGGAGGAGCAAGTTTTAGTGTACCTATAAAACATAAAATACAAACTGTACATAATAAAATCTGATTTTCTACTCCCTATTGTCCTTCCACTGACATTTTCAGAATTTTTAATGAGGCAGACAAGAGGTTTTAAAGTGAAATTCAGAAGAAAAGGAGAAAGACGGCCTCCTTGGCAGGTATCAATATATTATGAGCCAAGGAGAATGCACACCATAAATCATCATCCATGATTTAGGATTTAAGTAAAGCAATCCAAAATATAATGCTATGAGGAAGCCCAAAATGGATGGTTTTGAGTTTCCTCTGGGCTAGCATGAGAATTATGCAGATAATTGGAAGAGAAGAGGGCAATTACTTCCCTTTCTGGCAGTCTTCACTGAGTTTTGGGTTCACGGAAGGACTCCTTCCATGAACTGATAGAGTCATTTGAATCCAACCCCTTCCAGGATGGCTAGCAAAACTTCCTCGAATTTGCCTGCACAAACTTTCCCCAACTGGGGGCCTTCCAAATGTATTAAGACTACAATTCCCAGAATTCCTTGAATGTCCTCAGAAGTCATTCCATGTATACTCAAGTGGAGTTTACCACCATGAAAATGTGCAAAACATTTCCTCAATTGTGTTGGCTTGCCAAGACTTCTCAAAATTTACAACAGCTGCTTCAGACCTAGTAAAACTATTCATGTGACAACTGAACTTGCTAGGGTTTGCAAAAAAACCAATGGCAGATTTTCTTAGAGCTTGCTCGTGGTCTGTCTTGCTTTTACAAAGAGAATTTAATTGCTTTAATCCAATCCAAAGTTGCCACCAGGTAACATCAAATCTGAACCCTGCAGTTGTGCAAGTTAAGTGATTCTCCAAAGGCACACAGATAAAAGGCTGAAGCTTCATACACATCAGATCCATAGCACTTATACGAATACTTGCCTGAAACATTTGCAGGGGGAAAAAAAGTAAAACTTTCACATTTCAAGAATACCTTACCTTTTCCTGCTCCTTTAAACATCAAGTGAGAAACAACGGTTTCTCTCTCTTTTTAATTAACAGTTTTATTGCATTTATCAGGTGGAGATTGAAGAATACAGGAGTAATGCAGGGGTGATCAATTCATAGCTTCAGGCCACATGGGTTCTGCAGATGACCAGGACCACCCGTGTCCCTCCTGACTTCAGTGCTGACACCACTATGAATCTCCCTCAAGGCCCTGTTTCTGCAAGGTCCAATGAGCATAGAACCCGCTCAGTGCAAAAGCCAGAGTGTCTGACATGTTAAGTTTTCATGAGAGGTCTCTATGGTCAATGGGCCTTGCAGGAAGAGGCCCTCCCAGGAAATTGACAGCAATGGCAATATCGAAGAGATGAGCAAGGACAGATATAATGTTGCTTCTCTAGCAAATTCAGCAGTGTTAAGATTTCTGGAGGCTTTGTGTGTAGCCAGTGGTAAGCATAATATAACAGGGTATACCTGCCCAAATCCATTCCCCAGGATTGCAAGCAGTCCTTGCAGCCAAAATCATTGCCTAGTTCTGTAATAGAGGAAAAAGTACTCTGTTCTATTTAAACTGGAACTACTACCATGCAAATAAAAGCGAGGAATTAAAAAAGGGTAGGCAAAAAGAGAAAAGGAGGAACAAAGTGGAGTGAAATTCACTGTGGCCTGTTACATCATCGTTAAAATGTTTCCAATATATTCCATTTTATTAATAGAGTTTAAAATTTTATTTGGTTGAGGACTGGTTGATTAAATACATCTACTAAAATCTTGCTCTTTTCAGCCTGATCGGTAAATTTGTTAATCAATGATGTTCTGAGAGGCGAGCAACTGACAAAGTATTCTTCTGAACACCGCAATGTGATAGCTGTTTCACTGGAACCAAACTTCATCTGTAACAATTTGTGGTGCAAAAAGATACAAACATTCAACCAATGGGGAAAGTTTTTTTTTTTTATTTTTTTTACAAGCCAGTTTCACTTCTCACTTTGGTTTCACTCTAGAGGAATTGCAACTTGCTGGTTCAGCATGTCTGCCATGGTCCCCTTTGTGTTGCTGGTGGCATTATGTTGCATGTGAAACCCACCCTGTTGATGCACATTAATGAAATTTAGTGAGAGTGATCTAACCCAGTCTACACTGTGGTGGTGGGATCCCTCATTGTGTAAAGATGCGATTCAAGCATATGTGGAAGTTGCCTCTGTTGAAAGAGGAATGGATTAGCTGTGCATAAAATGCAAAATCCCTGTGTGAGTAAAGCACTTTTACTTACTTTTTATTTACCTTTCTGAATGTTCAGGGGTTATTTTTCATAGAGCTAACCAAACCACCCTGTCACTCTGAGTGTGTCTAATCAAAATATGTGAAAAGATGAAGGATAAAGTGTAATAGGTAAGGCACTGTTCAAATTATGGGGGTTTTATTTCAGGATATATATATATATATAGAGAGAGAGAGAGAGAGAGAGAGAGAGAGTCGTGAGCCATAATTCAGAGTCAGACTCTAAATTGTGGCTCATGACAGATAGATATAGAACATTTATCAACTTCAAGATACGAAGTCGTGTGTGTGTATGTGTATGGTGGTGTCCCGGTGGTGGTAGGCGCACTTGGGGCTGTGACTCCTAAGGTGGGAATGTGGCTCCAACAGGTCCCAGGAACAACATCAGAGCTCACAACTGATTGACTTGCATAAATATGTAATTAATTGACAGATATTTTACTTTTCCTAGGATTAGAAGCACATTTAATTTTATTTTATATATATAAAGTCAAGGCCAAAGTGGTCCCAGTGGTGGTAGGAGCACTCGGGGCCGTGACTCCTAAGCTGGGAGAGTGGCTCCAACAGATCCCAGGAACAACATCTGAGCTCTCTGTGCAGAAGAGTGCAGTGCTAGGAACAGCTAAGATACTGCGCAGAACCCTCAAACTCCCAGGCCTCTGGTCGAGGACCCGAGATTGCAGAAGACACGTACCACCCATAAGGGTGAGAAGGGAATTTATTCATCCAGCATTAATAATAACTTTAACAAAGAACAGTGGTAGACCATGCTTTGCACAGGGTGGTAGTTTGAAATCCTAGAACCCTAATCAAGACCATTGCTGTCTAGTAACTCTTCACCCCAAGTCATGCTGAATCACCCGCATGGCATGTCTATTATATCTGGCCCTTCAGGGATGAGAATTCAAACATATTTGCATGCTAAAGGCATTCGCCACGCTGCCAGATGCTGCACCCAACCAGCCGCAGGGGGCACGTCCCTAATCAGAAAACTTTCAGGCAGCAGGGGCCGATGCAGAGAGGTATGGCCACCGCGGTGTTATTAACATAGAAGGGGAAAACAGGATGACTCCCCAGTGCTAGAGAATGGTGACTTGTCCTTTTCAGATCAGGGAAGCTGCTGTTTCGTGTCTAGAAGGATGGCCACATTCCCTCACGGGCTGTGTCATTTTAAAAGACCCCTTTATCCATTTTGGAGTAGCATCTTTTTCATTAGTGCAAGTTCTCTCTCACGGAGCCTCTCCCCACTGCTGAGCGGAACAGCAAGCCAACCATCCTCGAGCCCAGAAAAAACTATGCCAGCCTGAAATGTGCTATCCCCCTTGCTGACCACGATCCCCTCTCTCTTGTCTGTGGTTCGAGCCACTGCACTTGCCTGGCTCCCCTCCAAGGTATTAAGTGGCAAAGCCTGACAGCTTTTGGGCCCTGAGATGGAAGGCTACTGGATCTGGGATGCAGAAATCCAAACGGCCACAAGGAGACTGCAAAAAGTCTGCATATTCTTTGCTGTCATCTGGATTTCCCAGATTGGATCTGGTAGCCCTACTTAAGGCTGCCTTTGGAGGGGGCTGGAATAAGTGGGAAAACAGTGTTTTCATAGCCATACAAGTAGGAATGGCTGACATGTTGTGGACAAGATGAAGGCAATATCCTGGGAATACAGTAGAAAAAAAGATATTGCCAGGGTATGTTTATGCTTAGTTGCAACTGAAAAAAGCCCTTTGTGGTTATTGGATGCATTATCCCTGTCCACCAGATTGTTTGTTTCATGGAGTAGAATAGAGAGGGATCACCTGGTGTCCTACTTTCCATCTGTATTCTGCTACTGTTATCTACATAAAAGGGTTAAGGTTGGGATAACCAAAGGCCCCTCCTTTGAGATTGTCCATGCAAATAATCCATAATATTGTTTCCAGTGGCTCTGGAAAGTTCTGTACCTTTTAGATAGATAGATAGATAGATAGATAGATAGATAGATAGATAGATAGATAGAATGTAAATTATTGCCTCTTTTTTATGTCTCTGCCTGCTTTTGCCTGCCTTCGGTCTTACTTTTGCCACTTAGGTGTTACTGATCTTTGTTGATGTTTAATAAGCAAACATCAGGCTATATTTTTTGCTAGCTGAATTAAGAGGCAGGTGTGCTTGCTCTGATCTGGATACAGGGATTGACTAGACGATACTGGGTACAAATTAACCTGGAAATTACTCACAGTAATTTTCCAACAATAATCACAAATTTTACATCTGAAAATCACCGAATAAAGCTCTACCCAAAGTTCTAACATTTACTGCTTTTATTTTATTAATTTATTACATTTCTGTTTCAGCCAATCCATTTGAAATCAAAGCAATAGGATCAAACAACACATCTGCAGTCAGCATTTGTTGATTTGGCAAGTAGGCAGCCAGTTTACAACCCCCCCCCGCCCCCCGCAATCAAGAAAAGCATCATGGAACACCCAAAGAAGCAGTCTTTTTTAAGACAGGTAGGCAGAAGGTAGATCTGGATGGGATCTACTGGAGATTTACAATAGATTAGCCAGTACTTCTGATTCACAATTATTTAACCATAACAGCATCAAAATGATTCTCTCTTCCCATCCACGATCGTATTAAAACTTAAAATAACCAAGAGTAGGTTTTCATGTGTGGAAGAAATGTAAGCTCCATTCTGATATTAAAAAATTATTATTATTATTATTATTATTATTATTATTATTATTAGTGGTAGTAGTAGTAGTAGTAGAACTAGTAATAATAATAGTAGTCGTACTATTTCCCAGGGCACATTATTTGCATTTGGCTCTTGTTGGTGGATCTCAAGATTCAAGTAAAAAGCAAACTAGTTCCCATAAGCTTGAAGTCTACCAGCAGCCATGGGGCTTCGTGGCACCAGCAACATTGCTGGATTTGTTCAGCTTGTTTAAATTTTACCAACATTCTAAGCTATTTTGCAAAGACAAAGAAGAAAAAAAAAGGAAGCTTGTAGATTTAAAGTTTGTACCTTGTACCTATGCCACCCAAGGTAACATGCCTGCATCACTGACTTTGTACCATATAGTGAGCCATTAATCTACCTGAAATACCTATGGTGAAGTGAGGCATTTTAGAATAGGTAACAGAGACTCCCACCTTTGAAACTTAAACCAACTACTATGAAGAGTGCATTTATTGCTGACGCATATTTCCTTCAGTGCATGTTTAGTTTGCTTCTCATCACAAAGGACTTGACAGGTAATAAAGTCAGCAATGTGCAGTGAAGCTGGAAAAGATAACTCACCTGACAATTAAATACGGTGTTTTTACATTGACTCTCAGTGCTTGTGAAACCAGTGGGAGCTTGGGGGATGTCACAGAAGATATTAATAGAGCATTAAACTAGTGGCCCAGGAATGAGACGAGAGGAATGCATCTACTGTTTCTCAAGGCTCTCCCTGCAGATCCACCTATATGCAGATCTGCTAAGAGGAGGAGGAGGACTAGAACCTTTCCTCTCTATGAAAGGCTTACACTGATCATGTGGGCTACTGGATTTTGCCTGTGAGTTCACTATTGTTGTTGCAATTCTGTGTGAACTCAGCAAATTGCCTAGCAAATCATGGCTAAAGAAATTGTGAGTTAAAAAAAATGGATGACCAAAGCCAGGCCATTTTGAGTGGCTCTAGATTTCCTGCAGGGTTGAAAGATCCCTGCAGGTCTTAAGTGGCATATGCAAATGGCATGTTCATTTTCCACATAATTACTTAACACTTTTTGTCCATTTTTTGCTTTTGTTTTCCTGAGTAACTCTTTGTCTGTGGTCTTCATCTCTTCCTGGGCCTTCTTGTCAGATCAAAATCACTAATCTCTGAACAAGTTAGACCCCCATCCACATTCCTTCATCCTACCAAAATCACCTGCTGGGCACAACCATGTGTACCAGTTTCATGTCTGCCAAGAAGTATTATGGCATTTAAGGAAGGAAACAGCAATATGGCATCTGGGCATTCTCTCTCCCTCTTACTTCTTTCAACATTAAGAGGCTTGATTCTCAACAGTATTATGCTGCTTCAACACCACGTTGCCTCCCTCTGTTTCTTAACATAGCAGAAAAATACAAGTTTACTTACAATTTACTTCCTTACTTACTTGGCCTATATGGCAGTCCAATCATTACATGCCTACAACTAATAGTAAAGTCAAGCCAATATACAAATGTTTTATTTTATTTTTTGTACCTTTGAGTTAGTCTTGACTCCTGGCGACTGCCTGGACAAGTCCCTGCAGTTTTCTTGGCAAGATTTCAGAAGTGGTTTGCCCTAGCCTGCTTCCTAGGGCTGAGAGAATGTGACTGGCCCAAGGTCACCCAGCTGGCTTTGTGCCTAAGGCAGGACTAGAACTCCTGGTCTCCCAGTTTCTAGCCTGATGTTTTAACCACTACACCTAACTTGTTCTCAATATGCAACAATATCAGCATAGATTTCCCAGTACTGAGGTATAACCCACACATATAAGACATTAATGCACCAGGTTACTTGCAGTTGTTGCTCACCTAAAACAAGTTACAAATTTCCCTTTTGATGTACAGGTATGTGGCATAACTGGAAAACAGGAAGCAATTTACAGAGCATAATGAGAAGAAGGAATAATCTTGAGGAACAGGAGGAAGAGCCGCAACCAAGGCATCAGTCAGATAAAAGGAATCCGAGTCCGGGGCAGTAATGCAATTTGATAAAGCATGTCAGACAGGACCCCCCCCCCCCCCCAGTTCTCCTGAAGATAAAGGGAGGAAGGGAGGAAATGGTTTCAGATTTGCAAGATTCTGTTACTGGAATCTTATATTAAAAGTAATATTAGCATTCATAATTTTGGTTTCCTAGTCTGGTCTACCTTGAAGGGCTGACACAGAGCTTTTAGTCTGCCAGCAATGAAATACATTAAGCATCATCTCTAGATTATCCCCTTCCCCCAGTCATTATTCAACTCTTAGACAATATATATCATATAATATTGTGAAGCACCTCCATGGGCTTAAAAAGGTGCATTCTATCTTTCCTTTACTATAGAGTACTGAGACCCTTCAGCCAAAGGAGACTATGTAACATGACAACTCCCAAGAGGGTCATGCAAGAGCCAGAAAAGTGAGTAGCCTGATTAGTAAGGCAAATCTAGTTAACATTTATTTTTCTTTCTCTTTAACCCTCTGATTTTCAGACCAGCATCTCTACACTGCTGCCATTCCTCTGCTCCTCTTCTGAAAGGCAATCAGAGACTCCCCAGATGTGGCCATCGTAGAGCGAGTCATTTTTTAAAGCCAAGGGAAAGGCTCTGCAAAGCCACAATCAAATTATTACCTCTAGACACATAGTTCTTACACTTTCTTGGGTTACAAAGTGACCCGGAAGTGTGCAGGAACATTCACTGTACAAGTCTCTCAGTGCTTTGCAGGCTCCTTGACTTCTTGGGCTTCAAGCAGATTCAGTAGGATGCTTATTCCATTGGATAATTGTTAATAGGATAATCAGGAAGCATAAGTAACTAGACTGATAGCAGATTGGTGAAACCAGCAGCTGGAATTTCTCATTAATAAAGGAAACCCAAAGAGATCCTGCAACGGTGCAAGTTAGAACCGGGCTAAAATGGCAATAAATGACATAGCAAAATAGAAGCCATTTTTGTAGAGGAAGAAAACTTTCAGGAAATTGAAAAACAGATTTCAGCACAAAATTAAGTAGAAGTGAAACCTGTCTTTGGTCTGCTTCTCTACCTTCCTGAATTGCAGTTTGGAAAGCCTGGGTTTGCACTGCTTTTTCACCTCATACAACGTTTTTTTTTTAATTTGTCATGCTTCAATTTTCCACTTCTTCTACAGCTAAATATTTGTTCTCAAATTCTGTTTTCAATAAAGGGGTGATAGTTTTACATGCAAGAGTTGATTAGATATGAATTTAGCTGCACAGTACACTCAGCAAGGCTGAGAGGACAATACTCTGTTACATTTTACTAACTTCTGAAGGATGTAAGTGCAAGATATTGCAGAGAATGGTATTTCTCGTAGTACTTTTTCTTCAGTCTGTCTGTTTAAATCTGTTAAGAATCCGCAGATAGGCAGGGCCCCAAGAGACACTTCAACAAATAGCTTCTATGTATCAGAATCTGGCTTGCTTGTAACTCTGAAGTAGTCACAAACATGAGAAACTGCCCTTTTCTCCTTCATTATGGAAAAAGTTTCTGAAAGTTTGAATGATCCCTGTAACTCAGAAAGATTGGAGAAAACCTTGACTGAAAGCAATTTCTGAATTTGGAGAAATAAAGTCTTTATTGCTTTTCACATCCCAGTTATTATTTATCACCCCAGTTCTCCCAATTATCATCATCTACTACATTTCAAATGTGAAGTGCCATTTTAATGAGGTTTCTTTGGTTAAAAAGAGACTTGAAAACACTGAAACATTAGAAATGTCACCATTCATGCTTCCCTTGTCTACTTTTTATGCTAAAACTACCTGAATGTATATACAATAAGGTTTAAAAAATGCAGTATGCAATATTCATCCAGATGTCAGGATGACAGAAGATATTGCTTAATATGTATTTTTTCACCAGTGAACTTCAGCTGTCTTAACTAGTGCCATTTTATTGCCCAATATAAGGTGCAGTAGCATTAAAAACACAAATGCTAAGCAGATTTGTACGTATATCTTTGTTTCGTGCTTGATGTCTGGCAGATGAAGGTGCAGAAATTGAATCCCTGAAAAACACTGTGTTTGATTGTTGAATATACTGCCTACAATAACATTGTTTATTCTGTTTACTTATTCAAAAGGCTTTTATGCTTGTCCAATCCAAAAGTGCCACATATTCCCCTCTTACAGTAAGAAGGTTAAATAATCAAAATAAACAACCTAACAATTTACAACTAAAAGAACTTCAGTATCTGATGAACAATCCAACATCAAATAAAACATCATGATGAGAGCTCACTACTTATGGCAGATCCACTCCCAGGGTTCTCTTAAAAGCCAGGTTGTAACAGTTTTCCTAAAACTACAGGATGGGAGCTAGGAAATACAGTTTCCAAAGATGAGGTGCTGCAAATGAGAAGGCACAATTCCCTCATCCATAAAGGTGACAGTCCCTTAGAAAGAAGCTACCCTTCACAATCTTAGTGGATTGGCGGAAACCACTGGAAGATGATCGTCTCATAGAAGTTGAGGTCCTGAGTCACAGAGGGCTTTAAAGGAACAGCCAGCACTTTGAATTGTGCCCAGAAACAAACTGATAACCAATGCAGCTCTCAAAGTAGTCTTGTTGCATGAGACAATGTTGGCATTATCATCAGTACCCAAGTAGCTGCATTCTGGACTAGCTGAAGCTTTCAGGTGGTCTTCAAGGATAGCCCCATTTAGAGCACATTGCAATAATCCAAAAGGGAGACAACTAAAGAGTGAGTGACTGTAAGCTTCCACCCAGGAATGGTCAAAACTGTTGCACCAGATGTACCTCTGCAAAAGCCCTCTTTGCCACAGCTGCCCCGTTTTTCAAGCAAGAGCTGCAAGTCTAACGGGACTCCCAAACTGCAAGCCACTTCTACACAAATGAATGCAAAGAAGCACAAGAACTAAAGCTGGAGTATCCCTGGAATTGGAAGGTTTCTACCCACAATCACTTCACCTTGCTGGGATTAAGCCTGAGTCTATTCTTCTCCATGCAGACCCTCATAGCCTCCAGGCATTGGGATAAGAACTGTACTGTACTTGGCCGAGTGTTAAGGTATATAACTGGGTATCGTTCACACACTGATGACACCTAACAGCCAAACCTTGCTTCCCATTTCCAACCTTTGGAGGTGGTCCAGGATGATTGTGGCCAAATTAGGAAGTAAACACCAGGTGCCATCTATCACATAACTGCCCAGGCAGTCTTACAAGTACATACAAACCGGGGTACTGATGGCTTCCTGGGGTAAGGATATAATTGCTTCCTTCAGAACAGGTGGAACCACCCTCTCTCTCAATGATGCATTGATTATCATCCTGATCCAGCCTCCAGTTCCTTCCCTGGAGGTTATCACAAATCAGGAAGGAAAGGGTTCTTCATGCTTATCTCAGATTACCTCATAAGATGTAGGCACAATCATTTCATTTGTCCTTCTGGTGTTCAAAACCAAGCATGTTTGAGCAATTTTATCCTCCAGGTATCATGAAAATTGATCACTCTGGCCCAACTAATGCTTTTTTCCAGTTCATCTTTCCCTAATAAGGTTCAGTTGATTGTAAACAAGGCCACAGGACAACAGTCACAGGTGCAATCAATGCAAAGAAATATTGATGTTCCACCACTCATATCACTCTGGTATAGGCTTGAACCTGAGTGTTTACCTGTGTCAGTATGATTCACCCTTTGTCTTTCATTAACATCACTCTAGGCATCTGTTCTGCCACTTCATTTCCTGGAGGTCCTCAATAGCCAAGGAGTTCCCTTTGATTGGCAGTCAGGGAAAGATCATTCAGATGCAGTTACATCCAAGGCTCTTACATTCCAGTTGGTGACTGGATCTCAGCAGAACTGCTCAACAGAGTCTCAGGAATCTCTGAAGCACCCACTGGAAGCAAATGATTCCTTAGATGCTTGGGGTGGACCAACTGAATATTTCCATCCACCCTGCAGAGGTGGCACCAGTCAACTTAATAGTGGAGAATGTTCTGATTGTTTTATGTATGGCTTTTGCTCTGGAGGATTTCCCAATTCTTAGGAACATGTTTGAGGAGCATAGAAGACAAAGGGAGGAAGGGAGAATCCAATCCACCTCTGGTTCATTTTCACTGGACTGGTATAACCCAAAATGCAAGAAAAACATGGTGGTCAGGAATAAAACCTGCTACTGCCATGGTCCTGTCTGTTCTGCTTGAATTGACAAATGTAGATTTAGAATGTCTATATAAAATGCCTGTTAGTTGAAGGCTTTAGGAGACACTTACTGGTGGCTAGCTCTTTGAAAAACAATTTGATCTTGTTAGCCTTTCATAGAGCTGTGAAGACTTGGCTGTTCTCTTACACGCTAGATGTTAGATGACCTATTCTGCAAGTGAGGGTTTGTCATCCCCTGCCTTGGTTATGTGCTTATTGTGATATGTTATATTGATCTATTTTTTATTTATTCTTGATTTTGTTTATTTTTTTAATTGATGTATGCCTACCAGAGTCACAAATAGTGAGTTGGATGTCCTTATCAATTCTTTAAATCAAATATTTTTTAAAAAAATCTCTTGGGAGTTCTGCCTAGCGGAAGAGTGTGAAAAGAAAGAAATCTGAAAAGTTTGTTCAGGTTTTAAGCTCAGGAAGTTCATCTGGAATTAGATAGCAAAATCAGTCATGAATGGGCAAGTTTAAGTTATCAGTATTTTGGATGTTTCTGTTCAGATTTGTGGAAGCAGTTATTTTTAAGTGTGGTACTGCTACTGTAGTGATGGTTTGTCTGAGATGAAGTATGATTGTCACATGAATGCTACAAAATTGCTACCACTCTAATAGGGCGTAATTGGCAGGCAGTCTGGAATGTCCCTTAATAGTCCAAAGCACAATAGAGAAATTGTTTTATGTAGAAGTCCAAGTGAACTTTGTCTTTTCCAGCCTCAAAAGAATGCTTGAGCCATTTATGGCTATAAATCAGAATTATTTTTAACAGTGATCTTTATGATTTAGAGAAGATGGCTTCCACCTCAGAAGAAAAAATGGGAACAAACCTTTGGCATCTGTGCTCCAAACAACCTTTATATATTTCAGTGGCAATTAGAGAACAGATAACAGAAATCTAACTAACATAACCAGATCCTTTTCCATCAGATTCATGTGTATTTCTTTTTTCTTCCTTTCAATGGATTTTCCATTAAATTAATTGTAAAACATTGCTAAATATGCATTACAAGATGCTGGTATCTGGTCTGTAGATAAACACAGCAGGAAGCTTTTTCCTGCTTGTTTGATTTGTGGATGGATTTAACACATTTATGTCCCTTATTTCCTCCAACATGCTCAAGACAACATAGCTGGTTCTCAATTTCCCCACTGTATCCATTACATACAATTACCATAGGAGATTAATTAGAAAACCAACCCAAAAGCAACAAGATGAGCCTTACAATGATTGGAAATGAGTCCATATCCTACCCTAAGTTTGTTTTAGGCCTATAATGAAACAGTGTGTTTTGGAGCACTATATTGTTAACTGTGGTTATACCATTAAAATATTCAAATGTGGTTCATTATACCAAATCTCCTATCTTTTTTAATATGGTGTCCACAATCCAACCCCATCTTGTTTTACAACATCTAATCCTGTTGAATTCTTTGAGTTTAAACACATCTAACACACTGCATAATCATTTGCTGTTAGGAGAAGGGAGGTATTTGCAAATGTGGTAGCACTGGAGTTCCATGGATTTATGGATAAAATTATCTAGATGAAGTTCTATTCAGCTTTGGGACTGAGACAGCTCACCAGGGCAAGTTACCTCTGCCAAGAATTAGATATTTCTTGATTCTGCAGAACCTGTTAGCAGTTCACAGTATCATTGGTCTTGATATTCTTCTTGACCATCTGGTAGGGATGAACTTAGAAAATATTATTTCACAATGCTTCCTTAAGGATCAGATGCTGGAAAACTTTTATTCAGCTCCTTGGTCACAGATCTATGGTGTTCCACAGGATTTGACCTAGTGTCTTATGATAATTAATAACTGTATAAAACTCTGGCAGGAGATTGTCCAGGGATTATGTAATGGTATGTTATTGTTGGGTGGCATTCAGCTCTGTGTCACCTTTTCACCCATTACCAGGAAAACTGTTGATGTTCTGAACTGTTCTCTAGAGAGAATAAAAGACCTAGTTGAAAGAGATTTAATCTAGACAATGAGACTCTGAAACAGAAATCTGACCTGTTTTGGAAGGAAGAGATACCCTCTTTGTTCAAACACACAAACACTGAGCAATCAGCTGCATGGTTGGGTGGTGCTTCTGGACTAGGCATTTAACCTGGATGGTCAGATGACAGCCATGATTAAGGATGTTCAAATTAGGTTGATATGAAAACTGCATGTATTATTGACAGAGCTAGTCTTGGCTAAGGTGATGCTTGCCTTATGTACATCTGTATCATTACGGTGCACTCTATATAGAACTCCTTTAGAAACTGCAAGTGATTTAGAATGCAGCAGTGAAAATATTGGTGGGTAACTGCCTAGGAAGTAATTTTACATCTTTCCTCCAAGAGCTACACTGGACACTTGTTCATTTCTGAGCACAATTCAAAATTCTAATAATGTTTTAAAGCTCCAGGATATTACAGAATGACTGTTTCCATTCTAACTTGATTGTGTCATAAGATCTGATGGAAAGGCCCTTCTCAGTCTTTCAACTGTGATGGGAATAAGGCAAAGGATCTTCTAGGTTACCACCCCTAAACTACACAAAGTTTTGTCGCACCCTCTCTTGCCTTTATGAGATAGCAAAAAGACCTCTTGTTTTGATTAGATATTTGTTTTATTAGATAGATTTTATCAGATGAGTGTGTCTTATCTGCTACATCTATTGTATGTTTGTGTTCGTTTTATTCTGTTTTATTGTTCTTGTTAGCTTCTGAGTCATGTGGTCTTCTTGACATCCAACTTCATGTCAGTTACAATGGCACACTTGGCCGTGGAATGCTTAAATTTGATTCCCCAAGTAATAGCTATTAGCTATATATGCACAGCAACAAGAAATCATGAAATTATTTTTCTGAAAACTATTTGTTATTATTTATAAACACTCTATCTGTTGCTGTAAAACAACCCTGAGACATATGCAGGCAGATAAAACACCAAATGTTGAATGTACTCATTTTTATTGTAGCAGCCTTTACATTTATGTACTTGCATTTCCTTCTGTGATCCAACTCTGAATCCTTATTTGACTCATCTGGTTCCTACCTCGCATTAGCTCTTGAGTGCTGTCTATAACTTATTGCTAATATCTTTACACCTCTGAGGTATTTCACTGTTGATTCCCTTGAAACTATACCTAAGGGATCATCAAAAGAAGCATACTTTCCTCTGTATTTGCTAACCAAAAGATATATTCAGACAAGCCTAGTCTACAGATGTTTAAGCTGGTTTAATCACAGCCATGCAGTTTTCCCATCCTCTCATTCCTATGGATATTTCCAAAATTTGCCTGTACACAGTTTGTGCATCTCTACATTATCAGAATAATTTATCTGAATTATTAAAAAATAATAATAAAAACAAACTGTCGTGTTCAGGATAAAATTTGTTCCTTGTTCTTTCTTTTTGCCTCGGTGGAGTGCATTGAAAAGAAAGAAAATTTATTGAATCAAATTTAATGACATAATAAATTCTCCCCTACAGACAACATAGAGGCTTCATTCACTCCTGCACTTTAAGCCTTTGCCTTTAGCATCAGATGGGTCATTAGTCTGTAATCCAGCAGCTAGCCTCTTTGGAATCTAAACTAAATCAGCAAGTACCATATCAGTAGTTTCTGAAATATGACTGACAGGTCAAGTGTCCTCAAAAGGACTGCCTGGGGCAATCAGGGTATGACTAGAACAGAAATAGCAATGAATGTGCAAGCACAGATTCACGAAAGACTTCATTCATTCTAACTCACTAAACAGCAGCTCTTTAAGTGATCTGACTTCTATTTTGTGTTGTTTTTAGCCAATAGGTCATGCAGGAAAATTGTCCTGCTTGTGCCAATAAGCTTAACATACAGATCAGTAGTTTGTGGGTTTCAAGTGAATGATGGTCTGAGTGTGTGTATATGTGTGTGAGTGTGAGTGTGACTGTTCATGTTCCATCCCACCCACTCCTCCTAGCTTTTCTCTGCCAGAGCTTAAACAGAGAAGTTTTATCATTACAAAATTCCATGGAAGAATTCTGCTTATTTTTACAGGATGACAAAATGACTCAAGTGCTTCTGAAAAAAATTTCTCATTTTACAGTCCAACTGCAGAATTACATTACTTGCTGATGTGTTTGTCTCCATGAGCAAACATAGCCCTTCCCACCATTTTAGCTGTATCACAATCCTGTTTGGAGGGACAAGCTATCAGATAGTGACCGACTTAAAGTCATCCAATTGTGCTTTATGGAAGGGATACAATTTGATCCAAGCCTTTGGCTTTAATAATGCCTTCCATATATTGTGGTTCTAACAGTACCCTATTTTATTCTTTTGGAGTAACCCATAGATACAAATCCAATAGAAGTTTACAAAGATGCTCTTCATGCACAGGAATTAGCCTTGCTTCTAAATACAGATTAAAGAATGTGTAGATAACTCTCGCTACCAGCAGTTCTATCCATAGAACAGAACAAAAGACCAGTTTGCAGGTTACATTCTCAGGCAAAGCATATTGCACTGGGCTCAATTAATATTAATGTGTGGGAACATCAAAAAGGAATTAAATTTAATCAAAACAGACCCTGTTGTGCACAGAGTTAATTCCACCAGACCAGACTTATTGTGGAAACACCTGAACCCAGAACCCAGTCAGTCAATCTATTTTGCATACCTAACCTTCTTTTCACCTCAAAAAAGCTTGAGACATTCTCCAGCATCCAATTTACTGCCAAGACTGGCAGCGGGAAAACAAACTTCCTAAAGACCAATTGGCTGCAGTGCACAGTCCACATCATTTGCTACCTTCCTACCAATGAAGAATCATGAATCTTTGATAATGTTTGACCAAGTTAGTGAGAGTGTGTAGTGCAGAATCACTTGTAAGGAAATTTAATGCATAAGTGGTTGGCTAGTTAAGCATGTTGTGTGAACAGGGTCTTTATAAAGACAGCAATACAATTTAGTAGATGCTAAATGAAATATGAATCCTGTAATGATCAGTGGGGTGTGTGTATGTGTATGCTAGATATTTAATTCTATATGCAAGAGTTGGTAACTTGTGGCTCTCCAGATAATGGTGAACTACAGCTCCCACCATCCTCAGCACTGAGCACGGAATTGCTGGGAGATGAAATTCAGGAACATTTGGAGGAACGAAAATTGTCTATTATTAAAAACAGGCAACAGGTTTCTATTAATTAATTAATTAATTAATTAATTTTATGTTGGATCATACATTATAGTAGCTCCTCAAACTGCCAATCTATTTGGTCTTCCTAAAGAACAAAGTCAATAAAGTACATATAATCCAATGGTCATCAGGAATGATGGGAAGGAAATGAACACTTGTTGCACAACTACCCCTATTCAGATTGCATCAGAAAGTTTAAAATAAATAGAAGCACACAAATCAGCTCTTGCTGGAAAAGCAAAGCAAACCAAAACCAACTTCCTTCAACAATGGAAGTCTATTTTAGCTATCCTTTTCAGAAGGAATATGGAATTTTTAAAACATGACATGGCCTTTATCCTCGTTGTCTCTCTGGATTTAGCCTCTCGCTCTTGGACAATCAGCAGGAGGCTGTGGCCATCCAGATTTGCTGGACTAAGATTCCCAGTAGCCCCATCCAGAATGACCAATAGCAGGAGTGTCCACAGAGTGTGTGTGAGTGAAAAAAATCAAGATGGGGATGCAACTGCACAATTAAAGCCCCACCCCTTTTCCCCCCTGACCAATAGTAAGGAATATATGGTTTCTTCATCCCTGGCTTTGTAATTGTTAAATATGTGTATTTGTCATAGCAACAAAACTGCTTTAAAAAAGGAAATCAAAAGGAAGATTTTTAAAATTTCCTCCCCTCCACAAAAAAACAAAACAAAAAAAAGCAGAAAATCACAACTGATTTCCTCAATGTGATACCACCCAACACGTTTTCAACTCACCTTTAATTGATAAAGATGAAGAGCTTTTAGAATCCAGCAGATGTTTCAGGAAATTGGCTCTTAAAATATGTTTGCTTTATATAATCAGTCAGCCAACTCAGGTGTTCATTTTTCAAGCATATTGCTATGTTTTCCCTTTTGTAAGGGAAGAGGAAATCCTATCCATGAGAGTATATACTTCAGATGATGTAAACTGGCATTGTTTGGCCATATGGCTTGCAAGATCTATGTATCAACATTCTATCTAAGATACATACACAAATAGCCTCCCCCGCATATATACATACAAATGCACAGGTGGTAAAAACTAATTTAAAAATGAAACATTCGAAATTCTGTTTAAAGTTTTATTAAACTATCAAAGGTGCACTGCCACTAGGGATTTCTCCTCTGCTACAACCTTGGTATATTTAGACACTTATTTCATGAAGTTCGAACTGCTAACCTGAAGTTTATATTATAAGTGGTGTATGCAAAGAGAGTTTAAAAAAAAAAACAAAGTAAAATTTTCATTTGTCTAGTAAATTAAAGTATACCTTTTTGTCTCTTTTCCTTCCTATCTCAGTAAATACATTCAACTGAATTTAAAGGATTGGCTTTAAGAGACAAGAAATCCAGTATATTTACAGAAAAAAATATATTTTATTTGAACTTTTTTTTACATAGTTCCCTTCCTTTTTATGCAGAATATTTTTCTACCTTTTCCTTGCATCATACACCACAACACTGATACTAAAAGATGAAAACTGAACTGCTATGATCTCTACTGCATATTCAAGTTTTCTAACCAAAGTACATATTGGGGTCTCCAGGGCAGAGCCTAGATTTTTTAGGAGTTATATACCAAATAGCTAGCTTTCCATTTCTGTAATGTTTGCATATTTCTGCTAGTGGTTATAGTGTTCGATTGGGACTAGGAAGACCTGAGACTTGAGCAACCTTGTAAAGATTAAAAGGGAAATAAGATCATTGTCTTGAGCTTCTTGGAATGAAAAAAAAAGAAAATGCACAAAATGATGAAGTGTAATGGAAACTTCTAAGGTTAGATCATAGCCTCTGCACAAACTTTCATGGTGCTTCAATCCTTGCTACCCAGTTGTGATAATCCATCCACATGGCACACTTCCATTTTCTTTGTGAGCCTGAAAAGGGATACTAAGATGGTACCAGTTTCTAGGTGTGTTGGAGAAAATGGGAAGGGACAGATCCTCAACCCCACATTCACCCATACAACACACTACATGTGATGTCTCTCAGTTTATTTTAGTGCACTCTAAGTAGTATTTCTCTTGGCCTAATTTATCTCACAAAGATGTTCTGAGTATAACATAGGAATTGGAGGTGGAATAAAGTATTTTATTCTGAATTACTGTGAAAAAATTATAAAATATAGGCATAATTAATCATAAATTGCAGAGTTGGAAGAAAACATTTAAGAAACCAAGTTCAACCCCCTTCCTTAGAACAGCAATCTAAATTAAAGTACCCCTCACAGATGGTTACCTAGCTTCGTCTTGAGCATATTCAGTGAGGGGGAGCCCACCAGTTGTGCTATTCAGCTGCTCTGTTATTTTACATATTCAAGTGGATTCTGCCCTCCTGTAATTTAAATTTATTATTCTGTGTCCTGGACTCTAGTGTGGTAGAAAATAGGGCTTGATCTTTTTCTTGTGAAATCCTTTCACATACTTGAAGAGTGCTGTGCCATAATATTCCCCCTCAGTTCCCCCCCCCCCCCAGGACTAAACATTCTTTTTATATGATTAGTTTCTAGTCCCTTGATCTTCTTTGTGGTCCCTGTTTTTAGAATCTGTTCCAGATTGTCTGAATCCTTCCTAGAAATGGGTACAATGCTCAAGGTAGGCTCTGACCACCTTGAATAAAATGGAACAACTGCTTCCTATGATTTAGAAACCATATTTATCACAAGCATTGTCACCAAGCCAACTTTTCTTTCATCTGTAATACATAAACATTTTTTCACCCTAATTATGCATATGCATTTTATTTCTTTCTGCTAGAGTATTACTTATCCCACCCAATTTTCTGTAATTCATCATCCAAGTCATTAACAAAAGCGTTGAAGAATATAGGGGCCAAGATTTATAGCACCCTCCTTTATATCTCTCTAAAGTTTGATGAGGATGAAAACCATCTGATATGGTTTTCAAACCAGCTATATTTCCATTTAGTTGCAAGGCTATCTACAGTACCTACAATTACTAGCTTGCTAATTAGAACACCATGGGGCACACTGTCAAACACTTTGCTGAAATCAAACTACATATGTAAATCATTCCCATGACCTACTAAGGAAGTGACCAGATCAAAAAATTAGATTCAGTTAGTCTGACAAGACTTGTTTTTGACAGATCCCTCTTTATTTCTGGGGAGGTCACTGGAAGCACCAGCTGGGACAGATAAGTTCATTAGTTTCAAACTCTAAGGGAGCTAACTCATGGAAAAGGCATACAAATGGAAACCACATGTCCTCAAAACCCTGCCTATAGAAGGGAACATGGCTGGCACCTGCTTTTCCAGCACAGGTATGAGGGCAGAAAAAGCAGGGGAATCCATCCATGATCCCATGGCCAGCATTGTTGATGAAGCTGAAGAATGGAGTAAAATCTCAAAAATCTTTGGAGCACAGAATCTACTTGATGTGATATTCAGGTTTTTGTGCAAATTATTTTTCTTTAGTCTCACCTGGTTTATTTCCTATGAAATGGGTTTCTGCTGGAGTAGAAAACAAGGAGCCCAAAGAAATGGGCTTGTGTTTTTAGGATTCAGATCCAACATTTTTCTTGCATTCAGTTACTTCCCTGTCACCTTCACTGGTTTACCATTTTGTGAAATAGATATTTTGTGACTGATTTTGCCTATCCTGTGACCATTTTATGAAAAGACATTCCCCACCATTTTTTATGACTTTCACAACACTCTAAACATTTCCAGACCCCACTAGCAAACAACCTCAGCTAGCTATGATGGTCAAGAAGATGGGGCTTAATGGTCAGGATAATGGGAGTTGGAAGCCAACATCTCCTGTGGACGGCCACAGTTCCCTCACCATAGAGCATCTTATAACTTTTCAGAAGATACTGATTACAAAATATTGTCTTGTACTCTTTGCAAAGAAACTGCCAATAATGTTGATGCTTTGCATCCAACATTTACAGGCAGCTGGTTGCATCTATCCAGCAGTGCATGAACCACAGCTCAGTTTCTGAAAGACTGTTCCCACATTAACCATGTTGTTGTGCATACATCCTTCAAAGGGAACCAGCTGAGTTGAGTCCATCTACACTCTGATAACCAATCTCTTCCTCATCTTTCTGATCCGATGCTATCTCCCATTCCCCCACCCCAGAGGAGGATCCAAGCTGTAACAGCTGAGGCCCACTTTAGCCCTGACTTCTTTGCACAAGTCATTATTCTCTCCCCACCTTTTCAGTATTCTCAGTAGGCTTCATTTACAAGATATTGCAGTTACGTCCTCAACAGTTTTTGATCGCAGAGTACATTGCTTTGGCGATGATCAGCAGAATGTCCCCTCCGCCCACCACACCTCAGCCCTTTACTCACAAAGCAGCTGATTAATTCCAGGCATGGCCCAATGGCTGTGTTAAAGGGCTGTCCCAGTTCCTGAGCCAGCAGAAACACAGGCCAGCATAAAAGTTGTTGTCCCAACAGCCCTCTTCTGTCACAGTAACAGGGATATTTCTTTAAGGTAGGACAAGTTAAAGCAATCAGTGGATTCCCCCAGTTTGTGTTGTCTGGGGGCAGGAAAACAGTCACCAATAGATCTCCCTAACCTAAGGTGGGGGCAGAGTGGGGTGAGTGTTGGCACTCATCCAACTGCCTTTCACGTCACAGTTGCAAACTCTGTGCTTGTGCCCTGTGTGCCAGGCTATTTCTGAACTGGCACAGATCTAGCCCAGGAGGGAACAGGATGAAGAACAAGCAAGCTCCATTCTAGACTAGAGCTGCAAGGGACTGGCCACGCTGGCAGCAAGTTCAGTTCTGTCTTTATGAGCAGTAGCACCCGCTTATAGCCCACAGATGGCCACGGAGCTGGAATGTTGTGGGCAAAATAAAAACAGCAAAAAGCACAGCCATGCAAACCCACTTGTGTGGGTAAACAGGGGAAACCCATAAGATGCTCAATGGTGGCAGAATGAGAAGTAGGTTCTCTTTCCCAGTTTAAATCGACTTTCTGTGCAATATGGGACTAGTGTTCTCTCAAGAGATGTGTCACCATCAGCGAAGTGTGCTAATTGTCTGGGGAGAAGAGGGAAAAAAACTACTTTAAAACTGGAGCAGCTAAAACAACTTTAAATTGCCTCAGCTGTGGACTAGCAATGAGATGAAGGTAAGGACATGAGAACATAACATAAAAAAAAGTTATCAGGGAATGTTTTTGCTGCAATTAGTGGGAGGTGCCCAAGCCCTCAATTTCATAGTAAAGGACTTCCTTTATGTTCTAAGCCATGCCAAAACTACTTATGGCTGGAGCATCTTAGTGTACAAGATCCTCCACGGAGGATCACCAAACTGAGAATATCAATCTCAGCTGGGTCAGACTGATTCTGGTAATAAAATTTTCCAATATTTAAACTTTCTTCTAGCGGTAAAAACAACAGGTAGCTGTAAAATCTCAGTGCCTATTGCAAAGTGAGTATTTAGACTTGTTGACTAAAATCATGGTTCCCCATCTCCAGTTTGGGCCTAGACTTTTCCTTACAACAAATAAGAGGCCTCATCTATGTGATGCTCTGAAAATGTCACATTTGCACCTAAATATTGGATTAGAACTTTATTTTTATTTTGTTGTGATTTTTCCCCCATTTCTAACATGCTATGAATGACAGGTACAGTTGGTAGGTTGATTCTCTTATCAGGAGCTATCTCTAAATTGCCACCATCTTGGTTGCTTTGAAATTGATGGATTTACTTGCAAGTTATCTTCAAGGGTTTAAACTTATTTCAGTAATTGTTAGGAAGTCATATGCAGAAGGTTCAGTCTCAACCTTTTCTGCCAAGGTTTGGGGATGTCTAAAAATCCAGACAGCCACTTTCATTCACTTTGGAGTGCTTCCATCCCACCATTTATCTTTTATTTTTTATTGATTTTATTGTAATTTCTTTGTTTGATTGTTGTGAGCTGCCCGGAGTGTTGGGAGTTGGGTGGCATACAAGTTTAATACATTGCTGTTGTTTTGTTTCATTTTGTTATCAGTTCCCAAACAAGTAGAATCAGTCTGTGGGCAATCTATGATTGTTGTTTCTTCTGCTACTTTGAAATGCTGAGAACAAGGAGCAAAAATCTCTGTCCCTCCCTGAACTGGTGCAGATCCTACACTAATGAAAGCTTTTTTTTTTTTTTTGCTGGCTTCACACAAAATGAAAAGAGAAGACAGAAAACAGAATAGTTACCTGACGTCTTGTCTCTTGTGCTGAAAGGGAAACTGAGAAAAATAATTATCAGTTTCGTATCTGCTCATGTTTCTGGGCTGCTGAGGGGAGGCTATAAAGCCCTCAGTCTTGCATTTCCCCTACAAGACCCGAAGCTCAGTAATCGAGAGAAAGGTGAGGCAAGGGTTCCCTCCAAGAGGGAAACAGAGGTCCATCATCTTATCTTCCTCTCCCTCTTAAACCAATTTGCAGCTGTAATTTTAAACACTGTAGCTCAAACCACATCAGCTCTCCAGTACTGCTGGCATGATGAGATCCCAGAAGTCCAGTGCAGAGAACCTTTTTGGACCAGTGCAGAATCCTCATGTGGAAGTGCCCTTAGACCGTATGTTGATGAAGATTCTGTCATCCAGGTGGAATTGTCTGGAGGTTGAGTCATGGCAACTGGACTTCTTTTCTTTTTGGTTAGAGGCATTTTGCTACTTGTCCAAGAAAAGAAGTCCAGTTGCCATGGCTCAACCTGCCCTTAGACCAGTTTTCACCAATGTTTCATGCTTTGTTTGTGTTGTACCAAGAATCCCTTGCTACCTAGGGGTAATGGAAGATGTGATTCAGCAGATTCTTGGACTGGAGAGGGTGCTGTTGATAACTGGTTCAGGCTGACCAGCTATCTGATTTAGTATAACAAAACTTCTTGTTCTCCTCTTCACACTGCTGGTCAATGGGAAGACATAAATCTAACTTTGTTTCCATAGGTAATAATTTAATACTTTGCATATCTGCTCTTTTTTCTATCTACTGTATATAAGGCCACAGTGAGTATCTCACATTTTGGAAGAGCTGATGTGTGGTGTCTTTTTTTTTTTTTTGGAAATTTTGAACTACCCTGAGAAAGACAGAGAAAAAGATTGAGAGAGAGAGAGCGTGAGAGAGAGAGAGCGAGAGAGAGAGAGAGAGAGAGAACACAGTAAAATCTGGGATGATGACATTCATATTGCAAATGTTGGTAACAACATTGACAATCCCCTGTCTCAGCGCTGAAGAAGAAACAGGGAAGGAAACAGTCTATTCCACAAAATGCTTACTGAGTAAGTTATGTTTTTGTTTTGTTTTTTCCTCTGATGGGATCTTGTGGTGCTCCGACTCCAGCATGCAACCCACACCCTTCATCAGTCCCTTCCTCATTTATCTTGCTGCTTCTGGTCTTGCATTTGAGATCATGATACAAACAACAAAGACGAACTTTCTTTTTTCCCTAGCTAATGAGAACTTTAGCTCAGCCATATTTTCTCACAGATCAGCTGCAGCTTCAGTCTTTGCAGAGGAGGGATTCTACAATCTGTTACACTTTCTTTTCCTTTTCCTCCATCCTTCTCCAGCTAATTTGAACACATTTTCTAAAACCACACAGTTTCTCGGACACATGTCTTCTATACTTAATATCTTGTTTTCAAAGGGCATTTCATAATCTCCTGTTGTCTACCACCATTTTATTAGACTTGGGGAATAAAACTGCCTCTGATAATACAGTCTCATATTACATCACTGTAATTTTTATAGACCAGGGAACTTTCAGAACAATATTTAGCCAAACAAGACAGGACACAAGACTTTCTATTCCCTCAGGAGAAGGCCACTGAGGCAGCCATTTCTTGCTTCAGAGCCTCTGCAAGGGGAGAATTCACAGTGGGTCAATGCCACATTTTTTTCTCCAAAAAGACTTTTATTGTGCTTTCTAGCTCCCACTTATGTCTATCACATAAAGACTGGTATTAAAACCTGATGCACAAAAAAGTTTAGAGGCTGGGACTTTTACCTCAAATGATGGCACACCTGAATGCTCACCCATAAATGGTACAAAGGGAGCTTCTTTGAAAGGGAGCTGCTCGCAGCTGTCCAACCACCCATACTGGATCCTTTGAAACTAGGGTGGCTCCTTGGGAAGTCTTCTCAGTTAAGCAGTGGCTTGTCCTCTCCCTAAGAGATGCTCAGGTGATTTCTGCAGCACCAATGGAAAAAGAGATGATTTTCCCAGAGCTTTTCCATCTGCTTTAACTTGTTGTAAGCCTGACTTAGCTAATGGGTTTATTCTCTGCCTCTGGAGTTCTGTGCTAGATCATTTGTTTGCTTACTATTACTTTTTTATTTTTACCATCACTGAAGTGAAGAGGCAACACAATTTGCCTCCAGAACTTTAAGAGTTGGAAGAAGCTTCTGCACAGGGAGGCAGAGATGTCTCTTTCAGCTGTTGTATCTGTGAAGGAGGTAGCTGGAGGAGGCAAAGCAAAGCAAGCCTCACTTTTTGGTTCACTTTTAAAAGCAAGGGGCCTTTTTTGCAAAGCAGATTTGAGGATTACTTCACTCAAGCCTTGTAGAAGCAAATTGCCTCTTTGGAGACTTGCATAACCCTTGTCTGGCCAAAGCTCCCCAGAGCTTTTCCTAGCTCCACCTGGTAATCTGGGACTTTTCCACCAAGATAAGGTCCTTCCCTTTATCTGGTGAGCACTCTAGAAAGCTCTAGCAGTAGAGTTTGTGTTGTGTGTCTTTTGGAGTAGAATAGGGAGAGTTAGGCTGGAAGCTCATTTTATTTTTGCACTGTTAATCGGCCAGGTTTTTTACATACATACATAAATACATACATACATACATACATAGATTCATACTGTATATCACTTAGCATAATAAAACTTTTGTATTAATTGAATGTGCACAAATGCTCTCCAGAAATATATGTTTGCCCCTGGGACTGCAGGTTTTGTGGAAAGAACAGAACCGTGATTTATTTTTGGCATTTTAAATAAGTGAGTGGCCTGGCCTTGAGAAATTGGTATATTAGGTCTTCATCTTCCTCTCACCCCTATGGTGAAACTTTTCTGTCTATGGCTAAACTCTTGAACAACTGAAATCTTAAGAGAGATTGTTAAATCCTGAAACAGTTAATCATGGACTAGATGACAAATAACAAATTGCTACTTAATATAGACTATAGAGAAATGCTTCTGGTCAGTCAAAGGGTAGTTCAAGGAATTCTTATGTCCCTTGATCACTATTTTGGAATTACATTCTATCTTGCCTTTTGGAGAAAAAAAGGTCGGACATGAATCTAGGGGAAAAAACTTTTTAAAAACAGACTATAAATCTAATACATGCATAAATGCATGCACACTAGTCCTTGTTTTTTTTTCACTCTGTAATGTCTTTCAGTCTATCTTACAGCCCTGTCCAGACTTTCTGGATAGCACTCAAGATTTTAGGCATCTTCACAACAGAGTTCTTGCAGCACCTAAGAAAACACTAATTTCTGAGAAGGGGCCGGCACATTCCCAATTTATCCAGCACTGAGGCTTGCTTCTGAGAGAAAGGGAAAGTATTACTTAAGATGTTAGAGAATTTGCAGTCTACTGTAATGCTGCATATGTGTATGTGTGTGTACACACATACACACATTAGAAACCCCTCAAGTCCTTATAAAATATCATCAATTGCATTGCTTTTACAGCACGATAGAATATCTGTAGCTCAAGGTTGAACTGTAGAGTCCCTGGTGCTTTCTGAACTTGGTTGTTTGCTTGCAGACGTTTCATTACCTGACTAGGTAACATCATCAGTGCTGGTGAGTGTGGGGTTTGCTGCCTGTTCATATGCAGTTGCTTGCCTTGCCATTGTTGGTGGGGGTGTAGTTTTCTCCTTGGTGGTGAGTACAGGTAGTCCTCACTTACTGATAGCCTCATTCAGCGACCACTCAATGTTACAAGGGCACTGAAAAGTAGGTTTACAGCCAGTCTTTGAACTTACAGCTGTTGCAGTATCCCCACAGTCACGTGATTGTGATTCGAACACTTGGCAACCAGCATGCATTTATGATGGTCTCAGCATCCCGCAGTCACATGATCACCATTTGAGAGCTTCACGGCCAGCTTCCGACAAGCAAAGTCAATGGGAAAGTCAGCAGGAAGTTGCAAATTGCAATCACATGATGTTGCACTTAATGACCCACAGCAGAACTGATTCGCTTAACAACTGCAGCAGAACAGATGTCGTAAGTCAGGCATGGTCATGTGACATTTCACTTAACGACCATATTGCTTAGCGACGGAGTTGTCCATCCCAGTTGCAGTTGGCAAGGACCACCTGTATTGATTTCTGTCTGATTGTTTGTCTGGTGCTGATTTCTGCTTATCTGAATGTGGGCTATTGGAGGGGACTGCTTTTACATTGAACTTTACCTTTTCCCCACCATATTTCTCCCTTCCCCCAAAATAACCCAGACCAGAGTGGCTGAGAAACACTCTACTGCTCTGCATGGTTCTCATATACCATACTTGCTTCTCTGCCAAATGAAAATAACAATATTTTGCAGGGCTGGTATATCTCATAGTGTCTCAGTCATTATACCTTTTTTTTTCTTTTTTTTTTTGGCAATGTATAGAAATGTGTGTGTGTGTTAAAAAATGCTGGACTTTTTGGCATGCATTTTTAAATTTTTGAAAGTCATGAAAATTCACCATTTTGAAAAATAATTGCGTTAATAATAGTAAAAACTCCCACTTTTCCTCCCATTTTTGTTTTGTTTTTTAGTAGATACTCAACTGCCCAGTTGTAGCTACACCAAAAGCCCAGCTGTCTGAATGTTTGTAAGAGGCAGTAGTCTCTTTCCACCAAGGCAAATGCATAAAAAATATTTCTCCAGACCAGATGTTAATCAGTATTAGGGCTGTCCCTTTAATGGCTAAAATCACAGAAAAATAGGACCAGTCTTTTCTTACACAGTGGGCAGAAGATGGACTACTACTAGGCTTTTGCTTTGTATCTTCTAGAAAGAGCTAAGAACTTTAAAAAGCTTTTTTAAAAAATGAAAGCTGGAAATTGAGTGATTATGGTTCAGCCCTTCCTTGCAGATGGCCCTGATTGCTTATTTGTTTAAAATTTCATTCACTGGTTATTAACTTTTTCTTATAAGCCAGCTAATAAATAAATATACAATAAACCAGAGATTAAACCTGGAGCTTTCTGAGTGAAAACATCTATTTTATCATAGGGTAAATAAGTACAACAGCGCAGGAATTTCTTAAATCTCCTCTTGTGCTGCATTTTTAGTTGCTACTCTTTGGAATTGACCCTGGATTTCTCCCAATCCCTGAGTGGCACATGGTGGAGAGTATCTGATAATTGGGAAAAATCAAGAGTTAAATTTAACATTCTTCAAGATGCAAAGGAGCGAGGGGGACTGGGACTGCCTGATCTGAAATGGTAATTTGCAGCCTGCTGCTTGGTTTGGATGAAAGAATGGTTGTTACGGAGAAATAAGGAGAATTTTAGAATTAAAAGGGCATGACCTGAGATTTGGATGGCGTGGTTTTTTATGGTACAATAAAGTTAAAGTTAATGTAGATTTTAAAAATCATTATGTTGAAAGTGTCATACTGAGAATATGGAATAGATACAAACCCAGGCTGTGCCCAAAAACACCTTTCTGGATCTCAGCACAAGAAGTATTTTATAAAAAAGAAACAGCAGGCAAAGGGAGATGGAATAGTTGGTGAAGATGACAGAATTTGCAGAGATAGCAAAATTGACTTGTTTGATTAGAGAAAAAACAATAACTACCTTTGTTAGCAACTGGAAACCCTGTATGGACTTTTTGCTGAAAACAGAAAAAAATGAACTTGTGATTTATCGGTTTGATGATTAGAAAGATTGGCTATGGAAAGAAGGGAGCCACAATATAACTACAGAGAGAGAAGATAAAATATAAATGCTATAAAGAAAATTAGAAGCCGCTCCTTTATATCTCTTTTTTCTTTTCTTTTTTTCCCCTTTTCTTCCTTTTCACTTTTATTTCTTATGTCTTATTCCTTATTCACTTATCATTTTCCTTTCCTTTTTTTTTCTTTAAATGTGTATTGTTTCTCCTGTGTAAAAAAATCTTCAATAAAAATTCATTTAAAAAAAAAAGAGCATCGGATAATCAAGCAGATTCAGCCAGAAAACAATTGAATAGGTAAGGTTGGCTGTTCAGTAGCCACAAGCTGTATGTTAGCCATCTTTTAGTCACGGTTAAGCAGGGCTTCACTATCCAGTTGCACTGCAGGAGTCCCCACAGCAGAATCTTCAGATTAGAAGACCCTTGGCCAAGAACGAGCTCCTACTGTGTAAAAACTGAGCATGAGTAAGGGTCAGTGTACTCCTTTGCTTTGTTTTGCTTTTATTTTAGTAATATAATTCTTCAAGCAGACAATGCAGTCTCTGAACACAGAATCAAAAAGCATATCTCGAATGCTGCTAATGGGAAAATTGTACAGGTATCCAGAGAAGATTTGCCCTGATTACGAGAATATCTGCAGGTCTCCTGAGAAAGATGTTGTTAACCCCCGAAGGAAAACAATATTCCTTTGCTTCCTTCCCAGTGTCATCTAGTGTTAGGTTTCACAGAGCTTGCCTGTGGAGGAAACATTTATTTATTTAGAAAACTTATATGGCCGCCCATCTTATATACCATAACTCTGGGTGGCTCATAGCTACATCAATAAAAAACATGTATGTCTGTAGATAGATATACAGACACACACACATATACAGGTAGTTCCAAGTTTAAGAACGAGTTCAGTTCCCAAGGTCTGTCATTAAGTCGAATTTGTATGTAAGCCAGAACAGTATTATTGTATAATACTGTATGAGTAGTATTGTGTAATTAACTCAAAACATTGTGTATTTAACTCGAATTTTGCTACAATAGGCTTTGTTCTTAACTATGGATTGTCTATAACCCGGGCATTCTTAACCCGGGGACTCCCTATATCCAGAAAGAAACAGTGCCTGGCACTCTTAAGTAATACCCTGGCTGCTGTTTCTGTGTGTGCTGTTTTTATGTTTTCTTTTAACATTGTTAGCCACCTAGAGTCATGAATTTGAGATGGGAGACCATAGAAATGGAAATAGTAAAATAAATAAATAAACATTAAACATTCCCCAGTGACAATCAGTAGGCTGCAGCCTTACCCCATCCCAATGCTTGGGGGAAGAGACAGCTTTCTAAGGCCCTCCCAAAGGCTAGAAGGGAGAGGCCTGCCGGATCCCAGCAGGGAGGATGTTCCACAGGGCAAGGACCGCTACTGAGAAGGTGCATTTCCTAAGTCCTGCTAGATGAGAAGCTCTAAGGGAAGGGACCTGGAGCATGCCCACTCTATCTGACCAGGTGGAATAGGCAGGTACCCTCAGGGTATCATGTTGAAGCACTTCTTCTTCCCCAGCACAGCCTCACTAAGTGAGCAAAGCAGCAGAAAGAACTATGACAGACTTCTTCTCATGTTTTCTCTGTCTAGTTCCATTCATCTAAAGAGGCATTTTTTTTCTTTTTGCCACAATAAAACTACGTCTCCAACTATTTCTCTTCAGAGGGGGGAAAAAAATAGATCAGAATCCCACCTTGAAGACCCCAAAAATCCCTGGCTTCCATTTTCTTGTAACAATTCATTTAAAATAACTTATGGCATGACATCATGTTGTACATGTATTGCCAGCAACTGACAATTTGAGACATAAGAGGGACACACTACATCCAGGTTCAGCCTAAGCGTTCTCCAAAGCATATCGCTCTGGATTTATGGTAGTTTCTGAGGCTCTTGATTTGTTTCCAAGTCAAGTTCAAGGTACTATGAGAACATCTTAAGCCCAAGGTAGTTTGAGGCCAGAGGAATCAAATAGATTGAATAATTTCACATTTTCTTCTGTATATTGCAGTAATTTTCTGAGACACTTCTCTATTTTCCCTTCAATTTCAGAAACTATACACAACTAGTATAACCAGCCTTTTCAATTATAGAGACTCAATTACAGCATTCTGTCTAAGGGCCTTTCCCCATTTGCACTTAACCCTAGCATAAACATGCCCTGGCAACTTTTTTTTTGCTGCCATATCTTTATGAGGTAGCCTTAATCATTCCCCAACAAAGCTTAAAGTCATCCTTAGTTGTTTAGGTGCAAAGGGGTTATTTTCCCCTTTAAGCAAGCAACAAAGCAAGGCAGTGTTTCCACAGGTGCAATCTGGTGCTCTTCAGTGTCCAATTGGTATGACATGGAAATTCATTAATTCCTCTCTGTGTTATAACAATCTGTACACTGTAAATAAGGACAGTATAATTTGCTGGCATCATTCCTGCAGTAGGATAGGAATCACCAGTAGAGACAGCAAGTTTAATGTTGGTAAATTTTTCTGCTGCCTCAAAGACTGGTGGATAGCATGTTAATGTGCTGGACAGCCTTCTCAGAATCAAGCCATGGGCCACAAAGATGCAATCAGGTGCAACTTTTCTGAATGGATGGTTAATGGGAACAAAATACATGGCCGTTCCTATTATGCTATCTAAGGGAAAGATCTCACATCCTGCTTCATGAAAGACCTAGCCCTGTAGATCTTACTGCAAAATTTATGTATGTATGTATTTATTTATTTATTTTAGATGGCTGCCCATCTCACAGCAGTGACTCTGAGTGGTGTACAAAGATTAAAAACTCAACAGTTAAAAACAACCCATGACGCTTGAGATAAATAATACATTCCAAACCTATAATCCACAACAAACCTAACTTCCTGGCTGGAACAGCCAGATCTTCAGAGCCTTACAAAATGCAAATAAGGTTGGGGCCATCCAGATCTCAGTCTTTCAGTAAACCTTACAATAACTCTTGGAAGTACATCTATATTGTTTATATTCTATAACGGGTGCAATGAAAGACTATAAGATGTTAGAATCCGGACTCTTTCTAATGTCTTTTGTGTAAGGTGGCCAGATTATTCAATAAAAGTCTCATTCGAAAGAGCTCGAGAGACCGACCAACTTTCCTGACATCACCTAGCATGTTCATAACTGGTTCAGAGGTGTTCACAATCTTTTTGACCTGGTAGAAACATCTGGAATTTTGAAAACATGTCATGGGCATTTTCAAAAACAACAGCTGCTATACCAAGCGGCTTTTCCATTCATAAAATAGCTGTCATGTGAGTACGGCCACTTTTATTCATCAGAAGGCAAAGTGATGAAGAAGCCCCATCATATCCTCTAGCCCCTGATCCTACCCCACTTTTTCCCCCCCAAATAATTGAATTCATTTCCAAATACTGAACTGCAGTTACCCATCAGTATTATTCCTGAAGAATGCTTTGAGGCCAACATGGTACCGTCACTCAAATGTGCTCTTGGAAATAAAACTGACGCTGCAGGCTGGCGCTTTGAGTTGCAATATGTCAACTTTACATTTAAAATAAAAGAATGAGGGTGGATGAGGATGAGTGGCCTAATGGCCACTACAAAAACTACACATGAGCTCACACTTTAATAGCTACATTATTTAAGTTAATTCTGATACTCTATCATTGGCATGAAAAAAAAAAATTAAAAAGACCTGCCACAAATTTACTCACAGGCAACAGGAATCGCATAATGCTATCCTAGAAGAAGAAAACAATATGGTGTGGCTTGGTATTCAGGATCCTTCTCATGGGAATCCTTTGATTTTGCACTGTTGTCCCTGCTGCATATCCAAGTGTTGGTGTTTTTAACCATCACAGGCGCTACAAGATTTTGAAAACATCTTTGACAGTTACATAGTGTGGTTTCCCATCACTCCTGGATCACTGACCATGACTTCTGTTTTCTTTTCTGCCAAGAAACCCACTACCCAACTCTTACTGCACCTTGCTGTCAAGCCCTCAAACCGCCTAGTTTTTCATGTGGTCATATTTGAGTCTTTTTTGCTTACGAGGCTTTAATCCTTTCAATACACGCTGCCGTATCAAAGCACGGTATTTGGCTTTCAATAGAATATGGTTGTTAGAACACGCTTCTTGAAAAGCTTTCAACACTTGAGCCCTTTCACATTTTTGCATTGATAAAGCTTTATGCGTATTAGTTTTCTCTCATATACCAGCATGCATTTATTTATTTTATTTATGTTAGAGCATCTAGGTCATCTTTCTGTCATATAGAATTCAAGGCAATGCTTGAGAAGTCTACACACATTCCTGTTGATCAGCTGAGAACAATGTAAGATTTTGATGTCATGTTTTAGAAATCCTTATCCTGCTGAAGCCCCTAACATAAACTCAAGAATGGTTTCTTTTTAAATAAGGAAAGAACCCTGGTGCCTACTTTATTACAGGAAATCCATGTTGGACAAAAATAAATGAGACTTCTTCCAGTATATTGCCCCTCAGCTAAGGAAAGAATCAGTAGCTTCCCCCTGCCATGAATTCTCTTTTGTTTTTGTGCTGAGTAGGTCTGCATCAGATATTTACCCATTTTAAATTTGGGGCTGGAAGTAAATTTCGAGAAGGCAGACTATGTCCTGGAACCCCTCCCCCAACCAAATGATTAAGGCTACTAACTTCTATTTTTTGGCCTGTTCATATTGCCATTCAGTGCCATTGTTTTCATTTGCTAAGGTGTTACTTTCCAACTTAAATTTATCCCACCCAATCAGGGATCAGGTAGAGCAGTGTTTCTCAACCTTGGCAACTTTAAGAAGTCTGGACTTCAACTCCCAGAATTCCCCAGCCAGCAACACCGATCAGATTGCTGAGCCAGTCAAAAATGTGATGATGTCCCTGGAGGAAAATCAAAGCCTAATCAGGACAATTTTTAGAGAACGGATGAAGATGTTAATACCTTTCTGTAGAGATGTTTGAAAAATTATCAAATTGGAAGAATGTGATGCCAATTAAAAATCCTATCTGTTATCTCATCCCACCAGTGTTTTTTTTTTTAAATTATTATATTTTAATAGCTTAGCCTCATGAATAATCTCACTATGTAATACTATTTCAGGTTGATTTTCACACACTGTCCCACAGTCAGTTCATCAAAACAATAGATATATGTTTGGTTTTTTACTATATTGACAAGCTTGGATCCTAACTTAAATTATCTCAAGGAAGTTTATGGAAGAAAAAATCCCTATCCTTTCTCCTTCCACGCATACCACTACAACGCCCAAATTATTATTCACAGTGTCAATTAGCTCCTGAACAAATGTGAGATAGACAATAAAGGGTGGAGAGGAGGGAAAACTTTTCTTCACTTCAATTGCCTTAAAATCCGAGCTGTTTCCTGCCTCCCCTCTCATTTTTCCTTCATAGCAACCCAATGAAATAGATTGGGACTTCAGGGCCTCTCTCCTTCCCAGTCACGCTGCCTGATGTAAAGAATCTTGACTGGGCACCTTTTGGTGTTACAGACCAGACACCACTGCTGGAGCTACCACAATTATCCACAACTTTTGCATTTCTCCTTCTATGACATACTGTATTAATTTGCCATCCTATCAAGTAACTTTAGTCCCGTGAAAAGCAAGTCAGAATGGCCCTACAGGATACATGCACTTAAAAGGGAACTGTTTTCAAGGAGTATTTCTCAGCCTCCTATCTTAAAAAACCAGCTCTCCTACTATGGCTTTACTCTCTTGAGTTCTAGCATTCCAACAGCACCTATCAATGGAAGCAGGGAAAAATAAAATCTGCCTGCAGACTGGCCAACAATCCCTGTTCAGGATCCACTTGAAGGTGCTTGCATATTCTTCTGTTGTCTTTGTTTTGCTCTGTTTTCATTCTCCCTGAACCCTTCCTGATGCTTACGTGGTACCAGTCTCCTGGTATACCGCTATTTTTTTTCCCCAGTTCATTCCTCATGACTGTTTGCAAACATTCATATTTACTTTTGCCCAGAAGCAAGCAGTCCTGTGCATATATCTCACCTATCAAGTGGGCAGCCATCCAAACTGGATAAATAAATGATTGGTTGGTGATTAATAATTTCCTATACTTTACATGCTTTATTCTCATGAACTCATTTGGAAAATCAACAAGCAACATATCTCAAAAAATCTGCCAGTTACCTCAGGATAGGAAAAGGTTAGCAACTTTATCTTAGCATGCTATCCAGGTACCTTCTGGTATAGTCTTAGTGTCAACCAGTTTATTTATTTCCTTGCTAAAGTTCAACATTTAATTTCTAATACAGGTTACTTGAAGCAATAAAAGCGTATAACATTTAAAATGACAAGTTGAAAGATACAATTTCTAGAGCCATGAATTAGTAGTCATATATATCATGGATTTAGAAAAGTGACAACTTTTGGATATTTATAGATGCATTACTGAACTGTTAAAAATGAACTGAAGAAAGAGAAGGGAAGTTAGAACTACATATAATGAATCAAATATACTTAAGAAGTCATGTTCAGACACCTTAGTGCACATCTCTTGTACTAGCTGGCAGATTTGGCTTTAGAAAAAAAGTGTTACTATCAGGATATGCTACAAAAATACCTCCCCCTGCCCCCCCCAGGAAAAACTGCCTGGTCAGCTGTATTGTTTTAAGTGATTGTCAGCACTGTATTACTCAGAAAATAAGAGGAAGTCCATGAAGTACCTCACAAGACTCTTCAAACCATTCTTCTAAACTTTGCATTCAGTAGAAAATGCCTGCTCATTGGCCAAGCATGAAGAGGGGGTTTTCCATTTTATTATCCCTTAATATGCAATATTTAATGAGACATGTTTGCATTTGAATCACTTCTCCCTTTTTAGCCTGACTTCCAATGACAATTCCTCTAACAGATACATGAATCATGGCAAAAATAGCATCCAATTTTAAGTCTTATATATTTGAACATTTGGTATATCTCCACATACCAGGAGGAAACAGTACTTAATTTTTTGTCAAGGTGTCATATGGTAGACAGTTATCACTATCTGCTAATGTATCTTTCACTTCTGGGGGATCACCTCATCTAGAAAAAGAATGTGGTGGCAGGATTCAAATTTACATGTGTAAACCCATAATTCAGGCCACCCCATAGCCTCTCCCGCTTTCAGATTGCTGGGGTCTGCTTTTTCATTTCAGAAAAGTGTGATTTACCACAGTACTTTGCATTCTTCTCTGATGAATTGACCTACAGCTGGAGGGTGAAGGTGCCCTACTATGCACATATATATTGAAAGTTACTGATTTTTCAAAAAAATAAAATAAATATAGAATGTTAAATAATGCTATCACTTTGAAGTGAAAAACCACTGGAATGCTCATTAAAAGAAAAAATTGTTATCTAAGGTTTGTTAAAAGAAATGTGAAGCTTTTGGAAAACTCAAGCTATAGTGATGCTATGCACATGTGCATTTCTAATAGTCTTCAAAATAACACTGAAAATTAACCCACGGTTATCAATCTGCATTGTACATGAGAGTCAGAGGCTGGAACCATCTACTTCTCTAAAGCTAGCTACTGTTCTGGAGTGAGCCAAGCTTTATCTGACATTAGGAAGGAGGATTTTCCCAAAGTAACTCAAAATGAGCTAAGCTTTCCTAAAAGCCTTGGAAACTCATTAGATAGAGAGGCACAACCTAGAAGTTTGTCTCTTAAAAATGATGACATTCTCTTTCCAAGCTCTTCATAAATAGCCAACAGCAGGGGGAGAAGAGAGGAAGGGGCAACAGTGTGGCCCAAAGCTGTAGCTTTTCATCAGGGAATAATTACCAGGGCTCTTATTTCTGAAATCTCTGTCCTTTGGAGAAGGAATTGATCAGCAATGATCAACTGAGCAGAAAATTAAAACAAAGTGTCAGACTGATTTTAATTCAGCTAAACTCTCTAACCCTTGCACCTACTCCTCTGAAATTGTACAGGCTACTTGCCTTTGGGCATCTTTACATTGTTGGCTATTCTCACTGAAACTAGCCTCTCCAAAATATGGGATGAAAGAGAGAGAATCTCTTTCCAACAAAACTTTTCAAAGCTTTTGTACAGATTTCCCCTAAAACAACAGAGTAAAGGTGCATGTAACAAAAATTCTTGCATCTGTTTAGCTGAAGTGGTTGGGTTCCATCCATTCAAGTCTCTTATGCCTACAAATTTCATCCAATTCTGGCAAAAAAAAAAAAAAAACAACCAACCAGACCATGTGAATCAAAGATGAATCATATAAAATCCCAATTTTTTTTTTGAAACAAGGATCTGTTTTGGACTTGAGACAAAGTGGATTATGTATGAGGTAGCTGAGGAAACTTCAGACCATTTTCTAATGCATATAAGTGAAGTTTGAACTGATCTTTTTTTTATTTGTTTCACTGATTTATAATAGGCTTTAGCTACAGCTAGCTCTGTGTTACTTTAACTGATGAAGCTGTAGAAGCAGCATGCTAGAGGTTGCCACCATCTTTAGTAGACAAAGAACAGGAACAATGCGTAAAGAGAAAGGTAGCTCATAATCAACCCTAATATGTTTTGCAATTGTATCCAGACCATCCAGAAGTGTTTTACAATGGCATATACCTTGTCAGAGCTGTAAGTTAGCAAAGCATCACAAATTATGAATTCTGTATACAAAGTAATGTCTCTGTGATAATGTATACTTCCCCAGAGGCTCCTTTCATTATTATTTGTTCCATTTCTTGTCAGCCTAAATATCTTGGCAAGCCTTCCAACCACCATCACTACCACTGTGATATTGGAAGGGAGATTTGATTAACAACCATTATTTTTATATGATTCTGCACATCACTTTTTTCTGTTTCTGATGTTTCATGTGTGATAATGTGAGCTTCCTCAGAGGTATGTTTTCATCTAATCAGAACTCCCTACACATCAAGAGACTATATCCCATGTGGTCTAACAACCCAAAAGAGAGAGAACGTAGTGCTTCATTAAAAACTGTGGAATTAACCTGCTGCATGTTAAATCTTAGGTTACAACAAAAGCCCTAGAAAAGGTGAAAATTAAAAGATACCACCTAAAGAGCTCAGTAAAATCTGAAATAATTTAAATCTTTCTCAAATGCTCTTTAAAACAGGATGAAGATCAGTTAGAAGACAGCAGTGTCTGTCCAAAATTATCAGATAAAAGAAGAAAAACAAACCTGCTAAACTTCATTCATGAATTGCATTTCCTCCCTGTCACTTAGATTTTTAACTACATGAAACAGGGAATGTGGTGACTAGGCACAATACATAATTTCTTTGATATTTCAATATATGTTTGCTTTAAAAGAAAAAAAACTTGAAAGGAGGAAGGTCTGGGATATAGCTACACTGTAAACTTATTTTTGTCTTATATCACAGTAACTGTAATTGCTTCCAGCCAAAAATCCAGTGAACTGTAGTTTGGTCAAACATAGGAAGCAGTCTCATTCTGAGTTAAAACATTGGTTCATTTAGCTCAATATTCCATACAAACTAGTAGTGAACCTCCAGGGTTTGGTATAGGACTTGAGTAATTTCTAGAACTACTTAGAGGTAAGTCAACTCAAGATTTTCTACTTGTAGCACACAGCTCTTTTCTATTAAAAGTCTCCTATTTATCCCACTCTCTAAAATTCTGGGAACAAGACGTAAGTGTTAAATCACCCTAGGTTTCCAGTGAATTGCCTTGCTGTCAAAGTACTTACCATTGGTTATAAGAATTTTTTTCCCCCCAAATTACTGAGCCACTGTATTCCATTAAGATAGAATATTACTCAAACTCATTTGACTTTTTTCCTTACCAAATTCTAATGATTTCTTGATTTTATACCTTTTATCAAACTATTTAGTTTGGCTCTAATAAAGTTCCTCCATTGGGGGGGGGGCTCCTTATGAAATTATTATTCCTATTCCTATTCCTATTTTCTTAAATAAATACCAAGACCTAGCACAGAATCTTGGTTGTTCCTTCTTGAAGATGGTGCTTTTGTTTGTATTCTAGCTATAAAGTCTCTTCCCTTCTCATTTCATCTGAAAGAATTGACCAAATTGAAAACCTTCAGATAGTTTTATCAGCCAACATGGTTAGCGTGACAGTGGCATATAATGCCAACTAGGGTGTGAAGGATGCTGCCATAATATAGCCAGAATACACAGGTATTCCCAACTACCCAATGGGAAGGCATTAAAAGAAACCCTACTAACTAGCCTCAAACTATATACAGTGTACAGAGAGAAATATCATCTAGTCTATGTGTATAGTAGGGTATCTACAAAATGGTTTGTCTCAAACTAAAACCAAAAATATAGTGGCCTGGAAGTTTGGTTGACCCATTCTGGAAAAGCCACAGTCCAACTGAACTGAAACCTGGAGCCTCTGCCCATCTGTCTTCCCATTACAGTTGGACAGGAACCCCTACCTCTTGACCACCAGCTCATTGATTCAATCAGGCTTTCTGGCAGGAAAGGGGAAATCTCTGTCACTGGTGCAACAGAATCACCCCTCCCTGCTGTCCTCCCACAGCTCTTCCATACTGCCATGCCTCTTTTACCCTTTCTAGCAGCTGTACTATGTCAGCTGTTCCCACTTCTGAGCAATGTCCTCCCCTATTACCAGCCTGTGTACCAACTAGCCAATAGGAAGGCCTTAAAAGAAAACCTTACCAACTAGCCTTCAGTCCCATCGTCAATCATCTCTCACTGCAACTTTTTTCCCACTCTGAAAAAAAAAGCATGTAAAATCCTGAATAGATACAGTGCAGTGGCAATGCTAAGCCAACCTTGGTGAACTGGAAAGGATGACAGGATGATACAAGGCATGGTGGTATCTTGCCACCAGCTGAGAGGAGGGACATCCTGGGAGGCAGAATGAGACTAGAGATCCTGCCAGTGGGAAATATCCATGTTTCAATTGAAACATTGTCCATACATCATTTCCTCTGGGGCAGGCCAAGCCGCATTCAGGCCCTGTGATCTTGTGCAGATGCAATAGGGAGGTGCTGATCCGAGATCAACAGAGTCACCTTATACTGAATAGATTTAGTTAGCTTCAGCTCTGTTACAATGTAGTAGCACTGAATTTTGTTACAGAACCAGATTAGAGTGCTATAAAACACCTGATCTCTTTTGGATTTATAAGAGTGTTCTATAGATATTCTAACCTGTGCACAAAATGTGAAGGACAAACGTCTTGTCTATAAAGCAGGAGATTAATATCTCTCATGTGTGTAAGAGTTTTATTGGCTCAAATGTCATGGGTAGAATATCCCTTTTTCTAAAGGAAAGCAGACTTTTAGAATAGTCTCTCAGAGTGCAATAAGAGGGATAAGAGATTTCTGCGGGAAGCCACTTTCAAAAGTATTCAGGGTGTTCTATATTCAAATATAGAATATGTTACATCATATAGGATAATTCTTAGACGAGTTATTTTTCTACAGTATATGAACAGAGTTACATGTATCTCTAATTAAAAGAAGTTACCTTAAATTGTGTGATATCCAGTGGTTTGTAATAAGACTTGACTTTTCTCTGTCCTAATCTGCCTCATGAGACTCAAAATGGCAGCCTTCTGTCAAATTATTACATTTTTAAAATCACATATAGCAAATTCCCTCTGTAATTGGATGCAGTGGTTAGAACAGCTTTCATAATTACAGCACAGTTTTCCTTTAAGACACACATATGAAAATTCTTTCTGTTCAAGCCCTTGGCACAGTCAAGAGTTACTGTTCCCACTCACAGCTGTCACTACCGTGCAAACTTAATAAATTCCATCTATGCATGACTTACTTAGCTAACCTCCATCCACCAGAGATATTACATCCTGCTCAGAAGGGGTGGCGGTGGGGTGGGGGGAAGGAAGAAAACAGAAAAAGAAAGGACAATAACAGTAGACTTACTAAACAATGGCTCTTGAATTATAGTGTCATATAAGAGAGTCAAAGCTTTGCCGATCCACTTAATAAGCCTCAGCCAACCAAAGAATAGCTTTTCTCCATAACTTACCTGTTGACATCTTTATCTTACTCAGTTCAAGTAAGATAGGAAATGGAAAGAATCACCCTTTTTAAAAGTACAGCCTTTCAGAAAGATAAGAAAACATTTTGTAAGAGCTGAGTTTAGACTCGGATCTCCAGGGCAGATAGCCAGGTTAACAAATGCTGTTCCCAGCAGAAAGGGAGGACAGGGATCTCAGGGCCTTCACGGAAATGGAACGTGCCTGGATTCTCCAGCATGCCTTCAGCTCAGCAGGTGGCCTTGCGCACCTCACTCTCTCTCAGCCTCAATTATCCCACCTACAGGAGGTCGAAACAATTAAATTATTCCAGTTGGGAATGCTGTAACTAAATGCCGTATACTGAAGATTTTGAAAAGCTACAACCTATCATCACTGTCCCCACCGTCATCACCTTCTTTACATTAAAAATAGCTTGAAACTGATATCCAAATTTGTAACAATGCTCTAGCCGGCAGGGATGTTTTCATGATTAACTATGATCCTGTCTTTGAACTAAGAGAGCCAATTTGGTGCAGTGGTGAAGGCACCAAGCTAGAAACCGGGAGACCGGGAGTTCTAGTCCTGTTTTAGGCACAAAGCCAGCTGGGTGACTTTGGGCCAGTCCCTCTCTCCCAGCCCTAGGAAGAAAACAGTGGCAAGCTACTTCCGAAAAACCCGGCCAAGAAAACTGCAGGGACTTGTTCAGGTAGTCACCAGGAATCAACGCTGACTCAAAGGCTAACCAAAGAAAGAAAGAAATAATGTTTTTGAACTAGGAGTTCAGCATTTGAGGCTCCATGTGTGTATGCAGCTCTCTAAAGCTTTGAGCAAGGTACGGGAATGAGTCATGGAGAAGTAGCACCCTCTCTGTTGCAAATTAGGAGGGGTAGTAAGGAGTCTGCACTATTCATTGCTTGGCCAACGTATTTTGCTGCCTGGGACAAAAAGCAAGATAGGAGTTTTGCTCTTCATGGTTGGCCATACCTGGTTATATTAAGTGCCACTGGGCTGTTTGAGCATAACACTTTGCATTGACATCCCCGCTTTGGCATTTAGGAATGTATTTAGCTATTAAAATTATACTTTCTCTTTACGGATTATTAAGAGGTGACAACATCCATCACTGAGATACCCACCTTGTTCTGCCCAATGGTAGGGCCAGCTCAGCCCTATTTTAGATAACCAGAGCTCTTCAGAATCTCATTGTGATTGTGTGGATTTTCTGTTAGAACATAGAGTATGCTATAAATCCAACAGATTATCATCATCATCATCATCATCTTCATAGTTACTAGCAAAATGCACTGAGGCTATTCTGTCATATGCAGAAAGTCCGTACGTATCCTAAAGTGTTGTGGTTTTGTTAAATGTAGAGGGCATTTATAAATATGCTGAATATTCACCTTTGGCATCTTGCAGGATTCAGAAGGCATGTCCATCCCTAAATAAACACTCCTGACTGCCAGGTGAAATGTACATCATCTTGCATCAGCTGTCCTCACAGGGCATCTGGAGGCAGAAAAGCAAAGTAGACTTCACTTTGTATTAGTAAATACAAAGACACTGAAGTCTACACTACAAGCCACCACAAAATACAGGATGCATCAATTTCCTGGACACTTTCCTGGCTCCAATTCCTGCCCTGTGAAACTGGTATATTCTGTGCTTCTTTGTCTTTACCACCCAGGAGGAGAGAAAAATTGAACTACTGTACAGGAAATGGGGATTTGCTTCCAGGGGAGATATGTTGCAAACTGTCTATCCCGCTCCCAGGGTTTCTGAGCTGCTTGGAGAAGGTGAAGAGGGTTTTGGAGAGATTTATTTGGGGAGGTCAGGAGGTCTCGTATGCTCAATTTGACCTCCTGAGCTGGATCCACAACTGACAGCATTGGAGCTACATTGATTTACGCCCCCAAAAGATTGGGCCCATTATGTTTTAATGCCTTGTCATTGCCTGCAGCCATCTTTGGACTCTTTCCTTTTCTTTTTCTATTCCCTGTGTGGAGAAAAGGGATAATAATATAAAGCCCTGGTTTTTGACCTCTCCAAAGGGTACCACATTTAAAGTATCAGATGGATGGAGGTCAAAGCAACTTTTGCACTGCTGCTGATTTCAGTATGAACACTGAAAGGAAATCTACCATTAGGAGAGATGCTGATACTCTTAGACATTGTTCACCTATGGTAGTCCAAAATCGAAGGAGTCTGGCAGCTCTTCCAGACATCCATGCATCTGATGGAGCGAGCTGTAGTTCATGAAAGCTTATGCCTCTTAATAAAACAGGTTAGTCAGATAAGGTGCCACCAGACTTTTGACAAACATGCTTAATGCCTCAAAGAGATTTACCTTTTCTTTCATCTGCCTAAACTCTGCCTAAAGGCAGCAGTAACAATCCATGCGTGGATCAAATGCACCTATATGCTCCATCTGTTAGCACCACCATCTTCTGATGCATGCTTCCATTATTACATAACCACATATGAAATATAATATATGGCATTATATAATCTCTGCACAAAACAGTGTCAAAAGAATCCATCACTTTTTTTTTTCCCCACTTATGAGCTCAGTTATTATTATTATTAGCCAAAGGCAAAAAATGGCTAGGAATAAGAAAAGCACTGCAACAAAATGCCGTCGTGTAGAATTCTCCTTTTCTGATTAGCCAGTCATGTCCTGCTCTTGGAAGCTCCGTTCCTGGTACCGTCTCTTTTCTCCATTTGTGCTTCCAAAAGACATCCAGCATTCTGGGACCCTAATCAATTCATGCATGGTTCTCTATCATAATGATTGTACTGCAAACCCAAAAGTTCCTCCAAATTATAATATGTACTCAAATTTACTTGCAAGTGTGACACTGTGGCACACAGAAGAGCGTTTTTTTCCCCTTCTTTTTATGAATATATATGATGACAGCACCAATAATTAATGTGCATTTTTTTCCAAAAGGCCCTTTTCATGTAAACACCTGGAATTAATAAGTGAAACCATATTTCCACAGCTTCATAATTTGATTAACTATTTGTACACAACTTTGAGAGCCAACAACAACGTTACCCATTCCTCAGGTTGGGATGAAAGGAAAAATTCTTAATTCCAAACCATTACACACAATATATAAAGGCCATGTTACAACTATGTAAGTACATCAAAAGTCACTGTAGTCCAGTGGCCTAATAAATAGAATTCTTTTAAAAATGTATTCTGTCTTTCTTGGTAAAGAAAAAAATTATAATTGACCAGCAGCAAGTGCAATGAAGGTATACTTTATAACTGATCTTTTCTTAAGTTGCCATTTAGGATTGCATATTAATAACATTAAATTCCATTATGTTCTCAATTTCCATTTGGAAAATGGATGTCATATGAGCATCTATAAATAATTCACATCTTTATTAAATGAAGGGCCATCAAAAAATTGGCACATGCAATCTATGACTTTTGACACAATTGGCAATGTAACTAATATTTTTAATACTCTGGTAACTTCTTAATTAGGAATTGAGATGTTTTACAACACTTCTTCTAAGTTTGAAATGAAAATTTAGCCTGATGAATGACTTTGGGCCAGCCCTCTGATCACTTAGGTGCTTTTTCAATGATTTCACTGCAATGATAAGATCAAAGACTTGGCACTTTTCAGACCTTAATTCATCCAAATCCTAATTCTAAGAAATGTCAAATTGCAGTGTAGTAACCTTATATCCAAGATGTGAGCAAAAGGTAAACTGGAATTGATTGTGTTCCTGAGTCTGTTGTTTTAAAACTTTGCCAAAAAAAAAAAAGCTTTTGGCTTCTGCTGAGATGAAGAAAGTTTGATAGAAAACCAGAAGTAGATTTCTTACATAAAAGAATGTGAACATCCTAAACAAAAATAGACAATGGGATGAGCGTGTTCCTACTGTTAAATGTATGTGATCTTGAATCCAAAACAGCCCACTAACTGGATGAAGATAGCCCTGCAGGGGCTCAGTATAAATATCCTAAGAGAGTACAATCCTTGGCTAGGAAATTATATTCCCACTGGAAGGAATGTTCCATGTTGGGCTGACTGATCTCATTGAGTTGTTTGAATCAGAAACTTTTCCCCTTCTTACCAAGATTGGATTGGATTAGTCCTTGCACGTACAATGCATCTGTCACTACCACAGGTTGAAAACTGATTTCAATGGCCTTGTCTTCTCCCACAGGAAATTATGGGAGCCCTCCTTCTAAGATATGGCAGGGGATTGCTAACCCAATTCTTTTCCCTCACCAAGTACAGGGTGGAGGGATATCCAGAGAGTTGAAGTGATGCAGAAATGTTATGATTGGTCCAAGAAAACAAATTTGCTTATAGCAATGAAAGAAAGAGACAATATTTTTAGACTGGATTTCTCCCCACCCCACCCCCTCTTATTTCTCTAGCCAGAGTTTGGATTAATTTGACATTTCCAGCCACTGGAAAAGTCTCAAATTCATAAAACTTTCCCATTCCTTTCCCTTTTAATTCAGTCACTCTCCCCCCCCCCACCCTTCAGAACCCCAAGTTGAAGCACTTCTTGGTCTGCAAATATAGCAATTATCCCTCATGAGGCTTTGACACGGTTACCACAGGGAAGTGGCTGGAGTGCATCAGCAGTCCAAATATCTAAGCCAGTTAACAAGCTCCTTTTACTTTCCACAGAGCAAGAGAAGAAAGGGGACCATCTGACCCCTGAGAGCTGTTAAAATCAAGGAGCCAGAAAGACTTCTGGTGTTTGTTAAAGAATAATGCCATCGTTGCAGGGTGATCAAGGTATAATATCTGAACCCCTGACAGATGCCCACAGTTATATTTGACAGGGACAAGGGGTGTGTGTGGGAGAGAGTTAGTGTGTGTGTGTGCGTGGGCGTGCGTGTGTGCATACCCAGGTTTTACAGTTCAGATCTGCTTTCTGTTCTTTGCTAATGAATGGCCACAGTCCACCAGGATGTGTGCTCAACCTCTACCTAGCACAACAGGCTGGCCTTGGCTGTCTCAGTATGGTGGTCAGGAGGGGAATCTTTGTTTGTTTTGTTTGCCTGGAAATTTTCCTCGCTTGCCCCAATTTTTCCCCTCAGCTGTGTTTTATTATTTTTTTCCCCAAAAGCCCCCACATGTACCATACAAAAGACATCTAAACTCATTAAGTAAATTCCCAAAGAACCATTAACAAATCATTTTGTGGCAGCCAGAGGTATCAGATTTAATTAGGTGATCGGTGTTGATGAGGTGCAAAACAAAAGCCATCTCCTATCTGAAAATGGCCAGGTCTGATATAGAGGTTTCATTATTCCTCATACAGCATAGACAATAATTGAACTTTATTAAGGATGTGTGTGAGAGAGGAAGCGGGCGGGGGGGAGAGAAGGGATACCCAGATTTGAGACAAAAGCTTTTGACTACATTTTTTTCCCTTTCTCACCAGGTATCTTTGAAAGGCAGTAGAAGAGTGGCTTGTTCACCCCAGTTACAATGAAGGAAGCTATAACCTACATTGGGAACAGAATATAAAGCAGTTCTAACAAGCATAATTTTTTGCAAGCAATTAATCAAAATGTATTTAGCAAGTCATTTCCAATGATAATCAACAGACCTGCTTAAAACAATAACCATTTGGCAATGACAACACTGTTCGTTCTGATGTAAGTGGGCTTTGATGCTTGAAATAAAACACAGTGTTTCCAAGTGACTGAAGTTTTTAACATGATGAATTATCTGACCAAGAAAATGCCATTACATGGCTCCGGGATTAAATATATCACCTTCAGTTCTTATATACCACAATACGTTCAAGAATCACAGGGCTGCAAAGGGTTGTTAGTTTCTTCCTTTTTAGAAAATATTCTGTGCACCTTATTTTCAACAACTGTGCTTTTCAACATGATTTCTCTGTATTAGAAATCATTAACTAGAGACTCAGTAGCTGATTAGTATGGGATTGGATGTTCCTCCCTCCCTCCAAAGAGATTCCACACACAAATGTATGATTGCCATACTCAGGGAAAAAATAACTTATCACACCTCTAAATTGAGAAGCTAAGAGTGGATTCACTGTTGCTAACTCTTTTTAGTACTGGACAAAGCTTGTGTAAAATTGCATTAACATGGAATAAAAAATCTAAGCTGAGGAAGAATGCCATCATATTCAGTAAGACTCATTTCTGAGTAAATATGCATCAGATTGAACCCCGTGCATTTTTCCCCTTCCTGCTTCTGCATTATAATTAGTTTACTTTTTTAATGTTCCCTTCCTTCTTTATTTTTCCTTGCCTTTCTCAGCCCAATAATTGGCAGTGAAGGAGCAACGTATACATTAAAACAAAATAACAAAATAGAACAATATGCCCCCTTCATTGAGTGCAAGTGCTTTATATCAAAATTGTCACTAAATAAAGTTTTCCAGAATAAGTCACAGAAGCATTTTATATAATAATTATAGAAAAGAATCACTCTAATTCTGCTATGAGTGTTGGAACAAATACTGCATCCTAAAGCTTCCTTTGATGTTATATCAGAATTTACGCCCAGCAAAACTGATGCAAATGGTTTCAGCTGTAAATACATTGTCCTTTTTTTCCCCCCTTTCTTTCACTTTGAGGAGAAGGGTATAGATATGAAATTCCAGCATGGAATTGAAAGCATGTTGGTGTTCAGAAATAATAATAATAATAATAATAATAATAATAATATAAAAAATTGGTATGAAAGGTTGCAACAGTAGAAAAGAGATGTTAAGGGGGCCAGGCCAACATATAGTTAAGGTCAAAGCAAACATAAAACATAGCATTTCCCTTTCAGGGGAGGGCTGGGATGTGAGGGGAAGAAAGATTTGTCTGCCAACAGGTTGCATCCTAGACCTGATTTTTTTTATTGCTCTGCCCCTGTTATCTGCAGGGTATACAATGGAATACTGTCTGCCATTGTGCAATACCTCTCAGCACTAGTAATTTAAGACTTTCTTCTCTGTAATACACTAAACCATCATAACCTGTCTCTTCCTATTTAGTTTAACCTACAACCACCACATACTGATTTGGCTGTGTGTGGCTTTCTCTATTGCCATTTATTACTCTGCTCGACTCCTGAAATTCTGTTTGCAATTTAAGGCCACAAATTAGAAGCGCAAGTCATCTGTTTCCTATAATCCTCCTGTCAGGGCTGGAATCACATTTGGAGCTCAGCACCATGGCTAGTCCTGGGCCCTTAAAGCCTCGCTGATTGGTTAAGCAGGCCAGGAGCTGAATGCTGAATAAATAAAATGCAGTTCACTGAAGTGCACAGGGAGAAAGAAAGAAAGAAAGAAAGAAAGAAAGAAAGAAAGAAAGAAAGAAAGAAAGAAAGAAAGAAAGAAAGAAGGGAGGGAGGGAGGGAGGGAGGGAGGGAGGGAGGGAGGGAGGGAGGATTAAGAAAATGTGTGCACTGCATCACATTAGATAATACTTAACAGGTAATCAGCCAGGATTGTCGTGGTCTTTATTAAATACTGTAGAAAAGTTCTGGTTCATTCTCTTTCCCATTCAGTATAAAGCACTTTAATATTTCTTTATTTGCTGATCTAATTAACTCTTTCTCTCTCCTAATAACACTAAGAAATTTACATTGTAACACACACACAAATTTACTTCTTCTAATGAATTTCCACTGTACTTCTTTATTAGTATAGAGGCTATTTTCAAGCGATCTCTTTCTTCCTCCTCCTAATCAAATTACAGAGTAGTCCTATGCATCTCTGTTCAGAATTAAGGCTTACTGAGTTCACTAGGACTTCTCCCCATTTAACTATGTGCAGAACTACGGTCTTAATTAAATAAAGGTACACCTTTCTTACAAATAGTTGGGATTATTGTGGCTGTATGAAATGCTATTTACCTGGTTGCTTAAAACTGTATTAAAAGCACAGGGGGGCAAACTCTGCTTTCAGGCCTTTTCATCTTATAATGCTGCACTGCAGAAGAAAATAATGATTTCTATATTACTTTCTGTGACAAAATATTGCCACACAGTGCTTAAAGAGCAAGGTTAAACAGCTATTTGAATAGAAACAGAGCTGCAATGTGGGAAGGAAATATGTCCGCTCTCAGCAGTGTCAAGAAGTCCTGTTAAACTGAAGCCATTAAATAGCACATGTAACAAAATAACCAGCATATTTACCACTAAATCTTAGCTCTAGATGGAAATTGAAGAAATCAGTGGAGTACCTCCAAATACAATATTTATGCAGATCCAACAATAAACTATTACAGTACAGGTCATAGGTATAAGAATTACAGTACAGTAAAAAGTAATCATGCTATAGAAATCATTCACCAGAGACACCAAAAACTTTGCATATGCTCCAAAGCCAAGTTACCAGAGCCAATGCTACTAAAAGAACTTGATGTTGATAATGCAACTGGAGCCTTGCCATATAAACTAGGAGCATACTGAAACTCAAAATCTGCATCCTTGGAAGCAGTGGAATTGCATACTAAAACCTAGAGAAGTTTCTTGGGCTATGTAGGGAATTAAGTATCTCTCAGAATATGGATCAATAAAAAATTGCTAAAGTACAGAGAGCAGCCAAAACTATAGTCCACCGAACTGGACACTAATAGAATGAATTTAGCTCCCTGCTGAGCTGAAGTATAACTTGGTTCAGCAATCCACTCATTGCTCCCTATGTGCGATAGGTATCACTCTGTGGTGGAGTGGAAGAAAGACTGTGCAGAGAAAAGAAATGGATGGGTGTGAATGGAAGGATTGGTGTTGTTCCATCAACAGCAAAACTGCATTCATCCAGATGATCTAGAAATGTCTGATAATTACAATTCAGAAAAGTTAGTACACATTGCAACAATTAAGTATTGTTCTTAGTAGCACTGGAACTTAGAAGTACTTACTTCTGAGACAAGGAGATTAAATACAGCTTTCTTCCAAATGCCATATATCACTATGTGAGCTAACCCAACAGATTGAAAAAAGTACATTAAAAAAATATGTGGTTTTCTTTTTGGATGGCTTAGCAACTGGGTCACACCATGCTTTGCCGGCAGTGAGATTATTCAGTTTACAACAATGTTATTAATACAAAGAGGTCACCATGTTGACTCTTGAAAGGCCAAAAGCTCCCAAAGAAAATATTCCCAAGCAGGTAGCCTCATGACTGCAGCCAAATGTCCTGACTGTACAGCATGTCATCTGTCTATGTTCCAGAAGGTTGGGGCTTCTCCGGAGAAGACTTAGAATTTGGGGTGTCTGGGTCTACACTGGAGAAGAGTAAACAATCTTCTCATTCCTGATTCATCATACACAGGCTTATCATTTATTTTATTAGATTTCTATACTATTTTATTAGATTTTTATACTTCATTCACATACCAATAACATTCAATAAACATGAACAACAGCTGAATATAAGCAAGCATTAAATTCCCCATCACATGATAGAAGTTAGGAAAATTAGAAGATCATTGCCTGAAACTGGAAAAATGACTGAGGGCTCCAAGAAAACCAACCTGGAGACAGCCATCCACAAGCCACATGCCACAGTAGAAAAAGCTGTTGCCACTTACTTATCTGAGATGACCAAAGAAAAGCCTTGGAAGCTGGCTTCTTAGTGCAAGCAGACTGTTGTGGCAGCAGCTTCATGGCCTAATGGATCTTACTTCACCAGGATTCTCTGTCAGGAACTGCTGCTTTGAAGCTCATCGGTGGTAGCATCTACTCATCTTGTTTTTCGACCAGGCTCTTTTTCAATCACCTTCCGTTTTTCCCAGCAGTTCCTTCAGCTATTTGTCTATTCATTGGATTATATCCCACCTTTCATTCAGGAGTTCAAGGCAGTGTCCTTACAGCAACCCCTCCTATTTTTTCCCCGCAACAAAAAACCCTCTGAGGGAGGTTGGGCTGAGAAAGAGAGTGACTGGCCCCAAATCACCCAGTGGGTTTTTATGGCTGAGGGTGGACTTGAACCTGGGTCTCCCCAATCCTGCTCCAACCCCTTGTCCACTGAGTCATATAGGGTTACTGTGAGAAGTAACAGCTTTGGAAAAGGTGGGGTAGCTTTTAAAGCAGTCATAAGACATGATCTCAGGGCTCCCAGGTCCATTCTATACTAACTTCCATTCACATCTTCATAGATAGCCATATAGAGCAATGCACTGGGCTAATCCACCTTGTATATTACAGGTCAACCATAATTGTGACCAACCAGACTTTTCAACCTGGGGTCCTAAAACAAAGTGAGAATGGTTAATCCCAGATAAAATACATAAGGAAAGCTACCAGTTAGTCTCATGACATTTCAAAAACCAGCCACCATCATCGAGGGTAGAAAAACTGCACACGCAAACCTGTTACAGGAATCATGCTTTCTTAATTCATTACGATATCAAATATTCCATAGTTGGGAATGTAAAACATCCCCCCCCCCCCCAGAAAGTAATCACTTCAATTCATTTTAAAAGGCAGGGTGAAATTTAGAGCATATTGTGTGTTTCCTTTGTTTTGATTTTTTGCAGGAGGACGCCTGCAATCCCTCCTATGTTTCTCTACACCGGTAGAGGCCTGACTCATGGCAAATCCTTATAAAGAGCACTGCTGTTTATCTGAGCTTCTGATTATTCCAATGGTCCTCCAGGCTATTTGGATAAATGATGCGGCACAGTAATCATTGTAGCATCTCCGCGATCTAGGAATGTAGTCATGCTTGGCATTTTAAAGGGTGGAAGAACTGAGTCACCGATTCTGGTTCCATTCCTGTGCAGGAGAATCTGCATTCAATGAAAATAGTATTCAACAAGGTTAACTGCACCTCAAGGCTAACCCCTGACTCAGTGGTTTTACCAAGTACAGCAACCAGTTGTTCCATTGCCCACTCCAATATAGCAGGTTACCTTAGGCTAATTGAAATGAGAAATTGGAACTATATGCCAGAGAGGAAGAAAGAATAGCAGAGTTAAGTATACCACACTATGCACTCTGCATCAAGAATCACATTCTGACTGAATTTATTTTTTCCTGCTGATTATGCTTTGATTAAATCAAGGCAAATGCAAATCAAGAGAACTAGTGAAGGCTGAACTTTCTTTGGCTCCATTAGAAATTGGGCTTGGCAAACACACACTATTTCTCAAATGAAATTGGGGGAAATAGCTCATTTTTATCCAAGCATTCCAAATTCAGAACCCAGAAAGCTCCAGGGGATTATTACTGTCAAACGTCCGCAGTAATTTTTCAGAAAATCTTTCTTTCCCGTGAGTCTTAAACCCAATCCATTCCTATTCCCCCAAACTTTTGTATCAGCAAGTACAAGCCATTGGTAGGTGAAGATCTCAACTGGGACCTGTTGGGAAGGCCACCCTTCTATGTTGGTACCAGGCATACTCCCGCTTCATACATGAGCAATCCTGGAAACCTCATTTTTCAGAGTACCTGCATTTGTAGTATGAATGTCAGGTATCCTGACAACAACATATTTCCAGATGCCAATGCATCAAAACTAGACATCTAAGGGATGGGAATCTTTGGACACATTAGGAAGATCCACAGTTGTGTGAATGGAAGGTTATTCATGCAACAGAGCTAATTTTACCTTTTCCCCTTCTGCAATCTCCTTCACTTTCCCCCTCCTGAATTTTGGAGGTGGCGTAGTGTTCTGGAAGTTGAGGTGTAGCCTCATCTCCACAAATAACATTAGACAAGAACTGGGCCCTGGATGATCTGATACTATAACTCCCAGGATCCTTTACTAATAATCAAGTTTTCTGAGCCTAATGGGAATTGTAGTTCAGCAAGATTTGGAGGGCCAAAGCTTCCAAACTCCTAAAAGAGAAAAGTGGCAAGAGATGGAAACTGACTGAAGTGTAAAATTTTACATCAGTGGTGGCTGAAAGGTCTATTAGATTAAAAGAAAGTTTATTTTAGTAATTCATAGACAAGGATGCACATGTGGAAGGTTTAGGCAGTGCCTCTATGGCAGCCTTTCTCTAACTTTTTACCCTGGAGAAACCTTTGAAATAATTTTCAGGTCTCAGGGAATCCCTGCATGAAAATTATTAAATCTACAGCTCATGGTACATTAGTGTGATCAGTAAGCTAAGTTGCACTGCATAAAAAATCCCATCAATGTGAGTGCTAGCATGGCACAGTGCACAAAGTCCAAAAAAACAATGTTTATTTTTTTCAATCATGATCTCTCACAGAACCCCTGGTGACCTCTCAGGAACCTCCAGTTGAGAAAGGCTGATCTATGGTCATGTTCAGTGATATCTGTAGTATGGGGGGAGGATGTCAACATTGGCAAGATGGCAGATAGACCAGTGTGATGCAAGCGCTGCCCCTTTTGTAAGCGCATCTACAGAGCTTGCATTGCAACCCTCCATCTGCCATCTTGCCAGTTTCAACACCACCCACATGATCACTGTTGGTCATGTTAAAGCATGGCTCATTGAGCCATAACTGACTGAATTAACATAATTGCCTGGCTTTACACAAGACCATGACCACAAACTAGCCAGCACAGTATAGTATGTTGTGAACCAAGACTACGATAGCTAGGAGCCACCTCACAACCTGGCTTCCAGGATGGTGGTCTGAAATGTCCTGGAATCAGAGACAGTATGCTGCAATCTCCATCTGCCAAATATACAAAAGAAAGCTACATAGCAAAACAAATTTTGAAATGCATAATTGGAGAATAGAAGAAATTTACCCCCTGGATAACACCATGACTCCCACGTAGGTCATCTAAGTTTTTTCAGCCAGGATAAGCAATGTTTAGAGAAGGGAGGGAAATTATTTGGCTAAGAGTCTTTTCTATCAATCAAAAGCTGTTCACTGAAAACCAATTAAGAGGAACAACAAAGGATGAGAAAAATATACAGGATAACATCTGTAGACTGGAGGCAGATGCAGCAACAAATAGATTGTACAGACATCAATGTTGTTAGGCAGGGCAGATATAGCTTCGGAGTTGGATATTACAGAAGACTTTCCCAGGTTACAGGCTGCAAGATGACAGGGGTGCCATAGGATCAGTAGAACACAGAGACAGTGGCATCCATATCAACAAGATAATATTTAAATTATAACATGGCCAACAGTTACATATTTGCATCCTAATGATTTATCCTAGTAAGTTGTAGTGCTTGCATGCTGATATCATCATACACACATTATCATTCCTCCACCCTCATTGATGTCCATGGACACAGGGCTAAACATTTTTGGCCCTTTTTATCAATTTTAGTGCTTGGGGTGGTTGAGTGGTAGGAATGGGAGACCTTCATCTCTCTGAGAGCTTGTGCTTCCATTCACACCTTGATTTCACTGATTTTTATCCAAGAAATGACACTATTGAAATTTGCCATTTTGCTGCCAAATTCCAATGGCACAATCTTGATTGGCTGCAGATGGCATGCTGGGGGATTGCCTAACCCAGATATAAAGGGAAAAGCAACTAAAGATTTAATGGCTCTTGAAAATATCACCCCAAACACTATTCATAAACCCATGAAACTCAGAGTCACTGAAAATTCAGGTTTTCAAATAATATGGAGTAGGTCTTGAGCCCTTTAAATAATATATATTATTCTGATTGATTAGGTGGCATTATTATTATGGTTGGTCACACAGTCAGCCAGATGTTTAGACTGGATTTGGCATTTTTATCCACCTATTGAGTCCTTCTCAAAGACCTGGGATAGGCAGATGTTGTTGTTTCACGGTGCTAAAGGTATTGTCACAGGATGTAACCTGTTCCAAGTAAAGCTGCCTTTTGCAATGACTGATAGTGATTTTGTCAATGCCGATGGTCTTCAAGTGGTGCTCCAGGTGTTTTGGGATTGCACCTAAGGTGCCTATAACTATTGATACTATCTTTGCTTTCTTTTGCTACAGTTGTTCTATTTCTATTTGCAGGTCTCTGTATTTTGTGATTTTCTCCAGTTCTTTCTCTTCTATTCTGCTCTCTCCAGGTATTGCAATGTCCACTATCCGGATTTTTTGTCTTTCTTATCAACAGTTATTAAGCCTGGGGTGTTGTGTGGCAGGTGCTTCTGTGCTTGAATTCCAAAGTCCCAGAGCACTTCAGCTTCTTCATTTTCTGTTACTTTGTCTGTTTTGTGGTCCCACCAGTTCTTGCTTGCAGGCAAATGGTATTTCTTGCAGATATTCCAATGCACCATTGCTGCTACTTTGTCATGCCGTGGTTTGTAGTCAGTCTATACAACTTTCTTACAGCAGCTGACTAGATGGTCTACTGTTTCCTCAGCTTCTTTGCAGAGGCGGCATTTGCTGTCCATTTGCTGTCTTCTCAATTCTGGCTTTATATGCATTTGTTCTTAAGGCTTGGTCTTGTACAGCCAGAATTAGCCCCTCTTGTCTCTTTCTTCAACTTTCCTGCTCTTAGCCATTGCCAGATCTTGTTGTTATCTGTTTTGCCTGCTAATTTTTTTGTGTGTACTGACCATGTAATACTTTGCCTTGCCATGTCTCTTTTCTGTTCTTCATTTGGTCTTTCTTATAGGCCAGTTTGGTCTCTTCAGTATTCATTAAGCCTTCATGGTGTACTAGCTTCAGTGCATCTTCTTCACTGTCCTTCAGATATTCTTCCAATGTCCTTTTTTCTTCTTCAACTGTCTGGTGTACTTGCAATATTCCACACCCACCTATGCTCCTTCATAAGTAGAGTCTGTCCACTGCATGGGTGAAGGTCATGATTCATTGTCATTATTTTTCTGCTCTTCCTACACAGGGCTTTTAGTTAAGCTTGAATCCAGTCCACTATTCCAGCTAGATGATGATGATGATGCCACCTTTATAGATATAGATATAGATATAGATATAGATATAGATATAGATATAGATATAGATATAGATATAGATATAGATATAGATATAGATCAACTCAAGACAGCAAACATACCTAATACTCCTGCCTCCTACTTTCCCCACAACAACAATCCTGTGAGATGGGTTGGACTAAGAGAGAGAGTGAGTGGCCCAAAGACACTCAGACAGTTTTCATGCCCAAGAGAGCCCTGGAACTCACAGTCTCCTGGTTTCTAAGCCAGCACCTTCGCCACTACACAAGACTGGCTGTCTCTCTTATTATTATCTTAGTGCTAAGGTTAGAGCTAGGATTATGTAATTTTAAATTGGATTAGTTCAATAAATTTTATAACAGCACATAGATTTTAGAATTATAGATTTATTCATTTACGGCCTTGGATCAGGTGGCACCTATGTGGACTTTCTATGTGCATGGATCCTGGATGGCCTCAGGAAGAACTTGGGGGGATGAAACCACATAAGAGATGCCTAAAGCACTGCTGAAGGAAGATGAAGAACAAGCCCAACCAAGCACAGGTAAGAGCCTGCATTAAGGACTACCTTGTGGCAATGAGGACAGTGAAACGTACTTGTTTCTCACTTCTTAATGTGTCTGTGGATAGTTGCCTGACCACCCTGTTTCAGGTGATTCAGGCCCTTCTGTATAAGAAGGGATATGGGGAACCCCTGCAAGCCACTGTGAGGATTGTGCTGAACATCTGTCAGATAAAATGCTTGCATTTGCTCAGATTGTGCTGGCCCAGTGGAGATAACTGGAGCCCAGTCTTGTCCTGTTACCTGGGCTGAGTTTGATCCAATGACTCCTGAGGAAGTGGATACAGTCCTTGGGACTCTGAGCTCTGCCATTTGTGTATTAGATCCATGTCCCTCCTGGTTGGTCAAGTCCTCCCAGGAGGTGACATGTAGCTGGGTCTAAACAGTATCTCTTTGTGAGAGAGGACATTCCACTTGCCTTAAAGGAGTTGGTGGTCCACCCCTCCTCAAGAGATCATCCCTGGACCCAGCAGTACTGGACAGTTTTCATACAATCTCCAACCATCCCTTTCTGGGAAGGTTGTAGAGAAGGTGATAGGCTTGCAATTCCAAAGGACTCTGGAGGAACCAGCTTGTCTGGACCAGTTGCAGTTGGGTTTCAGGCTAGGGCATAGTATTGAGATAGACTGATTGCACTTGTGGATGACCTCTAACATGTTTGAGATGGAGGTGGTGTATCTATCCTGGCCTCCTTGATCTCTCAGCAGCTTTTAATACTATAATCATGGTATCCTTCTGGACCAACTGAAGGGGTTGTGAGTAAGAGGCATGGTTTTTGGTGGGTTTTCCCCAAAGCTGGTTCCACTCAGTACTGGTAGCAGGGGGAGATCTAGCCCTAGGGTCTTGCTTTGTAGGCTACCTTAGGGCTTAACCTTTTCTTGACCCCTAATTAATACCTACAGAAAACCACTGAGTAAGGTCATCAGTCAATACCAGGTTAAGTGTACCTATGATACTGAGGTACATATCTCTGCCCCAGGTTGCCCAAGTAATGTCACTAAGGTGCTTTTCCCTAAGCTATATGGGTCTGGGGAAGAACTAGCTGACAAGATTGTGTGGCTGTGGGTTTTAGGACCCCCTGCATCTCATGATTTGCCATTAATGACTCTGGATGGGGTAACACTCCCCCAAGCAGAGTTGGTGCACAATCTGGAGGTCCTCCTGGACTCCTGGCTCCTGCTTCAGAGGAGGTAGCAGTCATGGCCAGGAGAGCCTTTTCGCAATTACTTCTTATGCACTAGTTCCTAAATCAGGAGGCACTACTCATGGTCACTTATGCCTTAGTCACCTACGGATTGGACTGATGCTATGTGTTCTTCATGGGGCTGCCTTTGTAGAGCATTTGGAAGATTTAGCTGGTCCAGAATGCAGTGGCATGTGTAATATTTCACAGCATGCCAACTCTGCTGCATGAGCTGCACTGGCTTCCAATAGGCTTCTGAGTGCAATTCAGGATGCTGATTGTCATCAAAGTCATACAAGGCCTGGGGCCTGGTTACTTACAGGACCACCTCTCCCTGATGGTTTCTATCCATTCCACCAGATCAGGTAGAGGGGGCATGTTCCAGGTTACATCCATGAAGCAGTGTCACTTGGTGGGTTCTTGGAAGCATGCCTTCTCTGTCATGGTCTCTACCTTGTGGAACAGCTACCCCCTGAGATACAGGCAGCCCTGACCCTGAGAGTTTGCAGTATCAAATGCAGCTCCATCTGTACAAACAGTGGGACATTCCCCCCCACCCCAACAACAAATGCAATATGTGGTTTATTCTTCTGCACTTTTACTGCTGATTTAATAACTTATAATGGATCTTTTCATATTCTACTATCTGCCAGGTAGGAGAGCTTTTGAAAGGGGTTAAGTCCTTATTTTGTATCAAAATGGGCTTTATCCACGTATCTTATTGTATTTGTCAAATTGGCCCAAAATTCCAGTCATACTTCTGATTTCCCCCCCTTTTTTATCCTTATTCTATCCCCAGTGAAGGATTAGCAAGTATCAGTGGATGAGATCCATGGCTCTGAACAGTTAACGTCATTCTGGGCTGCCTTGGTATGCATTGTCCCACAAGGCCACCCGCCCACATACCTAGCCTTTCTCCCTTCCCATATTACACACATTCACACAGAGCCTAATTGTTCATTCCCAAGATATATTTATTGTGCAGCTGTGTCCTAAGCATTTCATGAATAAAATGTGGTTACTGCATTAAGCCAAACATTTCTAGCCTCATTAGGGTCAAATTCTAGGTAGCTGAGGATTTCATTCATTATTATGTGTACTGTTACCATTTCTTCTTCTCTTTTTAAATTATCCAATGGCCTTCCCCCCCCCCCCCTTTTTAGGATGGTGTGAATATGCGCCCATGTAAGGAGAACACACGAAGATTTTGTTAAGAAAACTCTATCTTGGTTGATACATTGTCAGTTAAATAAGGCATTTAGGAGGCTCTGTAGCCATTCTCCTGTTTGGATATTTGGCTGTTGACTGGATTGTGCTGAGCCAAAAAAATCAGCCATGTGGGAAGGAAGAAAAATAGCCATGAATGTGAGATATAAGAATAGTAACAAAGAACAGAAAGTGTCAGGGCTTCTTCAGACAGTGGGCCAAGATAAGTTTTGTTTAGGTGGGGGTCAGGGATCTAGCAGAAAGAGAAAAGAAAGCTAGAGGAGGTAGTCTGAAATAATGAGCAGAGAGAAGAACTACATACAAAGTCTGCCAAGGTGAGGAAAGCTGGAAGTCACATCTATGGTTTTAAAAATATCAACCATCTTCTGGACAGGATAATGCTACTATTCTGGGCTGCACAAATCTAGATGATGCCTTGATAACAGCAAGGAGATAATTTTTCTCTATATTTCTTTACTGCTGCAAAGTTGTCCTCTGGTCCTTTGCAGCCCACATCTGGTAGCCCTAGAACTGGGAGCTGACAGTGTGATGCATATCTTAGTAACAGAACACAGGCTTGGCATGCAAATGGTCATAGGTTCAACCTCTAAAAAGAGTTTTAGCATATTGGGCCAGTAAAATCTACCTTAGATATCCACTGCAATTCAGAGTACTCATCTTTGGTGTACAAAGATCCATCTTGCAGTTCTAAGCTCACATGTGGCACACAGCCTAAATGAAAAGTGCTATGATATCCTGGAACAGAAATTGCTCTTTTCCCATGGCTCACATCCATGGAGGAGGGAGGAAGAAAGAGAAAAGAGGATTTCAGAAAGAAAAGAGGAACAAAACCATGTCCAAATGAAAGAGAATGGATAACACCATTACTTCTGGCTCTGGCCTGACATATTGCTTACTTCAGCTCTACCCACCTATTGTCATTTGGCCCCCAAGAGAGAGAATAAAGCCCTCCATAGAAAAAAAATTGTTCATCCAAGACAGTGTCTGATTTATCATACAGAAGTTATGTCATTTGTTTTCTCTTTGCTTTCTCTCAGATATATTTCAGATGATCTTGTCACCATCTTGAACTTCCTGGTTCTTTTCCCCAATCTGCATAGAACACTGAAGATAAATGCCCATGTTGTTTGAAGACCACAGACACCCAAACAATATAGCAGAATTCTTCTGTTTCAAATGCAGTGTCCTTCTCAGGTAGTTTTGATTCTTTGTAAATTGTTAACAGTCTAATTCTAGTTTTATATTTACAGATCTCTTGGCACAACAGTCTATCCTTTACTCTCATGAACAAAAACAGATCTAGGGAATATATTCATTGCAGTACCTTGAAATCTCCTTTTGTCATGGTTGCTGCAAAACCTAAAGTTACTTTTGAAAAGTTTGTGATATTTACACTGCAATTATTTCTTTTTCCAGAACCAACTAATGTAATCTGTAATGGAACTGAGCAAGAAACAAATCTGGATTAATTGCAGAGTCTGTCTGCAACAGACATCTTTCACTGGTAAAGTAAATTCTCCTCAAAACTGGCCCTGTAAATAATCCACCATGGGACTTGCAGCAAACAGGATAACAAAGGCTGGCCATAATAAAAGCAGCATAGCCAAAATAGTTTTCATGACAGCCAGCCAAATGCCTTCAGCTTTTTAATGCTGTTGAGTGATTCAAATAAATAAGATGATGGGTGACTGACTGTGCAAAGTCACTCAGCTACAGTTTTGCCACCAGCAAAAAAAGAGAAAGGAATAAATGGGACATCAGGATACCATGAAATAGTGAGATCTCCTTTCACGGGTTATAGGACTCTCCATATCTTTTGGGAGAGAACACCAGAAGAACTTGGAGAAATCCCATTCTATCAGTCTACTGTCCAGTATTTGAATTTTACTATTGCTTATTTAATAGCTCAAGTTCAAGTCACAGCTTCTGTCAGTGGTTCCATCTACAAAACATATAGAAAAAGATTATGAAATGTTTTATCCTGAAAATTCACCAAAGTCCAAGGCTTTGCACTCTGAGGTCTATCTGTTTGGGCTTCAGGACTAAAAATGAAATTATCAGAAAGGAAATAGCAAATTTTCTTCAATCACTTCATAATTAGTTTCTGAGCTCAAGGATTTTCCAAGAAAATTTGGAAACACTGAGTCTGAGGGTTCTTCCCTATCTTCCCTTTTGTAACACCAGAAAGCCTTCTTATTGTAAAGATGGAGAATGGCAGGATGGGATTGTATGATGGGATAAAGCAAGGGCACTCATTTTCATTGGAGGACAGAATATCCATTACCTTCAAAAAGACTGGCAAATTGAGTTTCCAGTGCTCAGGAGATGGTATAATGATGGGGTTTTGACAATACTAGAAGCTGCTAGAACACAAGTGTGCTTGGCAGAGAAGACAGCTAACCCTGGCACCATTATGTGCTATGGATGAACTTTACAAAAATTTGGACTGAACTCAAAACGTATGATGAGGCAAAAAGTAAAGATATGATGAGGGAATTTTCAGTTATTTTTATAACAGTGATCCCTTTTAATGTAAAATTAAAACTTCAGACCAATTAACAGCATGAACATGAGACAGACAAGATTATTTTAAAAATATGCCATCAGATCTATGCTGGGCTAAGATTGTAAAGTGATTTAGATTAGCTTTCTACAATCCCAGTCCCCTTCACTCCTACTGCAATATACTTAAAAAAAAAAATCTTTCTCCCCTCAATGTGTACTTTTATTTGGATATTTGAAGAGGGCAGCCTATATTCTGATCCAGTCAAAGCATTCATTCCATAGAAACATGAATTAAAGAAAAATAAAAATGTTAGCAATGGAGATGTTAAAATATTAATGAAACATTATATTCTGGTTTATTGGCATTTTGTTTTAGAGTAGTTTTGGTTTGTTTACTTTTTTTAAAACTCATCACATGTTTTTCAGATTGATCAGGTTATATCTCCAAATAAATATCTACAAGACCAGGTGATCTAAATTAAAGCTGATAATCCATCACTGTATTGATCTCATATACCAGCAAAGGAATTGTTCTGTTTGGCCACAAGTCAGTCCCTTTGTAGACTGCTTTTCATATTATTGGCCATTTCACTTACAGGTAACAAGGACTACATTAAAAATAAAACACCCTGGCCTTCCTAATCAAACAATAGAATGGAGGAAATTCTAAAGTACAATTCAAGTCATTCAGTTCAACCTGGGAAGTCAGAATGTGGTCCAGTCACATGATTCTAACTCCAGACAGGCGTTACCTTATTAAGAATGAGTAATGGATGAAGGGATGGATGTCTCATCTTTGTGTTCCCATAGAAATATGAGGGCCTTGCTGCGAACATCTCTTGTTATCTTCCCTTCAGGAAGTTCAGGAGAGTGTTAGGAAGGTCAAGTAAGAAGGAGAAAAAGAGATCCTTCATGCTCACTCATCCTTTCCACTTTGTATATTCACATTGCTTTGTGAGATTTTTAGAACATAGGAGATACTTTTTCATTTGCAGTGGGGTCCTGGTGGCCCATTGCAGAATAAGTGAGAAAGAAAGAAAAGGAGGAAAAGCATTTTCTCAGCACCATAGTAATATTATTAATTCAGGACCCATTCAATCATCTCTGTAATAAAGATAAATTATTAAGAAATAATGGTTGAGAACAATGGTAGCCTAACTCAGTGATGGGCAACCTGGTGGCCCCCAAAGCTCCTTCCAACCACAATTGCTGAAGATCAGTGGTAATTTCCCCATCATTTAGATAAGAAAATGCATAACTATTATGGTATAAGCCCAGTGGTGCACCTTGTACCAGCTCACAGGAGCCAGTTGTTAAATTCTCTGGGAGCAAGTTGAGAGTTGAGCTGAGCTACTATGCCTAGCATGCCGATCAGCTGTTTGGTGACTAGCAGCACAACAGTGGCAATAGAGCTGGGAGAGCCAGTTATTATACACTTCCAACACACCACTGTTTAAGCCCTAAAATATACTTAACCCATTAAAAAAAGAGAAAGTCCTCACTTTTTCCCCCAAGGTCATTTTGGCCCTATCCTTGTGCATGATATGGATTTGGCCATTTTGCATCATTCTCTCACCCACTGTAGCCCTTGCACCCTCAGAAGAATAAAATACTAAGTTTGACCTTTGGCCACCAATGTGTTGCTCATTTGCGCCCTGAACAAAATTAATCCACCAGACCTGTATTGTGTGTGTAAGCTAGAGAACACATTTTTTGTATTAGGAGACTGTTAGCTTGTAGAAATTTTCCAGCCTCTAGTCTAAACCTCAGAGATGGCCCATGTTCTGGACTGCTCTGGTAACTATTGCATTTTCAGGCTCAGCAGCTTTCCACTGGTGCCTAGTCACATAAATCAACTAGGCTTGAGGCCCTGGACAGGTGAATTTGTCAAGCCTTCATAAAGTCTTACTGCAAGACAAGGGGCATCTATTTATGGTGAATACTTTCCACTTTGGTTACAAACTGTACTTTTCTTCCCTCTGTCTCTCACTACCACCAACCCCATTCTCTTTTATTAACTCAGCAGATTTCAAAGAGCTTGCCTGTGGAACCTGTCTCTTTTCAGCATCTGATTTGTGTGTGTGTGTGTGTGTGTGTGTGAAGATATTTCTTCTATGACAGGTGAACCTCTTAACATCCTTAGCTTCACCTCCACTTCCAACACAACCTGTTTTTCTTTACCTCCTAGGTCTGTGGTCTCACCTCTTAGACACATCAACGTGTTCCTGGAATGTTAACCTGTAGGCTTAAAACATTTCAAACATCATTCCAGCCAGAGAAGCACTTTTATAAAGTGTGTTTGATAGCTGAGCTTACCTTTCTATGGGCCAGCTGTGGACAAGCTTTCATACACTGCACTCTCTCGATTTCTATCACTCATGTCATCCGTTCAGTGAAATCTAAAAGATTGCTGCACAATGCACTGAACTACTCCTTTTTTACAAAATAATGACCAGTTCTTAAGAGAAAGCATATAGCAAAGACATGATGTACCAGAACAAGAAAACAGCTAAGTAAAGGACACTACATTTTTCACTGAAAAATGTAAAAGTAACAAAAAGCATGGGAGTTCTGTGTTTCTGTATGAAGGAGGCTTCTGAATGTCTGTAGCAGCTTTATGAAAAGAGTGGAGGTGTGAGGGAAAATTACAATCCAATTACATTTTCTACAGTAGATTTTTCATCAGAATTTATTATAGAAAGTGGAAACTGAGTGTGAGGCAATGGCACACTGGGTGTGTTTCACAAGGAGAATAGATAATTTAACTGATTTGTACTTACTACTTGGAACAACACTTTTCTGAATAGTTGATCTGATACAGTTGCTTGATTCATTTATGAAAAGATTTACTTACTGTATCTGCGGCTACACTGCATCTGTTTGTCTGGGGGAAGATGCAAATAATAGGCCCCACATCTGGTGGTCACCAACTTGGGGACAGGCGATACAGAGGCAGGGTTCACCCATCAAACAAAGCTATCTTTGTAATTCAGCATGTACTATGAATCCAGTCATTATAATTTGTAATCTATCACTGAATATGCTGTGTGCTCCCAGTCAGACGTGCTTCCTTCAAGAAACCATGATAAACATGATATATGGACTGAACTGTATTTTGTGGGAGGACGAGGTCCAGAGATTTGCTTGCCAATGGGGCAGCAGATTTGGTGGCACGAGAACAGCCTGCCTTTGTGTGAAAGCCTGCTGCCTCACTTGCTTGCTTCTCCAGATCTGTTTGTAAATCTAGTGGCCTTCTAGAGATAAAGAGCTTCTTCCCTGAAGGGGCTGGATCTCCAGTGGGGACAAGGAGATTCACAATCTATCATGGAGCTGCAGTGGATCAGAAGAAGACAAAAAAGCCATCATGAGATCTCTCCTGTTTGTGCAACTCTTGAATATAACCCCTAAGGTTTTTTTTAGGTGATTTAATTAAAATCATACTCTCTGTGACATCAGGGTTCCACAGGGTTGAGGAAAAACCCCATATAACCCCATATGGCATCAATACTAGGCACAATCATGATGAAAATGCAAATCCCTGTTTAAATCAAAGTTTAGGTACACTCATCCAAATAGAAAAAGTCAGGGGGATTGTCTTCACACTGATCTTAGCCTAAAATATTATCTCCAAAACCTGAGCTGGTTTCTCTGTAAATGAACGTAATGTTACAGTAGGTCCAAAGGAAAGGCAAATTAGCCAACAAGGAAACTGACAGCTTTATAACCCTAGCCCTCTGATTGAAATGTTGGGAAGTCTCCTGGCAATTCTCCCAGACATGCAGGTAGAACAGCAGGTTCACTTATTATGTTAACTAAAACAATCTGGCTTTGCACAAATGCACCTCAGGACCAGCCAAGTGTGAAGGCGTATCAATGTGCCAAGCCAAGGGGGGGCAAGGGGAAACTATTCACCTGAAATGCATGATTTGCTGGGTTTTGAGAAGTACTAACAACAACATTCAGAAGTGTCCTATAACTAGAAGGTTTGAGCACAGATCATCAGACCACTATGGTGATATCAAGGAGGGAGCAAGATTATAAAATCAGGGAAGAGCTTAGTCCAATTCTGATTAAGGGAGCCAGTTGATAAGAATGGTATTATAATACCCAAAGTCTTAGTTCATGTGATCACCTGCACAAAGCCATCCAAAGAGCCATAGGTTTTTGAGGATTATAGTCAGCCAGTATTTATGAACCACCTTCTCCAGTTCCCACATGGGTCTCAATCTGCCTAAAGTTGGTTGCTCCAAAAACAGTTGTGGTTGCATTAAATGCAAAAATGATGTTCACATGATCCAGAGTGGCATACAAACTCATGGTACAATTCCTGGACACTTCCAGAAGTAATTGTACTGCATCTTTTCTGCCAAAATCAATGGCAGAACACATTTCCTAGAATTTAGTCTTCATGGAAAAACCATTGAGAACCTGAGATCTTTTCTGAAAAAACATGGCTTCTATATTAGCAAAATCCTCTTGTCATATTCTGCTACATGATTCTGAACAATGTATTAAATATACTTCCAAAAAAGAGATACCAAAGAAGCTACAGTTGGAATTGGTCTTACTGATTATGTGAGGAAGCATCTTACAGTATATTAATGTGCCTCCAGATCATTGCATTATCTCCATTTCCCAGTAGTTGATTTACTTCCTTAAGAATGTCCAGTTCCTATGGCACTGCATTAAAAAATAAGACAATTTTTTAAAAAATCAGAAATAAAAATGAAATTCTGTTTCCTATTTGTGAGATTCAAGTGCCATGGCATTTATTACATATGGGAAACATCATATATAATAAAATGTTTTTTTCCCCTTCTCTTTAATTATCCAGAGGTCCAAAATCTATCCCCATAGAAGACACAGATATGGACCTCCTTTTCAAACATATGTCCCAGGCTTTACAGATAGACAAAAGTAATATGAATGACCCAGATCCATTAATATTAAGGTCTTGCTTTTGAACTTTGGTGAATGCTAACTCAACTACGTGAAGCTGCTACCTGTATAATTTCAAAGTACTATATGTGTAAAGTATTAAAAACAAAGAGTTTTGTAAGCTTTAGAGGTCACTACAATGCAGTATATACCAACTCTGTGCTCTATCAACTATTTTTGTCTAAATCAAGAGTTTAAGCAGCACATAACCATAGAAGTCATCAGTATCTCCCAATGCTTGCCTATGAAACAATGTGTTTGATCCAAGCCCCACATTGTGTACATTTTCCATTCTAATGCATGCTGTTCAGAAAAGAACACTATGTTAGGTTATAAAATAATTACAGCAAGTTAAAATATGAAGTACCTTAAGTAATGCTCCTCCCCATGGGACTCCCTTTGTTAGTAGTAGTTAGTAATGCAATCAGATATCTGGAATTACTCCAATGGCTTGCCAAAAATCACTCTTGTCTATTAAAGCATCCTGAAAAACACCATTCTGTCAGTTCCAGCTATAGTATAATTCCTTTCTTTCTGGAATATTATCTGCTATGAGTCATTCTACTATGCTGGGATTTGATTGGAAAATGGATTCAGGAAAGAAGGAGAGTGGTGGAGTCTTGCTTCAATGCATTAAAGGTTATTTTTACATCCAAATTCAATAGCAGGTTGTGGTGACAAATTCAGAAGTGAAGAAGTTTGTAGCTCAAAAACTGAGTTCACAAATGTTCAACCTGTAAAGCCAATCATAATTACCCCAACTGTTGTGACTTTTTCAAAATAGCTAATCAGTTCAGAAAGATGAAATGTTATACTAAGATTCAAATTAAATGCTGTGAATGTGGTGCACATACATGGAAGCTTTCAACTGTCACATACATTTGCAGGATTAATATTCATAGATACAATGTACAAAGCTGTACTCTGATACCTGCAAGACTTATTAGGTAGATTTTTTTTTTTTTTTTTGCCACCAAAAAATTGAGAAAACATTACTCCCTTTTGCAGCCATTTTTTCCCTTGTTTGCATCATGGCAAATAAAGGCAAATGATATGAATATATGAATGAAACTAGACACACCAGTCTGGGCCTGTATTCAATCTTTATCAATGTACATAAGTTTCGTTCTCCTCCATTCAAGCACAGCTTTTCTTCCTTAAAACTTCATAGAAAAGTACCCTGCCTTGTCCCAAAGAAAGAACTCATCTTAGAACTAAAAACCTAGCAAAGCTATAGCAAATTAGAAAGACCGATGGGATCAGATTTGTGTTAGGAAGCAGAAATAACGTGCACAGATCATCTCGCTCAATAACTGGTGAAGAATATCTTAACCTTGACACTCATTTCTGTGTATTTTTTATAGCTTGTAATATAGAGTATCATGCTTTGAAAGTATCATCCCTGCAGATTCCACTAAGGTCTTCAACAGTAATGCTGCAGGTCGGGATATGCTCCACTCTGCTTCAGCTGGCAGGAACCTGGGATATACTGGCAATGAAATGAGGTTCAGAGGCATTCCAGTACCACAACTTCAATTCACTAATAACAAACACATTTAGACACTTCTCTGCTTCATTAGGTTGAAAGGGGGATTCCGGCATCCTTCCCCCCCCCCCCCCAATACATTAAGGGCTTGTTTTATAAATGAAGTAATAGAAAGTTAAATTAGGGTTTGGGATGGGAGGAGAAGAAAATGAGGTGTATTTGTATTAGATTCTTGAGACTGACAATGAACCTCAGAATAGTTGTCCACATGGGAGCCTCTTATGTCCCCATTGTTTTACTTTAGCAACAAATCAGAAGCTCCATTAAAAGGAAAATGTAAAGTCAATGTAAGAGTATTGAACTCCGTTTATTTATACCAAGAATATTACATTTGCTAAATCTCCTACTTCTGAAGAGCTCGTTTTAAGTTGATTTCGGTTTCTGTATCCAGCAAAATCATCTGCAGTTACCCCATCACTACTCAATCCAAAAGTAGAACCAAAGAAATTTTATATCCCTGAAAAAAAAGATGTTGAAGAATTGCATGCAAATCCATACGGAAACACATCCTTACAATAAAAACAAATCAAGTTGGATAGTTGTTTTTTTCCAGATTCCCGCCACTTTCTAATTCTCACATGGCAATGAAATAAAATTGTTTTAATATATGGAAAATTAAAGGATGCAATGTTAAACAAACTATACATAAAGAACTGATATAGAGATGTTTTAAACTGTTCAGAAGGCAGGCTGTCATGAACTTACTAGTGTACTGACAATTATTTTAAATGAATTCTAATAACACATATTTTACAGATTATGAAATTTTGCATGTTTTCTTCTTTATCTTTTAAAGAAAACAATGCTAATAGTTTTCTTTTTCCTATCCTCAGTAACTATTTGGTTTCTTGATGTAGACTTTCAAAATACAAAGACAGCTTGGCAAGTTTTCAAAGCTTTTCTTCAAAGTAAATTCTTTAGGTTTTCTTTTTTTAATGGAAACATGAAGAGTGTGTCTCACTAAGGAGAATTCATAATGTACACCTCACACACACACACACACACACACACACACACACACACACGGTGTACCAGAAGTCAGGCCCCATAAACAATTTATTATATAAATTCCATTAAGTGTACAAATAGGTTGCCATTTTCTTCTAAACACTTCTTTTTGCATTTGATTCATGACCTTTGAACATTCCTAAATACAAGAATGGGGCTTGACTTTTGATACACTGTCTGTTTTTGCATTCATGAGTGTGTGTGTGTGTGTGTGTGTGTGTGTGTATGGCTCTCATCTAGAAATTAGGGGGGGAGGGAGGGAGGGAGGGAGGGAGGGAGGGATAGATAGATAGATAGATAGATAGATAGATAGATAGATAGATAGATAGATAGATAGATATCCCCTAATTTCTAGATGAGAGCCAGTTTGGTGTAGTAGTAAGGCATCAGGCTAGAATCCAAGAGACCATGAGTTCTAGTCCCACAAAGCCAGCTGGGTAACCCTGGGCCAGTCACTCTCTCCCAGCCCTAGGAAGGAGGCAAGGGCAACCCACTTCTGAAATCTTGCCAGGTATCTCTGCAGGTAAAATTTTACTTCCCCATCATCTTGAATGTTTTTAGTTTTTATGTATCAGGCTTGTTTTTGTAGTTTGACTTTTTAATTAATTAATTAATTTTAATTAATTAAGGGGGGGTATTTATTTTTTAACTGTTTGTGGATTTTACTTTCATTGTGAGCTGCCCAGAGTCACCCGCTGGGGAAGACGGGCGGCATACAGATGTAATAAATAAATAAATAAATAAATCTGCAGTCACCAGGAGTCAAAAACTAACTTGAAGGTACACACACACAAACATACACATACACATACACATACACATTCTAGATGCATTGAAATAACGCCATAGAATCTATGATTTTTGACAATGTGTTGCTAGAGAAATGTTCGATTTCCCATTGAGCTTTCAGAAGGTGTAATTTGATGCTGTGGGAAGGATTTCAAGGGGAGATTGTTGGAGTCTTCAGAAATGAAGTGGAATATAAGCCAAAGTAATAAATAAAAAAAGAGGGGTGGACAAGAGAATCTGGGCTGACGTTGTTGTTTTGCAAGGAAAGCAATTCCTTATTCCAGAGAGGGTCAGCTCTTGAGCAATAAAGTGAGATTAGCTGATGCCATGACTCCATTTTATATAATCTCAGGTGATGTGGGATTTATTAGTTTGTTTGTTTGTCAGTCAAGCCTCAAACTGACCAACCCTGCACCACACTCACATCCAGCTTAGCCCTTACTTAACTAGTAAGCATGTTGCACACTAACAACTGGTCTGGGTAGCAACAGGAAGTATCTACACCCAGACGTGCCTCTTGCCCAAAGCTTCCCATGGGCGGGGTCACATCATAAACTCCTTGAAAGACTTTATGTGATTCAGGTCATCAGTAACATGTCACAAGACTTCGGGATTCTACCTTCCTTCACAGCAACCCTTTCTTCCTCATGTTCGTATAGTTTCTTGATCAAGGCATTTCACCTTGACACACAGGAGAAGTTTTGATACCAGCACTCATGCACTGCAAATGGAGTGGGAGCTAACTACCAGCCACTATTTTGTCCCAGCATCACTGCATTTGATGAACATAAGAAGAGGCGTACATTGTATGCACACCAGCATCTCACACCCAGCTCTTCTAAATGAGGGAAGAATGGGATGCATCCTCTCATTCACCAAGCTCATTCCTCATACCAATAATTCCAAGAAATGCATCAAGGGGGGAGCCACCCCACAGCCATTTCACATCCTATCTGAACCCCTCTAAGATTTCTGGCACTTGGCCAGTAATAGTGCTAAAAATACTGCATTGATTTTTAAAAATTCTCTCCAACATGAGTTAAAACAAGCCCACAGTGACTTCATTGCCCACCAAAGACAAACCACTTGTGACCCATAGGTGTATAGTACACAGAGAAGGCAATGAGATGTTGTTTCCTTATTTATTTATTTAACACATTTATATAGCTGTCCATCTCACAAAAAGTTACTCTGGGTGGTATATGAAGTAGGCTGTTCCTTGTTCTAAAAATCAAATTGTTCAGCTTCTATTTTATTACTCATAGTCTCCTGGGAAACTCTAAATGATCTGGTATTTGAGAATTAACAAAACATGTTTAATACTTTGTCATCCAGTTTAGAGCTCCAGATGTGTTGTATTAACTCCCGTAATCTCTAGCCATGTGATCACAGGCCTTCCTAGCTAGGATCGATGAAGTCCAGTACTTTCTGGAGGGCAGTTAATGTGGAAGGCTGGATTAGAAATGGCTCTAGAATTCTGCCACTCAAAAGATTTTGAGGGCTGTACAAAATGGCATTCCTGGCTTAAACTAAAGTCAGGGCTTTAGTCTATGACATAATGCTAAGCCATAGTTAATTAATTAAGCCTCAATCAGAAGGGCACATAGTAAGCCATACACTTAGTATACTATACAAAGCATCTGGCTTTGTATAGTATGCATGATTTATAACACCAGTCTATCTGTAATCCCCACATCTCTTTTGTAGACTAGGCATTCATTTATTTTACACATTTCATCATGAAATGTGTAAAATAGTAAGCAAGAAAATGTACACTTAGCATGTATAGAGTGTCTTAATAAAAAAAGAAGGGCTCTGAACCATCTGCCTTTAAAATCTATGTACGCAGTGGGAAAATGGTGTTTCTGGAAAAGGAGTTCCAGTGTAGCTCAAAAGAAAATCTGTCACTGTGGTATAAGTCAAGACCTTAGAAATCAGGACTAATGCACTTTCCTTTCCTTTCCTTTCCTTTCCTTTCCTTTCCTTTCCTTTCCTTTCCTTTCCTTTCCTTTCCTTTCCTTTCCTTTCCTCCCCTCCCCTCCCCTCCCCTCCCCTCCCCTCCCCTCCCCTCCCCTCTCCTTCCTTCCTTCCTTCCTTCCTTCCTTCCTTCCTTCCTTCCTTCCTTCCTTCCTTCCTTCCTTCCTTCCTTCTTTCCTTCCTTCCTTCCTTCCTTCCTTCCTTCCTTTTTCTCTTTTTCTTTTTCCAACCCAGAATATCTCCAGGAGGAGAAGTGCAGAATCTCTGTTGTTTCTGCAAGTTGTATTTCTTCTAATGTTGCATGAAAACAAATGTTCTACCAACTGCAGGTTTACCCATCATAACACAACATAAGAGGGAAGTTGCACCTGGTGAAATGCTTCCTGCTACTTAACTCTTTAAAGCATGGGAACTTTTCTGGAATCTGCATGTGGCAATCTTTCATGCAAACTTTTTTTTTATTTATTTGTTCTTGATAGACTATTTGGTGGCTTAGCTGCTTCTTCAGAGCAAATTTGCTTAACAGGATTTAGATGTCTCTTCCTCTTTTTATTTTTGGAAATATTTGTCTAATAAGAAATATATATAAAATGCTCTCTCTTCTACTTAAGCTACAACAATGTAATGCTAATCTATAAAAATAGCCAGGACGAGGCGGGGAGGAGGAGAATGCCCGACAGTTATGCTCTTCTGTAATCCCTTCTTGAGAAAATGTTCAAATAGTCATTTTGAAAAGTTGCTCTCACCCCAACCAGAGACAGCTGTTCTTCATACATACTGCAAATGTTTCTTTTAAATTCCTGAGGACACACAAGTTTTGATATGAAGCCAGGACCTCTAGAACTGGCAGAAACTAAACACACCCAGGGCCGCTGTGTTCACTGTCCCAACAAACTTTCTCCCACAACTAGAACAGTAAACCTTTTACCCTCATATCCCACACTGTGTGATTAGTCAAAGAACTCACGTCTTGTCCAAGCAAAATATATTTTGTCATTTCTTGAAAACGTTACCTTTCACAGAAGTATAGTATTTCTGATCAGCAGGGAGCAGATGTCAACACTATCTATTATTACACAATGTCAGAACCAGAAAAGGAAGGTGGGTGGTTATGTTAAGAACAACTTGAGCAATTTTCTAAAAGAGGCATCGGAGAAGTACAAAGCCAGAATGTTTTGTCTGATTTTAGCTGTGTCAGCAACCTGACCTGTCTTCCCCCCGCGAGCGACCACCAGAGCAAACCTAAAGCAGCAATCAGTGACCCGCTGCCTAGTTTGTTTGTTAGCTACACTGGGAGGTTGGAATGAAATATATCGTGTGTGTGCACACACACACACACACACACACACACACACACAAAAGCCTATGCATGCATGTACCCTTCCCCCCCCCCCACACACACAAAACCACTGTCTCTACAGAGAGAGAGAGAGAGAGAGAGAGAGAGAGAGAGAGAAACTTAAAATATTGGCGTGAGGGGTAAAAAAGTCCTGCTAGCTAAAGAAAACACTGAGATTTTGTATACTTCCTATTCTCACTCTGCACACTGACCCTTTCTCTACAAGATCTCTACAGAGTGGAATATAGCAGGAAGGTAGTTTGAGACCTACTGCTAGAATTCTGAATGATTTGCAGAAATTGAAAAGTATTTTAATCAACTATGTAACAACAGCAAAAAAAAAAAAAAAGTTTCTTCTCCCCCCACCTTCTCTTGATTTATAAGGGGAGCTGGTGAGGGGAGTAGAAACTAGGAGCAGACTTGTGGTTAAACTCGATTCTGAATCTGACAATCATTTCCTGGGCTGAGTGCATGCATATGCTCAGAAGCACTACTTTCTTGGTTTTAAGGATCTATCCTCACAGACACACAGACAAATAAGTCAGTATTTTGCACCTGACTTCAGTTGCTGGGCCTTAGAGCTCTAGTAAAACATTAAGTAGTTTCCACAGACCCATACTCTTCTTGACCCTACTGTATAGAGAACCCCATCTCCATGGCTGACAGGTCAAAAATGCAATATTGAGGATGTTAGAATATCTCCAAAGGCATGGCTTTTCATAACAAGGGTGCCACAACTGAAAAAGTCTAGGATCCCATCAAGAATGTCAAAGTCTGGAAGAGTACATAGCAGGATAGACATCTTGACTGTAAGTGGTCAACAACAAAATTTTGAAATGGGCTGAGAGGTGAAGAGTTTCTGATGATTGTTATAGGTTTTAATGATTTTTTAAATGTTATGTGCTATTCCAATTACTCTATATTTTAGCTGTTATCTTAAACTCGGCTGTAGTAGTGTATGTTATTGTATTAAATTATTGATATTGAACTTTATTGTTTTGTAATGCTCCTCATTCTATTTTATTTGTTTTTTATTTTATTTTAAATTATTATTATTAATAATAATAATCTATTTATTCTTACAGCAGTCTACTTAAAGTTTCTGAGGCATAGAAGAGATTCTCTGATCTACGTATTGAAAGGAAAACAAATTCAGTAGTTATATCTGGAGTCAGAATAATGCAGGGACCAAACAATTTCAGGAATCAGAAATAAAATAGCATTGGAAACATAATTCAGCATCAGCAAATGTTGCTTTTTGGCCATTTTAGAGAGTACCCCTTCAAAAGCAGCAGCAATGTGTTGCATGAAGTATTGTCCTGGGTGTCAGATTCCAATTTATTTATTCCTAATGTACTCAAAGGCTTTACCAAAAAAAAAAAAAAAAAACATTTTTAAGGTAACAAGTATCATGAAAGTAATATAAAACAAGAAAAGGTGACACGAATTGCCTAAAACAAACTTGTGAGTCTCTATGGCATTGCCCTTTAAAAAGGCTCTTAAGTTAAAATAAGTACCATTCATGCAAACTTGGTAACATTTTATAAAACCAGTCAGGTACTTAAAATTCTGCTTCTCCCTAAGTATGGCCTCTCATGACACATTTCCTAACATCAAAGACGGCAAACAGAATTGTGCAGGCTTTGCAATCTGTTAGCTAATTCGCTCACCAAGCAGATTATTGTCCATCTTGGGGATGAACCTACCTACATCTCTCTCTAAAATCTGGTCATGTATTCTTCCCTGAGCATATGATATGAGACAACATATATTAATATACAAGCAAATTATTCTACCTGTTTTAAGCCACAAAATGTAGGGACCATCAGATTAAAGGCTAGTATCAGAGGTATATCAGTGACAAAGCTGCGGCAGAATAAGAAACGTTTTCTCAGTTTACCAGCAAGCTGCTATGAAATAATATAAAACTAATTGTTTTTCAGGAAAAAAAAAAATCCAACCCTCTGAAAGCACAACATTTATACTGGAAAATAAAATGGACCAGTATTTGTCCAGTTCTAATTCCATACAGATTTTTCTCAGAAGCATTTGCCTTCATTTATTCCCCCACACACAGACACAAAACTGGGTTTTTAGATCATTCATTTCCCACAGTTATTTGTTTTGCTCATGCCTGAAACAGAAACATCAAGAGATTGATAAATATCCAAATAATGATCATATTCCAGTTTCTCATCTTTAATATTGCACAGGAGAATACCCTTTTACAACTGCCCACTAAATTAAAAAAACAAAGGTTTTCAATTGCTCTGACTCAGAATTAACTTCTGGGATAACCAAACAAGTTGCCTTTTTAAAAATAAATATAATTATCTCACTTTAAAGATGGGATTCATTGACTATGCAAAAGCCTTTGTGTGGATCACAACAAACTGTGGCAAATTCTTAAAGAGATGGGGATACCAGACCACCTTACCTGTCTCCTGAGAAATCTGTATGCGGGCCAAGAAGCAACAGTTAGAACCGGTCATGGAACAACCGATTGGTTCAAAATAGGGAAAGGAGTACGACAAGGCTGTATACTGTCACCCTGCTTATTTAACCTATATGCAGAGTACATCATGAGAAATGCCAGGCTGGAAGAATCACAAGCCGGAATTAAGATTGCAGGGAGAAACATCAATAACCTCAGATATGCAGACAATACCACCCTAATGGCAGAAAGTAAACAAGAACTAAAGAGCCTCTTGATGAGGGTGAAAGAGGAGAGTGCGAAAGCTGGCTTGAAACTCAACATTAAAAAAACTAAGATCATGGCATCTGGACCCATCAATCCCTGGCAAATAGAAGGGGTAGAAATGGAAGCAGTAACAGACTTCATTTATTTGGGCTCCAAGATCACCGCAGATGGAGACTGCAGCCATGAAATTAAAAGACGCTTGCTCCTTGGGAGGAAAGCTATGGCAAACCTAGATAGCATATTAAAAAGCAGAGACGTCACCTTGCCGACAAAGATCCGCATAGTCAAAGCTATGGTTTTTCCAGTAGTAATGTATGGCTGTGAGAGCTGGACCATAAAGAAGGCTGAACGCCGAAGAATTGATGCCTTTGAACTGTGGTGCTGGAGAAGACTCTTAAGAGTCCCCTGGACTGCTAGGAGGTCAAACCAGTCAATCTTAAAGGAAATCAACTCTGATTGCTCATTGGAAGGATTGATAATGAAGCTCAAGCTTAGATACTTTGGTCACCTAATGCGAAGAGAGGACTCTTTGGAAAAGACCCTGATGCTGGGAAAGATGGAAGGCATAAGGAGAAGAGGACGGCAGAGGATGAGATGGCTAGATAGCATCACTGAAGCAATGAGCATGAAATTGAGCAAACTCAGGGAGGCAGTGAAAGATAGGAAGGCCTGGCGCAATATGGTTCATGGGGTCCCGAAGAGTTGGACACGACTTAACGACTGAACAACAAAAAGTTGGGATAATTTCATTTTTGGACTAATGATATTGTATTTGGGAAGAGATAAAACATGACCCGTTAATAGCCAAGTCATGTTTATGTCACACAAAATGTAATTTCCCAATCAAATGGATTTTTTTTTTAAAGTCATAATTTAAAAGGTGATATGCCTGTATGTAGTTCTAAAGGAGAAGCACGTTCTGTATGTTGGAAATGTGAACAGCATGAAGGAACATTGTATCATGTTTGATGGACTTGTAAAAAAGCTAAAAAATATTGGATTCAAATACATATTTTGATACAGAGGATTTTAAAGATTAATATTCAGTTGAAGCCAGAACTTTTCCTTTTAGGACTAATGGATAAACAGTTTGAAAAGAGCCATGGAAGATTATTTCAATATATGATTACTGTGGCAAGATTATTATATGCATAGAGATGGAAAGATTCGACGTTACCCACTATGGAGGAATGCTTAGTGAAATTGACAGATCTTGCTGAGATGGATAAATTAACTTCTTTGATTAGAGAAAAGACACTATCTACATTTATTGGTGATTGGAAACCTCTTATGGACTTTTTGCATAAAAATGAAAAAAAATGAACTTGTGATTTATGGTTCTGATGATTAGTCAGATTATAGAAAGAAGAGTATTATGACGCAACTTTAGAGAGAGAGGTTAAGATATAGTTGTATTTAAAACTGCTGTGAAGAATATCAGAAGACACTGCTTTGTATCTTTTTTCTTTCCTTTCCTTTCACTTTTTTTCTTTTCTTGCACTTTTTGCTTTCTCTTTGCTTTCATTATTTTCCTCTTTTCTTCTTTACTTTATATTAGTTTGCATTAGTTTTTATCTTCTTTTTTTAAAGTGTGTGTGTGTGTGTGTGTGTGAAGCACATTCTGAAGCATAATGTATTGAACACTGAGTTCCAGTCAACAGCAGAGTAACAGACTACCAACTGCCTTTTTCCCTCCTATCCTGCTGTTCCCCCCCCCCCCAGTTATGACCCTCATTTCTTCTCTCATACACAGAAAGAAGGGCCTTTCTGAAACTGAACCTGCTTCTAAAAAAATTAAGAATCCAAGTCATAAGACAACAAATTTGTGGAGCCACAATCTGGAGTTGTAGCACAAAGGGATGGTCCATTCTACCAGCAGTTTCCATTCCATTGGTGGATAGAAGCAACTGGATACAATTCATTATTACCTGCCTGTTATGAATTGGGTTGGGGCCAGGTTCCAGTTTCAGTAGATTGAATTGGCTTCAATCATTCACTGTGATAACATGCATTATGGTGCAAATTAATGATTCTGGTGTTTCCTGATGATTTTACAGGACCATGTAGCAGTATCCAACTTTCACAGATGAACTAATGATTCGATGCATTGCAAGTATTTTGAGTATTTAATGTCACATTATTACATATTTTTACAACTTACTGATTGTGAGAAGAAAGGAAAACGTTCAAGCACAATGGAAATAGTTAAGAGGGTTTGTGTTTTTTGGTTTGGTTTGTTTCTGTTTTTTTATCTAAAACTCATGTCATCAGAACTGACATGCATAAGTAAACAAACCTACAAAAATCTGCCTTGGATTTATTTTGAATGTTCACGTTAGGGCTGTCACTCAGCTAAAGAAATCATAGTTAACTGATGATATGAGCTTTATGTATGAATTAAATATGAATCAAATAGTAGTCCTAAAGATGAAGCCATTGTTCCTTCATTTTTAGAAGACCCAGTGTTATCACAATGCAGAAATGTATTTCTTCCCATGTAAGAAAAAAGGAATCTTCTGAAAATGCCAAGTATATGTAAGGGGTTATTTTAAAAAAAAAAAAAAAGTTGGAGCACCCTTTTAATCAATTATTCTAAGTAGTTTACTGACTAAATATTGGAGGATTAGTTTCCATGAGAGATACATTTATTTTGTGACTCAGTTATGTTTAATTTCCAAGGCTAAATTACACTAGACAAGGACAGAGGATGTAAGTCGGGGTTTTCTTACACCATCTAATACAGGGTTTCTCAACCTTGGCTACTTTAAAACGTGTGGACTTCAACCCCCAGAATTCCCCAGCCAGAATATGCTGGCTGGGGAGTTCTGGAAGTTGAAGTCCACATGTCTTAAAGTGGCCACGGTTGAGAAACTCTGATCTAGTATATTCACAAGTAAATACGATCTCACAAGGTGGAAGTCTTCCCAGTCCTCTATCTTTGAGAACCTGAACATTCTACTGAGCAAAAGCTGTGGTTTGCTGCAATAAGTTCGGGGAGGTGTTCTTGCTTCCTGGGATGATTTTTGTAGACAGAAATGAATTTTCGATAATACGGAGAAACGCTATATGCCACAAAGTGGTGTGGAATTTTATTTCCTGGGCATAAAAGTCAAACATCTGATCTGAATTGTTAAGTGATGGGAACTTCTCTCTACCCTTTACTCTTGGGACTGGGTTTAGGGATATATTTGGGCTTAATCACTAGGAAACAAAGTAGCAAAAAATGAAGAAATGATGCTACCATGTTCTTTCAAAATTACTAAGTGAACTATGAAAAATTCCAAAGAATTATCTTTTTATTAAAAATTCTCTGATAATCTCATTTTTGGTGGGGTAACCTATCTGGCAGAAATAGTGCAGACACACAAAAATTACCCAACATCACACTGAATTCTGCTGACAACATAAACACGAGTTTATCCAGAAGCATTGGAGGTTCATGCAAAACCAAATAAAAACCAAACAGAATTTTAAGCTCGTGGTCAAATCATGAAACCACAACTAAAATAGTTTGTTTATTCAGCCAAGTATTATACTGCAGCATGACTTTTCTTCAAATTTATTTATTTTGGGATTATTTTCTAAGAAATTATAGCCATAAAATTAAAGAAAGTGGGGGGGGGGGGACCATCCTGATGTGCCTGTATGTTTGAGATGCTTTAATATATATAAATCCATTCCTTTGTCACCATTTTTTATTGCTTATTTATCAGCTCTCCATAAAGACTTGATGATAACAGTGCTACTTGCTGGAATTTCTACATATTTTGTGTTTTGTTCAGGGCAGCTGGTTTCTTTCCTCTCAGAGGAGAAAGTATATTTATCACTCCAGGAGTGACTCAAAACAAACAGGAAATCTTCATCAGCAGACTCCTGATGCTAAGGTACTCACAAAAAGGACACCAGTCTCAGGCTGGGAAAGAGACAGATTTCGTAAGTTGGGGCAGCTTAGAGAGAGCTGCGACCTTATTTCAAAGATTCTGTTTTATTTGTTTTTCCTCACTAAGAAGGGACACTTCCCAGGAGTACAGTAAGGCTTTTTACTTTGTTTGTGGAGAGACAAGGGGGGGTTGATCGTTGGAGTTTGCCAGAGGAATCTGACCTGGATACCAAAGGGCCAATACTTTGGGTGAACCTCTGTGCCAAAAAGGAAACGTGAGCAGACGTGTTCAACTGGTTTCTCTCCCCACCCCCCTTTGATGCAGCTGCTCAGAGGAAAACCACTTCTTCCACCCACAAGAGTTCCCTGACCGATTACTTCATGTAAATACCAAATTAGGCCAATAAAGTTGATCGTCTTGTAGGTTTAAGGCAGGAAAAATAGCAGTTATTAAAATAAATATTACTCTGAGTCCATTATTTTTTAAAACACAACGTTGGAGGACAGCAATCATTATTGTGCACTGAAACGTAATCTCCAAGGGTGCCTGGAATGTGTCTGAAGAATGGAAGTACACTGGCTGCTAAAACACACATAAATAAATGTTAATAACCCCAAGGCCAACATCTAGATCCTTATCTCTAGCATTTTACTATATGGACTTCTTTTCACACAGCTTTTTTGTTTAGTTTTCTGGTGTCTGGATACGGTTTCAGCATTCTGCGGACATCAGGAAGGGTTTGCTCATATAATACCATGCCTTGATTATAGGAAGTGAGAATGTACTTTTGCTTGCTCCAATATCAATACCCATTAATCAGGCCTAACTATCATAGTCATAGTTGTACTTTTAAAAAGTACATTGCAATCCCATTTGCAATTCCCACTTAGTGTGAAGCTTCTGCTACGAGCAAGTTCCTGAGTACAAGGCTGAATGTCGGAAAGGTTGAGATTTGCTTGGCATGACGTCTGGCAGCAAGTTCTATCTGCCAATACTCTAAATGCTATGGGAGGAGAGCCTGAGCTTTGAAATTAGGTAATGTCTACAGATCCACTAACCATGGATCAAGCAGCTTTGCTCCAGGATTGGAACCAGACTGCTACCAAAAAGAACCAGTTAGTCCACACGATGAACCTATTTATTTATCTGTATTGGTTGATTAATACAGAAAGGCTCTATACACCCATCCTCTTCCCTCACTGTTGCTATCTCATTTGTTAAGAGGATGGCTGCCTAAATTTAGTCTACTACTGTCTCCTGAACTCAGTAATCATCAACCTATTCCCACTATTTCTGAATGCTTAGAACAGCTGTAGAAGATGCACATTTTTACCAAAGCAGCTTACAATCTGATTTGTCTTTGATTCTCATTACAGGAAGTTTGACTATACAGTAATGTCATTTGGATCAGCATGCCATTCCTGAGTCTTCATGTGATTTATGAATTGTATTTTTTTATGAATGTTTGGATTCCTTTTTATTCTGTGTTTGGGCCATTTGTTCATTTAGTCTGAGGATCCTGTTTTTCACACCGAACAGGTTTGGGACCACATCCTTTACTCTAAACTGGAGAAACAGGCCTTTGACCTACCTGTGGGGAATTACGTGCAAATTTTGTCTATGGAATCAAGGCTGCAATATTTAACAGATTAAGTGACTTAGGTAGTTGAAGTTCAACCCATTTGGAAGGTATCAGGTGGTAGGAGGCTGAGCAATTCATTAATCAAATAAAACTCAACTAATACTTCTTCAACTGGGATGACAGCCTTAATAAAAATTTTAAAAAACCAATTTTACCGAGGTGAAAAACAAAGGCAATGGAAATAGAAAAAAATTTATTGGTCCCTTTGGTAACTAGAGGGCTTCAAAACAAACAGAAAAGATTACTTATCCCAAACAGATAGAAGGCAAATCAATGACAAATGGGAAAAAGTTAGATTGGAAAGGCAAAAATGAATGTAAATATGAGTGTGGCCCTTAAGATGCTGCCCCAAATAGTCACATGGCAGCATACTGTCTCCTAGACCCAAGCAATCCAATATGTTGAGGGGTTTATGGTTTCATTATCCACTGCCTTGTGAGAGAAATGTAGGGATAGGCATCTCTCTTTTCCCAGTCAATGCAGAGAGTAAGGAAGATGACTTTGATGGAGATATGCAAGCTCCGTTACCAAGGCAACAAGGGGTAAAACATTTTTTAAGTCCAGAACATTCAGATAACATTCAGAAGCAGCTCAGACAAACACCTCCCTAATTCACTGAACGAGGAGGAGGAGGAGGAGGAGGAGAGGAGGAGGAGGAGGAGGAGGAGGAACACACTCAGGCTTGCAAGATTCTGTTATTATAGCCAATCTCAACAAAAGTAGTTGTAGCTTTCCTGTGGAGTTGATTTGATGGTCTGGTCTACCTAGTGGGGCTGACAGTCCATAAGGCAACAATTTCCCTCTCTGCACCACTGCAGTCTCCAATTCTCAATGTTTCTGTTTCAGGTTCTGGGTTCTTTGGAGGAAGGTGAAACTGTTCTGCCATGGTCACATTCCACAACCACTTTCAGTAATAGCCTTGTTGGTTCTGCCCTGGTTGCTTCTTCCTTATGGGGCTCAAAGCCCAAAACATCTTGGCTCAAGCAACACAATAGCAATAGCAAAGATAGATAAGAAGAACCACTGTCACTAACTCAAGGGATCCCTGAGCTATCCAGCTCCAGTGTTCAAGCTGGCCACCTAGCAGGACTAAGGGAAAAAATGGCATGTCCCAAGATGGGCTTTTTAGATTGGATTAGTCTTCCCTCCCCAATCTAGGACGGTTTGCAGGTATGTCCATGTAACCCATAGGAGCTTTCACCAATTTCTGCAGATGGCCAGTCTTAGAGGCCAGCAGACAACTCAGAGAGGGACTGAAGGTAATTCCCCCTTTCAAATTCATAACTTCAGATTGTATAAAGGTTATTTTATAATAACCTTAAAATCCTGTCCCAGCCACCCTGGTATTGTGCCTTAAGGAGTTTGAGGGATTTGCAGAAAGTATCTAGTTTTAATAGTGGCTTCCAAAGGGTTCTTTTAATATGTTTTGGATCAGAAAAGCATCATCCTTCATGGTTTATCTTCTTTTTTCCTAACCAGAAAGACCTGGAAAAGGAGTTCTGGATATTTAACAGCATTTTCTGCCTATTGGTTTTTGGAGACAGCCCTTCATTTTTAGTCTCCCCTCCCACCAGTTCCTTCTTCATTTCCTCAAATACAGCTTTCCTTCCTTCCTTCCTTCCTTCCTTCCTTCCTTCCTTCCTTCCTTCCTTCCTTCCTTCCTTCCTTCCTTCCTTCCTTCCTGTGAGTAAGTACACTGTTCTTTGGTATGCTTAAGCGTTTACCTTTTTTTAAAAAAACAAATATTAAATCAGTATTTTAAAATTACAAAACGCTCCAAGATCAACTTTTTGGCCCAAAAATTTTGCCTCTCCCTAAACACACTAAAAGATGGATGCTCTTTTAAAAATAATAATAATAATAATAAAGTTTTGCAGCAGAGATTTCATTTAGCAACACGGAACGATGCATTTTGCCTTTCATGCTTTTTGCTTGCTATCCTTAGCATTAAGATTGGACCATACTGAGTGCAGCAGACCAAAGTGAGGGGAAGGGATGTCAGAACTAGACATACCCTAGATATTCCCATCTGTCCTCTAACAGTAGGGATGGTTAACGAGGAAAAGAAGGAATTGCTGCCACTTTGCTCTCAGCTTCTGCCCCAGCCCTGAAGACAATACATTGTAATTCCATTTTTTCTTTAAATGAATCAAAACTATAAATGAAATACAGTACTTGGTTGCCTATCTAGGTCATTATTGTTTAAGTCCAAATAGATAATAAGATACTAAACAGTGTTTATTAATAGCCGTGGAAGGAAAGATTTTGGCTTTAACATGTTCTTTCCCTTGTGAAAGGTTATTTTTAAAAGGGGAAATTTAAATGTAGATATCTTTTGCTCTATGTATACACACCAGGAAGCTGAAGTTGGTATTTCATACAAAGATGCTCATGTATATAATTTTCACGCACATTCATTGCATGCAAGTTACACTCTCCACTTAAAAATGGTACATTCTTTAGAATTAAAAAAGCCTAATATTTTGCTTTTATACCATAGCAAAGGTATAAGAATTATGAGGACAGATCATGTATTTTTAATGTAGTGCCTATGATACCAACTTCAAGAGACAACCCAGAATGTTACATGGGCAAAGTACCAAAGTTTTGTTTGACTTCACAAAGACAATCTAAAATAAAGGCCAAATATATGTGTATGTGTGTCTCTCTCTCCCAAGCACTCTTTTTCTACTCGGCTTAGTGATTACAGAAAACCCACAGTGCCAGCTTGAGACTGGCAAGGCAACTAACATTGCACACAAAATCAACAAAGAGGATTGCTTTATAAAGGAATACTACTGCTACTTGGAATATCAAGAACATTTCAAAAGTGAGGGAAAAACATTTCACCACTCCCCTGACCGCATTCATTGTTCCTAAATTGATCAAAAGGTCAATTCTTTCCCCCTCTTGTTCTCTGTTTTGTCTTTCATCAGTGGAAGCAAGAAAGGAGAAAGGATCTTCATAATCACATGAACCTTAGCCCAACATTCACAATAATAAAATCAGTATAGTAAACTATATGTCATCAACAGGCACGACTCTGTATTTACAGAGCGTAAGAGAATACCTTTGTATCCCACCAGTTTGCAATCTATAATTCAACACAGCAGAGAACAGACCAGAAGGGCTGGGAAGAGGAGGTGACGTGCAGACAGAAAGAATATGTATTATTTCAGTTAAATCTGTTTAATCTACAATCCTATGGCTCCTGGGAGATTTTACTGCTTCCTCCTTCCTCTGATTTATTATTTTCTTCCTCTTTTTCCCTGGCCCATCATGTTTTCTATTCTCCCACTCTGGTGAATTTTAATATATGTGGTTATTACCATTTTCTTTATTAAAAATATGTGTGTGTGTGTGTGTGTGTGTGTGTGTGTGTTTATGTGTCTCTTCCTTGCCTCAGTCACACATGCTCTGGTTTTATGTAGTCTTGGCTATTGCAATGCAGTCTACATGGGGCTGCCTTTAAAAGGAGTTAAGAAACTTCATACAGAGTTTCTCACATTTTGCAATCATTCCCAGTTCATTCCCAGAGTGAAGTCCTGGGTCTTAACCATAAAAGTTTGGGGTCAGATTATTTGAATGACCACAAGCATCTCTGCTAACTTCTCTGTGCAATAAATTCAGTCTCAGTAGCTGTGTTCTCCAGCTTACAGTCAAGACCCATCAGATGGACCTTCTTCTTAGGGAGGTCTGCATGCCCTAAACTGGATTGACCTTAAAGTGGATTTTAAAGACTTTCATCTTTCAGTCTGCCTTTTGCCGAGGTATTAGGCACTATGTTTTAATTGCTATTACCAATTACAGGAAAAAGGAACTGGTTTTATGCATTGCCTTAGCCCAGGGGTTCCCCCACCCCACCCCACCCCACTTCCCCCACCCCTTTTTTTTTTGGTTAGTGAATACATAGGGAATTTTGGGAGGGCTGTTATGGTGGGTATGGCCAGCGAGAATACATGTATGAGAGCCTAGTCAGAGCACACCTTTAGTTTCCAGAATGCTGTTTAGTTCCTCAGCTTATCTCTGAGGTAGGAGATGGCCAAACAAAGCCTTGGGTTGCCGCCCCCTATCCTCTCTATTTTCTAAGAATGCCTGCAGGGTATATATTGGGCCGAGAAGCGTTCTTGAAAATAAACGTGCCACCTGACTACCTTTCACAGATGGATTTTCATATGGAGCTATACCTGGCATCTGGCTGCCTTTCATCACCCTATCATCACCACATTCTCAAAAATAACTACAGGAACAGCATTGCTGCAGAGAAACAGTGACGTAACTCATTGTCATCATGAAGAAATGCATATGGGCTGATAATGATACATGTCCTGAGCCAATAACAGAAGCTGCAGCCTGCAGAAGACAATTTCAATTTGCTTTTCAATGACTGGCAACAGAATTATTGCTGGGGGATAAAGGATTTTTGTTTCCACAAGCCTAATCGCTCTTCTCAATATCCAGGTTTAGCATGTGCTCTTACTCTCTCTATTCTTAGAGCTTCCTATAGAAACTCACTGGTATTATAGGACCTGCAACACCAGTACCACTTTTCCACAGAACAAATGTTGTCTAAATCTGTTTCAGTGCCATTCTTCTGTAATATGCTGTGCTTGATCCATGGAATTCAACATTCTCAAAAGCCCCAGAGAAACAGAAGTACAAATACTTTTAAAAGAAAAAAAGTACAGGCACTTAGCTGGCAAACCTGCTTCAGAAATCAGAGCAAGACAGGCTCTGAATAGTTTAAAAATATATATCAGTTAGCTAAGTGTCTTTGGTAATATGTAATGACAGTAGTGCCCTTGGGGCAGGACTTTAGGGCAGAAGTCCAGGGTCTCCTCAGCAAAATGACTTGAGTGTATTCCTAAATGTAATAATGCTGGTTTGTCACATTAAGAAAAAAGTGAAGTAATTCTCAGGACCCATCAGATGAAGAAATGGTCTATCAGTCCACAGATCCCAGAGTTTTGAAGTATCCAACTGCACCACTGCAGAACAGGGAATGAAACAATCTAAGAAGAATCCTTGGTGTGTGGGAAGGGAAATGCATCAAGTATACAACAAACAGAGCCTTTAATTTAACCCAGTGTTTTTCAAATTTGGCAACTTTAAGTTGTGTAGACTTCAACTCCTAGAATCCCCTAGCCAGCATGCTGGCTGGGGAGTTTTGGGAGTTGAAGTCCACACATCTTAAAGTTGTCAAGTTTGAAAAACACTGACTTGACCTGTGAAAAGTTGGAAAATGTGTGTTCAACAATTTTCTGATCTTTTGATTACCATTCAGCAGCAGTGAGGCACAAACCACAGACACAAACTGTGGAAATCAAAGTTACAAGATAGTATTTTAATGTCCATTGGTTCTGTGTTTTACAGAACCAATATTTTAAAGGAACTATGTCAGTTTGTAACCTGTCAATCTTTGTCAGAGTTTGAAGGAACATTCTCCCTAAAATAAATAGTTGGCTTTAAGCATAGTTAGATCACTTTCTTTAAATGGCTATAAAATTTGGCATCTAGAAATCTACTAGAAGACCTATCAGATTGACCAATATGGAATACAGCATCTACAGGGATTTTCTACAATCATGTATCCTTCATCTTTAAGTGTAATGACTGACAGTAAAGAATGAATATGTATAAAATACCTACATAAACTACAAGTGTTACAAACATCACTGGAGTCAACAGCTTTTAGTTTCTGAAACCTGAAAGGAGTAGAGGACCCCTAAATGCCAAGGGTTGGCATTGAGCCATGACTGCATCAGCTTCAAAGTCTCCTTGAATGTGGAAAATTGGTATTCAGCCACCTGGATTCATTATTTTTAGCCTATTGTGATTTTTCTTTGAACCACCTACAGTAGACAAGCATAAAATGCCCCTCCCTATTTATATTTGAACTCGCCTACAATAGGCATCCATTCTGACTGGTCCTTAGGGATTGTGCATTATAATATTCTGGCCTAGCCTACAGGAACCTACAGACTCCGAAGAGTCTTAGGGTCATGCATAAACATTTGGCTGTGAGGCCTTCTGAGTAATAAGCAATATTTCAGGAGAGTGTAAATGAGTTTATGCCAAAGCAATGGTTCATTCCATAGGCCAAACTGAATGCCATAGGGAGAAGCCTGGACATATTTCCTTGCAATGTATAATTTGGGGCACAGGTTAATAGGTTGATTCACTCATTCATACTGATCTTTAATCTGGCTTTTTCCCTATATATCTGCTGACTCTTTAGAATAAAGCTCTAATTATTAGGCCAAATCTTAAATAGACATTAATGAAATCTACAAACACTTCCTCCAGTTTTAGCCAAATCCAATTGTCCCTTTGAGGAAAGTTAGATGTTAGACTTAATGTATTTATTTTAAATATATATATATATATACACCAACCCAATTGCATGACTGGACAATTCACAAGAATCTCAAAGTACAATCTCAGTAGAATAATAAACATAATAGATGTTTATTAAATGACTCCATCATGAACTTATGGGATGGACTTTATGATGCAAATCATTTTCTTTCACTTACTTAAAAATATGGTGAACTAGCCCTGCTGCTCGCACACTAACAAAATAATGCTTAGGATCATCAACACAGATTAGAGCCCTACATGGAAAGGGAGATGCCAGATGTTCAAGCTGGCTTTAGAAAAGGCTGAGGAACATAAGATATTATTGCTGATGCATGCTGGATAACTGAGACTGCCAAAGAATGACAAAAAGAAGTCAGTATGTGGGTCATTTATTATAGAAAGGCCTTCAGTTCTATCAATCATGTTTGCAGTGGAATGCACTTTGAAAATGGGGATCCCAGAACACCTCATTGTCATCATGAGAAACCTATACACCAGTCAAAAAGCCACAGTACCAACAGAACATGACAAAACAGACTGACTCCAAGTTAGCACAGGGGTGAGAGAAGGCTATATACTCTCCCCTTCTTTATTTAACCTATATGTAGAATATGTATTGAGAGAAGCTTGACTGGAAGAAGATGAGTGTGGTTTTAAAACAGGAGGAAGAAACATCAATAAACTGTGCTATGCTGATGACACAATTCTGATAACTGAAAATGCAAAGGATCTGCAAGCTCTACTAATGAAAGTCAAAGAGTACAGTGGAAAAAATGGGACTAAGATTAAATATAAAGAAAACCAACAAGTATAGCAATCAATCGGAGGATTAACAGTGAAGATATTTAAGTGGTGGAGAACTTCTGCCTGTTAGGATCAGCTATGAACAGTAAAAGAACCAGCAGTCAAAAAATATACCGTAGTCTAGCACTTGGTACAGTACCAATATAAATATCTTGCAAAAGATATTCATATGCCAGGATGTATCTAAACCTGCAAAGATCAGAATCGTGCAAGCAATGGTTTTTCCTGTGACATTCTATGGAAGCAAAAGTTGGACTTTGAAGAAGCAGGATAGAAAAATTATTGAAGTTTTCAAATGTTTGTGTTGGAGAAGGCTCCTGACAATATAATGAACAGCCAAGAAAATGGAACATGAAACAAATCAATCCAGAGTCAAGGCACAAATGACCAGGCTCAAATTATCATACTTTGGACACATTATGCAAAGACCTAGCTCTCTGGAAAGTCTACAATGTTGGGAAAGGTGGAAGAAAGGAAAGAAAAAGAATGACCAGTATCAAGATGAATGGACATTATTACAATTGGTGCACTGTTGGAAGATCTGAAGGACCAGATTGGGAACAGATCCTTCTGGAGAATATCTAGCTATGTGGTCGCTAAGAGTTGACATCAACTTGATGGCACATAATTAGTCGGTCAGCCCTGTTGCATATGAGCTCCTTCCCATATTCTGCTAAAGAAGGCCTTGTACTTTGGCCCCATCTTCCTCCTCTGAGGGCATCACTTACCAGATGAATTGAAAGTGGAACTTTCTGCACATATCACATATTTTCTACTGCTGAGCAATTGCCCATCTTAAGAGGCACACTCTAATCCATTAAACTGATTTCTCAACTCTGACTGGCAATACCACCAATCCAAATGTGTTATTTCAAACAACGTTGATAATTTTTAATATATTAGCTTAATATCCCTCTCATGTCCAGCTCTGTGGCCTTATTATGGCAGGAGAATGTTCTTGGGAGGGATGAGTGAGGAATGCCAAGAGTATCAGTAGGGTCATCTGAGCTGCCAGCTAAAGAAAACAGGCACCTATATTGGGTAGCAGCAATATAGGAAGGTGCTGCAGGCATCCACTTTAATGACAATGGCAGAAGCATTATTTCATACTGTGTGAAAGAAGGCAATGGTAAACCTCTCCTGTATTTTACCAAGAAAACCACATGGACAGGCAAGATAAAATGATTGACAATACAGTCCCTGATGATGGGCCTCTCAGGTCAGATGGCACTCAACATTCTACAGAAGAATAGTTGAGGATTTTTAGAGGTGCTAATAATCAGAAGCCTGGTAACACCTTTTCTCACTAACACATTTTATTAAAAGGCTTATGATGGTTATCTAACTTTATGCTCTAACATTAATACAGAAGAAAAGGAGATTGACGCATGTTATGGTCAAGGTCAATCTGAAATCGACAGAACATGCAAGCAAGATGTGCTGCTTGTGGTTGGAAACTAGGATACCAAAGTTAGAAATAGTAAGCAGTAAAACATAGTTGGACTGTATGGCTCACTAACAATAATGAAGCAGGAGAACAACTTAACAGTTTTTGCCAACCCAATGATTCCTTCATTGATAATACAATCTTCCAACAATAAAAACAAACCCTATGTACATGGACATCACCAGATGGAGTACATAGAAATCAAATTGACTATATTTTTGGTAGAAAGAGATGGAAGAGCTCAGTTATAACAGCAAAATGTGGCCAGGGGATGATTATGGAAGAGATCAGTCTGTGGAAGTGAAAGTAGGATTTTGAAAAAGCAGGATAGAAAAAAGTATTGATGCTTTTGAATGTTGATGTTGGAGAAGACTCCTGACAATACCATGGGTAGCCAAGAAAACAAACAAATGGATCATAGAACAAATTCAGTTCAGAATTCTTACTCAAGGCACAGATGACCAGGCTCAAATTATCATATTTTGGACATATTATGTGAAGTCCCAGTTCCTTTGATAAGTCCATAATGCTGGGAAGGGCAGAAGGGAAAAGAAGAAAAGACGACCAGCAAGGTGATGCACTAGATTACAGCAGCAATGGGGGCACCATTGGAAGATCTGAAGGGCCAGGTTGGGGACAGATCATCCTGGAGAAGGTCTGTCTATTTTGTTGCTAAGAGTCAACACAGACTTGATGGCACATAATCAGTCAGATTAGTATCATGATATTAATACCTAGAAGCAAATCCAGTAAGATAATAATCTTTGATTTTTTTCAAATCAGATCAACCAACAAATGCACTTCCCCACTTTGTCAACTATACAAACAAGGATTTAGATTTATTTCAACAAAGCCATTCCATGTTTTGAACTAATATGCAAACCTAAATGTGGTTAATTCTTTGAAACTGAATTTTGCAGTGACTTCATTCAAAAATGTGTATTTTATCAAAAACAATATGTATAAATGCAGGGTAATAAAAAGAGGTTTGGAAAATGTTAATATTAGGCAAAATTGTAGACAAGAATATGTAAATTAATTAAAACAGTGTGTATGAAAATGCCTATCTATTTGCTTTTTGAACTTTTTTTTTCCCCAGAAAGAAAAATCCCCTCGCACTGATTTGGAATGGAGCAAATTGAATGAGATATTGAAAGTTGCTAGAATTGACAGATTTGTCCATTCCCAGCAGTAGCGTTACACAATCAAAAAGCATCCCAACATCTCCAAATAAATTAAGATACTTTGTGTATTGCTCAGAGATTGGATAATTAGTATTGTTAAAGTACTAAAAAATGCAGATTGCCCTCTGGCAGAAAGGTAGGATATAAATTCAAATAATGCTGTTGTGGCTAACTGTGGGTGGGGGATGTCAAATCTTTTGTTCTGCAAATAATGTACAACTCTTTTGAATATCAGTATTAACCATAAGTGCAGGTTTGGCTACTTCAGAACTCCAGTGTCATAATGTTCTGTTGGTTTACATAAGATTTTAGAAGTCTCAGACAAATACAGGAAGACTTATACAAACAATGTGGTGAAAAGCACACACACACCCCATGGGTTAGTATTATGTCACAGCCTGCAAAAGGCAGGAAAAAAATACCATGCTTATGTTTCCAAGCCTACCTATCACAGAAGTGTGTGCGTGTATACACAACACACACACACATATACACACACATTTAGTAGTTGTAGTAGTATTATCAGCCCAAATCAATCCATTCAGGATGAAGGCCTTTTCATTCCTGGTTAATGTATAGCCTTCCCAACACTTCAGCACTTTTGCGGTGACAGACTTCAATCCTGCAGCTGTAGAAAGTGATCATAGGATAAGGGAGGCTTACAGGAATCTTGCAATCATGGATAGCTATGCAGTAGAAAGAAGCCATATGATTTCTTTTGAGAAGGAAAGGGTGATATGTGTATCTCACTGTTGCAAAAGAAAAGTGCTATTCTTCTGACAGAAAAGGCTGTTGTCACTGCTGAACAACTTTAGCCTTGCATTTGTTTTCTATTTTAAAAGTTGTGTGTGTATGGGTAGAACAGGTAGCTAAGCATTCATCTTTTGTTGGATAAAATCATTGCTATCACCATCAACCATCATTCAGTTGTAGAAGGCTGCAGGTTCAGCATCTCCAAAATCTGAAGGAGCTGCTAGCCGGCAGATTGAACAATAGTGACCATGATGAGTTAATAGTCTGACCCTAAGCATCTTTCTTGGTGCTTTCTGGACTGGATGCCCACCTGATGTATTGTTTTGTGGTGACCTGTGTTACTCTGGCAGTCACTTGGGGAACGGGCAAGCCTGCCCTATGGCAGCCATAGCTCTCACAACACACTTTCAACATTCTTCATGTGCCCTCTAACCAAAAGGAGAGGATCTCCTGATCTAACCTCTTATAGGGAGCTGTGTGGAAATGTGTACAATTTTAAGGGTTGCAGCATTTTAAGAAAACATGTGAGGTCTTATCAGTGATGCTTCTTGATACAACCAACACTGTTTCAGGGAAGCCTGTTTCATTAATAGACTTCCTCACCAATGCATTGCTTTGGCTTCAACAAAAATGTTTAGATTTTAAAGGCATTTCCTGGGCAGTATGGAAACCTGGAAAACCAGGTTGAGTAGTGAAAACAGTTGGCGGGAGGCAGGGGAAAGGAATGTATTCCTCAGGAGAACCACTGTGGTTTCCTGCCTCTGAAAACACATGATTTGTACAAGTCTTCAATGATAAAACCACTGTATGTGATAGCTTCTTCCTGGCAAAATACATAAACAGAAGGGGAAACTGAGGCATCTCTATAGCACCAGACCAAACAACTTCTCATTATAGGAGTCTACCCAAAAGTAAACTTAATTTTTTTCTCACATATGTAATTAAGTTCCTTATGATGCCATTTTCAAGAAGTAAATCATGTATGTGGCAAGTTTCAAATGCGTTTTTCAAAGATACATCTTTTACACATTTCTTTGCCTATTCTTGGGGTCATGTGCTTTTTCTTTTCCACGTGGTTCAGAATAATCCTCATACTTGCAGAGCAAAATTTTCCTATTCATAACTAATATTACTATGTAAGATTTTGGTAAAGTTTATGATGATGTGTCAAGAATGCTAGTAACACCTAAACATTAATGGAATCTACAGGCTCTAACCTGAATTGATCCAAGTATTGTTGCTGTTCCAAGAACTATACACACACTTTAATTCCCATTTTGCAGAATTGGGGATACTATTCTTAGATATACTTCTAATGGTCCACCTGCTCATGGCAATCATCCTGTATTTCTAACAGCTCCCCAATGGCTGGTTGGGGGAAAAAAATCACCCATTGAATTTACCAGCTTATTCCTGAAGGGATCCAAACGAAGGATGGGGAATGGTAACCTTATTGGCTGTTTTTGGTAACACAGAAAGGGGCTTGCAGCCCACAACCCCAGGTTGCATGCATTCAGAATTCCAGGTGACCACAACTTCTTGTCCACTCCTTTCTTGGCTGCACTATCACTGTTGCAGCTGTCGTACTTTTGATTTCTTGAAAGACCCTGTAATTACAAAGCCCAGGGAATATAAAATCCTCTCACTGCTGAAGCCTGACTGTTTGGTTTTAGGACTCTATGATGCAGAAGTCTGCGTCTGCATTAAGACTCAATAATTCAAGGCCTTCCAGAAAATCCACCAAGATATAGCTGAGGGAATAAGGGGCCAGCACATTGTGGGGGGTGCAGGGTAAAACTTGAGCTTTCTCTCATAAGCAACCTCAAATGGGGATTATTCACTGGAGAAAGAGAACTTTTCTATATGCATCTGTGTGGATTCATGCATGTGTTGCTATCTTCATCCAGAATCACATGGTCTAGGTCTGTCTACTTTGGATACAGAAATATTGCACAGAATTATCTACTCTTTTTCCCACACTCTCAACTGTGCAATGCTCCATAAAATTAGGGATGCAAAAAGCTGCTGGCTGGATTAACATGGTGTTGGCATCATTAAAAATAAAAATAAAAATAAAAAAAGTGATAGATGGAAAGAATAGGAAAACACAGAAGAGGCAAAGTGAGAGTCTTACCCAGGAGAGGAGTTTTATTTCATACATTAGATTTCTGAAAGATGAATAACCCATTTATTTCATGTTGATACTCTTATCCCAAATATAATGTCTGAATTAGGACCAAATGATGTAAACAGTTGGCCTTCAAATAAACATGCACAGGATCATAACCTCATTTTAATTTCGAGATGCACATCCAGATGTGACAGTACACATATGAAAAAGTTCTGAAGTATTCACAGAGGTCCAGCAGTGGAAGCAGGTTACTGGTTAGGGGCAGGCCTCCTCCACCCTTTTCCTTCTCTGCTACTTACACATTCAAGCCATCAACTTTTAACAAACCCAAATCAGTGCCATTCAAATCTGTATCACTGGGAGAAACCTTCAGGTTTTCCCCTCTATCCCTTGTCTCCAAATCAGGGGAAGCTTTACTGACTGATTGCTACCTGTCAAGAGCATTTCTGAAGGCAATTCACCCACAAAAAGAAGCAGCAATTTTCAATGTTTCTGCTAGACTTTGGGCTGCTTAGAGAAGGATTGAAAATCTGGAGCTGGGAAGGGAAATCTTGGAAAGAAGATGGAGCTTTTTCCAGGTCTCTGGGTTACAGGATATATGCCAGGAGTTGAAAATCAGGAGACCTTCTGGGTTCTTCAGCACTGGAGGTTCCAACTACTGCATGTTGATTACTGGTTCCCCAACATCTCAAGTATGTGCATTAAGGAAGCAAAAGCTTATTGCTTTTGCCTGAAAAAGGTGACTATTTTCCATTGCATGGATACAGAACTGAGGTTCAGTGAGATACAGAACTTCGCACAAAACAAAGTTGCTTAAATCGTATCACATGCTAGGGCAAGAAGGATTAATATGGTCCCTTCTTTCCTCTATCCTTGTTGTTGTTGTTGTTCAGTCGTTAAGTCGTGTCCGACTCTTCGTGACCCCATGAACTATATTGCGCCAGGCCTTCCTGTCCTTCACTGCCTCCCTGAGTTTGCTCAGTTTCATGCTCATTGCTTCAGTGATGCTATCTAGCCATCTCTGCCGTCCTCTTCTCCTTTTGCCTTCAATCTTTCCCAGCATCAGGGTCTTTTCCAAAGAGTCCTCTCTTCGCATTAGGTGACCAAAGTATCTGAGCTTGAGCTTCACTATCAAACCAGTGACCAAAGTATCTGAGCTTGAGCTTCACTATCAAACCAGTGACCAAAGTATCTGAGCTTGAGCTTCATTATCAATCCTTCCAATGAGCAATCAGGGTTGATTTCCTCTAAGATTGACTGGTTTGACCTCGTAGCAGTCCAGGGGACTCTTAAGAGTCTTCTCCAGCACCACAGTTCAAAGGCATCAATTCTTCGGCGCTCAGCCTTCTTTATGGTCCAGTTCTCACAGCCATACACTACTACTGGAAAAACCATAGCTTTGACTATGCGGATCTTTGTCGGCAAGGTGACGTCTCTGCTTTTTAATATGCTGTCTAGGTTTGCCATAGCTTTCCTCCCAAGGAGCAAGCGTCTTTTAATTTCATGGCTGCAGTCTCCGTCTGCGGTGAACTTGGAGCCCAAATAAATGAAGTCTGTTAGGGTGTCTGTCTGTTCCATCTTTCCCAGCATCAAGGGTCTTTTCCTCTATCCTATCCCCCATAAATTAAAATGAAAAACAGGGACCATCCTGGTACAATTCTGATTACTTTCGTAATCTAAAGTTGGAGGAGTTCATTTTGTATTATTGCTGGAATTCATATAATCTTCTATTGATTTCAGAAGAGATTCACAATTTAAAAATACCCAGGCACAGAGACTCAAAACTGCCCAGGAGGAAGAAAAAAAAAAAATGAAATCCTTCTGTTCCCATTGGAAACTGGATGCTTCAAACAAAATAATCTAAAAGTAACATGTAATACTTGACCACTTCCTCTGCTTAAAAGCACACTACTCACAAAAGCTGTCTTATGCTCCTCCCGCATCCATCACTCATGAAACAGCAAAACACTTCCAGCTAATTAGAGCAAACTGATGAAATTTTAAAAATAATTGTTAAAAATTCCACCATTACTCTTTCTCATGAAAGGTTTCAACCACTGAAATGAGAAACATTTTTTTTCTCTTAAGAAACAAGCAAATATGAGTGACCATTCTTTGGCAAACTTTAAAGCACTTTTCAAATGTTTTTATGAGGAGCAAGAATATACCATATTTATAGACTTCTGTCATGGAGGTTGATTGCCAACAGTACAAACTCCATTTTTTAAATTCCACACTATTGACCTCTGGAGATCCCATGAAGCAATTGAAACTTTGATCTTACAGCAAAGCTTAAAATAGATGGATAAGATGCTGGGACCCAATCCCAACACCCCAACATGTGAAGTTACATGTGCAACACTGCTTTAGATTGTCAGCCATTGTATCTTCTGATAGGATGGGAGCTTCCAGGAGTTTGGTTTTTCCCTTTAGATATCCTAAGAGTCTGCTAAGCAAAAGCAAAAGAAAGAAAACTGTAGGCATACACTTTCAAGCAATAAAAATGCAATGTGACATTAAAAACCTGCATTGATTTAAAATAGGCATTTATTTTTAGCAAGATTCAAAGGTTTCCAAAGCAGGATGGATGGTCTTCAGAGCCCACCTAGAAATCATAAAGAAAGAAATGTGATAAATCTGTCAAAGAAATAAGTTCCACCGTCATTTAGGTAACACTGAGAAGGTCCTACTAGGCCTGTTATCTGAAATCCTTTGAACTGAAGACTGAATTGCATTTCTGTACATAACACCTCTACTCTATCACTATACTATGATGGTGCTGCAGAGTTGTATCAAACTGTCAGAAGAATGAACACTGTTGGTGAACTGGATAGTTGTCTATTTCCCACTGCACACAAAACCAGCTGTGCTGCAAAGGTTGGGAGATCCCATGGAGCAGATCTGAAGAGAATGCAGAATGGAGAAGACAGTAAGAGAAACACCATTTGTATGAAGTCCACTCACACTGCATAAGATTAAGTGGGGAATTGGTGAATTCCCTCTCCAGAAAGGACGACCATGTAAAAAACATGGAGAAAGATTCAGACTTTTTATGTACAAAAACAATGAAGTACAATACATTATTGGTGGCATATAAGTTTGTTTTTTTGTTTGTTTGTTTTTTGGTGCCTCTGAGTCAGTCTTGACTCCTGGCAACAACCTGGACTAGACCCTGCAGTTTTCTTGGCAAGATTTTTCAGAAGTGGTTTGTCCTTACCTGCTTCCTTGGTCTGAGAGGGAGTGACTGGCCCAAAGTCACCCACGGGATTGGAACTCACGGTCTCCCAGTTTCTAGCTTGATGCCTTAACCACTACACCAAACTGGCCGTCATATAGATATTACTACTGAAAAGATAATTTAGAAAAAACTTAAAATGAGAATGTTGCAAACCTGCATGCTTAGAGAAAAGCAGGAATGGGGCAACTGGTTTCCTGTCAAGTAATGTTTGTTGGGCACTACATGCCAGTTAGTGGGTAGAAGCACGCAAGGGATGGGGCTTGAGAAAAAATAAATGAGATTATCCATTCTGTTGGAGCTTTCTTTTGCCCTCTCTGGCTGACGTTGCCTTCCCTTTATGACCTCCTTCTCTCCCTTGCAGCATTTCTTGCAGTGACCATTTGCCAAACACATTTGAACTTCAGGTAGAGACAAGCATGTGGCCTCAGGCTACAGGGTTTTAGGGGGTGACACATGGGTGCTACTGGAAGTATACTGCAGAATTTTCAGCATTTTTTCCATTGAGAGCTTTTTCAAAAATAACATAAAATAAATGCATTAAGCATAAAGAGGCTTAATGTATCTCTCTTTGGCTTGTTTTCTGTCAAACCATTTGAAAAACCCACCACTGTCATTTAGTGCTTTGATGCCGAAGCTAATATTGGGGAGCTTTACAGGTAAACATTCCCTTGTGCCAAACTTGATTCCAAGTGGCCACCTCGACATAACCATAGAATGTTCTTGGCTACAATATGAGGCTTTACAGGCTGCACAATGGAACTGGAGACCACAAGTGGCCTGTGGCTTGTGACATGACCACCTTTCTTATAAAGCATTGCCAGCCTGTAAATGGATCTCAGGGATCTGATTTTTTTTCCCCCAGTCCTTTTCCAGAGCTTACATTCTCAGATTTAACTGTGAAAGAATTAGCCTTGTTTCTCCATCTCTGAAGATCCACCCAACTTCTCTGAGTCATTCATCCATAAATACTTGAAAGTGGAATGCAATTTGAACCCTAATGCCAAAACATGATAGAAGCTTTTTCATTGTCTTCATTAAGACAGGATGCTGGCTTGACATCACTGAATGAAAGACAATGCTCACTCGCTCACAACAGTTATTTTGCATTTGGAAATTGTGCAAAAAAAAAAAAAAAGTTGGCTTAAAATGAAACAGCTTTAGAGACACAGCTCTGTACCAGCCAGAATATTTCAGAGTTTAAAAAAAAGAATAAAGAAAAGCAAGCAACTTAATTTACCTGATATTGCTGGAGAGGAGGGTAAGAGAGCTGTTATCAGTTACCTTCCCAGCACTTCCTTCCTCTCCCAGCTGCTACTGAAAGTGTTTTTACATCTTCTACCACCACCTTCCTGAAACAGGCCTCCACTTTAAAGGATGTGAAAGGAAAAAGCAAAGGGAAATCTTTAAACACACACACACACACAGAGTGAGAAGCTTGTGGGACTCCAAAGTGACCAACCAGTCACATCCTTCTTTTCCATGAAAGAAAAAATGCAATGAATATATTAAAATGACCCAAGTATCACCTTAGCATTTCCTTATCAAGATTAATTTGTGCTTCCTGGAAAGTCTTTCTGAAAAGAAAAATGGTAAAGAAAATTGGGGCAGAAGGAGAGTCAAGAGGAAAGCCAAAGGGTCCAATATGTAAGTTTCATTTTAGAAGAAAGGAGGATAAACAATAAAGGGAGCGCATTAAACATGAGCTGTTTCCTGCACTCAGGAGAGAAGACAGTATGCTTGTAGCTGTGTGCTCAAGGAGATCTGCCATCGTGTTATCTCTGACCTGCAGCTTTAGCCCTTGCATCTCAGCTGCCAAAAAGCTCCTATTCACTGTTCTGCTGAGTTCATCAATGTTTCACGTGTCAGGATCCTAACAGGAAAATGCAGGACAGGCACTCTGTTCTCTTCAGCTGCCTGGGGACCCCATGACAACTCAAATCCTGTTATAGACTGTCCATATCAACATGCGACAGGTCAGAGCAGATCACCCCTCCAGAACCACAAGTCCAGGCCCACACCCTTTCTCTTGCTTTCTTGTCAGTGCTGTCACTTTTAAACTGAACATCGAGCCTTATCACCAACCTGAAATAAGGATGACAATTAAGATGGATTGTGAAGCCATTCAACTGTTGGGTGGTATGGCACAAACTTTATCCCTGCTTAGGACTTCATTAGCATCTTCAGTAAGCTGCAGGACATAATTCCTGAGATAGGAACTTTGTTCCACAAAATCTATACTTAATACACACATGCAGGCTATATACAGCAAGGAATAAATTTTACAAAGCTCAAAAAGAAGGCACAGTTGCTTTCTTGACTTTTTGTCAGTTTTTTTCCTTAAGTAGCTTCAGGCATATGTGCGTGTATTATAAGGGGAAGCACCACTCAATATAGTTCCAGGGGGGTTGTTAATTGCTATTGCCTTACTGTACATAAAACAGAAAAAAAAAATTAAAATATATATGTGTGGTTGTGTGTGTGTGTGTGTGTGTACACACATACACACGCACACGCATATATATACAGGTATATATATAATCTCAGTTTTTAAACAAACCATTAAACCTTGACCTCACAGAGTAATATTGATCAGTCTTCCCATTATGTCAATTAAGAGTTAGTTCATAAGCAGAGAGCGAACACATGTCGTCAGTCCAAGATTATAAAGCTGGGGTGGCACTCTTTTTCCATTTTAAAACAATTTTTTTCTTTTCTTGCTATGTCCACACATAGTAAATATTGATAAATTCCACATTTGAGGTGTATAATTGAAAATCGCATACACATTTTTAAACTGCATTACTCTTCTTGAAACCATATTGACAAACTTATGCATATAAAATTAAATTGGAATGATAGTGGGGGCAACCTATATCCCTTCCATCAAGTTACAATTCAAGCATAATGGAGATGAAGCCATCCCTTTTTTAAATATTCTCTGACATATCCAATAAACATGGAAATAATCCATTTTTTTCAGACTCATCTTGAGACCTTAAGAAACATGTTTCTTAAGACCTTACTCCTTGATTTGTCTATAAGGGTTATTCCAAAGTTTTTGCAAATAATATCCATATTAGCAATACACTTTAATTATTTATAAAAATACTATAGAGTTAGAGTCATCCAAAACATAATGTCAGTGTTGATGGTAATTCAGGAGTTTTACATGCTGCTAATATATCTCAACCAAACTGAGAAAGCAAAAGTTCTTTTAATTGGATATCCTTCCATTCCATACCTTTAGATAATCCATATTCCTCTCACAATAACTTAAATGGTTTCAAAATATGATTGGCAGTTAGGTGATTTAAAATATTAATATTATTACCCTATAATTTTTTTTTTAAGTACCTGATATTTTCAAACTGGGATTACCCCCAAAGTATAACATATGAATAAGTATTTGATAAATTATACTTCCAACTGAACATCTCCCAGATATGACTTACAGGCATTTACTGTTGGAAATATTATGACTGGAAATATTATGACTAACTAGACAACCCGTGACCCATGGGGTCATCATTTCATATTTCCTTACCTAAACAGAGAAACAGAATGACCAAGGGCAAAAAAGCAGTGGGAGTGGGAGCAACTTATGACTTGCTGCCGGCTTCCCCACTGACTTTTCTAGTGGAAAGCTGTCAGAAATCCTTCCTTCCTTCCTTCCTTCCTTCCTTCCTTCCTTCCTTCCTTCCTTCCTTCCTTCCTTCCATTTCCACATATAATATAGGCTTGCACTGTTTGCCCTCCCCTCACAACCTTCAGGAAAGCCCCAATGAAGCCTCCTCCCCTTCCCCCTCCTTCTACTCAGCTGACCAGTGGAACTGCCTGCCACTTTGCTGGGGGGAGGTGGAACAAAGGGAGCCATGGACTGTGAGGAAAACTATGCCCCTGTTCCCCATTCTGGTGTGTCCCTAAGGGCCCCCTCCCTTGAGGGAGTAAGAGGGCTCATCCATTGACCACTGGCATCCCCCAGCCAGCCCTACCTTGCCAGCAGGCATCCAGATCACTCCTTTGTCTTTCCCTCACCACCAACTGCCGTTAAGAGATTTCAGATTTCTGCCTCGTTTCCAAAGCAGCCAATCACCACTTGCCCATCAGGCCTTGCCACCAGCCAATTGGACACAAGGAACAGAGGAAGGTGGGAAAGAGGTCAGGAATATGCCCATAATGATCACGTGAACTGGGCTGACTGCTGCACTGCAGTATCAGCCACAAATTTCAATCCCACAGGAGTAATGGGTCCCAGAATTTGGATGCATTCTGTAAGTTAGCCCATTTGAAGTATCTTGGTTCAAAAATTGTTGCCCTATGACATACTGTTTCACCCATTTGAAGGTTATAGAAACCAGAGTTTTAATAGTATAAAGGAAACATGAACATTTAGCATGATAGCTAAGCAATATGATGGTGACTGATTGTTTGAAAGAACATGCACATATTATTCTAACATTTGTCATTAGTCTCTCAGATCCCATATATATCCATCATGATACATCTAATTAAAAAAAACTCTGCACATTAATGTTTTCTTCTGTACGTGGAGATTCTTTGATGATTCCATCACTTCACCAGCCTTTTAATGTAATTTGCCAAATAAGTACGGGAGGAGGGAATACTTAAGACATAGCCAGCTTTTCAGTGCATGGAAACTCCCAAATTTTGCCTAGATCTTACAGTTTTCTATTTCTTGACATCTGTGTGGCTGGGAGGATATCCTGCCAAATGTATTAAGACAACTGCGTGACCCACCTTGTAAAGACAGGCACTATTCACTGATTAGTGCCCAGCAGGAGAAAATTGCTGATTCTTTCAACTCCCAGCCACTACCTTGGGAGAGGGAGGGGGAAGGAAAATCCCCACCATTACCACTTATATAAAAAAAGAAAAGAAATCAGGAAACAATTTCCTTAAGGAGGATAGCTTTGCTGTAGGAAAATAAGCCGTACGAGAGTAACAAATGCAGTTTTGCATACAAAGTCTTCCTTCATAAAACCCAGCAAAGTGACAGATTAAATCACCTGGTAGTTTTGGCAAGGGAAAAATAAAAAAAGAAGGGGATTTAGGTTTTGACAAAACAAAACAGGTGTACAGGTATAGAACTTTTGCTCTCCAATAATATACAGCCTGCTTTTCACTCTTTCTCTCTGCGCTCTGGAATGCTTTGACAGGTGCAGAAGTTCAAGTTACAGGGGTGGAAGTAGCAAATAAATACACAGCATTAGTGTCTGACGTGCTTACTGAGCAACCGGGGATGTTAATAACTGGCAAGGTACACTAATCTCTGATTGCAACATTTGGTTTACCTTAATCTGGAGGGACAGCTGTATTAAAGAGGGAATTATACTAATCAGTTCAAGGCCCTTGCATATAAAACTTCCCATTAGGCTTAAAGTACAACAGCTTATGCTCATTCTCTAGGAGCCTTACATCTGGTTCTGAATAAGTCTGCCTCTCATTTGCAAGGTAGAAACTGAAAACAAGGGAGGCGAGGGTGGTGCTGGTGAGGGTGGTGCTGGCGGGGTTGGGGGGGAAGCAAGACAGAAAGAGCCTGACAGTTGCTGGAGGAAAGCTGATAGAAGAACAAACCTCTAGTTCTTCTTTTTTTAAAAAAAGAAAGCAAGCCCCCAACATAATGTTCAAAAATACTAGCTGTAAGGCATCTTAATTCAAAAATAAGAAGGCAAATGTTATCTAGCCCGGGCCATTTTTTTCCTGTTACCGGAGGTGACCAACATAAACTAAAATGGATGATGTCAGTCAAAGCCAGCTAAGCACAACGCTTGGCTTTGTTATCTTAAGTCATAAGGTATGATAGGCTGTGCCAGCCATATGGCTTTAATCCTCCTCTATCTTCCACAACCTAACAGGCAACCTTCATGTCGCATGACCTTCTTTGGCAGGTCTCAGGTTAGGGCTGCCCCACCTCCCCTTTCCTGCGATATCCAAAAGGTTTATGTTGATTTTCTTTCTTTCTTTTTTTTTTTAAGCCCTGCAAACTATAAATCCGACTGATTACTCTGCACTCTTTTGCTTGACTGAGCCTTTACAACCAGACATCCCCGTTAACAATAAGCTCTTAATGAATCAAACATCTATGGCATTAGTTTCACCTAGCTGCCTCTTTCCCATGCGCTGCAGCTCTTTGTCAGACCTGGCTTGATGAGAAAAGCTAGTGACACTTGGCGCACCTATTGATAAACAACACAGTAATGAGGGGGCATAACAAAAATTACCTCCAACAACCTGATTAAAAATGACAGGCAAAGGCTACTGCAGAGCTTCCCAGTTAAGGTAGCCTCTCTTTTTTTTTCACTTGGGGAAGGAGAGTGGGAGGTAAACATATAATTAAGTGCAATTCAAACTACAGTGCAACTCCCATCAAACTTTCCCTGCAAATTAAACCACCATTTATGAGAATGGGGAAAAAGTATTCCTTGTAACATTCTCTCAGAGGGCGTGTGGATGTGTGCTTTCAAAAACATTAGTCTTTTCTCATTGCCCCCCACCCCCCAAATATTCCACAAAGAGAAAGAACAAAGCAGTTCGCCAATCACTTTTCCCCTGAAATTCAGATCTTTAGGTACCTCGGTATTATTTTGTTTACAAAAAAAATAGATGGATTTTAAAGGCTATGCAACAGTCTAGGTTGAAAAGAATGTTGGAAAGATAGCAGACGCCAAAGGTAGACATATAAAACGGATGGAAATTCATCTCCTTTTAACATGTTCCTAATACAAACAGTGGAACAACTAAGCAACAGAGGGAGGGGGAGAATGCATTAGAAGGACAGCCAGCAGCTCCCAGGCAAACTTTAAAAGAGAAATGTTCGATTCCATCTGAGAAATGTGTAGGTTTTGCAACTGTGAACCAGCAAGTTGAGAAGATTTCAGTCTCTACACAGATGCACTTGAAAATCAGATACGGACATGGGAATGTGTTTGGAGTCAGCAAATAAGGACTGATGACATCTGTACACTTTTCAGATGGATCTTGTATACGCCATCCTCAAAGGAAACAACAGTCACCATTTTCTAATGACACCGCTTCACAAAATGGTGGCAATCAGAGGTCAGAAATAAACAGCAGTTTTCCTGTCTCATGTTTTCTTAAGATTGCAGATGTTCCTCTTAATTATGCTTTTAAATGGCACTAAAGAGTCACCATAGTTTCCAAGACATCTGAAAAAAAGTTATTTCTTTAAAGGTAACCACATTTTTTATCACAAGCCAATTCATCACTTATGAGTCAGAGTGTGATCTGTCAGGAACTGAGTTAAATTCCTTGATTCACACAGGACTAAATTGCTTACCTGAAGATCTTGTGCTGCATAGCAAGCTAGGAACAGTGGAAACTTTACTTATACTAGAGCTAGCAGGGGTTAGGAGAAGCTGTGTAGTGACACGTGGAGTTGCAGTCAACATTTATGAGCATTTTTGTAAGCAGCATCCCTACAAAATTTGTTACCTGTGTCTGGAGATTGTGACGGAGATCTTGCTTTTGACACCTGATCACTGGTAACTTGCTTCTATAGGCCTTTTGGAATACTGGCTGGCCAGTTAATATAGACCCTTTGAAATGGTGCCTGCTGAATCAGGATATAGCAAAGGAATGCCGAAGATGCTGATAAACAGTTAACAGGACAGTTACAAATATTATGATCCACACAACTTGTTGCCCTTTTGCCCAAGGAACATCTCATTACAGAAAGTTTTCTGGTGAATCATTGATTCTTAAAACTGAAAATAATGCAACGCGTGCATATGCCAGAGACGGTGCCTCTAATATTGGTCTGCAGTGTGTGCTGCTGTGAGCTACAGCCAAATTTACATGAACATCTTTTGCTCACACAGTGATAATTTCCTTTTTGATTCCAAGCATTACTGTACTACCCCATATGCCTTCCAAATGTGTGCAGACAGTCCCCCAATTCTCCCGAAAAGATTTGAGGCACGCCCGGAGGGGTGTGGAATTTGTTTTATTCATGGATTCCACTCCAATCAACAGAGGGCTACAATTGGATACAGTCCTATATTTGAACAATACTCAGAGATGCTGGAAGAGAAATATAATTAATGAATTAAGCTGTATTCAGTAATAACCAGTATTTATTATGTATAACGATGGCTGCTGTAAAAGTAAAAATCCTTACAGTTGGGATTCTGTGTTTAAGATTATTACAACTCTACAGTTGTCAGCTTGGATAGGACACTAGCCTGTCTCAGATTTGGTGGCAGTGCCATACAGCTACTCTTAGCAGTGCCATACATTGGTTTTTTAGGTCCTGCCATGGCCTCTGATCAAACTAATTTAATGGGTTTCCATACTTTGCACAGTACATGGGAAAATCCAGCCTCAGCTCTCAACTTTTATTTGCTTCAAAAACATTTGTCATGAAAAGAGTTGATTTTCTGCCACATCTCTTCCTTCCTTCCTTCCTTCCTTCCTTCCTTCCTTCCTTCCTTCCTTCCTTCCTTCCTTCCTTCCTTCCTTCCTTCCTTCCTTCCTTCTCTCTCTCTCTCTCTCTTTCTTTCTTTCTTTCTTTCTTTCTCTTTTTCTTTTAGCAGAGTGATTAGAATACGACTAAATAATAGAGGAAAATGACAAATTATGTTAAGTAGCTGTTTGTGGTGTAATAAGATTTTTGTATGACGATATTGAAGAACGTTTGCATTGTTTTGGTAAAGCTAAAAAGCAAATCATGTTATGATTCCCCCAAATTTCTAAGTCCTGGCCTCTTAGGTGGGAGCATACTTTATTGAATTCCAATGAATTTCATTACTTTCTACTCATAGGACAGTTAACACAGCCTTTGTAAATACTGTAAATATGTGCTGCTGTAATAATGGCAAACAATCAGAGGAATTTATAGGCTGAACCTTTTCAGTGTTCATTTTAGAGCTGCGTGCTAAAATGCTGTTGAGGATCCATTCTCTGACTTTTGCATTCTAATGCACACCTTTCATGGGGAGCAAGACAGAAACAATTACCTATTAATGAGAAGAGGAAGAAATTAATGTACATTAAAGTGTGAGGAGCTCATATAAAAGCAATTTAACCCCAGTAGGTTTAAAACTTTAAATAATGGGAACGCTTCATGATTTCGGTCCTATGTTTACATTCTTAAATTCAATCGTTCAGTGTCTCTCCCTCTCTATTTTACACTTCCAGCATGGATACTGATTGTCAGACCTAATTTATTTTTCAACTTAAACATTAGTTTAATTAGTCTGCCTTGACTGCTAAGAGAGGTAACTGATACTTCCACATGAGGCTTTATCCTGCAGTTGTCCTGCCTCACTCACAGATTCTATAAGGGGTCCTGCTAATGTTGTCTTCTACTCATAATCCTTATAGCTTCCCATTGCTTCTTCCATCTTTTTTTCTTTTCAGAAATAAAACATTCATTAAGGAGAACAAACTGGAATAGCAACACAGTGTTTTCTGATTTGCAGCACAGTGCAGTCCATCTGGAAATGTCCACATAGCTTTCCAGCTTCCTTAGTTTCATATTGCATTCTCATAATATGTCAGTTGGTGAGGTGTTTTGTTTTGTTTTGTTTTGTTTTGTTTTGTTTTGTTTTGTTTTGTTTTGTTTTGTTTTTTCCTGGCGATCAGGTAACTTCAGAGCTGAATCACTTGATACAAATGATGATATACCAAAAAGGAAGATCACATTGTTTTACTGTATTTGGCACCTTGGAATTCCTACAGAAGCCTAAGAAGTCTATAAAAGCCTATGGATCGGTTGTCTCTAACTCTGTTATATCACTAAATCAAACCAACTGGAATTTCATTTGTGGGTTCTTAGGAGACTGAGATCCCCCTGCACCTGGAGTTCTCCAGTTTCACTGAAATAAAGATTTCTGGGTGCTTGAAAGAGGAAAAGTAATTAGTTTAAAGCATCAGGGTTTGCAGAAGAATCCATATTTCAAAAAGAAGGAGATCAGTGTCAGAGTTGGTTGTAGTCAGGCAGCATTAAAAATAAGGAAGGAAGGAAGGAAGGAAGGAAGGAAGGAAGGAAGGAAGGAAGGAAGGAAGGAAGGAAGGAAGGAAGGATAATCTGTTGTGTAACTTTTGAGCTAAGATTTTTGGACCTCTCTTCCTCATCTGAAGACATGTCCAGCAGGGCCATAACAAGGGAAGGAACACTAGAACACCCTTCCCCTGGCAATCCGGCAGGCCCTCACTCTTTTAGCCTTCTGAAGGGCCATAAAGAACTGACTCTTCCCCCAGGGGATAGGGTAGAGTGAGATGGGAGCCTGTGGATGGTTTGCTGGGGGCATCCCATGAGGATGGCTGAGGCACCAGGTTTTTTGTCTTGTTTTTATGGTTTTTATTGTTATTGTTGTCACATAGAGTTGTGTTCTAAGATAGGTGGCCATACAAAATTTTAATTAAGTAAATAACAAAAGAAGTCTGGAGTTAAAGGAACAAGGCAAGAGATCCTTCCCTCCCTCTGCCAAATCCTAAAGAACAGGTCCCAGAACAGTATCTGAGGCATCACTTTGCAAAACAGTGGGGTGACAGGGATTCAGAGGTCCGAGTAGTAGCTGGGATTAAAAGAGACTCTTCAGATCTGGAAGGGAGCTTGCCCCTTAAGTAGAACATTTGGATTTATGTCCTTTTTTCAGAAATAGAGCAATAAGCCTTGTGTGTACTACAGAATTATGGATGAATCTTCTATAAAAGTTGGCAAAGACCAGAAACTGTTGATGTTCTTCACCTTTGTAGGTGTCTGCCATGTAAGTAGAGATTGAATTTTTCCAGGATGTATCTGCATGTCTTCTGTAGAGATTTGATATTCCAAGAAGATCAAACATATATTTTTCCAACATAGCAAAAAGCTTCTGTTTGCAATGGCATTCTAGAACCTTTCTGACTTTATTCTTATGTAAAGATGGATCTTCTGAAAAAAAAAGCAGTATGCCATTCAGGTACTGTAATGGTATGTGGGAATGACCTTGGGAGACTGGGCAAAGAGATGCCAGCAAGGGAATGGTCAGATAAGAGACAGCACAGCCTGCAGCTGGATAGTGGTTGGGGCAAGAGGCTCAGAAGAGACTCTTCCTAGTTTTTTGGGCTAAAAAGGAGATGGGGGAAGAAATCTTGAAAATCTGTCAGTCCTGTGGGGCAAATCAGACGGGAAACACAACCAGATGAGCTAATTCTACTTTATTGTTAAGCTATATTGAGAGAATCTTTCAGGTCTGAAAGTACATTTCTCCTCCCATCTCCTTTACAGCCTGAAAAACTAGGGAGGGTCTCTTCTGAGCCTCTTGCCCTGTCCACTATCCAGTTGTGAGCTATGCTGTCTCTTATGTGACCATTCCCTTGGCAGTGTCTCTTTGCCCCATCTTCCAAGGTCATTCCCACATACCTTTACAGGTGCACCACTACATAAATATTGGAAAATACTGCTTTCATGAATCTGGAGAAGACCATGGGGCAATTAACCAATCCTTAGGGCATTGCTGTGTATTCAAATTTGTCATGCCAGGTCTCAAAAGTTGTTAAATATACAGGGCTACCTTTCATTTGGATCACATGGTAAATTCCTCTCAAGTCCAATTTAGTGAAAATGGGTGTTTTCTGAAGTTGATCTAGTAAATCTGAAATGAGAGGCAGTGGATAGTGGTCCTTAATGGTTTCAGATTTTAGGAGTTAATAATCATGAACAACCCACAAAAAAAATTATCTTTCTTTTTTATGCAAAATAAAATTGCAGGTGTAGTAGATGTAGAAAAGTCCTTTCTTCAGACTGTCATCCAGAAACTAATTTTGGATACTTACAAATGGTGCTTTTGCCATTTTTGAGAGGGAGAAGAAATTGTCCCTTGCTCCCAGTAAATATCCAGATTATGAGTCTGTAGCCAGTTCATGCTCTATACTATGAAGACGTGTAAGGAAGCTTTGATATAGAGTGGCAAGAGTTATGTATGATCATTTATCTGAAGAGTTGGACATTGCAGCTCAAAGAGATTGCCTGTCAATCATTTCAACTAGCATAGGTTTCTCTAAAAAACTGTGTGGGTAACCCAAATTATGGCACTGTAGTCTCATCTATGAAATTAGCTGTTGCGCCAAACTCTGAAAGAGTGGCAAATTGCATTTTGGTGCCTGAGGGGTTCTGAAGAGTAACAGGGGTAATAAAATGCACTTGCCTGCTGTCAACTATCTGAGCTGTTCTTATTTGTTTGTCAAACTCTTGAAAACTGCAAAGTTTCTTAGAGATGAAATTCTGGAATGATTTGAGCATTTACTCACGAGATGACCTGCAGTTCCACAGGTATGACATTTTCTGGCCAACCCTTGTTAGTGGGACAAGACATGGCTAGATGATCTAGAGCTTCACAATAAAAACATAAACTCCTTCTTTGTTTCTCTGCTGCAGACAAGGATCTTTTCATCATTCCCATTTGTATGGGTTGTATGGTGCTGGAGATAACAGGGAGGCCTTTCAGGGTGTCAAAAAGCTGTAAAACATCCTTCCTCTGCCATTTCTCTGTTATTTCCTCTGTGCCTCAACTCCTCCAATGGCCAATTACCACGAACGCTGAAGTAGTACTTCCAAATTTTCTGCTGTGTCCTGTCTTCTTAACTCATCACTCAGTTCATCAAAAAGTCCTTCCTGAAACTGGCCAATCAGGGCAAGATCATTCCAACACATATCTCTGACATATAACTGGAAATCAGCTATATACTCACAAATCTGGCAATTTCCTTACTTCAGCTTGCAAATCTCCCAATTTTTGGTCATTCTTCTGGCCCAGTCATCAAAAGCAGCTCTAAATCTTTACATGAAGTCCTGCCAATTGTCTAATAATGCATCCTTGCTCTCAAGGAGTGGGATGGCCCATCTGACTGTCCCTTCTTTCAGCTGACTAATAACAAAAGCAACTTTGGAAATTCTGCTGGTCAACCTGCCATGAACAATTTACACTGAGTCATGAAAGCCAGAAATGTATTTCAAGCCCCCCTTCCCCCCCCAACACTTCCAATTGACTTCCAGGAGGATGGAGTAACACTGGCCGTGCAGCAACTTGTGAGGCCACTTCCAGTTGAAGTAAGCCTTGTCTCACATGCTTTGCTAGCTGTACCATAGCATTGTGCAGATGATTTGTGTCTCTACTGTTGCTGATGCTGCGATAATGTCTCTGCTACATATTCTGCAGACAGAGGGGTACCTTAAGGATCTGCCACCCTATTCTAGATCTAGAAGGCAAGGTCCAATGTCTCTCTGGTGAAAGAGTAGAAAGGCTTTCAAGATTGATGTCAGCCTTTTGAGATAGATGAGATGAAGAAACAAAAGCAGCAGGGATTCCAGGAATGTTCTTTATTATTGTAGGACAAAACAACAGAATCTTAAAAGCCAGTCAGTCTCTTTATCCCAACTTATCCCACCTTATTCCAAACAAAATCAAGATGGAGTTATTTTGAATTTCTCACACTTTCCACTTTCTCAGGACTGAGTTGCCATTTCTTAACAGTTCATTGTTCTCTTCCCACTCCCAAAGCCAGATCTATATTCTCTCACACCATTACAGTTTTAAACAAATGTCTTGCTCATTCTCCCTATGCAACTGTAGCTGTGGATGCAATCTAGCATGCTTTGCCAACAACTGGTGTCTGGCATAGTCAGGGGCTGGGACCTGCCCAGTCCCATTGGCTGATTTAGGCTGCTGTGGGCATGCTCCCTTGCCTCAGTTACTGTAAACTGTTCCCCATGGACATTTTGGGATGGACTGCAGGAAAAATCAGACACCAGGCTTCCACAGAGGCATCTGCTTGCCTAATTCCAACCAGTGCTTTCCATAGGAATTGTCAAGTCTTTATGTGAGCTCCTTATAAACCTGGGTGTATAACAACTGCTAAGCCCTTATTTAAAAACAGGACTAGCATTCTCTGGAAAGAGCCCTAGTTCTGTGCTATATCAAATGTCAATTTAAGCAAGGGAAGTGACCCATTCCTTGCCAGGTTGGCATTGCCAGTTTCAGCACCATTGGGTGCATTCCATTTTCTGCTGCTTATGCCAACAAAGAGTTTTGGTGGCTGTACTCTTGCCTGTTTCTGTTATTTGGGGGAGGCATCCTTTTGCCTTTTACATTCTAGATTTGGTGGCACTAAATGCTGCCAGCCACAAGGTCAGAACTAGAGGCCCTCACTTAAGTCAGGACTGCTGTTTCCTCGCTACACTAATGAAGGATAGAGCTCACTCATTAGCATTGCCTCCTGGTTCACTTTTGCATCCCTTGTCCTATAAACAAGGCATTAGCACTCATTCAGAAGAGCACTAGCCCCATATTAAAAAACAGCCCTACTGACAGGTCACAGGCACACAGGAGGGTTTGTGCTGAGTAATATCATTGGCACCATTCACTCCCACTTCACCCTGTGTAGCACTCCGGGCCTGCAAGCTGTTAGTCAAGCAACTTGATCAGTAGCTAACCCTGCCATTCTAAGCACCCATCAACATTCACCCAACCCTGCCGAGTTCTACATTAGGGAGATGGTTGGGGGTGTTTACCCACTGGCAGATGGGAGGGGAAGCAAAACCAGGCAAATTCACCAATCCCTGCAGTAGGTACTTAAGAAAAACATCTTTGGCCAAATCTGTAATTGTTATGAATTTGGGATCTGTAATTGTTACGAATTAGGGATCAACGTAAATGATAGTTTATGCTGAAGGACACTAGCCTGCACTTTGCTATATAGGTAAGAAATCCAACTGTCCTAAAATTATTTTGTACCTACCTTGAAGGCACCCAGGGATGAGAGAAAATAAAGGCCAAGGGACTGATGCCAGGGAGAAGCCATGGGAAATAAGAAGCGGCTGTGCAGTTGAAAATCTGCATATACTTTCAAAAATGTTAGTACAAATTGTAAATGATTAAATGGGTTTGATTAAAATAAGCATTAATATTCTGAATTAATGATACGCATTTTGAGATTTTAAAATTAAATAAACATAATGTATGATGAACATTATTCCTGTACCAACTGGTACTGAGAAGTGTTTCCATCGGCATCCATGGAAACTTCTTTCCCCTTATGCTGATGACATAAAGGTGGATGTGAGGGTGTTCTGGCCACAACATCTGCCACTCCACTGATTGTCAGGATTGAATTGCCATGGAGAATCACAAGTTTTGTCAATAAGGCTTAATTTCTCCTCCCCATGCACTGCATTCCTAATGATAACCTTCCCCCCATCCCACACAGCATTTCATTCTTTAAAAGCCACAGTGAGATTACTAAGTCTGTAATTAATATAACATGTAGCTGGGCCCTCAAGCAACCAGACCTTGTGCCAGATAAAATATTCCAGGATGTGTTAGCAAATACTTAATATGCATATGCTTAACCAGCCTTCCCCTGGTGTGCTCCAGATGCGCGAAACTACAGCTTCCATCACTCAGCATTGTCATAGGGGTCGATGGGAGTTGCAGTCCAGCCTTCTTAGAGGGCCTGGATTGGAAAAGTCTACACTAAAGCATAGGTGGCCAATTTGTGATACAATGCAAGTGACAGACACACAATCATTTGTATGAATCCTCTGCTGCAGACCTCTTTAGTGCTGAAGCCACCCACATTGGAGAAAGGGTTGCATACGTACTGAACTACACATTCAAGTGGCACTATGTCATATTTCAGATTGGATTAGGGGCACTCTTGAGAAAAGATTGGCCTCTCCTCTGAAATTAATCTTCTCGTGCACATTGACATGTGTGGAACATAAGCTACTCATACCGTAACTCACTGAGCTCTGGAATCACAGGGGCTCTAGGGCTTTGGCAGTGGGCTTCAGCTGGGTGGCTTCCAAGCCATAGGCCATAATCTTTCCATGCTGGGAACTGTTGAATCAAAAAAGTGAGGCCAAGTTTTGTACCTTTGAAGTGACTTTGCATATGGACCTTTGCACAGTTAACACATCTTTTAACAATATAGGCTAATACCTTGTCTCATTTCAGAATAAGAATTCAATGACAAACATGAATAATCTCCATGATAGATTTTTTTTTAATATGACAGAACCCCCATCCTCTACTCTGAATTAAGTTTCTCATATGCATAGTTCACAGATGACTAGTGTATAGTTCAACTGTTATTTGTTTGTTTGTCACTTAAATGACAAATGCAACTAAAACATGTTACATTTTCCCAAGCTCTTTAATTAGGAACATATTTTTATTTTCACTTACAGTACTGAGCAAATTAATAATTAACTGCAAAAAGAGGTATAATTTCATCTGGTGTGAATGCAGCAAAACTCAGGCGCTGTCTTAAAATCTTAAAGCTTAAGACATGTTCTGCAAGGAGATAGGGCATACAATAAACCTAGGTCTTACCTTGTGGAAACTAGCCTCTCCTCTTTTCTGTCTGTTCATTTCCTTGATAAGAGTGGTTCTTGCTTGCTAAAAGGTATGCCATCAATTAACAGATTTTGATATATTATCAAGAATTCCTTAGCCCACTGGATTTATTAATTAAAAAGGGATGTATATGGTAAGAAGGGAATTATGTAATCTGGGAGGGGGGGAAATAGAATTAACTATGTAACTGCTGCAAAGAAGATTGGAAGTCACTTCTTTAAATATTTTTTTTTCTCTTTCTTTTTCTTTGTTCACTTTCTCTTCTACTTTTCTATCTTTTCCCTTATATTCTTTTATTTTTACTTTTGGGGGGGGGGTAGCTTTTAACTTTGAAAAAAACTTCAATAAAAATTATATATTAAAAACAAAAAAAGAATTCCTTATCCCGTTTCATAGCTGCAATGATAACCTAACATACACTTCTAAAGGCAGTGGAATCTACTAGCAGGCTCAGAGCTCAGTTGGAATTGTATGGAGTAACTCTCTGTATCAGTCAGCATTTCTACGTTGGAACTGCATTCATCACTGTAGTGGGTCAAAGATGGATAATTCACATGGTTCCAAATGAAATAACTTTCAGTCCTCTTCACTCCTGAAATTAACTTTAGGGGAAAGGCACTGGATACAGGGACCAAGAACCAATCATTCAGATTGGTTTTTAGAGTGGTTTTTATCCTTATAGTTCTATGAACGAATAGTTGGACATTAGCCTGAAAGTTCTTTGGAGCTGTTTTCCTCCAAATGGTGGATAAAAAGGCTTCTGTGAAAACAGTAACATAGATAATACCTATCAGCCTACTAGGTGGCTGGGATCGTCTGCTGTGATAGCAGCACTAAACATTGGGTGAGACAGTAAAATGCCCTAAAAATTAGGTACATGGCACCTTCCAAATATCTTCACTGGTACATTTTTTACTCTAATCCAGCATGATACCTTGGTATTACACCCTTCTACAGAGCAACCACATGGAAAAGATGTGAGTTGGTTTAGAATGGAACAAAAGAATTCAAATTACTGTGAAGTAATTTGGCAGTGCATTACTTTATTATAATAGTTATACATTGCATCACATTTTGTCTTGATAGTTGCATCGTATTATATAAGATCCATTACAATATACATTGTAAAAAAAAGAAGAAGAAGAAGAATTGGAAAACAATATTAGCTCATTCATTAAGAGTTTCCCTAACTCTTCCTCCCTTTATCCCAAATTCTTGAAATAGTGCACGTTATGCAAAACAATAAAAAAGCAAAACACAAAACTAAAATATACTATCAGCACTAAAATCCTCAAAAGAATTGGCTCTGGTTTGGACAAGCTGCATGGAGAAACCAACTATATTGGCTGAAGCATCCACCAACATCACAGGTGAAACTCGAAAAATTAGAATATCGTGCAAATGTTCATTTATGTCAGTATGGCAACTCAAAAGGTGAAACCAATATATGAGATAGACGCATTACATGCAAAGTGAGATATGTCAAGCCTTACTTTGGTATAATTGTGATGATTATGGCGTACAGCTTATGAAAACCCCAAATTCACAATCTCAGAAAATTAGAATATTACATGACATCAATAACTCAAGGATTGGAAATAGAACAATATCAGACCTCTGCAAAGTATAAGCATGCATATGTACTCAGTACTTGGTTTGGGCCCCTTTTGCAGCAATGACTGCCGCAATGCGGGGTGGCATGGATGCTATCAGCCTGTGGCACTGCTGAGGTGTTATGGAAGACCAGGATGCTTCAATAGCGGCCTTCAGCTCCGCTGCATTGTCTCATGTCCCTCATCTTTCTCTTGGCAATGCCCCATAGATTCTCTATGGGGTTCAGGTCAGGCGAGTTTGCTGGCCAATCAAGCACAGTAATCCCATGGTCAATGAACCAGGTTTTGATACTTTTGGCAGTGTGGGCAGGTGCCAAGTCCTGCTGGAAAATGAAGTCAGCATCCCCATAAAGCTCATCTGCGGAAGGAAGCATGAAGTGCTCCAAAATCTCCTGGTAGACGGCTGCGTTGACCCTGGACTTAATGAAGCACAGTGGACCAACACCAGCAGATGACATGGCTCCCCAAATCAACACAGACTGTGGAAACTTCACACTGGACTTCAAGCATTGTGCATTGTGTGCCTCTCCATTCTTCCTCCAGACTCTGGGTCCTTGGTTCCCAAATGAGATGCAAAAGTTGCTCTCATCAGAAAAGAGGACTTTGGACCACTGGGCAACAGACCAGTTCTTTTTTTTTTTTTTCCTGTAGCCCAGGTAAGACGCTTCTGACGTTGTTTGTTGTTCAGGAGCGGCTTGACAAGAGGAATACGACATTTGAAGCCCACGTCCAGGATCCGTCTGTGTGTGGTGGCTCTTGATGCACTAACTCCAGCCTCAGTCCACTCCTTGTGAAAGTCCCCAACACTTTTGAATGGCCTTTTCCTGACAATCCTCTCCAGGCTGCGGTCATCCCTGCTGCTTGTGCACCTTCTTCTACCACACTTTTCCCTTCCACATAACCTTCTATTGATGTGCTTTGATACAGCACTTTGGGAACATCCAACTTCTTTTGCAATTACCTTTTGGGGCTTTCCCTCCTTATGGAGGGTGTCAATGATGGTTTTCTGCACCACTGTCAGGTCAGCAGTCTTTCCCATGCTTGTGATTCCTACTGAACCAGCCTGAGAGACCATTTAAAGGCTCAGGAACCCTTTGCAGGTGTTATGGATTCATTAGCTGATTAGGGGAGGACACTTTGAGCCTAGAATATTGAACCTTTTCACACTATTCTAATTTTCTGAGATTGTGAATTTGGGGTTTTCATAAGCTGTACGCCGTAATCATCACAATTATACCAAGTACGGCTTGACATATTTCGCTTTGCATGTAATGCATCTATCTCATATATTGGTTTCACCTTTTGAGTTGCCATCCTGACATAAATGAACATTTGCACGATATTCTAATGTTTCGAGTTTCACCTGTATATCTGCCTCTTTCTTCAGGACTTGACACCTGTAGAGCTAGAAAAATATTCAGAAGTTAATAACTCTGAGATCCCTAAAAAGATTCTATAAAATCAAGCAAGTGTTCCTTACCACATCTACAATAAACTGCTACAAATCTTGGTTGGAGAGAGGGAACAGCAACTTGATAAATGACAGAGGTAAAATGGTCAGTGTTCAGAATATTGTTATGCACTTGAAACAGTTAAACTCTTTTTTAACTATTTGCAGCTCAACAGACCTGAAAAAAACTGCAATCTCCACTCCACCCCTTTTTACAATATATGAGGATTTGGACCTAAGCCTGTTATGGGGTGGAAACTTAGCAAGAACAGGTTGTGTGCTAAGATGTTTAGTTCTCCAACTTCTAGTCCCTGTTGGAAGTATAACAAGAACAGACTTTCCTCATAGGGCTTTGCCATTTCCAATCTTGGTTTTTCTGCTGCCAATCCCAGCTGGAAACTGGTTAAAAGATTGGAATACTTTCTGAAGTTTTGCTTCAGATTCCATATTAAGGAGAAACTATGGCACATGGTGAACAGGATAGTAGAGTTTCTAAGTTTTTTTTTTCTTCCCTCCCCTGCTTCCTAGGCTGTAAGTAGCTCATAGAAATTTCCTAATCTATTTAAATCAGACATCTTCCAACCCCACCACTGAGTTTCAGCCTTTCCTCTATTGAAATGACATCTCCAATCTAGAAAGGAATCTGTACAGTGAGAGAGGGGGGAAAAACAGAGAGGCATTAAATGGAACATACTAAATGGTATGAAGTGAAACTTGCCATTCACCAAAAGGGAAAGAGGTGTTCTTGAGGTGATGAAGTCATTATTAAAGTGGATCTGGGAGAACCAAGATTATGGGGAAAAAATAAAGAAATAAAGAAATGTGGGAAATTAATGCTAAAAGCCAGAAGTAACCAGTGAGAAAGTAAACAAGCATATAGAAGACACTTTGTCTTATAAACCTGAGGCTAGAATGACCTTGCTATTCTGTATCTAAAATTTCTATATTGTGCTTCTGAGTCCATTTAAGACATCTCAAAATGAAACTGTTGTTTTTAAAATCTTGTCCTGCAATAAATAGATCAGTACCTTAAGATGTAATAACTTACATCTGTAACTGTTTCTATAAGGATTTTTAAAGTTTAGTTACTAAGGCAAATTTATTCAGTGAGGCCACATTCCAGGGAAAGTGAATCATGTGGAAGTCCTATTGAATTCAACAGGCAAGTTCAGAGGGCCATAACTTTTTGGTTGACCTTGACAGAAATGTATTATTTTTGGCTGCCATTGGCTCAGTTCTTTCCTAGAGTTTGCATGCAGATTGAAGGAAACAAGGGATGGGTAGAACTAGAGGAAGTCATTCAATTCATGAGATACCAAACTTTCAAAGAACTCAACAAGAGAAATTCTGATTGACTCTGAATGTCCAGGAAATTGTACATGAAGTTCAATTAGCCTTCCATAATCACCTTCTCTCTAGATATATTGCATTACAAATCCCACCATTTGCCATCTACATGAACTTTGGATAAATTAGATTAATCTACCAACTAGTCCTTCATGACTGAATTCCAAAGCAAAAAACTGGCTACTACAGACTAACACAGGTCTCCTCCTACAGCATCATGCTGGTAAGGCATACGTTTTTTAACAAAATCACAAATGGCTGGTTTTCCATAAAGTGCTAAGATATACACCATGGTTTATAATATATAGAGCCCAAACCAAACACTACGTTTTGACCCAGTCTACATACACTTGCAAACAATGTGGAATATTCACCCACACAGCATCAAGTGAAATGTGCCAACCATCTTCAAATTCTTATAAAAATATTGATCTTGGAGGATTCCTCTGTGGTAAGTGGCAGGAGTAGATAGATGGTCACTGAAGAAAGCTATGGTCACTGCTAAGTGATAACCAAATTTATGGATTTTTCTGCTATTTATCTACTATCATTTTAATTTCCACTAATTTAGGATTTCAAAACTTGACATTCATACCTTAAGCTAGGGACAACATATTTATTCCAAAGACAATGGATAAATTCTTTGAAAAGGTCGATTTTTTAATAGTTTGTCTTTTCTTTCCTAAGGCACTCTGTTTAGCTGCTCACCTTCCATCCCAATTTCACACAGAGCAAGAAGTGCTCAGAAAAAGCTCCTGCTTAGAATATCAAATAAATTCCAGCCTTTTCCACTCATTCATTACCTCTCCAGAAAGAGAATATGCAGTTTGTAAAATGTTATACAATTAGTGCTCTCAGAGTGCTTTAAATGCAAACCTGTAAGAGGAAAGTAAAAACAAATCAAAGTTAATTGTGACTGGCTGGAACAAAATGCTTAAATCAATATGATGGCGGCTCATCTGCTTGTCATTTAGCCATTACCTGGGAGACGGATACCTCCTACTGTGGCTGGTTTTTGATACACATTTACTTTGCCTTGATTCTGCAGACACTGGTTAAGCCAAAAGCTATCCCATACTCCCTGTCTCATTACACTGTTTGCTCTTGCCTGCTGGTTCTTTTTGCATCCTTTTCTCTTTCTCTCTCTTGTTGCTGCTATGACATATCTGTAAAAGGGAAGGGAACACGTAGTATTAAAAAAGTTGGAACACAAAGAAAGAAAGAAATCTTAATATAAGAGCTGAAATTAACATCTTGTTGCATATATTCCACGCAGGTGTAGAGCAGTGGGGGGGGGGGGGGAAAGACAATATACGGATTTAGGGTTTAGGATTAAGGTGTTTGAAGGACTGTTTATTCCATACAAGCCTGTCTGATTGGAAAGATCTTCCAGAGGCTCTCATTTACATCCTGGGGTTGAGCATTTTGGGAACTAAAAAATGAGTCCTTTTCCCCACAGGTGCCAACATCCCTGAAATGTGGACTTCTTTCTCTAAGCAGGTACATATCATCCCACATTGCTAAAGCTTTTCACCACCCTATCAGAATCTTTCTGCTTGGGCTTTCTGCTTTGGTCTGTAATTACTGGCTTTTATGTTCTTGTCATTCTTTATACTGCAAACATTTGCGCTACTCCTTCATCGTTTTAAATCTACATGTTCATTGGGCTTTATTTATGCATTTGATTTTTTTAAATCTTATTTTAATTGTCATTTTTTCATGTATTTACAATTGTTAATCATCTTGGGCATGATTCTTGGACATGCAGAATATGAATATTGGCCTCCTTTCTGCTTATTGTTGTGTACTTCATGCATGATTTCATTGATGGGGTAGGGGGAGAAGTTCAAACAAAAAAAGGGAAATCCATATTCCTTTTATCAACCCTCCTTGTTATGGATCAGAAATCACAAACATATATCAAGAATGTATCCAAGTGTACATCCTATCCATCCGGATATTACTTGTCTATAGAGTGTTCCTATTGAAGCAAATAGCTGATTTAGCAAGCAAGAGGTATGGATGGCCTGCTTCTGAATGCAGATCTTCATTAGATCAGTATGCCTACTTTGTTTGGATGGGATCACACCATAGCCACTGTGCTCAAGCCAGATGTTTCTTTGTTAGAGCAGAAGGGTTTTGTGATGGAAGGCATGAGCGGGGAAGGTTTTGGAATGGAGCTTCAAGGTTGCCAGGAGTGGGGAGAGACATTTCAGGGGAAGTACCTCCTCAGTCCCCGGCTTTCCCCCAGAGTGTGGGAAAGCCAAGAGAATGAGACTGGCCCCTTCCTAGGGCCTCATGGTCATAGTTACTGTTGTTGTGGTGTAGATTTAGTCTGGCGAGATTTTGTCTATTAGGTGTAAGCTAATAAAGGAGCTAAACTGTTCTGGACTGTCTCACTGTTGTTCTTGGGCTGAACCTGACAGGTTTCTTATAAAAGGTAAGATCTGGATTTGAAGATTGTATACCTGAAGTCAATTCCATCCCCCAGATGTCACCCTTCAGATCTTCCTCTTCAGAGGGTATTCTCCATAATAAATTATTTCTCTCTTTTAAAGTGCAAGGGTATATCTTATCTTACAGTATGAGGTACTGAGGAAGAATTGGGCTTAGGAGAGAGCACACCAGACACACAATCTCCTCCACTTGCTTCCTTTTAGCCCTGTTGTGGCAGTTGAAGGTTACTCTGTAGTGGAAAGAGAACAGAATTCATTTTCAGCCCTTGCTTCTCTAAAGCAGCTGATCATGGGTCAAGCCAACTATTTTCCTACACACACCAGGGATCCCCCAGAATGCAGGAATCAACTCCAACTCTTTTCATTTCCCATTTTATCCTTCAGGATTCTTAAATACTGCACATCCCATTTGAAATAATGAATAGGGTAATGGTTGCCTGTGATACAGCAGCTGCAACAACAACTACAACAAAAACGCACTTCAATTTTGTGTAGGGTAGAAAGCCCATAATATGGCCCAGTGGCAGAACAGATACTGCACCTGGAAGTGGTCCCAAGGTCACTCTCTGGCATCCTAAGATAGACCTGGATGACTTTAAAAGCTAATTGCAATTATTGACCTCCTTCACATATTGTACAAAGCCAAAACATGGTTTCCTTTTTTGTGTCTTAGCATATTGTACAACTCTAATCATTTTGATTGGTAAACCATGTCTGTGTGTACCCAGCCAATGTTGTCTTGTCCAGTAAAATACAGTTAATAAACTCCATCTAGTAAATGGTGATTTTTCTCAGTTGGTTGCAGCATCTGGCCAACCTTGTCTAGGCTCAGAAACTAAGCAGGGTTAGACTTGAGTAGTATTTGTATGGAAGGCCACCAAGCTGTAGACTAGACTGAAAAGTTGAGTAACAACCCAGAAGAAAGCAACAACTCTTTTGCCAAACAAACACAACCAAAAAATTAAAAAATGGCATGTGTGTGTCTAGGTAATCACCAGAAATTGCATTCAAGGACTTCTTTACTAACTGGTTTAAACTGTGATTAAGCAAAATTGGATCATTTCAGAACACCACAGTAGGAATCCTTATGTCAGCTTCCTACATTCTGGTATCTTTTCTTCCTAGAGTTTAGACATGTGGTTGCTATGCCATTTCAACATTAGAAACCTCTACCCTGAGCATTAAGACAGACAATTGGGACTCCCTGAACACCAAATTTATAATTCACACGCTTTTAAAAGGTTACTCCTTCTGTTGCCTTTCCTAAGCTGCCACGTAGATTGAACTGCAGCTGGGAGGTACGATGGACACCTATGACTGGAGCAGCAGCAACACAGTTAGGTAACAGCAGGTTCCTCAGCGGAATGGCAGAGAGCACATGAGGTTAAACGTAGAAAAGATTTGAAGCCGTCCTGAGAATACATGCATAGAAATGAAATGTAAAGAAGTACAAGGGAAAACTGGGGGAGGCAAGAACAGAAACAATGCAATTGTGATGGGGGAAAATGCAAACGGTAATGGAAGACAAAATCAGAGATAAAGACTGGGAGTGTAAGAATGTCGGTCTATCTGAGAAAATTTGCCTTTTTGATTTTCCTCCCTCTCCATGGCTACGTTGGTGGTGGTGTCCTTCTATGATAAAGGACCCTCAAGTCTGGGAACAACATTGTAATGACTGTAAATGAGGGATTGGAGGTGCAAGAAACCCTTTCAACAACATTTTAAAAGCTACCAAAACAGGGGAAAGGAGAGTTACCTTGGACAAGGGGAGGTTCCACTCTTTCCCTCTCTGGCTGCAAATCAGCATTTTTAGTGGACAATAGGCTCAGCAGTGGCCTTATGATTGCCTCTTTTCAAATGGAAATGTCTATCCTAACTCCTCTGCCAGAGGTTTTTTTTTTTTTTTTTTTTTTTTACCAGAACACAAATTGCAGTTTACAAGGCATTGAGAGGGGGAGAATCTTAGCTGAATATCTTTTTTTTTATTCAACAAACTGACATGTAAATTACCCTTTAAGTGTTCCACTCTAGAGCTCTGATCATCTCCTAATTGTCACAGTCAATTGTAGCCAACACTCTCTTCATTTCCAAGCGCTTTGACAACAAGCCTAAGGATCAAAGCCGAATCAGCTCCCGCATCAATATCCTTCTGTTTAGGATGCTACAAAAAGCCTGGAAAAAGAAAAGAAAAGGTGTAAGGGCATTACTGTAGAGGAAATGGAGAGAAGAAAGTATTATAATAGTCATTTTCCTCTTCTCTAATATGTTAGATTCTTATGTGTGTTGCTACCTCTGATTTGGCACAATACATAAATGGGCCATAAAGTATGCACCGTGTGCCCATCTTAAAACACTGCAATTCAGACAGTAAACAGAATGTCAGTCTTTTATAGTAGATTGATCCAGCCATGCCTTTCTTTCCTTCCCAAGCTTAGTATAAAGAACAGGACCATTTGCCATTTCCTTTCTTTTTCTTTTCTTAATTATTATTAAGTCGGATTCAAGTTAAAAATGAGAAGCTTAACTATGGTAGTATCCCAACCACATTTCATTTTTCTGAATTTGCTGTTCAGATGAATTGAAACTAAATCTTCAGCTCAGAAGCAACATTGAAGAAAGAAAGCCATAGCTATAGCATCCTTAGTGTGACAAACTATGGTCAGAAGAGTACTTTACATAAAGCTTAGAAGACCAAGGCAGGCACCGAAGCTTTTCTTTAGAGCTAAAAGTCTAAGAGAGGCCCGGATAATTCTGCACATCAGCACCAGTGCTGTGAGCAAATTATATAGCCATCACCTTATGTTAGAGGCAAGGTGACATCAATGATCCTGTTTCTACCCTCATGAGGGAGCATTTTGGAAACCTTGGCTTCTTCCTGCCCTAGACTTGGCAGAATTCAGAAGCTGACCCTGAATTTAGTCTGCTTTCTTGGCTGTTCAAGGAAGAAAGAAATAAAAACTTCAGTTGTGGGACTGAAATGGGGAGAGGGGAGGCAATGTGGGAGTAATTTTTCTTTGTCTTAAAAGTGTTGCTGCTAGTCTCAGTCTCCTATGCTCATTATGCTTGCATCACAATCACACTCCACGTACTAAGCAAGGTGACATCCTTTACCAACACTCCTGGCTGGATCCACATATCATGCTCAGATACAATGTGATTGGTTTGGTTTGGGCCTAGCCTGTGGGTAAACCTGACTGTCACATTTGTAAAGCTGTAAAAAAATGGTTTATGGCTTCCCATATTATGCAAACCCAGCCAGCTGCAGCTTAAGCAATAAACCATGTTTCAATAGAAGAAAATATCTGTAGCTCAGGGTTGAACTGTGGAGTCCTTGGTGCTCTCTGAACTTGGTTGTTCACTTGAAGATGTTTCATTACCCAATTAGGTACACCACCAGTGTGAGTGGATGTGGGATTTGCTGCCTGTTTGTATGCAGTAGCTTGCCCTGCCAGTTTTGGTGGAGGTGTAGCTTCTTCCTTGGGGGTTCCTTGATTAGAGTATTATTTTCTGCCTGATCGTTTGTCTGGTTCTGATCCCTGCTTATCTGAATGTGGGCCGCTGGAAGGGATGTGTGGTGCTCTTCTTGTTTCCTTCTTATGTTTTTATTGTCTTCTGAATGATGTGTAGATGTGGTTTATCTCTGTGTGTCTATTGATGGCCTTTGGAATCATGTTTAAACAAACCAAGGTTTAGTGCAATGTGTGAACCTAGTCTCTGTCCTTTCTGAAATTCCAAGCTTCAGATGCCTAGGTAAACTTAATCCTACTGCAGCTTGTATGTATGCAAATCTATTTTAAAATGGAAAGGGGGGGGGGGTGTTAATCTATTGAGCTTCAATGCCTTCTCAGGAATTTTGGTGGATTTCTTTCCTTCTTCAATGCAATGCCTAATTTTAAAGAGAGCTTCCATTGTACATAAATCTGGCAGTGCTCTGACTATTGGCCTCCCCTCATCTTCTTTTGTTTTCTGCTCCCTTCCTGCCAACTCTCACAGGCAGCCATGCCCTATGTTCATACCTCTATACTTCCCACATCAAGTATTTAGATACACAGGGAATTTCTTTATACTAAATCAGACCATTAGTCCATCTAGCTCAGTACTGTGGTTGACACCAATAGTAATGACTCTCTGGGATTTTAGGCAGATCTTTTCTTTTCTTTTCTTTCCCTCTCCTTTCAATGTCTTCTTTGCTCCATACCTTCTTTTTTAGCTTTGATCTATTTGTTTTTCTTACATTTGTAACCCATCTTTCAGAATGCTGAAGAAGGTTGTAACTGATATTAACTTTTAACTTAAAGTGTTGGTACAAACATAATCATCTGCTTTGATCTATGAGGATGGAAGGATGATAACAAGCTCCAATGGAGAATGCTCAAGAAGTCACCACAACAGCACAGAGGAGGTGAAATGGCTAATTTTTATTTTACTTTATTTATAAGATTTGTATAGCTGCCCATCTTACGCCACATACCGCTGAGATGCTCACAAGCAGTAATAAAACATTAAAAACAATTTAAAAAACATAAAAGCCAACAAAGAACCTTCTGGTGCCCCCAAATACAACACATCCCCACACATCTGGGGGGGGGGGGACTTTTTTTTAATTTATATTTTTCAGACTTTTTCTGTAGGTTAAAAAGCAAATTGAAAGAAAAGAAAGAAAGAAAAAAGTGCAAGAAATAAAAAAGAGAGGAAAAGACCCTAAACTTGAGGAATATATGAATGACTTCTGACCTTCTTTTGAACAAAGGATTACAATTTTACTGTCCGTCCTCCTTCTTAGATGTTATACAAGTCCCTTCAGCCCATCATTTAATCCACGGCTTCAGATCCATAAATCATTATTTCATTTATTTCTTCGTCCAGCAAAAAGTTCACATAAGGTTTCCAGACTTTCAGAAAAAATTGTTGTTGGTTTCAGAAAAAAAAAAAAATTTAGAACTTCTCAGGGCTCCAGCCGCACGCTACCCCAAGGCTTGTGGGAAAAGCCTGGTCTTCAGGGCTTTTCAGAAGGCCAGGAGGATAGGGGTCTGCTGGATCTCGGGGGGGAGGTTCCAAAGGGCAGGGGCTGCTGCTGAGAAGGCACACGACCTCCTCGGTCCCGCTAGATGGCAACATTTAAGGGAAGGGACCTGGAGCATCCACCCGGTCAGACCCAGTGGAATGGGCAGATACCCTCAGGGAGAGGCAATCCTGAAAATAACCTGGCCCATTCAGGGCTTTACAAGTGATACCCAATGCCATGACTCACACCCAGAAAGAAACTGGAAGCCAATGCAGCTCACACAACAGGGGTGTAACATGCGTGAATGGTGGGGTGCCCAAAACACTGTGTGCTGCTTGCACTCTAGACCAGTTGTAATATCCAATGCTTAATATCTAGTGTTGTTATTTCTGATTTTTCATATGGATCAAACCACTGGCAATGGAGTAGACCTTCATTCTACTGCACCAAGGCGCCAGGCACTGCAACTGATTAGCTTACTGTTAGCATCAATGGTGGACATCACATATATAATTTACATCATGGCTGACACTAAATAGACAGAAAGAATCATGTAAGATGAGCATGAATGTAGTATTTACAATTTATCATGATAGAAAGATCAGGATTGTACATCTTGAGTAATGCTTCATTTTTAAGGCTATTTCTACCCTTTGTTTCTCATTCACTATAATGTATCACAATACAGAGACCTTTAAAGTTAATGTATCAGCATATGTGCGTTTAATCTGTGCTTCCTTTCAGATTGATCATAGTCCATGAGCAGTTTATTCTGACTAGCCAGATGACTGAAACCTGACCAACCTAACCTAACCCAATACAAATCCCAATTTTGAAAGCTTATACAAGTAGCAAATTCTGGTAAACCATTTTATATGGCTGACAAGCTGCACTGAAATTGAGGGATCACAAATTACCTTAGGTAGGTGTAGCACAATACTTTAGCATTCTTTTCAGGGACATCCATGGGGGGGGGGTCAAAAAAGTCAGGATGTGTCAGCCATTTGGGATACGCCAAGTCAAGAAACATTCAACAGATTGTAGAAATGCTACTTTATCATTGTAGAGTATAATAATGAAACCTTGAAAACCTGACAGAGTTTCACTGTACCCCATCTTGTACCAAACAAAATCAAGATGGGGTTAATCGATTTCTTTCTCATGCTTCCTTCAATTTCTGGACTGTGTAATCTCTTCTCCAAATCCCTCCTTAACAGCTTGTTCCTTCTTTCCCCCCTTAAAAGCTCTTTTATATCTTCAAACCATCAGGATATTTTTTCTCTGCCACCTTTGTTTCTTTTGTAGGTTTTTTTCCTTTTTTTTGTATTGTTTCTTTGTTTTGTAAATGTTTTTTAACAATCTGTAGATCTTCCAGAGTTGCAGGGAATTGGGCAGCATATAAATTTAACAAATTATTATTATTACTCAATTACTCTCCAAGTTCAGTTCTAAACTGCTTTACAAGATGGTGGGTATGACTGCACAATCAATGTCCAGCCCCTTTTAACATGTGTATAACACATGCAAAAGGGACAGAGCTTTGATCACACAATCATGCCTGCCATCTTGACTTTTTTGACCCTCCCTCCCTATACACAAACCCTGGTCCTTTTGAAGTATAATGCAAATGTAACTGACTTCTTCATAATAATTTTAAAAGAACACTGTAAAAATGATGAAGTGTGAAAGGAAGATTCCAAAATAGAATTTTAAAAAAGTATGTTGAAAGCTAGTGATGCTATGGATTACCTCTTTATAGACATTTCTAACTCTCTGAAAAAAGGGTAGTGTCTACCTGTCCTCATTCAATATTTTTAGATGGGTGGTTAGAATGACTGATTTTGAATCAAGGTAGTTCACCATTTTTCAGAGCATCAGTAATATACAGTACCCACATTCTGAATTCCTCTGATTCAGTATCAACTTTTTTCTAAATGTTATCACATTAAATTCAAGTTTCCTTTCAAATCAGGTCTGTGCTGCCTGCCACTCTGTAAATAAAAGGACAAGAACTTGCAGCCCAGGATAATGTGTGTCCTTTCCCCAGTCTTAAAAGCAATCTTTAGGGTAGCCTTTCTCAGCTGGGGTTCCATGGACCCCCACAAGAATTTGTGATTATATATATATGTGTGTGTGTGTGTGTGTGTGTGTGTGTGTGTACTCAATGCATCATGCAATGTTAGTACTCATAATTGTGGGAATTGTTGCACACTGTGACTCAGCTGCTGACCTGCCACTTTGCTATTGTGGTAAACGTTGTAAAATGTGGAATGTGTAGGTCAGAAGTTTATGATATTGTGAAGTTTTTGTATTTTTTGTGATGTTTTTTTATGCCGGAGTTCCCTGAGACCTGAACATTATTTCAAGAGTGCCTCCAGGGTAAAAAGGATGAGGAAGGCTGCTTCAAGCAGCTCTCTGGCAAAAGTGTTCTATTCCTCTCTTAGCACAATACTGGATGGAGAAAAGAGGAAGAGAAAAAGGGGGAGAGAATTTAAAAAGGTAGAGAGAGACAGAATATGGTGGAATTAAAAGAAAAAGGAGAGGTATCTTGGGCTGTCATACTCTTGGCCTTGCGCATTACTAATAAATAGGCACCAGTGAATTACTTTCAAGGGAAACACCAAAGGTAATCCTCTCTCTAGTTTTCATGGTGATCTTCAAGGCCTAAGTATGGTCCGATAAAGTTCATTAAAGGGCTGCGAGTAAAGCAGCAGACTGGTTATAAATGCCCAGAGTCGTTTGGAGTCAGGCGGCATCAAATTGAATAAAATAAATAAATATAATGTAAATGCGAGGCTGGTGGGCTGCCTTCCCCTAGTGAATCATTGTGCAAGTCTACATTTGATGACTTCACAGGTTTTAATAGGAAACATGCACATACTTATTAGGGATATCTGGCCCTGCTTCATTTCTAGTCTGAGAAATCATTCATGGATATTACACCTAGCATTTTCAAAATATCAAGCAACACTGTTGGATTGTCAAAAAAAGAAACAATGACAATAAATACATAAAATATATGTCCTTATAGATCATCTAAATGCAGTTTGTATATTTGCGTATTTAAAAGAAATGAAAAATATGGTTCAATATGTTTAGAACACTGCAATTTACTTTGTCAGCAGATGGGATTGACAAAAATAAATTATCTAAACAGAAAGAATTTGAGTCTGGGATTGAGAAGATTTTCAGAAGCTCTTACAGGCATAGAGGATTATGCTACAGTTTTATGCATGTATAGATATTAACTACTTGTTTCACATGGTTTCACTGGTCTTTACATGTTGTTATTGTTGTTATTCAGTGACACCTAAGCTTTATTGCAGTGTGCATAAAATTATGTATCAACCAAATCTAGATTACTATTCTCTTTATGGATAAAATGAATTAAAAATAAATAATGCTCATATTCTTGTAAAGAGAAAACTCAGCCAACAGTTGCCACCCTTGTTATATTAAGTTATAATAAGAAAATTGTGGCTTATATATCTTCCACTTGGACTAAGCTTCAGTCTAGTGTTTTAACAATTTAACTAATGGATTTTATGTATGCATTTTTCAACAAGTAAAAGAGACATGATTTACCCAATTTTAAGCAAATTTTATTTCTAGTAAAAAGTTCTACCAGTAAAATCAATGGACCTTAAAACCTTCCTTGGTTCTTAGAAATAACTTAAAATCATTTTCAGGTAACTCAGGATCAAAAATGTGTTTTGGATGCAAAGCAAGCAATACCCGAAGAATCAAAATCCAAACTCTATATTATTGATACATTAAAAAAAAAAAAAACCTATAAGGCCTAGTGCAAGCATTTCCTACATGTGATAATTGGAGCTAAGTCAGTGTTTCATTCATTGTCATTTTACTGAAAAATTGGATTTAGGAAATGTGAAGGGTTGGGAACCAATGCCACATTTCCCCAATATGTCATCTTCTACATATGTTGGTATGTAACTCCCAGAGTTCCAGCCCACCCAACCAGAATGGAAAATTGGAGGATGATAATTTCAACCCATGTGAAGGATACCAGGCTGGAGAAGGCTAAAACATCTCTTCAGAGCTAAAATACAATAGCCTGTAGTTTTATCTTTCATGCTGCTTTCACACAGAAAAATAATTACCTGAGGTTTCAACACAGTAAACCATGTAATCCAGACCTATCTTTCCCTTAGCTTAAACATACTGATGCTATAGTCCATCATCAAGAATTTCTGCTTATGACCCATTGAAATAAGCAGAAATCGTACAGAAACACCGTGCCAATTTCTCTGCATGTGTTCAGTGACACAGAGTGGAGGAACTGCTGTTAAATTCATCTTAATTCCTTGGTAGCTGAATGGTATTTATTAAACTGGAGAAATCAAATCTAGGAAGCAACTTGGAAAGGAAGTGGAACTGCCCTTTCTCACAGCCTGAGTGGCCTGTTTGGTCTATGGATACGCTGGTTTTCTAGGCAGCCAGTTTTAAAGCATGCCTAATTGCTTATGGTCAACATCCAGTCGCCACCAGATCACACATTAAACAGATAACCACTATTATTACATGAGCAGCTTCCTTGACCTCATATTTTGGTTTGGCTCAGCATTCCTGTACTTTTACCAGTCTGGTTTGGAAGTTTGTGCCAACCTTGCATCTGTACGTGTCATTTTCAACTACTGAAAGTGCAATCAAAAGCCAGCCGAAAGCCCATGTTTATGCACACAAAAAGAATAAAGTCAAGAAATATGATCATGCATATCCTACAGTATTTGCTTTAAGCAATGTCCTACACTTTAAAAACAAGACAAAACAAAAACCCTCCAGTGAAGGTACACTGTGTATTGTTTGGCAAGAAGTCTGACTGGACAATGCTAAATGTTTGGGTAAGTACATATACGGAAATAAAAGCCTTTCTTTAAAAACGTGGACTTTTTTTAGCAGAATTTCTAGAATTTCATATTTGGAAATGGGTGGAAAAGTTCATAGGCATTAACACGATTAAAATCTTGTCAAGAGTAATGGGAATAATGAGTGTGAAGGATGGAAGATCTCCAAATATTATCCAGTCAGATTCCCTTGCCACTTGCCAGCCAAAAGGTAGTATTTCCACAAGTGTAGGCCAACCCAGGCTGGCCTTTATGAAACAAAACTTGCTTCCCTTTTAAGCTCCTCTAATAAGGAACTTTTCCCCCACATCCGGAGCCCTGAAACTTGTCCTGCACATAAGTGTAGGATACAGAGCCCAAGCTCGAAGTGGAACATTTATATTTCTGTTCCTCACATAAATAGGAGAGTGATGGTGAACCCCAAACGTACAAGCTGAAAGCCACAGACTCACTCCATCTTTTGAGTGCATCCTTCAAAGTCCCTCCACAGGTTGTTAACAGATTGCATTTTAATAAAACAGAAGGGAATTATTATTAAATACAGTACCTGAGATGCAGCCATGTTATACTTAACGTTAATTAAATTGAAATGTAAATTCAATTCATTCCAGTTTTGTTTGGGGCATGACCCTGCCCACTCCTTTGTCCTGGCCCTTTACTTCAAGGCCAAGTTGGGTCCCCACCCCCAAGTTGTACACTTCTGTTCTGAATGGCCACTGTGAGAGGAAGAAGGATCCTCACCTAACTGAAGAAGCAATAATGACGTTTGACCTCTCTTACTTTTTTCTTTGCTTGCTCAGTGGGAAAAGAAAACAGCCATGTTAAAACAGTGAAGTGCCTCTTCTGACAGGATAACTCTTCGTTATTAAACTCCATCTCTCCAACTTATTAACCCATGAAGAGCCATAATCGCTTCCTGCCCCACTCAACAAGGCAGTTGGTTCCAAATAGCCCCTCTGAAGGACAGGCAAATTGACTTTTGTTATGATTCTGTTAAGTATGTGTAACAAAAAAGATTCACATTGGCACTGCTCTCCTACCCATTGTGCATTTCATGCTGCCTCCTGGTGCAAAATAGCCATACAAGCCAGACCAGAATACCTGGATATAAGTGCTACAGAGCGGGAGACAAATTGGTTATCAGTCCAACAACCCTTTTGTCAGCTTGAAACCAAGCACTGCAGTTCAACTTTTATCAAATAAGCTGACATGTAAGAAACATGCTGGCATTAGATGCTAAGCATTTCCATTAGCATATCAGCCTGCAATGCCAGAGCAACATCTGCTTTTATGGCTATGTGCTGGAGTGGCACTTTTTTTTCCCCCCTTCCTGTTCTGTTATTTTCCAGGACTGGCATAAAAGGTGAGTCTGAGCATCTTCAGTTCCAGCCAGCCAACACAATGGCATTCTTTTGCTAGCTATTCCAGTGGATGCTATATATAATCAGAGTTCTCAAACAGCATGTAATAAACACCTAAGTGGCAGATACATGCCCTACAAACCTCATGAAGTGATAACCATGTCCCTATTGTCAACAGGTCTGTAAAATCACCAGTCAGGTTAGGGCCTTTCTTTCTAAACTATCCAAAGACACAAACATTAGCATCTCAAAGGTAAGATATCAAACACTATCACCACCCCAGAGGTCCTAGCCACAACAGCAATTTAATGTTAGTTATCAATGTGAGATGTAAATCTGTGTTCAAATGCACTCTCAGAAGCACCAGGAATCAGCCCAGGTTGCTGAAGGTCTGACCTTGTCAGACAAAAAGGTCTTTTCCTCCATTGCTGAGGGTGGAAAGATCAAAACAGGAAGGATGCAGAGATTGAAATCAGGGACAAAAGTAAGCCATCGAAAGACGTTTATCAAGGAGAACACAGATGGAAGCCAATAAAGAAGAGCTAGAGGCTCAGACAAGGCAGGAGAATTTGGCTGACACAATATGAAAGGAATTTTTAATTGGCCCTAAACTATTGGCATTTCCTTCTTTGAAAGAATTTAGTTCCTGCTGCCAAGGCCTGCTTTAGACAGGATGCAGGAGACAAGGAAATTTTTTACCTGTAAGCTTTCTGCACAGGGCTGGTCATATTTAAAGACACTTCTACACAGGACTGGTCATATCAAAAGACACTTTCAAACAGGGGATCCTGTCTGAAATGGACAGTTTGCCCTCTGATGTGGGAGTCTCTGCAGTGAGAATTATCTGAGTGTGTTGTACGCTGTATGTGGCTAAGTGTTCATGCACTACAGACAACATTTTTCTATTCCCCACACTGAAATTTAGCTTCTAGGGCTCTGAGGTTGGAAGGTCAGCTCTACAAAATGAAAATATCATCAGCAGGTCACCCCTGAAAGACAAATATAGAAGCAAGGATTTTTGCAGGGGAAAGGATTAGGTAATGGGGTAGTCCCTGCTAAATAGGATTAGTACAAGGCTTAGAACAGCCTTTCCCAACTGAGTGTCCTCTAGCATTAGTTCTCAAACTTTCATAAGACTTCCATGAATTATTCTGTCAAAAAAACTGGATACCACCAAGACGGAACCCCCCTTCTTTTTTTCAAATGTGTGCCTGCGTGTGTGTGAAGAAAGAAAGAGAGAGAGGCATTCTATCATTGTATTTATCTTTCACAGTAGCTTTTAAGGACATAAAAATTCAGTAATACTCTTGACAATACTGCTATAAATAATTAGAACTAACCAGGACTAAAGTTACCTAACCCTCAGATATATTCAGATAAAGAGAGACAACTAACTAGGGCTAAAGTTATTATTTTACTTTATTTTCACTCCAAAGTCTTAGAAAATGCTGCAGTGCTGAAATCAGAAAAATGCTCTGCTTGGGTATGGAGTTCCTTTGCCCTGGCACCTTCCATTGAAGATGAATGTCTCTGCCTTCTCTCTCTGCTGCCCTTTCTCTCCCGTTCGCTCCTGTGTGCTTTCCAATGGGAAAGGGAGTGGTGTCCCACCTAGAGTACTTCTGTAGTCTGATCCAGAGAGGTTGGAGCTGCACAATGGCTGCAGGTGCTAGGAGCTACAGTCCCAACTCCTCTGGAGAAAGCTACATTGGGAAGGCTGTATTACAGCGCATCTATCGTGGATTAATTAGAAGGCAGCTCACAAAACTAGATATGTTGGAATAAACTAAATTCAGCAACAAATATTAGACATGCACCTGAACATATATTATTCCATCCCCTGAGAGAAACCACTAAGGCTATAGGACAGCTACATGTGTAGATGTAAGAAGGGAAGGTTGTAGCATATACCCACAAAGATGTGTTATCACAAATGTGAAAAGGGCAGACTTGTGAAACCTAAGTGCCCCTAAAATGTGTGTGTCCTCATTAGCTTTCCACTTTGGGACAGCTAGGACATGAGAATCAGGCTGAAGCTTTCCTGAAAATCAGATTGGTATTCTTAGCACGCATTTATTCATCTCACAAAACAGTCATATACTCTGGCACAAAGTGTTAAGTATCAGCTCAGGAAAGAGGTCCATGAAGAAGTGAGAGAAAAACTGCTAGTAAATTTAAACAACCTGAAGCTTGTTTAGCACATCATATATATTTTATAGTTTTTTTTTTCCTCCCAAAAGGCAAAGTCAGACTTTGCTTTTAACAACAGTCCCCTTTTCTCTTCCTCTCTATCAGAGACAGAGAGACAGACAGATCGCTATAGCAAATATTTTATTTCTGTACTAAATTTCATCCAATCAGATTCCAGGATGTGTAAGTTATCATAGATAATGCATTATTTAAAACCCAATACAATATAATAGTATAGTAGCATTAGCAACTCCAATAAAAGACAGCATATATATGTTACTTATTTATTATTAACATTTTTATATCACCTTCTTATAGAAAGCACCAAGGCATTATCCAACAAATCAAAATAAATAATAGCATCTCTCTCCCCCCCTCCAGCCACAAAACCATCACAAAAAACACTAAAATCAACAGCGAAATCATTAAAAGTAATTTAAAAAGCAGATGAGAAACCCAAGATTTACGATCTTTTCTAAAACCTGAAAGAATTGGAATCAGTCATAACTTTGGGTGGAGTGCCTTTTACAGTTTGGGGGAACAGGAGAAGGCCCTTCCCATGTGTTCAACAAACAAGCTTTTGCAGGGAATGATTTCCTACTGATCTTATGATCAGTCACATCCATAACAGGACAAAATTCCCGTAGTTGCACACTAAGCCATTTAGGTTTTTAAAGGTTGAAACATCTTTCTCTGAATCCATAAAATGATGGTCAGCTGTTCAGGTCTTAAAATACTGGAACAACATAGGCTAGATGCAATATCCTAACTATTGCATTTTGCACCAAATAAAGTTTGGTGCAAAGACGACCCGAAGGGTAGAGCCACATAGGGCACACTGCAGTAGCCAAGGGAAAGGAAGGAATTGAAATAATCAAAACACCAGGTAAATGAAAAGCATCTCCCCAATATTTATCTGTTTATAGTTTTATTTATCTATTTATAGTTCGCAAGGGAAACACATCCAAAGCGATCTGTCCAACTATATTTCCATTTTTTACTTCATGGTAGTTTCTATCATATACCCCACTTGGGGGGGGGGGGATCAAGTTACTTAATGCTTGCAGCATGTAGGATGTAGACCGTCCTACCCCATGAACTCAGCTTAATCCTCTCCTTTTTAGCATTTGGCTTTTCTATTAGCACGTGGCCTGGTTGATAACGTTCTTTTTTCCTGTAGACTATTGGGTCCTGTTTTGAATGGTTATGTCTGCACTAGTTTTATGCTTTAAATTTAATTAATTTATTATTTTTACATGGTTGATATAAAGAGCCCAACAGGTGAAACAGCTACCTTTGGAGCCCAATTTAGAGAAACATGAAACAGTAGTAATTTAGTAAACACAGGAAGCAGCCTATGACTCTGTCAGTCATTTGATCCATCTGGTCCAATGTTATTGATTCAGACTGGCAGAAAATCACCAGTTTTCAGGCAAGATTTTTTCCCAGTTTAACTAGGGATTGAACCTGGGATATTACATATACAAAGCACAGGTCCCAGCTCTGAGTTACGGCCCCTTTTAGCTATTAGTTGTCCCATTTAATAGGGATGCATATTTGCTAACAGAGAAGAGTGCTGCAAATGTTCGTGGAGGGGTTTCTGCATCCAGTGTCAGAGTAGCTTAGCAGTGTTGGTTATATACTCTTGATCTGGGGCAGAGACTTGGCAGAAGTGCCACTGATGACTCAGCTTCTGTTGAATCTGAAGTAAAGGGAGGAACTTCATCATGCACACAGTTTCAAGTATGAGATAGGAATTTAATAAATTTTGATTGGCCAAGCTGTTAATCATATGCTTGCCAAGTCATTTTACAATAGCAGAACGTCTGACCAACTAAAGAACCAAGGAAGGCAACATGAAGGGTTAGCAACCAGAAAATGCAAAATTAGGCACCTTGGTGGATCACTCTGAGCCTTTCCTCCATTCCTTTCACCTTGGCGAGAGTAACCCAGGCTTTAGAAAATTTCAGGAGCAGGCCACAAGTCATCCCATTTCTACTTCTTAAACCTTATTCAGCAGCCTATTTTAGATTCATTAGATATAATACGGCCTCTGATGGATCTTCTATAACTTTATGAGTTGCCGTTTTACAAGATGTTCCTATACATTTGCATCTGCATGCATATTAGTTCCTTCTGCCACCTTGAGGGCTAGAAGCTTAGTTGGTTAAAATCATAACTGATAAATGATTTTCAGTATGTTAAGTGCCTGAAACTTGCAGCTCCTAATAAATTCAGCAAAAGATAACTGTAACGTGTCTACAGATATCTGTTCTTAGCCATTTCTTTGTGAAGTTTATTTGAAATAGGTCTAGTGAAGCCCTGAGGTCACTGGTCCCTGGGAGCACTAAGGTCACTGATAGGCTAAAAAATATACAAAGTGGAAATGCTTCTACTGAATGGGACAGTTTACATCTATAGTGTTCTAAATGGATGGTGGAAATATTTTGCTGGAACAGAAAGCATCAGGCAGTAACCTCCAGAGTGCTCTAGCACTGGGAAGCCAGTGCAGATGGTTCTGCAGTCGTGACTCATCAACTCAGGCATCCAGGACAAAATTCAGAACTAGCCCTTCTGTTTCTCTCTTTTGCCTTCATCGTTGTCTATTTTCCACATCTTTTTAATTTAAATGGGGCATTTAGTCCAACCAGGAAGAGAAAACTGAATCTGGAATTGTTACAAAGAATGACAGTTTTCAGAGGAAACAATATAGGGCCGCTTTTCCCAATCTGCTAGCCTTCAAATGTGCTCAGACTACAACAGCCAGAATCCCCAGCCAGTATTGCCCAGAGACGTTCCAATTCCAACACATCTGGAGATCACGAGGTCGAAGAAGGCTGCTGAAGGGAATTCAGACAATATGGTCCAGTTGGATCCAAAATGTTGAAGGCCTATTTTGGCCATTTTGTGATGTAGGGAAATTAATTCTCACAGCAGCAGTTCCCAAGCTTCACATGGAAACAGTAATGGCCTCCTCTACAGGAGAGTTGTGGGGAAAGTGATACAAAGTTATAAAAATACTTTACCGTTTCTTTTTTTTTTTTAATCCTTTTTTCTGAGATGCCAGAGAACTGTGTCCCAACATATTTCCTTTCAAACACACACACACACACCAGTTTGAAAGTACCTCCAGACCTTAACTTTCCATGTCATTGGCAGCCCTGGAGAGCTGAGCCAAAGAATTAAGCTGAGGTACTTCTGGCCTGGCTGCAGAGTAATTATAATTTAAAGGTGAAGGATGTGGTTCCATTTTCCCATTGGGGAAGCTCAGCCCTCCTTCTGGCTCCTGAGCTTCAGGTCCTGTAAGGGTAATGCTAGTTTGCGGCTTCTGCAGCTCCCTCTCAGCAGCCCAGACAAAATAAGCAAGGATAAAATGAACTCTTGTTTTCTCATCTTTCCCCCTTTTTTCTCTTTTCCTTTTCTTTCTATGGTGTCCAGTGGGAGTGCAGAAGTTTTTGTTGCTGCAGGACGTGGCCTAAGGGGAATTATTTTCACTACTAGTTCCCAGCATTTCAAGGACAGAGAAACGAAATTAGTCACAGGTCACCTTCAACCTGCTTCTAAGGCTTAGGGAATTAAGGGGATGGCAGTGTGGAATTGCCCTCTGTGTGGTATCCATTCTCTCTTTGGGCTCATTCAAACAGTCTGTTTCAACATGCTTTCCTCCGATCCGTGAAGCAGCACAAAAAACATGCCAGCGTAATTTGACAGCCAGATTCTAATCTGCTCCATTAACAAGGTCCACAAGTAGTGCAGTCCCAATAGCTTCAATGTGGAACAAGTTAAGGCAAGCAATTGGTGGATTTCCTAGCAGCAGGAAAAACTCCCACCAATCCCTCTCCGTATGATGGGCTAGGGCTGGGGAAGAAGACAAATTCTAGTCCCATGGGCTTAGCCATCTGTCTGAACCTGATCCATGGGTCAAGTGGGGGCTTTTTCCCTCTCTGTTTTACCAGGAAGTCCTGTAGATCAGGCACTCTCATACCATCACTCTAGACAAACTATATATTGTCTCCATTGTGCTCATTCTCTTGCCCATCTCTCCCATGCTATTTCTCACTTGCTAGGTCTTTCTCACTACCTCTCTCTCTCTCTTTTTTTTCCCCTCTCTCTCTCTCTCATATTTCATTCACTCATCTCCTTCACTTGCTCAGCCTTTCCTTACTTTCCTCCCTCTCTCACTTGCTCTAATGCTCTCTCATTCCCTTGTCTTTCTCTCTCATGGATGCTTCTTTTCTACCCTTGTCTCTTTCACACTTTCACTTGTCACCTGTCTTTCACTTGCTCACCTCTCACCTTCTCTCTTTGTCTTCCTCTCCGCTGCTCTTGCTCACTCACTCCATCTTTCTTGCTTCTCTTTTTAGCTGTTGCTCATCTGTCTCCTCACATCCTTTCTCAGTCTTTGACACTCATGTTTCTTGCACTCTCATCTTTCTCCCTTATCCTCTTGCTTTCTCACTCATTCTATTCCTCTCTTTTGATTTTTCGTACAACGGCTCTCCTTTCACCTTGCTCAAAAGATGGTTGACTGAGGCTGTTGATTGATTACAAGAAGGCATTCAACTCCCTGCTACATGATTGGATAAGCAAGTGCCTAGAAATAACAGGAGTCAGTAAAAACATCAGAAGCTTTGTACAAGACCAATGGCACAATGGAAGACACAGTTGCTGGTCAATGATTATAGACTTGGAGAGGTTAACATCAAGAGAAGAATCTTTCAAGGAGATTCACTATCACCACTACCGTTTGTCATTGCACTGATTCCTCTGTCAACAATTCTGAACAAGTCAGGCCATGGCTATCAAACATCGAAAACATCTGCCAGTCTATCCCACCTCCTTTACATGGATGATCTGAAGCTGTATGGAAAAACACCATCTGAAACAGAATTGCTGCTTAACACTATCCAAATATACAGCCAAGATATTTCAATGGAGTTTGGACAGGACAAATGTGCCACCCCTACCATCAACAGAGGAAAAATAGTGAAAAGTGAAGGAATCAAGATGCCCGATGGAAATAACATCAAGAGTCTGGATGAAGAAGATCACTACAAATACCTGGGCATCCTTCAAGCTGTCAACATCAAGCACAGTGAAGTCAAGAAGGTTAGGAGTGAATACATCATGAGACTGAAGAAGAAGTCCAAACTCAGTGGAGGAAATACCATCAATGCAATTAACATGTGGGCAATTCCAGTCACTAGACACAGAGCTGGAATAGTGGACTGGACTCAAGCAGAACTAGAAGTCCTGGATAGGAAAACCAGAAAAATAATGACAATGAATCATGCCCTTCATCCATGCAGCAATGTTGACAGACTCTACTTACCAAGAAGCGTAGTGGACATGGAATGTTGCAGGTACACCAGACAGTTGAAGAAGAAAAAAGGGCATTAGAAGAATATCTGAAGGACAGTGAAGAAGATGCACTGAAATTGGTACACCATGAAGGCTTACTGAATACTGAAGAGACCAAACTGGCTTTCAAGAAAGACCAAATGAAGAACAGAAAAGAGACATGGCAAGGCAAAGTATTACATCGCCAGTACACAAAAAAACTAGCAGGCGAAGCAGATAACAAGAAGACCTGGCAATGGCTAAGAGCAGGAAAGTTGAAGAAAGAGACATTTGCCTGCAAGCAAGAACTGGTGGGACCACAAAACAGACAAAGTAACAGAAAATGAAGAAACTAAAGTGCTCTGGGACTTTAGAATTCAAACAGAGAAGCACCTGCCATACAACACCCCGGACTTAACACTTGTTGATAAGAAAGAGAAAAAAGTCTGGATAGTGGACATTGCAATACCTGGAGACAGCAGAATAGAAGAGAAAGAACTGGAGAAAATCACAAAATGCAAAGAGCTGCAAATAAAAGTAGAACAACTGTGGCAAAAGAAAGCAAAGATAGTACCAATAGCAATAGGCACCTTAGGTGCAATCCTAAAACATCTGGAGCACTACTTGAAGGCCATCGGCATTGACAAAATCATCAGTCAATTGCAAAAGGCAGCTTTACTTGGAACAGCTTACATCCTGCAACAATACCTTTAACACCATCAAGCAACAACATCTGCCTATCCAAGGTCCTTGGGAAGGACTCAAGAGGTAGATAAAAATGCCAAATCCAGTCTAAACATCTGGCTGACTGTGCAACCAACAATAATAATATAAACAGCAATCTTTGAGGCACATGTAGAGGAAATATGTGGATGAGCCCTTTCTCTCTCCCCTCCTCCAAGACTTCTTTTGCATAGCTCTTCCAGATGTCTGAACTGCTTGTAGAAGACTTTTCAAATTAAGCCAAGAACTGTATGAGTGGTTGCCAAGGGCCACCTAAAGCCCTATGTCTGCAGCTTGCCCAACCAGCTCCAAAGGCTAAGATGACTTCCATTTGCTGTGACACAGAGTTCAGAAATTTGCTCTCTTTTACTGGATCTCTTACAAAAGTTTGGCCCCTGGTTAACAGCACATACAAAGCTCGGTATAAATCTACTTTCGTCACCCCTAGCTTTTTCATTTCAAAGTACCCTTTTTCATTTATCTCTGCTGACTGCTGTATTCTCATAATGAACTTCTGCTTCAGAACAGTAGAATAATTTGAACAGCTGTACTTTTTCTTTGACAATACAGTAAGGGGGCAGAAAACAGAAAATGTTAGTGATTGTTATTTTTAAATATTAAACATGTTTTCCATCAATAACATAAAGTTCTTATTAAATATCATCAAGTATCTATAATCTTTTATGAGAATAGAACTGCTTTAACAGGCAATATTGTTCATGCAGCTCAGCGATAAGAGCTTTTGTTTCAACTGCCCTTTAGTATCCAAGACCTTGAGCCACTTGACTGCCACCCAGTCGTTAAGAGTCGGGTGGCATACAAGTTGTTGTTGTTGTTGCTGTTGTTGTTGTGTTCACAATACATGGACCATTATCCTGCCCAAGACCTAGTCAAATCTCCAGACCTCTGGAAGCAAATGATTCAAGATCTTATTTCTCAGTAATATGATCTCATCTTGTTTAGCCAAGTGATATGACTTTCTTGCAAGGCTGAGTAGAAAAGCATTGGTGCAGGCATGGAACAATCCTATGCACATCTAATCAGAAGTGAGCTCCACTGAGTTCACGACTATCAAATCCCAGGCAGCTGAGTATGAAAAAGCAGCCTTCCTCTGAACTTAGATCCCCCATCTAAATTGATAGTTAGGAATTGGCAGCTTCCACCTATTGAAAAAGCAAATACTGTACAAAATCAGGTGTATGATTCGAGTCAGCATACTTGCAGTTGTTGAAACTCTGCAAAGTGAGCATAGTTTTATCTTTCCTCTCTTGAGAATAGAATAATGGTAGTGGGCCCTTTGTAATGGTGCCTTTGTATTAAGCCTGTTTATTCAAAAATCCATTCCTCTGAATTCAGAAGGCCTCATCCCTAATAAATGGGCATGTCAAGCATGGTCTATATTTCCTACCTGTCAGCTGCTGGAATATCTTGCTTAGATTGCAATTCTATATGCACCTGCCTGTATATAAACCCCCTGTAGATAATGGAACTTATCTGCAAGCACATATAGAATGTCACTGACTGTCACTTCAAAGAGCAAATTTCAAGATGCATAGCAGGGTTAAGCCATCTAGAAGTGTCTCAAATCTTTCTCCAACCTCTTGAGATCAAACTGTCCTATAGTATCCCTCTGCTTGTACAGTGATCTACTTTGGAGCTTCTCAAGACAACAATCTGGCATAAGCAGGAGCTTTGATAAAAATGTGTTGGCAGAGGGAGGGGCGGGGGGAATTATTTTTACAATATTATGTTGAAATACTGCAATTGCTAGCATTTGCCACAAGATGTACACATTTTTGTTTTATGCTTTATATGGGAATTGTTCTTTCTTTTAAGGAAAAAAAAAGCTTTATTTTGTTTTAGAGTCTAAAAAACATTCATCCACATATCTCCGTTATGCTTGTATTACAGTTCAAAATATGGTAGTTTGGCTCCAAAGCTTTGAGCTGGAATTGTTCAGTAGATGCACAGCATTTTTCTAGGACTTTAATACTGTGTGGGTAGATAATAAATCAGTAGATCATATAATCCATCAAGGAAAACACATCTCACCAGTAACTATGTAGGTAAATTAGCCCTCAATTCTGCTGCCTGCCTGGAACTGCAAAGTCAAAATTGGTATCCTACAGTAAAAGGCAGCTGCCACTCTACAGTCACAAATTAGGCAGGCAGGCACAAATGGTGATTAATCTGGTTGGTAGATGGAGGCTGTGAAACAAGGAGTAGCAAAGATTATTATTAAAGGAAGACTGTTTTCATGTATGCTGCATAGTAAGGATGGGCAACCTGAGGACCTTGAGATGATGTTGGACTGCAATACCCAGCAGCCTCTGTCAACATAGCCAATGGGAATCTCATGGGTCATGAATGAAAGATGAGAAGAGAAAGTATTTTTCCAAAGCACACTGCCTATCTATTAAGCTTACCTTAAGCAAGCCAAACTGAGCACCCTGCTATTTACTTCTCAATAAACATACATCAGATTTCACTGGGATGTAATATATGAAGCGGTTCATGTTAGTGGCAAGCCTGGGGAGATTAAGGTTTGCCCCCCATCCCTACAGCAGACCCATGCTTTTAGTAAAGAGAAGTGTACCTAGAACTCATATAATTGTATGAGTTATAGAATTGTATACAGGTGTATAATTGTCATAGTTAGGCTGTACCCTGTCCTGTACCAGCCTATAGCAGCAGGGCCTTTTATCTACAGCTGAAATTCTATGCTCACTTATCAGAGAGTAAATCCCTATCAATGTAGTATGTATATGTACAGAAGTTACCTGTTAATTAAATCACATATACCTATCTAACTCTTGCCTTGATTTTGAGGATTGTGTGTCTTAAACATATTAATTCAGGTCAGCTATATCCTCATGTGCTTTCTAACATACATCAGTTATGTATAGTTTGTTGCCCATCTTCATATCTTGGGTGGGGGTGACTTCTCTCAAGAGTCCAACTGTTTGGAGATAACAGATAATTTAATAAATAAACAAACTTTTTTTGCAAGTGAAAAGGAGGGGGAAATTCCTTTACATTGTTCCTTACTTCTTTGTCCTGGGGAATGCAACTGAAGAAACCACATTTAAAATCAGACATTAGATATGCAAAGGACCGCCCCTTTCCAGCAGTCTCTACCCACCCTATTTGATCCAGCAGAAGGAGCATACTAATTGACGGTCCCGTCAATTAAAGAATTCCATCTTGGACAACCCAGGAAGAATGCTTTTTTTGATCATGGCACCTGCCCTCTAGAAGACCTTATCACCTGGGATCAGACTGGCCGTGACCCTGCTAGCCTTCTAGAAAGTGCTGAAGGCCTAGCTGTTTGTCCAGGCATGAAAGTCAGGAAGTTAGTGAAGCCTGGGTGGTTTGGTATTATTTTGTGGTTTTTTTATTCTCAGTTGCCGTTTCTTTTTTGGATTGTGTGTTGTATGTTTTAAGATTATTTACATTGTGGTTTTTAGATTTAAACTGTGTTTACCACCCAGAGTCACTTGGGCAACAGGGGTGGCCATATAAATAAATATTGTCTATTCTATCAGGTTTTGTTTTCCATCATCTCTATCTGATGCTTAAGGGATGGGTAACATGTAGCCCTCCAGATCTTGTTTGACTGGGTCTTCCATCATCTTCTGCCATGCCAGCAAGAGCTGATGGAGTTAGAATTCAACAGGAGCAGAAAGGCTATCTGTTGATCATCTGTCTTAACTGGCTATACCAAGAACTGAACAGGAATCCGTCTGCATGCTGAGTGGGTGAGCTACAGTCCCTCAACCAACTATGCAGAGGACATATTTAAAACTAATGCAATAGTCTGCATTAAACAAATCCTAAGTCAATAGATCTGGGAGTAACGTGAACATGAACTTAGCATAAAAGGTACCTCACTTGGGTATTTTGATATAGAAGTGATATGGGAATTCATTAGAAGTTGTCCTTCCACATTCTCAAGAGGGAAATAATGTAGACTAGAAAATGGTAGACAATATCCACCAAGTGAATCTGCCATATTTCTGCAAATGTTACTCAAATGATGCCACTTGGATGCAGCAAAATAATTCACTCCCTACTATGAGACATAGGGCCAAAATAAAACCAGTGAGAAACTAAGAAAACGCGCTCAAGAAAATCTCAGAGTGTACAGAATCACAAGCCAACCTTTTAAAAATCAAACCACCCAATGAGGAATGAGCATGCTGAGTGGATTCCAGGATGCCTGGCATATTGAATGTTTGCTGAAAAAGGAAAAAGTAACATTGAGAGATGAAGTGAACAAGCTTAACAATTTGTAGTATCCTGGAAAAATGGAAAGCATTTTTCTAGCTAGCTGGCTGGAACTCTGGAGAAGAATGAAAATACATTGAAGTTTTGCTTCCAAATTCATTTGCCCAAATTATTTCCAATTCTTTGCATTTTATATTTATATATATTTTATGTTGAGCACGTCTTAAATCACTTACACCTCAGTTATACTCTTAGCAGTGAAAGCAAAAAGCCCTACAAACCCTGCCTGCTGTATTCTGAGACGCAACTATATTCTCTAAAAATATACTATAAGTAAATCTACTACAAGATGTCTGGATAAAAGATTTCTTCATGGTTCCAGTTGGCAGCACACAGTAACACTCATCTTACAAGAAAAGAATCTGTCCCCACCAAAACAACCAAACAGGTATATCACTATTCTCCAAACAGCTTCAAGTTTCATGAAAATATCTGCAAAGAGGGAAAAGAAATGCATGTGTGGGAAATATTCTTGATCCATATGCTAATGCCAGATTCCTACTCATTGCCTACATAAGCTCCATGGAGAAACTATTGCTCAGGCATCACTTTTTTTTTTTTTTACCCTGAAGATGAAATTATTATTTCCACACACAAAGGCAAACCTTCAAACAAATATGAAGGAAACCCAGTTGTCTCCCTTGAACTGTAAAAAATCCCTGAATGAAGAACAACAGGACTACAGCTCTATACACACTGACCTAAGTTATATTTAAGTCAGTGGGGCTGATTTCTGAACAGACAGATAAAGGATTCTGTAACAAATTATAAGACAGGATACATATAGAGCAGGGTTTCTCAACCTTGGCAACTTTAAGTCGTGTGGACTTCAACTCCCAGAATTCCACACATTGAAGTCCACACAACTTAAAGTTGCCAAGGTTGAGAAACCCTAATATAGAGAAAAAAGAAAAGAAAAACTACAGAAAATACAAAAGAGATCTTCTGCAGTGAGAATAGAAACAGGTACTGTACATATGAAAATTTGCCATATATCTAAAGTATACTAGATTATAGTCTATTGCTATTGAGATAAACCATAAAATCCATCCAGATTTGATAGAATTGTGGTTCCTGCCTCTGACATCTCATTATTTTAACTTTGTCTGTAATTTTTCTAATGTAGCAATTGAAGAGGCCTTGTTAATCCACAACTCAATTGTTATATGATATGACAATGTTGAGCAATTATTCTTTTGGCTGCTAGAATTAAATAAATAATATGTTCTTTATTTTTAAGCTTATGGTTTGGCCCTGTAAATAAATGTAGTAAGCCTAGCTCTGGGGAGCATTCAATTCTTTGATTAGTTACAGTACTTATCTCTCCAAAGATTTAATGCCAAAAGGGTATAACCTTTTTGCATGACCACCACAAATGAAAGAATGACCCTTTTTTTTACAACCTCTCCAACATTTGGAAGAATAATTTTGATATGTATGTGTCAATCTAACAGAAGTCAAGTGCCAGTGATGTACAATCTTCCACTACAGTTCTTGTACTGAAGCTAAAGTGAATCCACCCAGTTTCCATAACTTCTACCAAAGTATCTCCTGTATGGGATTACCAAGATCAGTATCCCAAGCTTCCTTTAAACCATATGGTGGATCTCCTATTTCTGATTGCAATAATAACCTATACTTTTTTGAAATTGTTCCTTTTGGTTGTTCTAAATAATGAAGTATTAAATTCTTGTAGTTGGTATAGGGCCATGTTGCTGAAGCTCTTACTTTTCTGTTACCCAAAAGAGATTTGAGTTGATACCAAAAGAGTCATGGTAGCTTATCACCTATTCATTGCTCAATCTGTTCTTTATTGAAAGGTTCCCTATTACTATGAAAATTGTTTAGTCTATAAAGATTATATTCTTTCAAATATTTCATTTTAGCCAAACTATAATAATTATCCTGATTGATATATGCTGTTAGAGGAGTTAAAGGGGAAGCATCCTTTATCAAAACTTGTTTTGTTGCATTGTTTTAGTAAAAACATTTTCAGTCTGTTTTACTCTAGAAAAATATTTTGGGTGAAAAAACCATTGATTTCTAAACTTATCTGGCTCTAACATAGTTTCAATTTGAATCCATTGTTTAGAAGAGTCTTCCATATAAATGGAATCATGTGCCCCAACTGTGCTTTTTGATAACACTGAACATATCCTAGCCTCCCTGTTTCTCAGGTCTATATAAAATCCTTTTTATTTACTCTCAGTTTTTGTGCATGAAAGCAGAAGCTGGTTTTTTTTTTTTTTTTTGGTGAATGTCTTAAAGTCGGTTCTGGAATTACCACTGGGAGGCATTGAAATAAAAAGTTGAGCTGTGCAAGAATTTTCATTTTTACCACTGCAGTTCACCCTAAATATTGAAATGTTTTGAAGCTTTTAAAGATTTATATTCTATTGGAATCCCTAGAGCTGTGAAATTTCCTTTTGAGTTTTTGGGGGTGTATGAAAAAACATAAAATGTGGTTTATAAAAATTAACCGATAGTCCTGACACCTCTGCAAATTCCTCTTGCTCCTCCTTCATATAGCTAGCTGAATAAGAAGCATTTGAGAGAGTCAAGATCATATCATCTGCAAATAGATTTAAAAGATGCGTCTTATCTCCCATTTTTATCCCATTAATCTGATTATTGGATCTAAGTGCTATTGCCAGCACTTCTATAGCTAGATTGAATAGTAAAGGTGATAAAGGACAACCCTGCTTGGTACCTCTTAAAATCATGATGGGATCTGAATCATAACTGTTAAGTCTTATCTGAGCTTTAGTTGGTCCATAAATATGTTCAATCATCTTACAAAAGCCTGCCCCAAATTTAAATTTAATTAATATTTGTTTTAAAAATTGTATTTCCAGAGAATCAAAGGTTTTAAATATATCTAAAGAACATATGATGAAAGATTAATTTTACTAATTTATATAATATTTAATAATTTCCTGATAGGGGTAGATATATTTCAGTTTGGAATAAAGCCAGATTGGTCCATATGAATAATTTTACCTATAATTACTTTTAATCGGTTAGCTAACAGTTTAGTATACATTTTATAATCTGTATTGAGAAGTGAGACGGGCCTATAAGATGCCAAATCCTGGGAATTTTACCCAATTTAAGGATCAAAATTATCTTAGACTGTTTCCAAGATTCTGGTAAAGGTTCCCCTGGTGCAAAGTATTGCATAAAAATAGAAATTCAGGCATTAAGATCTCTTTAAATTCTTTATAAAATTCCCCTGACAATCCATCAGGGCCAGGAGATTTTCCATTTTGAATAGTGTTAAAGACTTCAGTGATTTCTGAAGTAGAAAAGGTAGATTCCATAAATTATATATCTTCTGGAGCCAATTCTGGGAATGTTAATCTATTTAAAGATTATTGATTAATTTTTATTGGTGATTATTTGGGGAATATAATTGTTGAAAAAAAGTTTGAATTGTTCACTTATACCTTTAGTTTTGGTCACAATTTGACCATTGCTATTTTTAATTGCATTAATACATTTTTTCTCCTTAGCTTTTTTCAGTTTGTTTGCCAGTATACTAGAATTTTTATTATCATATTTGTAGTATCTTTGCTTAGCAAAAATAAGCTGAGAGGATATTTTATCTGTCTCCAGATCATCCAGATCTCCAAATCTGTATTTATTGTTACAATGCACAAATAGAAACAGTTTTCCCTTGACCCACCATGTTATTGTGTGTACTAAAAAGAAAAGTTATTAAAGTGAATAATGGTGCATCTAATCTATAGTAAGAGAAGTAGTGGTTTGTTCCAGACATGAGTTACAGAGTTTCTGATTTACAGAAAACACAAAGTACCCACTGCTTGTTGGGTGCTATTAGACAGGAGTAAGCAGATTTCAGACTGGTAGGACCCATGTTGTTGCTCTTCCCTAGGACTCCAAGATCTATCAGTCAGAGCTCTCTACAAAAGTCATGCATCTGAAACTAAAGAATCCTGAACCGAATGGAGCTCACAATCGACTGACATTAAAGAGAAAGAAATTGTCTTGCTTCTAGTTGCCCCTATAATGTAGATCAAAGGAGGCAGTCATTTTGTTTCTGTTATCCTGAAATAACTAAGAATCAGGAATCCATGTTGATCTGCTGTAAAGCACCTGAAAATTATATCAACCCAATCCACTCATGTATCTATTGTGGCATTGGACCCTCCAACCCAATTCTAAAGTAAATCCATTTGCAAAATCTAAAGAAAAAGAAAAAGAAAAGCAAACACAGCCTTACAGTTTTTATCTAGCCAGGGCCTAAGTTTCCCCAGTTATTAATCTACCTCTAATTTTACAGGGACCTTCTTGGAACTCAGCCAATATGTTGACAGGGCAAAATTCTAAATTTTAGCTGGTAACCCCCGGATCCTCTTCCAACCCGATTCAACTACTGGGGGAGAACAGAAGGGTGAAGCTTGCCACCCTTTTGCAAACGCATTTCAGGCCGCCTTCTACAGTCACCCCAAGTTGCCCCTCTTCCCCCCTGGGTGTCCCTTGTTCAGTTGTCGCCTGCCAGCTCTGGTGGACTCTATCCATCTGCGCAGAGAGGGAGGGGGAGCGGGAAAGAGGGACCTTTTCTCATGCTAATGAGCCCCTGGCAGGACCTCTGCGAAGGTCCGCGCAAGGCAGGCGGGCAGGTGGCCGCTTGGCTCCCCCAAGCAGCCCCCTACAAACCGGAAATAGAGCCGCGATGTCACGTGGTAGGCGGGTAGATCCCGGCGATAGAGAAGCTGGTGCATCGGGCAAGCCGGGCAAAGGGGAGAGGAGGCGCTCGCGCTTCACAGGGCTCCTCACGTGTTTGACGGACGCAAGGGAACAAAGGGAAAGATCGGGAAAAGGGAGGCGGCGGCGGGGTTGGTTGCCTTCGTGGCCATCCACCAAGCCACCAAAAGCGCTTTCCATCAATACTCTCGAGAGCCTCAGTTGCCTTGCCCGGAAGTTTCTTTCCTTTCCATTTTTCCAGGAAAAGTTGGAGCGATGCGAAAAAGAAAGGCAGAAAGACGGGGAAAAAAAAAAAAGTGGGAGATTAACCTTTGCCAACGCTACTCATTCAAGGGCTCTCAGCTGCTCAGCAGGTCGCCCACCAATTCTCTCCGAATCGGATTTGCTGAAACTATCACTGTAACTTTTTGTGAATGTATGTTTTCTTTTCAATCTCCTACGTGTGTGTGTATTAATGTGGGAACCCGTGCAAACTTCCGTTGAGACTACATGACAGTCGCTGGGATGTGCGCTGGTAGGCTTGTGGTAGAAGTCCCACTAACTTCTGCATCGCGAGCCTCTCCCTCGTGCCTCGGAAAACAACCCCTCCTTCTTTCGAAAGGGATTTATTCCTAAAGAGCAGGGCTGCAGATTTTTATAACAAGAAAAGGGGGAAAGGGCAAACGTTTTAATTTGTATGGGAGCAGTGGGGAGTGAACTAGATTGATCAGCCTTTTATTTGCTTTCGGCAATGATGTCAAAATCTTGTTCAGCCACAACCAACACCGATGGATGGATGGATGGATGGATGGAAGGAAGGAAGGAAGGAAGGAAGGAAGGAAGGAAGGAAGGAAGGAATCACTCTGATTCTTCTGTATTTTAACGAAGCTGCATATTCTAGCCAGGACCAATTAGAAGAATACCATTGGGAGTTAAAGCACTTTTCCATCTTTCTTAGACTTCTCCCCCTGAGTTTTTGTTCTCTCAGCGTGTATGTGTGTGTGCGTTACATAAAAATCGCCAGCCGTAAACATCTGCCCCCTCCACTGAATAGCATTAAGAAAACATCGTAACTACTCCTAGGAGTTCCAGAGATAAAGTGAAAAGGCTAGAGTTTTCCCGCCAACACATGCAGGCTTCTCGGCCGCCCCTTACTGTCTTACATCCCTCTTGGGTGCGTCAGGATTTGAGGAAATTCGGCGAGGGGAGTGCAGGAAGAACTTCAGAGCTCTGTAGGAATTGTTTTGGCAGTTACGGTGGATACCCCCACCCCCCCCCCTACCACCACCACCACCACCACCACCCCCCGCAAATCCGCGACGTCCTTCCCACGGTCCGCCTTGGTCTCTGCTCCTTGGATGCCTGCGTAGTGCCATTTCTTTCCAAACAAATGTAAAAGATCGTTGTCGGTTTAAAAAAGGAGGAAAACTGGCAAGTTTCCTTGCTCTAATCAATAATCCGGCAATGTAGGAATAAGACTGAAAGGTAGTGGGAATGACATGTTAAACATTTGCTTTGCAGAGGAGGGAAGGTGGAGACATGCAGTGGTGATGATGATGTTGTTGTTGTTCTTTATTCGGTTTAGTTGACTGAGTTTGATCCTGACTTAGGGTCTCGTCGGACTAATTCAAAACTAGCTCCTTGAAATGGAGAAGGTACTGGATCTGACTGCGTGGGGCTCGCGTTTGGCTTCCTCTGACGCATCTGGATCGGCAACGTCTTCCCGGACTGGGTGCGTTAGGTCAGTTCAATAAACAGATTGACAGTCACTGCATTCCTACCTTGCCCTCCTCGGAGGGGGGCGGATTTATTCCAATTTAGCCTGAGGAACAGAAATAACAGAAGAGGCTTTTCTCCCTCACCTCTTATTGCACACATCCCTTTTTTCTCAGTGTCCCGTTTGGGCTTTACAAATAAAATCTAGAGTTCTTCTGAATTAACACGTGAAGGGCCAATCTAAAATAGAAATGGCTGTTTAAGAATCACAGGCGGGGGGGAGAGAGGTTTCATGAACTCTTGGGTGAGCCATCTTCCTACCTGGCCTGGGGAAAGATCTTCCTTCCGGGAAGCCAAGGGCAACGCTTCACTTGGTGCAAAGGAGCCACTTGATACAAGTGAGCCATCTTGGGGGTTCTGCTGGATTGCTTACAGAATGATACTTGGGGAAGCCACGATCGCGCCAGACGGAAAACGGGGGACAGTACAGCCAAACCTATTTCCCCTTTCCTCCCTCAACGATCAAGTAAGCCATTCAGTCCAACGTCTGAATAGGTCCTTCAAGCAGGGATCAAGCGACGTGCAAAATTTGCAGGCAGGTGGAGATAATCCGACCCTCTTCGATTTTGCAGCCCCTTTCTTTCCCTTTTTTAAATGGGAAGTGGAAAGAAGAAATACAATTTCTCCTAAATTCTCCGAATAGATTTATCTGGAGGCTTAACTTGCCGACTGGGAAAGACATTAGCCAAAGCTTGGACTTGTGCCTGTCAGATGGTACGGGGTGGCTCAGAAGGGGAGTGATTTGACTCCCAATCAGGTGGCAAGAGCAGGTTCTCCCCTGGGCGAAGCGCCTGCCCCAGCCCCAGGATCAGGGCCCTCGCTTTGGAAGGCGACCGCCGGCGACTCTAGGAAGTGTCGCTGCGCCTTGCGGGAGGCGCTGGTTCAGCGGGCGGTTCGGAAGCAGTTTATCTTAGCCTGATGCAAGTAAAAGTCTGGTCTCGGATCCGCCTAGCATTTGTTTCAGTTTCCTTCGGTAGAAAGAACAGGGGATGGAGCGCGCGCTCTCGAAGAGATTTCACGGCTTCGGAGCGAGGGTGATGCTGGCGGGGAGTTCAGCCACAGACACCCCCTCCCTTCGGGAAGCTCCTGTTCATCTTCCGCCCGGATCGTGCCGCTCAACCTCAAGGACTGGCCATTTTCCGTGTGCCTGTATATGTGTTTCTTACACTGATCTCGTGTCAAAGTTCCCTGTTAGAGAAGAAAGGGAGAACTGGCGAAAGAAGGTGAAAAGGCGACCAGCGAAGGTCCCATTTCTTTCAGTTCAGTTCAGTGCCTCTAAGCCCCTAAGGCTTTTTTAGGCTTTCGCCTGTAATCGGTGATTTCCCCGTGCACCCTTCTCCCTCTCTCGCTCTCTCTTTCGTACATACACACATACTGATGTGCCTACAAAGCAGCTTTTTGATTAACCAAATACAAGAGCATTGGTTAAGAACACATTTTAAGTTGTGTGTGTGTGTGTGTGTGTGTTTAAAGGTTCCCCTGGGAATATGGACTCGGAATTGGTTAATAATGTGCAGTACTTGCTAAATTGCTGACTTCCAGATGTTGGGAGGGGGTGAGGGAAAAAACAGAAAAGAAATATCTTTCTTGTTTAGGACCTACATAACCTGATTGGATTAGGACAGGCACGTCATATTGGAAACCTTTTTTGAGTGATGATTTAATTAACCATACAGTCGAAAGCTGTATTCTGTAGGACATCCCAGTCCAATTTGCATAACCAATCCCCACAGTGCAAAGGTGGAGTCTAAGGGCCTAATTTTAATTTTTAAAAAAAATCTTTCCCAAAGTCCCCCCAGACACACACACAAGACTTGTTGCCTCTAGGAATCATAGCTACTTACTCAAATCTACACCTATCCAAGTATAATTATATTTATCTAGGTGTGTGGGCATATATATATATATATATATATATATATATATATATAAAGAGATACAGAAAGAGATGCATATATATTTGTGTAGGTGAAGGAGTGTGTGTGTGTGTGTGTGTGTGTGTGTGAGTGAATAATAGGAAGGACATATACTATGCAACAAATCCCACTGACCTGCAAGATTTATTTCTTAAAAAAAGCTCAAATCTTCTCTGTCATGTAAGACATATGCTGATTAGATGTTTCTTATGAGCATTTTTATACTGCTTTTTCACATACAGAGTGAGGCCCTCTCCTCTGCCCACCTTCTTCTGTTTCTTCGTCTGCTCATCTCCTTGCAAGGATATGCTGGGAGAGGGAGGAAAAAATTAATGAATTACTGAATATTAAGAAAAATGTTAGTATCTCTATTCCAGCAAGAAAGAGAATTGGTTTTCATACCCAAACACTGCTCATTCTAAAATATCTCCATTCGGAAGCAGGTCACCTTGGTACAGAAGGGCTTACTTCCAAGTAAGCTTGCTTAGGTTCAAAGGTTTTGTGTGCAAAGGTAAAATAAATGCACACAGTTAATCAAGGAGCAGAGAGATACACGGAATTCAGTGGTCACTTGTTACCTTCCTTGCCACCCCCCCCCCTTTATGAAATAGTCCCCCCCCCCCCCCCGCCATTCCCCGGCATCTAAAAATCTGGTTCGGTTTGTGCTGCCTGATCCAGGGCCCGGCTCTCGCCGAGGAGCGCCTTCGAAGGCCTTGCTGGGGTGGGGAGATGCGACTCACAAGCCCAAGGTGGCTCCCGGTAACTTTCAGCTCCTTGGAGTTGGGGCGAGTTCTGGCGAATGGGGCTTCGCCGTTTTCCGCCTTGCATCCAGTAGGATTTAGTAGGGAGGATAATGATGCCAAAGGCTTGATGGCTGGGGAGGGAGGGAGGGACGGAGGCAGGCCAGGGAGGGAGAGAGGGAGGGTGGGTGGAAAAGAGGGAGGGAAGCACGAAGGGAGGGAGGGAGGGAGGGAGGTGGAATTGCATTTCTTCCACTAAAGCGTTTGCGGAGACTTCAAGGTATAATCTATCCCAGATCCTTCCTTTCCCAGAGAGAAACTTGGCGATCACGTTTCCACATGATGCTCACGTTTGGTGCTCTTCAATTATCCCTCGCCACAAAGATAGGTGGCGTGTGTTTCAGGGTCCTCTCTCCTCTCTCTCCGACAGAAAAGAAAAAGAAAAAAATGCCATTAGAAGAGGCGTAACACGTCAGTCCGTCCCCAGGTTTGTGTTTCCTGGAGTGGCAGAAAGAGATCAGTCCCAACCTGCCCAGCAGGAATAACGGTCCTTCCCGACAACTCTTTGAGAAGCTTTTGACCATCCTCCCCTCCCTCCGCCAGCTACAGCTCCCTGCACCTTTTTTTTTCTTTTTTCTTTTTCCCCTTCCTCCACTCCGCGGCTTTTTCATGCTTCTTCTTCTCTTCACTGCTGGCCAAAACTACAAACAAGACTTCGCAGGTACGTTCTCCGATATATTTTCCTTTCTTTTCTTTTTGCTTCCCCCACCGCTTCGTATTTTCTCTTTCCCTCCCTGATTTAACACAGTTGCTGGCTTAGGGGTCTGTTTTCCTCGTCTGTAGCTGGGGAGGAAGTGGTGATGAGGGGAGAGAACTCTCTCTTTTTTTTTTCCACGGAAATCTATATTCATTTGGGATCCTTTGAAAACAAAAATAAAGGAGTTGGAATCTTGTTCTTCAAATTGTTCTTACCTGGGGGAGGAATTCGGTTTCTCTCCCATCCCTTCACCTGGCTAACCAGGTAGAAAAAGTTATTTCTTCCCCTGTGTGCCTGTGTGTGGATGTGTGTGTTTTACAGTTCCCAGTGGAAGAGAAGGGGAGAAAGTTCTAGTTTCCAATTTTAGATCTTTTTTGAGCAAGGATTCTTCTGGCTTCTCTTCAGGTTCACATTTACACATCTTAAAGTTTACACATACCTGTTAATGATTTTCAAGCTGTGAGTAAGTACAGCACAGTCATGGCTGGATAGTAAGATGGTAGCTGGAGTTTTGCTTTAAAAAGGACTCCCACCAAACATCATCATCATCATCATCATCATCATCATCATCATCATCATTATTGTTGTTGTTGTTGTTGTTATTATTATTATTATTATTATTATTATTATTATTAGCAGCAGCAGCAGCAGCAGCAGCAGCAGCAGCAGCATCTGCTGTTCCATCTGCTTCGTCAGTTTCATTTCTTGCTTTTATTTTCTGGCTTGGGTAAAGTAACAACTCAGCTTCTGGGATTCTCAGCAAGAAGTGAAAGTAGTGACTGGAACTAGTTTCAAAGTAATTTACAAAAATTATGAGATAACCTAGGGAGAGACATGAGGAAGGTGTCTTTTAGTTTTCCAAAATACTGGCTACTTAAAAAAAGAAAGAAAGAAAGAATATCCGGAAAGGTAGGTAGTCCCTGGCAAGCACTGAGGACGATTTTCGCCCCTGCTGTAGGTTCTTCCCTGATTTTGCCACTAACTCAAGAATGCTCTCAGGACGCTGCTGATTAGTTTTGCTTTGAATAATTTGTTCGCTTCCTCCCCGGCTTGTTTTTTTGTTTTTAAACCCTTAACAGAGAAAGGCAAACTCTGTAGAGTTACAAGTCTCCTGCCACAAGGCACGGAGCGTCTCTATTCGGTCTTTCACTCACACTTCAGTGCGAGGCTCAAGATGGGCGAGAAGGCGAGTCCAAGGCGCAGGACGGAGTTCGCCTGGGCCAGCTTGCTGCTTTACCTGCACCACCATGGATTTTTTAAGCTAGCCTCCAAATTATCCCCCTGCGCTGCGAGATTTTTCTTTTTTTTAAAAGGGTTTTGAAAATGCACAAAGGGAAGCAGCCACATTAGAAGGAAGAAGGAGTCACCCCTCATCCAAAACCTGTAAAGTTGTGTTTCGAGCAGTCCATGTAACTCTCAAGTAAACTTAGGGACTTACTGTCGTGTAAGGGCGCAGAGGGGATGCCGCGAGGCCAGCCTGAGCGTCCATTTCTAGGCGGCCAAAGACCCCTGTAAATAAGGGAAGGGCAGACAAAAGACGAGGTGAGGATGAATTCGGTTCAGGAGATCAAGGGTTAATCGTCCCTGTTTTACAGATTGCATCTGTTACATCTTTTATGGTTGCCCGCCCCCCCCCACTCCCCCACTTCCCTATCCCACCAACCCCGCAGCCCCGGTTAAACTAATCCTCCAGTCGCTGCAGCGTGCGGTTGTTTGTTTGTTTGTTGTTGTTTTGTGTGTGTGTGTGTGTGTGTTAAAGCTACAGCCACTCAGCCCTAGCGAGTGGGTTTCCCCAGTTTTGACAAGCTCGACCTCGGCTCCGGCTCGCGGCCGCCTCAGCCCGCGGTGCGCCCCTGGACGAGCCAGCCGCCTCCAACTGCAGCTCGAATGCGCGCGAGCCCCGGGGAAGCGATGGTGCCGGCGGAAGAGTTGGACGCTCCGCTCGCTCTTCCTCCTCTTCCTCCTCCTCCTCCTCCTCCTCTCTTCCCCTCCCCCCTTCCAAGGTTCCTTCTGGAGAAGGAGAGCTGAAATGACATATGGGGGGGGGGGGGAGAGATCGAGAGATCCTGTGCTGGATATTGTCAGCGTGACTTTAAAAGTGAGAGGAACAAGCGGGGGGGGGGGGCGGAATAGCAAAGCGATAACCGCTTCTGTTGCTCTTATCAGTTTATAGCCATGTGCGTGATATATATTATATGCGCCACAGCATATGCAAAGTAGGTACAGCGTGGTGAGATCCTGAGTACTTTTCGGAAGAAACGAATCCGCCCAGCCATTTGAGTCAAGCTATCTTTCTGTTGGGGGGGGCGGGGGGGGGGAAAGAGAGAGAACGAGCGAGAGAGAAATTAACCTCGAGTGCATTCCCTCATAGGTCATGAGTCATTTTGAAGATGTAACGTTTGCGTGTATGTATTTATGTGGGCCTCTCTCTGATCTCCTTTGCTGGTGGACGAATAACAATAATGATCATGATCATACATTAATAAACAAGCAAGCAAATAAACAAACGCTATGGCGTGGGGGAAGGAGAGCGCGCGCGCCCCGAGGAGCCGAAAGAAAAGCTGCCCCGTTTTCTGGAGGGAAGCGAGGCGAGCGCTGGGTCGGGGTCGGGGCTGCCGCCCGTGCGCGTCTGTGGCTGCTGCTGGGCGGGGGGTCTTCTTTCGTGAGGGGGAAGTGGGGGAATCGCCGCTCCGTGGGCTCCCTTTGGCGCCCTGCATTTGAACGGGATCTCGCCATGCCCACCCGGTCCCTCTGTTTGGTTGTTCCATAGAGTCTGCGTGTTGCTGAATCAGAGAGCCGAGTCCATGCGAACGAGCCATCTGATCCCCTCTTATCAATGAAGCAGCAGATCATGGCGGATGGCCCCAGGTGTAAGAGGCGAAAACAAGCCAATCCAAGAAGGAAAAACGGTAAGGGGGACGCCGGGGAGGAAGGAGCGCGGGGCTTCGGGGGCGGGCAGGCGGAGAGCCCTCCGTCAAACTTTTCTTTCTTTTGTGATTTTTTGCTTCTTTTTCACTTTTGGTCCCGGCGACTTCACTTTGAGAGAAAGAGGACTGGGGGGGGGGGGGGGGGGTCGTGGAGACGAAGCAAACGAAGGGACAAGGAGGGCGATCGGGAAGGGTCGCTGGGGAGGGGTCCAGGACAAGAGAAGCCCCCCACGACCGAGCCCTGGATTTTGGACTGGCGCCTGGCGATCGCTTGTTCGGTGGCGGAGAAAAGGGAGAGGAGCGCCCGAAGAGAAAGAAAGAGGAAGGGCTCGCTCTGCTTGTTGTCTGTTTTCTGAAGAGCAGCGGCGGCGGGGAGGGGGGGCGGTTGAAGGGAGTCCAGAGAGGGTGAGTGTCAGGGGATCCCGAGGCGTTTCTATTCCGGTGTGTGTGTCTGAACCCCCTCCCCCGAGTGCCGTAGGAACTCTCCTTAACATTAGAGTCAGTATTTTCTCAACCCCCCCCCCCCCTTTTCTTTTCCTTTGGAGAAGTCCAATCAAAGTAGGCAGGAAAAGATCTCGGGGTTTTCTTGGAGGGCAGATTCTTTCGGAAAGGAAGTGGGGACTCCAGGCGCTTAGGGAGGGAGAATGGGGGGGAAGAGTCCCCCTTCTCTTCTTCTTGAATGGGGGGGGGGGGGGGGAGAGAGAAGCTGAAAGTTTCTCGCCTGCAGCCTAGAGCGAATCAGCTAACGGTCCTGACTGCTCGGCTCCTGTGCCGGCGAGATCGCCCAGGAAGACCCGTTAGATTCCTCCCTGCCTTTCCGCCTCTCTCTCGCCAGGCTTCCCTCGCCCTCGGGCCCGCCGTTGTCTCTTCCTGCTTTTCCTTTGATCGCTGCTTTCCCTGCCACAGTCGTCGCTCATCCAAAGCCAGCCCCCCCCGCCCCCCCCCCCCGCTTTCTTTCTCACACACAAGACCCAGGAAAAGCAAGGACGAAAAAGAAACGGAAAAGGGGGAGGCACTTTTGAACGCGTCCAGGACTTTTCACGTTGTCATGATCAGCCCCTGCCATAGATCTTTATGGGGGGGGGGGGGGGGGGAGAGGCAGAGATTAGGGAAAAGAGGGGGTGGATTGGAAGAGATTTTTAACAGCTTCATTACAAAAAAAAAAAAAAAAAAACAGGAAAACCCAAACCACTAAGTCAGACGCTGGGAAAAGCGGGGCGGGGAAGACAGAAGGGACAGCAGCGTGAGAAATTTTGATCTGAACTGGCGGAAGAGTTACTAGGGGCTTAATCGTTAGCCTTAATTCGCCGAGGAAACCTCTCCTCGGGCAGCAGTCATGAGAATGGGGAACGTAATACTCGTAGGGTGTGATTTGTCTAGGCTTCCTTCTTTTATCTTCTCAGCTTTTGGGAGAAACTTGTGGGGAAAGGTTAGGTTCACTGGGACACGTTCTACGGTGGATTTTGGCAACTCATTTTTTGCTGGGGGCATCCATCACCTCTCTCTAGCCTCTGCCTTTTCTCTTTGGCTCACAGCTTCCAGAGTTTTCTCCTTCTCCTAACACACACACAGAGAGAGAGAGAGAGAGAGAGAGAGAGAGAGAGGCTTCCATCCAACGCAGTGCCACAGTAATAATCAGTATTATCCTGCATCACTCTTAGACTTGGAGAAACTTTTCTTTAGAGATTGTCGGGGGGGGGGGGGGACTCCAGTGGAATCACCCGGCCTTTGCAAACCTCAATCGGTTTGCTTTCAGCAGCCCTACTTCGAAAAAGGGAGGTGGGGGGAGGAGAAGGAAGAAAATATAACAAGGCGTGTGGATTCTAAACAAATGCTTGCTGAGTTGTGTGGCTTTCTGAGTGCTTTTTTTCCTCAGTGTGGTGGAGGTGACGAGCCATATGGGGGAGTGATTGGGACTTTTAGGTTAAGAAACTCTTGGTTAAGTAAGTTGCAGGAGATGGTATTTCTTCTCCCCTCTCCCCCATTTCATGTTGCCTTTGATCTCCTTCTTAGGGTACTTTCTGGGGGAAGAAAAACAACCCTGAAGGAGTATCTTCCAGGCAGCTGAGTGTGTTCCTCGAGACTTATGCTAGACCCTCTTTAAGGTGGTCCTGGCCAAAGGAAACCTTTTCCTTATCTATCCACAGGGATAGGGATGACACAGAAGGCTTCCCTCACCTCTTTTCTATTCCCTCTCTGCTTTCCCTTGCTGATGATGAAATGCTGCTTATTGATTGGCTTCAAATCAACGTTGATCTGTAGGACTTTCCTTCCCCTCCCCCTTGACTCTCCTTTACAGAAAGATAGAAGGTGATGCTGGTCAGATCTCTAGGTCAAGATAGCTGTTCTCCCTCCACCCCCACCACCATTTCAGAACAAAATCATCTTCCTCTTTTTGGTCTGTCTAAGAAGAGATGGAATAATCTTTCAGACTGGAGGTTCTTGTTATTTAGAACTGGCCTGTTTCAAGGCAGGATAGGGTGGTTTAATCCACTTTATTTATCTTTCTGAGAGGTGTGTGGGCATGCAGGCAGGGTAAGATTGTTAGCTTATCTTTCTAAAGCTTGTCCACTCTGCTGTGGTAAATATCTGCCTGTATATCTTAGACTTTCCATATTTCCTCTTAACAGTTTGTTTGAGAGGAAGAGAGAGGGGGAAGAAATGACATTAGTGGTGTGTGATAATATGCATACTATACGAACAGGAAACAGGCATAATTAGAGTGCGCAGAAAAACCCAGAATAATATCAGTTTTGCTACCCTAGCTCTCTAGTGGCTGGAAAGTGAGAGGCTGGAAGTGATTGAGCCTGAAGTATTCTTTGCCAGTTTGAATGCATCTGCTCTTTTAGATCCTTCAAACTTCTCTGAGACTTTCAGAGTCGCTAACCTGAAGTTTCAAATGCTCAGCAATGTGTTGCAATGGAGGGAAAACTAGGCCGGCCCTCCCTTCCTATCTGATATGTGTCATTTGTTGCTTTCTTATTTCTCAAATGAGAAATGCTCCAATTTTGAGTAGCAAATAAATGTAGCTAAGATGTGTTTCCTTCTCATCCCTCGCTTTCCTTTCTCTCACCTCTCACCTCACCATGGGAATTACTGGAGATATATCTGAACAGGAGTAGATTTTCTGCTCCCTCTCTCCTCTATTCTTCTGGATTTGGGGCGGGAGGAAATGTGACTTGACTGAGGTTCTGTGTGTGTGTGTGGTTTTTCCCTGATAAAGTTGCATGGAAAGCACTAGCAGGCAAGATATCATCCAGAAGAAATTTGAGGGCAACACACTTAGGATCCAACTGTTTTTGGCTTCCATAAAAAACGGGAAAGCAAGACAGAGTGAAAGAAGCTATCCCATATGGTTAGGAGCAAACTCTCTAGAGTGATATAATTCTCTTTCCTTATATCAGATTTGATTTGTTGTCTGTTTTCAATTGCTAACCGTCATAGCTGAATAAGAACTAAAACTAGGAATTGCAAACATGGATGTGGACTGACACTGTTTAAAGACAACCTGCTGACTCTCCTCATTACAGGGGTGTTGTTTTCGTTGTTGTTATCTTGAAGGCAACGAATGCCCCATTGACTAGAGGAGAAAGGAAATTGGAGCTGGTGTGAGGGTGATCTGGGGGGACGAAGGTTTGTCAGAGGAAACAGGGCCAAAGGAGATGGAAGCATTAAGTTAAGGGAAGAGAAATGCCCCGGCCCCGTTGCTTGGTTTTTCAACTAAGTTCCGTCAGCTGATGCCCGGGGTGACATGCATGGCTTTGCACACATGCTGGCCCTGGTGAGGAAGCAAAAGGCAACCCTCCCCACCCACCCCCGCATCCCCGCCTTCCCTTCTCCACCCGGGCTGCCCCAAGGAGTTCCCCCACAGCCACCTTCACTGGCAAGCTAGAAACTTTCCCTAAGTTTTGGCTCCATTGGCTTCAGTGGCAGATGAGCACTGAGGGTGCTGTGGCCTCTGCCGGTGAAGCAACGCGGGCTGAACAAAAAAAGCATGGGGAGTGGAGGGGCTGTTCAGCATGGCAAGAGGAGGGACTCTCTTTCTCTCTTTTCAGGAGAAGAGCAATAGTAAGGGCTCAGATGGGTTTGCAGCCAGAACCTGACCAAATTGACTCCCTTAAAAACAAAAAACACCACCACAAGGTGAAGACCCTCCCCCCATGCACCCGGTCTCTCTCATATACAGAGTTTGCAGGGACCATCTGACTCAGCCCTCTCCAAGGGACACAGAGAAGGAAAGGGCAGCAGGCCAATTGCCCCTGCCCCACCCAAAAGTCCTAGCCTTTCACCCCTCTGGGTTTCATGGCAGTGCACCAGGTGATACTCTGAGAACTTATAGAACACGTTGAGCTGCTCTCTCCTCATTCTTTCTCCCTCGATAAGACGGAAGGGGGGGGGGGGTTGAGATGCAGCCGCACTTTGAAAGAGCATCTTAGGTGTGCTAAGGAGGCAAATTAGAGAGCATCTGGTGTTTAGGCACAAGAAAGCAAGTGGGATGTAGGAGCCCCAAGCAAGCAATTTGGTCCCCCCCCCCCCCCCCGCAACCCATGCTTTCTCCCTGGACACTTCAGGTACATTCATTCAACAAGGTGCCAGGACAAGTCTAGCTCTCTTGACAAGTTGGAAGGGCACAGGGAGGGGGACTTACTTTTGCAAAGTTAGGGCCTTCCTCCCCTTTAAAAATATCCTGGACTTCTTATTTGCCACAGTGTAGTTGTAGATGTGGGGAAGTCTTCAGAGAAGAGTCCAAGGTCTAACCAAGAGCTATGCTTCTTGAGACCCAAGCAAAGTGAGGCCCATGGAGGGCACGGGAAGCTGTCTCCCTTGTCAAGGTGGATGTATTTATTTTCGTCTGAGGTTGCTGGTGGCTGAGAATAGAAATCCTCGAGAGAATCTGTTCCTTCTCCGGTACATGACGAAGTTAAAACTAGGACAAGCCCAGAGATGAGCTTCTTAGAATTTTTTCCCTCCCCTCTTTGATATTACCCCTCCCCGCCACTCACACCTCTTTTGTCATTCTCCCCACCCCCCACCCCTTTCCAAATTATACTGGTCCTTAGATAAGTATGTTTTAGATGAATCCATGCATGGAGTTTAAAATAATGATTTTAAAAAAATGTAGGAAAGCTGCATTTCAGGGGAGCTTAGAAAAACCTCCAGCTATATGGGGGAGGGCATTCCCTAAGGGAGAAATCACATTTCTTTCTCTCCTTTAAAAGTGGGAAGAAAAGTGTGGATTCTCTGAAAAGCATCAGGGATGTTGGGCTTTACAAGCATCTGGGTGAGCTGCATTATCCCAGTGCTTTTAAGGTGCATTTTCTCCTATCTGAAAGGGACGCCTTTGTCCTCTTTTCTCTTCCCCCCGCCCCCCAGCCCGTGGGCTTCCCAAGGTAGACACTATTTTGTGCCTGTCACCCAGAGAAGGGAGTGCAGGTTTGCAGTGCTCACAGACAATTGATTGTCTGCCCTAATGTGTTTCATTTACATGTTTATAACGTCAATAGTGCTGGGGTGTCCACTGTACCATTCATTCAAGCCTTCTCACAAGGGTACAATTGTCTGAATGGCGAAGTCAGACACCTTTTTGATTGCTCTTTGGTTGTCTTTTTTTTTCTTTTCTTTTTTTTAGAAAGAGAGGGAGGAGGGAAGGGAGAGAGCGACAGCAAGTGAGCGAGAGGTCTCTGAGGCAAAAACACTAGTTGAAAACGTGCAGTATTAAATGTTATCAAGAAACAAGCAGATGGGAAAGCAAAGTGTGGGGAGACGGAAGCCTCTGGATGTTTAAATGATACCAACATTTGTAAAGTGGGATAGTGCTGTTATATTGCTTTTTTAAAAGCAACCCCCACCCCCACCCCTCAGATGGCCTGGGTGTACTTGGGCCTCTGTACCCCTTTCCTTTCCAATTTCGGTTTCTTTATTCCACGTTCACTCACTCGCAGATGTACATTTTACTTGCGCAAGAATGCCATCTTCCAGTCCCATTATAACTCCTGCGGCAGACTTAGGATTGAGAGTTGCTTCTGCTGTGTCTGCTTCGCCTTTTTCACTCCCTAACCCCACTTCCACCTCCAGCCAGGAAGCCAATTTGTGAGCATTGATTTGTGTCTGTGGCGTGTGTGTGTGTGTGTGTGTGTGTGTGTGTGTGAGGGTGGACGGCAAATATGCATCTAGGGCTGAGGGTGTCGCTCAGCCTTGGAGCGGATGGGGAGATTGTTCCACTAAATTGCAGCTGCAGGAACTTGACCGAACCCCAAGATACTGTCATCACATGGAGTTCGTTAAAAATAGGGAAGAACAGAGTGGACTTGCATGCATTCCATGCTTTCATCCCTAAAGTAACAGGGAGAATTTGTTTTTTTCTCAGAGCTCCTCTTTTTTAATTTTTTTTTAAAAATGTATTATTAGTATGTATTGGGCCTGTTGCTATTACTATTACTGCTACTATTTCTCAGATGGGTTGGACAATTTCACCTTGTCCCTTCCTTGCCATTTGCTCTTTCCTTGTGATGGAGGCTAGACTGGATTAGCCTTTCTCTTCCCCCACCGCTGAGGGACAGCCCTATCTCCTTCAGTCATATCAATTAGATGTCTAATGTAGCCCTATAGAGCCCATGGAGACACCCTGGAAAAGGAGGGTTCACATTATGACTCGGAGGAAGAGGGAGCAGGCAGGAGGGAGGGGGGAGCCTTATTGCTTTCCACCTTAAAAAGATAAAACTAGAACGAATTCAGTTGATGAGGCTTGGGAAAAGCCATGTTTACAAGCTTTCCTGATCTTCTGTATTATTCTTACTAATTATTTTAAAGGAGGGGCGTATATCTAGGTATCTCGATCAATATATAGCCATGCACGATCACCGTCGTCGTCGTTATTATTATTATTATTATTATTATTATTATTATTATTATTATTTCCGCGTGTGCCTTCCAGGCAAGGCGCACCGAGTCACTGCACCGTCAGCTGAACCCCTGACACGGCGGTCTTTTGAATGCCTTAGGTATGATTTCACTTTCGCTCACATCAATGCTGACCTGAATGCCTTTCATATCTGATCCGCTGTGTCTCTCCCAGTAAACATCCCCTGAGGGGAGAACAAAGAAAGGGGCTCTTCTTCTTAATCACAATTCAGTCCATTCACCCGCCGGCAGGCTAGATTTGCATTCTGCAACAGAAAGCCAAGATGAAAAGAGAGAAAAGAGAGGGAGGGACAGAGAGGAGAAGAGAAAAGAAGAGAAGAGAGGAAAGGAAAGGAAAGGAAAGGAAAGGAAAGGAAAGGAAAGGAAAGGAAAGGAAAGGAAAGGAAAGGAAAGGAAAGGAAAGGAAAGGGGGAGGAAAGAAGGAAAAGGAGAAGAAGAAAAAGGAGGAAGAAGAGGGAGAGAGAGAGCGGGAAAACCAGAAGGGTGGAGGCCGAGTCAAATAGCTGAGGTGTTTGCGGCTGTTTGTTGGCCTTCGCCTAGTTACAAGCCTTATATAGCTGCCCAGCCTGCGCTCTCCTGACAGGCAGATAGTGTTACAAGATGGCATGCGGGTACTATTCGTGGCCACTCGCCGCTCACACTTGAGGCAGAAAGTGTCAGGAAGGGATCAAATGCCGCACTCAGGCTGGCGGGAGTCTGCTGCGGGGGCGGGGCGGGGTGCGCAGGGCGAGGGGGGAGAAGGCAGGTGGACCGAGGTGGGCGAAGGAGGCTGCGCGCGGGTGTGGAGTTGCGAGGCTTGGCTGGGGTTCACTGCGGCCCCGAGGTGATTCATCGAACACCATTGGACCACTTCGCCTCTCTGTCAACCCACCCAGCTGGCGGCCACGTCCAGGGGATCCTAAGTGGCATCCTGAGCGACTGGCCTGGAGGCCCCTTGGAACCGACTGGCTAGCGACCTTTGCAAGGAGAGCGGGAGGCGATGCGCCAAACCTAGATAGTTGCGCTGGGACAGGATCGAGATGTTGCTCTGCTCTGAAGTGGTGTTTTGTTCTCCGGAGGATGGCTGCCCCCGACCTGCAGGCCTTCCTCGCCCAAGAGAAAACGGGCTCGCTCTGCAGGGGACACCAGGCTCGCGAAGCCCTTCACCTGGAACGCAGCAGCCGATCCAAGCCCTGCGTGTTGTGAAGCTGTTGCCACTTCCCAGCACAGCTGTGGAAGCGAACCCTCTTCATGCAGCGGGCTCCTCGCTGAATCAGACAGCCAGGAGGGACTACCCTCAAACTGCCAGTCCTGGCAAGGCGAGACCTCCAGGCCCGAGCCGGCTTACCTGGGAAGAATGCTTAGGATGGGAGGCTAACTTTTTTAGAAATCTGTCCGGCATTGCTTAAGGATCCACACAGAGGTCAACGCGGGTCCTCTGCAAAAGGGAAGCTGCCCAGCTATCATTTTATATTACACCCACTAAAATGCATGTCCTTTGCTTTCCAGTAAATCCCTTGACTCGGTCTGCTCAGCACAGCAAACGGCAAAGTCTCCTGGGGAATTCAGGGGGACTCACTTCCAAGCCCATTCGTTTCGATTTCCAGACACATATGAAACTGAAACATTGGCGTGGAACAGATCCATAGGTACCCTTCCCGAATAAAATGCTGCTTCCCTGAATTTAGTATAATAATAGCAGCAATGAGTAGCTTCCCATGCCCACAGAAATGCAACAAAGAGAGATGGCTGGTCCATAAGGATCATGAAATTTAAAAACATGGAAGCAAAAGAAAAGGGGGCATCATTTGCCACTCTTTTGCACCAAAACATAGTGACCAGTACAGAAGCACTTGTAGAATAGTCCCAGAACTGGGATTGTCAAAAATCGGGGATGGGGTGGGGGTGGTAGAGGGCTTCAGGCAACTTTCACTTGGCTAGCTATCCTTAGGTCACTTTGGGAGTACTTTTAAAGAAAGCAATCTAATTTTTAATAAAAATAATAATACAAAAATGCAATTGTGTGCAATTTTTGTATTTGATTGGTATGCATTAATTCTAGCAGCAAATAAACACTTGCATATGTAACATCCTTCTACCTTACTCTAAGTGCTTTTAGTGCTGCCTTATAATGCATATGTATGCACCTATTCTTGAAATATTTTATTTGTATTACATAAGCAGGTTGATGATGATTGTGATGATTCTGTTATGATTTTCCCTAGGTTCCATTCATCTTGCCTTCACTGAAAGAGAGTTTTATTTATAACTGTGTCCTGCTTACTAAGAAGTACTTAAGCCCTTGAGCTGTCAAATTTTGCCTACATTCTTCTTTGCCTCCCTGTTCAGCAAGTTAGAGACAGAGAGAGGAAAAAAAAAGATTGGAAAAGGGAGAGAGGGAGAGAGGAGACTATCCAGTTGCTAAGCTTAGAATAACTAGTAGAACTCTTAAGTGACAAGTTTTCAACTACACTATTTCTTGGCTACTAAGCTGTCATTTTTTCAGAAACCTCTGTGTATGTTTGTGTATGTGTGTTAAGCCGGTTCAGTGTGAGTTGCTGGTCGAGGTTGCTTTCTTTTCTTTTTTTTAACATAGTAACAGTCATCCCCCCCCCCCCACCCCCCATCTCATCATCAGCTAGATTAAATGTGTTAAAGGAAACTTAGAGAGAGCTGGAACATGTAAAGTGAGGGCTCATTTTTCCTGGAGCTACTGTGACAGATTCCCTTGTCTCTCTCTTAAAAAAAAAAAAAAAAAGCATAGATCTAAGAGAGCTGTTACCAGTAGAGAGGTATCTAATACAGATTCCTAGTTTTTTTTTTTTTCCTTCACTCAGAAGACTTCCAGATTTTACAAAAATCTCTGCATCTTCCATCCCGCCCAGACTTATTTACTCATCACTCCTTTTCTTCTTCACTCTGGTAATCCAAGCTGTATAAGTATTTGGCCACATTTACTTCAGTAAACACCTTGATCACGTTTGTATGTGTGTCTGCGTGTAAGAAAACCGGGAACCTATTTGCAAAAGGAAGACGTTGATGGGGTAATGCTTTACCAAGCAGCTGTGATGTTAACCTACCAGGGAAGAGTGGGAACAGAGGGTGGGGGGAATGTTAACTCTTCCCGTGCAGCTTAGGTACCTCTTCACATAACATGTTACGGTCCCAGGACTTTTCAAAAATGTTCCTAAGTGAGAATTTGGATGCTGTTCGCCAAATCTTGTTTGATTTGAAACAAGTCCCGCACACCAACCACACCCGCCGACCCGAAGCTTGAAGGTTCAGAAATAAGTCCCCTTATACAGTATTCAGCGCTGCTGCGCTTTCTCGAGTCTTGGCCGTTTCGTTGGGAAGGACCCAATGAAATGGAGCAGCGACGTTGGCTCTGGGGGAAGCAGATGGAAACAGTTGAGGCCACTGAGGCAGGCATCGGTGTGAGCCAACTCCACAAGCTGGAGAAGGTGTGTGCCTGGCATGCTGAACCCTTAATTTATGCCCTCATTTCATACACATATGCATTTGTTAAGCTCCATTCAGTTCATTGAAAACAGGATAGCTCGTTCATGTGTCCCTGATCAGTCTCACCCCACCCCCTCATGTGTCGTTAATTTGCTCTCGGAGGATGGGTGGCTTTGGCCGCAGGGAAACTCGTGGCAGCCTAGCGCGTTTCAGATTGATTCGCTGTAACTGTACTTTTCTATTTCTTTCTCCCTCCCCCCTCCTCTCCTTTCCGAAATCTCCTTCTCCACGGTGCTTCCCCCTTCTCCCGAATAATTTTTGACAAAAGGACAGATACAGACACGAGATCTGTAGGTGTCAACGTTAGAACAGCCACAAACGTGTGATAAAGGGAAGAGTATGAGACATGACAGAATTAAATGTGTTTTGCTAGGTTGCTACCGTGTGTCAAGCTGGCAAAGAGCCCTTTTGTCGCAGCCTCCTGGTGATTTTATATTATTTTTTGTGTCCTAGCGAGAGGTTCATTTCTTCCTTCCCTCCTAGGCTGGAGCCGCAGTTTTGAACCGGGATGTGAGTGGGGTGTGTTAGGGGAAGGGGGCAGAAGATGGAAAATGCAGTAGCTCCTCTTCTGATGCCTGTAAGCTTGTCTGTAATGTCTTTTGCAAGCACACGCGCGCGCGCAATCCAACTTCTGCCTCCGAAAGGGCGTCCGTCTGCCTGCCTGCGAGCCTTCAGTCCCACAGAAGCACCAGCAGCGGCCTTTCCAGGCTGTGCCAGGGGAGCCCTGCTTGGTCGAGATGTCACCTGCCAAATCATCCCATAATTATGTTTTACGTTATTCCCTATGAACGGCCGAGCAGGCAGGATTGCTTTGGAAAGGCGACGTGGGGGCGAAACAGACCAAAAGGCGAAGGTTCTTTTTTAAAAAAGGCATTGCCAAGCCTTGCCAAAGCTCGGCCAGAGCCCTCGTTTAGGGGCCGAATTAAAGTGATCCCACTGATGATCTAATTGAGGTTGGCACTGTCCGTGGTGGGAGAGGCTGTAGCCGGGGGAGCAGTTCCCACTGAGTCCCCAAAGGAGGAGCGCAACGAGCATCCCGCTGCTGGAAAAGGGCGAGGTTAACTTTTGCTGCGATCCTCCCGCACTCTCGAGTTATTCAAATGTTGCCGCGGTTCGAGGCGGGAAGCAGGGCGGTGGAATCCACGTTTTCTAGCCAAGGGGAGAGGGGCTAGGGGCTGCGGGACCGCCCCAGAGAAGATGATCCCCAGATGCTGCTTTCTCAAGGGAGACTTGCTGAACAGTGCCCACCTTTTCCTCCCCACCCGACCCTCCTAGATTCTGGGGATGCTACTGATCCGCTGAGGAAGGAGGGGGAAAGCCACCCTCAGGAGGAGGCGGGGAATTGGGAATGGCTGGGAAGTTGAAAGAGGAGATAGGCGAGCCCGGCAATGGGTGTGGGCCGCGGGAGAGTGCGTAGCAGCCCCAAATGTGTATCTGAATTTAAAGAGTAGTGCGTGTTGGATTCGTTTAGGAAAAAGTTTAGCGTATCCGAAGGCCAAAGTAAGGAGTGGAGTGTGTCTCAAAGCAACAATTCTCTGGGTGTAGAAGAGCGTTTCAACTGACCTCTTTGAAACAGGAGGCACTCGGGTGCCTTAAACGCCCCCCCCCCCCTCCTTTTGGTCCTGTTAGACATCCAATCATTAGGTCCCTTGCCTTGTAAGCATCTCGCTCCCTGGGATTTTTTTAAACCTACCAACGCACCGTTAACATTCTCATTCAGTGGGTGTTAAGACTACTTCGACTCTTCCCCGTTTCCAGCTTCGCTAACGAACCAGAGCTGATGGGGTGTGTATGGTTGCTAGCAAGCAATTAATTAAAGCAGAATTGGAAGTTCTTTTTTTACTCTTTGTTATTGGGGCACTGGAGGAAGGGGGAAGGCGGACTGAAGAGAAGAGAAGAAGACTGGAATAGATTATCACCATGTCAGGCAGGAGGTAAAGTGAGCGGGGGGGGGGGGGGGGAGGGAAGAACCTGCTACGTTTTTCAACAACCGTCAAGTTCTGTTGCTGCGAATTCGTCCTCTATTAGCACCCATTTAAACTGCAGTCCTGTGCTCACTTTTCCAGAGGAGCCCCATGCAGCTCATTGGGACTTCATCCCCCCCTCCCATGTTCACAATCAGCCCAGATGAAAGGCTGGTTTACTTTCCTTCACCCTTTGAAGGTTTGTTCCTCCTGTGGAAGGAAGGTTTCTAATCTGTGGAAAAGACTGGGAGGAAAGGATCAGGCGCGGTAGTCAATTCCCACGGGTATGGGCAGAGGTGATTTTGGAAATCTAGTAGCAGCGCAGAGGGGTTCCCCAATGAATGCTTATGTCGTTTCTCCCCTGGTGACATTTCCACCTCCCCCCTCCCTTGCACAGTACCTTTGATGCCTAGCAAGGAAAAGAATCAATACCAGAACTAGCAGATTAAGATATTGCAGTGCCTCTGATCTCTACACTCCTCCCTTCCCCAGCATCTTCCTCCTCCTCTAACAAGTGGGTAAATTTCAACCACTTCAAATACTCCAACCCAATACTCTGCTTTCTTCAGAGGACTCCACCGAACCACATTGGTTAATGCAATCCAGAGCTGGGCCTCTACCTCCCCGGGCTCTCTGCTGTTTGGGAAGTAAATGCAGCAGGTCGGTCCAGAGCAAATATCTCTTACCCTGGCAAGGCATAAACCTTGCTCAGTTTGACTGACCACTGTCAGTCACAACCCTGACTTTAGACAGCAGTCCCTTTTGGCCGCTCACACAAGATTTTAAATACAGTACTGAAAAAGCTTCCCGTGCTTTTTGTGAATAACCAGATTCCAGCTTGTGTGCATGTCTCTTTCCCTCTCCTAATATTTTTGGATAGGCTTCCCCACCCTCCTGACTCCAGCTACAAAGGGCCACATTTCCCACCATCCCCAACTTACAATAGCCATCTATCATGCTTCCTGAGCATGGGTGTGCACATGTAGGGGAGGAGTGACAGGCGTTCTAGCTCAACATCTGGTGGGCCTCAGGCTGGGAGGGAGGAGGCTGCTTCTGGAATTCGTAGCGGCTCTTCCCCTTCACAATTTGGTCCTCAAAAATGCATAAACTCGGGTCATGCACAAGATCCTGCTGGCCTGCACTAGTTGCCTGTTAAATAGATTTGCATTTCCTATAGTAAGAATCGAAACACAATCCACAAAACAGTGTAGTGGAAGACTCTGATTTCAGGAAAACCGGTATCCTCCTTCCCTCCTTTTCTTTTTAATGTCCAAAGAAGGTACTTAAATTTACAATTTCATTAACATCAACTGGGCTCATAACGATTCAAGCCGAGTAACTGCAAAGTATTTTTCAATGGAGCAGATAGCGTGGTTAAACAGTGGAAGAAAAGGGAAACCCATCCATAGTCCAGCTGGTAAAACTAATCTGTCCTGCTGACCTAGTGAGGGAGCAACCCAGATTAATTGATGTGAGTGTGTCTGAGGCTGTTAACACGTATAACATTCTCCTCCTTCATTACGTGGCACCTACTGTTGAAATAAGATTAGATCTGAATCTCTGACATGTATTGATATGTCAAATCACATAGGCGATCCCAAGTAGGTTGGCAAGCACTAGACATATGGGGTCTGCCTAATGTTTTACGGATAGAAAAAGTTGAAGCACTGGCATTTCAGCTCCAGACAACAAAATCTCTTCTTCTCCCACTCAAGGAACAGGCTTTCCTTCTTTCCAGTGTGAATGTGCGTGGCTCCATTCAGACATAAGCCCCACTGAGTTCACTGGGACTTACTCCCAGGTAAGTGAGGCTTTGGACAGCTTGGAAATCAGTGCTTCTGGAGAAAAAAAATGTGGCTGTGATTCTTTATTGTTAACGATTATAAGAACGCGCTCATTTCATACCTCACGCTCAGCTAGGAATTGTTGAAGAAGACAAATATCTGGATTCACACAATATAAACCTTGTCTACTCTCTGAGTAGCTTGGCTTACAGAACACACCAAGACAAATTCAAACAAGCCTGGTATGCTTTTTGTTCCAAAACATCCCTTCTAGCACATCTCTTCAGACCCTTTCAGTTTATTTGTTCTCATGGTACTTCTGGGTTCGCGTGTGTGGGGTTGTAGTCTTGCCTCATGTTCTAGGGGTTGATGGTTTGGCATTGACATGGGCCCCAGATATGTCCTGGATAGTGTCTCGGGTGTCTTACAAGAAACTGAGGCCCTTCAGAGTAAGGAAGTCACTTTTCAAAGAAAAGGGTCACCTTCACATTGTATTTATAGAACTGTACAGTACTGCCTTACCCCTTTCACAGGGGGCGTTAAAATGACAGCCGAT